>OX336388.2:1943236313-1944486313 GCA_946902985.2 Meconema thalassinum | reverse complement strand
AAAATCCAATCATTTGTCATCAATCCGAAGAGTGGTTTTAAAAAGCGAAGCAAGGAAGCTTGTAGTTTAACGTGACCGGTTATCTTGATATCATGAGCCACGGGACCTCCTTTTAACGTGTAATCCGAACCACAGGACATGGCATTTCACATCGAAAATCTCACATGCATTGACTGGGAATCGAACCCGGTCCACCTTGGTGAGAGGCCAACAGCTTGACCGCTGCGCCACCACGCCCCTCAATGAGTGGTTTCATTCAACAGTAATTTAATAAGATAGTATATTGGCTTTCACGAGAGCCTCCGTGGCTTAGGCGGCAGCACGCCGGCCTCTCACCGCTGGATCCGTGGTTCAAATCCCGGTCACTCCATGTGAGATCTGTGCTGGACAAAGCGGAGGCAGACAGGTTTTTCTCCGGGTACCCCGGTTTTCGCTGTCAAAATTTCATTCCAGCAACACTCTCCACTATCATTTCATTTCATCTGTCATTCATTTAATCATTGCCCCAGAGGAGTTTTCAGGCCTCGGCAGCCGGCACTATTCATATCCTCGCCGCTAGATGGGGGCTTCATTCATTCCATTCCTGACCCGGTCGGAGACTGGAAGCAGGCTGTGGATTTTCATTTTCATTGGATTTCACAGCCCGTGAATTAAAACTCAGCAATGTTTCTAGGTTTATACCGTGTTTTGTGTGAGGTTTCGCCTAGGAACACCAAGCTGGCTCATCAGCGGGCTCGTGGTGTTCCGCGTCCGGACCTTCACAGGAGTAGCGAACTGTGCACTACCTCCCTTCTTATGACGCGCACGTGCCCCTAAATGCGAGAGCTAAAAGCTCAAGCAGTCTTTCACCTCCCTATAAAGGCATCCAAAAAAGATGGTATATTTGCTTTCACGGCCCGTGAATTTGATCAATAACTAGTTGATAATATGATACATATACATTTGGCTCGCGGGGGGGGGGGGGGGATGATCCCCTTGATCACCCCCATGGTTATTTCTCTGGGTACAATCGTGTTGACCGACTGAAAAACATTAAATTTTGATTACTAAGGCAACACTGATAAATGGCTTCCAACACTATATAAATATTTATGTTCAACGATGTCGATATAGTGCTTGTCAATATAGTGCTTGTTTTCATTATGATAGAATTTCTCTCCACCAATCAGAGCTCAAGATTTTCATTATGAAACAGTGTTTGACCAATTAGCTTCGCACATGCACTGAAAATTCAACATGTCGGACATGAATTACATTATTTGAAAGTTGGCAATGTAAAATATATCCGATCCCAAATGTTTGCATAAATAAACTGGGGAATATGGGAAAATAAATAGCACTGTACCTTAATAGCCCCCACTCCAATTTCTACACAGGGCATTGCTTTCGTACGATTTCGGCGACACTTTTAGTGAAAGCGGGTGTTGATATAAGCACATCATGGAGGCAACAGACATATGCCATTAGATCCACGGAAATCAATAACCCTGCTCTCTGTTCAGTAAAGGGATTTCTTATGCGAAACTTTTCCGCCAGATGTCATGTCTGTTCAATGTGGGACTCCATTGATTTACCTTCCGTTGACATTCTATACGCATCGAATTTGAAGAATAACTAGTTGATAATACGTTACATTTTAATTTTAAAGCGTTTGTTACAGCCTATTGTGTGTTATTTGACCAAAATAACAAAATGATCCATCTTAGTACCTGTGCGCTATCTGCTGGATTCTAGTTCAGGATAAACAATGTTTCAAAGCTTTGGAATTTGTTATTGGGTAGAGAGCAAATGCTGAGCCCACACTATTCCCTGACAGAATCTCAACAGATATTTATGAATATTTATTTGCCACATTTGGAACGCGCATCCTACTCAGTGTATGCGCGACGACCTCCAGATGGAACCGAGGTGGACAGGACGCACTGTATCCGCCGTCCTTGGCCCGCAGAGAGCCGCACAGCGAGAGAAAGGAGCGTGCTTTCCCTGGACACCGACCTGTTTGTTCTCAATATATAATGCATTAAAGTTCTCATGTTGATCATGGCTTGAAAGTGAGTTATCTCTGGTGACGAGACAGTTTCTCTCATAATGTTCCTAACTTGTTTGTAAACAGAATGCACCTAGATTTCTATGACGGAATGTATTATGCTTGTCAAGGGCGTATATAGAGTTTTATTTCGGGGGGTGCTCAATCGGGGGTTAGGGGACATGATATAGGCCCAAAGAATAGGGGGTTCGGGGTTCTCCCCGGGAAACTTATGTATAATTTGGTGCAAAATAATGAGTTTTAAGGCTATCTGGCATCACTTTTTCAAGCAATTTGTTGTCATGTTTTATGTTTGGTTAATGTCAAACACAACTAAGACCATTTTATGATGTACTTTTTATTAATACAATCATCATGCTCACTTGATGGTATCTACATGAAAGGAATTAATGTTACTGTTTTGATTTATAACTCACACTATAATATAAAGTCACGGTTTCTTGAAGCATTGCCAAATCGGTTCATAACTTCATCGTCAGTGAGTTGTAACTTATGTCTCTGTCAATATATGACAATACTAGACCGTTGAGTCTGTTTTCAGAAGTAGAATTTCTTAAGTATGTTTTCATCCAACTCAAACTCCGTTCGGCAGTACCAGTAGCTACAGAGCGAGGCAAAAGTTTGATAAGGGTATAAAAGTTAGGGAAAAAACTTTTGTCACACGCTTCAAGGGCACTTGTTGCTTTTCTTGGTTCGTTCATAAGAGCGAAGGCACTGGAGAGTAATAAGAGGTTATGTTGTTACTCATAAGATCAGAGCAAACTGATTGTCACACTGTTTACATCGCTCTACCTTCGCCTTGCTTTGCAACGTTGCCAAACGTCACTTAGTAACAATAGTACATGATGATATTGGTTTATAATGTTTGAATTCATAAACAAATAATATACGTGACAAAAAATTCGGGGAGGAGGGGGGGGGGGGGGGGGAGGTGGGCCCCCCATGGCCCCCCTTATATGCGCCCCTGATGCTTGTTGTAATTCAGATAAGTGGCTTGTTATAAAATGAACTGAGTTAATAAGCTTCGAACATCGTGGCCATCAATTCTGTGGATTTACAGCGAGTGTGAGATCTCTCTGATATAAAAGTGGTGTGTATGCGATAATTTCAGAACCCCTATTTACTATCATTCTGTCTTTTATTTAAACGGACACTATAGACAATATAATTTCCACCCAGGAGTGACTGTAAGAGGTATCTGGATATTCTTGAGATCGAGGGTTCAAATCCCGGCTCTGACTGCGGCCATCCAGTGTGTGATTTTACACAGAGTTTTCCGTACAGTATTATTAACATTAATTACCCAATATGTGTTGACCGACTGAAGACCATTTATTAAGTTGAAACAGCAGCTGTCAGTTGTCCCTGGGAAATTTCTAAATTATATTTACCACAGCTCCTCCGTCATCAATCCACTTTCCCTGTTCCTATAAGTAACACTGGAACTTAAACTCGCCTTTC
Source organism: Meconema thalassinum (assembly GCA_946902985.2). Lineage (NCBI taxonomy): Eukaryota > Metazoa > Arthropoda > Insecta > Orthoptera > Tettigoniidae > Meconema > Meconema thalassinum. Next base: position 1,944,482,805 of record OX336388.2, on the reverse strand, counting down.
ACCTCCTTTCACAGTTTAGGGGCTGCGAAATCGCGGTCATGTAGCCCCGTGAACTTTGTGTGTGTGTAGAATCAGTCTGAAAATCGGTGTTAATTCTGATGTCTGTATTAGTGTGTGTTATCTGTAATTCAGGCAAGGACTGCAGACGATCAATTTCAAGTAGTTCCTACTTTTGCTACCGTCAACGACACCTAGCTGTGAACTCTACGGTTAGACTGTAAATTAGGGTTAGCCAGGAACTTTGCTTGCATGCAAAAGTCTTTGAGCTAGCTGGACATTCTCCGCTGTACATTCACTGGAAGATACTCGTATATCCACGCCATATCCACGAAGTAACGTGTAAGAGACGCGGTCTCTAAATAAAGTACCGTTTTCGTTTATTTCCGGTGCAGCGCTGCGGCTGCGATGTTAGTCATGCGCAATGGCTTCCGTCATCTGTTGACTCGCCACCTGCAACTGTGGAAACATTCACATAGTGTGGCCATCTTATAGAGAGTTTTTAAAATGTTCAAAACAGTAGATCAGTTCACTGACTATGACTGTTGTGTACATCCTTTTCATGAATGCACGAAACATTACACCAATTGGCTATCATTGCCAAATGTGTGAGGTGTATGGTGAAAATGCAATGTCAGGTGGAATGGTGGAGAAATAGGTTTGCATGTCCAATGAAAGTCGTCAACATGTGCATAACCCTACAGTCCGGATTTAGCAACGAGTGAGTTCTGTCTCTTCCTTTATTTGAAGGAGTTCGTTGGGAACAAGTGTTTTGATAACGATAATGATCTCAAAGAGGGGATGAAGGCTTACAAATATTGGCGCTCGTTACGACAAGCACCTTAATAAAGGAGGTGACATCGTGTGACATTAACTTTTCAATCCCAAGGATTCTTTTTCATCTGGCCACACAATTGTGTGGGTATGTATTGTAATTTTCATTCCTAAGTTGAGGTCGCTCTTGGGCCCCAGACTGGCCTGCATCGATTGTGTGGGTTACTGGCTACATGGAACTCCAATATGAAGCTCCTTTGCATTCCATGAAGTTGTTTTTCATCTATGGACATAATGGCTGCCAGCAACCACCGACCTCGAGTTGAATATTAGTAATTAGATTCGTAATTACTGCAGCAGCAAACTAATAGTCAGGATATAAAATAAAATAATACCTTAGTTTTCAAATATATAATGATCAAACGATTCAAAATACTAATATTTACCTCGATGGCGGTGGTTGCTGGCAGCCATTTTGTCCATAGATGAAAATTCACTTCATGGAATACAAAAGGAGCTTCATATTAGATTTTTATGTAGTCAGTAACCCACACAATTGGTAGAAAATGGTATGGGGCCAAAAAGTAATCTCAACTAAGAAATAAAAATACGTACACACACAATTGTGTGGCCATGGATTGGAAATGTTTGCAATATAATGTTATCCATCGTTGAAACAATAGGTACAGAGGTGTGCAAATTATTCGAATCTATGTCAGTTTTGCAACTTATTATTTTTTGCTCTTCATGACTTAATGCAGTAAAATGTTTGCAAAGTGCTGACATTATTCCAAATGTCGAAACGATAGTCTTAATGACATTTTATTTTAAGAAAAAGACAGTAGAATGATTGTTTAGAATTCCACTTGAAGAGGACTTTTGCAAATGCAAAGAATTCACACGGATTGTTTTAATTACTTCATTGTAGTTTTTGTGTACATTTAGAGCAGAGGGATTAGAAATTGATTCATTACTGAGGTCTGCTCTTTTACTTCTCACTGGGGCTGGCATCAGGAGGGATAATTGCTACGTAGAGGTTAATCCCACCTCATCCCTGACCCCCGCAGAAAAGGGAATAATGAGGTAAAGAATTAGATTAATTGCGAGCAGCAGACAAAAGTTCCTTTCTGACCACTTGTTCATCAGAACTGTGCACATGTGTGTGTATGGAGTTTGTGTTATTGTGAATACCAGGACCCTGATAATTATGTGCTTAACTTTTCAGAAATATATACAGTATTTATTTATGTACCTAAAATGGAAATTGTAATAATGTTAACTACTGGGGCTTTTAGAGACGCCGGGGTGCCGGCTGTCCGGCTGCGTGGCTCAGCGGTAACGCTCTCGCCTGCTGTGCTCAAGGTTGCAGGATTGAATCCTGACATTTGAGGGTGCGCAAATCTGAGGGAGTCGTGTCAGTAGATTTACTGGCACGATAAAGATCCACTTCGGGACTCGAAAAATAGTTGAAACGTCCAGCTGCGTGAATATTCCAGTCCACAGTACAAATGTTCCCATGTCGGGGCTTGCCTCAATTACCAAATCCTACAATACCTAGGCCTACTGCAGATGCGCGATACGAAATCGTATATATGCTGTTTTCGAATTTCATTTTAAAGAGCAGAAGAAAACGTCACTTACACAAGATGTTCAGGAAAGAACATGTAGCCTACTTTCTCCTAAATTTATGGGTATAGTTATAACTCTTTGTCTTTATCACCTCCTAATTTCTTCCAATTCGAAGTGCAAATTGGCACACTGGATTTGAGGAGTGGCGTTCAAACCATAGTTTATAATTTACCCCAGCATTTTGAAATTTCGTCAGCAAACACTAAAAACAACGTAGGTATTCAGTATATTAACACCGACTACTTACAATAATTGAAACTTCGTTGCTCTAAACTTATCACTGGGAGAAACATATTTAATTACACAGCTAATTTGTAATCGCGCACGACTAACGAGAAAGACAGGCAATGGCGCGTAAACTAAACCCTTTGTGACGTAGGCTATGTACTGCATGATAGTGGTTGTACGTTTAAGTCGAGAGCAATTCATAAGCAGCAGAAATGCAATATATATCAATCTTCATAAAATGGAGGCGGTTTAGATGTTCCGTGTGTTTTCAAACACGATAAATTATACTGTATAGGTTTGCAAAACTACGGCTGTTGAAGTTACTCGTTTCGAAAATCCACGCAAACTAGGATTCAAGGATTCGTGGTGTCTTTAATAGCTGCAACGAGTAGGCTACAGTAAGTTGAGTTGTAGAGTCTGTGACATTCGTTGTGAGTTAAATTATGTGCACATGAGTATAATTAGATCAAAGAATCTTGCAGCACAGTATAGATATCATTAACTTATTTTTGTTTCAAGGGGCGGAACATAAATTAATACATTTATAGAAGAGATCTGCGGAATACACTCGCCACCGACTGACGACTTGTATCAATACCTTCTATGAAGACATGTGATAAATGAATACCAACGTTTATACAGGTTCAATGATGTAGACAAGATGACTAGGTACCACACCGACAGTAAAACGAAGACCATAGAATATTATGTTCGTGAATGTATTACAATTATAAAAACGTTTGATACATTTATGTACGATATATCGTTCAATTATAAGACTTATACATGCATAAATTGTCCGGTGTCATTCATAGCTTTTCATAACCTTCCTGAACACTTTGTAACCGTCAAGTAATTCAACATAATTAACAAGCAGCCGCCAGGGAAAGATAACATTCGTTATGTGTATTTTGTACATTCTCCTTAAAACTACAACGATTAAAGTTAAATGGTCTACTGGTTGTACATAGAGTAGACTAGAGGAAGTGGTGCAACAGAACTACATTGCTGACGTCACAAAAACGCACCAGAGCCAGTCATTCTCGTTGGCCGTGATATCGCGCCTTATCTTAGGGGATGTGTGCCCTCTATCGGCAAAAATAAGAAACTTTTCAATTATACTGTAGACATGGGTTCACTAACTGGCTGGTATAGAGGTCAGCTCGCATCTAGAAGGCTGTGGTTAGCGCCCGACATAGTTCAACTAATTACCATTAGATGTCACTCCGGTGGAGAATGTTGTTTTAATTAAATATATATTTTCGATTGCAAAATACACCATATAATGCTTTATTTTATAACGTCTCAGTACTCAAGAAACAATAAATATAAAAAAAAAATCAAGCAAAAAATTCAACTCTGATAGGATTCGAACCTCGGCCAGCCTGATGGAAGACGAAAGCCCTAATCACTCAGCAAATCGTGCACACTCTAATTGAGCGTTAGGAACCAATTTAGATACGACGCTTCAGCAAATAATGACTTGGACTAAACAATTTCTTCACTGGAGTACATTTCAAACCGAGTACATTTCATATAAAGTTCATATAATTTTTATCACTAGGCTATATTGCATACAACATACTGTAATTAGTAAAATATAGGTCAGAACGAGGGATCAGCTGCCATCTTGTCAAATAACCGAGACGGCTCAGCTTTTCAAACTCACTTCTAGAATATAATATTACAATATAAACTTTTAATTTCAATCGGGACGCGTCATTTAGAACAGATTAAACGATTCTTGGTTCGATAATCGAAACTGGTGGCTCCCATGTTATGGATTATAACGTTTGCATAATTCACAAGGCCGCCATCCAGAAATGGTACGGTTGATGACCTTGTAATTTGGGCACAAGACGCGTCCTGTAGGAAGGTATGTTGTTACCAAATTTGGTGAAGATCCGATGATTAGTGTGGTCATAAGCAATATTAAGTTTTGACCATTTGAGTGGCAGCCATTAAGTTTTGGTAAAGATGGCGGCAATATAAAACATGACACTGAGGTGCCCTTTGTCAGTGCTACCTCTGTACCAAATTTCGTTCAATTCGGTTTCACCGTGTTCGAATTGATAGGGGGGGGGGGGCAGACAGACATTCAGAGTACACATACTCTCTCTCACACACACACACACACACACACACACACAGACACACAATTTTTGGCTCTGAGTTGATCTCATAAGTCTACTTTCATTTTTTGCAAAAATCGAAAGTAGGCTAAAAACGATCATAACACTGATTGTTTTGTCTTATACTGCTACTTGAGTGCGCAAAAGTGTTCAATTGACGTGAAAATTTTATTAAATTTCATCCCCGACACTCCTGCGCAAACACGCACAGTTAGACAGTTAAACAGTTACCTTTAATCATGAATAGCCCTCAGATGCACTCAAATTCACTATTTGGTTTTCATCAGAAACCTATTTTTAAACAGAAAGAAGGTCAATAACCACTAAAAATATCTTAACAAAAATTCAGATCTAACTAACAAATGTTGGCAAGTTGCGCAAGTTTACAATAACTGCTGTAAGTAAATAAATGTATATATTGTAAATATCAACACCCACACACTTTGTAGACATTAATTTAACGACCTAAGTGTAAACGATCTGATGATGATCGAAACTTGTCATTCAAGTGAATGTATTTATTATTCTCATGTATGTTTTTTTTTTGTTTAGTGAAACACTCATTCTAATTGGGTACAATAGTGTTGACCGACTGAAAGAAAAATGGCTTCCAACACGATAATTTTAATTTTCAATTTTAATTTTTGATATTTTTCAAAAGGTTATCCGGTACCGTAAGTCAAGGAAATAGCCTATTTGGCTTTCATAAATGTTAACACTTTGACAAGAACCAGCATGAAAGCTTCAACCATTAGCACCTTTTATATATTATCAATCTTTCAGTAATTTATATTATTTGTTCTTATGATTGGGTTTTATAATTACAGCAACACACCCTAAGGTCTCCACATAAACTCAGTTTATTAGACAAGTTCACGGGGCTGATCACCAAATATGTTCCGAGCCCCTAGTACCAATTAACTACAACAAAAACTAATGAACGCACAAATACAGTCATCATAATAACACAAGTTGTCAGACAAATTCAACTCACACAATACACATACAAGTTCACGGGGTTGATCACCAAGGATGTCCCGAGTCCCAATACGAATTAACAGCAACAAGAATTATTTATTCCCGTGTTGTAGGATTTGACTGATATTTTGTGTTATTGTGATGTCTGTAGTAATCCTATCCAATGCTGATTACATTCTCAGATCTCGTGGGATCCAAAGTTAGTATGAGCTTCCAGCTTCTGCATCAACTGCTGTGGGGATTAGTAAATGGGAACAGAACTAGTCTGGGTAAGATAAACCGCATGCAAGGATTATCATACAGTTGAAATGGAAAACCACACTAAACCAGATTAAGAGCATCCAAATGATGGATTCGAGCCAATTATGTTTTGTTGCTCCTTATTCTTTCAATACATCCTTCCAGAAAGAAACATCCCATGAAAATTCAACTCAAGGTGGTAACATTTGTCACAATCGGATCCGAACTCCGTGCATTTTGACTTCTTGTTAATCGCTGTTAATTTATTTTGGGGGCTTGTAATTAGTAGGGTATAGGATTGGAGTAAGTGCCCTGGGTCTTTAAATACGGTACAATCTAGGCATTCAGCTGGAGGGAGTGTGGAAAACCCAGGGTAAAATCCACACTCAGTGTGGTTGATGATAGCTTAGGGATTCAAACCTTCGACCTTCATTACGTCCAGCTCCCTCTTGCAGTCACAATATGCATGACACTCTCGGCACTGGCATGGTGATTGATTTCTGGTAGAAGGAAAAGCTCAGAGCACATTAGCAGTACCTAAATATATGCCAGTTTTCTTCTCCTTGACTTGACTTTGCTGGTTACGTCTTAATGGCGTCGAAGCGGAATATTAATTGGTTTCAAAACATTCAAACTACTGTATTTGTATCCTGATCTGTCTGATTTGTTGAAACTGAAGTCGTGAGGTCCGTAAGTTGGATCGTGATCCTGTCACGTCTGCCCGTAGTTTGTTGAATATTTAATCCGTGTCTCCCGAGAGTAGCTCGCTCATATCACATACATGGTCGGTGGGCAGCAGGGAACATACGATCCTCAAGCCAGGAAGCGCCAAATGACGTGAAAAACGTGGAGTAAAAGGTGTGTATGTAGGAGAAAACAGGAGGAAAATACGTTATATTCGACAACAAACCAATACTGTGCGTAAACACAAGAATCAGAAAACAAAGTATGACAAACTGGTTTTGGTCGTAACATAAACTTGTAACAGCTGGTGTCCAGGTGAAAGTTAGGCAGGCCATGTGAAGGCAGGCCTCGCGGAGAGGGAGGGAAGCCGTCGAACCACATTTCCATTCTTTGCCAGACTGATTGCAGCCTTCCACACAGTGGTTGCAGTTATATGAATTTTTAGGAGAACCACTCCCCGTGAACGAATCTACACGTGACTTACTTTCCTATGCTGCACAGCACAGTGCAAACTATTATTATTTTTATTGTTTCTTTCCGGCTAACTACAGACAACGTTATTTCAACTGTTTCCTATCAGCTTTAAAATTACTGTAGTATTCCTTCATTCGTAGACGGTATTGTTCCTTTCTCTCTTTTGTCCACGCCTTTCGCGATTACAGGGTCAGCTTTGTTTGGAAACTCTGATGTTCGAAGAGTTTTGTCTTAAGCTGGTCACTCTCCAGGATTTCTTCACATGAGATCTCAATCCTGTGCAGATCCTTTTATATCTCATTGAACCAGGCTTCCTTTGTCTTTTACTCTTTCTTGGAGAAAAGTGAAAATGAGATAAGTTAATCGTGTTGACGTCATTCGGGCCACCTGCCCATAATCCGTAATCCATCTTTATCACATCGTGTCAGTAATTTTCTCCTATATTTTCGCCTATATTATTATTATTATTATTGTTTTTTTTAGCGTATGGCTTTTAGTGCCGAGAGTGTCCGAGGACATGTTCGGCTCGCCAGTTTTGTAGCTGCTTCGAGACGGACACCCAATGGGTGAGCTACAAGTACCGTTGGGGAGGGAAGTTGGAATAGAAGGACGAGGAATTGGAAGGTAGCGGCTGTGGCCTATAGTTAGGTACCAACCCCGGCATTTGCCTGGAAGGAAGATGGGAAACCACAGAATACCATCTTCAAGGTAGCCGGCGGGGGGATTCGAACCTCCTCGCCTCCCGGATGTGAGCGACTGCCAGCAGTCATGCCGTAAAGACCACGGCTAACTCACCCGGTATTATTATTGTTATTATTATTATACTCTGCCACTGTTTTCCCCTGTCTTAAGACCGACCATTAAGCTCACGAATCAGTGAACAATGTGCTCTAAAAATGATATAAAAAATAATGCAGCTACTGGTCATGTACTTTTCTATTTCAGGACGGGTCAGGGAAGGGATATTGGAAGGAAATCGGCCGTGGACCTATTGAAATGAACCGTCCCGGCATTTTCCTAGTGGTAAAAATGGGAAACCACAAAAACCATTTTAAGGACGGCCGAGGTGGGATTCGAGCCCACGCTCTCCCGATGCCAGCGAGACACGAGGTAGCGCGTTAGCTGATATATCAGGAAGCCTATTTCAACCAATCATAGATGCCAACCGTCATAGTTTCAACATTTTTGCTTCATCACATTCATAGTATACACCGCTCTTGTTACAAAAAAAATAAAAAATAAAAAAATCAACGAATCAGTGCACAGAATCCTTTATTGCATCTTTGGCATATCGTGAAGCAGCGACGCATTGAATGAAGGTATGACATAACCTATAGTTGTGCGATTTGCTCTATGCTTGTTCAGTTTTATTATTAATTTATTTACTAGTTGAAGTACCCGTGCTTCGCTACGCGTCATAAATAAATTAAAATGTGAAGGTGACAGTTAAAACAGGGGATAGGCGAGGTGCTGCGCAGAGGGAGATTAAGGATGGAACATTTTGTCCAACTACACCGCTCGGCGTTGACAGTTTTTTATAGCACAAATTTAGGTTTTACTCGCTAACCGTTGGAGATACCTTTCGTATAGAAAATGTAATTTTAAACCTAGTATATGCCGTCAAAAGTTAGCTATTTCGTAGCGTTCTCTTTTTATTTAAAATGGAAACATGAAAGTTTAAAACCGAAGGGTGTAGTGACGTCACTAAAATGGTCGCCATCTTTAAATAATGCAAAGTATTGAAATCAAAAGTAACCTATATGTTAACCAGGTAAATCAGCTACTTCCATGTAAAATTCATGTAAATCGGACCAGTGGTACTTGCGTGATTGAGTAATACACAGACACACACCATCTCATTTTTAGCCTCGCTTCACTCGCGTCATAGTCGTGTCACATTGTTATTCAATGAAATGCAGGTTTAACCCCGTTAACACCCCTTTAGAACCTAATATCCAAAAATCCCTCCTTAGTAGACATTTTCGACACACAACAAACATATCCACAAAATATCATTCATCTAACTTTAATAGTTTTGGTTGGTCGATGAGAGTGAACATCCAAAAATCCTTCCTTAGTGGACGATTTTCTTCCTGAATTTCACCCCTCCCCATAGGCCCTTTAAATTGCATTTAGCAAAAAACGGTCGAACACCTATTTATTTTATTTATTTATTTATTTATTTATTTATGCATTTCTTTATTTATTTTTAAGCTGATTGATTTCCTACGAGTTTCAAACTCCTCGCCTATGTCGTTTAAGAGATACACGCTCCGTTAGGAATTTTTCAACCCCCACTTTTCATCCCTTTCACCTCATAATATACATTACATCGAAACACCATCAGACATATGTCAGTTTATTTTTAATGATTAGTATATATGCCAAGTATCACATCCCCAAATGCAACCACTCGTGAGATATTGTTATTCAATGAAATGCACGTTTACCCCCTTAACATCTCTTTAGAACCTGAATATCCAAAACTCTTTCCTTAGTGGACGTTATCGACATACAACGAACATATCCCCAAAATTTCACGTTTCTAACTTCAATAATTTTGGCTGGGCGATGATGAGGGAGTGAGTGAGTCAGGCATTTTCTTTCATTTATTTTTTATATTTTCACCCCTCCCCATGAACCCCTTAAATTGGATTTATGAAACAGACGGTCGAACACCTATTTAATTATTCAAAAGCTGTTTTCCCCCCTGAGTTTGATGAGTGAGTAAGTGAGTCAATCAGTTAGGACACTTTCTTTCCTGTTTTTTTCCCCCCAGAATTTCACCCCCCTCCAAGGGCACCTTAAATTGGATTTATGAAAAAACGGTCGAACACCTATTTACTTGTATTTTAAGCTGTTTTTTTCCCGCCGAATTTCAAACTTCTCACCTATGTCGTTTCAGAGATACACGCTCCGTTAAGAATCCCTCAACCTCCAATTTTCACCCCTTACACCTCATAATATACACCACATCGATAAACCCTCAGACATATGTCTGCTTATTTTTAATGATTAGTTTATATACCGAATATCACATCCCCAAAGAAACAACTCATGAGATATCGTTATTCAATGAAATGCACGTTTACCCCCTTAACACCTCTTTAAAACCCGAATAAACAAAAATCATTCCTTAGTTGACGTTTTCGACATACAGCGACCATATTCCCAAAATGTCATGTTTCCAACTTTAATAGTTTTCGCTGGGCGTGATGAGTGAGTCAGACAGGACATTTTCTTTCAATTATTTTTACCAGAATTTCACGCCTCCCCATGGGCCCCTTAAATTGGATTGATGAAAAAACGCTTGAACACCTATTAACTTGTTTTTAAGCTGTCTTTTTCCCCTGAGTTTGATGAGTGAGTGAGTTAGTCAGTCAGATAGGAAACTTTCTCTCCTTTTCCCCCCAGAATTTCACCCCACACCATTGGCCCCTTAAATTAATTTATGAAAGAACGGTCGAACACCGATTTACTTACTTTTTAAGCTGTTTTTTTTCTCGCTGAGTTTCAAATTTCTCGCCTATGTCGTTTAAGAGATAGGCCTACACGCTCCGTTAGGAATCCTTCAACCCCCAATTTTCACCCCTTTCACCTCATAATAATTCACCACATCTAAAAACCCTTAGACACATGTCTGCTTAATTTTAATTATTAGTTTATATGCCGAGTATCACATCCACAAATGAAACCACTCGTGAAATATTGTTATTCAAGAAATGCAGGTTTAACCCCCTTAAGACCCATTAAAACCTGAATATTCCAAAATCGTCTCTTAGTGTATGGTTTTGACATACAACGAACATATCCCCGAAATGCCATGTTTCCAACAACAATATTTTTGGCTGGGCGATGATGAGTGAGTGAATGAGTCAGGACATTTTCTTTCAATTTTTTCTTCAGAATTTCACCCTTCCCGATGAACCCCTTCAATTTGATTGCTCAAAAAAAACCTGTCGAAATGCTTTTTACTTACTTTAAAGCAGTTTCTCCCCCCCTGAGTTTGATGAGTGAGTGAGTCAGTCAATCAGTTAGGACACTTTCTTTCCTGTCCCCCCCCCCCCCCAGAATTTTACCCCTCCCCATGGACCCTTAAATTGGATTTATAACAAAACGGTCAAACACATGTTTACTCATTTTTATGCTGATTTTTTCCGCTGAGTTTCAAACTCCTCGCCTATGTCGTTTAAGAGATACACGCTCCGTTAGGAATCTTTCATTCCCCACTTTTCACCCCTTTCACCTCATAATATACACCACATCGAAAAACCCTCAGACACGTGTCTTCTTACTTGTTAATGATGAGTGTATATGCCGTGTATCACATCCCCCAATGAAACCAATCCGGAGATATTGTTATTCAATGAAATGCAGGTTTAACCCTCTTAAGACCCCTTTAGAATCTGAATATCCGAAAATCCTCCCTTAGTAGACGGTTTTGACATACAATAAACATATCCCCAAACTGTCATGTTTCTAACTTCTATAATTTTAACTGGGCGATGATGAGTGAGTGAGTGAGTGAGTGAGTGAGTCAGGACATTTTCTTTCAATTTTCTTTTTTCAGAATTTCACCCCTCCCCATGAACCCCTTAAATTTTATTTATGAAAAAAAAAAAAGAAAACCAACTGTCGAACAGCTATTTACTTACTTTAAAGCAGTTTTCCCCCCTGAGTTTGAGGAGTGACTCAGTCAGTCAATCAGTTAGGACACTTTCTTTCCTGTCCCCCCCCCCCCCCAGAATTTCACCCCTCCCTAAGGGCCCCTTAAATTGGATTTATGAAAAACGGTCAAACACATATTTACTTCTTTTTTATGTTGATTTTTTTTCGCTGAGTTTCAAACTCCTTGCCTATGTCGTTTAAGAGATACTCGCTCCGTTAGGAATCTTTCAATCCCCACATTTCACCTCTTTCACCTCATAATATACACCACATCGAAAAACCCTCAGACACATGTCTTCTTATTTTTAATGATGAATTTATATGCCGAGTATCACATCCCCCAATGAAACCAATCGGGAGATATTGCTATTCAATGAAATGCAGGTCTACCCCATTAACACCCCTTTAGAACCTGCATATCCGAAAATCCTCTCTTATAGGGCATTTGTGGCCCTTGAGGAAGCTGCATACCAAATTTCATTCCAATCCGTTCGGTGGTTTCTGAGATTTCGTGATGAATGGATGAGTGCGTGAGTGAGTAGTATTTGACAAATATACACTAGCTGATAGTGACAAGTCTTTGTTATGCTAAACTCGGTTGACAGTGCTGTGTGAGCAGTTGAGTAACTAACGGGATTTCAAGTAAAGATCCTCATTTTCTATACCGGTAGTGCAGACCGCAACTCGAATCCAGTCGGCCGTGTCTCGACTTGAGCTATGTTGCCATGGAAACTATCTGCATTGCCATTCCTTCATGAGTATATTTTATGGTTTGATTAGCCTGTGCTTGAATGCAAAAGGGCCGAAATAAGAAGAATGAGAAAGACTATCGAAAATTCATGTACCCAGCGGTTCCTTCTGGGTCCTAAACTATGTGTATGCAAAATTTGGTTGAGATTGGTGGAACGGTGTAGATTTTTATACGGAACAGACCCACCCACCCACCCACCCACCCACCCACCCACATACATACATACATACATACATACATTCACTTTTATATATAAGGTTTATTTATTTATTTATTTATTTATTTATTTATTTATTTATTTATTTATTTAGCGTATGGCCTTTAGTGCCGGGAGTGTCCGAGTACATGTTCGGCTCGCCAGAGGCTGTAGCTGCTTCAAGCGGACACCTTTGGGGTGAGCTATAAGTTCCGTTCAATCTCAAGTAGTTCCAACTTTCGCTACCAGATCTCACTGACACCTAGTGGTGAACGTTGGAACTTTGATAGAGCTTTTCAACGAAATCTAACCTAAAATTTAGCTTCACACAAGTTTAGTTAGTGGAAGGATCTTTTACATGCCATATATCTATGACATGGGACCGCCAGCTATTCCTTCCCTCCGAAGAAAGGCATACTGAAGGATTTTAACGCTCTTAATAAATCCGACGACTTCGGCCGGGTTTGAACCCTCGATCTTGGACACAGCAGTTCAGCATGCTACCAACCAGGGCCGGCGAGCTACCAACTACGCCACCGAAGCCGCTAATTTTATTATAATATCTCATTTAATTTTGTACTCATTCGCTCGTAGATATTCTGTATTGAGTCAAAATAAATCCAACTCTAACTCAGAATTCCCTGAAGACAAGTTCTGAAACTCTCGTTGTATTACTGCGGAACAGGCCCTAGGATAGGCAAATCCTCGTAAGAAACACTCGCCTTTCCGCCACTCCTCTCCGGTCTGAGACGTGGGTTATTCCTGGTTCGAAGTCAAAGTGTATTGCCTAACCTTTATGAACTTCCATGGTCCCAGCGTTGTAAACCATCGCCATCGGTCTCAAGCGAGAATATAAGCCAAATAGGAGTTTCTGAACGTGCAATTTATGAGCTGCGAACACCCATTCACCACACATGTATTTGCTCATGAGAGTGGGCTGTGTGTGTGTTGCACAACATTCTTTAGGAATGAAATCAAGGTCGCCTCAACGTCACGGAAGGCCTTATGTGTAATTGTATTTAATTGACATAGATTAACTGTTGGACAAATATTTCTTCTTCATTGTTGCTTGAGATAAGCCGCACCTACTAGTGACCTACTTGGGATGTCAGGGTGTTCAGCGCTGGCTGCGGTTATTGACAGGACAGAGGGAATCTGATCTTCACGAGCTCCGTAAGATGATACCCGCTCTCCAACCTGCTCATCCCCTATTCACACATGCTAGCATACCATACAGGCCAGAGACTTAGGAGTTCAACGGGTAAACATAGTGGCGAACTTGAATATTTCTCACCCCTGGACCCGCAGGGTATGGTTCCCCATCGCATTTAATAGTTCTAATGTGCATGCTAAAACTATTAAATATTGTATACTAGCTGTACCCAGCATGCGTTGCATTATCAATCAAAGAAAGTATTGGCGTTGTAACTTTGTTTGTTGAAGTGCTTTTGGAAACACATTATTTTTCTGTTTCCGTTAACTGCCTCTAAACTATTGTAAAATGGATTTACTAACTCAGAAACATTTGTGATAGCGTGCTCAACAACTCACGAAAGGTTCATCGCAATCGGATGAATGGTATATTGTATGGTATCCGAGAGGGATGCCAATACAAATATTAAATCTAGGGGATGAAATTAATCTAAATTGGGGTTGTAGCTTGGCGAATTTGTAAGAGGTTGGGATTGTCTTATTAAAGGAGATCGATTGAATGATCAGCCAGGAGAACTCCCCAAGGTGCTGTTTAACGGGGTAGTTCTAGGTAACGGGGTAGTTGGTAAGAGCTATTAAATTGTAAGCTAAGGCCGGCGCCTCGCGGTCTGCAGAGAGCTATAAGCACGCGAGCAGTAGCGAGCTAGCTGTGGTCGGCGCGTATCAAGGACACTTGCTGAGCAAGAGTAGCGATTAAGCAAATAAACACTAAAGCTATTTCTAAGTCCTACCTAAGTGGAATCTGTTAGGGTAGGAACCTACGGACTAAATAAATAAATGAGTAAGACCAGTTGCTTCTGTTAAATAGAGTTTTAATGGGTATCTCTATTGAGAGATGCCCTAAAAGAAATAGCAGTTCAGATTAATGGTTAATAATAAATAAAATACAGTCCAAGCACAGGGGCGGGGATTGTGTAGTGTAGTGGTTAGAGTGTGTAGATCGCTAAGACACTTACCCGACCTGGAGACAGCAGCGGTATGGCACGTCGTAGCACTGAGAGGACTGAGTAATTAGTGCGTCCGGCCCTTGACCTTTGGGGGGTTCTTATAGCTTTGGTGTGCACGGTCTGCGGATTCCTGCATTCCTCCCGTGTCGTATACCTTTCTCAGGTCGTTACCTTTGGTCCGAGCCTACCTGACTTCCTGAGTTTGCTACTTGTGTTTTATCTGTAATTTTGTAGGTGGTATCTTATTAGAATCTATATCCGAAGACTGTAGTTTTATAAATTTGTGTATTTTCCTTAAGGGATGGTATAGCGTACCCTAGAGGTACAACAACCCCCTTTCTAGGGTTAGTTATCGACCTCGATAACTGGGCGAAAACGTGGGGTGGTATTTTGAAAAAATAAGTCATCATCTTCTTTCTTGACAATCTTCTATCTTCTGTTCTTCTCTTCTTTTCTTCTTTTAATTTAGGTCCTCGTTGTATTGTTGGTGTCGTAGGGGGTGGCTTGGTAGCCTCGTAGAAGATAGGGGTAAGTCAGGGGTAAACATAAATTTGGTGCTATACTTGTTATTTGTCGAAAGGTGATAGCTGAATATTTGTGCTTTCTATTAGTTGAGTGGCCGGGTGTGCTTAGCGATCAAGTGTAATTGTCTGTGGTGAGGGGAACAATATTTCTTTACAATTTGCTTTTGAAAAATCAACAATGGGGTGTGAAGCTTACTATTTTTGTATACTTGATGGGATGTCCATTGGATCCCTATTGTATTGGTTTGACATACAAACATAATAAACAGAATAACTTTTCACTTGTAACATTGTAAATTAAGGGTTGCAGGAACACACGAGAGGAAAAAAACATCCGAGGGTTAACTGGGTAGGTTGTGTATACATATATAATTATTACTTGCCTCCAATGGGGATGAAAAACTGCTCTCGCGTGCCCTGTATGTGTGTAAAAGGGATAGAGTATAGAGATAGAAAAATAAGTGTCGCTAGGTGTATTTAAAGGTTTAAATTGCAAAGTGTTTTATTGTGTGGGGAGAAATGCGACACTTCTACAATGTGGAATTTAGAAGAGTCGAAAGGAAAAATGATGTGTATTACAAAGTGTACATATTTCGGTCACATATCAACAATATCTTTTTTTTAAATTGCAGTGTTTATATTGTAGAACATCATTATAAACCATTAAAACCTGAAATAAAAATTCTATTATGCATATTAATATAGCAACAAAATTCATTTCTCTTATTCACATCGATATCCAATAAAAATAAAACCAAATATATTAAATGTGTTGTCTTTCTGGACTACTTAGTACAGTTAATCTTTCTTATTAACGTGTGATCCTTTTGTATCAAAAAATCAACAAATAAACCAATTTCTCATATTTATTTATATTCCTTTTGTGATCACTATATTGGCGCAACTATATACCTTTGCATGCTGTTTTCAACACCTTTTCTCTTTCCTACGATCGTACTCTGAACTTAATATGTAATTTATACCCTATTATCTAATATCTATTACCCCTTATATTATCTATTATCTACTACCTGCAGGTGATATACTAGTTGTTTACAGATTATTTTAATTTATGGCTTGCTCCCTGTGGGCGAGCGAAGTCATCTTGGCTGCACGACTCGTCCTTTACAGAGATAGGCGCGAGTTGTGTGGCCGTAATGCATCTCTCATTTTAGATGCGAATTTGATCCGGTGATCCGACCTTCAGTGGATGATATCCCACAGGTATATCTCTACTGTGGTCTGGATATGTGCCTGAAAATGGGTATTGTGTGTTAGGGGGGGGGGGCTGTTTGATGGGGAATTTGTGTGTACACTTTTGGGGGTGGGGCAGTTGTGTAACACAATAAAAAATGACATGGTTAGTGCATAAAAAATTTTTGTACAATGGTTGTGGATCCGTAATATAAAAAGGAGTAATCCAGAGGGCATTTTCCCTCGTCCCTTGTGTAGCCAATCCTGTGGAAACATATATAAAAATATTATTTTTAGTTTATAAATTATCCTGTGATCAATGTAATTGTCTGTGGAAGCATACATAAAAACATTATTTGTAGTGTATAAATCACCCTTTATTATGATCATTGTTATCGGTGGTGAGCGGCCCAAAATGGAGCCACTCCCGATGTATGCTTTTAAATTGTGCACCATCCTGTGTGCTCTGTCTGGGATCAGCGCCTCAGGTTTTCAACCTGTGCTGAAATGGAAATACAGTTTTATTATTAAAATATTTAGGTTCTTAAATGCTATTGGCCATGTTTCATTAACTATTTGTTTACCTTTGTATTTACTTATCCACCTTTATCATTCTTCTAAATCTTTGTGTTATTTCAACCTTTATCTCTTATTGGGTATGTATTCCCATTCTATCTACTCCTTCTTATTCATTATCCTTTGTAAGTTCACTGTACTTTACTCCTACTTATGTCTGTTGTAGATCCTTGCTCTACCATTATCTTTCTTTATTATTGTATCTACTTCTATCTTTCTTTATTCTGTTTTACCCTTTGTTTCCTATTATTTCACTATACTTTACCCCTACTTATTGCTGTTTCATATCCTTGCTCTATCATTATTTTCCTTCTTTATTGTATTTACCTTTATCTTTCTTTACTCTTTCTTACACATTGTCTCCTATTATTTCACTGTACTTTGCTCCTATTTATTTCCGTGTCATATCATTGCTCTATCATTATTTTCCTTCATTATTGTATTTACCTTTATCTTTCTTTACTCTTTCTTACACATTGTTTCCTATTATTTCACTATACTTTACCCCTACTTATTGCTGTTTCATATCCTTGCTCTATCATTATTTTCCTTCTTTATTGTATTTACCTTTATCTTTCTTTACTCTTTCTTACACATTGTCTCCTATTATTTCACTGTACTTTGCTCCTATTTATTTCCGTGTCATATCATTGCTCTATCATTATTTTCCTTCATTATTGTCTTTACCTTTATCTTTCTTTACTCTTTCTTACACATTGTCTCCTATTATTTCACTGTACTTTGCTCCTATTTATTTCCGTGTCATATCATTGCTCTATCATTATTTTCCTTCATTATTGTATTTACCTTTATCTTTCTTTACTCTTTCTTACACATTGTCTCCTATTATTTCACTGTACTTTGCTCCTATTTATTTCCGTGTCATATCATTGCTCTATCATTATTTTCCTTCATTATTGTATTTATCTTTATCTTTCTTTACTCTTTCTTACACATTGTTTCCTATTATTGCACTGTACTTTGCTCCTATTTATTTCTGTTTCATATCATTGCTCTATCATTATTTTCCTTCATTATTGTATTTACCTTTATCTTTCTTTACTCTTTCTTACACATTGTCTCCTATTATTTCACTGTACTTTGCTCCTATTTATTTCTGTTTCATATCATTGCTCTATCATTATTTTCCTTCATTATTGTCTTTACCTTTATCTTTCTTTACTCTTTCTTACACATTGTTTCCTATTATTGCACTGTACTTTGCTCCTATTTATTTCTGTTTCATATCATTGCTCTATCATTATTTTCCTTCATTATTGTCTTTACCTTTATCTTTCTTTACTCTTTCTTACACATTGTTTCCTATTATTGCACTGTACTTTGCTCCTATTTATTTCTGTTTCATATCATTGCTCTATCATTATTTTCCTTCATTATTGTCTTTACCTTTATCTTTCTTTACTCTTTCTTACACATTGTTTCCTATTATTGCACTGTACTTTGCTCCTATTTATTTCTGTTTCATATCATTGCTCTATCATTATTTTCCTTCATTATTGTATTTACCTTTATCTTTCTTTACTCTTTCTTACACATTGTTTCCTATTATTGCACTGTACTTTGCTCCTATTTATTTCTGTTTCATATCATTGCTCTATCATTATTTTCCTTCATTATTGTATTTACCTTTATCTTTCTTACTCTTTCTTACACATTGTTTCCTATTATTGCACTGTACTTTGCTCCTATTTATTTCTGTTTCATATCATTGCTCTATCATTATTTTCCTTCATTATTGTATTTACCTTTATCTTTCTTTACTCTTTGTTATGTGTACTTTCAATGTATCTTGTGTCTAACTTGCGTATGCAAGATCGGACTCAGCGCTCATATTCTTAATAACTATTCACATGCCTGGGTTGCAGAATTCTACTCACGAGATATATATTCTCTGGTTTTTTATGCCGTAAAAAAATATACGGATATTTTTGATGTTGTAATTGAACCAAGGGCTGTCCAATACGCAGGGTGGTGTCGGAACTAAGAGGGCCTAGAAGGACTTCCTTTACCAGTGGACCGGCTAAATACGTAACATGGTATGGGGCATTAAGGACGTATAGTAATCCAGGGACCTTCGTCCAATTTGCAATGTAGTATCGGTAAACCGAGTGACTGCGAATGCAGATTGTGGTTTGCGAAAACTACGGATTCTGTTTGAAATGGCTTACCCAGTTGACCCATACGTATAGTGGTTTGGTTTACTCTTACATAGCCTGCGCTAGGAGTTACCTCCGTATCGATTGACCTCCCACGCGCATTGCCATCCTTGGTCTATGCTACATGTGCAAATTGCATCCCTATCCGCGCTGTGTCCGGTCTCGACGCTTCTTATATTGTTTCTTGTGTAATATCAATATTCCTCTTCCTGGGGCATAATAGTGTATGTGTAGTGTATGTTGCCTCGGCCAGGGAAAAAGAATCGTAGTTTTCCTATATTTGTGGAATATCCTCCTTCCTGGGGCACAATATCTGTAACCTCGGCCAGGGAAAAAGAATCGTAGTTTTCTTATATCATTGTATCAGTATATTCCTCTCCTCTGGGGCACAACAGTAACTTAGCTGTAACCTCGGCCAGGGAGAGAATCGTAGTCTCAATATATTTGCTGCTTGTGCGCTTTGTTCGTCGGGGGTATGAGCAAAGAGGTCATCGGTGCTACATACCTCGGCCCGGAATATAATTGTTCATTATTTCATTTCCTTTCTTGTGTTATTATTCCCTTATTACCTTATATTGTTTCCTTATCACATTCTGTTACTGTTTCCTTATTTCCTTGTTTCCTTATACTCTTAATGCATTATCCTTTCTCACTACTTATCTTACTCTTATGTACCTGCCGCTGCAGGCGTTTGCTCCTATCTTAGAGCATCTACTTAATTCTATTTATCGACTAGTGTTTAATCCTAGGGGTCGTCTTGGGAAGGAGAAAGTATTATTCCTCCGTCCGCAGGTATAATTTAGACGACGCTAGGGCAAAAAAAAAAAACGGTATAACGGACCCTGCCTTGAGAGGAGACAGGCTAGGTACTTCCTCCCAACACAGGCGCTTGCCTTCCCTAGCGTGTCACCATTACAACCTCTCGTCGATCGTCATCGTCGACGTCTTGTCTTGTCATGTCAAGGGTGCAATTTATTGACCCATTAATATATATATATATATATATATATATATATATATATTCCGCCTGGAAAATATTTTTCAATATATATTTTCAACTGGAAAACATATTTCATATACTTCCAAGCGCATCGCCGTGCGTACACCATGAAGAATAAGTGTCTAGCGTTTTAATGTTGTTTTATGGTGTTGTATTTTTACGGGGGGGGGGGGACAATTGTGGTGGCACGGTGCATTGTCGTTGCGCCTGGTGAATCAGATTTCCAGCTAATATCAGCAGCGTATATTTCCTTCTCACATATTAGTAGGTAAGTGAGGGATGTGGACTGGTATTCCCATGTTATTGGGTATTTGTAGGTATGTTACAAAGTTGTTAATTACTGGTAACGGGATGGTAATAAAGGTTCAAGGAATCTTGGTCCTATGGGGATTTATGGAGACGTTAATGGGTAGGAATTCTCTACCGGTGTAGGTGAGGATTCTTATTGTGTAGGATCTGGTTATTCAGTCTTGGTTGTTATTTACCGTACTGAAGGATATGGATGAGCATTTATGCTTTTATTTAACATGCAGGGCAAAATATTGGTAAAAAGAAAAAAAATGTCATAGCATGCACTTGTGTTAGAGGGTTATGCCTGGAACGCTAGCCGTTAGCTTTAAAGTTCCGAGTGTTGATTAACACACAACCATGAGCGATAAGGCATGGTATACACCCTGGTATTTGCATAATAACCATAGTGCCTCGCATGGATAGGGGAAGAAGTGTATCTGTGTTATTTGTATATTGTTTAATGTGTATCATGGGAGGTAAATGTGCTCTGTGGCATGGACATACTATAGGTAATATATGGCACCTATCGCCATAATAATATGTGACTGCTTTTTACTCTCGTATGATATTTATTAGACTTATAGTCTATCTTAAAAAAACTGGTCATCTATTATTACTATACATAGTAGGGTTCCTTAACTAGAGGTATTATCTAGTGGTATTATCTAGGTAGACTACCTATTGTTATTGCTGATAGATATTTGCTATAAACTCCGTTTATTTTTACTGTCTATAGATGCCGTGTATAAATTGTATCTAGGTGTTCTGTCTAGATATATTTGATCTAGAGCTATTGGCTATAGATTTCATCTATTTATATTGTCTATGGGTTTTTATTATAGATCCTATATATATGTATCTGAAACCAGGCTATATTGCAGCGGATTATATATGTCGTAGTCCCCTCCTCTGATGGGGTTGATCGCTGCAAAAAAAATATAACATACTATCCGCCCTATGAAAATGAGGGGGGGTACTGTGCCCAACTGGTCACGGCAGTCTGGCATCGAACTCAGGCCTCATCAGAGAAGACCAGGCAAATGGTTATGCCTAAGGTCGAATCAGTGGTCTCTAAGGGGGAGCCATTATATGGAACCCACAGAGCAATGAGAGGTCTACTGACACATAATAGTCTAGCGTGATTTCACGATTATTTAGGTGCAAATCATAGCAATTTAAAGGAAAAATTATAAGCAAAATGCAAGGGAATGTACGTTTTCAGTGCATACGAAGTGGAAAGAAGGCTAGTTTGAAGTCTGACAAATTACTTTAGCAAGTAGGCGGGGTAGGCTCGGCGCCAGTAGAACTATTTTCGTCTAGGGCGGTCAGACAGCTCAAAATTAATGACCCGGGAATTCACCAGTCGACAACGAGCAAAGCTTTGGCGGAACCAAGCCCACAAGAAATTAATTAATTACAGATAAATGGAGCATTGTAATGCAATGGAACATACACACAGATGAATGTATTCACGGAGGAGTAATTTAGGAGTGGTTTTTCACCTAAAATTACGCCTATTTCTCAAAATGACCGCATTACAACCTAACTCACGCTCGAGAGCACGAATACTTTAACCAACCGGCGGGAAATCCCCACCGTGGCGTCCCACGCACTGAACTAAGGCAATTAATTGTAATTAATTGGCCGAAGCGATCGCCGGCACGCGAGTGTTTTTAAAACCTCCACGCCTAAATAAACAAGATGCAGATGTTATTTCGGCTGAAGACGGAGTATTTCAAGAAGGGAGTCGCTCTCACGTGTCCCGTGAACTATTTTGTGCAAGAAACCAATATAAGGGAGAGCAGCCTACGCCAAGGGGCAGTTGGAAGGCAGTTGCAGGGCAGTTGGAAGTCAGTGATGTAGAGTTGAAGGCAGTTGAAGACGTCAGATGGTCGCTCGAGTTGGAAGTTAGTCCTTTGTCTACAAGCGCTCTGCAATAAGCACGCCAATTATTAAAATATCAGCGTACCGCCGTTGGAGAAAATGGAAGCAAATTGTAAGCTTCATCTGTAATAATGAAGTGCATCAAAGTAACTCAATGCAGATATTTCTTTATTATCTGACACAGATAAAAATTCGCTACAGCGAATAGGAACTGATAATGTTTGGAACAGTTCGTATACCGGAAGGTATTGTCAATTATATGACATCAGCATCAGGAGCACTCCAGTGATGGGAGAGTGGAAGTTATTGCCACCTAACCAGGACAGTGAGGTGAACGGGAGTGCAGGGAACTAGGATCGAACATCTATAAAAACGCTACTAGATTTCACGGAGACCAGCGGTTATCATAAGTTCATCGCATCTCTGAGGTCAAGCGTAGGTGAAATCCAGATTAAGGATCAACATGTGAAATGATAGAGGAAGTGTGTATAAATTGTGAAATAATAATTTAAAGTGTTAATGTATTTAATGATTAATATTCAGTGTTTATCAGTGGTAAAGGCCACTTGTGATAATATGTGTATCATGTGTAAAAAGTGTGAATCTCAGTGTTGTGTATTGGATATCATGATGGATTAAGTCAATCATCATGGTAGAGCTCAGGCGAAGATACTGGTACTTTCCAGCCAGAAGGAAACGTGAGTACACATGCAAATAATAGCATTATAATGGCATAGTTCACCATGTAACGATTAATCACTTTGAAATTAAAGATGTAATAGTCACTTACTGAACGAGTTTTCACCACTCGTCTTGAATAAAGTATGACTTGGAAGGTGATTTGCTTAGGACCATTTAGGTCAAAAATAGTGATGGATCTAAACGTTAAAATAATAATAATAATAATAACTGGGGTCGGCAACCATAAAGTAAGGGCAAAGTTGGCCTAAGTAATGTTCAAATAGTGTCATGTCTAATTTAAGATACTGTCATTTGGTAAACAGTAAAGAATGTAGTGTGGAATATAGCGAGATACGGGAGCTTTTCTCAGTGTCAGTGAAATCTTGAATGAATATTTGAAATTAAAGTAAGCCAGTATATTTATACATTTGTGTTAGGAGCTATGTAAAGCTTTGGCTTAAATAGTATAACAGGAAGAACGCAGGTACCTTGATAATGGAGTCATATATGTGAAATATTGTTTAGCCGCATATAGCGTGCAGATTAACGTAGAATCCAGTGATTTACGTAAGATAAGCACGGGAAAGACTAGTATAGCTTGCGCGTGAGGTGAAAATTGGCTTAATCTTCGAGAAGTATCGCCTTTGTGCATACTGTATTTGTTACGCAGCGATTTGGATAGATTCTGTCTATTGCCAACGCTTGCATTGAGTTATAGCCACTATGGACGCCCAGCGAGGCGCGGTGTGCATTTATACTTATGGTCTGCCCGAGAGGTAGAATCATATTCGTCGACGAGGAACGTGGTTCCCAAAAATATATGTTAATGACAGCTGCTGATGATAACCATGGGGTTTCATTATGATGCGCGTCTTAAAAGCCACAAGTAATCACCTTAGAACGGCAATGCTATCATTGGAATTTCACCCCTGCCATGAATGTTTAATAGGAGCCATTTGAGCCCAAATACACTGTAAAGTTAGGTGTTAATTAATTAAATGACTCAATTACTTAGGACTATGCCTAGCGGATCTTAACTGTTATATAATTGTAAACAAGTTTGGCCTTGACGGTAGAGAGAGACAGGGAATGTAGACCATTTCCGTGGCAGCCATCTTGGAGAGCCGTCTGGAACGAATTTTATGACCTGCTGAGGGAAGGGGAGGTTGCTCGACCGATCCCTTGTCAATTACAGTCACAATAGGACACTGAGAGATCTCGGTATTCAATATGCAATTAAAATATAAGTATTTTAGTGATGCAAATGGAATTAATTGGTATGTGGCAACTCACATATGTGGTTGAACCATATAAATCAGATGATATTTGGCGAAGTTATCCTCTGAGGGGGAAAGCTGAACCAAAATAATGTAGGCATCTTCTTTAAAGTGCAATTTGCCAGTTTATGCTAATTTAGGAAAAACGGGTATGTGTTTTTCCCAGAACATGACACAGTTGTATCTATGATAAGTCCGACAAGACCCAGATAATCGTTATATGGTGAAACTATAAATATTCTATCCATGTTTATGTTTATTTTATGATTAAGAAGCATGACTCATTTTCCTAGAGCGTTCATAGGGATGGAAAGAAGAAAGATGATTCGCACGACACAACAAATATTTGCTAATAAATGTAGGAAACATTGAAGTAATGCTAATTAAAGTAAATGCCGTAGGAGACGGAATAATGTCTTAGTAATATCATGTTTATGTGACATGTGGTTTTTGTGTTAAGATATTTCCATTAAATAAAATTGTGTCACATTGACGAACACTATGAAAACCTTGTAATCTGAACTATTATTGACAGGATATTAGAAGTAGGTTTGAGTGCATTGTAGCGCTATTTTTAAGGAGAAAGCTCACAGAATAACCCTATTTATTTGTGGGAATTAATTGTAATTTGTCCTTTGTTTTGTATTTGTTGTACAGCCATGATTTTAGACCAGTAAATATTTTATTCATAGGAATGTTGTGTATTTCCTGTAGAGTAGTTACCTGGTAGACTCAAATCCTGAGCATGTGGTCGTATTGTGGGCAGGAACGTCGCATACCTCGAAAGACCGTGAGCTAGTTGGGATACGAACACATGGTCCACATGGTGACAATCGGGTACATGGGGGAGTTGTCTCTGTACTTGGATTGAGTCACAGGTAATTACTTAAGTCGGTCAAGGTATTAATGGTAGAAGCAAATATAGCATAGAAATTAGGACAGAATAGGAAGACCGCATCCCATTTGTTAATAAGCCACCACATTAAAAATAATTGTTATTCCTCCATAAGACATGCTTATATATAATTGTAACTTTCAAAAACCATAGCCATAGATAACCCATTATTGTCAACATGACGCTGATATGTGGGGCCAGTTTAAAATACAGGTAACCTCCACTTAAGCATCATGAGCATGGCATAAATAAGCACGTGACCCTAAATTAACATGGCGTGGCTCAACGTAGGGCATTCGGCAGTAAAAACCACTCCTTGGACAGTTTTAATAATAAATTAGAATATGGCCGATGTCTTACAAATAGCCATACCACCCCCTTATAAAAATAACATGGCGCCCGTACGTGGATGGCTTATGGGATTCAGAAAAAACCCATAATAATAGCATGGTTTTCATGGGGAAAACCATAGAAATATTTTTTTCCCTCAAACTTGGTTTGAGCGATTGTGAGTCTTTCTAGATGATGTTCAGACGTCAGACAAATGTTGTCAGACGGGTACGAGGGTCTATACCCATTCCATAGTTAGTTTTGACATTTTATAATATGTTGTTGTTGTTGTCGCGGGATCGGAATCTTTTCTTTCCAATAGAACGCGCCAGTGTCTTCAGCTAGGGCCTACCTGAATCTCAAATTAAGTAGTACAGGATGGCCGGAACGGAAGAAGTACTTAGGTGTATCGCCGAGTTAAGGGAACATTTCGATGTTACAAACGCTAAGAGTAAGGAAGAATCCAAAGCATTTAAAGATGAAATAGCGGATAGGTTGGATGAAGTAAATACTAGACTAGAGGCTAATCAAGCCGAAGTAAATACTAGACTAGAGGCTAATCAAGCCGAAATAAATACTAGACTAGAGGCTAGTCAAACTAATGTAAACACGCAGTTAGAATTAAACCTAGTAGAGATTAATAAGAAAATGGACGACGTTAAAGAGTCTGTCCAGAGACAGGTAACTAAGAATATTGTTAGCGTGATCTCAGAAATGCAAAATGATAACGATAAACGCTTTGAGTCTATTGAATTAAAATTAGAAAGCAATTTGCAAATGTGCAGAGAGTCACAGCGTGAAATTAACGATAATTTAAACAGTATGTCCCGGGAGCTTAAAGACATTCAAAGTCAGAATGAAGCTAACACAAAACGTCAGTTAGAACAATTTAACACGTTTACTCAGACCGTGGATCATAGGTTCGAGGATAATGAACTAAAATGGAATACGCGAATGGCAGGTTATGCCAAGGCTGTGGACGACGCCTTAAGAAAGCAGGACCAGAATATCCTTGACCAATGCAAGGAAATGCAGGAAATAAAGACGTCTGATCGAGATAATAAGGAAATAATGTCTAATATGAAGATACAAGTTGGAAAAGTGCAGAAAGAGTTGGAACAAACTCAGAACGACTTAGCAGTTATCCATAAAAGACAGGACGAAGACCAAGGAGAAATCACGAAAATAAGGACTGAAATCTCTCATATACAAGGTCACATTCAACGGGAAGTTACAGGCTTACGCGAAGAGTTAGAGCTTCGAGAAGGCTTAAAGACTGAAGCCAGTGATAAGACTCTTGCCGAAGTAAGAGAAAGTCTAGCAGGGGAAATTATCCACCTGAAGGAAAACCTTAAGGATAATAAAGAAAAGGTATTTTCTATGGCAGAAAGAAACCGAGATCGCCTAGAGAAAATAGAACGAGAGGTATTAGCTCGTTTGGAAAGGACTGAAAACAGGCATAGCCAATTAGAAACTAGAATGATAGCGCAGGAAGAATCCATGTTGCGGAATCCTAGGTCTAGCGAAGGAAGTATAGACGAGAATAGGAGGAATAAATGGGCAGAGATAGAAATACAGCCCACTCCAAAGAATGCAGCAATGCCAAGTGACAGCCCGTATGCCACACCTGGTATGCCAATGGCTATGTCAACACCGCAGGAAAATGCTGTACAGAACCAAATAGTCACAGTTATAAGGGCTAGTGATGAAAAACCAAAGAAATACTCTGGGAGTAATTCTAATATGACACCCAAGTACTGGCTTAAAGAAGTTTCCGAGTACTTGAATGATGCGAAAGTACCGCCAGAGCGCAGGTTGAGAGCGATTGAAAAACTAACCGAAGGGGAGTGTGCTCTATGGTTTAGAAGTTTTAGGTACACGTTCGACACCGTTGAGGAATTTCGCCAAGCATTTTTAAGCAGGTATTGGAACGCGAGCGTACAACAAAACCTCAGACTGGACTTGTATTCCAGGCGTTACAGTACTAGTAACCCGACCAAGTACGGAGAGTTTTTTGTGAACCAATTATGCCGTTTTCGCGAGCTCGATGAAGGGCTTAGAGAGTCAGATTTATGCATAGCAATAGCTAAGCAGCTGCCGTATGAAGTGCAGCGCCTGCTAATCTCAGCAAACGCCAAAACTGCAATCGATATGGAGGAGGTGCTGAGACAACTTGATTTAACCACAGTGCAGCACGCAAGACAAAGTCGACATGTGGAACAAGTTAATATGACGAATACGCCGATCGAGCCAACGAAGGTGCAGACGAAATGCAAGTCTACAAGCACCGAAACAGAAAAATCCGACTGGCAGCGCGAAGGACGCGAAAACCAAAATTGGAGGCCAGCGTATCGAGGAGGTTCGAACCGTGGTAACCGAGGAAGGAAAAACTGGAATCAGCGTGGTACCAGAGACCAGCAGCTGGATAACAGAAGAAATTACGGCCGAAATGGGAATAACCAAGGATGGAGATCCCAAGAGCAGAGTCGTGGGTTCGATGAAGAGGCGGAAGAACGCTATCATGCGTCTTTAAGATACATGGAAGAGCGCGGAGATGATCCAAGACAATCGCGAGTTCACTGGGATGAAGCGATTCGAAATAGAAGGTCACCCGACATATATCAAAATGATGATGGTGCCAAAAGTCTGGAACTTCAACAGCATGAAGACAGGCAGAAGAACTCCACAAAGAATGGAGCAATTGAAAAAAAAACACCAATTTTAAATGACCAGAGAGAGATAGGTTCAGGATGGAATACAGTAAATGTTATTAACTGGATTGCCAAACCTGAGGAGCTTATCGAAGACCTCGATGAAAGAACGGTCAATGTAAGAAGGGAACTACCTATTATTATTGTAAACATTGCGGGAACGAAAGTAAGAAGTCTCATTGATACAGGGTCAACAGTGAGTTTGATAACCCAGGCATTATACAATGAAATCCAGAGTAAAATCCACGTATTGAAAATACCCATTTCAAGCGTGAAAATAAAAGGTGTCATACCAGACAAAGTTATGATATGCAGATACCAAGTATTTTTAGATTTGCAGATAGGGAACTCTACATTCTCACAGAGCTTCCTACTTGTAAATAAGCTGCCATATAACCTTATTGTTGGGATGGATTTCATAAGAGAGTATAAAGTTATTATAGATCTCTCGCAAGACATTGTAATGTTTCGCGCAAGTGAGGGAAAGGAAGACTTAGAACTCTCATTAAGGCATAATGAAGCGAGACAAGAAGAATACGTATGGCATACATACGGAGATATGACTGGGGAGGCAGTGTCGACAATAGAAGATATTGAGGAAGAGTTGGCAACACTGGCCGCAGACATTGAAAAGGATCTCGAACCAAAATTTGAAGAATGCCTGGAAGAGAAGATTGAGGACGCTAAATTTGGTCCAGAATATAAGAAAATGCTAAGGGAACTGCTATTCGAGTATAAAGGAGTCTTCGATTCGAGACCTGGCCGGATCAAGAATTTCCAGTATGCGTTTCAAGTCAGCGATTGGACGCCATTCAAACAGAAGCCGTATCCTGTAGCTGAGAAACATTATTTAAAGGTCAAAGAAGCGATACAAGAAATGCTAGAAGCAGGCGTCATTGTAAAGACAGCCACACCTTATGTCAGCCCACTGGTAGTTGTACCGAAACAGGATGGAAGTGTGAGGATATGCCTGGACCTACGAAATTTGAATTCCAAGGTTATACCGGAATTTGATACAGTTCCACCCATTAAGGAGGTACTCAGAAGGTTCAAAGGAAAGACTGTATTCTCAAATCTTGATCTAACGGCAAGTTTTCACCATCTTGCTCTGGAAGAGAAAACAAGTCTGTTAACCGGATTTTTATTTGACCAGCACACGTACTCATACGTCCGTCTTCCATTTGGATTAAAACAGCAGGTTCAGCGTTGATACGAGCGCTAGATAGGAACCTATCCGAAGAAGTAAAAGCTACAACCATATGCTACGTAGATGATATACTACTGACCTCTGAAACAGTTGAAGAACATGTCAGAGATCTACGCAAGTTGTTATATGACCTAAGTCAGGCTAACTTCAAGGTCAATATAAAGAAGTCTAACTTTGCTCAGAGAGAAGTTAAATTTCTAGGTCATGTAATCGATGCACAAGGAGTCAGGCCTAATCCGGGAAAACTGGAAGTCATAAAACGTTTCCCGTGACCAATGAAGGTAAAGAACGTCAGGCAATATCTAGGCGTTATTGGATTCTTTTCGAACCATTGTCCGAAGTACACCGAGACTGTAGCACCACTCCAAGACTTACTTCAGAAGGGAGGAAGATGGCGATGGACGGAGCAATGCGAGGAAGCCTTCGTAAAATCTAAACAGATGCTGTTAGATTATGTGAAATTGGGATATCCTGACTACACTCAGAAATTTATCATCCAGACTGACGCATCCTTCATAGGCATTGGAGCTATGTTGTATCAGGAAAATAAGGACAGGCCAGAGGAGAGAACTTATATCGCATTCATCAGTAGAAGGTTGAGGCCTAATGAAAAGAATTATACGGTCACGGAGATCGAATTACTTGCGATACTGTATGCATTACAGTATTGGCACAAGCTGATTTATGGTTTTAGAATTATTTTGAGAACAGACCATAAAGCCCTAACGTTCCTGCTGAAAACTGACTTGTCGAGTCAAAGACTGACAAGGTGGTCCCTGTACATACAACAATTTCAAGTGGAAATAGAATATTGCCCGGGGAAGGACAATATCATACCTGATTTGCTAAGCAGATACCCTACAGCAGAGGAAGAAGAAACTCTAGCTATTGAGATAGAAGATAGAGATCAGAAGACCTTAGATGATCTGAGGAACATCACCGTTTTTCAACGTGAAGATCCCTGGATACGGTTGATGATAAATTACTTCGAGGGAAAGCTGGATAGAGGAACCCCGATGTATATGGAAGCTGAAGCACTTTCAACGGAATATCTATGGTTTAACCAGATGCTACATAAATGGAGCGACTCTGACCACACAAAACCTAGGATTGTTGTACCACCAGCATTGCAGAGAAGGCTAGTTTGGCTAGCACACCGAGCTTTTGGACACTCAGGTGTAGATAAGACTGTTGCCCTGCTTAAAGAGGCGTTTATTTGGCCTAAACTTAGAGAAACAGTCAGAAATACTATCAGGACATGTGATATGTGCCAACGAGTAAAGCCTAACTCGTACTTAATGAGGCAGAAACCTATACCACTCTTACCAGAGAAGCCATGTCAGCTCCTGGCGCTGGACAACTTTGGGCCCCTGCCTAGAGCTAGAAGAGGAAATAAACACATCCTAGTTGCACTAGACGTGTTTTCCAAAATGGTAGTCCTGTGTCCAATTCAGAAAACCAGTACAAAACAAGTACTTAAGAGGCTGAAGGAAAGAATC
This sequence comes from Meconema thalassinum, assembly GCA_946902985.2. Taxonomy (NCBI): domain Eukaryota; kingdom Metazoa; phylum Arthropoda; class Insecta; order Orthoptera; family Tettigoniidae; genus Meconema; species Meconema thalassinum. The sequence goes on along the minus strand of OX336388.2, from coordinate 1,944,451,649 downwards.
ATTCCTATATTAGGACAGCCAGAAAACATCTTATCGGATCATGGAAGTTGTTTTACCAGCGTAGAATTTCGCAGGGAGTTGGAAAATCTGGGCATAAGACAGATTTTGTCCACGGTTAGACACCCGGAGTCGAACTCCGCTGAGAGAGTTATGAGGGAGGTGCAAAAATACATGAAGATATACTGCTCTACTGAGAATTGGAAATGGATTGACGTACTTGAGATTATTGAATATTGTATCAACAATACCGTGCACGAAGCTACAGGAGAGGTGCCAGTGAGCCTACATCTCGACAGAAGACCCGAGAGGCCATGGAATAATGTCATCCAGACACCCGTCGATGCACAACTTGGACGTGAGTTGAGAATCCAGAGGACGTTCGAGTACCTCAAGAAACAAGCAGATAAACGACAGCGGAGAAACAGGAGGAAACGCTATCATAGACCGCTACTCGTGGGAGAATACGTCTTATTAAAAAAAAACGCCAGTTCAGATCCAGAGAGCAGGAAATATAAGAAATTCCAGCATGCTTATCTCGGACCCTACCTGATTATAAGGGATCTGCAGAATAACGCATATCGGATTAAAGATGAGGCAACAGGTAGAGAAGTTGTGGTAAATGCAGCTAATCTGAAGTTATATAGTCCACCAGAAGACTATGATGCGAGAGAAGAGCAAGCTACACACATCCAAGTGAACGGGGAATCATTAAGTATGCACGGAAAGGTTCTGGAGAAAAGCTTGCAGGCTCGAGAAGGGTCGAAGAAAAGAAAACAGCTCGCCAGCCCAGCGGACACGAGGGGAATTTTATGACCAGTTGAAGGGAGCCGCTGTGGAGTTAGGGGAGATGAATGAACATTTGAGACAGGAAAACGAAAGTCTACGAGACAGCAGACAAGAGTGGAGTGGGAAAACGTGAAAGCCCATTGCCGAGAGCAATGACCGCTTAAAGTAAACACTGCAAGGAGTTGATACCAGCTGATAGGCCCGAAAAATTCACTTATGAAATGAATTTTTCGAACTTAGCAGGAGAAAGATGTGCCCAACTGGTCACGGCAGTCTGGCATCGAACTCAAGCCTCATCAGAGAAGACCAGGCAAATGGTTATGCCTAAGGTCGAACCAGTGGTCTCTAAGGGGGAGCCATTATATGGAACCCACAGAGCAATGAGAGGTCTACTGACACATAATAGTCTAGCGTGATTTCACGATTATTTAGGTGCAAATCATAGCAATTTAAAGGAAAAATTATAAGCAAAATGCAAGGGAATGTACGTTTTCAGTGCATACGAAGTGGAAAGAAGGCTAGTTTGAAGTCTGACAAATTACTTTAGCAAGTAGGCGGGGTAGGCTCGGCGCCAGTAGAACTATTTCCGTCTAGGGCGGTCAGACAGCTCAAAATTAATGACCCGGGAATTCACCAGTCGACAACGAGCAAAGCTTTGGCGGAACCAAGCCCACAAGAAATTAATTAATTACAGATAAATGGAGCATTGTAATGCAATGGAACATACACACAGATGAATGTATTCACGGAGGGGTAATTTAGGAGTGGTTTTTCACCTAAAATTACGCCTATTTCTCAAAATGACCGCATTACAACCTAACTCACGCTCGAGAGCACGAATACTTTAACCAACCAGCGGGAAATCCCCACCGTGGCGTCCCACGCGCTGAACTAAGGCAATTGATTGTAATTAATTGGCCGAAGCGATCGCCGGCACGCGAGTGTTTTTAAAACCTCCACGCCTAAATAAACAAGATGCAGATGTTATTTCGGCTGAAGACGGAGTATTTCAAGAAGGGAGTCGCTCTCACGTGTCCCGTGAACTATTTTGTGCAAGAAACCAATATAAGGGAGAGCAGCCTACGCCAAGGGGCAGTTGGAAGGCAGTTGCAGGGCAGTTGGAAGTCAGTGATGTAGAGTTGAAGGCAGTTGAAGACGTCAGATGGTCGCTCGAGTTGGAAGTTAGTCCTTTGTCTACAAGCGCTCTGCAATAAGCACGCCAATTATTAAAATATCAGCGTACCGCCGTTGGAGAAAATGGAAGCAAATTGTAAGCTTCATCTGTAATAATGAAGTGCATCAAAGTAACTCAATGCAGATATTTCTTTATTATCTGACACAGATAAAAATTCGCTACAGCGAATAGGAACTGATAATGTTTGGAACAGTTCGTATACCGGAAGGTATTGTCAATTATATGACATCAGCATCAGGAGCACTCCAGTGATGGGAGAGTGGAAGTTATTGCCACCTAACCAGGACAGTGAGGTGAACGGGAGTGCAGGGAACTAGGATCGAACATCTATAAAAACGCTACTAGATTTCACGGAGACCAGCGGTTATCATAAGTTCATCGCATCTCTGAGGTCAAGCGTAGGTGAAATCCAGATTAAGGATCAACATGTGAAATGATAGAGGAAGTGTGTATAAATTGTGAAATAATAATTTAAAGTGTTAATGTATTTAATGATTAATATTCAGTGTTTATCAGTGGTAAAGGCCACTTGTGATAATATGTGTATCATGTGTAAAAAGTGTGAATCTCAGTGTTGTGTATTGGATATCATGATGGATTAAGTCAATCATCATGGTAGAGCTCAGGCGAAGATACTGGTACTTTCCAGCCAGAAGGAAACGTGAGTACACATGCAAATAATAGCATTATAATGGCATAGTTCACCATGTAACGATTAATCACTTTGAAATTAAAGATGTAATAGTCACTTACTGAACGAGTTTTCACCACTCGTCTTGAATAAAGTATGACTTGGAAGGTGATTTGCTTAGGACCATTTAGGTCAAAAATAGTGATGGATCTAAACGTTAAAATAATAATAATAATAATAACTGGGGTCGGCAACCATAAAGTAAGGGCAAAGTTGGCCTAAGTAATGTTCAAATAGTGTCATGTCTAATTTAAGATACTGTCATTTGGTAAACAGTAAAGAATGTAGTGTGGAATATAGCGAGATACGGGAGCTTTTCTCAGTGTCAGTGAAATCTTGAATGAATATTTGAAATTAAAGTAAGCCAGTATATTTATACATTTGTGTTAGGAGCTATGTAAAGCTTTGGCTTAAATAGTATAACAGGAAGAACGCAGGTACCTTGATAATGGAGTCATATATGTGAAATATTGTTTAGCCGCATATAGCGTGCAGATTAACGTAGAATCCAGTGATTTACGTAAGATAAGCACGGGAAAGACTAGTATAGCTTGCGCGTGAGGTGAAAATTGGCTTAATCTTCGAGAAGTATCGCCTTTGTGCATACTGTATTTGTTACGCAGCGATTTGGATAGATTCTGTCTATTGCCAACGCTTGCATTGAGTTATAGCCACTATGGACGCCCAGCGAGGCGCGGTGTGCATTTATACTTATGGTCTGCCCGAGAGGTAGAATCATATTCGTCGACGAGGAACGTGGTTCCCAAAAATATATGTTAATGACAGCTGCTGATGATAACCATGGGGTTTCATTATGATGCGCGTCTTAAAAGCCACAAGTAATCACCTTAGAACGGCAATGCTATCATTGGAATTTCACCCCTGCCATGAATGTTTAATAGGAGCCATTTGAGCCCAAATACACTGTAAAGTTAGGTGTTAATTAATTAAATGACTCAATTACTTAGGACTATGCCTCGCGGATCTTAACTGTTATATAATTGTAAACAAGTTTGGCCTTGACGGTAGAGAGAGACAGGGAATGTAGACCATTTCCGTGGCAGCCATCTTGGAGAGCCGTCTGGAACGAATTTTATGACCTGCTGAGGGAAGGGGAGGTTGCTCGACCGATCCCTTGTCAATTACAGTCACAATAGGACACTGAGAGATCTCGGTATTCAATATGCAATTAAAATATAAGTATTTTAGTGATGCAAATGGAATTAATTGGTATGTGGCAACTCACATATGTGGTTGAACCATATAAATCAGATGATATTTGGCGAAGTTATCCTCTGAGGGGGAAAGCTGAACCAAAATAATGTAGGCATCTTCTTTAAAGTGCAATTTGCCAGTTTATGCTAATTTAGGAAAAACGGGTATGTGTTTTTCCCAGAACATGACACAGTTGTATCTATGATAAGTCCGACAAGACCCAGATAATCGTTATATGGTGAAACTATAAATATTCTATCCATGTTTATGTTTATTTTATGATTAAGAAGCATGACTCATTTTCCTAGAGCGTTCATAGGGATGGAAAGAAGAAAGATGATTCGCACGACACAACAAATATTTGCTAATAAATGTAGGAAACATTGAAGTAATGCTAATTAAAGTAAATGCCGTAGGAGACGGAATAATGTCTTAGTAATATCATGTTTATGTGACATGTGGTTTTTGTGTTAAGATATTTCCATTAAATAAAATTGTGTCACATTGACGAACACTATGAAAACCTTGTAATCTGGACTATTATTGACAGGATATTAGAAGTAGGTTTGAGTGCATTGTAGCGCTATTTTTAAGGAGAAAGCTCACAGAATAACCCTATTTATTTGTGGGAATTAATTGTAATTTGTCCTTTGTTTTGTATTTGTTGTACAGCCATGATTTTAGACCAGTAAATATTTTTTTCATAGGAATGTTGTGTATTTCCTGTAGAGTAGTTACCTGGTAGACTCAAATCCTGAGCATGTGGTCGTATTGTGGGCAGGAACGTCCCATACCTCGAAAGACCGTGAGCTAGTTGGGATACGAACACATGGTCCACATGGTGACAATCGGGTACAGTACGTAAGAGTTTATTGTCATCCTATGAACTGGAATGATGGTGTATATACATGCCATCTATCCATGAAACTACGTCCATAAATATCCCTAAGTGTGGATTTTTAATTATGGGTACTAAAAGGGGGACGATGTATGGTGGCTATATGGACATACTGTCATCTGGAACAACTCTGCCGGTCCCACTCTGAAATATAATGTTTTAAATAATATCGCCGTCTTCCAAAATAAAATAAATTAAAATCTCCTAATGGGAAAGTGGATTTGTCTACCTATGTGGTGACGGATATATGTTCATCTGTGTGCTATCTCTGCCGGCGTATTTAGATAATAGTGTATCTGAGGGCAAAAATGTATTGAAATTCCGCTAGGGTATAAGATGTGGTATATTCAGTGTGACTAGGCGCTGTGTAAATATTCCCGAAAATATTGGCTTATGGTTGTTAAATGTGTTACCCCGGTGTAAGGGGTTGAGGGATGATAGGGGTAAACTAAAATAAAATTATTTGGTTACCCTTTTGTTTGAATTATATTGTAATAACTACCTGTCTGTCATCTAGTGCCGTTTAAATTTGGCGCGCGCTACGCGACTTAAATCCATTATGGCCGTTCACAAGTCATGTGTCCCGTGTGAGGCGTGTTCAGAGATAACGCTGGTGTATGTGAGATATCACCTGTCGTCAGTGTGGGGCGTGACCTGTAGCCTGTGATTGGCTTTCCGACTGGAGCAAGTCGTGTTTATCATGTTCGTACTCTGATTGGATGCGAGCGACAAGAGTGGGTTGTTACCATTAAGGTTTTGTTATCGCTTCTCTAGGGAATTGTCAAGCGCACGTGGGATGCGTTTAATGTATTGTTTATCAACGGTTTGGACTGTGTACCTGGCGTGTTGTCCACCCTGGGCAAAGGTCTATGCATCTGTATTTTGGGAATGTATATAAGCCCTCCTTTGGCTAAATTCTAGTGGGACTAATTTGGCATAATATCGTGCCGAGATGTGATAATTGCGCTTTATATTAGTATTAGTATTTATATTAGTAATGTGTTTACTATCTAGTATACACGTGGTATTCTGGAGTGTACTTCGTATGTTCGTAATCATAGTTCGCACCTATGGGTATAAAATTTCTCTAGACTAATGTGGAGAAAAGTGTGTCAGTGGTTCTCACTGTCTCCTCCAGGAAAATATATGTAGTGTTCTGGATTGTGTTTTTACATGTTTGGATTCATTTATCGCACTCCTATGGGGATAAAAATTCTCTGTAATAATGTGGAGACAAGTGTGTCAGTGGTTCTCACTGTCTCCTCCAGGAAAATGAAAAAATATGGCGGGGTGTAGCAATATGTGTGTGGACATCTAAGATTGCGTTCCGCATGGTAGATTGCTCGTGGGGGAATGTAATGGGCTACCTTTATCGGGTGTTCTGCTATATAGCATTTGAAAATTACTTATTGTATATTCCTGATCGGGTGTATATGTCTAAGGATAGTGTATCCCGTATTTTGTATGTTCCTGTTTGTATAATCAAGTATATATTTACTTGTTATATATTAAAGAGAATCCTCGGGCCTTTACTAAATATTATCTATAAAATCCGGCATGATTATGTTTATGCTCGATACTTATTTCTCACCGTTATCCCTGGAGGGTAGGCAAACACCTGCTCTTGACTTATGGAACGCCTGAGATAACGTAGAATAGCTATGGACCATGTAACGTATTTATTGCCGAATATTTTTACATGTATACACTCATGGCTGATATCTATCCTTCAGTGTTCTGACCTAGGAAGGTAGGCATACACCTGCTTTGGTCTAATGGAACGCCTGAGGTCTACTGTAGGATATATACGGGCCATGGCGTTATTGTGTGACTGACGGACATACATCTGTACGTGCCATTTCGTATCACGTTATCTCAAAAGGAAATTTATGGAAATTATTTTGGCCAACCGAGGATTGTACTGTCACTTGTTGCTCTATTGTGTATATGTAAACTATAGGGGATCTCTGCAAGGATTTGTGGTCCTTAATGAGCCTTGTGGCTGTTATAGAAATGCTGAGGTAATTTTGTTAAAATGATGACTATCATTTCGTCATTAAGTATACAATTACGAACAGTTTGTACTTGGCGTTTGGATGATAGATGATTTAATACGTTGGCCGTTAGGGGAATAGCCCCAAGCGTTTAGCATTGTAGCTAATCGTCCGACCGGTCGCAGGCTAGATAATGAGATGATCATTACTTATAATCGTATTTCAAATGATTTCCCTGCTCCGTTGGCTAAGTGAGAATATTTTGCTTCGTATGAAAACTGTTCATTATGTTTGTCTTATATGACGTTATTTGGTGGTCAAACCCACTTTAATCTAGAAAGCAGAGATATCTAAAAAGATCCCCTATTGTAGGTAAAAAAATGTGGAACAGAGTCTGTCGTAACGCCGGAAGCGCTCGGCTCATCACGTGAGTCGCGGTCTACTATCGTCTCCGGTGTTGTTAATCTGTATACGCATGCAGCCGCCTTGTCTGCAGATCATGATTCAGTATGTGTGTGGATACTGCCTTAGCAAGATGTCTGTGTGAGGCAAATTAACATTTATGATTAAAAACCTCTTGTGGATTATAGTGTATTGGATTCATTGTACTATGCGTAAGTATTTGTCAATTCCTTTCCTCGTGTTCCCTACTTGTGTGTTTATCGGAACTGTATGTGGTGTTCGCTGTGATATTCTAACAACCTGTGTTATTGTACTGTATGTATTTTCGCTATTACGGTTGTAAGGGCGTTTGTTAGAAAAACCGTAGCAATGTTTCGTTGTATAGTACATTAGGTCCTATGTGTTATTTTGTTAGTCTATTCTGTGGCCCTATATTGTATCGGCCTGTTATCTCCCTTGCCTATGGGGTATCTATTGGAATCCGTGCACCTTCTAAATTGTTCAATAAAAGAATGTGTGTTAATCTCTTATAGGTGTTCATTATCTATAGGTTGTTCTTTCCCAAATCGTTATTGGAATCTTATAGAGTCGCTATTATTTATACTATCTATCGGGATGTAGCCTATGTGTAAATAATAAATTTTTATAATATGGTAATCGAACTGTGTTCTCGTATTGTATGTTTGTAGGACAAGGGTCCGTTACTTTACATTTCCTTACGATAGGTAATGAGATCTTTGCTCGCTCACCTAAGTTTTTTGCGATGATGTCTATGTGTGAATCTAAATGCGAGTATTTTTATAAAAATGTGCGTCATTATGAATTTTTATTTATAGAGTGTCTAGGCATTTCCCTATAATAAAGAAATCCTGCTATTGTCTGCCATATGGTCCACATATGGGTAAATGACCCCAGGCTTCGCACGGCTATGTGTGCGTGTTGCATTTCTACATGACTCTGCGTAATTCCTTGTTGCTATGTACTGTGCGTATTCCGCTGATCGCGCGCTGCGTGTCATGTTATTTCCGCCTGCTACGGCAGAGTCGTGACCTCGCTTTCTGTGTGCTGTAGACGACATGTGTGATATTCTATCTATCATGTATTGTCTATGCAAATTTTTGTGCTCCTATTATATTATAAATGTATAATTATTAGCAATTTTACTCTGTCATCATGTCCTATGGGGATGTTTATGCTGAAAGTTGAGTTATGTTGTTCGATCAACTAAAATTTGATGGTGACTCCTGTCTCTGAGTATGGTTATTATATGCCACCTTCTATTTGGTGTCCTTGCCAGGGCTTATATGGCGTATTTGAGCTATGGGGCCCCATGGGAAAATGTAGGGCCTAAGTAGTATTGAATATGTGTCTATCCATGCGCAATTTGCAGCTATTTTGTGTGACCAAAATTCATCAATTTAACATAATATAGTACACATGTAATATAACCTGGTATGTCTTATCATATTACTTATAACTAAACATGCATCTTATGGTTAATGCCTTATCATGCAGTATTGGAGATTATTAGTAAATGCTGGTTATTAGCCTAACTATGAAATGTCATAGCGCGTAGGGCGCTTGTTATATTCTATTTATTCCTGGGTTCAAATCGTTTGGGGGAAATATGTTATTTATGTCCCTATGAATGGTGGTGAAGTGCTCTTATTTCTTATGCCTGTGGGGACTGGAAAAATTATATCTATTTTTTGTGGAACTTCTGGGAGTGAAATGTACCTCGACATCTCTTATCGTTTACCTACACCTAAAGGCTATGTGGTAAAGAAAAATTGGCTGGAAAATAAATGTACGTTATTCGTAAGGCTACTCCTTAGTCTTTTTAATTGATAGTTTTAGGAAAGTGTACTTTTACTTGTTTGGGGACAACGTGTTTTTTTTATTTGGGAATCTATTTATTGCTGAGCTATCTCAAATGATAGCTTTGTCTCCCTCGGATTACCAAAGCGGCTTTCGCCCCTGGTATCCCCTCAAGGGATGCATTCTCCGTGCGCGGCGTTTGGAGAAGGGTAATCTTAGGTTTATGAACCCTACCCTCTATTTTGGGGAGTGTGACTGGAACTACGCGATGAACTAGTACGGCTTTTCGGCGTACCTTAGGATTATTGTTAGCCGATATGGGCGCTAATGTCCTAGGGCCTAATGGAAGCTTTGGGATTGACACGTTATGACGTGGTCCTGTGATTGTGTCTACACGTGTTTCGTTTCCCATGTTAAGCTTGGGATGTGGCATAGCCACGTCCGTCTCCTGCCTACTGGGATTGGATGTTTTAATTCCTTTAGGTATATTCTGTGTATTGGTCGCTTCCATTAGAGTAGATGAGTGTGTTAGCAGCTCGAATGTAATAAATTGTGCTTGGAGCTGACGGCAGCGTTGCCATATCTCGGCGTATTGCCGGGTGACTACCCTGGCTTGCTCCGTTATATTCATTGTGGCGGCATTAAGCTTAAGTTGTGAACGGGGGCTGTGTAGTATGTGACTTCAAGTATATGTCTATAGGGGTGAAAATAAATACCGCCATCAAATTTTATTGGACATTTAACTGTGTTTGGGGAAAAATTATTATTATTGCCCTCTATATTTCTTATTCAGAAGTAATACGGTACATGCGTACTAATTGGGCGCTCAGCCGCCGATATTCGGCAATGAGCCGTGCGAAGTGGTTTTCCAGCCTCGCATACTGCGCCTTAATATGTTGCAAGTGTTCTGTATAATTGATGTTCCCATAGGCCCTGTCCATTTTGGCATGGATTCTCAGTGTTTTTGTATGCTTCTCCTGTAACACTCTATGGATTGTATGTAAATTCTTATGTGCCCGGGTGAGGAGTATTTTACGCCTATTTGTGGGGGCGCGGATGTATCTAAGTTGTGCCGCACTTACCCTTGCCTGCATCGCCTGGATGCGGAATTGTACCCTGTACATCCGGCTTTGTCGGCTTCTTACAAGAAAAAAGAATAATTCGGAAGTTCTCCGACTATTGCTATGGTTTATCCTCCCTTGTAAAATATTCGTTTCGGCATGAGGTGCCATGGTTTTAAAAATGTGGGAGATAAATGGGATATTCGAATTAAATTACTATCTGAGGTACTGGATACCGAAATGGGTGGGCAATTAATTAATATGACCCTATGACTTATCTATTGTCTGGGCGTAGCAAATATGGGGTCCCAATTGACTAATTATTTGATAGGGGTAGCGTTACCAAAAGTAGCTCAATTTAGGGCGGGTTTGGGTGGGTTTTATAAATTTAAGTGGATCCTGATCTCAAAAAATTTTTCCCAATTTTGGGTGGCGTTTGCTTGGCTTAACACGAGGTTTAGGGATCTTTTCCGCGGAAATTCGTTGTCTGAACTTCCTTAGACGTTGTTTTAAATCAACGCCACGGTACCCCTGCGCTTCCACCATTTGTTCTACTTTTATGTAGAGCTGTTGTTTCTTACCCGTGCCTCCCTCCATTTGTTCTACTTTTGTGTAGAGTGTGTTGTTGGTTTGACTAACCCGCGTCTTAACCATTTGTTCTACTTTTGTGTAGATTTCTTACTGTGAATGGGCTGGACGGCGATACCGGTGTCTACTGAGTTTAACCCGGCACCTGTCCACCATTTGTTCTACTTTTATGTTAAGGGTGTTTGATTGTTTCTTACCCGCACCTCCCAGTATTTCTTAAGGATGCTTTATGAAGAACTGCGGACACGTTTAGAGAGCAATTTACATACAGGGGAATTGGCGGGAGGAATGAATACTCACCTAGCTTACCTCTAGGTCGCACACTTGCTGTGCAGCGCCTCCTGCATGTCAGCGTTCGATGGAGATCTTAAAACTAGATACTAATCTAAAGGGAAGGGCTTCTTAACCTAAACGAAATAAAAAGGTAGTCAATAGACTGTTCAAAAAGGGGGTTTATTAAGAAATAGTGGCAATTGCAATAGGGGAGGACGGAAATAATAATCTAGGGGGAAAAAGGAATTAAGCAGGCACGAGATCACTCACCCCACCGTGGATACCGGTCTTCTATGATGATGGTGGCGTTGGGACTCGATATGGGGTCCTGCCCCCATATCGGTCCGGCGTAGCACAACTCCGATAGAGTGTAGGACTGTACTCCGTCCAAGTAAGATGTCGGTTAGGTTAGAGACCGCGGCGCGTGTTCGTACCTCTATTTATAGGTAAAAGGTGCTCGGTCAGCCCACTCAGCGGTATGTTGGGAGTGTAATGTCCTCTGTGTCCTGTCCAAGTGCTTGCTATTGGAGCTAGGTCTATGACCTACGGTCTACTCCGTAGTCGCGTTGCCATGTCGTCTTTTACGTAGTTACCTCTGATTATATTTTATGTATTTATAGGCACAGTCCTTTCATAAAGGGCTGGGGCCAGGACAAGTCGTCTTCCTGTTTTAATAATCGTCCTCGATTATTGGACTAGACGTGGGGGCGGAAAGTTTGTTTTCTTCTTTCTTCTTCTTCTTCTTCTTCTTCTTCTTCTTTTCTTCTTCTTCTTTTCTTTCCTTTCGTCGATGTGAATTTGTTTTCGATTCGTCGTATCGTCCTTCGTCGCTTCTGGTCTTCTTCGTAGGTGGGGGGATGAGCGAAATTGTACCGTGCTAAGGGTTGGAAGGCGTGGCAAGAGTGTTGGGGTGGTTTGTTTTACAGTCATTTCATAGCAGATAGTTCTCTGTATCTGTCTACATCCCATATTGTATGATTGACATAATCTGTATTGCCCATTTGGCAGAGTTGAAATTTGCATAAAAGTATTGATATTGTTTTGTTAAAATTCAAGAAAAAATAATAAATGGAATTTCAGCGGAAATATAAATTGAAAGAAATGAAGCTAAAAGATATATCTTGAATGAAATCGCATAGGAAATTTACATTATTAGCACCGTACTCGGACTAGTGCGTGACTTGCGTACGATGCCGTCAAGTCGAGCCCTGCCTCGAGGATGCATGCATACTGTAATTTTCCTACGATGGAAAATGATGCTGTAAGGAGCTTAAATAATGGCGATCCCTTATGAACTAGCACGCGACCCTTGTAGCGTGTGTAAAAAAGGGAAAGAAAAAATGTAGTGTATTGTACTCTAGGCCAAGTGTAGCTATGAGGGTGCGCTACTATGATTAACCTCCTTACAACGTGGGGAAGATAAAATAAAATTGTAAAAATATCTTAGAAAACGTGAAATTCCGTCAAAGTTACTTGATTATGTGCGTAAAAAAAACATGTAGTTATGTTATTAAGAGAAAAAAATTAACATTGAAGTATTGTTAATAAATAGCTGAAGGCTCCTGCCTAAATCGGCTGACATTCTAGTATGGTTTGTAGGTTTTGACTGCTGTTGCTGCCATGCGTGTTGTAACTTTGGTCTTGCGTCACGTTCGTCCGGGGGGCATCCTGCATGAATGTCCTACTGGGGGATTACAGGATTGTACACTGTATAATTAGTCTGAAATCAGAAATCTCTCTTAACGTTTTGTACAGAGGGATTGGTTTACCCTGGTACCGTTATTTTCTTTCACTGAAGTTCGTTACGTCGTACGAGTTAATCTCGTTACTTAATGTCTGCATTATGACATATATACTAATATCCTTATAAACTAACGTGCAATATGTATTCATTGACATATTGGCCATTGTGGTCATAATACTATACCACGTCTTATATGCGTCGTTGTAAAACTGCAACATGCTTCCTTAAGCATTTAGCTGCGTATATACTCTTATATTTCGTAGAACTTGAATCCTTTATATTTGTAAAAAAAAACTTTCTTATACATCGACGTAGACCTTTGATATAGCTGAGAATTAATCCTTACTTTCTCAGCGTGATTTAAGCGACGTATTCGCTTCTTAATCTATATATATGCAGACATTATGTAAGGATACTCGTACTACGTGTACACTGGATCGTTAAGTTTAAATAGATTATCGTTAAAATGGCGACTGTTTCGTCGGGAAGTTATTGAAATGGGAAATTATTTATTGCCTCTCCGGGCTAACTTGGGAATTCTGTGCACTGTATAGAACTTCAGGAAATATAACTTAACAAGATAATACTATCTGAAAAAAATGACATTTATTATTGGCATGTGATAATTGTCTGAAAAAAAATAACACTGTTAATGACATGGTATGTAAGACCCTTTTGTAAAACTTGCCACGTTATATAGGGGGGGGGGGGGGAGGTGATTTACTATCGAACTTAATTCTTAATGCTAAACCTAATAATACTATCTTTTCTTAGCTAAATATGCTATATACATGGGGTAAGGTGGAATAACGTGCCTGGACAGGGGTGAAAAAAATCACTTGAAAGGGGGGGGGGGGTGATATATATTAACGGTATTTCTTAAATATATTGAAGCTCTCTCTATAGTGTATCCGCAGCTATGATAATTTTCTAAAGTGTACCTTCAATGAGGTGGCTACTTTTGCTCCTTAATAAAATTAATATGGTTGTATCTTCACTGAAATGCCTATCTTTGCTTCGTAAGAAAAATAATGGGACTTTATCTTCACTGAAATGATAATGTTTGCTCCGTAAGCAAAATAATGGGGCTGTAACTTCACTGAAATAGCTACTTTTGCTCTTTAATAAAACTAATCGGGGCTGTATCTTCAATTAAATGCCTACCTTTGCTCCGTAAGAAAAGTAATGGGGTTGCTCTATATGGACTGACTAATATTATGCCTAAGTTGCATAGTTTTATTTCTTTTACTTATCCTGTTGCCTTCTTTTGTTGCTCCGTAATCTTAATATATTGAAAGATTATGAATTTATCACAAATAATCATAGTGCATTGAGAAAAAAATTATTAATTCAATTTTATTTATTAATTTCAGCGTATGTGTAGTCTCCTTTTCAATATTGGTTACTCTTTATATAGAAAATCAGCAGATGTGTCCAGCGGTGTAGGTTTCAGATTACCTACTATGCTACAATATCATAAAACGTGTCACTATCTCCTCATGCTAAACATAATACCAAAGAGATATCGCCTGTTGGTAGACTGTCCGTATTTCGATACAGGACGCATTCCATCGGACGTTAAATCCATGCTGTATTGGGTTTATTTTAATATAAATATCTCCTAACATCTGTTCAGAATACCATAAAGATATCGGCTATTGGCAGGCTGTCCGTACTTCGATACAGAACGCATCCCAGTGGCCGTTAAGTTCATTATGTATTAAGTTTATTTTAATATAAATATTTCCTAATATCTTATCAGAATACTATAAAGATATCGGCTATTGGCAGGCTGTCCGTACTTCGATACAGAACGCATCCCAGTGGCCGTTAAGTTCATTATGTATTAAGTTTATTTTAATATAAATATCTCCTAATATCTTATCAGAATACTATAAAGTTATCGGCTGTTGGCAGGCTGTCCGTACTTCGATACAGAACGCGTCCCAGCGGCCGTTAAATTTATTATGTATTAAGTTTGAATTGACCGCCACAAGATGTATAACGTGGAGGGTTTAATTCCCTGAAAGTATTAAAACGAACATCATCTAGGTGAAAGGGTTGGCTATGTCCTTTCAAAGTTCAGTAGCGTTCTAATATCTGGACTACTTCTAACGTGTTCATCGGGTTGGCTAGGTCCCTGAATCTGAAATGATAGTCCTCGGTCGCCGGTTGTCATTATTATATTGACCAATATACCTGTAACTAATTACTTCCCTCTGGGTGTGACGTTTCTACTCTTAAGCATTTGGCTTGCGTAAATTGTGGACTTTGGGGCCACGGTGTGGACACTAATCTTATTTATTAATGGCATTTGTTATCAACGTAGGTGTGTTAATATCTCCTTAATCTCCTACATACTTCCCTTATCTCAAAGCGATGTCCTCTCTCGGACCTGCTGCAAGATATCAATAACGTCGTGTTCTTGAGGCTGTGCTAACCATTGTGCCAGCTCAAGATATCTATCAACTTCACTTAATATTTCCCTTATCTCAAAGCAAGGTGCACCTTTGGACCTGCTGCAAGATATACTTAATACTTCCCTTATCTCAAAGCAAGGTTCACCTTTGGACCTGCTGCAAGATATCAATAACGTCGTGTTCTTGAGGCTGTGCTAACCATTGTGCCAGCTCAAGATATCTATAATATATTCCTTCAACTTCACTTCAACTTCACTTAAAACTACTTAATACTTATTACTAATATACTAACGATGATACTCTTGATAACAATTGTCGTACGTTGCGATGTTGCCCTGCTGTGCCCAAGTCCGTGCTTACGCATGTATGCTATACTGATATCGCCGTGCATTTGTCGGCGTTTTTTATAAATTCCTACTGGATTCCTTTCTCACCTATGTTACTTCGTGAGGGAATGGTGTTTTCTTTGCTAACTGAATGTCCTGTTTGAAATGTACTGCTGGAAAAAGAATTCTACCTTAAGAGTGTACTCTACGCTTACATCTTTAAAATCATTAGTGCGTTTTTCTACTATCGCACGCTTCGCATTGAAAACAAAAATAATAAAGGCTAACTTATGCAAAGTCATCTGGCGTGTGAGTGAATAGTGCCAGGAATTGAACTCAAGGTGTCTGGCTTCCGCTCGAGTGCGTCTGCACGCTGAGCTAGCGAGATAGTGTCGGGTTTAATGTCCTTGCGGCGGACGGTGTGCTCAGCACGTGTCAGTCATATGGCATATTGGATTGTGTTACAATGGAGAAATAAGCATTTCCTCTGGGGTCGGCTTTCATAACAAAAGAGAAACTGTAGTACGTCTTGACTGAATGCGTTTACAAACTAATTAATGCGGCACCTTGCAGAAATTTGATTGCAAGGTCTCCTAACTCTATGTAAGCATGTAGCCAATACCACCTTCCGCTAAGTTATACTAAAATGGATTCAGAAGAAAATATTTTAGCCTACAATCATATACAATGTATAGTTGCACTGCTGTAAAAAATACAAAGTTATTTATTCATTCCAACTTATTATATGGGATATCACAATCTTATTCCTAATAGAGCTTCATTGTGGGGGGTTTAATCTGAAATAAGGAGCAATTTTCTGAATATAGTAGGGTAGTTATCAATATCTCTTCCTACTAGGCTTCCGTTAATATTCCTAGTGACTTATTAGATAGGGGTTGTTAATATTCAAATCGCTTGGCGTAAGAGGTGTCTATCGCGAAATCTTAACAGGGTGGGGTGGGGGGATTATAATGATTGTGTAAAAAATATTTTCTAACTTAATCTACTAAAAAAATCTGCTCGGGGGGGATTTAAATTGTCTCACTCGCTTCGCTAATGTAATGAGTATAGGGGGCGTTTAAATATGTATTAGTTACTGGGGAGGGTGTGGGTGGGTACAAAAAATAATATTTGACCCGTACTTCAAAAAATTTTCCTTAGTTTTGGGTAAATTTTGCTTGACTTAACACGAGGTTTAGGGATCTTTTCCGCGGAAATTCGTTGTCTGAACTTCCTTAGACGTTGTTTTAAATCAACGCCACGGTACCCCGCGCCTCCACCACTTGTATGGTATCCGAGAGGGATGCCAATACAAATATTAAATCTAGGGGATGAAATTAATCTAAATTGGGGTTGTAGCTTGGCGAATTTGTAAGAGGTTGGGATTGTCTTATTAAAGGAGATCGATTGAATGATCAGCCAGGAGAACTCCCCAAGGTGCTGTTTAACGGGGTAGTTCTAGGTAACGGGGTAGTTGGTAAGAGCTATTAAATTGTAAGCTAAGGCCGGCGCCTCGCGGTCTGCAGAGAGCTATAAGCACGCGAGCAGTAGCGAGCTAGCTGTGGTCGGCGCGTATCAAGGACACTTGCTGAGCAAGAGTAGCGATTAAGCAAATAAACACTAAAGCTATTTCTAAGTCCTACCTAAGTGGAATCTGTTAGGGTAGGAACCTACGGACTAAATAAATAAATGAGTAAGACCAGTTGCTTCTGTTAAATAGAGTTTTAATGGGTATCTCTATTGAGAGATGCCCTAAAAGAAATAGCAGTTCAGATTAATGGTTAATAATAAATAAAATACAGTCCAAGCACAGGGGCGGGGATTGTGTAGTGTAGTGGTTAGAGTGTGTAGATCGCTAAGACACTTACCCGACCTGGAGACAGCAGCGGTATGGCACGTCGTAGCACTGAGAGGACTGAGTAATTAGTGCGTCCGGCCCTTGACCTTTGGGGGGTTCTTATAGCTTTGGTGTGCACGGTCTGCGGATTCCTGCATTCCTCCCGTGTCGTATACCTTTCTCAGGTCGTTACCTTTGGTCCGAGCCTACCTGACTTCCTGAGTTTGCTACTTGTGTTTTATCTGTAATTTTGTAGGTGGTATCTTATTAGAATCTATATCCGAAGTCTGTAGTTTTATAAATTTGTGTATTTTCCTTAAGGGATGGTATAGCGTACCCTAGGGGTACAACAATATGAATGCATACGGGACTTTGATTAAACGATTCGCGCGCCGTCACCCATTTGTTGAATCTACTCGTGCGCTACTTATTGTAACATGGATTTACTAAGTCAGAAACCTTCGCAGGAATGTAGCCTACACAATAACTCACCAAAGTTTCATTGCAATCGAATGAATGGTATATGAACGCGTAAAGGACGAACAAACAAACATTCATTTTTAGCCTATTTTCAATTTTGACAAAATAGGCTTATGAGATCACCTTTTGTCCGTGTGTGTGTGTGTGTGTGTGTGTGTGTGAGGTGTGTGTGTGCCCCCCCCCTAATAAATTCTAAACGGCTTGAGCGATTTCAATGGAACTTGGAAAGTTCATAGCACTATTCCGGACGACCCCGACCGTGCCCTTCAAATTATGTTACGTCTCACCAATCCAACATGGCGGCAGTGCGAAATATTTCACCAGCATTCAATATATCCGAAACTATTCCCGATATCACCCTGAAAATTTTTACGGTGATAAAGGTAACTATTAGAAGTTCACCTATGTGACTTTTGAAAAACTGGTAACTACAAAACCAACATGGCGGCCACGCGAATTTGTGACTTTTAGATAGACGTTTCTCGTGATTTAACCAACCAAACGCAAGAAATCTTGGTAGAGAATATGTTTATACACATTGTAATGCACCGACATCTAACTCGGTTCAATTGTTTATATAACCACAAGATGGCAGATGTGCGAAGTATTTCACCTGCATTCTATATCTCTGAAACTATTAGCGGTATCACCCTGAAATTTTCTATGGAGATAAAGGGCACTTGTGGAGGTTCACATATGAGACTTTCAAAAAACCGGTTAAATACAAAACGAACATGATGGCCAATCGAATTTGAAAATTTTAAATAGACCTTTCTCGCGATTTAATGTTCCAAACGCAATGAAATCTGATACAGGAAATCTTTATACACATTGTAATACACTGGTATCTAATTTAGTTCAATTGTTTACATAACCACAAGATGGCGGCTTTGCGAATTTTAAAATTAAGTTTTTATTTCTTGTGTCGTAATCATGCGATCGAAGTGAAAGTTTGAATAATGAACCTACGCAATAATTTTCCTTTAATGGGACATGACTCTATGGCCTATACATTTAACAATCCAACATGGCGACCATCCGAAATATTTAGACGGCTCTGAATATCTACGAATCTATTATAGCAATCAAACTGATTTTTTTTATGTTCATAGGGGCTATGAACTTAAGTTCACCTCTAGGACTTTAAATAACCTGGTGATCATAAATCCAACATGGCGGCGACGCGAAGTATAAATATTCACATGGACGTTTCACGCAATTTAACCATCCGAGTGCAGTGAAACTTGGTGCAGTAAATCCTTATACGAATGTTAATCCACTGGCATCTAATTTATTTCAATTGTTTCCATAACCACAAGATGGCAGCTGTGCGAAATTTTAAAATCTCCTCGTTACATCTTGTGTCCTAATCATGCGATTGAAGTTTGAATGCTACACCTACACAATAATCTTCTTGTTACAGTACATAACTCTATGACCTACATATATAAAATCCAACATGGCGACCATCCGGAATATTTAGTCGGTTATCAATATCTACGAATCTATTACAGCAATCAAACTGAAATTTTGTATGTTGATAGTGGCAATGAACATAAGTAGGCTATATGAAAATAGGCTGTATAGTTCTTCACGGAACTACTTGTTATATATACGGTATAGTTGATTTGAAATACATGAGTTAGTAAAACAAAACTAATGGAAACTCGGCAATTTTCCTAGGTTCATGCCGTGTCGTGTGTGGGATTTCGCCTAGGAAAAACAAGCTGGCTCATTAGCGGGCTCTTGGTGTCCCCACCCGGCCCCCACAGGAGTAGTGAACTGTGTACTACCTCCCTTCTTATGAAGCGTACCTGCGCCTCTTTATTGCAAGAGATAAAATCTCAAGCAGCCTTCACCTCCCTATGAGAAGCTACATCAAACCAATCAGGAGACTGAAGACTCAAACAACACAACAGAGTTAGTTAACGGAGTGCAGCTGAAAGAAATCAGAAACCTCTATTGCCGTCAAATTGGCAGGTGAAAAGATAAAGGAAGAAGGAGACTTTTGCTACTTAGGCCTAGCGAGCAAAAACCGGTAATGGACGAAGCAAAGAGGATATACAAAGTAGCTTGACTCAGCAATGGAAAGCATTTCGTCAAGTAATGTACATTTAGGTATTAGAAAGTCATTTTTGAAAACCTTTGTTTGGAGCGTGGCACTCTATGGAAGTGAAACTTGAACTGTTGGCGCAGCAGAAAAGAGGAGAAAAGAGGCATTTGAAATGTGGTGTTACAGGAGAATGATGAAAATCAGATGTGTAGATCGAGTAACAAATGAAGAGGTATTAAGACGAATGGGAGAGAAGCGATGATCGTGGTGACCGCTAAAGAAGAGAAGAGATAGGTTGGTAGGACACATACTAAGACACCCAGGAATTGGAAACTTAGTTATGGAAGGAAGGGTCGAGGTTAACAACTATAGGTGTTGACCAAAGTTAGGATATGTTAAACCGATTGCCTTGGATGTAAGGCGAGGTAGCTATGTAGAGATGTAAGGTTTAGCTCAGGGCAGGGAGGCATGGAGTGCTGCATCAAATGAGTCAAAAGTCAGAGGACTCAAACAACACAACAGAGTTAGTTAAACTTAACCTAATGAGGATTGAGAGGGTTTTATAGACTCATTTCGTATTACTGTATACATAGGCTTTAATATATTCAAAACCTTTAACCTTGACATAATATAAAGGCAGGATTGAATTTTGAGGCAAATAAAGAGAGATTTTCAATATTGCAGAAGGCCTATGGTATCACCTGGAACAGATATAAGAGAAAAATCAATATCCAAGATCGCAAAATTAAGACATTATATCACAGGGATCAAACCTGATGCACTATACGCACCGGAAACCTTGATCAATAGAGGCAGATCTCTCATTAAAGTCATAGAGAAACAATAGATGAAAATATTGAGGAAAACCTGCTCAGAAGGAATCTGGATGAAACGGAAATCTTGTGAGATTTATCAGCATTCCGAAAAGATTACCGATAACTTCAGGGGCGTTTCGGGATTCGATTCTGAAAGTACTTGGTCTTGTCGTGTATTTCTAGGGGATTGAGGTTCTACGGCCACATTCTAAGAATGAAAAATGGCAGGCTCACCAAAAGGATTCTCAACCTCATGAATGTCAAGAATAACTGCCGTAGAGAAATAGAAAAATATCTTCTAGAAATTGGCGTAACAGAGGAAATTATACAAGATCGATTCCGGTTCAAAACAGTAACCAACAATCATCATTTTGCTGAGACAAGTGTCTGATTCGAACCGTGGATGGAGAATTAAAATGTAGCAGGGAAATGTGTAAACACGGTAAATTGAAAATGTGTCTTACCGAAGTGAAAAGTGTATTGTGTCAACTAAAGGAATACGACATATCCATCATGATGCGTCTGTAAGCAACACGATGGTGGGCATCAGGTGGTATCATAAGAGTCGACCACCAGAGCAATGTAAGTACAATTTCCCATAATATCATGTAGAAGCTAGCGATACGATACGTCTAAGTCAAAAGTCAAGTAAAATAGGTATTGTGAAGTATTATTTATACGAGCTAGCATTCCTCGTATTTGATGTAGAAATATTTGCCATTTGAGAATGAGTTGGCTTACAGCTGTTGCGCGTAAGACCAAAGTAAGTCTAATATTAAAGGTAAACAATAACTTTATAAGCAAGAGTCGAAAGTAATAAAATATCCAACATGTTTGCATGAAGTGATAAAAGTTGCATCAGATCCTAGGTAATTACAAAAGTAAAGATTATATGTAACAATGATATCATAATGTGTCAGCATTTAAAGTTATACATGTTAGAGGTAATAAGTGAAACTGTTGTAATGTAAAGCCAGTAGTAATACCAGTAAGCCAAATACCAGTAAGGATAAGTAATGAGAGAAAATCAGTAAACACGCCATTAAAAAGGGAAACTAAAAATGTCATATGATCTGCGGTATGCCAACAGAGCTAGCATTTGCACTGCGGATATGCGAGCAGTTTAAGAGTAAAATCAAGATGATTAAGTTAATTAATGCAAGGAACGTTTCTAGGACAATTGACAGGGCCATACAGGCTATTCTACGAAGGTTTGTATTGTTGTATCGCCATAGGGCATACCATTGTATTATGAGAGCGGGTGGAGACAGACAGGTGCCTGGGCTACCATACCAGCTTCATGGGGGGCAATTGAGGATTAACGTGTGCCAACTCAATTAGCTACTCCATTGTATTGATCCGCACTGTGATGCGAGAATCTATTTGTACGGAAGGGTCGAGGACGCCTTACCGAGACTTCATGTGTGACAGTGGCGAGCAGTAAGTCCACTAAACCACGCCATAAAAAGCCGTATGCAGTTCCCCAGGACTTTTGTGCCTAGTGTAACCATTCCTTTGCTATACTAAGTTATTGAGCTATTGAAGCCAATTAATGTTACCCTATTGATAGGAAGTAAATATTTGGACATCCAGTTCATATGAGGAATAGTTTCGCCTTAATCTAAACAGAATCAGAGTGAGAATTGTGAAGTATGGTTGGTGTGTATGAATAAGCAATGAGACAGCTGGAAAAGGGACTGGATGGCGAGAGCTGTGCCACACCGCAGGGGCCCTTGTCGACCCGAGCTATTGAGCTATTGTATTCACTGAAGGGTGGTAGGTTTAAGACCGACCCTATAATAAAAGTATACTGGAGACTGCGATATCATGGTCTGGCATATTAATTAATAAGAAATTATTTATTTTGGCTACAGAAATGAATTCGTAGCATTATAAGGATGTCATATCCGTCTTTTAATTGTTGAAATCAAGTGATATTTAACCAAGTTAGCTGTTCTGGACACTAACTGCGCTAAGAGTGACTGACACATTATCTGAAGTTAAAACCCAGTTTTGAGATGCATATTTGCACACGGGTACCGTGAATGTGGATTTGATGCAAACTTACTATAAATCGACTTATATCTTCAACGACTTAGAGACGTATTGTATCGTTACAGCGAACTAGCATTGTTTTTGTAGACTAGGAACGTACTGTTGTTAGCGTTTATGGGGAAAGCGGACGAAGGACACAATACGCAGAAATGAAAGTACATTGTTGTACAGGTAACCTATCGCAACAATGGCTAACGCATTGTTGACACATGAAATAAAGTAAATATTCCATAAGCACTATGGATAGTCAAGCAAATAATTACTGTAACCGAACTAATATGGAAGTGCTATTTGTGTAAAATATTGATGTCATGTTTATTGGATTCATTTTGATTATTATTTTATTGTTTAAGAGTGTGCATAAAATATGAACATTTGTCAGATGACAAGAAAGTGCATTCCCAGAAAGGAATAGATTTAGTGAAGTTCAGAGTAGGGTGTATTGAGACACCAGTGATAGACTCATAGACTTACAAGAAGAGATGTGGCAGTATGCCTGGTGAGATCGGTTCAGGATCTCAGCTGTGGACCACAGATGATGTAGAATACTTTCATTGTCCCTTTTGCCATTATCATCTGTGTGATCCAAAGTGTATTTTGTTGTTTGTGGGGTAATTTAAATGTAATTGGATGTTGTAATTGTTGTATGATAAGCCATGATTTAAAATTAAATAGTAGTGCATTTTTAGGAAGTTGTTTACCCTTTATTGTAGAGTAGTACCTGGTAGCCTTCGGA
Organism: Meconema thalassinum; assembly: GCA_946902985.2. Lineage (NCBI taxonomy): Eukaryota > Metazoa > Arthropoda > Insecta > Orthoptera > Tettigoniidae > Meconema > Meconema thalassinum. The sequence goes on along the minus strand of OX336388.2, from coordinate 1,944,428,262 downwards.
TCCTGAATATGTGTTTGCACTGTGGGGAGACGCACCGCACCCTCAAAGGACAGAGCCAGTCGGGATGTGAACACATGTTCTCCACATGACGTCATATGTGTACATGGGTCGACGTTATGTACTGGGATCTGAACTGCTCGGAATACTAAGACGGCCGATATAATCATGGATAGAAGTAATCATTATAGAAGCTTATAGGGGAAATATAGGGAAAGGCCGCATCCCATAGCCGATATAATTCTCATGCTCATAAATAAATTTTTATAAGACCCATCTTTTAAAGTGTTATGGCTCAAGCAACGTGGCCGGTATTAATTCATTATGGAATCGCCTGCGTGAGTGTTATATAAGCTACTTTGGCATTGCATACCCTTTCTATTACCCTTTTAAATTATCATGGCATGGCCCAGCGTGGGGCATTCGGCAATAAAAACCACTCCCTGGACGATTTTTACTAATAAGTCAGAACTTGGCCGGGGTCTTGCAATGAGCCATCCATTCCTCTATAAATTATCATGGTGCCCAAGAGCGTGGGGATTATGGGATTCATTAAACCCCATAAGATAGCATGGTTTTCATGGGGAAAACCATAGAAATTAATTTTGTCGAATTTTGAGGAACGAAATTGTGAGTCTATTTTAATGCATTGTCAAGACGATAAGAGGTAATACGGGTACTAGCCTCTATACCCAATGCTTATTCATGTTCATATGTGCACTATATTAATAATAATACCTTCTGTGTAACAAACCGGAGTCCGCTTTCCAAAATAACTCAGCCTTATGATGCCATAAAAGCCCACCAGTATTCTCAAGATAAAGTGACAAAATGTCAAGTACGGAGGAGATACTTGAGTGTATCAGGGGACTAAGGGAGCATTTTGATGCTTCTAACGCAGAGAACAAAGAGAATGCCAAGGCATTCCAGGCCGAAATAAGCCAAAAGTTGGCTAATGTAAACTTACAGTTAGAAGATAATCAAGCTGAGGCTAAGCAAATCAAGCTGAGGTTAACCAAACGTTGGCTAATGTAAACTTACAGTTAGAAGCTAATCAACTGAGGTCAATCAATAATTAGAAGATAATCAAGCTGAGGTTAAGGTGCAGTTAGAAAATATTAAAACTTCCATTAAGGAAGAGGTTATTCATAATGTCACTAGCGCAATCGCAGAGATGCAGATGGCGAACGATAAGCGTTTCGAATCTATCGAACTAAAACTCGAGAGTAATTTGCAGGCGTGCAAACAGTCCCAACACGAAATTAACGAGAGATTAGATTTAATGGCATCCGAGCTTAAAGACATACAGAACCAAAGCACTGGGAACACTGAACGTCAACAGGAACAGTTTAATACATTCACTAATACTGTAGACCAGAGAATCGAGGTAAGCGAAGCTAAATGGAGCGAAAGATTAGCAGGCTACGCAAGGACCGTGGATGGAGAATTGCGAAAACAGGATAAGAATATCCTAGAACAATGCCACGAAACTGCAGAGATAAAGAATATCGTGGTAGAAAATAAAGAAATAGTAGGAAATATTAAGGTACAAGTCAGTAAAGTCAATAAAGAAGTGGACCAGACTAGAAGCCACTTGGCCGTCATTCATAAGAAACAAGAAGAAAATCGGGACGACATTAAGAAAATGCAGACAGAAATCTCGAAGGTACAAGGGAATGTGCAGAAAGAAATAACAGGATTAAAAGGAGAATTAGAGATCAGAGAAGTATTACAGAATGAAGCTATTGAAAATACGCTAACCGTGTTGAAAGAAGATTTAGCTGGGGAAATCGCTCATATAAAGGAAAGCCTCAGGGACGATAAAGAGAAAATCTTCAAAATAGCGAATGAAAATAAAGGCCGTTTGATGAAAATAGAACAGGAAGTGTTAGCACGGTTGGAAAGAGCCGAAAATAAGAATAACCAAATAGAAACGAGGATGATTGTGCAAGAAGAAAATGCATTAAGGAATCCTAGATCAAATGAAGGAAGCATAGGCAAGACGCAGAGGAACAGTTGGGCGGAGTTCGAAACCCAGCCCGCAATAAGAAATCCTGTACAGCCAAATGAGAGTCCGTACATGACGCCAGGTGTACCTATGGCCATGTCAACTCCTAATGAAAATAATGCTCAAAATCAAATAATCACCGTTATAAGAGCTAACGAGGAAAGACCACGAAAATTTTAGGGAAATCAATCCACGATGACACCGAAGTACTGGTTAAAGGAGGTTACTGAATACCTGAATGATACGAAAGTTCCGCCAGAACGTAGGCTAAGAGCAATAGAAAAACTCACTGAAGGAGAATGCGCACTCTGGTTTAGAAGTTTCCGCTATACATTTGATACGGTAGAGGAATTTCGCCAGGCGTTTCTCAGGCGTTACTGGGATTCATCTGTGCAACAGAACTTGAGGTTGGATTTATACTCAAGACGTTACAGTACGAATAATCCAACTAAGTACGCGGAGTTCTTCGTACAACAGATTTGTCGTTTCCGTGAGCTTGATAAGCCCCGTCAGATCATGATCTCTGTATAGCCATCGCAAAGCAGTTGCCATGCGAAGTGCAAAGGTTGCTAATATCAGCGAATGCGAAAACAGCTATTGAAATGAAAGCAGTTTTAAGGCAGCTGGACTTAACAACATGACATAACATGAGGCAGGGCAGAAGCACAGAACAAGTTCACGTGGCAGACACACAAATTGAACCAGTTAAAGCCCCTAGTAAAAGTAACAAGTCTACAAGCACGGAAATAATAAATTCGAACTGGCACCCAGCAGAGAACGAAGAAAGAAGGAGACAGCAGGTATACCGAGGGAATTCCAACCGGGACACACAAGGACGAAGGCCCTGGGAGCAGTACGGGTCGAGAGGACGACCATACAATAACAGAAGAGGGTATGGCCGTCAAAGAAATGATGAACAATGGAGAGGCCAAGGACAAAGCCGAAGCTTTGGTGATGAGGTAGAAGAAAGATACCACGCCTCATTAAGGTACATGGAGGAAAGAGATAACGAAGGCAGACCATCTCAAGTGAAGTGGGATGAGGCAATAAGGAACAGGAAATCGCCGGATGTTTATAACAATAACGACGGAGCGAAAAGCCTGGAATTGCAGCAGCATGAAGAAGAAAGAAGGCGCGCTGAAAAAGGCGGTGCCAAAGAAAAAAAACAACTTCGAAATTAAAAGGCCAACATGTAAGCCGAACCACAGGATGGAAGCCAGTCGATATTGTCAACTTGATCGCCAAGCCTGAAGAACTTATTGAAGAGACAGGAGAAGGACAAACTATTGTAAGGAGGGAATCACCCATTATCCTTATGGAAATTGCAGGCATGAAAATACGTAGTCTGGTGGGCACGGGTTCGACAGTATTCTTAATAACTCAAGCACTGTTAAACGAAATAGAGAGCAAGGATCATGTCTTGAAATTACCTATTTCAAGCGTAAAAATAAAAGGCATTATACCTGATAAAATGATGATTTGTAAATACCAGGTCTTCTTGGATTTAAAAATAGGAAATTCTATGTTCTCTCAGAGTTTCTTGTTAATAAACAGACTCCCATATAATATGATTATTGGCTCGGATTTCATTAGAGAGTATAAAGTTGTGATCGACTTATCGCAGGACATTGTAATGTTACGTGCGGAAAATGAAGCCACAGATATGCAGATATCTTTGAAACAGAATGACATGAGGCCAGAAGAAAATGTATGGCATGCATATGAAGAAAAGACCGGAGAAGAAATGTTAGCCACTGAATACATTGAAGAACAGTTGGTAACGCTACCTGCGGATCTGGAAAAGGAATTGGAACCTGTATTCGGCACGTGTTTAGAAGAGAAATTAACGGAAGCTAAGATAGGCCCAGAGCACAAAGAGGTATTAAGAAATTTGTTAGCTGAGCGGAAAGAAGTCTTCGATTCGAGACCCGGAAAGATCAAGAACTTCCAGTATGCGATCCAAGTCAATGATTGGACGCCATATAAGCAGAAACCCTATCATGTAGCTCAGAAACATTACCCTAAAGTCAAGGAAGCCATTCAAGAAATGTTGGAGGCGGGCGTTATTGCTAAGACAACAACACCATATGTTAGTCCTCTGGTGGTAGTACCGAAACCAGACGGCAGCGTCAGAGTATGTTTGGACCTGCGAAATTTGAATATCAGAGTTATACCAGAAGCTGATTCCTGCTCGTGGTGCCCCTGCATAGGTACTAGGATTCGATTTTCCAGTACTGAACTGAACGTCAGCATTCGGTGGCCAGACTATCACTAGTGATCTCCTGGCTAATGATACACAAAACTAAAGATACTAGCTCTTTTCAGAGCCAATCTGCAAAGCCCTTGGGTATTGTTCTAAGAGCCCTTCAAATCAACATCGAAGGAATCAGTAGATCTAAAAGTGACTATCTTTCCAAGTTGGCATTGGAAAATAATGTTGATGTAATCTGTATTCAAGAAACGCATGCCTCTGATCAATCTCAGCTTCGTTCAAGAGGAAATATCCCTGGATACAAGTTAGTGGGAGCTACTTATCACCAATCTTATGGAACTGCTACCTTTGTTCAAAATTCCATCGCCTGCTCTCAGTTAATCTCGGCTAATTCTGATGCAGACATTTTCAACATAACAACAAAAGTTAATGAGGTGACTATCATAAACATCTATAAACCTCCAGGAACTAAATGGCCTGACAGTGTTTTTCCAGCAATCTCTCTTCCGTCCATCTATGTGGGTGATTTCAATAGTCATCATACTCAGTGGGGCTATAGGAACAACGATCAGTGTGGAGAGAAACTTATAGAGTGGGCAGAGCTTTGTAACATGCAACTGATCTTCAATCCAAAAGACAGATGTACATTTAAGTCAGGAAGATGGAGATCAGAAACTAATCCTGACTTGTGCTTTGTATCAAATGATCATCAGGGTTCCAATGTACCTGTGTTTCGTAAAGTTCTTATGAACTTCCCACATAGTCAACATCGGCCTGTCTTCCTGGAAATTGGAATGCAGATTCCCATTATAAGATCGTCCCCACTTCCTCGATGGAACTTCAGTAAAGCTAATTGGGAGAGTTTCTCAGCCGATCTCGACAGAACCATTAGATAGATTCCTCCAGAGGTAGATAACTACTCTAGGTTTATGAAAGCTGTTCTGGCATGTGCTAAAAGGCATATTCCTCGTGGAATGAGAAAGGAATTTATCCCAGGTTGGGATGAGGCTTGTGAAGCACTATACGAAGATTACCAGAGAAATGGCGAAAAGGAAGTAGCTGATGATCTCCTTCATAACCTAGATGAAGCTAGACGAAACCGATGGACGGAAACTGTGGAAACATTAGACTTCAGACACTCGAGTAGAAAAGCTTGGAGCCTCCTAAGTAAGCTAGGAAGAATACCACATAGTCCCCAGCTGAAGCCAGAGATTTCACCCAATCATGTTGCCAGTCGCATTGCCAGCTTGTCTAAAGTCAAGCCTGAAAAGTGTCATAAAAGGATTATAAAAGATGAACTGTGTCAGTTGAGAAAGCTTTATACTACCTCCTCCAACATTTCTGATCCTTTTACTGAACAAGAGCTACTGCTTGCCCTAAAAGTATTGAAAAATGGAAAAGCCTCGGGTTTTGACGGTATACACCCAGAATTTCTGAAGCACTTTGGAAAGAATGTAAGGAATTGGTTAGTGCAGTTCTTTTCAAACATCCTTCAAACAAGTAAACTTCCTTCCGAGTTCAAACGAACTAAGATTCTAGCTATCGTAAAACCTGGCAAACCTCCGAATTCTGTTGAAAGCTACAGACCAATCGCCTTAATGAGCGTTTGTTTTAAGCTCCTGGAACGACTTATTTATAATAGAATAAGCCCCCTAATTTGTAAAAGCATTCCTATCGAGCAGGCTGGTTTCAGACCTCAGCGTAATTGTGAAGATCAGGTGCTTGCCTTGACAACACATATTGAGACTGGTTTTGAAAAGCGATTGAAGAGTGGGGCAGTGTTTATTGATCTAACAGCTGCCTACGACACAGTGTGGAGAGAAGGTATTGTGTACAAGTTCTTTAAACTGACAAAGTGCAGTCAAATGTTACGTTTGATTAACAATATGCTTTCAAATAGAATAATCCAGGTAGTTATGCATAAAAACCACAGCAAAACAAGGGTACTCAATAATGGTCTTCCACAAGGATCTGTTCTTTCTCCATTATTGTTTAATCTATATATTGCGGACATACCTACTACCAGCTCTCGTCAGTTTGCTTATGCTGATGATCTAGCAATAGTTACTCAACATGCTGATGCTAATGTGATAGAGAGAACTTTAAATGCAGACCTGGATGTCCTATGCAAATACTTCGAAATGTGGTGCTTGAAGCCCAGTTCTAGTAAAACGGAAACCTGCTTCTTCCATTTAAACAATCGGCAAGCGAACTCTACCCTGAAAGTGTCTCTTAATGGAGGCCCTCTCCCTCATAATGCCAACCCCAAATATCTTGGAGTTACTCTTGACCGAACGTTATCGTACAGGAAGCATCTCACCAACCTAGCAGCCAAATTAAGGACACGTAACAATATCATCCACAAACTTGCTGGCTCCACATGGGGAGCGTTTGCAACTACATTGCGTACTTCGGCGATGGCACTGGTACTTTCAACAGCTGAGTACTGTTCCTCAGTTTGGGTCAACAGCTCTCATGTTAAAAAGGTGGACACAGTCCTGAATGAGACAATGCGTATTATTATTGGCACAATAAAATCTACCCCTCTTTTCTGGTTGCCTGTGCTTAGTCACATAGAACCGCCTAGAATTAGAAGACTGAACAACTTGGTCAGGGAATACAACAAGATATTGGCCAATCCTGAACTCCCCATTCATGAAGATGCTAGCACCAGATATAGCCGTCTCAAGTCAAGATCTCCACCTATTCAAACAGCACAGGAACTGGTTAGGCAGGTTTATGATCCAAAAGCTGATTGGCAAAAAGAGTGGAACAGCATAGCTCCAATGCAATGGCAGGCATTGTTCAACATTCAAAATATGCCAGCCGGATTTGATTTGCCCCGCAAGACATGGGTAACTCTCAACAGAGTCCGCACTAACCACGGGAGATGCGGATCAATGATGTTTAAATGGGGCATGCGATCTTCCCCAACCTGTGATTGTGGTGCAGTTAGACAGACTATGAACCATATTGTCACTGAGTGTATTAGTAGGGCATTCACTGGATCAACACAGGACTTTGTAATAGCCTCTACTGAAGCCATAAGATGGCTAGAAAATTTAGACATTAATCTTTGAACACCCTTTCCCTTGCATGATTGTAATAGTTGTAATGTGTTACTTATTGTATGTGTGTATATTGTTTATGTTGTTTGTTTTGTGTTGTACCATACGCTAATAATAATACCAGAATTCGACCAGGTGCCGCCAATTAAGGAAATTCTCAGGCAATTCAATGGAAAGACCATCTTTTCAAATCTTGACATCACAGCAAGCTTTCACCATGTTGAGTTGGAAAGTAAAACAAGTCTATTGACTGGATTTCTTTTTGACCAACACACGTATTGATTTTTACGATTGCCATTTGGTCTTAAAACAGCAGGCTCAGCTTTAATAAGAGCATTAGACCGGAACTTATCCGATGAGGTAAAAGCTAAAACCATAAGATACGTGGATGACATTCTGCTCACGTCTGAGACGGTAGAGGAACACTTGAAAGATTTGCAGAAATTATTAGATGACCTGAGGGAAGCAAACTTCAAGGTTAATCTAAAGAAATCCAACTTTTGTCAGAGGGAAGTCAAATTCCTAGGTCACATTGTGGATGCACACGAAGTAAGGCCTAATCCTGGAAAGTTGGAGGTCATTAAGAATTTTCCTAGACCGACGAAGGTAAAGAACGTCAGGCAGTACCTCGGCGTAATTGGATTCGTCTCGAGCCATTGCCCAAATTATACAGCAACAGTAAAACCACTGCAAGATCTCTTGAAGAACGGTGGTAGGTGGCGCTGGACTGAGGAATGTGATAAAGCCTTCGTGGAGTCGAAGAAGATGCTTATGGACTACGTGAAATTAGGATACCCTGATTATACACAGAAGTGTTTCATACAGACGGATGCGTCATTGATAGGCATTGGTGCGATGCTTTATCAAGAAAACGTTGACAGACCCGATGAGAATTTTTTTATTGCTTTTATAAGCAGGAGGCTAAAACCCCATGAGAAAAACTACATGATTACTGAACTTGAACTTCTCGCAATACTATATGCCTGTCAGTGTTGGAGGAAGGTCATGTACGGGTTTGAAATTATATTGAGGACAGACCATAAAGCACTGCCGTTCTTGTTAAAGACTGATCTGTCTAGTCAGAGATTAAGAAGATGGTCCCTCTTTATCCAACAATTTAATGTCAAAATTGAGTACTGTCCTGGTAAGGAAAATGGGATCCCGGACTTACTGAGCAGATATCCAGCAGCCATGGGAGAAGATGAAATTCTAGCAGTGGAAATTGAGGACCGTGATAAAAGAACCCTGGATCAGCTGAGGAACATCACCGAGATTCAACGTCAAGACCCCTGGATACGGGTAATGATCGACTATTTCGAGGGAAAGCTTGTAAGGGACACACCGAGATATTTGGAGGCCGAGTTCTTGTCAACGGATTACCTGTGGTATAATCAGTTGTTGCACAAATGGAGTGATGCAGAACACACTTGTCCAAGAATAGTCATTCCACCGGCACTGCAGAGAGAACTTGTATGTTTAGCGCACAGAGCGTTTGGTCACCCTGGAGTAGATAAAAACCCTGCTCTACTAAAAGAAGCATTTATATGGCCAAAAATGAGGGAGACTGTGAGGAACACCATAAGGACCTGTGATATATGCCAACGAGTGAAACCCAACTCGTATTTAACGAAGCAAAGACCTAAACCACTATTGCCAGAAAAACCTTGCCAATTGATGAGTATAGACAACTACGGACCTCTTCCGAGGGCTAGAAGGGGTAACAAGCATATATTTGTAGCAATGGATGCTTTTTCAAAGATGGTAGTACTGTGTCCGATACAGAAAACCAGTACAAAGCAAGTACTCAAGAGATTGAAGGAACGAGTTAATCCAATCTTGGGGAAACTGCAAAATCTACTATCAGACCATGGAAGCTGTTTTACCAGAGTAGATTTTCGCAGGGAGATGCAAAATTTAGGAATCAAGCATATCTTGTCCACCATAAGACATCCAGAGTCGAATTTAGTTGAGAGGGTCATGAGAGAATTACAGAAGTACATGAAGATATACTGCTCGGAAGAAAACTGGAGACGGATTAATGTGTTAGATATTATTGAGTATTGTATTAACAATACAGTCCATGAAGCTACAGGACAGGTACCCGTAAAACTACATCTGGACCAAGAACCAGAGATACCTTGGAACGGAGTGATACAAACACCTGTAGACGCGCAACCTTCGCGTGAATTGAGGATCCAGCGAACCTTCGAGTACCTCAAAGCGCAAGCGGAGAGACGACAACGAAGAAATCGCGGCAAGAGATACCATAGACCACTACTCGTTGGAGAGTGGGTACTTTTGAAGAAACCAGCTAGTTCTGATCCAGAAATCAGGATATACAAAAAGTTCATTCCAAATTACATGGGGCCCTATATCATCATTAAAGACCTGCAGAACAATGCCTATAGAGTGAAACACAAGGAAAATGGAAGCGAAGTAATTATGAATGCCGCAAACTTAAAATTTTATCATCCTCCGGAAGAATTTGAAGAACGAGAAGAAGCCGCACACACTCAAGTGAACGGGGCAGCCATGTACGCACAGACAGCGAGGCAAGAAAGTCCGCCCCACTGTTATGGAGGCAACTCTAAAGAGGAGCGTGCCCAGCGAGGAGGAAGTGAGAAGCAGTGCGACTGTGGCCTGCCTGAATTTTTTGACCAGCTCGTTGAGGCAGCAGAAGAGCTCAACAGTATGAATAGAATCCTCAAACAAGAGAACGCATTCATGAGAGACAGCCTTGAGAGCAGAGGGGAAAGAACGGCAGACTGCCAGACGGAGTCGCCGACCGCTTATTGTAAACACTGAGAGAGAGGTCGAGCGCAGTCAGCAATTGGTTAAAAGAAATTCACTTGTCTAATGATTTTTTTAATTTTGCTGGGGAAATAATGTACCCATGGTACTTGGGCTGACTGGCGTCGAACCTGATGCTCCAGAGAAGAAAAATCACGCATAGGATTTTTCGGGGTATCGAACCTAACGTCTTTTGAGGGGGAAAACCTCGTGGTAACCAAGAACCACATGATATAAGATTATTCATGAAATTTCAGCTTAATTCCAGATTGTGTACAGGAATTATAAGCAATTTTGTAAAGTAAAAGATCTCCATACCACTGTAAGATACAGTATTGGAACTAGAATGCACAGTTTCAAAGCAAGGTTGACATTTGACAAATTAGTAAAGTCAAAGAAGGCGTGTCAGATGGCGCCTACGGACTACTTGTGTCTGCAAGGGGGAGCCAGGACAGAGACTATTTGCTTTGGGATTCACCAAGACATAAGGAAGAAAGAATGGAAGGGGAAAGACGCTGTATGAAATTAATTGATTACATCAAAACCAGGCATCCCAGAGAGGTGAGATCAACACCAACATGAATATAATCCGGAGAGAATAATTATAAGCCCAAGAAGTATGATTATTGGAACAGATTAAGCATTTCACAGACGGAGAACCTATGAATGCGGATGCTTGACCATTGGAGTAATACGCCGCAGGGGAATCCCCAGGGGAGCGTGCCCACGCCGTCACCAAGATCAATTAATATTTATTAATTGTACGATCAAATCCCAGGCACGAGACTGGAAATGGAACCTACGTGAGAAATTGGACTAGATGGAGGCAGTTATAGCTCTCCAAGCTGCAGTTTTAAAGGAAGGGTTGGTCCGTGAAGTAGAGTGAACTATGTTGCGAGAAGAAAGCCTTAAATAGAGCATGAAACCATGAAGAAGTTAGTTGACTCGGAGCACTCATACGGGGGAGATGCTATCCGTCTGCTCAGAAATATAAACAAAGACCGCGCAACTACAAGTGTAGAATGTTATACAAAGTTAACATGAAGGAATTAGACCGCGCAGATATAAGTAATGTACAAGTGCGTACAGAAACATTTTATGTTTAAGGTTTATAGAAGTATTTCAGTTAGGAAAATGTTCGTCAGTACTGGACTGATTGGACGAGATTACGAGTGTGTAGACGCCGTAACAATAAACGCCAAGTTAAGCTGAGACTTATCAAGCCGCGCAGTATAGAATAAAGTGGTATTGAACAGTAAATTACACCACCACATGGGTAGTATGATAAAGCGCGCAAGGCATGATCTAGTAATCAACAATGGTCACACTATATTCATTAATATAGGTCATGGGAATGGAACCAGATCACAGTTATTGTGATATTATGCCACTACAGACAAAGACACTGAGTAGAAGGGGGAATGCACACTAGCAGCCTTTGGAACAAGGATTAGCCAGGATCGTGGTTTATCGAGATTTCCATTGGAGTTTGATGTCTGAAATCGCGTCACCTGCAGCTCTGTTATTGCGAAATTGTGAAGTGTATGAAACATATCGTGTGAAAAGTGTTTGTAATATAAATAAGTGTATGTCAGTGTTAAAAATAATGTATTGTGTGATGAAATGTAGCAGGGAAATGTGTAAACACGGTAAATTGAAAATGTGTCTTACCGAAGTGAAAAGTGCATTATGTCAACTAAAGGAATACGACATATCCATCATGATGCGTCTGTAAGCAACATGATGGTGGGCATAAGGTTGTATCATCAGAGTCGACCACCAGAGCAATGTAAGTACAAATTCCAATAATATCATGTGGATACGTCTAAGTCAAAAGTCAAGTAAAAATAGGTATTGTGAAGTAATATTTATACGAGCTAGCATTCCTCGAATTTGATGAAGAAATATTTGCCATTTGAGAATGAGTTGGCTTACAGCTGTTGCGCGCAAGACCAAAGTAAGTCTAATATTAAAGGTAAACAATAACTTTATAAGCAAGAGTCGAAAGTAATAAAATATCCAACATGTTTGCATGAAGTGATAAAAGTTGCATCAGATCCCAGGTAATTACAAAAGTAAAGATTATATGTAAGAATGATATCATAATGTGTCAGCAATTAAAGTTATACATGTTAGAGGTAATAAGTGAAACTGTTGTAATGTAAAGCCAGTAGTAATACCAGTAAACCAAATACCAGTAAGGATAAGTAATGAGAGAAAATCAGTAAACACGCCATTAAAAAGGGAAACTAAAAATGTCATATGATCTGCGGTATGCCAACAGAGCTAGCATATGTGCTGCGGATATGCGAGCAGTTTAAGAGTAAAATAAAGATGATTAAGTAAAATAATGCAAGGAACGTTTCTAGGACAATTGTCAGGACCATACAGGCTATTCTACGAAGGTTCGTATTGTTGTATCGCCATAGGGCATACCATTGTATTATGATAGCGGGTGGAGACAGACAGGTGCCTGGGCTACCATACCAGCTTCATGGGGGCAATTGAGGATTAACGTGTGCCAACTCAATTAGCTACTCCATTGTATTGATCCGCACTGTGATGCGAGAATCTATTTGTACGGAAGGGTCGAGGACGCCTTACCGAGACTTCATGTGTGACAGTGGCGAGCAGTAAGTCCACTAAACCACGCCATAAAAAGCCGTATGCAGTTCCCCAGGACTTTTGTGCCTAGTGTAACCATTCCTTTGCTATACTAAGTTATTGAGCTATTGAAGCCAATTAATGTTACCATATTGATAGGAAGTAAATATATGGAGATCCAGTTCATATGAGGAATAGTTTCGCCTTAATCTAAACAGAATCAGAGTGAGAATTGTGAAGTATGGTTGGTGTGTATGAATAAGTAATGAGACAGCTGGAAAAGGGACTGGACGGCGTGAGCTGTGCCACACCGCAGGGGTCCTTGTCGACCCGAGCTATTGAGCTATTGTATTCACTGAAGGGTGGTAGGTTTAAGACCGACCCTATAATAAAAGTATACTGGAGACTGCGATATCATGGTCTGGCTATTAATTAATAAGAAATTGTTTATTTTGGCTACAGAAATGAATTCGTAGCATTATAAGGATGTCATATCCGTCTTTTAATTGTTGAAATCAAGTGATATTTAGCAAAGTTAGCTGTTCTGGACACTAACTGCGCTAAGAGTGACTGACACATTAACTGAAGTTAAAACCCAGTTTTGAGATGCACATTTGCACACGGGTACCGTGAATGTGGATTTGATGCAAACTTACTATAAATCGACTTATATCTTCAACGAGTTAGAGACGTATTGTATCGTTACAGCGAACTAGCATTGTTTTTGTAGACTAGGAACGTACTGTTGTTAGCGTTTATGGGGAAAGCGGACGAAGGACACAATACGCAGAAATGAAAGTACATTGTTGTACAGGTAACCTATCGCAACAATGGCTAACGCATTGTTGACACATGAAATAAAGTAAATATTCCATAAGCACTATGGAAAGTCAAGCAAATAATTACTGTAACGTAACTAATATGGAAGTGCTATTTGTGTAAAATATTGATGTCATGTTTATTGGATTCATTTTGATTATTATTTTATTGTTGAAGAGTGTGCATAAAATATGAACATTTGTCAGATGACAAGAAAGTGCATTCCCAGAAAGGAATAGATTTAGTGAAGTTCAGAGTAGGGTGTATTGAGACACCAGTAATAGACTCATAGACTTACAAGAAGAGATGTGGCAGTATGCCTGATGAGATCGGTTCAGGATCTCAGCTGCGGACCACAGATGATGTAGAATACTTTCATTGTCCCTTTTGCCATTATCATCTGTGCGATCCAAAGTGTATTTTGTTGTTTGTGGGATAATTTATATGTAATTGGATGTTGTAATTGTTGTATGATAAGCCATGATTTAAAATTAAATAGTATTGCATTTTTAGGAAGTTGTTTACCCTTTCTTGTAGAGTAGTACCTGGTAGCCTTCGGATCCTGAATATGTGTTTGCACTGTGGGGAGACGCACCACACCCTCAAAGGACAGAGCCAGTCGGGATGTGAACACATGTTCTCCACATGACGTCATATGGGTACAATACGTCACTGGAAAACCAGTGGAAGTGTGTCAGCCTCATTAGCTCAAGTTCGCGGGTCGATTCCCCGCCGAGGAAGTTGGACAATATCCGTGGCACTCTGAGTCTTACGATGTTGGCACGCAAAGACCTGTCGTAGGCAATTTGGTGATTGGAATCCAAAATTAAATTTCAACCATATGTTGCCCAAATAGACTTCCAGTTTAGTTTTTGTCCCATATCACTTGGTCTAACTTAGTATTATTCTTTTACAGATGTGTGGAACGGGCAAGATACATATGGATTGAAAATACACATTTGGATCCTTCTCCCAGTTAAGTCTCTAGCCCAAGCATTGTCGTACCAAAGAATTGCAGTTGTCGCTCAATTCCATACTCATATGCGACCCTGACAGCTCACCAGGAGAACGTATCTTGGAAGAACTTGCTAGACGCTGCAATGCTCACTAGAATAAATGTGTTGTTCGAGGTGAAAAGTTGATGTTATACACAATCATTACTTTCAATGAATTTCATAAACTACAAAGGTGGCCTCCAGACCCAGAAATACTAAATGACAAATCATTTTTGCGTTTAACGAAGGTTAATCGACGATCTTTTCCCCTTCATTCTCCTTCCACGCAAGGCATTGGAGCTCTGTGAGCATGAGTTAAACATTCGCTGCACCTTATTAGTGCTGCTTTCATCGGCCATGGAATTCGATACAGATTGTTTGTTCATGGTTAATATAGTCTTTTTAGTACGAGATTTATAATCCGTAAGTCTATTTTATAGTGAGTTGGATTACAACCAGTCTGAGATGAAACCATGTATCTGCATGCGATTTCTTCATATTCTTCCTTTCCAGAGTTACTAGAATGGTCAATTCTGTGACACGTTGTATTCCCAGCTTCATATTCGTGCTCTGGAAGAACGAAGAGCTGTAAGACTTTCAGATATTACGTCGTGATGTGTGTATTGAGTACAAGCCTTGCTGATGCAACACTGACATGGAGTCAAAATGTCACGGTACGTGCGGAATCGCTGAAATCAAACAAGAAAAATTAGGTTTTGCTGATAATGCGGTTTCAATCTATATACTGTAATGTTTCATCGTAGTCAACTTTACTATATAGCCAAGGAGTCATGAGGAAGTGTGCAATATTTAGATTGAATGGTTCATTTGGTGCTCGAAATTAGCTGTAAGTTCACATAAAAAGTTAAATCCCCCCTCTTTAATTGTAAGCACATTAGAACCAGAAACACATTATTTTACTAGGGCCATGAACAGAAATGGATCGTGTGGAGGATACTTAATCGTCTGCGTTCTGGAGTTGGAAGATCAAAGAAGTGACACTTCCCCGTCGACACCACCAAATGTGACTCTGGTATGCTCCAGACCATGGATTATCTACAGAATTGCCCGCTGTGCCCTGCCACTTGTACAACGGAAGATCTCCTTCTCCCAACACCAAATGCTATACAGGTTTTTTTTGGTCGACCGTGTGTGAATATACATTTTGTGTTTGGTTGTAATTATGTAATTTTGTTTTGTAAGCCTTGTAATTTGTTTGCTTCTGACTCGAATAAATATACAGTATATATACTAGGGTTATTTAAGTTTTTAAAATTTCAGCAACTGCAGGGATGGAGAAGGTTGAGAACACAATAGTGTCACGCAAATATTATATTTATAATAATAATAATAATAATAATAATAATAATAATAATAATAATAAGGCTGTGATTTGGTGAGGCTGATCGGATCGAGGCTCCTCCTATTTATATAGTTTGTTTAGTTATTTCATGTCTACTTGAATGTTTTATGGTTTGGAAGATGTTTATTAGTGACTTACTGACAGTACACAGTGTTTAATAGTGATTGTGCGAGGTTTTTATAGTGATATTTGGACATCATATGTCTGTGCATGAAACTTGTTTACGTGGTTGCCTAGGGATTGCTGGTACAGGTTAGGTTAACATTACCACAAATACTTCGTTTAAAATAGTTTAATCTATGCCCTGTATTGTGTGTTTATTACTCCGTTTACTCAAGTAGTCCAATTGAGCCCCTATAACAGATATTCATTGTGTAATGTCGTTTATTTCCTTAGAAACGGAGGTTACGATCGAGTGAATTGATATCAGTTGGATCACATATGTACAAAGAACCTCGGTCGATCAGTCAAACTAACACACTGGCATTCACAGGAATGTTGTAAACCTTGCCATAGGTATAAAAGGCAATACCCAGTGTCTTACGACAATGGTGAATTCTGAATTAATTAAACGCCCGCTACCGGAGGATCGTCCGGGCACGTCTAGTTCTGGCGCAGGACGTGACAGTTTACAAGCCACCAGTAATGGCAGGTCGTGGATGCAGCGGACAACTGCCATTTCATCTGAAGAAACCCCCGCTGCCAACGAAAATTCTGCTGATACCCAACATCAACAGATCAGCACCGCCGAAAGTGCTTTGCAGAATTCATTTGCAACCACCAAGGCTGGCCGCAATAGACAACGCATGCAATGGACACGTGAAATGAATACAGACGTCATGCGTTTCTACTTCCTAGCTACAGACATGGAAAGAAATCTGGCTGGATATAGAACTTCTCTGCATTCTAAGTTTATAAGTAAATACTCCCATTTGAATATCACAGAACAGCGAGTAAGTGATCAGCGTAGAACCATAATAAGGAACAGTCTTCTAAGCGAATTTGAAATTCAACAGATTAAAGATGGGGTTCTCTCAGAACTACAACCCATGCAGGAGACCAATAATGAAGTTCATCCTGCCGTTAACATAGACACTACACCACGTCAAGGTACTGCAAAAAGTAATAAATCTTCCGTAGTCGAAATTGAAGGAAATAGTAACACACTGGAGGATCGTAGAAATGTGATGAATATTTTACAGACAGAATTAATGAAATGGGAAGATAGTGATCAAAATTCAAGGAGTATTATTCCCAAGCTAAGATTTAACAAGATGTTCAGTAAAGAACATATAGCCTACTTTCTCCTAAATGCATGGGTATTGTTATAATTCTTTGTCCTTTTCAAGGAGTATGATTGAATGTTGGTTGTAGTAGCTTGTTGAAATACAACGTGCTATAGGGATATTAAACATGAATATGAGGTGCCCTTTGTTAGTGCTAACTCTGTACCAAATTTCCTTCAATTCGGTGTCACCGTGTTTGAATTGATAGGGGGAATCGATTTGCACACATACTTGGTCACCATCTGCAAACTATTGGGCTGATGTTCTTGCAGTTTGGTCAGAATATGTTTCCCAAATAAAGATATTGTGTTGCAAAATTTGGTAGAGACTAGATTATTAGGTTGGTCGTAATTACATTTTAGCTTTTAACATTTGGGTGGCCGCGATTACGTTTCCGTCAAGATAGCGGTGATATAAAACATGACACTGAGGTGCCCTTTGCTAGTGCTACCTCTGTACCCAAATTTCGTTCATTCGGTTCCACCGTGTTCGAATTAATATTGGGAATCAATTTTGACATAAAGATGGCCGCCATCCGCAAACTATTAGGCTAATGACCTATTAGATTGGTCAAAGGATGCTCCCTCTACAAAGGTATGTTGTTGCAAAGTTTGGTAGAGATCGGATGGTTATGTTAGTCGTAATTTGATTTAAGCTTTAAACATTTGTGTGGCCGCCATTACGTTTCTGTCAATATGGCGGCGATATTAATCATGATAATGAGATGCCCTTTGCTAGTGCTATCTCTGTACCAAATTTCGTTCCATTCGGTTTCACCGTGTTTGAATTAATAGGGGGAATCGATTCTGACACAAAGATGGCCGCCATCCGCAAACTATTAGGCGAATGACCTATTAGATTGGTCAAAGGATGCTCCCTCCATAAAGGTATGTAGTTGCAAAAATTGGTAGAGATCGGATGATTAGGTTAATCGTCATTTGATTTAAGCTTTGAACATTCGTGTGGCCGCCATTACGTTTCAGTCAAGACGGCGGTGATATAAAATATGACACTGAGGTGCCCTTTGCTAGTGCTACCTCTGTACCAAATTTCGTTCCATTCGGTTCCACCGTGTTCGAATTAATAGGGGGAATCAATTTTGACATAAAGATGGCCGCCATCCGCAAACTATTAAGCGAATGACCTATTAGATTGGTCAAAGGATGCTACCTCCATCAAGGTATGTTGTTGCAAAATTTGGTAGAGATCGGATGATTAAGTTAATCGTAATTTGATTTAAGCTTTGAACATTTGTGTGGCCGCCATTACGTTTCCGTCAAGATGGCGGCGATATAAAACATGGCACTGAGGTGCCTTTTGTTAGTACTACCTCTGTACCAAATTTCGTTCCATTCGGTTGTACCGTGTTCGAATTAATAGGGGGAATCGATTTGCACATATGTAGTTGCAAAATTTGGTAGAGATCGAATGATTAGGTTAATCGTAATTTGATTTAAGCTTTGAATATTCGTGTGGCCGCCATTACGTTTCAGTCAAGATGGCGGTGATATAAAACATGACACTGAGGTGCCCTTTGCTAGTGCTACCTCTGTACCAAATTTCGTTCCATTCGGTTTCACCGTGTTTGAATTAATAGGGGGAATTGATTTTCACACAAAGATGGCCGCCATCCACAAACTATTAGGCTAATAACCTATTCGTTTGGTCAAAAGATGCATCCTCTATAAGGGTATGTTGTTGCAAAATTTGGTAGAGATCGGATGATTAGGTTAATCGTAATTTGATTTAAGCTTTGAAAATTTGTGTGGCCGCCATTACGTTTCCGTCAAGATGGCGGCGATATAAAACATGACATTGAGGTGCTTTTTGTTAGTACTACCTCTGTACCAAATTTCGTTCCATTCGGTTGCACCGTGTTCGAATTAATAGGGGGAATCGATTTTCACCCAAAGATGGCCGCCATCCGCAAACTATTACGCTGATGACCTATTACTTTGGTCAAAGGATGCTCCCTCCAAAAAGGTATGTAGTTGCAAAATTTGGTAGAGATCAGATGATTAGGTTAATCGTAATTTGATTTAAGCTTTGAACATTCGTGTGGCCGCAATTACGTTTCCGTCAAGATGGCGGCGATATAAAACATGACACTGAGATGCCCTTTGCTAGTGCTACCTCTGTACCAAATTTCGTTCCATTCGATTTCACCGTGTTTGAATTAATAGGGGGAATTGATTTTCACAAAGATGGCCGCCATCCACAAACTATTAGGCTAATAACCTATTCATTTGGTCAAAGGATGCTTCCTCTATAAGGGTATGTTGTTGCAAAATTTGGTAGAGATCGGATGATTAGGTTAATCGTAATTTGATTTAAGCTTTGAACATTTGTGTGGCCGTCATTACGTTTCCGTCAATATGGCGGCGATATAAAACATGACACTGAGATGCCCTTTGCTAGTGCTACATCTGTACCAAATTTCGTTCCATTCGGTTCCACCGTGTTCGAATTAATAGGGGGAATCAATTTTGACATAAAGATGGCCGCCATCCGCAAACTATTAGGCGAATGACCTATTAGATTGGTCAAAGGATGCTCCCTCCATCAAGGTATGTTGTTGCAAAATTTGGTAGAGATCGGATGATTAAGTTAATCGTAATTTGATTTAAGCTTTGAACATTTGTGTGGCCGCCATTACGTTTCCGTCAAGATGGCGGCGATATAAAACATGGCACTGAGGTGCCTTTTGTTAGTACTACCTCTGTACCAAATTTCGTTCCATTCGGTTGTACCGTGTTCGAATTAATAGGGGGAATCGATTTGCACATATGTAGTTGCAAAATTTGGTAGAGATCGAATGATTAGGTTAATCGTAATTTGATTTAAGCTTTGAATATTCGTGTGGCCGCCATTACGTTTCAGTCAAGATGGCGGTGATATAAAACATGACACTGAGGTGCCCTTTGCTAGTGCTACCTCTGTACCAAATTTCGTTCCATTCGGTTTCACCGTGTTTGAATTAATAGGGGGAATTGATTTTCACACAAAGATGGCCCGCATCCACAAACTATTAGGCTAATAACCTATTCGTTTGGTCAAAAGATGCATCCTCTATAAGGGTATGTTGTTGCAAAATTTGGTAGAGATCGGATGATTAGGTTAATCGTAATTTGATTTAAGCTTTGAAAATTTGTGTGGCCGCCATTACGTTTCCGTCAAGATGGCGGCGATATAAAACATGACATTGAGGTGCTTTTTGTTAGTACTACCTCTGTACCAAATTTCGTTCCATTCGGTTGCACCGTGTTCGAATTAATAGGGGGAATCGATTTTCACCCAAAGATGGCCGCCATCCGCAAACTATTACGCTGATGACCTATTACTTTGGTCAAAGGATGCTCCCTCCAAAAAGGTATGTAGTTGCAAAATTTGGTAGAGATCAGATGATTAGGTTAATCGTAATTTGATTTAAGCTTTGAACATTCGTGTGGCCGCAATTACGTTTCAGCCAAGATGGCGGCGATATAAAACATGACACTGATGTGCCCTTTGCTAGTGCTACCTCCGTACCAAATTTCGTTCCATTCGGTTCCACCGTGTTCGAATTAATAGGGGGAATCAATTTTGACATAAAGATGGCCGCCATCCGCAAACTATTAGGCTAATGACCTATTAGATTGGTCAAAGGATGCTCCCTCCATAAAGGTATGTTGTTGCAAAGTTTGGTAGAGATCGAATGGTTATGTTAGTCGTAATTTGATTTAAGCTTTAAGCATTTGTGTGGCCGCCATTACGTTTCTGTCAATATGGCGGCGATATTAATCATGACACTGAGATGCCCTTTGCTAGTGCTATCTCTGTACCAAACTTCGTTCCATTCGGTTTCACCGTGTTTGAATTAATAGGGGGAATCGATTCTGACACAAAGATGGCCGCCATCCGCAAACTATTAGGCGAATGACCTATTAGATTGGTCAAAGGATGCTCCCTCCATAAAGGTATGTAGTTGCAAAATGTGGTAGAGATCGGATGATTAGGTTAATCGTAATTTGATTTAAGCTTTGAACATTCGTGTGGCCGCCATTACGTTTCAGTCAAGATGGCGGCGATATAAAACATGACACTGAGGTGCCCTTTGCTAGTGCTACCTCTGTACCAAATTTCGTTCCATTCGGTTCCACCGTGTTCGAAAGAATAGGAGGAATCAATTTTGACATAAAGATGGCAGCCATCCGCAAACTATTAGGCTAATAACCTATTAGATTGGTCAAAGGATGCTCCCTCCATAAAGGTATGTTGTTGCAAGGTTTGGTAGAGATCGGATGGTTATGTTAGTCGTAATTTAACTTAAGCTTTGAACATTTGTGTGACCGCCATTATGTTTCTTTCAATATGGCGGCGATATAAAACATGACACTGAGATGACCTTTGCTAGTGCTACCTCTGTACCAAATTTCGTTCCATTCGGTTTCACCGTGTTTGAATTAATAGGGGGAATTGATTTTCACACAAAGATAGCCGCCATCCACAAACTGTTAGGGTAATGACCTATTCATTTGGTCAAGGGATGCTTCCTCTATAAGGGTATGTTGTTGCAAAATGTTGTAGAGATCGGATGATTAGGTTAATCGTAATTTGATTTAAGCTTTGAACATTTGTGTGGCCGCCATTACGTTTCCGTCAAGATGGCGGCGATATAAAACATGACACTGAGATGCCCTTTGCTAGTGCTACATCTGTACCAAATTTCGTTTCATTCGGTTTCACCGTGTTTGAATTAATAGGGGGAATTGATTTTCACACAAAGATGGCCGCCATCCACAAACTATTTGGCTAATAACCTATTCATTTGGTCAAAGGATGCTTCCTCTATAAGGGTATGTTGTTGCAAAATTTGGTAGAGATCGGATGATTAGGTTAATCGTAATTTGATTTAAGCTTTGAACATTTGTGTGGCCGTCATTACGTTTCCGTCAATATGGCGGCGATATAAAACATGACACTGAGGTGCCTTTTGTTAGTACTACCTCTGTACCAAATTTCGTTCCATTCGGTTGCACCGTGTTCGAATTAATAGGGGGAATCGATTTGCACACAAAGATGGCCGCCATCCGCAAACTATTATGCTGATGACCTATTAGATTGGTCAAAGGATGCTCCCTCCATAAAGGTATGTAGTTGCAAAATTTGGTAGAGATCGGATGATTAGGTTAATCGTAATTTGATTTAAGCTTTGAACATTTGTGTGGCCGCCATTACGTTTCCGTCAAGATGGCGGCGATATAAGACATGACACTGAGGTGCCCTTTGCTAGTGCTACCTCTGTACCAAATTTCGTTCATTCGGTTCCACCGTGTTCGAATTAATAGGGGGAATCAATTTTGAGATAAAGATGGCCGCCATCCGCAAACTATTAGGCTAATGACCTATTAGATTGGTCAAAGGATGCTACCTCCATAAAGGTATGTAGTTGCAAAATTTGGTAGAGATCGGATGATTAGGTTAATCGTAATTTGATTTAAGCTTTGAACATTCGTGTGGCCGCCATTACGTTTCAGTCAAGATGGCGGCGATATAAAACATGACGCTGAGGTGCCCTTTGCTAGTGCAACCTCTGTACCAAATTTCGTTGCATTCGGTTCCACCGTGTTCGAAATAATAGGGGGAATCAATTTTGACATAAAGATGGCCGCCATCCGCAACCTATTAGGCTAATAACCTATTATATTGGTCAAAGGATGCTCCCTCCATAAAGGTATGTTGTTGCAAAGTTTGGTAGAGATCGGATGGTTATATTAGTCGTAATTTAACTTAAGCTGTGAACATTTGTGTGGCCGCCATTACGTTTCTGTCAATATAGCGGCGATATAAAACATGACACTGAGATGCCCTTTGCTAGTGCTACCTCTGTACCAATTTTCGTTCCATTCGGTTTCACCGTGTTTGAATTAATAGGGGGAATTGATTTTCACACAAATATGGCCGCCATCCGCAAACTATTAGGCTAATGACCTATTCATTTGGTCAAAGGATGCTTCCTGTATAAGGGTATATTGTTGCAAAATTTGGTAGAGAACGGATGATTAGGTTAATCGTAATTTGATTTAAGCTTTGAACATTTGTGTGGCCGTCATTACGTTTCCGTCAAGATGGCGGCGATATAAAACATGACACTGAGGTGCCTTTTGCTAGTACTACCTCTGTACCAAATTTCGTTCCATTTGGTTGCACCGTGTACGAATTAATAGGGGGAATCGATTTTCACACAAAGATGGCCGCCATCCACAAACTATTACGCTGATGACCTATTGGTTTGGTCAAAGGATGCTCCCCCCATAAAGGTATGTTGTTGCAAAATTTGGTAGATATCGGATGATTAGGTTAGTCGTAATTTGATTTAAGCCTTGAACATTTGTGTGGCCGCCATTACGTTTCCGTCAAGATGGCGGCGATGTAAAACATGACACTGAGGTGTCCTTTGCTATCGCTACCTTTGTACCAAATTTCGTTCAATTCGCATTCACCGTGTTCGAATTGATAGGGGGGGGGGACAGACATTCAGAGTACACACACTCACACACACACACAGACACACACACAGACACACACACAGACTCACACACACACACACACACAGACTCACACACACACATACACACACACAGACAGACACACTTTTTTCGCCCTGTGTTGATCTCATAAGTCTACTTTCATTTTTTGCAAAAATCGAAAGTAGGCTAAAAATAATAGCAGACATATAATTGAGGATGTAAACAATTGCTTGGCAGCTTTCTTAGAAACAGTAGATAATCTTACGGACTTCCATTTGCTCATATACTGCGCAGCTGTTTCTGTGTTATCACTCCATAACCAGGTGCCCAGCAACCAAAACTTCAGTCCTCGCACAGAAAGAATACCTCCTTGGGAACGACGAATCAATAATAAAATAATGTCGTTGCGTAATGTAATAGGTCTGCTCACACAATATGCTTCAGATAATAGAACTCGAAAGATCACTTCAAAAATCATGAGGATAATTCCGAACATAAAAAACAAAGGGAAGCAAGAAATCCTGAATATCATGGACGACTACAAGCAAAAACTGGCAGTACAAGCAGCAAAACTCAAGAGATACAAAGAAAGTTATCAGAGAAGAACACAAAATTATCTCTTCAGAGCTAATGAGAAAACTTTCTACGCGAATCTTGATGGCAGCCGTGAACCAACAATCTCTAAAACACCGAATGAGGAGGAAATAAGCAACTTTTGGCGTAATGTGTGGTCAAACCCGGTGCAGCATAAAGAAGATGCAGAATGGATCCATAAAATCAACGAGAAGCACTCACGCATTAATCAAACGCAAGAGTTAATCATTAATGAACAGGACATCCAAATAGCCATCAGCAAAACACACAGCTGGAAATCTCCGGGACCAGAAAAAATTCAGAACTATTGGTATAAAATATTTACCAGCACACACAGAAAATTAGCTGATCTTGTATCTCAGGTAATCTATGATCCCGAAGAGTTTTCACACTTTCTCACAGAGGGACGAACCTACATATTGCCTAAGAGTGCTGACTCAGCTAATCCAGCAAACTACAGACCAATAACCTGTTTACCGACGCTCTACAAGATCATCACATCGGTCATCACAAATGTAATTCATGGTCACATGTACCAGCATAGCATCTTGACAGAGGAGCAAAAGGGTTGTAAGAGAGGCGGCCAAGGCTGCAAGGAACAGCTCACCATTGACAGTGTGATTATACACCAAGCACAGAAGCAACAACGTAACCTCTTCTTGGCTTATATCGACTATAGAAAAGCATT
Source organism: Meconema thalassinum (assembly GCA_946902985.2). Lineage (NCBI taxonomy): Eukaryota > Metazoa > Arthropoda > Insecta > Orthoptera > Tettigoniidae > Meconema > Meconema thalassinum. The sequence goes on along the minus strand of OX336388.2, from coordinate 1,944,403,329 downwards.
CGATACTGTGCCCCACAGCTGGCTCATCCATACCCTTGATTTATACCGGGTAAACAAGACACTCATCAACTTCCTTGCTATCATTATTCAATTTTGGCGTACCAAAATCATCTTGAAATCTAACATCACTACCACTGAAACAGAGGTCATACCCATCAAACGTGGTATATTTCAAGGTGATGCCTTAGTGCACTGTGGTTTTGTTTATGTCTCAACCCTTTATCAGAGATTCTAAAGATGAACAACTACGGATACAAAATAAAAGAAAATAAACAAAATCTTCTCAAAGTAAATCACCTCTTTTATATGGATGACATAAAATTGTATGCAGCAAATAGGAACCAACTGACATCACTCATCAATATAACAGATAACATTTCGAAGGACATTTGCATGGTGTTTGGGACTGGCAAATGCAAAATCAACAGCATCAACAAAGGACAGTGGTGTAGAACAGAGGGAATAAGCATAACAGCTGATGAGCGTATAGACAGCATGGGGAAAGATGAAACATATAAATATCTAGGATTTGAGCAAGTAGTTGGAATCGACAGTAAATCTGAGAAGGAGAAACTCTACCAGAAATTTAATCATAGACTTCGACTTCTGCTGAAAACCAAGCTTAGTGCTCATAACCTAACAAAAGCTATCAATTCATATGCTATATCTGTGCTGATGTATTCGTTTGGTGTTTTAAAATGGTCTCAAACAGACCTAGAGAACATTAACCGCACAATATGAACTATGCTTACGAAACACAGAATGTTGCATCCCAATGCTTGTATAGAGAGAGTAACAACACCCAGAAATGAAGGAGGCAGAGGTATTCTTGATGCTATAACTCTGCACAATCAACAAGTTATACATCTAAGGAATTACTTTCATTCTCGGAAAGATACCAGTGTTTTACATCGAGCGGTGGCACAAGCTGACTTCAACCACACTCCTTTGAATCTCCATGAAGGAAATTTCGTCATGAAAGACAAGAACACACTGAACAGAGAGAAGGTGCAGAGATGGGCTGGAAGAGAACTTCATGGCAGATTCTACAACCAGTGCAATGACAAGAATATTGACAAACAGCTTTCGAACACATGGTTGTCCAGGGGAGAGCTGTTTCCAGAAACTGAGGGATTTAACCAGGCAATACAAGACAAAGTTATCACCACAAAAAGTTATAGGAAACACATCCTGAAAGATCAGACTGTTATAGATGACGAATGCAGGAAGTGCAATACCGGTCCAAAAACCATAGAGCATATTACCAGCAGATGCAGAATTCTAGCGCCAACATCTTACACTGAGAGGCATAACGATGTTGCCAAAGTCATTCATCAAGAACTCGCCCTAACCCGATCTCTCATACACGACAGGACGCCTTATTACAAATACTCTCCAGAAAGTGTGATGGAAAACGAAGATTACAAGCTGTATTGGGATCGCACTATTCAAACAGACAAAACAACTCCTCATAATAGACCAGACATAACTTTAACTGATAAGAAGAACCATCACACGTACTTGATTGACATATCTGTTCCGAATGACCATAATATCCACCATAAATACAGAGAAAAGATTGAAAAATATACTCCTCTAGCTATGGAGGTTGCTAAAATCTGGAGACAAAAAAATGTGACGATTCTTCCTTTCCTCCTTTCTCCCACTGGCCTGACACCTAAATCCTTTTCAGTAAATCTAGCTACACTAAATCTTCCCATATTCACCCATACTATTGCACAAAAGGCTGCAATTCTGAAAACCTGCAGCATCGTTAGAGGGTTTTTGAATACACATTAGGATTTTTCTTTGGACCCTCTTGTGAAAAAGAGACGTGGAAGATAAGAAGAGAAGACAAAATTAACTGTCAAACATCTATGCTATTCGAAAATGTATGCAATAGGCTTAAGTGTTACTTGACTCATTTTCTTGTACGTAATATACCGATATGAGTCATGGTACCGACTGTAAGTTGAGTAAATAAAGAGATAATAATAATAATAATAATAATAATAATTTTATCGCTTATCCTTCCAGCTTGACTTCACCCACGGACTGTACGAGGAATCATTCCTCTACCGTCGCAAGGACGGTGTGTGGAAGCTGAAGACACTTTGTCAGCTGATACAACTGGGGTTGGCGACAGTCCGATCGCCCAAATGACCGCTTACTTGGATCCAATTAAGGAAGGATCAGGGAAGGGATTTTGAAGGGAAGCCGGCCGTTGACCTGTTGAAAGGAACCGTCCCGGAATTTGCCTGGTGATGAAAGTTGGAAACCACGGAAACAATTTTCAGTACGACCAAGGTGGGATTCGAACCCACGCTCTCCCGATGCCAGCGAGGTACGAGAAAACGCGATAGCACTCTCGGCCGCTGTAGCTGGTTACTAATAATATAAATAATAATAGTAATTATATTATTACTAATAATGGTAATAATTATAATGTTACTAGTTTAACGTTCCTTTTAACTACTGCTGTGTTTAGAGACGTCGGAGTGTCTGAATTTTGACGAGCCAGTAAATGTACCTCAAATGGCAACTGACTGCGCAAGGTTTTGATCTTGCAACCTTGGGCACTGAAGGTGAGAACGATACCAGTGCGCCACGCAGCCAGTAATGGCTAGATAGTATTTCTCTTAACCATATTTGCTATTATGTATACTGTTGCCGCTTTCATATCGGTTGGCACTCTCAGTGTAAAGCTACTGAAGTATTCCGTATGCCTTACGTTCATTCATATCGATAATAGCATCTACCATGGCAGTACGCCAATATAACAGTGTGTACAGCAGTATATTTTGAGGATATGAATCACATCCCCATTGCAGCTGGTATGGGAAACATGCTTGGAATTTATTACATCCTTATTTAGCATGTACTGCGATACCCAATATTAAATATGAAAAGGATATGACCTTATCTTGGTCCTTATTGACGAAGTTTAAATATTCAGTAAATTGAAAACTTAAGTCAATAACCAGTTGTACTTTAATCACAGTACCGGTTTCGGCCACATTGCGAGCTTCTTCAGGATTATATTATAAAATACGAAAATAAGCAAGACTTACATACAAAAATTTCGTTATCAAAAGTTGTTATCAAAAAATTACTTAAAATACTAACAGTCTAAAGGCTGAAAAACACTTTCAAAAATTTTAAGAATCAGATCTGTTACAATGTGTTGTATATAATATGAAATATATAAATCTTGATAAAACGCGGCTTAACGTTGAAACAGTGATCTAAAAAGAAGAATAAGATAGAAATGAGAAATAAATTGTAAGAAGTCAGAAAGAAGTGGAAAATATAAACATTAGAATATAATTAATGAGACATCTTGGTGAGCATGTGCATTCGTGGAGTACATTAAGGCTGTCAAAGATAGCTTTTTTCAGTGTTAACTTATTAACAATTAATATTGTAACTTCCAGTCGGTCAACACAAAATAATTCCAATGACGTACAATTACCTACTTGAAATAAATTCCATGTGATTGGGATATATTGTTATGGACTGTAGAAAGCTAAGGGATGACATGTTTCGCTCGTCAAGCGAGCATCATCAGATCAAAATCAACAGGATAGCTCTATAAAACACTACCAAAACTATAGTGACACCCAGAGACAGTCTTTACTCTCCAAGAAAAAAATAAAATAAAATCAGAGAACTTCGTAAGTGTGGTAATTATTGTTGTTGTTGTTTGAGTCTTCAGTCTTTTGACTGGTTTGATGCAGCTCTCCATGCCTCCCTGTCCTGTGCTAATCGTTTCATGTCTACATAGCTACTACACCCTACATCCGAGGCAATCTGTTTAACATACTCTAACCTTGGTCTACCCCTACAGTTCTTGTCCTCGACCCTTCTTTCCATAACTAAGCTTGCTATTCCTGGGTGTCTTAGTATGTGTCCTTACAACCTATCTCTTCTCTTCATTAGCAGTCGCCAGAAACATCTCTCCTCTCTCACTCGTCTTAATACCTCTTTGTGTGTAACCCTATCTACTGAGCCCTTAAATGTATGCCTACATTTAAGTCCTCAAATAATTTTTATTTCTTCAGCTACAATACAACTCAGTTGAGAAAAGTTTGGTCATGGTTGGAAATATCAGTCTGTCTGGGTGAACAATGTAATGCTGTCGATGTCGCCAGCTAAGCAACGCCAAGTTAATTATAGCCCATTCTTAGAATAAGAGAAAGGCAGGTGTAGGCGAATTCCGTTGACCTGTTCAAACGAGAAGTGTAAAATTTTTCCTGGTCTTAGAGACGAGAGAAGGGAGCTCATAGGCCAACTGAAGAAGTAGATTGTGACCAGACGAGAGAGTGGGAGAAAGGTCATCACCCCAGTGTCACCGAATTATTTGAAATATAGCCAATGAGAGCAAGACGCCAACTTTGACCGCGTTGATTGTTTGCGAGCGAATTCTCATAAATAGGTGTTCCCACGATGCAATTTTCTGCACGCGAGTGTCAATTGTTTGTGCTGATTTTTACAAATCGAATGAGATGTGTCTGAAGTTTGTGCGAATATTATTACTATTTTTGTGGAGCGAATTACCCCTTCCACGTGAAATTTGGATGAAACACATAAATACTGCGGTCTGTGAATAGACGCAGTCACAATTTTATCTATTTTTGAGCAAGTAGGGTGTCACTCTGTCTGTAGACGAGGCACTTTGAAAGACTAACTTTTGCGGGTGCAATTGGCAGCACGTAGGACTCTGAAAATTTTATTGTGTTGCGTGACGGGCAACTTACAGTATAAATGTTTGTGTATTAGGTGGAAAACTGTCCACATATTGTAGGGAAAGTCTACCGCACTGCAATTAAACTTCTGGGTGAACTGAGTAGCTCATTATGCAGTCTAGATAGGAGGCTGAATATAATAATAATAATAATAATAATAACTTTACTCCTATAGCAAGATGCTCGTCGCCATGAAGACAGAAATCGACCGTGTCGTGTCCCACGATATAATGTCTAGCATTATGGGCTAGATAAATGCAGAAGGAAGATAGCAGGGTGCTATCTCAACACCGGGCAGTCCAGAAAGTGATGAGTACAAATTAAATTTATTTAATTTTGACGGGGAGGAATCATGAATAATTAGTTGGAAAATTGTGTGTTGTAAATAATTTTGCTTTGCTGTGCGTAAATGTAAATTCGTTTCGCTGACATAATGATTAAAATAGCATCACGTGACTTTGTTGTAAATATTAGATATATTTTTCTTGTGTGTTTTTCTTGGGTTTAACCCGTTGCTTTGTTTAGGGAGTGCTTGCTTTCATGCTGCTAGCGCACATGAACGCGAGGCGCTAATGAGATTCGTACGGCTGAAACCTTAGATAAGGGTGATATATGGGTCTGAATTTTAATTTAATGTTAGATAATGGGGGGAATTTCCCGTCTTTTGGTTTATAATTGCCCAGGCAAATGCTAATATTGTTTCGCTTTGTGCAACCCTTCGTTGTCACAGAAGGCCTTTCTGTAGTTATATCTTAGATATTGTTGTTTTGGTTTTTATATTCTGGATCTGGAGAGGAATTGGAAGTCAGTTGGTCAAGCATTGAGATGTGTGTGCTATGTGTGATAATTTTTTCGAATAGTGAGCAGGATTTGGACATGGAGATCCATTTTCCGTTGCTACTTATGCTTCAGTATACGTACCTGAGGGGCGTATTGCTGATATGTGAATCTTGATACCCAAGGCGGGTTTGTCAAGAAAATGATGTTTTTATGATGTATTTTGTGACGCTATTGCAGAGCAAGGAGGCTATTCAGAATTCAGGCTGAGGCTTGGAGATTCTGGTGACACACACTATGGCACGTTGGAGCTTGATAGACCTATGTACTCAGATCCTTGAATATTGATAATCTGTGTCGTGCGCGCTATGCATTCCTTTCACTAATGAGTAGATACCTTGCCTGGTAAATTATAGCTTGATTTTTGAATTAACTGGGGAGCTGCCCATGCCCTCATCTAAATATTTCAGACCGTATTAATCGAAGTGTTACTTGTAAAATTTGTATTCAGCCCGCTGAGGCATGTTATTTTGTTGTTGCTGTTGCTTGGATTGCCGCCAAGCATTGTAATGAGTCAATTTAAAGGTCGCAGACGGCGCACCGATATCCTTGTATGTCACGAGGTTGCTCTGTTTTGTTTTGTATGACTTAAGACCGAATGATCGGCGGTCAATAAGTGCAAATATACAAGTCGTGTATGATTGACTTTTTATGTAAGGGTAGACTATGTCAGTGCATTTATATTTTACTAGCAGGTACCCGCTGCTTCGCTCGCGCCATAGTCGTGTCATATTGTTATTCAATGAAATGCAGGTGTACCCCTTTAATACCCCTTTAGAAACTGAATATCCAAAAACCCTTCCTTAGTGGGCGTTTTCGACTTACAACGAACATATTCCCAAAATTTCATGTTTCTAACGTTAATAGTTTTGGCTGGGCGATGATGAGTCAGTCAGTCAGTCAGTCAGTCAGTCAGTCAGGACACTTGTTTTTATATAAGAGATATAAGCATCGGTCCTAGTGGAAAATAATTCTATCACTTGAAACCAAAAATGCATGGGACGAAAAAAAAAACATCAAAATACCATGTTGGTTTCGGACCCTAAAAGACGTGAAAAATATAATAAAAGTATAAAAAATACTATTTTTCGAAATTTCATTCGAATCAATTTTTATGTCATTCCTGGGACTTAGAAAATTCCGGCCAAAAAGTACAAAATCATTAAAAACTCCCTAAGTATTCGTCGTATGATGAAATAGCAGGAGACAAAAAAGATGTAATGTGTTATTGTCTACAACATAGGCCATGTATATTTTTCCACTCAGACATATTACGTACCCCCCACCATATTTTCACCCCTCCCCATGGGCCCCTTATATTGGATTTATGAAAAAACGGTCAAACACCTATTTTGTTATTTTTTATGCTGATTTTTTTCCGCTGAGTTCCAAACTCCTCGCCTATGTCGTTTAAGAAGTACACGCTCGGTTAGGAAACCTTCAACCCCCACTTTTCACCCCTTTCACCTCATAATATACACCACATCGAAAAACCCTCAGACACGTATCTTCTTATTTTTAATGATGAGTTTATATGCCGAGTATCAAATCCCCCAATGAAAGCAATCCGGAGATATTGTTATTCAATGAAATGCAGGTGTACCCCCTTAACACCCCTTTAGAAACTGAATATCCGAAAACCCTTCCTTAGTGGGCGTTTTCGACTTACAACGAACATACTCCCAAAATTTCATGTTTCTAACGTTAATAGTTTTGGCTGGGCGATGATGAGTCAGTCAGTCAGTCAGTCAGTCAGGACACTTGTTTTTATATAAGAGATAAGCATCGGACCTAGTGGAAAATAATTATATCACTTGAAACCAAAAATGCATGGAACAAAAAAAAAAAACATCAAAATACCATGTTGGTTTCGGACCCTAAAAGTCGTGAAAAATATAATTAAAGTATTAAAAAAACTATTTGTCGAAATTTCATTCGAATCAATTTTTATGTCATTCCCGGGACTTAGAAAATTCCGGCCAAAAAGTACAAAATCATTAATAACTCCCTAAGTATTCGTCGTATGATGAAATAGCAGGAGACAAAAAAGATGTAATGTGTTATTGTCTACAACATAGGCCATGTATAATTTTCCACTCAGACATATTACGTCCCCCCCCCATATTTTCACCCCTCCCCATGGGCCCCTTATATTGGATTTATGAAAAAACGGTCAAACACCTATTTTGTTATTTTTATGCTGATTTTTTTCCGCTGAGTTCCAAACTCCTCGCCTATGTCGTTTAAGAGGTACAGGCTCGGTTAGGAAACCTTCAACCCCCACTTTTCACCCCTTTCACCTCATAATATACACCACATCGAAAAACCCTCAGACACGTATCTTCTTATTTTTAATGATGAGTTTATATGTCGAGTATCAAATCCCCCAATGAAAGCAATCCGGAGATATTGTTATTCAATGAAATGCAGGTGTACCCCCTTAATACCCCTTTAGAAACTGAATATCCAAAAACCCTTCCTTAGTGGGCGTTTTCGACTTACAACGAACATATTCCCAAAATTTCATGTTTCTAACGTTAATAGTTTTGGCTGGGCGATGATGAGTCAGTCAGTCAGTCAGTCAGTCAGTCAGGACACTTGTTTTTATATAAGAGATATTAGCCATTTTAGTGTGTATTCCCATAATTATCATGATTTCCAACTCGCAGCACGGGGATTCACGACTTAATCGTGTGTTCGAACGGAAGTGAATTCTCGTCAAGTACTCAAATCTTTCTTTGTTCGACCGCACGCACAAACATAATAACCATGTTTCTTTTCTAATTTTGTATTTTTGATATTTTGTTAATTGTAATATTCTCTGAGGTGACATCTTTGTACGCCTCGTTTTACAACTGTATAAGTTGTTGTTTATGAGGTAGCTCTTTCTTGGGCTGGTGTTTGAACCAGTTCTTTTATTTTGACGGCTGTCGTGGGCTGGGGATGCTTGGTGAGCAAACGCACGCGGGACTTTCCGAGTTCTCAGCTGGTTTGTTGGCTTTGTGTTCACTGTCTAGGAGTCGAGTGTGGGTTACTGGGTCACTCGCACGTCACTTGTGACAGGCCAATCACCCATGGCACCATACAAGGGTGGATATTTTATTGTTATGTTCTAGTATTGCGTATTAAATTGTTTTTGTTTTAACCTGTCATATATTTCATTTATAACTTTAAGTTCCCTTATGAATCCTGGAAATTATAAGAAGCACGTTCTCCTCATACTACTTTTTATGGACCGAACACGACCCCGAATATCTGTCTTGTATAGTGCTTCTTTTTCCAAGGGTGCACTACCCATCTGATCTTCATCATTCTCCTGTAACACCACATTTCAAACGCTTCAATTCTCCTCTTTTCTGCTGCACCAATAGTCCAAGTTTGACGTCCATAGAGTGCAACGCTCCAGACTAAGGTTTTCTAAAATGTCTTCCTAATACCTAAATCTATATTCGATGTCAACAGATTCCTTTTCTGTAGAAATGCTTTTCTTGCCTGAGCCAACCTACTTTTTATATCCTCTTTGCTTCGTCCATCACTGGTTATTTTACTTCCTAAGTAACAGAAGTCTCCTACTTCCTTCAGTTTTTCCCCTGCCAATTTTATGTCCATAGAGGTTTCTGATTTATTGCGGCTGCATTCCAATATTTTTGTTTTACATTTATTAATTTTCATCATAAATTCTTCTTCTCAAGACGGAGTCCATACCATTCGAAAACTCAGTAATTATTACTGATAAATATTAAGGTATTAAGCATCCGAAGAAAGAACTATGCATTTCAATGTTGCAAACTTAGAAATGACGATCCCATCAACAAAACAGTCTTCCTCCACCAACTAATCTATGAAGGTGTAGCTACTATTGCTAAGCAATAAGCCCTAAACTACTGTAGAATTGTCAACTACTATGCAGAAATGACCTACAAGTACTCTGTTGTGATGATGGTAAAAGTGTTTATCGACTATTAATGTGTTTAAGGGTGGCTTCGCTGGTGTAGTTGGTAGCATGCTGAGCTTCTATGCCCAAGGTCGAGGGTTCAAACACGGCCGAAGTCGTCGGATCTTTTAAGATCGTTAAAAATCCCTCAGTATGCCTTCCTTCAGGGGGGAAGAAAAGCCGGCGGCCCCATGTCATAGATTTATGGTATGTAAAAGAACCTTCCACTAATTGCACTTGTGTGAAGCTAAATTATAGGTTAGATTCGACTAACGCTCTTAGGTTCCAACGTTCGTCGCCAAGAGACGACTGCGGTGGCATCTAGTAACCAAGTTTAGAACTAGTTGTCGTTGACGTTGTCGTTTGGTAGCAAAAGTTGGAACTACTTGAAAATTGAATGTTTGCAGTCCGTACTTGAATTAAAAACAGATAACACACACTAATACATCCATCAGAATTAACACCGTTATCAGACAGATTCTACATACACCCAAAGTACACGGATTCGAACCCATGCTCTTCCAATGTCAGCGAGGCACGAGGTAGCGCGTCAGTGCTCTCGGCCACCATGACCAGTCTGATTAAAAAATTCTACCTTAGAATTAGGAATAAGTTAGATATTATCCTAGAATCTCTCTGAAGGGTTTGTAGAACACCCAAGTAAAATAATATTAAGCACAGAATAGCTGATATAGATCTCGTGACCCAGGATTGAACCACTGAATTTTTCCCCAGGGTCCTCTATGAAATATTACTGAATTGAGAGGATTTGACCGATTGTAATGTGACACCACTCTTTAGGCAGAAAGGTCAATAACTCACCTGCTTGTAAGCGCATGGCAGGTTACTCTATGCGATCAGCTCTTCGAAATTCAGTATAATTTGTCTAAATACTAGATAATAAGATTGGACGCCAAAATTGGTCTCGCCGTATAGCTTGATTATCAGGTGTCATTGTTGCGCTGTACTAATTACAAGTGCAACTAGATTAACCAAGATAATTACAGCTAATTGTCGTTTCCAGCTCGCTGCACTAACTTGGGCACAATTCAGTGGGAATTAATAACTTAATTAGAACTGAGAACTCTTAATATCACTTGATGTAAGAATTAAAATGACATATCGTAGAGCTGAAGATCATGAATGAAACCTTAAAACGGAACATCCAAGCTGGAGGTGGGACAGTATAAGACAATTATTCTGAAACTAAACATAATGTGGTATTGGAGCTTGTTACAAAATATAGAATCTCATTGAAAATATCAGTGAAATTTTATTGAAATAATCTTTTATTTATCCATTTAATTATATATTTCTTCTTCTTTGGTCGTTTGGGCCACCTATGGACCACGGTGCTTGTGTTTTAGCTGTTGCCTGCCTCATCATGGTGTTCTTAGTGGATTGTTTGGCGGCTGCTTTAGTGCTAAAATCATGAGCCTTTCTATTAGACCAGTATTCTTTGATTTTCTTGCTGAACTCTACCTTACGTGAGAAATACACTGGTTTCAATTGTCAGACGGTAGCAGCTCCTGTCATTTATTATGTCCTCCTGAATATTAAGACCCTTCTCGAATTGTTTGTTCCGCAGGGGCCAGTGGCTTTATCCTTCTTGGCTACTTTGATGATCTATTTATTTATTTAAATGGAATAAAAATAGGATATATAATTTTCGAAAAAAAAAATGTATTGTCCGTTGAGCCATTATATATTTATACACAAATTGTGCTAAATGTTCCGGCATAACTCAACAAAATGACAGTGTTTCGCCCCTGTGTGCAATTGGACTCTTCAGTTGGTTAGAGCACACCTCACCAAGACACTGTCCAGTGCACACTGGGAATGCCATTGCAAGACGCATCTGATACATATGCATCCACGTCACAAGCAAAGCCAGTGCACTATGGGAGTCGAAACTCCACTCCAAAGCAATTACAACCTTACCTTGGCATTGAATATATAATTTTCGAAAGAAAAATATGTATTGACCGTTGAGCCATTATATATTTATACACAAATTGTGCTAAATGTTCCGGCATAACTCAACAAAATGACATATATTTATACACAAATTGTGCTAAATGTTCCGGCATAACTCAACAAAATGACACTGTCATATAAATATAAAAATAGGACTTCAATAACTTCAAAATTCACTGTCACTTTTAAATTTATATGTTGGCTATTACGGGTGTTTTTATTTTTAGCCTATTTTCATTTATGAAAAAAATAGGCTTATGGGATCACCTTTGGTCCGTGTGTCTGTCTGTGTGAGTGCGAGTATGTGTGTGATTTGTGTGTCCCCCCCCCCCCTAATAAAATCTAAACGGCTGGAGCCATTTCAATGAAACTCGGTAAGTTCATAGCACTATTCCGGACGACCCGACTGTGTCCTCCAACTTATGTTACGTCTCACCAATCCAACATGGCGGCTGTGCTAAATATTTCACCAGCATTCAATATCTCCGAAACTATTACTGATATCACCCTGGAATTTTGTACGGCAATAAAGGGAACTACTATTAGTTCACCTATGTAAGTTTCGAAAACCTGGTAACTACAAAACCAACATGGCGGCCAAGCGAAGTTGCGGCTTTTAAATAGACGTTTTTCGCGATTTAACCAACCAAACGAAATGAAACAGTACAGTATATGTTTATACACATTTAATGCAACGACATCTAACTTCGTTCAATTGTTTACATAACCTCAAAATGGCGGCTGTGCGAAATATTTCACCGGCATTCTATATCTCTGAAACTATTACCGGTATCACCTTGAAATTTTGTACGGAGATAACGGGCACTGCTGGAATTTCATCTATGAGACTTTCCAAAACCGGTTAAATACAAAACGAACATGGCGGCCGAGCGAATTTGAAAGTTTTCGATAGACTTTTCTCGCGATTTAATGATCCTAACGCAATGAAACTTGGTACAGTAAATGTTTATACACATTGTAAAACACTGGTATCTAATTTAGTTCAATTGTTTGCATAACCTCAAGATGGCGGCTGTGGGAATTTTAAAATTAAGTTTTCCGTCCTTGTGTCGTAATCATGCGATCGAAGGGAAGGTTTAAATAATGAACCTACGCAATAATTTTCCTTTAATGGTACATGAATCTTCGGCGTATACATATAACAATCCAACATGACAACCATCCGAAATATTTAGATGGTTCTGAATATCTACGAATCTATTACAGCAATCCAACCAAATTTTTTAATGTTCAAAGGGGCTATGGACATTAGTTCACCTATAGGACTTTCAATAACCTGGTGAACACAAATCCAACATGGCGGCGACGTGAAGTATAAGTATTCACATGGACTTTTCTCGCAATTTAACCATCCGAGTGCAGTGAAACTTGGTACAGTAAATCCTTATACAAATGTTAATCCACTGGCATCTACTTTATATCAATTGTTTCCATAACCACAAGATGGCAGTTGTGTGAAATTTTAAAATCTCCTTGTTACTTCTTGTGTCCTAATCATGCGATTGAAGTTTGAATACTACACGTACACAATAATCTTCATGTAACAGTACATAACTCTAGGACCTATATAATATCCAACATGGCGACCATCTCCAATATTTAGTCGGTCAGAGCTCTGACAATGAGGTGACTTGTTACGGGCACTTTGTTTTAAAACTGTAGGAAAAGGGTTGATTTAATTTAGTAACAAGTAGTTCCGTGAAGAACTAAAGTCTATTTCATATATCCTACTTATATTAATTACCACTATCAACATACAACATTTCACTGTTGCCTAAGTAATCTATTAGTAGAATCAACACGAGTATACAACAACCCCTGGCACTATACAGCCCATGACGGGCTAAGGCCGACCAAGCGATCGCTGCCCAGCCATTCGACCTGCAGATATTGGGGTGACGCGTGATCAGCGCGTCGCGTCCCCTCGGCCGTTAATCTTGGTTTTCGTGATCGGGGCGCTGTCTCACTGTCAGACAGCTACTCAATTTTCCTCACGAGGCTGAGTGCACCCCGTTCCAACCCTCACGTCTGTTTTAAAATCCCTGACGGAGCCGGGGATCGAACCCTGGGCCTCCGGGTGAGAGGCAGGCGCGCTAGCCCAACACGAGTATGCCCAATTAATTTCATAGTGCGTAAAATAAATAAATTAATGAATCACCCATACTCTTAATGAAACCCTTTTCACGCAAATGGGGGAGCGGGGTTAATTGGATGATCAGTTGCGTTCATCATGTGAACATCCTCAGTCATTGCTCACTTAGGCGTAATTTAGGTTTAGGGGATATATATATATATATATATATATATATATATATATATATATATATATATGCATAACAGTGTTTACTATTATTAAGCTATAGAAATTTCTCATTAAAAATTGTATCGAGTCGGAATTTTTAACCAATTACTGTTATTCCGTTAGTCTATTACACTTATATAAGTGTTTGCTTATTTATTGTTAGTAACGATAAGTGGTCGTCAGTGCAGGAACTTCCAGAAATCAGCTGTCTACAAAACCTTTACATCAATCTGTTCAATATTAATAGTGTTTGTTCAAGTGATTAACCTAACTAATGTTTATAAACAAACCGGTTTAGAACGCAATCACTTCAACAGCTCACTGCGGTAAAAGTTAACGATTCAAGGGGTTTCATACGGAAACACATAAAAAGTACCGTACTAACAATCTTCGATTTTCTGGCTTCTAGCTCATGTGGAGTCATGGCGCATGACCTAACGAGCACGACTGTGCTGCTGATTGCGTCTGTAGGAGATCTTACTAGTCATTGACAAAGAGGGTATCCTGATAAGATATACACTGCCAAAGCTGTTCTATAATAAAACTTTCCGTCACTCTTACCACTATGATTTAGTTAAGATACTTTTAAAGTTGCGGTGAAGAAATTTAGGAAAGGGTTTGAACGTCTTCTCCACTAACTACGACCATTTGAAGAATGATGCAACTGTAGACATGTATGTTACCGCTGAACAAACGGGTGGAATGTAATTCAATCTCGACACGGATCGTGTCTTGCCCAGTAAAGAAGGATGCGACTTAAAAAGAACATAGCGCTCGTCTGCATATCCAATTTCTCTTCAGCGTGACTAATTCCTAAATTGGTGAAAGTGACAATTTACTTGCTGAGCAATATTTCTGTAGAAATAGCATGGGACAGGTGCGACCTAGAGACTGACGGAAGTTCCCATCAAGCCTTTAATAGATATTGTTATAATATAAAGGAAGTAATATAGGACTTCTATAATAACAATATTATTATTAATAATAATAATAATAATAATAATAATAATAATAATAATAATAAAATGGCGTGTGGCCTCTACAGAGGCCAGGTACAAATATCGATATGACCCATGGGTGACCTACGCGTCATAAATGTTACTCCATCCCCGTTCTTGATACAGCTACACACACTACTACAGTCACTACGAAAACACAGGTTATCATACAAATTGAACACACACCCAAGTACAATTGGGATGATGGCCAAAGATGACCCAAGTACCTGCTATGATACTGAACACTGTTATTTTTCCCTCGATGTGACTACTGACAAATACGAGGGGAAAAGATTGTGTTGAGTATAGTTTGCGGGATTTGCTTGCAGTTCATTATTACCATACGGGATGCAAGAAGAGAAATATAGACCTCCTTGACAACACGCGTTAGTTGGGCTGCATAAAACCATTTTACTTGGGGCAGCTGATTCACCCGGTATAACAGGTTACCAGACAACATCTACACACAACGAAGTACACGAGGCAAAGTACCATAAAGTTGTAAATTATAAACAATAACTAACTTCGTTTAATTGAACAAATAAACGGTGTTTGTTGAAGTAATAATATTTCAATTAAACGGCGTTTGTTGTTGTTATAGTTGTTGTTGTTGTTTATAATTTAAACGTTATGGTTATCAGACTCGTGTGCTAGTTGTGTAGATTTTGTCTTCGTTGTTATTATTATTATTATCTATATATTTCATAAGCTAAGGTCACCCGACAAAAGCCTGAAGCTCCTAAACCAGAGAGAGTTAAGAGGTGTGGTTTACACAAAAATCTTCCAAATCGACTCAATAGTGCAGAAAAATTCTTGCATTTCTTGAAAAGTCAACGGAAATATATTTATCTTCGAGTATAAATATTTACCTTGCACGCATAAATCTGTGATTGTTACCATTCAAACATGGCCAAACCACTACTCATTATAAATAACTGAACGCACCAATTCATAAGGCTTCTGTGCATTTGAAGACGGACATCAACCAACTCCTGACAGTAAAATATAGTATGAGTATGTAAGTATACGAATGTGAAAAAATTGATTTTTTGTTTATGAAATGAAGGACATTTTCTCCTGACAGTGGGTTATCAATATAGTGAGTAGCCTATATGTTGAGAGGCATCTTCCAATAGTGCAGTGGTTAAGGTAATTGACTCCAGACCGCAAGAATCCAAGTTCAATACCACCTCCCGGCAGCATTTTTTTAAATCACTGTAATATTGATTTATCACGGAGTGTTATTAGCATTATACATTTTTAATGAGCTAGGCAGGAGTTTACAGGAATTACAGCATTTCTTCCATAATACAGGCAAGAAATCAGCGAAAGATATCCATCATACCTACTTTCCGTGTCCGGGAGACACACTAAATTCTTCCTTTCCAGAACTCTGCAGCTCTTATCCCTCGGTCTGTGGCCAACATAAGGTCTTCCTGGCTGCAGGTTTCATTAAGCTCTTTGCATGTGAGCAGGTGTTGTGGAGTCTGGATTTCTCCACAGGCACATCGTGGATCTTCTGCATAACCCCACTTCACAAGGTTGCTACGACACTTAGGCACTCCTGTTCTCATTCGGTTTAAGGACCTCCAGGTGGTATAAGGCAAATGACTACCACTGCTCAGTTCTTCTTTAGGGGTAAACCCCTCTGGTACTATTTGTTTCCAGAGTGACACACGCCGGACGTCTGGCTTGGTATGGAGGGGTACTGTTCTCTTAATAAAACTCTTCCTGGATCTTAGGCGAGGAGTGGTCACTTTGTGGTTGAACATAGAATGTCTGGGATCTGTTTCAAGCTTTTGTCTCTCTTTCTCTGCTGCCATCCTGCGTCGAATAACTGGAGGTGCAATGCCAGCGAGAGGGTAGATCTTCTGCACTGGAGTAGGTCTCAGACATCCAGTGACAATACGTGTGGACGCGTTAAGAGCTATGTCCACTTGCTTGGTATGGGCAGATGCTCCCCACACTGATGATCCGTACTCTCTCATGATCGACGATGTATGCTTGCAAAGCAAAGATATCTAGAGTAATATAACGGTATGTCACTTACATTGACTAAGGAGAGAGTTTTAGATGACTTGCATGTTGACCAGTAATGTGGCGATTGTGATGTCCCTTCAGTAATAATGCTTTGAGCTTTGGCAGTCTTTGCGCGCACTCGTAATCCGTGGTTATTAAAGAAATTTAACGCTCATAAAAACGTAGAATGTTGCGCCTCTGTTAAAAGTGTCAAATAATTCAACAAAAAATATGTATACAAGGGTCATGATGCAGCATCCGATAAACTGATAAATGAAAATAGTAATGGATAGCTCAACCATGATGAAATATTAACATTCCTTGATGGTAGATACGTTATTGCCCATAAGCAATGCGGAGAATCAATGAGTCGCCATGTCAGAAAAATTCTATACAGTAATCAGGTTACCAGTGCGTTTACCTCAACAACAACAACAACAAATGATTTTTCACGAGGGACAGGACAATCAGACAATTGCAACAGCTTCTTCAAAACACATGATGCTAACTGCTTGGTTTGAACTTAAAGTGATGTACAAGGGCGTATACACAGCTACACAGGTATACCGAATTACTGTGTGTACGATAAAAGTACAACAAAAATAATGGAAATGGAGACAACGGGGAGGAGAAAGGGTATTTGGGAGAATGCCAGTAGTTAATGTGCAAGATAGAGAACGATACTTTCTGCGAATGTTACTAACGATGGTAAAGGGTTCTAAACGTTTTGAGAGTTTGAAGAGCAATACATTCCTAGAGGCATGTAAACAACAATCAAATTTGGCATGATACTTTAAATGAAGCAGCTCAGATACTCGCGTACGTTATTTGCAATTTTCTATGGTTTCGGAGAATCATAAAACGTTCCCAAACTTTGGGAAAAACATGGAAGTGCAATTTATGAAGATATTCTGAAGAGAGAGGACCACAATACGCCCTTGCTAAAATCAATGTGTCTAACGGGTTAGACCGGAAGTAACTTAATTTACCAGAGGTAAAACTACAGGCGAACAACATAGGAATGCACACCTTTGATATTTTACAAGAGAAACCAATAGGCAGAAGCTTAATGAAGAAAAACTGATGGCTGTTGATGCTGTATTTGAAGCAATATATGAAAGCCAAATACGCAAATTAAGTCAAACGTGTTTCCTTTTGTTTAGTCGACTCTACGGCAGAGAAAATGGAGATCAAGCTAGTCATGTAGCGTCTATTGGAATTACAGCTACACTTTTATCGGGGGAAGGGGGGACTGCTCATTCTGTTTTTCAAAATCCCATTACTTCTGAATGCTAATTCTACCTAGAACGTAAAACTAAATACCCCTGAAGCAAAAACACTCTTAAATACACAATTAATTATGTGGGATAAAACTCCAATGACGCACGTGCATGCATTTTTAGCAGTGGTCAGACTTTTAAATGATCTAACCAAATGTACCGAAAAATTCGATGGTAAAGTAATCCTAGTAGGTGGTGATTTCCGTCAAGTCTTACCAGTAATAATGAGAGGTCCACGTTCTCTAACCGTTGCCAGCTGTTTGAAGCGGCATACACTTTGGAGAAATTCCTTACATTGAAACTCACCCTGTATATGCGCGCTCTGCATTTTGAGAAATAATTTTCAACGTGTCTTTTAGCAGTAGGAGATGGCAAGACTGGAACAACGGTAACGATACTTCAATATGCTATCCAGAAATACAAGATCCAATTCAACAACTAGTCCCCCGTTCGGATCTCCGGGTGGGGACTACTCGAGAGGGGGTTAACTTCACAGAAGTGACAAAGAGGAAATCTGACATTCTACGGATCGGAGCGTGGAATGTTAGAAGTCTGCTAGGAAGTGGAAAGTTAGAAAACTTTGAAAGGGAAATGGATAGGTTGAGGTTGGATTTGGTTGGGATTAGTGAAATGCGCTGGCAAGAAGAACAGGACTTTTGGTCAGGAGACTATAGGGTCATTAGCACTAAATCAAACAATGGCCAAGCAGGGGTTGGTCTCATATTGAGTAGGAAACTTGGACAGCGGGTGGAATATTATGAGCAATACAGTGAACGGATAATTGTAGCAAAAATCAATACTAAACCTACGTGCACCACAGTGGTACAAGTCTATATGCCTACCAGTCAAGCTGATGATGAGGATGTTGAAAAGGTCTACGAAGAAATAGATGACATTCTGAGGTATATCAAAGGTGATGAAAATGTTATAGTAATGGGAGATTGGAATGCTGTGGTAGGAAAAGGGAGAGAATGGAAGATAGTAGGAGATTTCGGATTAGGTGAAAGGAATGATCGAGGAAGCAGGCTGATGGAATTCTGCACCGAACATGAGTTGGTCATAGCTAACACCTTATTCAATAACCACAATAGAAGAATATACACATGGATGAGACCAGGAGATACAGGGCGTTACCAAATCGACTTCATTATGGTCAAGCAGAGGTTTCGAAACCAGATTTTGGATTGTAAAACATATCCTGGTGCTGACATAAACTCTGACCACAATCTGGTTGTAATGAAATGCAGATTAAAGTTGAAGAAACTGAAGAAAAGTCAAAAGCCAAAAAGGTGGGCAATAGACAGACTGAAAGTAAAGGATGTAAACGAAAGATTCAAGAAGAGTATAAAGGAAGGACTAATCAAAATCCCTAAACAAACTTCAATTGCAGACGAATGGGCACTTTTGAAGAATGAAATAACAAAATCCTCAGAAGAAAATATTGGTAGGAAAGAATGAATAGGTAGAAAATCGTGGATCACTCAGGATATACTAGAATTGATGGATGAAAGGCGAAAACACAAGAATCTAAGAGATGAAAAGGGGAAAGCAGAATGCAGACGTCTGAGAAATGAGGTTAACAAGAAGTGCAAGGAAGCGAAAGAAGAATGGTTGAAAGAGAAATGTGCAGGTATAGAAAATTGTCTGAAATTAGGAAAAGTAGACACAGCTTATCGAAGGACTAAGAATACTTTTGGCGAAAAGAAGACTAAGTGCTGTAATATTAAGGACACAAATGGAAAGCCTCTAACAGATAGGGAAGAAAAGGTTGAGAGATGGAAAGCTTACATAGAGTGCTTGTATAAGGGAAAGGAGATTGAGAATCATGTAATGGAAAGGGAGGAGGAAATTGATGAGGATGCAAAAGGAGATTTAATATTGAGATCAGAATTTGACGGAGCATTAGAGGACTTAGGCAGGAACAAAGCACCAGGCATAGATGATATACCGATTGAGTTGCTACGCTGCATAGGAGATGAAGGTCTGATCAGGTTATTTCACTTGGTGTGTAGGATTTATGAGACAGGTGAGGTACCCCCTGATTTCAAGAAGAATGTTATCATCCCTATACCAAAGAAAGTGGGAGCTGACATATGTGAAGATTACCGTACAATCAGCTTGATTACTCATGCTTCAAAGATCCTGTCTAGAATAATTTACAAGAGGATGGAAAGCCAGATAGAAACGGAGTTGGGTGAAGACCATTTTGGTTTCAGGAGAAATGTAGGAACAAGGGAAGCTGTACTAAGTCTTAGGCTGATTTTGGAAGGTAGAATAAGGAAAGATAAGAGAACGTTCATGGCATTTGTAGACTTAGAAAAGGCTTTTGATAACGTTGATTGGACTAAATTGTTTGACATTTTGAAATCTATTGGAATAAAGTACAGGGATAGGAGGGTGATATACAATCTATACAGAAACCAGACAGCAGTCATTCGAGCTGAAGGACATGAGAGAGAAGGTGGTATTCAGAAAGGTGTAAGGCAAGGCTGCAACTTATCACCCATACTTTTCAATATTTACATTGAACAAGCAATGAAGGAAATTGGAGAAAAATTTAATGTGGGAGTGAAGATTCAAGGAGAAATAATTTGCTGATGACATCGTCATCTTGGCCGACAAGCCTGAGGATTTGAATGAGTTTTTGAATGGTATGGATTCCGTCTTACGGAAGGAATTCATGATGAAAATTAATAAATGTAAAACAAAACTACTGGAATGCAGCCGAAATAAATCAGAAACCTCTATGTAGATCAAATTGGCAGGTGAAAAGCTGAAGGAAGTAGGAGACTTCTGTTACTTAGGAAGCAGAATAACCAGTGATGGACGAAGCAAAGAGGATATAAAAAGTAGGTTGGCTCAGGCAAGGAAAGCCTTTCTACAAAAAAGGAATCTGTTGACATCGAATATAGATTTAGGTATTAGGAAGTCATTTTTGAAAGCCTTTGTCTGGAGCGTGGCGCTCTATGGAAGTGAAACTTGGACTATTGGTGCAGCAGAAAAGAGGAGAATTGAAGCATTTGAAATGTGGTGTTACAGGAGAATGATGAAGATCAGATGGGTAGATAGGGTTACAAACGAAGAGTTATGAAGGCGAGTGGGAGAGGAGAGATGTTTCTGGCGACTGCTAATGAAGAGAAGAGATAGGTTGTTAGGACACATACTAAGACACCCAGGAATAGCAAGCTTAGTTATGGAAGGAAGGGTCGAGGACAAGAACTGTAGGGGTAGACCAAGGTTAGAATATGTTAAACAGGTTGCCTCGGTGTGGTAGCTATGTAGAGATGAAACGATTAGCTCAGGACAGCATGGAGGGCTGCATCAAACCAGTTAAAAGACTGAAGACTCAAACAACAACAACATTCAACAACTACATAGTGACATTGATTTCACTCATGTAACCGTTCAGCAACTTAGAGGAACAGCTATTCTTACCGTTGCGAATGAAGAGTCGCTTGACATAAGCAATCGCGTTTTACAACGTTTACCTGGAGATGAGTTAGTTTACGAAAGTGTAGACGGTATTGTGAGTGAGCATGCAGCGGATCAGCTTGCTTATCCTGAAGAATTTCTTAACAGTCTAACACCTCCACAAGAGCTGAGAGTAAAGAAGGGTGCTACAATCATGTCACTAAGAAATGTACTACACTCAAAAGTCGTTTGTAATGGGACTAAATTTATAGTTAATGAGTTACAGCGCAATAATACAGACAAATGTTATAGATTCCAATATAAGTGAAACTGTCCTCATACCCAGCGTAACACTTATTCCCTCTGACACATGTATTCCTTTCAAATTTAAGCGAAGGCAGTTTCCAATACGGTTAGCTCTCGCAATAACGATCAATAAGTCTCAGAGCCAAACTTTTGACAAAATTTGTATGTATTTGCAAAAACCCGTATTTAGCCTTGGGCAATTTTACGTATCGTCTAACACACTATCGGTTGTGTCACCAAGTAAAGAAAAGATCACAAATTGTGTATTCTATAACCTCTGGCATAACGTAATTTAGCAAACCTTTGCGAAATCAGAATGTGAATGTAAATTAAACTTCAAAAGTAGTCCAAATCTTTTAAAGGAAATTTAAATTGAAGAAACTAGCACGTAGATATTCTTCGCGGGGTATGCCAGTTATTATTATTATCATCATTATTATTTTTATTATTACTATACTAATAATAAGTTTTTGTCATGTGGGCTCCGGAGAGGCCGAGTGCAGGTCTTTCTAGTCGACGCCCGTGAGCGACCTACGCGTCAGGATGAGAGATGGAATGGATGAAGATGAATGAAACTGGGCAAGGATGTGGAAGGAAGTGGCCGTGACCTGTCAGAAGGTACCGTCCCAGCATTTGCCTGGTGTTGAAAATGGGAAACCACGGAAAACCATTTCAAGGACGGCCGACAGTGGGGCTCAAACCCACGTGTCTACCGAGTCGGCAGAGAGCTTGGCCATATGACCTAACGCTGCTCTTTAGCCAGCGTAGCTACTGCTGTCGGTGATGATAATAATAATGATAATACTAAGAACAAACTATATACTGTAACCCTTATTGGCCTGTCCTCCAAATTGGCACCACTATGGTGATTTGTATGTCAACGTTACCGATCGAGTATCTGAAACTAAAATTAAAAGTTCTTGGAAAAGACGGATATCGAACCTGGCCCACTGGAGATGGTAGACAAGTATACTCACCATTACACCACGTACACAATAATAATAGACTAATAATAATAATAGTACGACTCGAATATTAGGCTGTCTGTAGTTAATTGGCCCATAGCAAGTATAGAATAGCTGAGAACTACGGAAATGATGATCGTAACCGTACATCAGCTTCCTGTTCCTCTCTCCAAGAAAGTTATTACGCTATTAATTCTTCCAACGCACCAGGCTACTAAGACCGAGAAAAACACCGTATAATTGAAATTACAACATTATGCCTCGAGAAACATTTCTTCTTCACTACCAACATCCAGTGCAGGCAGGACTGTCACTTAAAAATAACGGCCTTCCAAATCACTTTTCTTTCGTCCTTCATCATAAATTATCGTATGCCGTGAAAGTGGTTTCCTAAAAACAAAATAACGACTTCTACAATATTAACTACAGAATGTTCATTGTTATTATTATTATTATTATTATTATTATTATTATTATTATTAAACACAATGTGTACAAAAATTTTAATTAATTAATAACAAAGGACCGATTTGCAGCAACTGAGTCTGTTATATCTTGTATCAGTCTTTAGCAAATATGCTATATTTTTTAGCGTGTGGTTTTTAGTGCCGAGAGTGTCCGAGGACAGGTTCGGCTTGCCTGAGTTTGTAGCTGTTTCTAGGCGGACACCCAAGGGGTGAGCTACAAGTACCGTCACGTGTGGAGTGTTGTCTGGGGAGGAAAGTGTGAATGTAAGGACGAGGAATTGGAAGGTAGCGGCTGTGGCCTATAGTAAGGACCAACCCGATCATTTGCCTGGAAGGAAGATGAGAAACCACAGAAGACCATCTTCAAGGTTGCCGGCGGGTGGATTCGAACCTCCTCGTCTCCTGGATGTGAGCGACTGCCTGCAGCCACGCCGTAACCACCATGGCTAACTCACCCGATAGCAAATATGCTGATCGGCTGTGATCCTTCGGCACAGTTTCCAAGATGGTCACATAGGCGATAATAATAATAATAATAATATAATAATATCGTATGGCCTCGGATGCCGGGTGCAAGCTTTGTTATTTGACACCCAGAGGGTAGCTTGCAAGTCGAATTTCGTGGTTCCTTGAAGCACTATGAAAGTCAAGAAGGTTAGATATGTAAGCTCCTTGAACACTATAGCGCTTTCTAGTAGAGAAATGAGGAACTTTGTGTTGGCGGAAACTCCCGAGATTAATTTACCATTATTAACACGGCCTACTGAATTCAAATGGGTTCTTTAACATGCCAACATAGTATGACATGCGTGTCTGTGATTTTTGCCGCCTTTCAAAAATCACTTACCACGGCCAGGAGTGAACCTGCAAGCTTGGGGTTAGTAGACTGACACGTTAACCACTCAGCCACCGCAGCGATATATACACTTTTCTGTCGATTTGTGGAGTCTCGTTATTGTATATTTTTTGCCATGGAAACCATGTGCAACGTAACATGTGTAGACGTGAAGTAACTTGAAGTTTGGTCCTTTCCATACGTGATTCTTCATTGCCTCTGTATCGAAAAATTCTCTTAGAATTTGACGTGCTTTTGTTTTACTCACTTCCAAGACCGCGTTCAAGGTAGCCATGTTGGGTAGCTTGAAGATCGATTTGATATCTTCTAGAAGGAATAGCTGCCGGAGGTCCTGGGTTCGATTCCCGGCTCTGCCACGAAATTTGAAAAGTGGTATGAGGACTGGAACGGGATCTACTCAGTCTCGGGTGGTCCAAATGAGTAGGGGGAGTTCGATTCCCTCATCAGCCATCCTCGAAGTGGTTTTCCGTGGTTTCCCACTTCGTCTTCGGGCAAATGCTGGGATGGAACCTACTGTAAGGCCACGGCCCCCTCCTTCCCTCCCTCCCAATCTTCCCTTCCCTTCCCATCCCTCACGAGGCCGCTGTTCGCTTTGCAGGTGAGGCCGCCTGGGCAAAGGGCTGATCACATCTCCACTCCGATCAGATGTTCCCAGCTCTAGGACACTGCCCGTAGAGTCGGTAGTGGTGAGTTCCCTCGCTCAGTCCGTGGGAAACATCAACCTGGAGGGTAAAATTGACTTGACCAGAAAGAATGTTTCTCAGGCAAGTAGATATAGTGTTCGATTTTATGAAAACTTGGAGGTCTGTTAAAAGCCTTATAAATACAATTATTTTACCTAGCGTACTTTTTGTACAAAATACATTAGGTATGAAGTTCATGTGACTTCATTATGAAGTTCATATCCGTTGTAGCTCAAGCGCTTCTTAACTCCAGTGTCCTTATCATACATGATATCTAAGGAACTTACTATCACTAAAATACACTCCAATGGTCCGAATATAGGCTATATTACTGAATCGTACCTAATGCAATGCTAACAAGTAATAGCAACCCTTGAAGCTTACGAGTCATCGAGAGACATGACAGCGGCGAGGTGTGCCGTAAGTATAGACGGTAATTAACCAGAGGAGAACATTTATAGAGCTTCAATTAACTTTGGAAGGAATTTTTAAAGGCTTTAAAGTAATTGCTTTAGTTAATTGTAAAATTGTCTAGGACGTATCAGATCTTTTAATTGTATCAGCGTAGGCTTTCATGGCCGGCATTCATAACAATGTACGAGTTATCTGGCTTGTAGGCCGTGATCAGGCAGGAAGTTTCCTCCCAGCGTTTCACCGAAAACTGCGTTCGGCATTATCAAGGGGCCGATCCTTCCGTTAGTGGCTGTGCTGACTAGCGGAAGGATCGGAAGCAACACAATGAGACGGGTGATTTCAGGAACCGCATACGACGTTAAAACATTTGCCACATTTCAATCCGATGAAAAGGGACGAGCAGCCCCCACTATCTAAAAGCTTTATCTCGCCAAGTGGTACAGGCTTGCATTCCGTGATCGTCACTGTAATAGACCTATCACCTCACGGGCACAATGTATCTAGATATTTTCTTCGAAAATGTAATCCAAAAATTATTACATGACAGAAGAGTCTAAATGTAACAATCTGAAGCAGGTAGTATGTAACAGCATGAGTGTCTCAAGAAATCAAGCCTTCGTAACTCATCAATCAATATTGTTGTTGCTTATTTTATGGATTGCGACATCGTGCTCATATAGTCCGTGTATTTGGGTGTGTGTAATTTATGTGATAACCTGTGTTATTGTGATGGCTGTACTGGTGTGTGTATTTTTAAATTGGGAATAGGATTGGGAAGGAGGCGGCCATGGTCTTAAGTTAGGAACCATCCCTGCAGTTGCCTGGAGTAGAGGTGGGAACCACGGAAAACCATGAGGTGGGAACTGACCCTCCTCTTTTAAGTTTCGCCTCAGGAGACCCCAAGCCAGCCAGCCCTCAGACCAGAATTAAAATTTCTTGGCAGAGACGGGAATTAAACCCGGCACTCCGGTGTGGGAGCCAAGAACGCTAACCGCTACATCACGAGGTGGTCTCATCAATCAATGAATGAATCAATCACTAGGTGTATCATAATTTTCTATTAAATATAACAGTGATTTTTGTTTAACTATTCATCAAATATTGGTCAAAATAACCACTAAAATTGAAGAAAAAAGAAAAAGTGATCATTCATGTTCACAGGTTGGATTCTTGGCCGGTGAAGTTGGCTTTTTGAAGGATGAGAAATGTACATGGCTCTTCCAGTCGTGCGTTGGTTCGTTGAAGATCCCTTGGGTCACATAAGTAGTAATGCAAGACGTAATAATTCTCTGATAAAGAGATCTAGTTTCTACTATTATATGACAAAAATTGGAACTTCGAAACAGGTTAACAGATTTCCTATATGGTACCACAGTAAAGGATCTATACCAGGTAGCACAGTCCCACAGTGGACAGCCCCTCCGAGCAAGAGTGGCAGAAGAAATCATACCGTTATCAATGACGGAATGTTACGTGAGGTGTTTACCAACAAGTGAGGTAGAAGAAAGGTGTTTACGTCAGGAAATGAGCTACATCCCGGGGACAGCAAAAAGAGAAACCAGGTGTGGAATGCGAGCTGCTATTGACCCTGAAGGAACTGGAGCGGAGAAAGCAGTCACTTGCGGGTTCTCACGTAACCCTCCCAGTACTTTCCCGCTAAATAATGTAACTCTAAATCATGGTCAAACATCACGGTCTCGAAATTACAGCACATGGTTACACAGGTATTTGGCAAGGGAGACGCTAACACTGTCCTGGAGACTGGTGTGCGTGTGGTTCTGGGATGTGGACGGACCTCAAGGGAGATGAGACCTGTAATTATTATGCACCTCCAGGGGTTAAAAGGGGTACTGTCGATGCAAAGGGTAGGTTTAGGATGTTTGATATCTCAGAAATGAACCCAATCAACCCTATTAGGAAGTAATTTTATTAAATGTAGGGGGCATGGAAAATCTTCATCATCTTCTTCTTCTTCTTCTTCTTCTTCTTCTTCCTCTATGGCTCTACAATTCATTTTAAACCTTGGCCTCTTCAACAACCTTCCGCCATTTATCTCGTTCCAACGCTAAACCTTTCCAATTCCTATAGCGCATTTCCCGAAGATCTTCGATAAGTCTGTCCATCCATCTGGTTCTCGGTCGACCTCTCTGTTCCCCTGGGTTTGCATTTAATACCTTCGTAGGTACTTCCGTATCACTCATCCGTGCTACATGCCCGGCCCACCTCAATCTGACTGATTTCACAATTCTTCTAATACAGTGGTTCTGAACCCGTAGAAGTCTGCGGACCACTCAGCCTGAAATTGAATCTTGTACGGACCCCCCCCCCCCTCCCCACTACACCTAATCAGTTGTAACCCTTCCTCAATAACACTTATTTTAAAGATATTTCAATTCGAAAATCTGACAGTCATCGCCGCGAATACATTCGGACGATTTTCGTTTTCGAAATCCCCATTTATTGGCCCCTTTTTTATTCGTGCTGGTGGACCTTTTTATCCCGCGGACCACTCCCGAGGCACTCGCGGACCACCGGTTAAGAACCACTGTTCTAATAGGTGGGACTGTTTAAATTTTGTACAGTTAATAATTGTAGCTCCTCCTCCATGTTTCTCTTTCGCAGACTGGGCCGATGATTCTTCGAAGTATCTTTCTTTCGATGGCATCGAGCATTCCAGTATCTTTTGCTGTTAGTGGCCAAGTTTCCGAGGCACATGTAAGCATAGGTCTTATAAGTGTTTTATAGATGGTTACGGGTCAAGACCTCCCCCATGGCCTGGTACCTTGACGTGGTGGGGAGGCTTGTGTGTTTCAGTGATCCCGAGAGCAATGCCGGCGGGAGCTTCGGCTCCTCGCAGGGTCACCCATGCCGGTAAGGTCGAGGGTGAGAGACCAGACTAAATGACAGACTACACCATGTTGGTGGACAGCAGCTTCATCAGTAGATTATTTCCAGGCGGAGCTGTAATTCAGTGGTACGGTTGGAAAACTGCGGGGGCTCGTTTTCAGTCCTTAAGGTGGCAGCCCTACCAGAAAACTAGGAAGCTGTGGGTTAATAACTCGCACTCTCCGAAATTGTTTATTAAAGAAACTGAAAAGAATGAAAACCGGACGGATCTCATGTTGACAACTTTCGGCACGAAAAGGAAGACACGAATAGGTTTCTGGAATGTGAGGACTCTGGGTGAGAGTAGTAGGCTGAGGCAGGTGACCAGAGAAATGATCTCGTATAAACTTGATATACTTGGGCTCAGTGAGATAAGATGGCCAGATTTTGGTGAGATAAAGACTTATGAAGGAATTACCCTCATATACTCTGGGAGGAGCGAGGAGAATGCGGAACGCAGAGATGGAGTTGGTCTCTTGCTCAATGAACATGCAAAGAAAAGCCTTATAAGTTGGCAACCCATTTCCGAGCGAATATTATCAGCACGATTTAATACTCGCATTCGCAATGTTACGATTATACAATGCTATGCACCCATGGAACCATCAGAAGAAGAACTTAAAGAAGCATTCTACTCCCTTCTACATGAGACAGTAAAGAAAAGCAGTAAGATAGAAGTGATTATAATAATGGGAGACTTTAATGCTAAGGTAGGAGAGAACAACGAGGGACTAGAACATGTGATGGGTGTACATGGTCTTGGGGAAAGGAATGGAAATAGGGAAAAGTTCACAAACTTCTGTGCTAGCCATGACCTTGATATTGGAGGTACTTTGTTTCCTCATAAGAGGTGTCATAAGATCACGTGGATTTCCCCTGATCATGACACTGAGAACCAAATTGACCACATCGCAGTGAGTAGGAGATTCAGAAGATCACTCACCGATGTTCGGAATAAGAGAGGAGCTGTTGCTAGCAGTGATCACCACCTTATGCAGGCTGAGTTCAAGATGAAGATCATGGCGGCAAAGAAGAGGTTTGAAAAACAGAGCAAGAGATTTGATGTGAGGAAGTTGAAGGAGGAGAAGGTCAGAGAAGAATTAAAATGGAGCTAAGAAATCGTTTTCAGGTACTCCAATCTGATACAGCAGAAACTGATATTGAATCTTCCTGGAGTAATGTAAAGAACATCATCCTTGATACAAGTGAAATAGTCCTGGGTAAGAGCAATCCTCTCAAGAAGGATTGGATGCCAGAACAAACTTGGGAGGCAATAAGTCATATGAAAATGATTAAGGAGAGGTTGAATATGTGTAAGACTCGACATCAGAAAGCAAAAGTGCAAGCAGAATACACGATCGTTGACAAAGAAGTCAAAAAGAGTGTGAAGAGAGATAAGAGTAATTGGATCGATGAGATGGCGAAGAAGGCAGAAGATGCTGCATCAAAGGGTGACAGCAAAGAAATGTACCGCATCACAAAAGTGATGTCCAAGAAAAGTTTCCGAAAGAACCGACCCATAAAAGACAAACAGGGTAATTTACTCACAACTCAAGAAGAACAACAAGAACGGTGGAGGGAATACTTCACCGAAATTTTTAATGTTGATCGAGGGATTAATGAACACCACGAAGAGAGGAATGATGAACCTGATAATTCTGATCCAAATATTCCTTTGCACAGTCCAACTTGTGCTGAAATCAAAGAAGCCTTGCTACAGCTGAAGAATGGAAAAGCCCCCGGTGTCAACAACATTTCGCCAGATGTCCTCAAGATAGACATGGACACCACAGCTAATATCCTGAAGCCATTGATGGAAAAGATCTGGTTTGAAGAGAAGCTGCCTGCGGAATGGAAGAAAGGTGTGATTGTTAAAATCCCAAAGAAGGGTGACTTGACGAATTGTAACAACTGGAGAGGTATTACCTTGCTATCCGTACCAAGCAAAGTATTTCTCAGGATAATCTTGAATCGCGTGAAGAAGTCTATCGAGTCGAAGTTGAGGAAAGAACAAGCTGGATTTAGGGAACACCGCAGTTGTGTGGACTTAATTAACACTTTACAGATTATTGTGGAGCAGAGTAACGAATGGCAAGCAGCACTGTACATCACGTTTATAGATTATGAGAAGGCCTTTGATTCCATTAATAGTAAGGTCATGTGGGAGACCTTAAAGGAATATGGTATACCAAGTAAAATAGTTAACATCATACGAGAGATGTATTCTGGTTATGAATGTCAAGTCCTGATTGAGGGTCAGCTATCCCAGCCATTGACCATCCAGACTGGAGTACGACAAGGCTGTATACTTTCTCCCACTTTGTTCCTGATTGTTCTTGATAATACTCTTAGGAAGGAAGGGTTACAGTGGGGACTTCGAGACAGGTTGGAGGATCTTGATTTTGCTGATGACATCTGTATGCTAGCACAGTGCATCAGAGGCATAGAGGGAAAACTGGCAAACTTAGAACTTGAAGCTGCTAAGGTTGGACTTAAGATAAACCCAAATAAGACAAAGGAGCTGAGAGTGAACTCCACAGTACAGGCTGGTCTCACTGTGGGATGATAGATGTAGAACAGGTGGATACATTTGTTTACTTGGGAAGCGTGGTAACGAGAAGTGGAGGGGCTGAGGAGGACGTCAAGAGCAGAATAAGAAAGGCAAATGGGGCTTTTGTGCAGCTCTATCCAGTATGGAGAAACCGTAACATATCCAGGATGACGAAAATCAGACTTTTTAATACCAATGTGACAGCTGTCCTATTGTATGCATGTGAAACATGGAAAGTTACCAATCCTATCAGCCACCAACTTCAAGTATTCATCAATCGTTGTCTGCGTCGAATTCTGGGTATACGATGGCCAGATATAATCCCAAACGAAGAGCTGTGGCAAAGGGCTAACCAACAACCTATAGAAGTTCAAATTAAACGGAGGAAATGGGGCTGGATTGGGCATACTCTGCGGAAACAGAATGATGCAGTAGAAAGGGGAGCTCTGGACTGGAATCCTCAAGGGGCTCGGAGACGGGGAAGACCAAGGAACACCTGGAAACGTACCATTGAAGAGGAGGCCAGGAAAGCGGGAAAGACTTGGAGGGAAGTGAAGAACTTGTCAACAAACAGAGCCCGATGGAAATCATTCTTGGATGCCCTATGCTCCGCACGGAGCGGGAGTCAAGTAAGACGGGTCAAGAGCCTAAGGAGAGAAGCCTTGGTAGAGCAAAATAGGCTCTGTTGGCTGCTATTAATCTCTGTTTAATTTCATAAGAGGTATCATTTGAGTAGGTGACTGTTGGTCCAAGATATTTAAACTGCTCAACTCTCTCAAAGGTGTAATTACCCACGGTTATTGAGGGTGTCATGTCCTCCTTACGTGCTTTCCCAGCAGCCATATATTTAGTTTTCTGCTGGTTGATGTTCAGTCCCATTTTCCTGCTGGCCTGTTCAAGGGCGATGAATGTCTCTTCCATTAGGGGCATGGAAAATAGGACAGGTAAAAGGAAGCTTGTAGGTTTAAGAGACCGTTAATCTCGTGATCATGATGCACGGGATCTCCTTTTAACGTGGAATCGGAATCATAGGATGTGAAATTTCACTTCCAAAATCTCACATGCGTAACTTGGATTCGAACACGGCCAACCTTGGAGAGAGGCAGGTAGCTTGACCACTGCTCCATCACCTCACAAGTGATTGAACCACAGCCATCTATGTAAGGCATCACGATGCATCTACCCTGAATCCTGATACAAAGCTCTGCATTAAAACGTTATATACATTCGTGAGCGAAGCGAGTTTTATAATTTCCATACGAGTGTCTTAATTATCATTATAGGTGAGTCGCATACGACTGTTCACGTTCGACGATAATTATAACTTTATTATATGTTCTAACATAAATATTCATAAATATCTGTCGAGATTCTGTCGGTTGACTTCTTTTACTTCTTCTCCTTCTTGGGAATTGTGTGGGCTCAGCATTTGCTCACTACCCAATAACGAATTCCACAGCTTTGAAACATTGCTTATCCTATAATAGCACCAACAGATAGCACACAGATTCAATGTTAGATCTTTTTTTTTACTTTGGTCAAATAACACAAAATTGGCTGTTACAAGCACTTTAAAATTAAAATGTATCGTATTATCAACTAGTTATTCTACAAATTCGATGCGTATAGAATGTCAACGAAAGGCAAATCAGTCGAGTCCCAAATACAGTAGAACAGTCATGACATCTGGCGGAAAAGTTTCGCAAAAGAAATCCATTTACTGAACAGAGAGCAGGATTATAATTTCCGTGTATCTAATGGCATATGCCTGCTTCCTCCATGACGTTCTGTTGTGTTTATGTCAACAACAGCATTCACTAAAATTGTCGATGAATTCTTACGAATGTAAAAGCCTTATATAGAAATTGGAGTTGCGGATATTAAGGTACAGTGCTATTTATTTTGGCAATATTCCGCAGTTTGTTTATGCAAACATTACGGACGGTGCACACTTTCCATGTCGGTATAGGCTAGGGTAGGATGGTGTGTTGCAAACGTCTGAACGTAGATTTCTAAATTTCATGCATATTCCATAGTATTTACTTGTTACCGTAAAGGTTTGTGCTGATTTTGGCTTTGTGTTTGGGATTGTAACTTCAATGGTTGATCTAATATAGGCTACATTATCAACTTTCAAATCATGTAATTCATGTCCGACATGTTGGATTTTGAGTGCATGTGCGAAGCTATCCTTACCTAATTGGTCAATGAATGAACATATTGAGCTCTGATTGGTTGGAGAAACTGTATCATAATGAAGAGTAGTATTTTAATGACCCCCATTACGATACAGTTTTCTGACATAATATTTACATTTCGACATCGTCGAATATACTATGTTCTCTCTCATCGCACAGTTTGGCAGGAAATCACACGTAACGCATTATTTCGCCAAATTTCGGCAAGGATAGCTGGTGATGGCAATGGAATGTATTTTGATGCAGTCATTTCGTGATGTGATTCATTTTTGTTTCTTGGTGAGATAAGCGCAGTTTAGAAACATTTTGATCAAATTAATTACATGACGATAAAATAGACATCACAGGGTTGCACTAGCGGAGTGCATTTGAAGGGAATCACTTTAATACTCCAGAATGGCAATCCTTTTTCATCTTGAACAAGTAGTTCAGTAAAGAACTATACAGCCTATTTTCATATACCATACTTATGTTAACTGCCACCATCAACATACAAAATTTCAGTTTGATTGCTGTAATAGATTCGTAGATATTGAGAACCGACTAAATATTTCGGATGGTCGCCATGTTGGAATTTATATATGTATGTCCTAGAGTTATGTACTGTTACATGAAGATTATTGTGTACGTGTAGCATTCAAACTTCAATCGCATGATTAGGACACAAGAAGTAACAAGGAGATTTTAAAATTTCACACAGCTGCCATCTTGTGGTTAAGGAAACAATTGAAATAAATTAGATGCCAGTGGATTAACATTCGTATAAGGATTTATTGTACCAAGTTTCATTGCACTCGGATGGTTAAATTGAGAGAAACGTCCATGTGAATATTTATACTTCGCGTCGCCGCCATGTTGGATTTGTGATCACCAGGTTATTTAAAGTCCTACAGGAGAACTTAAGTTCATAGCCCCTATGAACACAAAAAAATCAGTTTGATCGCTATAATAGATTCGTAGATATTCAGAGCCGTCTAAAAATTTCGGATGGTCGCCATGTTGGATTGTTAAATGTATAGGCCATAGAGTCATGTACCATTAAAATATAATTATAGCGTAGGGTCATTATTCGAACTTTCACTTCGATAGCATGATTACGACACAAGAAATAAAAACTTAATTTTAAAATTCGCACCGCCGCCATCTTGAGGTTATGTAAACAACTGCACAAAATTAGATACCAGTGCATTACAATGTGTATAAACATTTCCTGTAGCTGATTTCATTGCGTTTGGAACATTAAATCGCGAGAAAGGTCTATTTTAAAATTTTCAAATTCGCTTGGCCGCCATGTTCGTTTTGCAGTTAACCGATTTTTGAATGTCTTATAGATGAACTTCCAGTAGTGCCCTTTATCTCCGTACAAAATTTCAGGGTGATACCGTTAATAGTTTCAGAGATATAGAATGCCGGTGAAATAATTCGCACAGCCGCCATCTTGTGGTTACGTAAACAATTGAACGAAATTAGATGTTGGTGCATTACAATGTGTATAAGCATATACTGTCAACCCCTGGCACTATCCAGCCCATGACGGGCTAAGGCCGACCAAGCGACCGCTGCCCAGCCATTTGGCCTGCAGATATTGGGGTGACGCGTGATCAGCGCGTCGGGTCCCCTCGGCCGTTAATCTTGGTATTCGTGACCGGGGCGCTGTCTCACTGTCAGACAGCTACTCAATTGTCCTCACGAGGCTGAGTGCACCCCGTTCCAACCCTCACGTCAGTTTTAAAATCCCTGACGGAGCCGGGGATCGAACCCGGGGCCTCCGGGTGAGAGGCAGGCGCGCTACCCCAACACCTCGGGGCCGGAAACTATATACTGTACCATGTTTTATTGCGTTTGGTTGGTTAAATCGCGAGAAACGTCTATTTAAATGTCGCAAATTCGCGTGGCCGCCATGTTGGTTTTGTAGTTACCAGTGTTTCAAAAGTCACATAGGTGAACTTCTAGTAGCTCCCTTTACCGCCGTAAAAAAATCCAGGGTGATATCGGGAATAGTTTCGGAGATATTGAATGCTGGCGAAATATTTCGCACAGCCGCCATGTTGGATTGGTGAGACGTAACAAAGTTTGAAGGGAGCGGTCGGGGTTGTCCGAAATAGTGCTATGTACTTACCGAGTTTCATTGAAATCGCTCCAGCCGTTTAGAAGTTCACACACACGCACACACACACGGACAAAAGGTGATCTCATAAGCCTATTTTTTTTTTTTTTTTTTCAAAATTGAAAATAGGCTAAATATCTCGTCGTATAAGGTGGATTTCTTTGGCCTCCCTACGAGTTGAGTAAAACGTACAAATAAACAAGTTGTTCAGTAAAGAACATATAGTCTACTTTCTTCTAAATGCAAGGGTATAATTATTACTCTTTGCCCCGATCAAGGAGTATAATTGGATGTTGGTTGTAGTAGCATATTGAATTATAACGTGCTATACGGATATTATACTTTGATGGATTGAATCCTCACCTGAATTATATATACACACACACACTAACACAGCCATCACAATAACACAGGTTATCAGACAAAATTCAACACTCACCCAAGTACACGGGGCTAAATGGCCATGATGTCCGAGCATCTCAAAAGAAACAATTACAACAACAACTTCCTACCCAAATCCTTCCTCGTATAAAAGTACGCACACTAGTAAGCCTACAGACATCACAGTGACACAGGTTATCAGACAACTTTTACACACACCCAAGTACACGGAGATACATGATCATGATGTTTCAAACCCCCTAAATAATCAAAATAAAAATAACTACTGAACCCTTTACCCTATGTTGGTTAAATGATTCTACTTTTTATTTCTTCAATTAATAAATATTTCAACCAGCATCATGAAAGTAGCCAGACAGTGATGAGGAAATCTCAAGCATTTGTTGGAGACAGTAGGGACATACCTGCGACAGTTTAACAAAAGGCTAAGTACTTGAGCTATGAAAAGAAATAGCAGAGCGATGTATCATAAGGACAGGTGTGGCTACCTCAATTTTAGAAGCGACGCGCGGTGAGACATGGTTCTGGTATGTTCATTGTGATATTCGCTCCTAGAAGAAATATGATGCAGTAACGTGAATGGCTGATGAAGAAAATAGACACTCCCAAGACGTCAAGATCTACTAGAAACCGCCAAATTATTAGAAATGGAGAACCAATGAGAAGAGAATGCCTACTTGCGCGCCAACTCCGGCTGGGGTACGCGGTGGCTAGTATTCACGCGGGAAATCGCCTAGACAAAATCTCTACGATCGATTCTAGGATTAATGGGCATATTCTTGACCTGTGCAATATTACGAGTTCAGTGATATGTATTTCATTCCTGTACCACAATTATTTCGAGAAATTTTTACATAAAATCCCCCTCCATCTAGACCCAAGGGCCAGTTCATTTATAAGTGTGTCGAAGAGCCAAGACATTTGACTTTCATTCCTTGTGTCTAGGAGAGATGACTTTTATTCCGTGTGTTGAGAACACAGGACTTTGATTCTGTTCGTCTGAAGAGATAGACTTTTATTTCCGTGTCACAAGGACACAAGAGATTCATTGAAAAGTGTTAAATTCAGTGATAGATAGTCACTGTACTATAGTTATAGGGACAGTAGCGTCGATAATTCACCAACGAACAGTGACAGGGAATTTAGTACCTGAACATGCGAATTTAGTAGTCAGGCATAAAGTGTATAATAACCTAATTTTTGTATCAGCGCAAGGATGACATCGATGAATGCAGAAGAAGTGTGGAAGTCTCAACAGTCCGTCCAGATGGCTGCTATGAGATAGAGAACCATCAAGTTGGGGAATGGCGTCTGATGTTCTTTGACGGGTGACTACAACACGAGATGAGTACAAATAATATTTTATTATTTATTAAATTAACTTATGGTTTATGGGACATATTTTTGTAAATACTTTGCTTGTGTGATTTAATGTAGTATATTTAGTTTTGATCTGGCACACTTTTGTTTGGAAGCAGCTCGCACAATTGTAGTTATTGGAAGGTTCTTTTCTTTGTGTTGTGTTAACTAACGTATCTATGTGAACGGCCGTGTTCGCCTAGGTTACGAAGTGCGGTTAAAAACGTCTCTCGGAGATATTTCGTGTTTCAGAAGTAGGACTGAATTAATCTAATTATATAGTAGATTGGAGGGTAATTAAATGTTATTAGAAATTATTATTGATCAGATTCAGTGTGATTATTGCCTTTGGAGCAATGTAATTTGTGACGAAGAGTACTCAGCTCTATCGTAGGTTTTAAATATTGTGTTAAATGTTTGCGAGCTCTAATTCAGCAGACCCATGTGAAAAGGCGTTATGTCAGTCCCAGATGTGTGTACTGTGAGTATATTTTTATGGTATTACAAGCGGGAACTTCAGCAGAGACTGATTTCTGTCAGCTTGGTACCAGATTCATATTGTTTCCTTGCGAGGACAATTATGGATATGTGATTATTGTCTGACCATATGTTGAGTGGGAGGAGATGTTAGCGGCTGTTGATTCCTTGAGATAACAGTTCCGCTGGTCGGCTATTTATATACACTGGATGGGGGACATGACTGGTATTGTGGAAGGGGCGAGTTGTTGTCACAAGGGCTGGCTGAGTTTCGCAAGCAGAGCTCATTAGTGGAGTGCAAGTCTGGCTCTCAATTACTTGAAAATAAATAAATGTGAGAAACTGATCAATGGTAAAATTGTTTAAATAAATGGGAGTTGCCTACGAAACACGATAAACTTCGAAGCGTATCCTTAACATGCAGTTTTGTTAATATGAAGTAATCTTAACCACTCAGGTTGTTTGTTGTTGTTGGTTTATTCTTTGTTTATTGTACATGTCAGTGACTCGTGAGTCACGTGCGGCGCTGTGTTTTCTTGTTGTTGAGTATCTGGCCATTGTGGCAGCTCATTTGTTAAGTGTGTCACCACACTAATAAGGGTCTCAGAGAGATGCCTGTAAATAGTAGAGTTGTAATATGTGTGTCAGAGTTAGATTTAAGGATTTTTATTAATGTTATGCCCATAGCCATAAAAGTTGATTTACGAGATGATTGTTCGTGAGCACCGTGGCTGTTAACCCGTTGTGAACGAATGATCATCCAAGTACTCATTTCTCGTAGATAGTCACCACGCGAACATAAATTCACATGCAAGATAGTGGAACTTGGATCCACATTTTATTAGAAAAGGGGAGATCCATCTGACTCCTCAAAGTGATAAATATTCCTGTCAGGGGAAAATTCAGGGAGGATTTTGTTTATTATTGTTTGTTTTATTCTTTTATGCACAAATTAGTTATTAAATCTTGTTATTATCTTACGTTTTGTCTCCTTTCTTTCTTAGTTATAGTTTTCATCCTATAACCCTTGCCTCAGAAAAGCACGTAGTTTGGCGGACGTAAACACCACACTATGAACTGAACGCGACCCCTTGATCTAAGATTCTTGCATAAAACACTGCTATTCTGAAGGGTTCATAGGTGAAAACTGGCGGCCAACGGTGGGGCTATTCACTGTGGTGTAACGGGGAGATTACACATGTCAATAGTGGCGCATTTGAGTAAAACTGGCATACCGCAAGTGCAGGCAGATATGACAGTATTTAATCACCGGGACGTGATATTTTATTAAAAGTAGTTGAGGCGAAGTGGATACCGCCAAATGTGTGAAAGATAAATTAAAATCAGGAGTTTGCAAAGTAAAATACGGTTCACGTTGTTGTCTTTTAAATTAAAGTAAAATTAAGATGTGATACCGGGCGCCCAATGATAAAGTTAAAACTAGATTTGTGTAGAAAGTCAAAATCATGGAAATATTAGGAGGCTGTAGCCTAAAATGACAATTAATACTTTGTTAATTAGTCAGTGTTAATATCAGATCAGGATAACTGTTTAATGACTAAATATGTGCTTGGGGTTAAAATTAAATTGAGTAAAACTAGAACTACTCAGAGATGCAATCAACTAATGGGATTTAAGGTAAAAATAAATGAACTGAGTAGGATAAAGAAATTAAATGTGCATTGGATTTATGTGCGTGTCAAAGGGCATTGGCGTATGCCATTTCCTATATGTCTCATATATATTGTAAAACATGGCAACGGTGGCGCAGATCCAGGAGATCATTGAAAGTGCAGCGAGGAGAACTCAGGAATTGTTGGATACTAAATTAGCAGAGCAAAGTGAAGCGTTGAACACTAAATTATCAGAACAGAGTCAATCTATAAACACTAGTATGGTAGAGCAAAGTGAAGCGTTGAATACAAAATTATCTGAACAAATAAATACTAAACTGTCAGAACAAAGTGAATCGCTAAATACTAAACTGTTAGAGCAAAGTGAATCGCTAAATACTAAACTGTCAGAACAAAGTGAATCGCTAAATACTAAACTGTCAGAACAAAGTAAATCGCTAAATGCTAAACTGTTAGAACAAAGTGAATCATTGCGGACACAGTTAAATAACAGTAGAATTGAGCAAAATGAATATCAGGCGGAACAAGCTAGGTTATTAAAGAGTGAAATTAATGACACTACAAATTCACAGTTAGAGGCGCAAAATAATAAAAACACGAACCAATTAGCTTCGTTAACCGCAGAAATGAAAGAGCACACAAACCAACAGATGATATTACTGGCCCTTGATGTAAGCAAAAATAATGAGAAACAATTAGAGCAGATTAAACAAATGGAGAGAATTTTCGATAAAAAACTTAGCATTCTCGATGAAACGGTGTTAGCTAAATTAGAGCAGATTGAAATAGCATGCACAATGAATACAAGCGAGGTCAAAATAGCCCAGGATAAGTTGGAAGGTCGATTTAAGGAGATGGAGAAAAGTGGCAGGGTCATTCAACAACAAATATCAGCAGTAGATGAGAACATATCAGGCATAATCAAAGATATGGACCGTCTAGAGATAAAATCAGCGGAACAGTGGAAAAGCCTAGAAACGGAACAAGAACAATTTAAGAATACATTAGACGAAAGGTTAAGCCAGATAAAAAAATAATCAGGATGAAAATAAGAGCCAGATTGAAGAAAAAATAAGCACGATTAAAGAACAGATCAGGAAAGATTGGAAGAAAATGAATATTGATTCTAGAGAGGAAAGATCCACCATTATTAAAACAGTAGGCGAAAACCACACGCGTATTCAAGCTTTGGAGCAAGAGGTAAAAAATAGACTTAAAGAGCAGACAGACAGGATCATTAAAGCCGAACTTCGCTCATTAGAACAATCGTCTATATTTAAAACGGGAGCATTGAAAGACAAGCAGGATGACTCACATAGTCCCCAACCCAGCATAGCAGGAAGTCAGAATCAAGTAGAGAGCCCATTAACAACAAACACGGAAGGATTTCGTAAGAACGTAGATAGAAGCTCAACACCACAGGACGGTCATCAGCCCACACAACTTATTCAAGTAATTCGCTCAAATGACTACAAGCCGCAGAAATACACCGAAAATTCAGGGGTAACACCTAAGGCCTTTATCAAAGAGATTGAAGACCATTTCAATGACACTGGGGTACCTGAAGCACGTAGATTGAGAATGATGGAGAGATTTTTATCAGGGAATGTTCTCACCTGGTTTTTAAGTTTCAAATATACATTTGGAACCATGTCAGACTTTAACTTAGCGTTTCTGCGCAAATACTGGTCTCCCGCCATACAACAGAGTTTAAGAATGGAGCTTTACTCTAGAAAATACCAAACTACCCAACAGACAAAATACTCAGATTTCTTTAACATGCAAATGCTAAAATTTCGCGATCTGGATTACCCATTAAACGAATCAGATTTGGTGATGACAATAGCAAGGCAAATGCCGGTTAATGTACAGCAAGTGCTAGTCGCAGCAAACGTCAGTACGGCCCTACATGCAGAGCAGATATTACGGCAAATAGATGAGACCACATCTCATAGTCACTTTAGAGGAGGAAGACAGCTGGAGTTAGTCAACACTACAGAGGTCGTAAAAACAAAACAGGGAAATACTAAAACGCAGGGTACTAATACAAGCACCTCCACACCTAGGCGAAACCAGGAAGAAGGGGAAAACAGACCATATCAGCGTAACGAAAATAATTACAACAATAGATACCAGGGCAACAATAGATACCAACAGAGAGGATATCAACAATGGCGTGATAATCGAAGGAATGACAGGCCTTATGGAAGATACGGTGATTACAATGCCAATCAACGATGGAAAGGAAGGAGAGATCAAAATCAAGGAGATCAACGTAACTATCGAGATGACTGGGATGATAGGCACGCTCAATCACAAAATTACTTAGAGGAGTTACACGCTAATCAAGGTGGAGAGCTAGGAAGATGGGAAAAGGCCATTGGGAACAGAAAGAACCCAGATACACATACTGAGGAAGCTGGAACTCTACTGAGACAAGAGGAATATCAAGGACATGAGCGACAGAAGGATGATGGGAGTCGAAATGGAGCTAAAAAAAATGTTAATTTTGGATCAAGGAGACAGTCTCAAAACACAACAGTCGGAAGTTGAAGATGGATGGATAGTAGCGAACATACAAGAATGGATTGCTTTACCAGAAGATTGCCTAGAGGAGACGGTGAAACCACGGAACGATGAAATTAGGCAATTACCCATTATTTACGCAAGGGTTGGTGGAATTAATATAAGATGTTTATTGGATACAGGGTCACAGATCAGTCTAGTATCGGAGGCCTTGGTTCGAGAGTTGGGACGGACTCAGAATATTCCTGTAATTCCGGTACCACAGCTCAAAGTGAGGGGTGTTATTCCTGAACGCACCGTTACTTGTAAACGTCAGGCATACTTAGAGCTGAACATTTTGGAACACACTTTTGGGCAAACATTCATTATCTTGGCAAAGATGAATTTCAATATAATTCTTGGTGCAAATTTCATTTGTGACTATCAAGCAGTGATAGATTTACACAAGAATACAGTCAGTTTTAGAGAATATGACCAGCTGAAAAACGTGGGATTGCATATGGATGAAATCACTACCGGAAGAGATATAAATTCTTGGGCATTGGAAGCAATATCAGAAGAGACGGAAGAGGAGGTACGAAAGGCGGAAGATAACATCATAGAAGGGGCTGTTGTGGAACTAGATGAGGAGATAGAATCCCAGGAGATATGGTCTTTATTAACAGAAGGAAGTAACAGCGATGCACAATTGGAAGAGTTACTACAGGAGCGGCTCAATGACATTCAACTTGGGGATGAACACAGAAAACAGTTGGAAGAGATTTTGAGGAAGCACAAATCAGTATTTGATACAGTACCTGGGAAAATTTTAAATTTCAAGTACTCTATGCAAGTCGAGGACTGGTCACCTTTCAAAAGCAGATTATACCCAATTCCTGAAAAATATCGTGGGCAAGTTAAAATCATTATAGATGAGATGTTAGAAGCTGGAGTGATAAGGAAGACACCTACACCTTATCTAAATGCGATTTTGGCAGTCACAAAACCAAATGGATCTATTAGACTTTGTTTAGATGCCAGAAATCTCAACATGAGACTCATTTTTCCTGAGTATGACAGAGCGCCAATTATCAGAGACGTATTAAAAGGCTTTAAAAACAAGAGCATTTATTCATCAGTCGATCTGACGAGCTCGTTCCACCATCTTGAATTGGATGAGAAGTCACAGCTTCTAACTGGCTTCTTATTCGATAACCAGACATATTGTTTCGTCAGAATGCCTTTTGGGGTCAAAACAGCGGGCTGTGCTTTAATCCGAGCACTGGACCGGAACCTAACCGAGGAAGTAAAGGAGATGACGGTGCGATACATTGACGACATTCTGTTGGCATCCGACAACATTGAAACTCACATGGAAAATTTAGATAAAGTATTGGATAACTTGAACGCATCGAATTTCAAAGTAAACCTGAAGAAATCGCATTTCTTCAAGAGCGAGATCTTATATTTGGGTCACGTCATTGACAAGGAGGGAGTGATGCCTAATCCAGCTAAGATTGATGCGATAAAGAATTTCCCTACACCAACGAGAGTCAAGCACATTCGGGCTTTCTTAGGCGTAACGGGATTCTTTAAAGAAAACTGTCCAGGTTATACGGAGACTGTAGCTCCAATGCAGGAAATGTTAAAGAAAAATAACAAATGGTCATGGAACGCGGAATGTGAGAAGGCATTCCAAGCAACAAAACAGCTATTGGAAAACTGCATTAAATTAGGCTATCCAGATTTCAAGCACAAATTTATAATCCAAGCGGATGCTTCACTAATTGGGATAGGTGCTATGCTCTACCAAGAGGATCCAGCTAACCTGCAGCACAAAACATATTTGGCATTTGTCAGCCGGAAATTGCGTAAGCACGAGCGGAACTATACTGTAACCGAGCTAGAATTGTTGGCCATCCTTCATGCGCTCCAACAATGGAAACGAATCATCTATGGTTACCCTATTGTTGTCAGAACTGACCACAAGGCACTAACATTCTTGTTTAAGACGTCAATGGCAAGCGAACGTGTGACACGTTGGTCTATATACATTCAGCAGTTCAGCATTGAAATTGAACATTGTCCAGGGAAGATGAACGTGATACCGGATGCACTCAGCAGGAACCCAGAGCCTGA
Organism: Meconema thalassinum; assembly: GCA_946902985.2. Lineage (NCBI taxonomy): Eukaryota > Metazoa > Arthropoda > Insecta > Orthoptera > Tettigoniidae > Meconema > Meconema thalassinum. The sequence goes on along the minus strand of OX336388.2, from coordinate 1,944,359,856 downwards.
TAATGAAGAAACAGCGATGGTACAACACTTGGAGTTAACACCGAAGGACCGGGAATTCTTGGAGGAGTTACGTGAGATACAGCGAGAACAGGAAGCGGAGCCATGGATGATGCTATTAATTAAATACTTCAAAAAGCAACTACCTACAGGAACACCTGCATTTCGAGAAGCGAAAGCCAAAGAAGGAAGATATGTTTATGTCAACAATTTGCTGCACAAATGGGTAGATAATGACCACACCAAGTTACGCATATTAGTACCTGCATCGTTACAACGAGGATTGACATGGCATACGCACGAAAGTTACGGTCACGTGGGCTTAGACAAGTGCGAAGCGACAATAGGAGAGACATTTACATGGCCACGTATGAGAACAACTATATGTGACGTCATTACAACTTGTGACCCGTGTCAGAGAACGAAGCCAAATAATTATTTACTGAGGCAATATCCTAGACCATTGCTACCTCAGAAACCATGTGAGCTACTGGCGGTGGACTGTCTTGGTCCAATTCCGAAGGGAAGGAGAGGTTGCCGTCATTTGCTAGTGTGCATTGATGTATTTTCTAAGTTTGTAGTACTATGCCCTATTCAGAAAACAACATCGAAGCAGGTACTTAGTCGCATTCGTAATAGAGTTATTCCAACCCTTGGAAAACCAGAGTTTATATTATCAGATCATGGCAGTTATTTCACAAGCGCCGAATTCAAGAAAGGAATGGAAGACATGGGTATAAAACATGTTTTAAGCAGTATCCGACATGCCCAAGCAAATCCAAGCGAGAGAGTAATTAAATCTGTAACTGCATATTTAAGAATCTTCATTCCGAACGAACACCACAAATGGGTCGATAAAATTAAGGACGTAGAGACATGCATGAATTCTACCAGGCACGAGTCAACAGGACAAATCCCTATGGTCCTACACAAGAACGAGTATCCAGTAAGAACGTGGAAAAGCATCATTAACTGTCCACAAGATCCCATGATAGCACCAGACCTGAGAATTGATAGAACGAGAGAATACATGAGAAAACAAGCAGACCGCAGATTACGGCGAGTAAGAAATAAGAGGTTCCACGGTGATCTTGAAGTCAACCAGCTCGTTTTGGTAAAACGACCTGCTACATCGGACCCAGAAAAGAAAATCTTTAGTAAGTTCTGCGAAAAATTCATAGGACCCTATTCTATCGTAAGAAACCTTGGAAATAATGCTTACAGAGTGAAAGAATTGAGCACAGGAACAATGTCAGTTTACAACGCTGCCAACCTAAAGAAGTATCGTCGAAGTGAACCTTGGTAGCGCCGAAATAATGACGCTGTTTGAATATACGGACGTCCTACTATCAACAAAGTCAACGGGGAGCAGTTGAGTACGGCACATGATGAAGGAGGAAGTAGAGCTGTTGTTGACAAACATTAACGAGGCAAGTAAGGTGTTGCCGCAGGCATCGAGCGTCACGCAAGATTGGAAGGGGAGAGACAAGCAGGATATGAAAACGAGTAAATGCCATTGAAGACAGGAGCGCCTAGACCAAGTAAGAAAAAGGGGTGATTATGGAAATAAAACAAATTGGCCTACGGAAATATTGTAAAATTGTCGACTTTATTCCTAAGTTCGAAATTTTGTGAGTGGGAGAGTTGTGAACCCTTTACCCTATGTTGGTTAAATGATTCTACTTTTTATTTCTTCAATTAATAAATATTTCAACCAGCATCATGAAAGTAGCCAGACAGTGATGAGGAAATCTCAAGCATTTGTTGGAGACAGTAGGGACATACCTGCGACAGTTTAACAAAAGGCTAAGTACTTGAGCTATGAAAAGAAATAGCAGAGCGATGTATCATAAGGACAGGTGTGGCTACCTCAATTTTAGAAGCGACGCGCGGTGAGACATGGTTCTGGTATGTTCATTGTGATATTCGCGCCTAGAAGAAATATGATGCAGTAACGTGAATGGCTGATGAAGAAAATAGACACTCCCAAGACGCCAAGATCTACTAGAAACCGCCAAATTATTAGAAATGGAGAACCAATGAGAAGAGAATGCCTACTTGCGCGCCAACTCCGGCTGGGGTACGCGGTGGCTAGTATTCACGCGGGAAATCGCCTAGACAAAATCTCTACGATCGATTCTAGGATTAATGGGCATATTCTTGACCTGTGCAATATTACGAGTTCAGTGATATGTATTTCATTCCTGTACCACAATTATTTCGAGAAATTTTTACATAAAATCCCCCTCCATCTAGACCCAAGGGCCAGTTCATTTATAAGTGTGTCGAAGAGCCAAGACATTTGACTTTCATTCCGTGTGTCTAGGAGAGATGACTTTTATTCCGTGTGTCGAGAACACAGGACTTTGATTCTGTTCGTCTGAAGAGATAGACTTTTATTTCCGTGTCACAAGGACACAAGAGATTCATTGAAAAGTGTTAAATTCAGTGATAGATAGTCACTGTACTATAGTTATAGGGACAGTAGCGTCGATAATTCGCCAACGAACAGTGACAGGGAATTTAGTACCTGAACAAGCGAATTTAGTAGTCAGGCATAAAGTGTATAATAACCTAATTTTTGTATCAGCGCAAGGATGACATCGATGAATGCAGAAGAAGTGTGGAAGTCTCAACAGTCCGTCCAGATGGCTGCTATGAGATAGAGAACCATCAAGTTGGGGAATGGCGTCTGATGTTCTTTGACGGGTGACTACAACACGAGATGAGTACAAATAATATTTTATTATTTATTAAATTAACTTATGGTTTATGGGACATATTTTTTAAATACTTTGCTTGTGTGATTTAATGTAGTATATTTAGTTTTGATCTGGCACACTTTTGTTTGGAAGCAGCTCGCACAATTGTAGTTATTGGAAGGTTCTTTTCTTTGTGTTGTGTTAACTAACGTATCTATGTGAACGGCCGTGTTCGCCTAGGTTACGAAGTGCGGTTAAAAACGTCTCTCGGAGATATGTCGTGTTTCAGAAGTAGGACTGAATTAATCTAATTATATAGTAGATTGGAGGGTAATTAAATGTTATTAAAAATTATTATTGATCAGATTCAGTGTGATTATTGCCTTTGGAGCAATGTAATTTGTGACGAAGAGTACTCAGCTCTATCGTAGGTTTTAAATATTGTTTTAAATGTTTGCGAGCTCTAATTCAGCAGACCCATGTGAAAAGGCGTTATGTCAGTCCCAGATGTGTGTACTGTGAGTATATTTTTATGGTATTACAAGCGGGAACTTCAGCAGAGACTGATTTCTGTCAGCTTGGTACCAGATTCATATTGTTTCCTTGCGAGGACAATTATGGATATGTGATTATTGTCTGACCATATGTTGAGTGGGAGGAGATGTTAGCGGCTGTTGATTCCTTGAGATAACAGTTCCGCTGGTCGGCTATTTATATACACTGGATGGGGGACATGACTGGTATTGTGGAAGGGGCGAGTTGTTGTCACAAGGGCTGGCTGAGTTTCGCAAGCAGAGCTCATTAGTGGAGTGCAAGTCTGGCTCTCAATTACTTGAAAATAAATAAATGTGAGAAACTGATCAATGGTAAAATTGTTTAAATAAATGGGAGTTGCCTACGAAACACGATAAACTTCGAAGCGTATCCTTAACATGCAGTTTTGTTAATATGAAGTAATCTTAACCACTCAGGTTGTTTGTTGTTGTTGGTTTATTCTTTGTTTATTGTACATGTCAGTGACTCGTGAGTCACGTGCGGCGCTGTGTTTCCTTGTTGTCGAGTATCTGGCCATTGTGGCAGCTCATTTGTTAAGTGTGTCACCACACTAATAAGGGTCTCAGAGAGATGCCTGTAAATAGTAGAGTTGTAATATGTGTGTCAGAGTTAGATTTAAGGATTTTTATTAATGTTATGCCCATAGCCATAAACGTTGATTTACGAGATGATTGTTCGTGAGCACCGTGGCTGTTAACCCGTTGTGAACGAATGATCATCCAAGTACTCATTTCTCGTAGATAGTCACCACGCGAACATAAATTCACATGCAAGATAGTGGAACTTGGATCCACATTTTATTAGAAAAGGGGAGATCCATCTGACTCCTCAAAGTGATAAATATTCCTGTCAGGGGAAAATTCAGGGAGGATTTTGTTTATTATTGTTTGTTTTATTCTTTTATGCACAAATTAGTTATTAAATCTTGTTATTATCTTACGTTTTGTCTCCTTTCTTTCTTAGTTATAGTTTTCATCCTATAACCCTTGCCTCAGAAAAGCACGTAGTTTGGCGGACGTAAACACCACACTATGAACTGAACGCGACCCCTTGATCTAAGATTCTTGCATAAAACACTGCTATTCTGAAGGGTTCACTACGACAACAATAGACTCTACCGCGGATCAAGGACAACGAATTTCAATCGCTGTAGTCGAGTGTTGAAGTATGTTGTAAGTATATAAACTGCTCAAAAAAATTAAAGCACCACTTTTTTCAAAGGCCACCAAATTTTGAAAAGGTGACCGCACAAGCTCTATATCTCATTATGACGTTTGTCCTGACGCCTACCAAGCATTTGCTTCAGCACAAGTCCCCAACTTGAGTAGTTTCAGGGTAGCGCCCCAAAAACCAGCCCATTTTCGAAAACCGCAAATTGAAGTTTGCGAAAAACGCTGTAGGACTTGTCTCAGGTTGCCAAAGCAGTCGAAAATGAATGAGTCTTGCTCTTCAAGGTTCCACAAATACGTTGAAATCGTTCCATTTGACGTTTGGGCATTTTCAACACCCTTTATCATCCCCTAAACATGGACTACCATTGGGGGCGTCTGTGTTTAACCACCTGCAAACCTGCACACCGTCCTCAGTTACTGATTGCAGTAAGTTATTAAGGCCTCCGGCAATGTTTATCCCCGCCTAACACCCTCAACTGGCTTGAGACCAAACTACCCCGTCTCGATTCACCCCTAAGGAATGTTTTAATCGAGATGTTTATCAGTGCTGCTAATTGGGGGGGGGGGGGGGTCTTCCCCTAACGTTTCAAAAAAGGAGCTGTGCCTGTGTCATTACCCTTTCCCCTGCTACCCCCTGTTGTATGATTTGTCGAATCAGACGCCCCCAATGGTAGTCAATGTTTAGGGGATGGTGAAGGGGGTTGAAAATGCCCAAATGTCAAATGGAACGATTCCAACGTGTTTGTTGAACTTTTAAGAACAAGCCTCGTTCATTTTCGACTGCTTTGGTAACCTGAGACAAGTCCTACAGCGTTTTTCGCAAACTTCAATTTGCGGTTTTCAAAAATGGGCTGGTTTTGGGGGCTCTACCCTGAAACGACTCAACTTGGGGAGTTGTGCTGAAGCATATGCTTGGTAGGCGTCAGGACAAACATCATACTGAGATTTCGAGTTTGTGCGGTCAACGTTTCAAATTTGGTGGCCTTTGAAAAAGTGGTGCTTTAATTTTTTTGAGCAGCATATGTAACTAGCAATCCATCCAGGCTTCGCCCGGGAACAGTTATGAATGCATTACGTGATAAGCGCTTTTTTCCATTGTCAATAAACAACGACCAATATCCGTTTTACGTCTTGGCATGATGGGTTACAATCACTGACTAGACTATTAATTATACTATCATGAAAATGCATGTGCAACAAATTCTTGTCAGACGAATTTAAGAATGGCGAGGTGAATGAAAAACAAATCCCCCTTCCGTCCAATCTTAATTGACTGTGAATTTTGCGGAACGAAAAGTTCACAGGCGAAATGAAGAAAAGCCGAGTTGCACTTCCAGGGAAACTCCAAACACAACCACTCTTCTCTAAAGTTTTTAACTCAACACGACTCAACAATTTGCTGCTGTCTGTATCTGGGGCAATAAGCACGTTCGCTTGCTAAGCTGTAACTGGGGTGATAGACTCACCCCTAGCTACTTCGTAAACTGTCGCCCCAGTAACTGAATGGAGATTGTTGGAAGAAATGAAAACGTAAAAACACTTATAGTAGGCGATGTATTGAAGATAGAGATATGCTCTCCCGGGCTTCTTTGTAGAACTTTTCATGATAAACAATTCTTACACTCATAGTATAAAGATATTTTTAACGGTTTGCCCAGCGTAAGCTTAAAAAATTCCTCTCGGCACGCCGGAAGGCGGAGGTAGATTTCACCGGGCAAACTAGGGGATAGGCTATACTAGGCAAAATATGCAGGTTTTCGTAGGAGGATCAGACCTCACTTATTGCAAGAAAGTATTTTACAATTGGAGGTTAATTAATTTTTTTTTTCGTTTTTGTACGATATTTTTATCACTTTATTGTCTTATGGGGATGGTAACCTTCTTGTCATTGGGGGTTCATTTTTAGCCTACTTTCGATTTTTGCAAAAAAATGGAAGTAGACTTATGAGATCACTACAGGGCCAAAAATTGTGTGTCTGTCTGTGTGTGTGTATGTGTGTGTGTGAGTCTGTGTGTGTGTGTGTGTGTGAGCGTGTGTACTCTGAATGTCTGTCCCCCCCTACCAATTCGAACACGGTGAAACCGAATTGAACGAAATTTGGTACAGAGGTAGAACAAGCAAAGGGCACCTCAGTGTCATGTTTTATATCGCCGCCATCCTTACCAAATCTGAATGGCGGCCACTCAAACGTTCAAAACGTAAAATCAAATAGCGACTAACCAAATTATCCTATCTCTACCAAATTTGGTAATAACATACCTTCATATAGGACGCGTCTTGTGACCAAACTACAAGGTCATCCGCCGTACCATTTCAGGATAGCGGCCGTGCGAATTATGCAAACTTTATAATCCATATCATGGGAACCACCAGTTCCGATTATCGAGCCGAGAATCGATTTAACTGTTCTAAAGGAAGAAGCACGTTCGAAATTAAAAGTTTATTTTGTAATACTATAGTGCAGAAGTGATTTTAAAAAGCTGATCCGTCTCGGCAAGAAGACAAGATGACAGCGGATATCTTGTGCCTGACTTATATTTCACTAATTTGAGTATTGCATGCAATATAGCGTACTGATACAAAATAAATAAACTTAGTATGAAATGCTTTATACATAAATAATATACTCCATTGATGAAATCGTTAGGTCTAAATCATTATTTGCTAACAAGTTCTATGTAAGTCATTTTATATAGTTCAATGTTCGTTGGCACAAATGGCTCCGTGGTAAAGCGTTAGTCTGTCATTCATATGCCTATGGTTCAAACCCCATCAGAGTTTGGTTTTTTGCTTGCAATTTTACATATTTGTTGCTTTGTAATGACTCAGACGTTTTAAAATTAAGCCTTATATTGTGCATATTACGGTGCAAAACATATATTTAATTAAAACATAATTTGCCAACAGATTTGCTCGAGACATCTAGCAGCCAAAAAGGTAACTGCACGCCGGCCTACTTATTAACTTCCAGATTTTATTGAAAAGTTTCTTCTTATGGCCGCTAGAATGCACTCGCCCTGTTAGGATTATATTGTTCGATATTTCTCCACTAGATTTCACGACTGGTCTACATGGGACTCCATTGATAGTATACCATTGGCATTCTATGCGCATCGAATTTGAAGAATGACAGGATGATACTATGATACCTTTTTACTTCTAATTTTAAAGGGTTTGTTACAGCCTATTGTGCGTTATTTGAAAATGTTATTTGAAGTAAAGAACAAAACGATTTCACATAGTAACTGAATTCTAGCCGCTGGTACTAGTTAAGGTTATTAATACTTTTATTTCAGGCAAATAGCAATCGAAAATATCCACATAGTTTGTATACACATGTCTCTGTAGGGACATGGAAAGATTTGTTAATTCAATTAGGGTTGTGAAAGCCATGCACAACCAGACGTGTAAAGACATGCCTCAACTCAAAGTTGGATGTTGTTCACGGCAGGTCGATTATGTAATAATAACAATAATAATAATGTTATTTGTTTTACGACCCTGTTAACTACTGCTGCTTTTAGATACGCCGGGGTGCCGGAATATTGGCCCGAAGGGGATCTTTAACGTGCCAGTAAATCTACTGACACGGCTCCCTCGCATTTGTGCACCTCAAATGCCAGCTGACTGCGCCAGGATACGAACCTGCAACCTAGGGCCCAGCAAGCGAGAACGTTACCGCAGAGCCACGCAGCCAGTCCGGTCGATTATGTCTCCAGATCCATATCATTCTTGAGATACTTCTTATCTATCTTTCTTCAATGATGGTAGTAGATTTTTTCTAGGTTGTGGCGTTTGGTAGAGGTAAATAGTTTCTATGGTTTTCAACCAAGAAATGATTATATTATACTCTTTGATAATAACGAGTTATAACTATACTCATACATTTAGGAGAAAGTAAGCTATATGTTCTTTACTGAACATCTTGTTATACTTGTGATCACAATGTCCTTATGCAAGGTTTGGAACTGATGTGTAACTATCTAACAGTCTGTTACTGCTTCACGCAAAATTTTATCTCCCGCAGAGATGTTGGTTGGTTCCTCAGTTTAGGGGCTGTGACAACGTGGTCATATAACCCCGTCCTACATTGTGTGTGTGTAGAATCTGTCTGATAAACGGTGTTAATTGTGATGACTGTATTAGTCTGTGATTCAGTTAAGGTCTGCAGACGGTCAATTTTAAGTAGTAGTTCTTAATTTTGTACCATATACTAACGTCAACGACACCTAGCTGTGAACTTGGATACTAGATGCCCCCGCATCCAGCAACTTGCAACGAACGTTGGAACTTCCCCTCCAAAGGAAAGCATGCCGAGGGATTTTTGGCGCTTTTAGAAAATCCGATTACTTTGGCCGGCTTTGAACCAGCGACCTTGGGCATAGAAGTTCAGCAAGTTACCAGTTAGCCGCTTCCCACACTTCCGATACCGAAGTCGCTTCCCACAGACAGATGGAAAAACTGAATGTGATCTCGTGCAGTGGCGTTGTCATAGCAACTGCTGATGGCTCATCCCTTATCAATTTAGTAAAAGTCGTCTCGGCACTCCGGAAGGTGGAGGTATATTTTACCGGGCAAATTTGGGGATAGGTGAAAATAGGCAGAATAAGCAGGTTTTCGTAGCAGGATCAGACCTCATTGATTGCGAGAAAGTTTTTAGGTAGATTTCATTAGAAAGCTAAGTATTGCAATGGGTCCCATGTTTCGACTTCCGGAAAATTTCGACATATCTTCGCGTTTCACATCCCCCAGACCCCAAAACCACCGTCAGTTCAAAAGTTTATATATAATTTATGTATGTATATATATATATATATATATATATATATTGCTCCCTAGCTGCTCAAGCCCCACTACAGGGCGATATGACAGGGGATGCTCTACATCTGTTTACATGACCTCAAGGCGGCATGTAGACTTCAGTAGGCTCCGGCTAGCTACTCTCTGACACTCTCCATCACTGTGATCCACTAATTAATAAAAGAAAAACTAATATGGACATGAATAACTACATCATTTGTGCCCGTTTAGACCGGAGTCCGCACGACCACATATGCATTTTACCAATAATCAGTCAGCACGAGAGTCAAAATATCCCGGAGCGCCAGATGGGTTAAAGCAAATCGCAAAAACGACATCAAATTTATAAAAAATGCTTTACTGATTTTTGGCTCAATGCAACAATAAGGATAGAAGGAGATTTAATTGGGTGAAACACATCTGGTAAAATTATCTCAGTTTATTTTAAAGTTAAAATCTGACTGCAAAGATGCTCAAAGCAGCATCACTCCACGTGTGGCGATCCACACCCTTATTTACACACAATATACAGAAATCTTCCAAACACATTTGACAATCTTTTTGAAAACACAAGTCCGATTAATAGTCCTGTGGACTGTGTTCCAAAATTATTAATATTTAATTCCAGTTCAAAGTTAATTGTCCATACTGGAAATAACGTTGATCACTGTTTGACTATTTACATGATATTAACACTCGTAGAATAAATGTTTATAGAATTCTTAAAATTTTCACTTGTTTTTCCAATTTCAAAAATATAATCGTCGAAAATATTATCATCATAGAAGCAACACAAATTATTTATACATATTAATAACATCTGAAAAGTATTTGACCTTGAGCATAGCATCGAAGAACTGTGCGAAGCACAACAACAATTAATTGTTCTTCTGACATTAAACATTCGAGAAGTGACTCGATTATGAACTTCAAGTTCCAAACAAAATATATGATTTCTGAATCATCAACTAGATCAATAAATGGTTGAACCATTCAACTATTAGATTTTCCACTTGGAATCATTATGAAAATATTTATATTCATGGCCATTCTTAGCAATTTTTACAACTTGCAATTCTTCGACAGAATGCGGAAATTAGAATTGTAGTTTTATAATGAATTCATTTAGTTCATGGCACTAGGATTGAAAATATCCTTTAAATTATTCGTGGTTAAAGAATTATTTTTAATTGGCAGTGGCCCATTCTACTATTTGTGTAAGAACACAATATTACAACAACAACGGCAAAGGTCTTCCTCTGAAGAAGAATAAACTACTATCATGACAAATCCGGGTTCTAGCAAAAATCAAAGTCTAAATGGAATTCGTAAACAAGGTTGAAATAAGAACTGATGGTTTCAAAGAAATAACCTTCGGGTTATTCATACGACGAAATGTGTGGCTTCAATACTCCTACTATAAACCTGAGCCATCGAACCTGCTATTTGATTGATGCTCGAAAAAACCTTCATTCCTGCGACTTAACATGCGCACCTGGGAATGGCATTCAACTACTCCACACACATAAATTATCTTCCCAAAATTTATACAATAAATCAAGCCTCTGCTTGTTATCAACACTGGAAGATTAATAAACTGACAAGTTTATTTTATTTTTCCATTCAGTTTAACCCGTGAATTTACCATACATATGAAAAGCTTCATTATTCCACTTTCGAGTGTATTTACGTCATGATTTTATATAAATACAAAAATATCCTATTTGATACAAATATCAATTACTTCCCGTTTCATGCCTCTCCGTGTTATCTGAAACATATACTTTGCTCATTGCAAATATCAACTGTTCAACCAGAACTGAAATATTGGTTGAATGCGGGCTTGCGCTAACCACTCTCCTTCGGAAAATCTCCTGTTCCAGACTAGAAATGATTAAACTACTTCACAGGCTCTTTCTCAATACATATGATTATTAGAAAATATAATATCCAAGAATTATTTAGAAAAATTATAAAAATTATTATTATTATTATTAGTGGATTATTATTATTATTATTATTTGTTATATGTTTAATTATCATCTCATTATGTGAGAATCCACATGTTCGAACCTTCGAATATGGAAAAAATATCCATTCCTCAACAAAAATAAATTTAACTTTTACAGTTACATCGGCTGATTACCGTGATTTCCTTAAAATATGAAAAATTCAAATAAATGCTCGAAATGCTCGGTCATCGATCCTAAACTGTTCTGAGTGCTGAAAATGCTCAGAATAACTCTAATAAGTCTTGCGTAAATCATTACAAGCTTTAAATACGACGAAAAAAATGTGTTGGTCATCTGCAGAAAAATAGTTTGTTCCAATTAGCTAAGCATAATATAATTCAAATGTGGCTTACATTTCTTGATGGTCTTGAAGTGTAGTAAACCTGGTCTGTACCAGATTTATCCGTAGACATGCCCTATCGGACAAACACGTATAATCCTTGTATCGGCCGCCATTGTAGACCCACAATTCGTCTAGTCAGACATAGTGGTAGTATCTTTCGACGTTTGAATAAACTGTTGTTCCATTTTAATATGGGCTTCTATCAAAGCCATAACAGTTTGTTGAAATAGGGTCAGATCTAAGTGATCTCTTCTTAGATATGTCAGTTGTAACATAACTCACTGTAATCTCATCAGTACAAGAAAAACATTGACAGTCTAAGCAATTAACGGCTGTTCTGAAGATCGTTCCCTGGGCATGGTTTATTAATATCACCATCTGCCATGCGCTAGACAACTTGCAGTTTCCCTTGCGTAGACTAATGAACGCCACCGTTATAGACTAGTCTTCAATGTACTGACAGATCGAAGTGGTTAACTAGTTACAAAAATGAAAACTGACTTGAAATGGATTTAAACATCCAAGTATTAAGTTACTATTGGACTGTGACAAAATACTATTTCCTAGACAAAGTCTAGCATATGTCCTTTTGGAAATATAAATATTTCCACCAATGTCTGTAGAAATCAATCACCTCAGTGATTCTCCTCACCAGAAACTTACTAAGTTCCAACTCGTTTGCGCAGCACTTCTCGTGACTATCACGATTTGAAAAGAACTTCTGCGTAGATACGGCAACCATGTGCCTTGGCTCAGCGTAGACGCAACTTGCTTGCCAAGTGCTTGTGTTGAAGTGAGCTACCCATGCCTGCTCCAGCTGGCTTTTATTCAAAACGCTCAGGGTCACGCGTCATCGCCTGATATCTAGAAATCCTCATATCTCTTGAATCCCTGGTCCGATTTACTTGATACTAATTGCATTCTCTTTCATTTGGCCGTGCCAGTAATCTGATCCCAGTCTCAAGTCTCTACTCCGTAGTTAACTATTTAATCAATAAATAGCCTCCACCTCTGCTGTTACTCGCTACGTCACTTGACATCCAACTATCGGTAAAATCCTTCGAAATGCTTCGAGAAGCAATGTAGCGCGATATTCAAATATCTGAACTTTCAAAAGCGGCTACAGCCTTTCCCTTGATATCTAGGTGTCTGAAACTTGGAATACCCATTCCTAGAGTTGGGCACATCCACCCCACACCTAGCAAAAAATAAAAATTGAAATTTTTTTATGTTTCCTATCTACACATTAAATCATCTGGTTCTTGAGTAATAGATCTTCAAATTCGATGCATTATAAGTTCCCACGATGTTACCAGTTCGTGTATTGGCTACTTCATAGCTTCCATTATTGTTTACTTCCACAATACGGTAGGGTCCAGTGTAAAGGCTTGCAAATTTCGAGTACACTCGATTTTGCACGTCAGAGGGTGTAGGTCTTTTCACTAAAACAAGAGTTCCTACGCGCAAGGGTCTGCGAAAACGCTTTCCTCTCACTCTGCGCTCTCTCTTCTCAGCTTGGCTCCTTAACTTGTCTAAAGCTAGAGTTTCCCTCATCTGACGACTTGGTTCAATCTCAGGTGGAATAGAGATGATTCGATCCCATAATCGTGTTGGTTTAATACCATGATGAAGCAACATAGGAATCTGTCCAGTGCTCTCATGAATAGTAGAGTTGATGGATTCGGATGCTAAAGAAAGAACATCCATCCATTTCCAATGCTCATTTGGACAATAGAGGCGGCAAAATTTTGCTATCTCAGCCATCACGCGTTCCGCTGGATTGCTCTCTGGATGTCTAATAGAACAAAACAATTGTCTAATCCCAAGATTATTCATGATGGTTCGAAATTCTAATGATGTGAATTGAGGTCCACGATCTGATAAAAGGAATTCCGGTTTGCCTGCTTCCGGAATTACGCTGTCTCTAATTCTCTTCGCACAATACTTTGCGTTTGCCTTCTGAATTGGATGTAACATGGTGTATTTGCTGAAAACATCCATAGTCACCAAAATATATCGGTTACCTCTTTTAGACTTTGGGAGAGGACCATATAAATCAGTCGCGAAGATTTCGCAAGGCTTAGAAGGAATAATAGGCCTTGGTAATTCTCTCAATAACCTAGAATTATGTTTACTCCTTTGGCATAAGCCGCATTCTCGAATAGTGTTTCTGACAGTTTGTCGCATTCGCTCCCACGAAAATTTCTCTTGAATCATGTTGACTGTCTTATCTACTCCAGCATGACCTGCGATTCTATGTGCCATCCAAATAATGGGTTTTTGCAATCGTGGAGGTATCACTACTCTCAGCTTCGTATGGTCGGGATCTGCAAACTTGTAGATTAAACCATCTAACATCATAAAATCTCTTGACATTCTTTCAGTTTCTACAAAATCATCATCATTTGGATCCATGTTTCCCTGTAGAAAACGAAAAATGTTTCTGAGACGTCGGTCTCTCCTCTGGGATAAATGCAATACCCTTAACCTTCTCAAGGTATCTTCATCTTCCTGCGGCAGGTTAACTTGAAAAACCTTAGATGTAGACTCCACTGCTCTACTCAACAAATCAGCTCCAACATTCAACTTTCCAGGAGTGTGTTCAATAACTAGGTTGAATTGCTGAATAAAAAGTGACCATCTAGTTATTCTATCGCTGGCAAAGTTTGTTCTCAAAATGAACTCCAATGCGTGGTGATCAGTCCTCACAATGACTGAATGTCCAATTAACATTTTCTTCCACGACTCCAATGCGAATATTACAGCAAGTGCTTCTAACTCTGTGGTGTAATAATTCCTCTCTGATGGACGAAGTTTCCTGCTAATGAACGCCAGGTAATGTCTCTTGTGGTCTTCATCCTCTTGAAGTAGAATAGCTCCAATCCCTACGGTGGATGCATCAGATTCTATGATGAAATTCTTGGTAAAGTCAGGATACTCCAATTTCACACTGTTTACCAATAACCTCTTGGCATCTTGAAATGATTGTTCACAATCTTTATCCCATTTCCATTTATTTCCTTTCTTTAACAATTCCTGCAATGGTGCAACTGTCTTGGTGAAGTTCGGACAATGCCCTGCAAAGAATTGGCATGTCCCGAGAAAACTGCGGACATTCTTCACTCTAGTAGGTCTAGGGAAATTTGCAATTGCTTGTATCTTCGTCTCATTGGGACGGTATCCTTCTCCATCCAAAATGTGACCCAAAAATTTTATTTCTTTTCGAAAGAACTGACATTTTCGAAGGTTTACTTTGAAGTTCGCTTTTCTCAAATCTGCGAATAACATTTGAAGATGTAGCAAATGTTTCTCCTTAGTCTCAGATGCAATTAAGATATCATCAATATAACGAATTGCTATCTCTTTTACTTCAGGACTCAAATTTTGTTCCAGTGCTCTGATCAAAACGGATCCAGATGTTTTGACTCCAAATGGTAAACGGCGGAATACATATGTCTGCTGGTCAAACATAAATCCTGTAAACTTCTTAGAATCTTCACTAAGCCTAATATGAGGGTAGGACGAAGTGAGATCAATATTAGAGAACCAGACCTTGCCTTGGTATTTCCTTAACAGTTCCCTAATGATTGGTGGTCTGTCATACTCTGGCAGTAATCTCGAATTCAAATTTCGCACGTCTAAACATAGTCTCAGACTTCCATCTTGCTTAGACACTACTGCTAATGGATTGACATAAGATGTAGTGTACTTTTCAATCACATTGTTGCTTTCCATTTCCTTGATAAGCACTTTTACTCTTTCTCGATGCTTTTCTGCTACTGGATACAATTTAGCATGAAAAGGTGCATCATCATTTACACGAATATGATATTCAAAATCCTTAATTTCACCAGGTTTAATGTCAAAAATATCTTGATACTCTTCCAAAATTTTCCCTAGCTCTGGGGACTCCTTCTCAGTGTAGACTTCTCTTCCTTCAGCTTCATGAAAAATCAGAGACCATTGAGCGAGATGTCTTCCTCTTCTTTTCCCTCGAAGTTAATCTCTTCGGTATTCTTGAATCTGATCGTCTCTGTCTTCATATATATCACTGCTTGATATTTCTGAATGAAATCTGCTCCCAATATCATGTCAAAAGCCATGTCCTTCATTACAACAAATACATGTCGGAAATCATGTCCTCCAATCGTAATACATAAGTATAATTGTGTTTTACACAGAGATATTTTATTGGGTATTATTCCTTGGATCTTAATTCCTGATACTGGAATCTCTTCTAAATTCTCTTTGAGCTTCCACAGAATATAAAGCTTCTCACTCACCAGACAAAGCATAGCCCCAGTATCGATCAAAGTATCGACAGGCATACCGAATACTTCGCATGATATGATTGGCATTCTAATTCTGGTACCCATTTCTTTTCGTTCGTCATTCTGTTGAATTAAATCATCATCCTCTGCTTGCCATTTAATAATTCTGGAAGTGAAAGTATTCAAAATTCTATCTTCTACTGTGAATTCGAAGTTTTTTTTTTCATTACCATTCCCCCGGGAATGTTGTGTTCCCGATGGACCTGGATCATTGGGCCTCTGCTCCACAAATTGCAAGTTATCTTGGTGTCTTCCTTCCAAATTTTTCCTCGTCTCCTTGTTAAACTCTTCATTGGACTGACGAGTATCTACATTCCCTCTGTTGTTGTAGTTATTTCTACCATAGGATCTTCTTTCCTGGTACCTTCCTTGAGTATCTCGTGGTCTTCTCCATCGAGTATTGTATCGATTACCACCATCCGGTCTCGCATATGGCTTGTAACTGTATCTGTTACTGTACTGGTTCCATCCTCTCTTATTGGAATCTTCCCTCGGCGATTTCTCTTCTCGCTCCTCTCGAATCTCTCGAGGTGTCTGAGAATAACCGTCAGCCATAACAGCGTACACAGCGTTGTTACTCTTTGCTCCCTTCTGATGGAAGAATTGAGCGTTTGTATGATCCAGCTTCTGTAATACTTCATCAAATTGTTCCATATTATAGATATCAGCAGCGATCAAAGTCCTCTGGACGTCTGTTGGAAACTGACGTATCAATGCAGTAATCAACTCGTTATCTGGCATTGGCGGATCTAAATGTTGAAGTTTAGACAGCTGTCCAGAAAAGTACGTAGAGTATCGAGTAGGTTGTGACGTCGAGAATCTCTTCGAATATAACTCTGCTCTGACTTGCTGTTGGGTTTCAGGGGACCAAAACTTTTTCAATAGCCCACGAGAAAACTCCTCAAAAGTGGTTAGAGTGGATCTAAATGCTCTGAACCACAGAAGTGCAGGACCTTCCAAGAACTTCCCTATCACTCGGATCTGTCTTTCTTTAGGGATCTTAGAATCTTTCAGGTAATCACCTGCTTCTCTCAAAAATTCCACGGGTGTTACAGAATCTCGCCCTGAAAATTTAGAAGGCTTATCTTCTATATTCTTAAATACAGTTATGGGGTTGGATTGAAATACTGTCCTGACCTCATCCTGTCTTTCAGTCTCTCTAGCTGCTCCTAGATTTATCTGTATCTGTTCCTTTCCCCTTACATTTGGCATTTTCAACAGATGATCAGACTGTTTCTCATCCTTGATTTGAGTTTTCATAGCCTCAAGTTCCTTCTGGTTTTCTTCTGCCATCTTCTTGATTGCTTCAGTTTCTTTACAATTGTCTTTAAGATCAATGGATATCTGGTTCATAACAGCCTCATGACTTTTCAATGACCCTGTCATATCTGATATGTCCTTCTGAGTTGCTTGGATATCTTTGGCAATTACTTCAATGTGGGATGACAAAGATTCCCTAATCTCCTTGATTCCCTCTTGATTCTCCAGCTTGAGTGTGTCTTTAATTTCATTGACAACTGTGGTTTTGATTTCAGTTTGCAATTCACTAATCACACCTTCTCTTATTTCTCCCATGACAAGTTCCTTGAATTGTTCCGTTAAACGTTGAACAACTAGAATTCCCATCTCGTTACTCTCCTTCTTCACTCTGACTTCCAGGTTGACCATGTCTTCACCAACTTTCCTAAGACCATGTTCTATCCTATCAGCTAAGCTTTGGGATCGAAGATCGGCATCGCGAAATTTATCGTCCATTAAACTAGCGTTAGTAGCTAATGAAGTTTCGAGCTCATGTGTTTTTTCGCATAATTTATTCATTTTACTTTCAAGTGTCATTTTCAAAATTTCAGAATTCTCTTTAAATTTACTTTCCATTGAATTAAATTTACTGTTTAAATTTTCTTTCAAGTTCCCTTTTAACCTGCTTTCTAAAGAATCAGAATTTTCTTTAAGTTTATTTTCCAAAGAATCAGAATTTTCTTTAAGTTTATCCTCCAAACTTTCTTTAAGTTTATTTTCTAAAGACTCAGAATTTTCTTTAAGTTTATCATTCAAATTTTCTTTAAGTTTATTTTCTAAAGAATCAGAATTTTCTTTAAGTTTATCATCTAAACTTTCTTTCAAATTATCAGAATTTTCTTTAAGTTTACTTTCTAAAGAATCAGAATTTTCTTTAAGTTTCTTTTCTAAAGCCTCTGTATTTTCTTTCATAATGGCTGCTACACGCAGTCCAGCCTGTTTTGAACTCTCCTCCAAACTCCTCATCATCCTCATCATTTCTTCCATAATTTTCAATTATTATTCAAAACTTAGGGGTATACAACAGTGGCAAACACAAGCTTATAACTAGAACAAGAAATATGAATAGCTAATTGGAACACTATAATAAAATGAGATTTGTCCTAATATCGACGTGATGGAAAAACAAAATTCTCTACTTTTACGAATTACATTTACCACAATATCACAAGAAAATATGCAAGTACTCAAATATCCTCCACCTGGATTCTAATAATGTGTATATCCAGTCATCGAACGTTTACTACTGAATTTACTTGACGCCCTAATGGTTAAGCCATTATCAAAAATAATCAAACCCATTCTAATTATTAACCAAGTTAAATTTTTAATTTTCCCCACTAATTGGGTTTCCTACTAATTTATTCATCCAAACCAGACATCTCTCAACTCCCAAAATATTTCTATAAAAATTATCACAATTTCAAATCGGCATGCAATTGACCATGTCTAAATCGGGACCCACGTTCGAAGCCATTTCTCTCTCTATCTTATTTTATGTGCCCGTTTAGACCGGAGTCCGCACGACCACATATGCATTTTACCAATAATCAGTCAGCACGAGAGTCAAAATATCCCGGAGCGCCAGATGGGTTAAAGCAAATCGCAAAAACGACATCAAATTTATAAAAAATGCTTTACTGATTTTTGGCTCAATGCAACAATAAGGATAGAAGGAGATTTAATTGGGTGAAACACATCTGGTAAAATTATCTCAGTTTATTTTAAAGTTAAAATCTGACTGCAAAGATGCTCAAAGCAGCATCACTCCACGTGTGGCGATCCACACCCTTATTTACACACAATATACAGAAATCTTCCAAACACATTTGACAATCTTTTTGAAAACACAAGTCCGATTAATAGTCCTGTGGACTGTGTTCCAAAATTATTAATATTTAATTCCAGTTCAAAGTTAATTGTCCATACTGGAAATAACGTTGATCACTGTTTGACTATTTACATGATATTAACACTCGTAGAATAAATGTTTATAGAATTCTTAAAATTTTCACTTGTTTTTCCAATTTCAAAAATATAATCGTCGAAAATATTATCATCATAGAAGCAACACAAATTATTTATACATATTAATAACATCTGAAAAGTATTTGACCTTGAGCATAGCATCGAAGAACTGTGCGAAGCACAACAACAATTAATTGTTCTTCTGACATTAAACATTCGAGAAGTGACTCGATTATGAACTTCAAGTTCCAAACAAAATATATGATTTCTGAATCATCAACTAGATCAATAAATGGTTGAACCATTCAACTATTAGATTTTCCACTTGGAATCATTATGAAAATATTTATATTCATGGCCATTCTTAGCAATTTTTACAACTTGCAATTCTTCGACAGAATGCGGAAATTAGAATTGTAGTTATATAATGAATTCATTTAGTTCATGGCACTAGGATTGAAAATATCCTTTAAATTATTCGTGGTTAAAGAATTATTTTTAATTGGCAGTGGCCCATTCTACTATTTGTGTAAGAACACAATATTACAACAACAACGGCAAAGGTCTTCCTCTGAAGAAGAATAAACTACTATCATGACAAATCCGGGTTCTAGCAAAAATCAAAGTCTAAATGGAATTCGTAAACAAGGTTGAAATAAGAACTGATGGTTTCAAAGAAATAACCTTCGGGTTATTCATACGACGAAATGTGTGGCTTCAATACTCCTACTATAAACCTGAGCCATCGAACCTGCTATTTGATTGATGCTCGAAAAAACCTTCATTCCTGCGACTTAACATGCGCACCTGGGAATGGCATTCAACTACTCCACACACATAAATTATCTTCCCAAAATTTATACAATAAATCAAGCCTCTGCTTGTTATCAACACTGGAAGATTAATAAACTGACAAGTTTATTTTATTTTTCCATTCAGTTTAACCCGTGAATTTACCATACATATGAAAAGCTTCATTATTCCACTTTCGAGTGTATTTACGTCATGATTTTATATAAATACAAAAATATCCTATTTGATACAAATATCAATTGCTTCCCGTTTCATGCCTCTCCGTGTTATCTGAAACATATACTTTGCTCATTGCAAATATCAACTGTTCAACCAGAACTGAAATATTGGTTGAATGCGGGCTTGCGCTAACCACTCTCCTTCGGAAAATCTCCTGTTCCAGACTAGAAATGTTTAAACTACTTCATAGGCTCTTTCTCAATACATATGATGATTAGAAAATATAATATCCAAGAATTATTTAGAAAAATTATAAAAATTATTATTATTATTATTAGTGGATTATTATTATTATTATTATTTGTTATATGTTTAATTATCATCTCATTATGTGAGAATCCACATGTTCGAACCTTCGAATATGGAAGAAATATCCATTCCTCAACAAAAATAAATTTAACTTTTACAGTTACATCGGCTGATTACCGTGATTTCCTTAAAATATGAAAAATTCAAATAAATGCTCGAAATGCTCGGTCATCGATCCTAAACTGTTCTGAGTGCTGAAAATGCTCAGAATAACTCTAATAAGTCTTGCGTAAATCATTACAAGCTTTAAATTAGACGAAAAAAATGTGTTGGTCATCTGCAGAAAAATAGTTTGTTCCAATTAGCTAAGCATAATATAATTCAAATGTGGCTTACATTTCTTGATGGTCTTGAAGTGTAGTAAACCTGGTCTGTACCAGATTTATCCGTAGACATGCCCTATCGGACAAGCACGTATAATCCTTGTATCGGCCGCCATTGTAGACCCACAATTCGTCTAGCCAGACATAGTGGTAGTATCTTTCGACGTTTGAATAAACTGTTGTTCCATTTTAATATGGGCTTCTATCAAAGCCATAACAGTTTGTTGAAATAGGGTCAGATCTAAGTGATCTCTTCTTAGATATGTCAGTTGTAACATAACTCACTGTAATCTCATCAGTACAAGAAAAACATTGACAGTCTAAGCAATTAACGGCTGTTCTGAAGATCGTTCCCTGGGCATGGTTTATTAATATCACCATCTGCCATGCGCTAGACAACTTGCAGTTTCCCTTGCGTAGACTAATGAACGCCACCGTTATAGACTAGTCTTCAATGTACTGACAGATCGAAGTGGTTAACTAGTTACAAAAATGAAAACTGACTTGAAATGGATTTAAACATCCAAGTATTAAGTTACTATTGGACTGTGACAAAATACTATTTCCTAGACAAAGTCTAGCATATGTCCTTTTGGAAATATAAATATTTCCACCAATGTCTGTAGAAATCAATCACCTCAGTGATTCTCCTCACCAGAAACTTACTAAGTTCCAACTCGTTTGCGCAGCACTTCTCGTGACTATCACGATTTGAAAAGAACTTCTGCGTAGATACGGCAACCATGTGCCTTGGCTCAGCGTAGACGCAACTTGCTTGCCAAGTGCTTGTGTTGAAGTGAGCTACCCATGCCTGCTCCAGCTGGCTTTTATTCAAAACGCTCAGGGTCACGCGTCATCGCCTGATATCTAGAAATCCTCATATCTCTTGAATCCCTGGTCCGATTTACTTGATACTAATTGCATTCTCTTTCATTTGGCCGTGCCAGTAATCTGATCCCAGTCTCAAGTCTCTACTCCGTAGTTAACTATTTAATCAATAAATAGCCTCCACCTCTGCTGTTACTCGCTACGTCACTTGACATCCAACTATCGGTAAAATCCTTCGAAATGCTTCGAGAAGCAATGTAGCGCGATATTCAAATATCTGAACTTTCAAAAGCGGCTACAGCCTTTCCCTTGATATCTAGGTGTCTGAAACTTGGAATACCCATTCCTAGAGTTGGGCACACATTATCACCAATCCATATATACCCTTCTGCGTTCTTCTAGGATGCCGACTCTTACTCGGGTAGTGCTCTGTTCGGGGTGGCTCTAACTTATTCTAAACATCCTAGGAATATAGTCATAGGATCACAGGAGGCTTATCTTAAAATCAGTAGGTCAGAGAACTCCTAATATAAAATAATTTATTTCACAAAAACATCATCTCCCTTTTCTCCCAACCATAGACAAATAAAACAAAAATCAACTCCCTTAAATTACTGAAATCAACAACATTAAAAAATGCAAAAATAATGTTTCACACTGGCTGAAACCAGAAATAGAAAATAGTCTATTTTACTGCAGTCCACTGCTTCAAGTCCAAGAGTTATTGTCAACAGACTTAATTCAAATAACTATGGCTTAAATAAACCAGCCATTCTATCACAATAAATATTGCGCACTCATTTTTATAACTTGCAAAACTTGTTCTTTGGGAAATCGGACATGTCTACTCGTACAATCATCATCTTTCCTCACAAGAGTCAGATAATGAAGGCAATAGATGTATTCTAGGTTACGGGCATGTGTGTTTTTATAACTTTACAACAATTACTTCACTCAGAGCTATAACTCCGTTAATTATAGTAAAATAAACAAGTCAACATACATGAAGCACCAAATAAATACTTCGGCGGCCGGTGCGCCGTGATTATTAATAAACAACAACATAATGAATGCACTCCAAAAATAATGACAAATATAATACATCGCTTCCTGAAGCGGTACACAAAAAGAAACCCCGGGAAGTTGGACTACCTCCCTTCATAGAATACAATGACAAACTCGACCTTGTGACAGACACACTTTCACCGTACTAACCAGCAGGCCGGCACGACCTTCCTGGCTGCTTTTAGAATTCAGACGGCTAACCAATTTCTACCTGTTTCTTAAAGACTCCCTTTTACCTGCCTTGGGCTCGAGCAATACCATACCTTTCCGACGGAGCTAAAGTGGACTCTCATTAGATAATGAATTCAATCATTTTACTTACCATTTATATATCGTCGAAGAATGCGGGAATATCACCTCCGCTATTATTTTCACTCACCATTATATCATCGAAGAACGCGGGAATATCACCTCCGCTTTAATTCTGCTCGACCCAGGATCGACTCTTAGCCTTACCTGAATATATCTCACAATACCCTCCAGCCATTGTTGTCTTACCTTCGCGTGATAATCACTTACCATACTTATTACTCTCATAATTTCAGTGTCACTTACTGGTCTTGTCACAATATCGAGCGGTCTTCCCCATTTAGCTTTTACAATCACATTGTGCATAAGCACTATCAAACAAATATTCCCTTGACTGTGCATTCAACAAGATTAATGACATCCCAAACAAAACCATATTTAAAATAACACTTTGATGCTCATATACTTATTACGTTATAAAACACACAAAAATACTCATTACTGATAAACACACAAATCTACACAAACATGCCCGGTACGCCTAAAATATCTATTTTTATCATAACTGCTTATGATCGAGATAAACTTATCCGACCCCAATAATGGGAAACATTATGGCCCACATGCCCCATACAATATTTACTTATCTCTCATATTTCCTGATGCGGTTCTGGTCCTTGATATCAGTCTTCTTCATTAGTTGGTTCATCTTGATAGGAGGATAATTTACACACGGTTTTTCTCAAAATTTCACCAAAACAAAGGTCCACTGTGAATTATTACCATTAACACAATGCACGGTTCTCACACATGAAGCTCCTATCTCATATAGCTACCATCAACTTATTTAGTTCGGCCGACAGTTCATAGCTTCCTAGAATACTGGTCTAGCTGTTAATAGCTCAGGCGGCTATACCTATCATTACAACTGCGTCATACTGTTATGATATGCACTGTTCTACTTCGCACTCGCGAATACTTAGCGATGTTCGAATTTCGGAGGTATACTTGCTCCTACTTATAAACTTGTAAAAATGTTAATTATTCTTATGCCTCAAGCGCGGGCTCTCGCCTCTACAGCGCGTATTAAGAACTTATAAAACTTGTAAAAATCACGTTAATTTCTGAGCGCTCAGGGCCAAGGCTTCCGCCTCCCGTGATGCCCCAAAGTAGACTGGCTTCGCTGTGTTTCAATCCATTATTTATACGATTTCTCTTAAAGGGACGTGGAGTAGGGGGGTTTCAGAATTTATTTCCAAAATAACACTCACATGAATATGCGAACTTGCTCCTTAGAACGTCCTCATTTCCAATGTCTCAATGACTCCTTTTTATTCAAAATCCGATCGTTGGATCCTTATATAATGAGCTCCGTAATTTGCTTCATTGTCCCTTAATTTCGGCGGGATTTGATCGCGTCTAGCGTTTCTCACTGCCATTGGTCGTTTCAAATCCACCCCCTGATTTCATTTTAATTCTGGCAAAAATCACAGAATAATCCAATTTAAATTTTGACGATATTTCTGAGAGGCTGGGATAATCCCCTATACGATGGTATAATTCCTGTTTCTGTATTCTAATTACTGCTCTAATTCCTTTCAAATGGGCGGGGTTTATTTGGTAGGTGATCGTTGAGGTTTCTGCATTTACCCGCGTAGTGTAACGACCTCCGCGCGTTGTCTGGCGCATTTGGTGTCCAGATGTGGATTTTCTCTTTCCTGCTACCTTTGTCCGCGCTGGGAGAAAGCTTCTTCAAGTCACGTACGAACCATCCTTTTGTCATTCTAGTTTCACAAGCAACTTCTATTCTCACATCGACTTTGAGACATGAATTAAATTTTGTTGGAATAATATGTAGACTTTATGCTATCAGAGATGCATAAAGGTCACATTACCCTTCTGCAAAGGAAAAAAATCGATATGGAACGTATGATTTTTTTCTCAATCTCGATCCGCCTCACGGATGCTGCAAGGTTCCGCCGTCATTCCTTATATTGTTTACTTGGTTCGTCACTGCTGGTCGCGCGCTGGGATTCCCTTGGTACGATCCTTGTCTCCCTCTCCACATTCTTGCTAAGATTAGTGTCTCGGCTGTCTGGTGCAGGTAGCTAGCTATTGTCCGCCTGTCTCGCCCAGTTTTCTTGCTTCACGGCTTTCCATTGTAAACACCGAGCCCGTTTATGACCGACTACCTCCTCGTTCCACGTGCATTTGGCTCATCTTTATTCGATTTCCATAATGTTGACACCCGCGGTATTCCGTGGTTGATCAAACGGTTCCCTTTTGTAATATAATTTGAGGTTTGAGCAATTTACAACTGATGTGCTTCCGCCGTTTACGTCCTGTATCTTATATGCATTATTCCCCAAATTTCTTATGATCCGATAAGGTCCTATATATGGGAAACACCATTTATGAAATACTTTGTTTGCTGGATCAGAGATAGGTGGCCTCTTCAATAAAACTAGTTCATTGACGTTCAATTCCCTGTGAAAGCGTTTTCCTTTCAGTCTTCTTAGCCTCCTGTCAGCTTGTTCTCTCATGTAGGTGATCGTCCGTTCGACTCTCAGCTGTGGTGCTGGCTGCGGATCTCTTGAGCAATCTAGTACTGTTGTCCAAGATCTCGGTGGTTGCTGGTTCAAGTGTAACATGTATGGTACTTGTCCAGTTGACTCATGACGTGTCATATTGATGCAAATCTCAATATTTTTCAATGTATCGGCCCAACGGTGATGTTCTGTAGGTATGAACATGCGTATGTGCTTCGAGACCTCACGTAAGACTCTTTCGCTCGGATTTCCCTGTGTATGGCGTATGCTAGATAGTACATGCTTGATGTTTAGCTCATTTAATCCGCGCTTAAATTCTGCTGATGTGTAATAACTTCCATAATAATAATATAATATCGTATGGCCTCGGGTGCCTGGTGCAAGCTTTGCTATTTGACACCCAGAGGGTAGCTTGCATGTCGAATTTCGTAGTTCATTGACTATGAAAGTCAAGGAGGTTAGATGTTAGATATCTAATCTCCTTGAACACAATAGCGCTTTCTAGTAGAGAAATGAGGAACTTTGTGCTGGCGGAAACTCCCGAGATTAATTTTGCCATTATGAACTCGGCCTACTGAATTCAAATGGGTTCTTTGACATGCCAACATCGTATGACATGCGTATCGTATTTTTGCCGCCTTTCAAAAATCACTTACCACGGTCAGGGGCGAACCTGCAATCTTGGGGTTAGTAGACCGACACGCTATCCACTCACCCACCGTGGCAAGCTATAACTTCCATGATCAGAAAGGATAAATTCAGGCTTTCCCATTATAGGTATAACTCGATTCTTGATGCGGCTCAGGACCTGTTTCGAAGATGTTTTCTGGATAGCACATAGAAAAACAAATTTAGAAAAGACGTCCACACATACAAGGACATGTCGCACTCCTCTACGTCCTTTTGGCAATGGACCAAGACAGTCCGTAGCAATGAGCTCTAACGGTTTCTGTGGCAGTATTGGCTTTGGGTATTGTCTCATGAGGAAGTTATTGGGTTTTGCGCGCTGGCAAATATCACATGTCTTCAGGACATCGCGTATAGTAATCCTCATCCGTGGCCAAGTGAAAGCTTCACCTATTGTTGCTTGTGTCTTGTCTAACCCTATGTGACCAAGCATATAATGAGTATGCCACACTAATTTCCTCTGTAACGAAGCTGGTAACAATATCCGTAACTTGACATGATCCTCATCTATAAATTTATGGAGCATATTATTGAAGTATGAATAACTTCTCGCTTGAGCTTCAATCTCTCGATATGCTGGGGTATCAGGTGTTATCTCTCTCTTGAGGAATTTAATCATCTGCATCATCCATGGCTCCTTTTCTTGTTCCTGCGGTAACCTCTTCAGTTCTTGTAAGAAATCTTGATCTTCGTCTGTCAGCTCAATGTGTTGCACTAACATTTCCTCCTGCTGTGCCTCTTCTTCTGGATTTCGGCTCAAAATATCCGGGATTACATTCAATTTTCCTGGTATGTGCTCAATTTGTATATCAAACTGCTGCGCATAAATGGCCCATCTGTTGATGCGTTCACTTACCATGGTGGTCTTAAATAAGAAAGTCAGCACCTTGTGATCAGTGCGGATCGTTATGGAGAAACCATAGATAATACGACGCCATTGTTGTAGCGCGTATATGATCGCCAAAAGCTCCAGCTCTGAGATGGTATAACTTTTCTCATGTTTTCTTAATTTCCTGCTGATGAATGCTAGGTATGAGCGGTTTGCTGTTCTCTCTGCGTCTTCTTGGAAAAGCATTGCTCCGATGCCCACTAAAGATGCATCTGCTTGAATTATAAACCCCTTCGAAAAATCTGGGTAACCCAGTTTGATGTTATTTGACAGTAATTCCTTCGTGGCTATGAATGACCTCTCACACTCTTCGTTCCAAAACCAACGGTTGTTCTTTTTTAGCATCTCTTGTAATGGTGCTACTACTTCGGTGTATCCTGGACAGTTTTCACGAAAGAAGTTGGTGGCTCCCAAGAACATCCTTATGTGCTTGACTCTGGTTGGTCGAGGAAAATTTTTAATGGCTTCGATTTTCACTGGATTGGGCCTGATCCCTTCTCCATCAACAATATGTCCTAAATATAAAATTTCGTGCTGAAAAAAGTGTGATTTTTTTAGATTGATCTTGAAATTTGCCCTTTCTAGGTTCTCTAACAACTTGCTTAAATTTTGCATGTGTTCCTCATTGCTCTCTGATGCTAGTAAGATATCGTCGACATATCTGACAGTCATGTATTTCACTTCTTCTGTTAAATTTCGATCCAATGCTCGGATTAGTGCAGATCCGGCTGTCTTAACTCCAAATGGTAAACGACACCAGGTGAAACTCTGATTGTCGAATAGAAATCCAGTTAACAGCTGTGATTTCTCTTCTAACTCGATGTGCCAATAGCTATTCGCAAGGTCGACAGACGAATATATTTTCTTCTTATGGAACTTCTTGAGTACATCCTTAATTAGTGGTGCACGGTCGGTTTCATCTATTAATCTGGAATTGAGGGTGCGAGCATCGAGACACAACCTCACTGAACCATTTGGCTTCGCCACCGCTAATATGGCGTTCAAATATGGGGTTGGAGCTTTCTTAATTATGCCCCCTCTAAGCATCTCACCTATAATTTTTCTAACTGCTGCACGCTGCTTTTCTGGAATTGGGTAGAGTCGGCTCTTAAATGGTGTCCAATCATCTACCTGCATAGCGTACTTGAAATTTAATATTTTTCCCGGTAATGTATTAAATGCTGCTGAGTGTTTACATAGCGTTTGTGCCAAGCAATTTCTTTCATCATCATTTAGCTTTGCCTCTCTTAATTTTTCTTTCAAAAGTGCCTCAAAACTGTCTTTGTTGCCATCTTCTTCTACTGCCATGGACCACATTTCATCTTCCAATTCTTGCTTTCCCTCCAGGAGTCCTGTGTTTGAGTCCTCTTCATCTGCTTGACTTTCTTCTTCTTCTTCCTCAGGAATGGTCTCCAGCTTCCAAATGTCAGCGTCTCTATCTAAGCCGTGGTTATTCATGTTCAGTCCCACTGCTGATAATCCTTCCATATTTCTGAATTTAATTACATTGTTGCGCAGGTCAATCACTGCTTGGTGCTCATATAGGAAATCCGCCCACAGAATCAAATTTACATTCATCTTGTTCATCACCATGAATACGTGTGAGAAAGTGTGTCCTAATATTTCTAGATCCAGTTGTACCTGAAATTTGCATACAGCTGGTTTTTCGGGAATTACTCCTCTAATTTTGACCTCTAATTTTTGCAACAACAAATCTTTATGTGGGAAGCATATTCTGACCAAACTGCTAGATCATCAGCCCAATAGTTTGCAGATGGTGGCCAAGTATGTGTGCAAATCGATTCCCCCTATCAATTCAAACACGGTGAAACCGAATTGAACGAAATTTGGTACAGAGGTAGCACTAGCAAAAGGCACCTCAGTGTCATGTTTTATATTGCCGCCATCTTGACGGAAACGGAATGACGGCCACCCAAATGTTAAAAGCTTAAATCAAAATTCGACCATTCTAATAATTTGATCTCTACCGGATTTTGCAACAACATGCCTTTTTGTGGAAAGCATCTTATGACTGACTACAAGGTCATCAGCCCAATAGTTTGCAAATAGTGGCCATGTATGTGTGCAAATCCATTCCCCAGATCAATTCAAACACGGTGAAACCGAATTGAATGAACTTTTTAACAGAGGTAGCACTAGCAAAGGGCACCTCATATTCATGTTTAATATCCCTATAGCACGTTGTATTTCAACAAGCTACTACGACCGACATTCAATTATACTCCTTGAAAAGGACAAAGAGTTATAACAATACCCATGCATTTAGGAGAAAGTAGGCTATATGTTCTTTACTGAACATCTTGTTTATACTTGTGATCACAATGTCCTTATGCAAGGTTTGGAACTGATGTGTAACTATCTAACAGTCTGTTACATCCTCACGCCAAATTTTATCTCCCGCAGAGATTTTGGTTGGTTCCTCAGTTTAGGGGTTGCGACAACGCGGTCATGTAACCCCGTGTACTTTGGGTGAGTGTAGAATCTGTCTGATAAACGGTGTGAATTGTGTTGGCTGTAATAGTCTGAAATTCAGGTAAGGACTGCAGACGGTCAATTTCAAACAGTAGTTCCTGGTTGCTACCAGATACTACCGTCAACGACACCTAGCTCTGAACTTGGCTACTAGATGCCACCGCAACCAGCAACTCGCAACGAACGTTGGAACTTCCCCTCCAAAGGAAAGCATACTGAGAGATTTTTAGCGCTCTTAGAAAATCCGACGACTTCGGCCGGCTTTGAACCCGCGACCTTGGGCATAGAAGTTCAGCATGCTACCAGTTACGTCACCGAAGCCCCTTCACACTTAGTCAGATGGAAATCTGATTCTGATATCGTGCAAGTGCGTTGTCATGGCAACGTCTGATGGCTCATCCCTCATCAATTTAGTAGTGTTGCCATGGCAACCTCTGATAGCTCTTGGCATCTCTATATATATAAAAATGAAAGTTTGTCTGTTTTTTCTGAATTTCCACGGAAATTTGCGATATTTGCGCGTTTCAGGCTGTTTTATGACGGATGCGCGCAAAAATAAAATTTGTGTCTGTCTGTCTGTGTGTCTGTGGACAACTTCTACGAGTCCTTATAACATGAGAACGGCTGGATGGATCAACGTAAAATTTGATACAGATATCCATCAGAGGCACCACACTAATCATTGATGTAACTCTTCTCCGTACCTCTCATAAAAGGGGCCCTACCCCCTTAAAATACATGCAGAAATAGGCGTAGAAGGGTGAAACAAAGCTCATTTTCAGCCCATCAATGTGAGAAGCGAAACTCATGAAAACCACATTTTAAGGCCCTAAAACCAACAGTTTTTGAGATATTCCCAGAAAACTAATTTCACTTAATAAATTAATGAAGGAATGCATGGCGGTAACCATGGCAACTGGATCTCAGTGGTCCATCTATTTCTGTAAGACGCAATGCAATTCCATTTATTACATTACTGTGAAGGTTTGCAAACGGCTATAAGGTTATAATGGATCCAAATTAAGCTGAAATATTCATTAATACATACAATGGGCTTAAGGGGTCAAGGGGTACTCTAGAATTTTTTCACGCGATTTACACGTGCGGGTGTGGTTCCGTAGGTCTATTATATCCCTTCTCTATTATATAAAAACTAGCAGAGGTACCCATTCTTCGAACGGTCTTCGGTATTAATAACCAGATGTTATCAATTGAGCTACTGTTGCAATATTTAGGGGCTTGGAACCTGTTTGTTGGCAAAGAAAAATTATTAGTTAAAATGTGCTCTCAAACTAAATTTACCTAACGTGTTCTTCCTGGGGTGAAAATAAAATTGAAAACCTCGTAGACGAATCACAATACACGTCACATACGAACTGACCCTAATCGTTGTGTCAAGTGCCCAACTACAGGAAGACTCCTCTTATAAATTATAAAGGCTTGTGGTGCATGAAAATTCAGTTTTTTTTAGCCTCCAATGGCACAAATTCCTAAAATCAGCAAAAAAAAACAGTCTACTATTTCACATCAGGAATTTTTGAAAATAATGTTGCTGTTTGGAGATATAATAGACCTTCTGTACGACATATCGCACGTGTAAGTCGTGTGAAAAAAATCTAGGGTACTCCTTGAACCCCTTAAGCGCATTGATGAATTTTACAGTTTTAGTTGGTTCCGTGATAACCTTATAGCCATTTGCAACCTTCCACAGAAATGTATTAAAAGGAGTGGCATTACTTATTCCAGAAATAGATGGAAAGTTGGATGCCACCTCTTGAGATACTGTTGTCATGGTTAGTGGCTTGCATTCCTTCTTTAGCTTATTAAATGAAATCAGTTTTCTGGGAATATCTAAGAAAATGTTGGGTTTAGAGCCTCAAAATATAGTTTTCGGGGACCCTTTACGGCTTTTGCGGGGCCCCGAGGTTTGTTTCTGAAACCAAGGGTTTGAAAATGAGCTTTGTCTCTCCGTTGTACGCCATACTAATGATAATAATTAAAAGAATAATAATAATAATATAACAATATAGGGATAGGGATATAATAGACTTTCCAGACCATAACCGCACGTGTAAATCGCGTTAAAAAATTCTAGATTACCCCTTGACCCCTTAAGCGCATTATATGTATTGATGAATATTTCAGCTTAATTTCGATCCATTATAACCTTATTGCCATTTGCAAACCTTCACAGTAATGTAATAAATGGAATTGCATTGCGTCTTACAGAAATAGATGGACCTCTGAGATTCTGTTGCCATTGTTACTGGCATGCATTCCTTCATTAATTTATTATGTGAAATTAGTTTTTTGGGAATATCTCAAAAAGTTTTGGTTTTAGGGCCTTAAAATGTGTTTTTGGGGTCCTTTTAGGGCCCCCGAGTTTCGTTTCTCACATTGAGGGGCTGAAAGTGAGCTTTGTCTCACGCTTATTTCAGCATGTATTTTAAGGGGGTAGGCCTCCTGTTATGAGAGGTACGGAGAAGAGTTACATCGATAATTAGTGTCGTGCCTCTGATGGATATCGGAATCAAATTTTACGTTAATCCACCCAGCCGTTCTCGAGTTATAAGGACACAAAAAATTGTCCACAGACAAACAAACAGACAAAAATATATTTTTGCGTGCATCCGTCATAAAACAGTCTGAAACGGGCAAGTAAGTCAAATTTCAGTAGAAATGCAGAAAAATCAGACAAACATTCATTTTTATATAATAGAGAAGGGATATAATAGACCGTCCGTACCACACCCGCACATGTAAATCGCGTGAAAGAATTCTAGAGTACCCCTTGACCCCTTAAGCGCATTGTATGTATTAATGAATATTTCAGCTTAATTTGGATCCGTTATAACCTTATAGCCGTTTGCAAACCTTCACATTAATGTAATAAATGGAATTGCATTGCGTCTTACAGAAATAGATGGACCTCTGAGATTCAGTTGCCATGGTTACCGGCATGCATTCCTTCATTAATTTATTAAGTGAAATTAGTTTTCTGGGAATATCTCAAAAACTGTTGGTTTTAGGGCCTTAAAATGTGGTTTTCAGGAGTTTCGCTTCTCACATTGATGGGCTGAAAATGAGCTTTGTTTCACCCTTCTACGCCTATTTCTGCATGTATTTTAAGGGGGTAGGCCCCCTGTTATGAGAGGTACGGAGAAGAGTTACATCAATGATTAGTGTGGTGCCTCTGATGGATATCTGTATCAAATTTTACGTTAATCCACCCAGCCGTTCTCGAGTTATAAGGACTCGAAAAAGCTGTCCACAGACAGACAGACAGACAGACAGACAGACAGACAAAATTATTTTTGCGCGCATCAGTCATAAAACAGCCTGAAACGCGCAAATATCGCAAATTTCCGTGGAAATTCAGAAAAAACAGACTAACTTTCATTTTTATATACACACATCAAAAAAAGTTTTGCATCACCTCGGTTCCAGATATCCATCAGAGGCACGACACTAATTATCGATGTAACTCTTCTCCGTACCTCTCATAACAGGAGGCCAACCCCCTTAAAATACATGCTGAATTAAGCGTGAGACAAAGCTCATTTTCAGCACTTCAATGTGAGAAACGAAATTCGGGGGCCCTAAAAGGACCCCGAAAACCACATTTTAAGGCCCTAAAACCAACAGTTTTTGAGATATTACCAAAAAACTAATTTCATTTAATAAATTAATGAAGGAATGCATGCCGGTAACAATGGCAACAGAATCTCAGAGGTCCATCTATTTCTGTAAGACGCAATACAATTCCATTTATTACATTACTGTGAAGGTTTGCAAACGGCAACAAGGTTATAACGGATCCAAATTAAGCTGAAATATTCATCAATACATATAATGCGCTTAAGGGGTCAAGGGGTAATCTAGAATTTTTAACGCGATTTACACGTGCGGGTATGGTACGGAAGGTATATTATATCCCTATCCCTATTTTGTTACATTATTATTATTAGTAGTAGTATTATTCTTTTAATTATTATCATTATTATGGCGTACAACGAAGAGACAAAGCTCATTTTCAAACACTTGGGGTCAGAAACAAAACTCGGGGCCCCTCAAGAGCCGTAAAGGGTCCCCGAAAACTATATTTTAAGGCTCTAAACCCAACAGTTTCTTAGATATTCCCAGAAAACTAATTTCATTTAATAAACTAAAGAAGGAATGAAAGCCACTAACCATGACAACAGTATCGCAAGAGGTGGCAGACAACTTTCCTTCTATTTCTGGAATAAGTAATGCCACTCCATTTATTACATTTCTGTGAAAGGTTGCAAATGAAGTACCCTAGATTTTTAGCCTACTTTCGATTTTTGCAAAAAATGAAAGTAGACTTATGAGATCAACACAGGGCGAAAAAAGTGTGTCTGTCTGTGTGTGTGTATGTGTGTGTGTGTGAGTCTGTGTGTGTGTGTGTATGTGTGTGTGTGAGTCTGTGTGTGTGTGTATGTGTGTGTGTGTGTGTGTGTGTGTGTGTGTGAGTGTGTGTGTACTCTGAATCAGGGACCCGGAACAGAACTGAAATGCGTTACGTAACGCTGTGTTCCACGTTACGTTACGTATGCCATACCGCGGCCCCGAGCTGGCTTGCGGTATCGTTCCGGAACTGTAACTTGGAACTCAGTACGAGCATGTGGAACGTTACAGCGCTGGAACGGTACAGTCGGAACTCGACTCCCAACTGTACCGAGCATCAAGGTACGTGTTAGCGGAACGTTACATATGGAACGGTACATGACTGGAACGATTCCTCAGCGTTACCAGTTGGAAAGTTACTCTGCGTACCGTTCTTGGTTATCGAAATAGAGTAACGTTTCCACCAGTACCCGGTTACACTGTGTACCGTTCCAGGTTATACCAACCAGCCACCCGGTATCTATGCGTAACGTTCCAGGTTCTCATATTCCAACGGAAAGTGGAACGGTACAGAGCCTGCAACAGTACAGCAGCATTTCCCAAAATGTATGTAGGCCTACAGACTATTACAGGACTGTTACCGGAACTACTGTCCATTAGCTGTTAAAACCATTATGGCTATTACACCGAATTTTTACGTAGACTATTACGGCTATTACACAGTCTATTTAGTTACCATGGCAATTGTAACACTGCGTTTATTACACTGTTACGCTGGTTGTTACAAACTGTCACATAATAGCCTAATTACACAACAACTACATCAATTACATACCTGTTATCTAATCTAGGGGCATTTCTTTCATGATATCGAAATACTCTATCTAGCCTAAGGAAATTTTTCAGTATCTACTGTCCTACCTAGAACCCTGATGAAAAGATCCTTTTTTCTGCGTCAACAACTATCCCAGTTTGAACGATGCCATATGCAATTCCAGGCAAATTATTTATTCAAACATAGGATAATTACTTCTTGAAATGTCAATAAAAATAAAAATAACAAGTAGTTCCGTAAAGAACTATACAGCCTATTTTCATATATCTTGCTCATGTTAATTTCTTCTAACAACATACAAAATTTCAGTTTAATTGCTGTAACAGATTCGTAGATATTGAGAACCGTCTAAATATTTCAGATTGTCGCCAGGTTGGATTTTTATTTTTGTACTATTACATTAAGATTATTGTGTACGTGTGGTATTCAAACTTCAATCGCATGATTAGAACACAAGAAGTAAAAACGAGATTTTAAAATTACGCACAGCAGCCATCTTGTGATTATGCAAACAATTGAAAAAATTAGATGCCAGTGGATCAACATATGTATAAGCATTTAACGTGCAACGTTTCACAGCACTCGGATAGTTAATTCGCGAGAATCGTCCATTTAAATATTTAAACTTCGTGTCGCCGCCATGTTGGATTTGTGCTCACCAGGTTAATGAAAGTCCTATAGGTGAACATATGTTCATAGTCTCTATGAACATAAAAAAATTCAGTTTGGTTGCTGTAAAAGATTCATAGATATTGAGAACCGTCTAAATATTTCGGAAGCTCGCCATTTAGGATTGTTATATGTATAGGCCATAGAATTATGTACCATTCAAGGACAATTATTGCCTAGGTTCATTATTCAAACTTTCACTTCGATCGCATGATTACGACACAAGCAATAAAAACTTAATTTTAAAATTTCGCACAGCCGCCATATTGAGGTTATGTAAACAATTGATTTAAATTAGATGGCAGTGCATTACAATCTGCAAAATCATTTACTGTACCACATTTCACTGCGCTCAGAGAGTTAAATCACGAGAAAAGTCTATTAAAATATTTCAAATTCGCTTGGTCACAATGTTCGTTTTTTACTTTAGAAGTTCATGAAATATACATAGATAAACTTGTACCAGTACCCTTTATCACCGTACAAAATTGCAGGGTAATATCTGTAATAGTTTCGGAGATATAGAATGTCGGTGAAATATTTCGCACAGCCGCCATTTTGAGGTTATGTAAACAATTGAACTAAATTAGACTTCAGTGCATTACTATGTGTATAAACACTTGCTGTACCTACTTTCATTACGTTTGGATGGTTAAATCGTGAGAAAAGTCTATTTAAAAGTCTCAAATTCGCTTGGTCGCCATGTTCGTTTTCTACTTTACAAGTTTATGAAATATACATAGGTAAACTTGTATCAGTACCCTTTATCACCGTACTAAATTTCAGGGTGATATCTGTAATAGTTTCGGAGATATAGAATATCAGTGAAATATTTCGCACAGCCGCCATTTTGAAGTTATGTAAACAATTGAACTAAATTAGACTCCAGTGCATTACAATGTGTATAAACATTTGCTGTACCAAGTTTCATTACGTGTTGATAGTTAAATTGCGAGAAAAGTCTATTTAAAATTCTCAACTTCGCTTGACCGCCATGTTGGTTTTGTAGTCACCAGGTTTTTGAAAGTCTCATAGGTGAACTTCTAGTAGTACCCTTTATCACCGTACACAATTTCAGGGCGATATCGGTAATAGTTTCGGAGATATTGAATGCTAGTGAAATATTTCGCACAGCCGCCATTTTGCATTGGTGAGACGTAACAAAATTTGAAGGGCACGGTCGAGGTCGCCGGGAATAGTGCTATGAACATACCGAGTTTCATTAAAATCGCTCCAGCCGTTTAGATTTTATTAGGGGGGGACACACACACGAATCACACACACACACACACACACACACACGCACACACACACGGACAAAAGGTGATCTCATAAGCCTATTTTTTCAAAATTGAAAATAGGCTAAAAATACTGATTTCAGTCTGAGTGCGTGCCGCATCAGACAGGGCAAGGCACGTTGCTCGTTTCGATCGCGGTCATACAGTAGCCTACGTTAGAAATATGTTTCCTGAAAACAATACGATGGATCCCATTGATTAGAAATATTTATTGTTGCTCCATATAGAGGTTTGGAACATAGGTTATTGTTCATCGGTCCATGTAGTTGAGGTTTTTATGGAATTTGTCTGATAGGTCTAAACTTTGTAATTGTGATGTCTGTAGTAACGTGTGTATTTGTAATGATGGCATGGCTTGGGAAGGAGTAGGCCGTGGCCTTGACTTAGGAACTATCCACGCATTTTCCTGGAGTAGAAGTGGGAAACCACGGAAAACCAATCTAAGATGGCTTAGATGGGAATCCAACTCACCTTCTCGCAGTGTTGCCATATAGGTCTGAGTGTAACCTACACAGCAAACTTTAGCTCCTTTGTGACCAATAATAGTATTTCTTTTCTAAATTAAACCTCCCGTTCTTGCTTTTCGTTTACTTGTTAGCCTATTTTCATTTAGTAGTGATAGAAGCCATTTTTCAGTGATGCTTAATTCTAATAATGAAGGCTATTCAGTCGTGTTGACCGACTGAAAAGCTTCCTTTATTATTTACATTTATGAAAGATAGACCTATGACATCACATATAGTCCGTGTGTGTGTACGTATGTGTGTGTTTGCATGTGTCCGTCACCTCGCTCCCCTCCCTAATAAAATCTAAACTGCTAGAGCGATTTCAACGAAACTCGGTATGGTCATAGTACTATTTTGTCCAGCTCCGACTGTGCATTTCAAATTTTATTACATCTCACCAATCCAACATGGCAGCTGTGAGAAATATTTCACCGGCATTCCATATCTCCGAAACTATTACAGATATCATCCTGACGTTTTGTATGAAGGAAAAAAGCACTAATAGAAGTGTAACGATGGGACTCTCAAAAACCTCTTTACAAAACGAACATGGCTATACCATACCAAATCATTTTAATATACAGTAATCAATATTTTATTAACACAACTCAACATCGCATCCAAAGACATTCCAAAGACACTACACTCAAAGATAACAAAATCAAAACTATGTAAATCAAAACACTGTCTATTTTCTAAATCAAAACACTGTCTATTTTCTACAGGAAATAGATTGCTCGAAAGAGCTTTAGTTCACTTTCTCCACATTCTCCCACCTTGCAAAAGGTAGTTTTGCAACACACACTCATAAACTGAAGTAAACATTCTAAAATTATAGTTGAACATTGAACTCAGGAATGTGAGCCACTATAAGTCTAGTTTCTTGAGTTGCCTAACAGTTCAACCACAACGAGTCTTGAATTCACTCTCCTTTTCAGTTCCTGAGTTACTGCAGGGAATATCTTCATTAAGGACCGGCTCACTTAGTCGGTGTTGTGAAGTGTTGATAGAATCACGTTTGTTAAGACAGTTTATCTCTAACTAATAAAGTCGCTGTACTGGACGAAGTAGAATGCCAGTTGCTGTCTTAATTTTAACCAGACGAGTCACATTGTTTCTTCCTGGTAACAGCTCCACCACTCTCCCTATGGGCCAGTTGATACGTTTCTTGTTGTCGCTCTCCACCAGTACTATGTCTCCTACTTGTATGGATCCCTGTTGCTTTTTGCTCCGTGATCGGAGAAATCCCAGGTATTCTTTTTTGAAGCGATTTCTCAGGCTCTCCCGAACAGCTTGTAGATAACGCCATCTGTCGTTTAAACTGCTGGTTTGAATTTGGTCTAAGTCGGTTACATCATTACCCTCTAGGCTCTGTAGGAGGGTCTGAGTGGCTTGAGTTCATCTTCTTCAGAAAGATAAGTCAAAGGTCGATTGTTCATCAGGTTCTCACAATCGCACAGAAGAGTACACATTTCCTCATAATTTAGGCAAGCTTTACCCAAATTACGGCGAAGCAAATCCTTTAGAATCTTAATCAACTTTTCCCAGAATCCTCCCCACCAGGCTGCAGTGGGAGGGTTCAGCTTCCATTTAATCTTCAGAAGGCTGCACGTCCTCTCTATTTCAGTCCAATCCAATTGCTCCATGGTTCTGCGAAGTCCGGTGAAATTCGTCCCATTGTCCGAATACATGGTATTCACTCTTCCTCTTCTTGCCGCAAATCGGTGTAGTGCTTGGATATACGCTACTGTACTAAGTGAAGTGATCAATTCCAGATGTACAGCCCGATAAACTGCACAAGTGAATATCACAATCCATCCCTTTTCTCCTCCTCGTAGAAACACAGGGCCGGCCAAGTCTGTGCCCGTGATCTGGAAAACACTCGATGCCTTGATTCGATCCTGTGGCAACGGAGGAAAAGGTACCTCAAAACCCTTAGCAGAGTTACGACGACAGATCACGCATTTCCGAACAACTGCTGCCACCGTCCTTCTTCCTCTAATTATGCAAACCCTTTGGCGCAACAAAACAAGCAGTGTGTGCGTCCCAGCATGGTTATGGAATCGATGAAATTGTTCAATCATTCTTTCAACCATCACATGTTTTGATGGAAGTACAACTGGATAGGTATACTCAGGAGTGTCGTCAGAATCAACGACTCTTGACTTCATGTGTAGAATTCCTTCATCGTCTGTGAACACCTCCAGATTCTTCAATTGTTCTTTTCTCTCTTCTTCATAAAGCGTTTCCTTCTGGATAAGGAAGTACAGTTTCTTCTCTGCATTGAGAAACTCTTCGCTATCAATTTCCGTTGATACGTGGTCTCTACGATTCCTTTGTTTCAATCTCAAAATCCAAGCAATGGTCCTAACAATTTTGATGTATCCAGAGAATCGTGAACTTAATTGCAGTAAAATAGTTTCCACAACAGTGTTCTTAGCAGCTACAACTGTTTTCCTCCTTTCCCTGTTGACTTCTTCCAACAATGGTTCAGGACGATTAAATACCCATTCTTCTTCTTTACATTTAAGCCAAGACGGACCCTCCCACCATCTGGATCTCCAAAGTTGTGTTGGTGAACACCCTCTAGACAGGAGATCTGCTGGATTGAGGCTGCCCGGTATGTGTCTCTATGAACTAGCCTTACTGTACTCATGAATTTCCTTTACCCGATTCTCTACGAACACCGACCAAAGCCCTTTATTAGCAATCCAAGCCAAGACTACTGTTGAATAGGACCAAAACACTGTGTGTATGTCATTCCGGTGTAGGCATCGAAGGCTCAACCGAGACATTCTAACTCCAAGGAGCGCTCCCATCAGTTCAAGGCGGGGTAGTGTCAGTTCTTTGAGAGGCGCCACTCTAGATTTAGCCATCAGAAGACTCAGTTTGATCTTGCCTTCTTCTTCCGTTCTCAGAAATATGCAACAATCAAACGCTCTTTTGCTAGCGTCCACAAATACATGCAAAGTGCTGTTGTCATTCAGGAAAATCCTTCTAGGTATCCGACAGTCATGTAGGTATTGCAACTGCTGAGTCCATCGACAGAATTCCTCACAAATGTCTCCTGGTGAAACCTCATCCTATCCTATACTTTTCTGCCATATCTTCTGCAGAATGAGCTTGGGAATCAGAGTTACTGGGGCTGAAAATCCAATCGGATCAAATATTTTTTGCACGCTGGATAGTACCACTCTTCGGGTTACTAAACCGGTAGTCGGGCTGAAGTTACATCCAAGTTCATCTACGTCGCAATACCAACGAAGTCCTAAGACATTCTCAGTTTTACCAACACCACAATCAAAGGAATTCACCCATCCCCTAAAATTGAAACCTGCGGATAACATCAATTCTTGTGCCTTTAAAATAAAGGGTCCAATTTCTTCCTTTGAAGCGACTCCAGTAAGACAGTTGTCCACATAAAATGCAGGTTTCATTTTTGTAGCTACTTCCTTCAAATGAGTTGGGGGCTCTTCCAGAAGGTTGTTCAGTACAGAAACCAATAGGAAGGGACGGGAACAAACACCAAAAACCACCCGGCAATGTCGAAAAGTGGTAATCTTATCATTATCCCACCAGAGAAAACGGAGCATATCCCTGTCTTCAGGATCAATTATAATCTGCAGGAATGCCTTCTCTATATCAGCTATTAGACCTATAGGACAGGTTCAAAAATTGGTCAGCACTGATGGAACAAGGTCGATGAGGTTGGGTCCGGGCTCGAGGCAATCATTCAAGGAATGACCATTTCTGTCTTTGTTGGAAGCATCGAACACCGGCCTTATCTTTGTAGTGCCACCATCTTTCAGCACAGCTCTATGAGGCAAATAATGTGTAGGTCCATCCAAGACCTCGTTTTCAACACCTTCGATAATCCCTTTGTTTACCCATTCCTGTAACACCTCATCATAATCCTGAAATGTCTGCATCACTCGTAACTTTCTTGAAGTGTTCAATAATCGTTTCTGAGAAATTTCACGATTCGTTTCCAGAGAAGTACAACCATCAATCCAGGGTAGTTTGACAATGTAGCGCCCAGATTCCTCTTCTCTCTTCACAGTCCTATCGAAGAACATCTGAACTTCTTGTTCCCTTTCTTCCTTTTTTTATCTGTTCGCCAGGATCTTTTATACCCAAAGTCTCAATTTCCCACAAATCCGCCACTCTTGTTGATTGAGTTAAAGTAAGTAGAGTGTAAGACGAGGCAGTAGTTGAAGTGATCTCAGAAGAGCCTTAAGTGTCCACCCTAAACAAGTTCTCACTGCTACTAGACTCTTGTTTACATGTAGAAATTCTGGCGTGATTATCTGAGCCCACACGTCAGCTCCTAACAATACCTGAATGTCAGTACTGTTGCCACCATTATCTTGGCCAACATCACTAAGTTCAACTCCCTTGTCCCTCAGTAAATTAAACAAGTCAGCATCAACTAGGGGAGCACCTCCACAGATACTATCAGAGCCTAACACTGCAACCTCACATCTATTTTCCTCGTTCATACCCAGCAAAGTTATGTGATAGGACTCGAAACAAACAGGTGCTGTTTTCCTACCTCCAAATAATTCTTGACTTAGTGTTACCCTTCCAGTTTGTTCCAACTCTAATTTCTTAGCACAAGACTTCTTTATGTAGCATCTCTGCGATCCACTGTCACACAGAACTTTTACTCTGTGCGTGGATACACCAACAACTACTCTAGGAACTAAAGTCTGCAGATAGGTCACATGTCCTTTATTACTACCTGCCATCATGCTAACTGTTTTTGGAACCGAATTACCTTTTGGTTCATCTGAGTCTGTTTTCGCACACATCAAAGCGTAATATTTCCCCTTGCAAAATGGGCACTTCACAAACATCTTACACTTAACACTGACATGTCCCGGTCGTAGACACCTAAAACAAGCTCCCTTTTTCTTTAACGTTACTTGGCGTTCTTCTTGAGAATAATCAATAGCTACAGCACAGTCTTGAGAAAGATGTGAGGTTCTGCCACAGAATATACAAGCCGTATCTTTGTTATTTCTGTTTCCCTTACTAACTGAAACATCCTCTATTGAAATTAAAGAAGCCGCTGAAGGTATGTCCCTATTCTTAATCTTGGTCCTATCATCTTGCTTAACTCGTTCCGTCCTCTCGTTAACTTCAAAAGAACTATGTCTTAGCTTAAGCCGTTCTTCACCTTCTACCTCAGTCTTTAAGAAGGCTAACAATTCACTCAAGCAACAGTCAGGTTCCTTGGTAGACGTTTCTTTTGATACACGATACCTGTCCCAAGTTCTAAACATAACCTCTGGCAAGGCACTCTCTACTAGTGGAAATAACATTGCAGCATATTTCTCCTTTGTTACGCCCAAGGAATCAAGTGCTCTCAACTGTCCCTCCAGACTGTCATACAGTTGGGCTATGAATCTTAAACTATCCTTCTTTAACACCAAGGATAAAAGTTCCCTAACATAGTACTCAATGAGCAACTCATCCTTCCCATACCTAGACTTCAACAATTCTATAGCCTTTTTGTAGTTTTCCTATGAAGGAGGAAAGTTTTCTACCAACTACTGAGCACACGAACCAGGTTCCATACACTGAATCAAATAAACAAATTTATCTTCATCTTTAAGCCTGCTATCTTCATGTATTTTAGTAAATTGCGCCCAAAACCCAATCCAGCACTTCACGTTTCCGTCAATTTTTTTCAGTTCTAGTTTTGGTAGTCTTAGTAGTCTCTGATTAGAAGTACGTGAACAGTTACTCGTATTAGCTTCAGAAACGGCTTGATCTCCAACTTGTAAGGCCTGCACCTTTTCCCTAACCTTAAAATATTTCAAGTCGTACTGACTGCAATTGTTGATCTCTGTTTCAAGCACGATGTCTTCAAGGTCTTCCTTTATCAGCAGCTCATTGTAAACTTCATCATCCAGACGTTTTAACTTCTCGTAGCGTTCCACAAGTGAAGCATATCTGCTACGAATCTCCACGTGGTCACCATCAGCAAGCGCCAACAGTTCTTCAAGCTTGTTTACCTCACGTGTAAATACGCCGCGTAATACTCGACGTTCGGTCATCGTTGTTCTGTTTTATTTGATGTTGAGATTGCCAGTAGTCCTGTCACGGTCGCCAGTTATATACCATACCAAATCATCTTAATATACAGTAATCAATATTTTATTAACACAACTCAACATCGCATACAAAGACATTCCAAAGACACTACACTCAAAGATAACAAAATCAAAACTATGTAAATCAAAACCCTGTCTATTTTCTAAATCAAAACACTGTCTATTTTCTACAGGAAGTAGATTGCTCGAAAGAGCATTAGTTCACTTTCTCCACAATGACGGCCAAGCGAAGTTGTTGTATTTAAATAGCCTTTTCTCGCATTTAAACCAAACGAGCGCCGTCACACATGGTACAGAAAATGGTATACACCTTGTAATGCATTGACATCCTATTCAGCTCAATTGTTTACATAACGTCAAGATGGCGGCTGTGCGAAATTTTAAAATTAAGGTTTAATTTCTTGTGTCCTAATCATGCGATCGAAACCAACGTTTGAACAATGAACCTACGCAATAATCATCTAATAGTACATAGCTCTATGGCCTACAAAGTATATAAAAATCCAATATGGTGACCATCGGAAATATTTAGACGATTCTCAATGTCAACTAATCTGTGACAGCAATCAAACTTAATTATTTTTTTTAACAACGAAATGGCGCCAGCGTCAAATTTTAAAATCTCGCTTTTAGCCTATTTCTATTTATGAAAAAAGGCTTATGGGATCACCTTTCATCCGTGTGTGTACGTCCGTGTGTGTGCCCCCCCCCACTAATAAAACATAAGTGGCTGGATAGATTTCAATTAAATTCGGTAAGGTCATAGTACTATTCTGGCCGACCCCAACCGTGCCCTACAAATTTTATTACGTTTCAAAAATCCAACATGGCGGCTGTGCGAAATATTTCACTGGCATTCTATATCTCCGAATCTCAGAAGACTTATGTTACTTAGGAAGCAAAATAACCAGTAATGGACGGAGGAAAGAGGATATAAAAAGTAGGTTGGATCAGGCAAGAAAAGCGTTTCTACAGAAACGAAATCTGTTGGCATCGAGCGTGGGCTCTATGGAAGTGAAAATTGGACTATTGGCGCAGCAGAAAAGAGGAGATTTGATGCGTTTGAAATGTGGTGTTACAGGAGAATGATGAAGATCAGATGGGTAGATAGGGTTACAAACGAAGAGGTATTAAGACGAGTGGGAGAGGAGAGATGTTTCTGGCGACTGCTAATGAAGAGAAGAGATAGGTTGGTAGGACACTTACTAAGACACCCAGGAATAGCAAACTTAGTTATGGAAGGAAGGGTCGAGAACAAGAACTGTAGGGGTAGACCGAGATTATAATATGTTAGTTTGCCTCGAATGTAGGGTGTGGTAGCTATGTAGAGATGAAACGCCTAGCTCAGGACAGGGAGGCATGGAGAGCGGGATAAAACCAGTCAAAAGACTGAAGACTCAAACAACAACATCAGCCGATATGAATGAATTGATAAATATCAAAGACACAAGATAAA
Source organism: Meconema thalassinum (assembly GCA_946902985.2). Classification (NCBI taxonomy): domain Eukaryota; kingdom Metazoa; phylum Arthropoda; class Insecta; order Orthoptera; family Tettigoniidae; genus Meconema; species Meconema thalassinum. Next base: position 1,944,315,001 of record OX336388.2, on the reverse strand, counting down.
TGTATAGCGTAACACTAAAAAGTCCCTTGGTATTAAACCTTATATGGTGCACCATAAAGAAGGATGGAAAATTGAACGCCTAAATCAACATACCGTAACATGATGTATGAAAATATGATAAAATAATCATTTGCAACAAATTTCAAACACATATTAAAACTCTAAAAATGCCTGATTTTCCTACAGACCATTGCCAGTGGAAGAACGTGGCTAGTATTAAGGGACTTTTTTCAAGAAACATTGTGTGTCTGTGTGTGTATATGTGTGCTCCCCCCTTTCAATTGGAACACGAAATTTTGTCCAGAGGTAGCACTAGAAAAGGGCACCTCAGTTTCATGTTTATTTTGCCGCCATCTTTACCAAATCTCAATTGTGGCTATTCAATTGGTCAAAACTTAACATTAATAAACGACTAAACTAATCATCAGGGACCCGGAACAGAACTGAAATGCGTTACGTACCGCTGTGTATGCCATACCGCGGCCCCAAGCTGGCTTGCGGTATCGTTTCGTAACTGTAACTTGGAACTCGGTACGAGCAAGTGGAACGTTACAGCCCTGGAACGGTACAGTCGGAACTCGACTCCCAACTGTACCGAACATCAAGTTACGTGTTAGCGGAACGTTACGTATGGAACGGTACAGTCGGAACTCGCCTCCTAACTGTACCGAGCATCAAGGTACGTGTTAGCGGAACTTTAGCTCCTTTGTGACCAATAATAGTATTTCTCTTCTAAATTAAACCTCCCGTTCTTGCTTTTCGTTTACCTGTTAGCCTATTTTCATTCAGTAGTGATAGAAGCCATTTTTCAGTGATGCTTAATTCTAATAATGAAAGCTATTCAGTCGTGTTGACCGACTGAAAAGCTTCCTTTACTATGTACATTTATGAAAGATAGGCCTATGACATCAAATATAGTCCATGTGTGTGTACGTATGTGTGTGTTTGCATGTGTCCGTCGCCTCGCTCCCCTCCCTAATAAAATCTAAACTGCTAGATCGATTTCAACGAAACTCGGTAAGGTCATTGTACTATTTTGTCCGACCCGACTGTGCTCTTCAAATTTTATTACATCTCACCAATCCAACATGGCAACTGTGCGAAATATTTCACCGGCATTTCATATCTCCGAAACTATAACAGATATCACCTTGACGTTTTGTATGGTGGAAAAAAGCACTAATAGAAGTGTAACGATGGGACTCTCAAAAATCTCTTTTCAAAACGAACATGGCGGTAAAGCGATGTTGTTGTATTTAAATAGACTTTTCTCGCATTTAAACCATCCGAGCGCCGTCACACATGGTACAGCAAATGGTATACACCTTGTAATGCACTGACATCCTATTCAGCTCAATTGTTTACATAACTTCAAGATGGCGGCTGTGCGAAATTTTAAAATTAAGGTTTAATTTTTTATGTCCTAATCATGCGATCGAAACCAACGTTTGAACAATGCACCTACGCAATAATCATCATCTAATAGTACATAGCTCTATGGCCTACAATGCATATAAAAATCCAATATGGTGACCTTCTGAAATATTTAGACGATTCTCAATGTCAACTAATCTGTGACAGCAATCAAACTTAATTGTTTTTTTAACCACGAAATGGCGCCAGTGTCAATTTTAAAATCTCGTTTTTAGCCTATTTCTATTTATGAAAGAATAGGCTTATGAGATCACCTTTTGTCCGTGTGTGTCGGTGTGTTTGCCCCCAACTCCCACTAATAAAATCTAAGTGGCTGGATAGATTTCAATTAAATTCGGTAAGGTCATAATACTATTCTGGCCAACCCTGACCGTGCCCTACAAATTTTATTACTTTTCAACAATCCAACATGGCGGCTGTGCGAAATATTTCACTGGCATTCTATATCTCCGAATCTCAGAAGACTTCTGTTAAGTTACTTAGGAAGCAAAATAACCAGTGATGGTTGGAGGAAAGAGGATATAAAAAGTAGGTTGACTCAGGCAAGGAAATCATTTCTACAGAAAAGGAATCAGTTGACATCGTGTGTGGCACTTTATGGAAGTGAAAATTGGACTATTGGTGCAACAGAAAAGAGGAGATTTGAAGCGTTAGAAATGCGGCGTTACAGGAGAATGATGAAGATCAGATGGGAAGAGAGGGTTACAAACGAAGAGGTATTAAGACGAGTGGGAGAGGAGAGATGTTTATGGCGACTGCTAATGAAGCGAAGAGATAAGTTGGTAGGACACATACTAAGACACCCAGGAATAGCAAACTTAGTTATGGAAGGAAGGGTCGAGGACAAGAACTGTAAGGATAGACCGAGATTAGAATATGTTAAACAGTTTGCCTCGAATGTAGGGTGTGGTAGCTATGTTGAGATGAAACACTTAGCTCAGGACAGGGTGGCATGGAAAGCTGCATCAAACCAGTCAAAAGACTGAAAACTCAAACAACAACATCAGCCGATATGAATGAATTGATAAATATCAAAGACACAAGATAAATGTATAGCGTAACACTAAAAAGTCCCTTGGTATTAAACCTTATATGGTGCACCATAAAGATGGATGGAAAATTGAACGCCTAAATCAACATACCGTCACATGATGTATGAAAATATGATGAAATAATCATTTGCAACAAATTTCAAACACATATTAAAACTCTAACAAGAAGTTCCGTGACGAACTAAAGAGCCTACCTTCCCTAAAATTAAGATTCATGCTAATGATTAATCTACAGTATATGAACCTATCTAGAATAATGACGAAATTAAGTTGGTAATATCGAAATGTCTAATTAGTTCGAAATATACCTGGTATAATGTAGCCTAATAGAGCACTACTGTTGGCAGCCCTGGCGACTTAATATATACGACTTAGTTCCATCTCTTAAGGTACAGGATACACAATTTGGTAGAAGTCCAATTAATTTTACATGCAGTTATACTCGGGATTTATCAGCACTCGTAAAAGCATGTTTGGCAAGAATGTCATGCGTGTGCTGGTCAGAAATGATCTGAAATATTATGATATCCTGTTGTGCCAATTTTGAATGAAATCCATTTGTCAGTATAGAAGTTACATGTTTTCTTAAATTGGACCTATCTGTAGGCATAGAATCATGTTGGCAGGACTTACTTACATTGATTACTCCAAATTTATCTAGAATGCCAGGTGCTATACGTGTGGAAAGTATGGAGCTGTTGGCTTGCATATTTTCTGATATATTGATCTTGGGGAAAAAATATAGACAGCATTTATTAACAGTTGGCAGCCCTGATTGCTCTTAAGAATGAGCATAGTCATATCTGTTAAGGTACACATAGCACATACGAAATTTGGTTGAAATCCAACTGATAGTATAGGAGTTACTTGTATTTAAAAATTGGTGCTATCAGCAGGCTTAGAATCATGTTGGTAGAACTGACTATATATGTTACTCCAAATTAATCTAAAATGTAAGGTGCTATACGTGTTCATAGTTTAGAGCTGTCGGCTTGCATACTTTCTGATATACAGGTATTTGGATAAAAATAGAGAGAGAATTATTAACAGTTGGCAGCCCTGTTGGTTCTTAAGAATACGCTCAGTAATATCTGTTTATGTCCACATATTACATACAACATTTGGTTGAAATCCAATTGATAGTGCAGAAGTTATATGCATTTAAAAACTTGACTTATCTGAAAGCTTAAAATTATTTTGGCAACACTGTCATGTATGGCCTCATGGAAATTAAACAGAAATATCATTATCTACATGTGTGCCGATTTTGGAATGGCTCCTATGCATACCTTTCAAGATATCCAACATGGAGCTCAAATTTCTAGTGCGTTTTTTCAGCAGTTGGTAGCAGTGATATTATTTTCAAATATGGGCTTGAGATATTCCGGTATACATCTTTACTCATACTAAAAATTGTTTTCTATTGCTGCAGCCGTTTATGAGTTGATAGGGGGGGGGGGGAGGACACACACAGCCTGCCAGACAGACAGATAGACAAATAGACAAACACACAGACACACACACATTTTCCCGGATCGATCTCAAAAGTCTACTTTTCACATTTTGCAATTCCTGATTTTCGCACAGATCACTGCCAGTGGAAGAACGTGGCTAGTATTAACGGACTTTTTTCAAGAAACATTGTGTGCCTGTGTGTGTATATGTCTGCTCCCCTGTATCAATTGAAACACGAAATTTTGTACAGAGGTAGCACTAGAAAAGGGCACCTCTGTGTTATGTTTATTTTGCCGCCATCTTTACCAAATCTCAATTGTGGCTACTCAGTTGGTCAAAACGTAACATTAATAAACGACTAAACTAATCATCAGGGACCCGGAACAGAACGAAAATGCGTTACGTACCGCTGTGTATCACGTTACGTAACGTATGCCAGAACGCGGCCCCAAGCTGGCTTGCGGTATCGTTCCGAAACTGTAACTTGGAACTCGGTACGAGCAAGTGGAAAGATTCAGCCCTGGAACGGTACAGTCGGAACTCGCCTCCTAACTGTACCGAGCATCAAGGTACGTTTTAGCGGAACTTGAGCTCCTTAGTGACCAATAATATTATTTATTTTCTAACTTAAACCTCCAGTTGTTGCCTTTCGTTTACTTGTTGGCCTATTTTCATTTAGTATTGATAGAAGCCATTTTTCAGTGATGCTTAATTCTAATAATGAAAGCTATTCAGTCGTGTTGACCGACTGAAAAGCTTCCTTTATTATTTACATTTATGAAAGATAGGCCTATGACATCACATAGAGTCCGTGTGTGTGTTTGCATGTGACCGTCGCCTCGCTCCCCTCCCTAATAAAATCTAAACTGCTGGGGCGATTTCAACGAAACTCGGTAAGGTCATAGTACTATTTTGTCCAACCCGGACTGTGCTCTTCAAATTTTATTACATCTCACCAATCCAACCTGGCAATTGCCCGAAATATTTCACCGGCATTCCAAATCTCCGAAACTATTACAGATATCACCCTGATGTTTTGTATGGTGGAAAAAAATCACTAATATAATTGTAACTAAGGGACTCTCAAAAACCTCTTTACAAAACGAACATGGCGGCCAAGCGAATTTGTTGTATTTAAATAGACTTTTCTCGCATTTAAACCAACCGAGCGCCGTCACACATGGTACAGCAAATGGTATACACCTTATAATACACTGACATCCTATTCAGCACAATTGTTTACATAACTTCAAGATGTCGGCTGTGCGGAATTTTAAAATTAAGGTTTAATTTATTGTGTCCTAATCATGCGATCGAAACCAACGTTTGAACAATGAACCTACGCAATTATCATCATCCAATAGTGCATAGCTCTATGGCCTACCATGTATATAAAAATCCAATATGGTGTCCATCCGAAATATTTAGACAATTCTCAATGTCAACTAATCTGTGACAGCAATCAAACTTAATTGTTTTCTTAACCACGAGATGGAGCCTGTGTCAAAATTTAAAATCTCGTTTTTAGCCTATTTCTATTTATGAAAAAAATAGGCTTTTGAGATCACCTTTTGTCCGTGTGTGTCCGTGTGTGTGCCCCCACGCCCCACTAATAAAATCTAAGTGGCTGGATGGATTTCAATTAAATTCGGTAAGGTCATAGTACTATTCAGGCCGACCCCGACCGTGCCCTACAAATTTTATTACTTTTCAACAATCCAACATGGCGGCTGTGCGAAATATTTCACTGGCATTCTATATCTCCGAATCTCAGAAGACTTCTGTTACTTAGGAAGCAAAATAACAAGTGATTGATGGAGGAAAGAGGATATAAGAATTAGGTTGGCTCAGGCAAGGAAGGCATTTCTACAGAAAATGAATCTGTTGACATGGAGCGTGGCACTCTATGGAAGTGAAAATTGGACTATTGATGCAGCAGAAAAGAGGAGATTTGAAGCGTTTGAAATGTGGTGTTACAGGAGAATGATGAAGATCAGATAGGAAGAGAGGGTTACAAACGAAGAGCTATTAAGGCGAGTGGGAGAGGAGAGATGTTTCTGGCGACTGCTAATGAAGAGAAGAGATAGGTTGGTAGGACACATACTAAGACACCCAGGAATAGCAAACTTAGTTATGGAAGGAAGGTCGAGGACAAGAACTGTAGGGGTAGACCGAGATTAGAATATGTTAAACAGTGTGCCTTGAATGTGGGGTGTGGTAGCTGTGTGGAGATGAAACGCTTAGCTCAGGACAGGGAGGCATGGAGAGCGGGATAAAACCAGTCAAAAGACTGAAGACTCAAACAACAACATCAGCCGATATGAATGAATTGATAAAGATCAAAGACACAAGATAAATGTATAGCGTAACACTAAACAGTCCCTTGGTATTAAACCTTACATGGTGCACCATAAAGAAGGATTGAAAATTGAACGCCTAAAACAACATACCGCAACATGATGTATGAAAATATGATAAAATAATCATCTGCAACAAATTTAAAACACATATTAAAACCCTAGCAAGAAGATCGTGACGAACTAAAGAGCCTACTTTTCCTAAAATTAAGTTTCATACCAATGATTAAACTAGTGTATATGAACCTATCTGGAATAATGACGAAATTAAGTTGTTAATATCGAAATGTCTAATTAGTTCGAAATATACCTGGTATAATGTAGTCTAATAGAGCAGTACTGTTGGCAGCCCTGGCGACTTAATATATACATCTTCGTTCCATCTCTTAAGGTACAGAATACACAATTTGGTTGAATTCCAATGAACTTTACATGCAGTTAGACTCTGGATTTATCAGCACGCGTAAAAGCATGTTTGGCAACAATGTCATGCGTGTGCTGGTCAGAAATGATCTGAAATATTATGATATCTTGTTGTGCCAATTATGGATGAGATCCATTTTTAGTATACAAGTTACATGTTTTTAGCCTATTTTCAATTTTGAAAAAATAGGCTTATGAGATCACCTTTTGTCCGTGTGTGTGTGCGTGTGTGTGTGTGTGATTCGTGTGCGTGTCCCCCCCTAATAAAATCTAAACGGCAGGAGCGATTTCAATGAAACTCGGAAAGTTCATAGCACTATTCCTGGCGACCTCGACCGTGCCCTTCAAATTTTGTTACAACTCACCAATCCAACATGGCGGCTGTGCGAAATATTTCACCAGCATTCAATATCTCCGAAACTATTGCCGATATTACCCTGACATTTTCTATGGTGATAGAGGGAACTACTATAAGTTCACTTATGTGACTTTTGAAAACCTGGCAACTACAAAACCAACATGGAGGCCAAGCGAATTTGCGACTTTTAAATAGACGTTTCTCGCGATTTGACTAACCAAACGCAATGAAACTTGGTACAGTATATGCTTATATACATTGTAATGCACCGACATCTAACTTCGTTCAATTGTTTTCATAATCACAAGATGGCGGATGTGCGAAATATTTCACCGGCATTCTATATCTCTGAAACTATTAGGGGTATCTCCCTAAAATTTTGTACGGAGATAAAGGGCACTACTGGAAGTCCATCTATAAGACTTTCAAAAACCGGTTGACTACAAAACGAACATGGCGGCCAAGCGAATTAGAAAATTTTAAATAGACCTTTCTCGCGATTTAATGTTCCAAGCTCACTGAAACCTGGTACAGGAAATATTTATGCACATTGTAATCCACTGGTATCTAATTTAATCCAATTGTTTACATAACCTCAAGATAGCGGCAGTGCGAATTTTAAAATTAAGTTTTTATTTCTTGTGATGTAGTCATGCGATCGAAGTGAAAGTTTGAATAATGAACCTACGCAATAATTTTCCTTTAATGGTACATGACTCTATGGCCTATACATTTAACAATCCAACATGGCGACCATCCGAAATATTTAGACGATACTGAATATCTACGAATCTATTTTAGCAATCAAACTGCATTTTTTAATGTTCATAGGGGCTATGAACTTAAGTTCACCTATAGGACTTTAAATAACCTGGTGATCACAAATCCAACATGGCGGTGACGCGAATTATAAATATTCACATGGACGTTTCTCGCAATTTAACCATCCGAGTGCAGTGAAACTTGGTACAGTAAATCCTTATACGATTGTTAATCCACTGGCATCTAATTTATTTCAATTGTTTCCATATCCTCAAGATGGCAGCTGTGAAAAATTTTAAAATCTCCTTGTTTTTTCTTGTGTCCTAATTATGCGATTGAAGTTTGAATACTACACGTTCACAATAATCTGCATGTAACAGTACATAACTCTAGGACCTACATATATAAAATCCAACATGGCGACCATCCGAAATATTTAGTCGGTTCTTAATATCTACGAATCTATTACAGCAATCAAACAGAAATTTTGTATGTTGATAGAGGCAATTAACATAAGTAGGATATATGAAAATAGGCTGTATAGTTCTTCACGGAACTACTTGTTTAAAATTGAACCTATCTGCAGGCATAGAATCATGTTGGTAGCACTGTCTTATATTGATTACTCCAAATTTATCTAGAATGCCAGGTGCTATATGTGTGCAAATTATGGAGCTGTTGGCTTGCATATTTTCTGATTTATTGATATTAGGGAAGAAATATATAGACAGCATTTATAAACAGTTGGCAGCCCTGATTCCTCTTAAGAATAAGCATAGTCATATCTGTTATGGTACACATAGCACATGCGAAATTTGGTTGAAATCCAACTGATAGTATAGGAGTTACATGTATTTAAAATTTGGTGCTATCAGCAGGCTTAGAATCATGTTGGTAGAACTGACTATATAAGTTACTCCAAATTAATCTAAAATTTAAGGTACTAAACGTGTGCATAGTTTAAAGCTGTCGGCTTGCATACTTTCTGATATACAGGTATTTGGATAAAAAATAGAGAGAGCAATTATTAACAGTTGGCAGCCCTGGTGGTTCTTAAGAATACGCTCAGCCATATCTGTTTATATCCAAATATTACATACAACATTTGGTTGAAATCCAATTGATAGTGCAGAAGTTATATGCATTTAAAAACTTGACCTATCAGAAAGCTTAAAATTATTTTGGCAACATTGTCACGCATGGCCTCCTGGAAATTAAACAGAAATAGCATTATCTACTCGTGTGCCAATTTTGGAATAGCTCCCATGCATACCTTGCAAGATATCCAACATGGAGCTCAAGTGCGTTCTAGTGCGTTTTTTTCAGCAGTTGGTAGCACTGACATCATTTTCAAATATGGGCTTGAGATATTCCGGTATTCATCTTTACTCATACTAAAAAATGGTTTCGATTGCTGAAGCCGTTTATGAGTTGATAGGGGGAGGGGGGGAGACACACACAGAGCCAGACAGACAGACAGACAGGTAGCCAGACAGAAACACATTTTCCCGGATCGATCTCAAAAGCCTACTTTTTCCTCTTTTTTTGCAAAATGTCAAAAGTAGACTAAAAATGCCTGATTTTCTTACAGATCACTGCCAGTAGAAGAACGTGGCTAGTATTAAGGGACTTTTTTTCAAGAAACATTGTGTATCTGTGTGTGTATATGTCGGCTCCCCCCTATCAATTGAAACACGACATTTTGTACAGAAGTAGCACTAGAAAAGGGCACCTCAGTGTCATGTTTATTTTGCCGCCATCTTTACCAAATCTCAATTGTAGCTACTCAATTGGACAAAACTTAACATTAATAAACGACTAAACTAATCATCAGGGACACGGAACAGAACTGAAATGCGTTACGTACCGCTTGTGTTCCACGTTACGTTACGTACGCCATACCGCTGCCCCAAGCTGGCTTGCGGTATCGTTCCGGAACTGTAACTTGGAACTCAGAACGAGCGTGTGGAACGTTACAGCCCTGGAACATTACAGTCGGATCGGAACTCGACTCCCAACTGTACCGAGCATCAAGGTACGTGTAAGCGGAACTTAGGCTCCTTTGTGACCAATAATAGTATTTCTTTTCTAAATTAAACCTCCCGTTCCTGCTTTTCGTTTACTTGTTGGCCTATTGTCATTTAGTATTGATAGAAGCCATTTTTCAGTGATGCTTAATTCTAATAATGAAAGCTATTCAGTCGTGTTGACCGACTGGAAAGCTTCCTTTATTATTTACATTTATGAAAGATAGGCCTATGACATCACATAGAGTCCGTGTGTGTGTTTGCATGTGACCGTCGCCTCGCTCCTCCCCCTAATAAAATCTAAACTTCTGGAGCGATTTCAACGAAACTCAGTAAGGTCATAGTACTATTTTGTCCAACCCCGACTGTGCTCTTCAAATTTTATTACATCTCACCAATCCAACTTGGCAATTGCGCGAAATATTTCACCGGCATTCCTAATCTCCGAAACTATTACAGATATCACCCTGACGTTTTGTATGGTGGAAAAAAAAGCACTAATAGAAGTGTAACGATGGTACTCTCAAAAACCTCTTTACAAAACGAACATGGCGGTCAAGCGGAGTTGTTGTATTTAAATAGACTTTTCTCGAATTTAAACCATCCGAGTGCCGTCACACATGGTACATCAAATGGTATGCACCTTGTAATGCACTGACATCCTATTCAGCTCAATTGTTTACATAACTTCAAGATGGCGGCTGTGCGAAATTTTAAAATTAAGGTTTAATTTCTTGTGTCCTAATCATGCGATCGAAACCAACGTTTGAAGAATGAACCTACGCAATTATCATCATCTAATAGTACATAGCTCTATGGCCTACAAAGTATATAAAAATCCAATATGGTGACCATCCGAAATATGTAGACGATTCTCAATATCAACTAATCTGTGACAGCAATCAAACTTAATTGTTTTTTTAACCACGAGATGGCGCCAGTGTCAAATTTTAAAATCTCGCTTTTAGACTATTTCTATTTATGAAAAAATAGGCTTATGGTTCACCTTTTGTCCGTGTGTGTGCGTCCGTGTGTGAGCCCCCACGCCCCACTAATAAAATCTAAGTGGCTGGATAGATTTCAATTAAATTCGGTAAGGTCATAATACTATTCTGGCCGACCCCGACCGTGCCCTACAAATTTTATTACGTTTCAACAATCCAACGTGGCGGCTGTGCGAAATATTTCACTGTCATTCTATATCTCCGAATCTATTACTCATATCAACCTGAAATTTTGTACGGTGATAAAAGGCACTACTACAAAATCGTTCAAGGGACTTTCAGAAACCTGTTAACTACAAAACGAACATGACGACCATGCGAATTTTGAAACATTTAAATAGACTCTTCTGGCGGGTTAAAAATCCGAACGCAGTGAAACTTGGTACAGCAATTCTTTATACACTTTGCAATGCACTGACATATATTTTTGTCAAATTGTTTACATAACCTCAAGATGGCAGCTGTGCAAATTTTTAAAATTAAGTTTTAATTTTTTGTGTCGCAATCATGCGATCGAAATCAACGTTTGAATAATGAACCTACGCAATAATAGTCATCTAATAGTACATAACTCTATGGCCTACATATGTTACAATCCAACATGGCGAGCATCCAAAATATTTAGACGGATCACAAAATCTGATAATCTGACAGCAGTCAAACTGACATTTTGTGTGTTGATAGAGGCTATAAACATAAGTTCACCTATGGAACTTTCATAACCTGGTGATCACAAATCCAACCTGCCGGAGACGCGAAATGCGAATATTGAAAAGGATGAGCACAGTGAAACTTGGTATGGTATATGCTTATACAAATTTTAATCCACTGGCATCTAATTTATTTCAATTTTTTTTTTCAGAACCAGGAGATGGAGGCTGTGCAAAATTTTAAAATATCGTTTTTACCATTTCTTGTGTCCTAATCATGCAATTGAAGTTTGAATAATACTCTTACACAATAATCTTCATGTAATAGTACATAGTTCTAAGACCTACATATATAACAATCCAACATGTCGACTATCCGATATATTTAGACGATTCTCAATATCTACGAATCTATTACAGCAATCAAACTGAATTTTGTATGTTGATAGAGGCAATTAACATAAGCAGGATAAATGAAACTGGGCTACACATTTCTTCACGGAAATACTTGTTATTTCTTGTGTCCTAATTATGCGATTGAAGTTTGAATAATATATTTACGCAATAATCTTCATGTTCTTATATTATATTTTTTAAGCGTATGGCTTTTGGTGCCGGGAGTGTCCGAGTACATGTTCGGCTCGCTCAAGTTTTCAGCTACTTCTATGCGGACACCCATGGGGTGAGCTACAAGTACCGTCCCGTGTGGTGGTTGCCTGGCGAGGAAAGTGTGAATGTAAGGATGAGGAATTGGAAGGTAGAGGCTGTGGCCTATAGTTGGGGACTAACCCCGGCATTTGCCTGGAAGGAAGATAGGAAACTACAGAAAACCATCTTCAAGGTTGCCGGTGGAGGGTTTCGAGCCTCCTCGCCTACCGGATGTGAGCGACTGCCTGCAGTCACGCCGTAACGAGCACGGCTAACTCAACCGGTATCTTCAGGTAATAGTAGTCTACAAAACTCTATGACCTACATACCGAACGGTCCACTGGCCCCTTACGATCCAGTTTTATGCATTCTGTCACATGAACTACAATTCTGAAAGACATAGGTCCCTCTCCCTAAACCGGGGTAATATAACGAGATGTGTGTTTACGGGCTGGAAGACAGCAGGAATCGTGAGCGCCACTATTAATTCAGTATGGGTACCTCGAATGAACCCGTTAAACGAGCCGTGATACGCAGAACACACACTTGAAAACAAGAGGTGCACGCACACACCAAGAGCAGGTATTGTATAGACTGGGAGGTGCGCGCTGCAGGTCAAATGTCGCAGTAGCTCACATGGCAAGCGCGCGATTGGAGTTGCCTGGCAAGTGGCAAGGTTATATACTTAGTCGTTTTCACAGACTGATTAGTTTTTATTTTCGTTATCTTTTTACCCTCCTGGGTTGGCTTTTCCCACGGACTAAGCGAAGGACGGTGTCCTGCAACTTGACGCTCTGGATCAGGGGATACAACTGGGGAGTGTGACTAGCAATTCGCCCAGGCGGCCTCACCTGCGAAGTGAACAGGGGCCTGATGAGGGGATGGGAAGAGTGAGAGGGATAGGCAAGGAAGAGGGAAGGAGGCGGTCGTGGCCTTTGGTTAGGTACTGTACCTTTCCAGCATTTGCCCGAAGACAAAGTGGGAAACCACGGAAAACCACTCGAAGATGGCTGAGGTGGGAATCGAACCCACTCTACTCTTCTCCCCGAGGCTGAGTAGACCCCGTTTCAGCCCTCATACCACTTGTCAAATTTCTTGTTAGAGCCGGGTATCGAACCTCAGACCTATGGGGTGGCATTTATGCACGCTGACCACTACACCACGGAGGCGTCACGATTTGTTTATTTGGCTCTGTAAAAGACCATGTCACTGCGGAGGCCCGGGTTCAAATCTCGGCTCTGCCACGAAATTTTGTTTCTGGTCTGAGGCCTGGACGGGGTTCACCCAACCTCGTGGGGCACACAGACTTAGTAGAGGCAGGTTCGCTTCCTGCCTCAGCCATCCTAGAAGTGGTTTTCCGTGGTTTCCTACGTCTCCTCCAGGCGATTGCTGGGATGGTTCCTTTCGAAAGGACCACGGCATCTTTCTTCCCACTCCCTTCGCTGCCCTTTCCTTCATTAGACCCAAGTTCGTGGTCACTTAGGCGATTGGCTTGTCACCATCCCCAGTTGTATCTGCTGTCAAGGTGTGTTCAGCTCCGAGGCACTGTCCTGGAATTCGACGGTAGAGGACTGATCCCTCGCAAAGTCCGAGGGTAAAGCCGAGCTTGGAGGGTAAGCGATCAAATAAAAAGAAAAAGAAAAGAAGACCGTGTGTATCGTTGCATAAGCTAAGGTGCTGGATTGGACAAGGATGAGGAGGTGATTGTCTCTGGCTAGGGCACAGGCATCCAGTTAGCTACGTCGTACATGTTCCAAGCTTCGTAGACCACAGTTAGGGCAAAGTGTGCCCCATTGGAACGAAAACAACATGCGATGGCAAGTCAGTATGTAGCTGCGCGAACTCGCTCCTTCGACGTAATTCACAACACGAAGCGTATTCACTGCCTCGAGATGTATTCCAGCGAAGAGCATATGAATATGTTCAGGCGCGGATCTAGAGTTTGGCTTTGGGGGGGGGGGGGGGTCAGAGAATCGAAATAGTTAAGCAAAATGGTATCACTAAAAACGCAATCACAAAATAACCAAACGTACAAAACCAGACCAATTTTTTGCAAGCTACATGGATAGAAATTTGATGCGTATAGCGCACCTAAAATATTCGTACAAATTGCAACGGCATGTTTTGCAACTTTTACATCGAGCTTCGAGAAAAATACCAAAGTACGTTGCAGTTTCGGCAAGTCGGGTTGGTACCGACAAAGGGAGAAAGTCACAGCTTAAATTGCCAACCAAGCTTGCAGTTTGGACGTCGGAAAATTTGTTTGGTGCGAAAAAAGCCCCAAATTCCTATTCGTGCATTGCTGCACATTCATCGTGACATCACTATAAAGATCGATTCAGTAATCACAAGGTTTGCTAAACAAAATAGACGAGTTGATTTTGTTATATAAATACTCGTTTTTATATAACAGGTATGAAGTAGTAAATAAGTACAGTTGTAACAGAACATAATAATTGCAATAAAGAAATTTTCAGTATTGAATAAAATGAAAAAAAAAAAGTTTTTCAGTTAAAATTCGTTAAGTTTCATTTGTCTGGTTATTGTGTTTTGGTTTTTTGAGTTTGTAAAAAATTTGTTCTCCGTTTGGGGGGGGGGGGGTCATGACCCCCGTGACTCCCCCCCTTGAATCCGCGCCTGAATATGTTATATTAATGGAGGAGCTCGACAGAATGCATACCAGGTGCATCGCCTGTACCAAGAACTCTATCCGGATAGACAACGACCGACAGGCATGGTATTTCGGAGTGTGGAAAGACGCCTGGGAGATACTGGATCCCTGGGAAAAACACGGCCTGTTTGAGATCATCGCGTGTCGTCTGCTCACAATGAAGAGGTTGTGTTTGACGATATCCGGCGTCACCCTCATACTACCACATGGGCCATTGCACTGGAGACGAACATCAGCCGAGTGTCTGTTATGCGGATAATGCACACCCACTGGTTTCACCCGTACCATCTGCACTTACACTTGGAGATACATGGTCATGATTTCGAAGCACGGGTGGCATTCTGTGGAAACTGATCCGGCTTTTCTAGCGACCATCTTATTTACGGACGAAGCACGATTCCACAACAATGGAACCGTTTATCGTCATAATATGCATTACTGGAGTGTGGGTAATCCCCATTGGGTGCGACAGACATCCTTTTAGGTACACCCCCGTGTGGGTTGCGGATTAGAATACACACACGGTATGCTCTGCTTGTCGTAGGAGGACACTAATAGGGCCGACAAGACAGACTGACATGACTGACTTTGATTTTGAAGACTCCCTGTTGATTGGAAGAGAAAATTCATCTACGGAATCCCCTGCCTGTAAAAGGTCTTTTCCGACTTCCGGTCCCATTTTTGGTTTGACCCTTAGAAATAAACGTCATGCTGCCTGCGGAAGGGCCACCAACTTGGCCATCTGGCCAGAAAGCCTGGACGGTATTCCCCATCCCGTCAGGTGGGTGCGCCATGTACCCTTGCAGTGGTATCCGCCTCACAACGGAGGTCCCTGCACGGCCGAATAATTTCGCCAAACATATCACTGTGCATGCCGAGGGGGAAGTGCCTATTCAAGGCACTGGGACCCCGGGCAATACCTGCTATGCCAGGTAGGTATTGCCTTGGCTGGGTAGCGCCCACAGTGATGACCCTCGTTCGGAGTAGGTTGTATTCGGGGAGGGTGATTTCGGGATGACGCGAAAGCGGCCCAATAAATCATCAGAGGGTGTCCCCCTTAAATAGCCGTCTCTTGAGTGTCGGATCAGGGATAAAACTTTCAATGCACGTTTCCCTGTTGACAAGTCGCATCGCTACCTGGTAGCTATCAGGACAGACGGGGATTATTTCAAAGTGGTGAAATCAATGATCTTTTCCGAGGAATTCGAGGGGAAATTTGGAGATCTAAACGGGATTTCCAAGCTCCGGAACGGACAGCTCCTACTGCATACAATTAGCCGACAGCAAACCGAAACGTTGCTGGAATGCACGCATTTCAGCGAAATTCCCGTTAGCCTATGGTCTCAAAACACGAAACGCTGAATGAGGTCCGTGGAGTTATTTTCCATCGTAAATTCATTTTGAATAGCGATGCGGAATTGTTGCGGAATCTGGGGAAGATAGGCGTCACCAAGATTGGGCGCATCACCCGAAAGATTGGAGAGAACAGCGTCGATACCGGCGCTTTTATTCTCCATTTTGAGGGTGATGTTTTACCTAAGCAGATGTAGGTCACATCGAACCACTGCGATGTTCGACCGTACATCCCTCCACCTATGTGATGTTATCAATGCCAGAAATTCGGGCATGTTTCTGCCAGGTGCACTGCCAAGGCCGTGTGTAGAGAGTGTGACAAGGGGACACATGAGGGTGAGAGGTGTATGCCTCCCCCGATTTGTCCTATACCAGACCCAAAACAACTGTGAACATGGGCTCGCCCATTAGCGTGCGTCCAGCGGAGCGCTGTTGCCACAGTGAGACTGGCAGAGATGACACAGCTCTACGCTCGCAGTATACACACGACCTTCCCCCAGAACACAAGGCGCTCCGAATGCAAGCGCATGTACGAGCTGGGGGACCTGATCCTACGAATATCTATCCTCACAACGGATTGCACACAATGTGATATGAGGCAGATATAAGATGCCACACAAACGTTATTCGTGAAAGTGACCACCAGCGACCAGCATTCTTGGCTGTCGCGCAGGAGGTTCAGGTTCGATTGCCGGCTCTGCCAAGCTATTTAATTTTAGTCTGAGGGCTAGAACAGGGTTCGCTCAATCTCGTGAGGCAAAGCTGGGAAGATGTAGGTAAAATTCCTACCTCAGTCATCCTGAAAGGGGTTTCTCATTTATGCTCCGGGCAAATACCGGGATGGTTCCTAACTTAAGGACACGGCCGCCTCCTTCCCAATCCTCACCAGAATAATAATAATACACACACTCTAATACAGACACCACAGTAACCCAGATTTTCAGACAAGCACACGGGGCTAAAGTACCAATATGTCCAAGCCCCTCAAATGAAACAACAATTACAACGTTATTATATCACATGACGTAATCTACACGCCAAGCCATTCTGAGTAACATTGCTTGGTAGCCCTTTATAAGGTAATAGAAACAGAGAATACAATTTTTGGGATCAGTTTTTGTTTTTCGGAGACCACCTTGTGGTGTACTGGCTAGCACATTGCTGTCCATTCTCGGCTGTCACCGCGGAGTCCCGGGTACGATTCCCAACAAATGTAATTCTGGTCTGAGGGCTGGAACACGGTACACTCAGCCTCGTGATGCAAACATAGGAATATTTGGGTTGGATTCCTACCTTAGCCATCCTGGAAGTGGTTCTTCTGTGGATTCGCACTTCTACTCCAGGCAAATGCCGGGATGGTACCTAACGTAAGGCCACGGCCGCTTCCTACGCAAATCCTTCCTCAATTACAAATATACACACTAGCAGAGACATCACAGTGTCACAGGTTATCAGATAAATTCCACACACACACAAATACAGGGGGCTACATGACCACGATGTCACAAAGCCCCTACAACAATAATAATAATCAACAACAACAACAACTCTTGCTGTCACCCATGATGTCCAGATTCGATTCACGGCTCAATCAAGACATTTAGTTCTGGTCTTAGGGTTAGAACCGGGTACTCTATGAAGAAAACATATTTGCCGACAACACAACAACACAGGTTATCAGATTTTGTGTTTTCACATACTTCTGTATTCGAAAGATTCTTTAAAAGGCCGTATACCCTGAAAAATATTGTTCTTGCCTCGCTGTTCGACTGCCACTCGGCTTGCTACGGAACATTGTTATGAGTTCAAAACTTCAGCTCACAGCACTAACTTCTATAAGCTCCACTACTGAATTGATACAGCCATGCTGTCACTGTTATCTTCCCCAGCGAAACTAAATATTTCAACACCTAACCGTTCTTCGCTCTAATTATCCCTTCAGTTCAAGAGCAGATGATATCTCCCGAACGGCTGGTCGTATCGTCATGGGGTTTGCACAGTCAGCTTCAGAATGTTTAGCTCTGTAACATAGGTTCATCTAAATAATTGGATAATTAATGATTTTCGTGCGCGGAGAGAAATAGGGATTTCGTACGGCACAGCGAGCCCAGATTGCGTAGTTAACTAGGCAACGCCGCGCTATGCAATTGGCTGGCGCGGGTGAGCGCGTGAATCTGGCTCCTCCCTCATGTTCACAGTTATTTTGGGCCTGGTATAACTGCCAAGGAAGCCACTCTCCACGATCGAAGCAGTGCCCTGAGTTCTGTAAAGAAGCCACAATCCAAGAAATCAGAACATTGCATCGGCTTTCATATCACGATGCTCGCAAGAGGTACCGTGATATGGATGCCCCCGAATTTCGGGTGACGTTTCGGGCCGCAGCGACGCCCTCATTCACCCCTGCTGTCACAGTTCCCAGTGTAGTACCCTCGATTTCCGGTAATTCAGCAGATTTGAAATCACCCCTCGCTGTACCAGCGAAAATTGTCTGCCCGAAGGAGGTCCCACAACCTTCTTCGGGCAAGGAAAAGAAGGCGACAGTTATATCATCTAAACCGGCGAAATCGGAGAAGTCCTCTTCTTCTTTGAACCGGTCGGCTAACATGTCTTCCTCAGTTAACAAGGGAAAGAAGAGTTTGCCGACCAGGGAAGGTCCTTCTTCCAGTCCACCTGATATGACAAAAGTAGTAGTGGAGATGAGAGAGAAGGTTCGTCGCCATCTCTCTCGCCCTCCTCCTGACGGAGTGGCTACTGTCTCTGCTGGCCTTCCCGCTCCCACGACCATCAAGGGAGGGAAGCCGGCTGAAGCCAAACTCGTCCGTATGGAGGAACTCCCCTACAAATAGGAAAATACATCAGCGGAGGAGAGAGGAACGGTTCAGCGCCGTTTCTCTTCCTCTCCTAGAGACAGGGCTGCTCAGGTATCTGATGGCCATTCCACTCCCACCACCACCAGTGGAGCGGTGTCAGCAGGAGCGGTCATGTTTTGTAAGGAACTGGCGTCTGTGGGGAAGCGACCATCTACTTCCCCAAATAGACGTCAGCGCCGATCAAGAAAGAAATCTCTTCGGGACATGTCGGGGACAGACACCCAGTCTTCGGACCGGGAGAAAGTCCCTCGACACCGCTCTCGCTCTTCCCCAAGAGCGAGACTCGTGAAGTCCGACGAGGACCGCGCGCCATCCAGGGGACTACCCGCTCCATTTTCTTCGTCTTCGGACCGAGATGTGGAGATTGAGGTGCGCTCTCCTGCCCCATCATATCCAACTAGAGATGAGGAATGGTGGCAAACGGTCAAGCGTAAGTAGAAGACCCACTTCTACTTACAAGGGAACTGTAATAGCTATTCTGGTCATCTCAATGAGTTACGTCAATTAATATCTGTGTTTTCGGCAACCATTGTCTGTCTTCAGGAATCCAGGTTTCGTCCTGGACGTGAGACAATAATGCGTTACTTCAACCTCTTCTCTGAAGACCCGGTGGATGGAGCTGTGGCCGTCGGTGGCGTCTGCATTCTCGTCCACTCTAGCCTCTTTAGTGAAGAGGTGCCGTTGCGTACTCAGCTAGAGGCAGTTGCAGTTCGTACTTCGTCGCCAGTAATGGCAACAGTATGTAACGTGTACATTCCACCTGATTCTCAACTGGATTGAAACCAGCTGGTGGATCTAGTCTCTAAGCTCCCCCCCCCCCCTCCTTTTCTCCTTCTGGGATATGTTAATGCCCACAACACCATCTAGGGCTCCGCTACCACTAGTGATGGAGGGAGAGGTTTTGAGAGACTGTTCAGGTGGCTGGAGCTGTATTTGTTAAACACAGGGGAACCTACGCACTTCTCTATTGCACACGGCACTTATTCAAATGTCGATATCACCTTGTGCTGTCGTGCGCTGGTTCCCCTGCTACAGTGGGGTGTATACGACGACCTTTGTATTAGTGACCATTTCCCGATTATCGTTACTCTTCCGAACCAGAGAGCCATCGAATTACCAAGTCGATGGCTTCTCCGTCGGGCTGATTGGACAACTTTCACAGCACGTGCTGATTTTGCCGAAGATACCTTTGAGAGTGTCTATGATCATACCATTCACATAACGCATGGTATTTCGGCAGCTGCTGAGGAAACAATACCTTCCTCATCCGGCAACTCCCACCGGAAACTTGCCCCTTGGTGGACAGCCAAGATTGCAGCAGCCTTTAAAGATCGTCGACGTGCTTTCAAATGCTATCGGAAGCAAAACACTATGGCCAACCTTATCACCTTCAAAAGGATGCGTGCTAGAGCCCGATATCTGATTCGGGAGAGTAATAAAACGACGTGGGAAAAGTATGTGTTGTTTATGACGACACATACTCCTTCATCTCAAGTGTGGACTAAGCTTCGTCGGATCTCCGGACTCCCGATATCATTGATGGCACACGGAGTCTCCATCATCGGAGACATCATCACGGACCAACTCGCCATTGCCAACCGTATTGGATCGCACTTCAATGATGTATCCTGTTCTGGGAGTTACGATCCTACGTTTCTGACTCTGAAGCGGGAGGCGGATACTCACCCCTTGTCCTTTGCCACTGCTGCTTTGGAGTCCTACAATGTACCTTTCTCTGAAAGGGAACTGCGCAGTGCGCTTTCACTGTGTAGGGATACGTCTCCCGGACCGGATAACATACAGAATCAAATGTTAAAACATCTGTGTGAATCCAGTATAAAGCAATTGTTGGTCCTCTTCAATCGTATATGGATTGATGGGCAGTTTCCATCTCAATGGCGAGAGTGGATCATGATACCGGTTCCCAAGGCTGGAAAGGATCCCAAACTTGTCAGCAGCTACAGGCCTCTCAAATGCCCTATGTAAGCTGCGAGAGAAGATGGTGAACCATCGACTGGTGTGGTTCCTGGAAGAGAGAAGCTTACTGTCAGGGTACCAGTCTAGATTTCGCTCCCATATGTCCACCACCGTCTATCTGGTGCGACTTGTGAGCGCCATACAGGAGGCATTTCTCCGAATTACCTACGACACCATATGGCTCTACGAGATCCTTTCCACCCTTCATGAGTGGGGACTCCATGGTAATCTACCGACTTTCATTACGAATTTCATGTAGTCCGACTCTTCCGTTTAAGGGTCGGTAGAACATATCGCAATATTATACTCAAGAAAACGAAGTTCCTCAGGGTTCTGTTCTGTCACCTTGTTCGAGGTTGTCATATCTTTTGGCCAAAGATGCTACATTAAGATTGTTTTTTTTTTCTCTATTGTCTTTTTTCCACTGTTGTAAGATTAACTGTCATGGCATCCAGAAGTGTCAATAAATGGTTGTTTTGAATTGATATATGTTCCTTAAATATAAAAGAAGAAAGAATCTGCGATACGCCGGTGAGCGTAAAAGTAAAATAAGTGGCGACCAGTGATAGGATAAATCCCTATATATATTATAATTGTGAAAATCTGTGTGTCCGTGTGTGTGTGTGTGTGTGTGTGTGTTAGTTTGTTACCTCTTGACACTAAAACGGCTGGACGGATTTGGATGAAATTTGAAATGGAGACAGCTTATACCCTGGGATAACATATAGGCATCCTTTCATCCGGAAATAAATCATTGTTCCCGTGGAACAGGCAACATAACTGAAAAGTCACCAAAAATACTCAACCGGGACAAAATATCGAAGTTGTCGCAAAAAGACCGGACAAAGCTCATTTTACGCCCCTCGATGCAAGGAACAATACTCGGTGGGTCCCTACGGGACACCGAAAACCACATTTTAAGGCCCTAAAACCAACCGTTTCAAAGATATTTGCAGAAAACTATCTTTACTCTGATAAACTGATGAAATAATGGCAAGTCCGTTTCCATGGCAACTGAACCTCACGGTATGACATCCGATTTTATATATATATCCCTGTAGGAGGCAATGCCAATCAATTTGTTATCTTTTTCAAGATATATATGAACACAATAAGAACAGGGTAGCGCACCTGCCTTTCATCCGGAGGCCCCGGGTTCGATTCCCGGCTCCATCAGAGACTTTAGACACTGACGTGAGGGCTGCAACGGAGTAGAAATTCTTTTCAGTAAAATAGACTGGTTCACAATTTTGTAAGTTCACATTGAGGTATGTGACAGTGGGATGCGTTAAGTGTTACGGAAACGGCAATAGCCGCCACAGAGCTTCGTTACTACTGAAATAACGACCACACTGATATTTGTACTTAACTATATGGGATTTGTGATTTGTGAGCCCAGAGTTTATGAAATTGAACGTAGCTATATCGCTACCTGTATTTAGGAGCCGCTAATGTAGTGTTTAAAAATTAAAAGTGGGAGCGAAGATTTTCTATATATCCCTGTAGGAGGCAACGCCAATCCATTTATTATCTTTTTCAAGATATACAGTATATACAAACACAATAACAACAGGGTAGCGCGCCTGCCTCTCATCCGGAGGCCCCGGGTTCGATTCTTGGCTCCATCAGAGATTTTAGACACTGACGTGAGGGCTGCAACGGAGTGCACTCAGCTTCGTGAGGACAATTGAGTAGCTGTCTGATAGCGAGGCAGCGCCCTGGACACGAAGAACAAGATTAACGGCCGAGGGGACACGGTACACTGACCACACGTCACCACAATATCTGCAGGCCAAATGGCTGGGAAGCGGTCGCATGATAGGCCTAGGCCCTTCATGGTCTGTAGTGCCAGGGGTAAAAAAATTAGGGAAAGCGCCTTCTAATACCACCTTTAATTTGTAAACACAACAGTAGCGGCTTCTAGGGGAGCGTGATGGCGCAGTGGCTTAGCTTCTCGCCTTTCACCAGGACGGCCGGGGTTCGAATCCCGGTGACAGCGGGGTGGAATTTTCACCTGGAAAATCACGTGGCGTCAGGAAGGGCATCCGGCCTTAAATCCCCGGCCAAAACCAAAATAAGCCTGGCTGGCTACGGCGACCCCAATTAATTGGGAATAGCTGAAGAAAGTTTTACAGTAGCAGCTACTAAATAAAGGTAGCGATATAGCTACGTTCAATTTCATAAACACTGGGCTTACAAATCCCGTATAGTTAAGTAAAAATAACAGTCTGTTCGTTATTTCAGTAGCAACGAAGCTCTGTGGCGGCTATTGCCGTTTCCGTAACACTTAAGGCATCCCGCCGTCACATACCTCAATGTGCACTTACAAAATTGTGAACCAGTCTATTTTACTGAAAAGAATTTCTACGTGCGAATATCCACTCCGGCAAAAAACAACAATCACTACCTTTTCCAAAATGTACACAAGACATGATTTTTAAAGCACTCTTCTGTATGTTGAGGTACAGAGATATACCACATGGAAAGATACAATAAAATGTTGGCAAATGTGAGTTCAAGGAACTGCTGTTCAGGATAGGCTTTCGGTGCAGGTTATGCGGCCCATGTTCGTAACATGGAATGTTTTCTTTTGACAATGCATCTACACCATGTGCGAGGGCAACGCATTTCAAAGATCTCTAAAAACACAATAAACAGGAAGTTGGAGAAAAATTTTAAGTGGGAGAGAAGATTCAAGGAGAAATAATTTCATCTTTGAGATTTGCTGATGACATCGTCATCTTGACCGATACGCCAGAGGAATTGAATGAGTGTTTGAATGGTATGGACTCCGTCTTGAGGAAATAATTCATGATGGAAATCAATAAATGTAAAACAAAATTATTGGAATGCAGCCAAAATAAATCAGAAACATCTATGCACATCAAATTGGCAGGTGAAACGCTACGGGAAGTAGGAGACTTCTGTTACTTAGGAAGAAAAATAGCAAGTGACGGACGAAGCAAAGAGGTTGGCTCAGGCAAGGACATCATTTCTACAGAAAAGGAATCTGTTGACATCGAATATACATTTAGTTATTAGGAAGTAATTTTTGAAAGCTTTTGTCTGGAGTGTGACACTATAAGGAAGTGTAACTTGGACTAATGGTGCAGCAAAAAAGAGGAGAATTGAAGCGTTTGAAATGTGGTGTTACAGGAGAATGATGATGATCAGATGGGTAGATGGGGTAACAAATAAAGAGCTATTAAGACGAGTGGGAGTGGAGAGATGTTTCTGGCGACTGCTATTGAAGAGAAGATATAGGTTAGTACGACACATATTAAGACACCCAGGAATAGCAAGCTTAGTTATGG
Organism: Meconema thalassinum; assembly: GCA_946902985.2. Lineage (NCBI taxonomy): Eukaryota > Metazoa > Arthropoda > Insecta > Orthoptera > Tettigoniidae > Meconema > Meconema thalassinum. The sequence goes on along the minus strand of OX336388.2, from coordinate 1,944,290,646 downwards.
ATGGGAGGGTTAAGGACAAGAACTGTAGGGTAGACCAGGGTAAAACAGATTGCCTCGGATGTAGGGTGTGGTAGCGATATAGAGATGAAACGATGAGCTCAGGAGAGGGAGTCATGGAGGGCTGCATCAGTCCAGTTAAGAAACTGAAGACTCAAACAACAACAGTTGGGAATTTTAATTACTTAGAGAGGCATGTGAGGAAAAAGGGTTGCTGGAGAATTTCAATCCCTGGGATGTAACACTGGAAGAGAGTGAATAATGTACATCAACGGCCAAGGTCAGAGATATTTTACTATAGGTAAGGAAAAATACTTTTGATTCCCCATATTCCGATAGATTTGCCATTCCATTGTGCAAGAGTGCAGTTCCCTCTTCAAACAATATTCGCAATTTCTATTAACAAAGCGCAATCGCACACACTTAACAGCAGGTGTACAATTGCATAGTCCCCATTGACTTGATCGCGAGCGAAGCCGCGGGTACCTGCTAGTATATTATAATTGTGAAAGTCTGTGTGTGTGTGTGTTAGTTTGTTACCTCTTGACACTAAAACGGCTGGACGGATTTGGATGAAATTTGAAATGGAGACAGCTTATACCCTGAGATAACATATAGGCTGGCTTTCATCCGTAAATAAATCATTGTTCCCGTGGAACAGGCAACATAACTGAAAAGTCACCAAAAATACTCAACCGGGACAAAATATCGAAGTTGTCGCAAAAAGACCGGACAAAGCTCATTTTACGCCCCTCGATGCAAGGAACAATACTCGGTAGGTCCCTACGGGACACCGAAAACCACATTTTAAGGCCCTAAAACCAACCGTTTCAAAGATATTCGCAGAAAACTATCTTTACTCTGATAAACTGATGAAATAATGGCAAGTCCGTTTCCATGGCAACTGAACCTCACGGTATGACATCCGATTTTATATACATATCCCTGTAGGAGGCAAAGCCAATCAATTTGTTATCTTTTTCAAGATATATATGAACACAATAAGAACAGGGTAACGCGCCTGCCTCTCATCCTGAGGCCCCGGGTTCGATTCTTGGCTCCATCAGAGATTTTAGACACTGACGTGAGGACTGCAACGGAGTGCACTCAGCTTCGTGAGGACAATTGAGTAGCTGACTGATAGCGAGGCAGCGCCCTGGTCACGAAGAACAAGACTAACGGCCGAGGGGACACGGTACACTGACCACGCGTCACCACAATATCTGCAGGCCAAATGGCTGGGAAGCGGTCGCATGATAGGCCTAGGCCCTTCATGGTCTGTAGTGCCAGGGGTAAAAAAATAGGGAAAGCGCCTTCTAATACAACCTTTAATTTGTAAACACTACAGTAGCGGCTTCTAGGGAAGCGTGATGGCGCAGTGGCTTAGCTTCTCGCCTTTCACCAGGACGGCCGGGGTTCGAATCCCGGTGACAGCGGGGTGGAATTTTCACCTGGAAAATCACGTGGCGTCAGGAAGAGCATCCGGCCTTAAATCCCCGGCCAAAACCGAAATGAGCCTGGCTGGCTACGGTGACCCCAATTAATTGGGAATAGCTGAAGAAAGTTTTACAGTAGCAGCTACTAAATAAAGGTAGCGATATAGCTACGTTCAATTTCATAAACACTAGGCTCACAAATCCCGTATAGTTAAGTAAAAATAACAGTCTGGTCGTTATTTCAGTAGCAACGAAGCTCTGTGGTGGCTATTGCCGTGTCCGTAACACTTAAGGCATCCCGCCGTCACATACCTCAATGTGCACTTCAAAATTGTGAACCAGTCTATTTTACTGAAAAGAATTTCTACGAGCGAGTATCCACTCCGGCAAAAACCACACTCACTACCTTTTCCAAAATTTACACAAGACATGATTTTTAAAGCACTCTTCTGTGTGTTGAGGTACAGAGATATACCACATGGAAAGATACAATAAAATGTTGGCAAATCTGAGTTCAAGGAACTGCTGTTCAGAATAGGCTTTCGGTGCAGGTTATGCGGCCCATGTTCGTAACATGGAATGTTTTCTTTTGACAATGCATCTACACCAAGTGCGAGGGCAACGCATTTCAAAGATCTCTAAAAACACAATAAACAGGTAGTTGGAGAAAAATTTTAAGTGGGAGCGAAGATTCAAAGAGAAATAATTTCATCTTAGAGAATTGCTGATGAGATCGTCATCTTGACCGATACGCCAGAGGAATTGAATGAGTTTTTGAATGGTATGGACTCCGTCTTGAGGAAATAATTCATGATGGATATCAATAAATGTAAAGCAAAATTATTGGAATGCAGCCAAAATAAATCAGAAACCTCTATGCACATCAAATTGGCAGGTGAAACGCTACGTGAAGTAGGAGACTTCTGTTACTTAGGAAGAAAAATAGCCAGTGATGGACGAAGCAAAGAGGTTGGCTCAGGCAAGGACATCATTTCTACAAAAAAGGAATCTGTTGACATCGAATATACATTTAGATATTAGGAAGTAATTTTTTAAAGCTTTTGTCTGGAGCGTGACACTATAAGGAAGTGAAACTTGGTCTAATGGTGCAGCAGAAAAGAGGAGAATTGAAGCGTTTGTAATGTGGTGTTACAGGAGAATGATGATGATCAGATGGGTAGATGGGGTAACAAATAAAGAGCTATTAAGACGAGTGGGAGTGGAGAGATGTTTCTGGCGACTGCTATTGAAGAGAAGATATAGGTTGGTACGACACATATTAAGACACCCAGAAATAGCAAGCTTAGTTATGGATGGGAGGGTTAAGGACAAGAACTGTAGGGTAGACCAGGGTAAAACAGATTGCCTCGGATGTAGGGTGTGGTAGCGATATAGAGATGAAACGATTAGCTCAGGAGAGGGAGTCATGGAGGGCTGCATCAGTCCAGTCAAGCAACTGAAGACTCAAACAACAACAGTTGGGAATTTTAATTACTTAGAGAGGCATGTGAGGCAAAAGGGTTGTTGGAGAATTTCAATCCCTGGGATGTAACTGGAAGAGAGTGCATAATGTACATCAACGGCCAAGGTCAGAGATATTTTACTATAGGTAAGGAAAAATACTTTTGATTCCCCATATTCCGATAGATTTGCCATTCCAGTGTGCAAGAGTGCAGTTCCCTCTTCAAACAATATTCGCAATTTCTATTAACAAAGCGCAATCGCACACACTTAACAGCAGGTGTACAATTGCATAGTCCCCATTGACTTGATCGCGAGCGAAGCCGCGGGTAGCTGCTAGTATATCAATATATTTTAATTATGGAGACAACCCAACGTGAACTGGATCGAGCGATAAAGCTACGTAAGGTAACACGGGCGGCGTTTTCGAGGCAGTTGAATAACCTCAAAGTGAAATTGATGACGTCCAGATGACAGCTCAAGAAAAGCGAAGGAAAGTTCAGGTTTCCCTTTCTTTACTTCGGAAGAAAAATGATGAGCTCCTGCAGCTGGAAGGTATGGTCGTAAGTCTAAAACTTGACGTCGGCCAAGAGGACTTGGACGACGAATGTAGACTTGCCGATGACTATCAACGTCAATTTCTTGATATAGAGGTGAGTGTTGAATATATTCTACCTTCAGGAGGCATCGCTCAAGACAACAGTGATTGTAGCAGTGTAGATCTTGTGAGTAAGAGAAAATTCAAACTACCTAAATTAGAACTAAGGAAATTTGATGGCGATGTAAAACAGTGGATACAGTTCAGGGGCCAGTTTGAAAAGATAGACAAGGATCCGGATATTGCACCGGAAGATAAGTTTCAATACTTCATGCAAGCTACAGTGAAAGGGTCTCGTGCTCGAGAAATTACTGAAAGTTTTCCACCTATTGGGGAAAATTATACGAAGGCAGTAGAATGTTTAAAGAGCAGGTTCGGTAGAGATGATCTGTTGGTTGAAGTTAACGTAAGAGAGTTGTTATCTTTAGTTCTTAAGAAATCTTCCACTCCCGGTGATGGCAATTCAATGTGTAGCCTTTATGACAACTTGGAATCGCACATACGGTCACTTGAAACCTTAGGTGTTACAACAGATAAGTGTGCATCTATGTTGTATCCTTTAGTAGAGTCATGTTTGCCTGAGGAGTTTCTTAGGGCCTGGCAAAGAAGTTCCAATTTTGCACACACACGTGATTCGAAAGATAGGTTAGACAATCTCATGCTATTCATGAAAAGGGAAGTGGAAGCCGAGGAACGGATCAGTTTAGCAATTTCCGGTTTTGGAATCAAAGATAATAACAGGAGTAGAGACCAACCCAAATTGTCAGAGCACATTGCTACTGCAGCTGACTTGTTAAACACTAACCCTGTTGAGGATAGGAGAGGGTACTGTATTTTTTTGTGGAGGTCAACATGATGCCCTTAATTGCTTTAATGCACACTAATTAGGTCTATCTGAGAAACAGAAGATCCTAAAGGACAAGGGTGGGTGTTTTAAGTACTTTAAGAAGGGACACTGTGTCAATAAATATAAAACCGTAGTACGGTGCATTATTTTTATTAGGAGCCACCAAGTTCTGATGTGCCCTGATTTACCTCAGAATAAACAAAATATATCCCATAATAATGTCGAACACAGGCAATCCGGGGGTAAGAATGAACAAAAGACAAATTCGCTGAGTAATATTTCTAAATATCCTAAAGTTATTTTGCAAACTTTGGTTATAAAGATGAAAGGTATTGGCTCTTCCTTCTCTGTTAGAGCCTTAATTGACTCAGGATCCCAAAGATCCTATTTTAAGAAAGACATTTTTACAAGATTAGGTTACACTCCAGTCAGAATTGAAACAATTAAACATGACCTTTTTGGGGGAGTGAAAACGAGTGTTAATGAACATTCATGTTACAAAGTAGAAATTGAAAGCCTGGATGGAAAATATCAATGTAATTTTGAAGTATTGGATCAGGTTTTAATATGTAATGGCATCCCTTCGGTCAAGAAAGGACCTTGGTTGAATGAACTTGAGGAAGGAAATATCAGCCTAACAGATATTGGGGATGAGTCTAGGCCTGTGGACTTGCTGATTGGAGCGAATGTAGCGGACAAACTTCAGACAGGAAATATTAAAGTTCTATCTTCTGGTTTGGTTGCTGTGGAAACAAATTTAGGCTGGACTTTGATGGGGAAAGTTCCACAACAATCTTCTGTTAACTTGGCAGAAGAAGTTACAGCTCTGTTTGTTAATGAGATCAACGATCGCTGGAGCCTAGATACCATTGAAATCTCAGACTCAGCTCTTAAAATGTCCAAAAATGAAAGACAGCTTCAAATTAGAGATGATTTTCTAAGAGGTATTACTGTAAATGATGAGAGACGTTACGATGTTTCATTGCTATGGAAAGAAGATAGCTTGGCTCTTCCTAGTAACAGGGAGCTAGCACTCAGAAGGTTAGAATCTACCACTAGAAAGCTTCAGTCTCAAAATCTTCTCATTTTATACGATGCAGTTCTAGCTGAGTGGGAGAACTGGGAATTATTGAACAAGTACCAGTCAAAGAAGTAGGGAATTATGGACACTACCTACCACATCGAACTGTTATTAAGGAGAATAGCACCACCAGAGTTCGTCCTGCATTTGACGTGTCAGCAAGAGGTAGAAATGCTCCTTCTCTCAATCATTGTTTAGAGTGTGGACCCAATCTGATTGAACTGATTCCTTCCCTGTTACTAAAATTTCGGGAAGGGAGATTTGGGGTGACAGCTGATGTAGAAATGGCTTTTCTACAAATAAGTGTTCGTCAAGAAGACAGAGATTTTCTTAGGTTCTTCTGGTGTGATCCAAATGACTGGAAGAATATAAAGATATTTCGGCATCGGAGGGTGGTATTTGGATTAAAATGTAGCACTTTCCTTTTAGGAGCAGTTCTTGATTACCATTTGGACAAGGCAATGGAAGATTGTCAATATAGTAAAGGACAGATATCAAGACTTAAACAGAGCCTTTATGTGGACAATGTTGTAACCAGTGTTGATAGTGAATCAGAACTGAAAGAATTCATTAATGAAGCACGTGATATAATGCAGGAAGGAAAGTTCGACCTCAGAGGTTGGCAGGCCAACAATGATGCTTTCATTCTTGTAGGACGGACAGCGGTGCTAGGTTTACGATGGGATTTGAAATCTGACAATTTATTGTTAAACTTGGAATGGTTACAGAACCATGAATTGGGAGTGATCACGAAAAGATCCATTCTGTCAGTTGCACAAAAGATATTTGATCCGATTGGCATAGTTAGTCCAGTACTTCTAGTTCCTAAATTGTTATTACAACTAAGTGGTATATCTTGAGATGAAGAGGTTTCTACTGATATTAAGGACCAATTTGCAACCTGGTATTTAAGCCTTTTTCTCCTGAAAGAGATGAGAATTCCACGCTGGTTTCATTATTCCAAGAACCACAGGGATGTCAGTCTACATATTTTGTGTGATGCTAGTGCACAGGCCTACGCTGCAGTAGTCTTCATACGACTACAAATTGACGGTGAGAGTAAGGTACACCTTCCTGCAGCCAGTGCAAGAGTAGCCCCATGAAACACAGTCATCATTCCCCGACTGGAACTAATTGCTGCAACAGTGGGAGCTAGATTAGGTAATTCAGTGCTAGAAGGACTAAACTACCAAGATGTCAAGTTGGATTTCTAGACTGATTCGACAACGGTTTTAGCATGGATTCTATAGGAAGGAACATGGACTGTGTTTGTCAACAACCGTGTTAAAGAAATCCATCGGTTGACTTTACCAGAAATGTGGAGATATGTTCCTGGCCATTTGAATCCTGCAGATCTTCCTTCAAGAGTTGTCTGGCAGAAAAATTGTTAGCACTTCAATGGTGGGACGGGCCAGAGTTTTTACGAAAGTACCGGCCAGAGTGGCCTGGTGAATTTTCACCTGCAGAGGCAGAGCTGATTTTGCAAGAAAAGAGAAATTCAATTCAAATAATGAGTTACTTTGTAGATACTTCATGTAGCACCCCAAAACATGTAAATAATGATCAGTGCAGGTGCCACGATTTTAATTGGTATTAGACTACTTATATTTTTCAAGCTATGGAAAAATAATTCGGTTGGTTGCTTGGGTAAAGAGGTTTATCCAAAATACGCGAAGAGCAAACCTTACAAGAGCTCGTGGAGAATTATCACGTGAGGAGATAATGTCAGCAGAAAAAATAGTCGCAAGATTGGTACAGGAAGAGCCTTTCTCTTCAAAAAATGACAAAAGTCTCATTAGCCTAAATGTGTTTAGGGATGAGAAGGGATGTCAAGAGTAACCACTAAAAGTGGTAGAGCTGTAAATACACCAAAGAGATTAGATTTATGATTACTGTATGTTGAGGTAATTATAGTTATTTATGTATGGTTGAGTTGTTCTTCCACCAACTCAAGGCGGGAGTGTGTCATATCTTTTGGCCAAAGTTGCTACATTAAGATTGTCATTTTTTTCTTTATTATCTTTTTTCCACTGTTGTAAAATTAACTGTCATGGCATCCTGAAGTGTCAATAAATGGTTGTTTTGAATTGATATATTTTTCTTAAATATAAAAGAAGAAAGAATCTGCGATACGCCGATGAGCGTAAAAGTAAAAGAAGTTGCCATAAACGGCATTGTTACCGCCACCGGGCCCACGATAGTTCCATCGCTGTATGTAGCCGATTTAGCTCTGCTTTACAGCTCTGGAAGTATGTCAATCGTGGAACGGCAATTGCAGATAGCTATTAACCGGGTCGACAGGTGGGCTCACGACCGGTTTTCATCAGCGAAATCCTCCGTCGTCCATTTTTGTCGGCTCGGAAGGCTACACTTACACCCTGAACTACATCTCAGGTATGCTGCGTTGCCGTTGGTTGACACTTATCGCTTCTTGGGGCTCCATTTTGACAGCAAATTAACGTGGCAGCCCCATATACGGCAACTAAGAACGACGTGTCTCAGGAAACTGAACATGCTCAAGTTTCTTAGTAGCACTACGTGGGGGGCTGACGGAGCGGTGCTGCTACGGTTCTACCAAGCCCTCGTCGTGTCCCGGCTAGACTATGGTTCTGCGGCTTACGGTTCAGAAAGACCGGCAACCTTGAAAATGCTGGACAGTATCCACCATAGTGGCGTTAGGCTGGCTACTGGTGCCTTCCGGACCAGCCCGATACCCAGCCAACTCGTCGAATCGGGTGTTCCACCTCTAAATTATCGACGCCATCTTAAGCTTTTGGCATATACTACTAATGTGCGTCAGTACCCAATACGACCAGTGGTACGCCAGCCAGCCTCGAACCAATCGGCCTGTTGGTATTAGACTCGATAGCCCGTGTACTGAAATAGGAGTGGCTGTGGGCCCTAGCCTACTTTTCACATTTTGCAAAAATGAGGAAAAAGTAGACTTATGAGATCGATCCGGGAAAATGTGTGTCTGTCTGTCTGTCTAGCTGGCTGTGTGTGTGTCCCCCCCTATCAACTCTTAAACGGCTGCAGCAATCAAAACCAAATTTAGTATGAGTAAAGATGTGCACCGGAATATCTCACGTCCATATTTGAAAATGATGTCAGTGCTACCAACTGCTGAAAAACGCACTAGAAATTTGAGCTCCATGTTGGATATCTTGCAAGGTATGCATGGGAGCTATTCCAAAATTGGCACACATATAGATAATACTATTTCAGTTTAATATCCAGGAGGCCATACATGACAATGTTGCCAACATAATTTTAAGCCTTCTGATAGGTCCAATGTTTAAATGCATATAACTTCTACACTATCAATGGGATTTCAACCAAATTTTGTATGTAAAATGTGCACGTAAACAGATATGACTGAGCGTATTCTTAAGAGCCACCAAGGCTGCCAACTGTTAATAATTGCTCTCTCTATTTTTTTTATCCAAATACCAACAGAACGTATGCAAGCCGACAGTTTTAAACTATGCACACGTATATTCTGACATTTTAGAGTAATTTGGAGTAACTTACATACATCAGTTCTACCAACATGATTATAAGCCTGCTGATAGTACCAATTTTTAAATACATGTAACTTCTATACTATCAGTTGGATTTCAACCAAATTTCGTATGTGCTATGTGTAACATAACAGATATGACTATAATTATTGTTAAGAGCAACCAGGGCTGCCAACTGTTAATAAATGCTGTCTATATGTTTTTACCCTATTATCAATATATCAGAAAGTATGCAAGCCAACAGCTCTATACTTTGCACACGTATAGCACCTGACTTTCTAGATTAATTTGGAGTAATTAATATAAGTCAGTGCTGCCAACATGATTCTATGCCTGCTGATAGGTCCAATTTTAAAATACATGTAACTTCTATACTAACAAATGGATTTCATCCAAAATTGGTACAACAAGATATCATAATAATTCAGATTATTTCTGACCAGCACACGCATGGTATTGTTGGCAACATGCTTTTACGCTGCTGATAGATCCAGTGTCTAACTGCATGTAACGTCCATTGGACTTCAACCAAATGTTGTATTCTGTACCTTAAGAGATGGAAATAAGAATATATTCAGTCACCAGGGCTGCCAACTGTAGTGCGTTATTAGGCTACATTACACCAGGTATGTTTTGAACTAATTAGATATTTCGATATTACCAACTTAATTTCGTCATTATTCTAGATAGGTCCATATACTGTAGACTAATCATTGGCATGAAAAGTAGGCTGTATAGTTCTTCACGGAACTTCTTGTCTTACTTACGAAACCACCCAAACATCTTCTTCTTTCCTAGCGTTTATCCCAGTACAGAGTCCGCTGCTCTACCACCCAACCATCAGAATATAATAAATAGGGGCCGGATTTTGGTGGTTTTTAAAATTGTCATTTTAGGTTTTCAAAAACATAATATTGTTCTTTTTAGGTTTTTATTAGGAAGAATGGGTTTTTACAATAGGTTCTTATGTTTAAACGGTAGCGAAAGTTGACATACATTACATAAGGCTTAAAATTAATACCTCATCGTTAGTAGACAATCTGTTTGCAACGAGAGAGTAAATATTTTACATAATGATGCGTAATCAAATTATCACCGATAACTTTACACTTTTAGGGATTGCAATAAAGCCAAGGATGTCAGAGATGATTTTCACACTCTATCTCGTTCAAATAATGTTGATTCTTTACTATATTGGATTCTTGGGAATAATAAGAGATTTATTCGCTCTTTCCTCTCGGTAAATAACCAAACAATAATATATAAGCTGGAAAGTGCTGAAAATATTTCATTATTCCATTAGGTAGGATTGCTGCCAATCGACTGGAGCTAGGAATAAACATTATCTTCACATTTAATTTCAAGGATTATGGACAAAATTTGATATATACTACAATAAATGGTACAAAACTGCAATTAGTTATTTTAGGTACTCGCGTATTATTTAGTTTATTAGGTAGTACGGAATTTCAGTGTGATTCGTAAAAGTATTTAGAAGTATGGGAAAAATAGATAAGAACCTAAGAATCCGGTTCCTGATAATAGGCTAACTGCGCCCCGATAGTATAAGGTAGTTTCTCTGTTGCTGGATAGCGAATTTTTGTACAAACTCAATTGTCTAGAATAATTAAAAATATAATAATAATAGTATACTAATAATAATCATTATTGACTAATAATTATGAAAATAATAATAACATAACTGTCTAATGATGATAATAATAATAATAACAACAGTCTAATAATAAGTATTTCGCTGTCCTCTTGGAGTGACGATGTGGGTCGTCATAATATAGCCTTATTCTGAAAGCAGAGACATGAAATGATTGTCAATGATATGTAAGCCAACCAAAATTTGATTAAACTAGAGAATCGTCTGTACTCCCCTCTCCAACTCCAGGCAGCTTGAAATGTATAAATTTTATATGTGGTCTCAAACCTCATGTCCCGGTGATAATCAACGTTGAAGTACAAACAAACACTACGGTGTTCCCGCAACTTAGATCTACTTAGTTATATACGGAAAATGTGCCACGGAACCGCTTGATAGCACTGTGCTTTGCCCATTGCTCTACCTCACAAATCGTCTACGGTATCCCAAAGAAATTTTGATCAACCGATCACAACGAGGGGACGGAGTCGCGCAGCTTCTTTTGGGGTACAGGATCTCTACATTAGCTGTAACAGAAGGCTGGCGTGCTGTGAGGTGAGCGGGAAAATGGGATTGAGTGAGTAAATGCATGCACGTCGTCCCAATAGAAATAACAGCTACATCGCACGCCTTCTGCTTGACCTTGAGACGTCATAATGCAGCCTTGTAACAATACAATCCCGTTAAATTTGTAACGTTCCGTTCCGTCTGTTTGTTCCGTTATTATATGTAGAATGTTCCGAACTGTAACGTATCGGATATTCCTCTGTTCATTTCGGTACGGGACAACGTAACGTTCCACCCGTCTCCAATACGCTGTACCGGTACAGGCTCGGCTAACATTCCACTGTTCCAGATACCGGGTACGGTTTCAGAATCAGTTCCGTTCCAGGACGGTAACGTTACGCTTGGAACAGACAGCGGTAACGTTACAACTTGGAAATAACCTTGGAGATAACGGAATTTCTCCGTTCCACATAGACAAGAGTTCCGTTCCGCGTTACGTTCTGTTCCGGGTCCCTGCTCTGAATGTCTGTCCCCCCCCTATCAATTCGAACACGGTGAATGCGAATTGAACGAAATTTGGTACAAAGGTAGCACTAGCAACGGACACCTCAGTGTCATGTTTTATATCGCCGCCATCTTTACTAAAACTGAATGGCGGCCACTCAAACGTTCAAAACGTAAAATCAAATAACGACTAACCAAATCATCCGATCTCTACCAAATTTGGTAACAACATACCTTCGTATAGAATGCGTCTTGTGACCAAACTACAAGGTCGTCCGCCATACCATTTCAGGATGGCGGCCGTGCGAATTATGCAAACGTTATAATCCATATCATGGGACCCACCAGTTCCGATTATCGAGCCGAGAATCGTTTTAACTGTTCTAAAGGAAGAGGCACGTTCGAAATTAAAAGTTTATTTTGTAATACTATAGTGCAGACGTGATTTTAAAAAGCTGAGCTGATTCAGTAATAAGACAATATGGCAGCGGATATCATGTGCCTGACTGTTATTTCACTAATTTGAGTATTGCATGCAATATAGCGTACTGATACAAAATAAATAAACTTTGTATGAAATGCTTTATATATAAATAATATACTCCAGTGATGAAATCGTTTAGTATAAATCATTATTTGCTAACAAGTTCTATGTAAGTCATTTTATATAGAACGATATTCGTTGACACAATTAGCTCAGTGGTAGAGCGTTAGCCTATCGCTCAAATGCGTATGGTTCAAACCCGATCAGAGCTAGATTTTTTGCTTGAAATGTTATATGTTTATTGTTTTGTAATGACTCAGATGTTTTAAAATTAAGCGTTATATTGTGCATATTATGGTGTAAAATATATATTTAATTAAAACATAATTCGCCAGCAGATTTACTCGAGACATCTAGCTGCCAAAAAGGTAACTGCACGCCGACATACTTATTAACTTCCAGATTTTATTGAAAAGTTTCTTCTTCTGGCCGCTAGAATGCACTCGCTCTGTTAGGATTATATTGTTCGATATTTCACCAATAGATGTCACGACTAGTCTACGTGGGGCTCCATTGATTACTATGCCATTGGCATTCTATGCGCATCGAATTTGAAGAATGACAAGATGATACTACGATACATTTTTACTTTTTATTTTAAAGGGTTTGTAACAGCCTATTTTGCGTTACTTGAAAATGTTATTTGAAGTAAAGAACAAAACGATTTCACATAATAACTGAGTTCAAGCCGTTGGTGTTAGTTCAGGTATTAATTACTACTTTTATTTCAGGCAAATAGCAATCGAAAATATCCACATAGTTTGTATACACACGTCTCTGTAGGGTCATGGAAAGATTTGTTAATTCAATTAGGGTTTTCGATTCCCGGTCAATGCATGTGAGATTTTCGAAGTGAAATGCCATGTCCTGTGGTTCGGATTCCACGTAAAAAGGAGGTCCCGTGGCTCATAATCACAAGATTCACGGCCACGTAAAACTACAATCTTCCTTCCTTTTTTTTTCAATTAGGGTTGTGAAAGCCCTGCACAACCAGACGTGTAAAGACATGTCTCAACTCAAAGTTGGATGTTGCCCACGGCAGGTCGTATATGTAATAATAATAATAATAATAATAATAATAATAATAATATATATAGATATATATATATTTTTTAATTTTTTTTAGGGGAAGAAATGCATTTACGCACAGAGTGTCGGGCTCCTGCTACTGAGTAGCAGACTACCGACTAAAACTCCCCCTTTACTTCTGAACACTAGCCTGGAACCGTTTAGCACATTAAAACAATAATAATAATAATAATAATGTTATTGGTTTTACATCCCTTTTAACTACTGCTGCTTTTAGAGACACCGGGGTGCCGGAATTTTGGCCCGAAGGGGATCTTTAACGTGCCAGTAAATGTACTGACACGGCTCCCTCGCATTTGTGCACCCTCAAATGCCAGCTGACTGCGCCAGGATACGAACCTGCAACCTAGGGCCCAGCAAGCGAGAACGTTACCGCTGAGCCACGCAGCCAGTCCGGTCGATTATGTCTCCAGATCCATAACATTCTTGATATACTTCTTATCTTTCTTTCTTTCTTTCTTTCTTCAATGATGGTAGGAGTTTTTATCTAGATTGTGGCGTTTGGTAGAGGTAAATCTTTTCTATGGCCTTCAACAAAGAATAGTTCTATTATACTCTTTGATAATAACAACGAGTTATAACTATACTCATACATTTAGGAGAAAGTAGGCTATATGTTCTTTACTGAACATCTTGTTTTTCCCACGACTTACTCGTGCGATATGTCGTACAGAAGGTCTATTATATCTCCAAACATCAACATTATTTTCAAAAAATCCTGCATAGAAATAGTAGACTGTTTTTTGCTGATTTTAGGAATTTGGGCCATTGGAGGCTAAAAACACTGAATTTTCAAGCACCACAAGCCTTTATAATTTATAAAAGGGGTCTTCCTGTAGTTGGGCACTTGACACAACGGTTAGGGTCAGTTCGTATGTGACGTGTATTGCGATTCTTCTACGAAGTTTTAAATTTTGTTTGAGAGCACATTTTAACTAATAATTAGCCTACTTTTGATTTTTGCAAAAAATGAAAGTAGACTTATGAGATCAACACAGGGCGACAAAAGTGTGTCTGTCTGTGTGTGTGTATGTGTGTGTGTGAGTCTGTGTGTGTGTATGTGTGTGTGTGAGTCTCTGTGTGTGTGTGTGAGTGTGTGTACTCTGAATGTCTGTCCCCCCCTATCAATTCGAACACGGTGAATGCGAATTGAACGAAATTTGGTACAAAGGTAGCACTAGCAAAGGACACCTCAGTGTCATGTTTTATATCGCCGCCATCTTTACTAAAACTGAATGGCGGCCACTCAAACGTTCAAAACGTAAAATCAAATAACGACTAACCAAATCATCCAATCTCTACCAAATTTGGTAACAACATACCTTCGTATAGGATGCGTCTTGTGACCAAACTACAAGGTCGTCCGCCATACCATTTCAGGATGGCGGCCGTGCGAATTATGCAAACTTTATAATCCATATCATGGGACCCACCAGTTCCGATTATCGAGCCGAGAATCGTTTTAACTGTTCTAAAGGAAGAGGCACGTACGAAATTAAAAGTTTACTAGTTTAAACCCGTCAAAACATGACGGTCAATAGAAAAATATTTACTGAAGAATTTTCTTATATACGCCTACTGTACATTCTTTGTACGATTATTTTTTGACTCTATTGAAACTATGAGGGCGTCAAAAGATTGCACTCTCAACATTGCAAAATACTGCTGGCCATGACTGAAAAATTGTTGGGGCAAATTGAGGCCTATACGTTCCAGAGTTTCCCCTTGAGCTTTATTGATTGTGATAAAGTATGCCAAATGAATTGGAAAATATTGCCTCTTAAAAGAAAATGATAGCGTTTTATCGGATGGTGTTAAATCAAGTCGAAGGATTAGACATCTCTGCCTAATTTTAACTGCACCTATTATTTCCAAATCCAAGCAATATGGTTGCATTTAGGAGTCCTTGGGAACCGTTCAGATTTCTAAGCAGCATAACGGGCCAAGCGTTTGGAGTATGTGGCGGCCAGTCGTTTAGTTCCAAGGAATTCAAGAACTCTGATGAGTCTAATACAACTGGCCGCAAACCATCGCTTATATTTTTGGAATATAACGAAGAAATGCGATGATGTGCAATTCCATACATTTTAAAACAATGTGGACCGTGTGCGTGTGGCACAGTAACATTGGCACCAAATGAAACGAAGGAAGGAAGCTTGCAGTTTAACGTGACCGTTAATCTCGCGATCATAAGCCACGGGACCTCCGTTTAACGTGGAATCCGAACCACAGGACATGGCATTTCACATCAAAAATCTCACATGCATTGACCGGGAATCGAACCCGATCCGCCTTGGTGAGAGGCATACAGCTTGACCGCTGCGCCATGAAACGAAGGACATAGCATTGTACTGCCGATTAGTCCCTCTGGAATTCCTTGAGATATCATCTCCAGTGAAAAATAATTGTTAAAGCCTGTCAAATATTTTATATTTATTCAGATTAATTTTACCATTACAACAGCAAAGGTCAAAGTAACCAAGTGTAGATTTCTCGCAAGAGAAATACAGTGCAGAACAATGTTTACATTTGTTCGTCAAGGACCCTAAACTGTAACGGCATAGTATCTGGAATTGTTTCTGAAATGCCATATTTATATTGGATTTTAAAAGTGGCTTCGTATTTTTCTCCGATTTCCCACTTTTTTGCGGCTAATGTTCTATTTCGTCAAATGGGTTTATTTATAGCAGCATTTCTGCCCAAATTAACGTCATTTTATATAACACTATAGTGGCCTGCATCAACGTAGCCGCCAAATATTAAATGGCAAATAATAACTTACTTCCATTGCCAAAATCAACTGCGTGGTTAGACCCATTGTTATGCACTCTAAACAAATAATCAATAAACAATAATATTCACATATACAATGAATACTTCCATTCTCAAGTTGGTTGCTGATGAGAATGCGATGAGATTGATCGCCAATAATAAAATCCTTGCAATTTTTGCAATTTGCTTGCAAACGCAACTCAGGATGACGATTTTCATTTTGAAATAAACAGAATGAAATTGCTGTAAATAATGAATTTCCATCACCTGTTGAAGGTACAATACTTTGTATTTCCATGACAGTAAATTATGCAAGGGAGCATAGAATCACTTCGCCACTACTGGAATGAGCATAGACTCACTTCGCCAGCCACAGTAATGGAGGGAGTTTTAGAATTATATGTTCAGTGCTTGTCAAAGATCGTATTAACACAGGTAAGCCCATTCTTAAGGCTACATTCTGAGCTATTGCCCCGGATTCCAGGTTCGATCCCCGCTCTGCCAAGAAATTTAATTCTGGTCTGAGGACTGGAACGGGCCGCACTCGTGAGGCAAAACTAAGAAGAGCAAAGTTTGATTCCCATCTCAACAATCTTGGATTTGGTTTTCCGTGGTTTCCCACTTCCACTACAGGCAAATACCGGGATAGTTCCTAACTTAAAGCCTCGGTCGTTAACTCCCCATTCCCCACATTAATTACAAATGCACACATCAACACAGCCATCACATTAACACAGGTTATCAGAGAAAAGTTTACACTCGCACACCAAAATAGACGGGGCTGAGTGACGACGATGTCTGAGTCCATCAAATGAATTATGTTCGCCAATATGTTAACGCTGATGTATGTGTTTGAACTACTGGATATAAGTTCAATGACTTTAAAATTAATATCATTGCATTGTTGCAGCTTGGCAAATATTTTATATTTCAGCAGATCAATTTTACCATCACAACAGTAAAGGCCAAAGTAACCGCGCGTAGATTTTACGCAAGAGAAATACAATGTAGAACAATGTTTACATTTGATCGTCAAAGACCTTTCACTGTACTGCATAACATCTGGAATTGTTTCTGAAATGGCCTATTTATATTGGATTTTAAATGTGGCTTCGTATTATTCGATAACACTATAGTGACCTGCAATATCGGAGCCGCTAAATATTAAATGGCAAAAAATACTTCCATTGCCGAAATCAACTGCGTAGTTAGATTCAGTACTCTAAACAATAATCATTAAACAACTGTCTTATACAATGAAGTTCAACATGACCGTCCAGAGACTCTCATACTCAAGTTGGTTGGTGAGGAGAATGCGATGAGACTGATCGCTTACAATAAATTCCTTATAATTGTTCCTGCCAGCGAAATGTTTGGCAATAGCTTGAAAACGCAGCGCAGAATGACGTTCTTCATTTTGATATAAACAGTACAAAACTGCTCTAAATAAGCTATTTCCATCACCTGTTATAGTTTATGGCAGTACATTTTGCAGGGGAACATAGAATAACTTCGCCAACTACTGGAATGAGCTTAGGCATATACTCAATACTCACTTCGGCAGTCACCCTAATGGAGGCTGTTTTAGAATTCTATGTCCCGTGCATGTCAAAAATCGTATTAACACATGGAAGCCCACCCATTCTTGGCTATCGCCTCGGAGACCCGGGTTACATTTCCTGCTCTGCCAAGAAATTTAATTCTGGTCTGAGGGCAAAAACGGGGCACATTCAGTCTCTAGAGGTATAACTAAGAAGAGGAAGATTTGATTCCCACCTCGACAATCTTAGATGTGGTTTTCCGTGGTTTCCCACTTCCACTCAAGGCAAATACCGGGATGGTTCCTAACTTAAGGCCTCGGCCGTCACCTTGCCATTTCCCACCTTAATTACAAATACACAAAGTAATGCAGCTATCACAATAATACGGGTTATCAGAGAAAATTTTACACTTACACACCAAAGTACATGGGGCTGAGTGACAACGATGTCGGAGCCCTTCAAACGAATTATGTTTGCCAAGTGTCTCTCATGGCGAAAGCAATTGTGGACACGCGCCAGGGCCTGGAAAACTACCTTTTCACTAATAATTTAAGAGTATATCGACGATGCATAGTTTATAACTTTTAGTCTAGGATGCTACCAACTTGACCACCGAAGCATTGGGAAGAAATTGCAATATTAAAGTACATAAACAACATAGCCTACACACTCAACTGTCAGTTAATGTTCTTCAACGTTTCCCTTCTTAAAAATTCCCCTCTAGCCTATAACTCTCCATCACTTGAAAACGCGCCATGTTTTGTGTTTTAAATATATCGATGCAATGGTGCTGCCATCTGTTGTTAGTTACTGAAACTATATGGGCGAGGTACTGCCATCTGTTGTCAGTTACTGCAATTGATGGCAGATATTAGCTCTTTTGACCACATGCTGTAATGCAATGGTAAAACGGAAATAAAACTTATTGAGAGGGAATGTAGGAATCTTTAACTGACATAAAACGTTACTAATAATCCTTGATAAAACAATATTTAACTATCACGCGAAGACTCGCCATCAAGGCCATGCCTTGTGTTTTAAATATATCGACGCAATCTGCTCTCAGTTACTGGAACTATATTGGCGAGGTACTGCCATCTGTTGTCAGTTACTGGAACTGATTGCAGATATTCAAACGACGTATTGAGGACATGCTGTAATGCAATGGTAAAACGGAAATAAAACGTGTTGAGAAAATGTGTAGAAATATGTATCTTTAACCGACATAAAACCTTACTAATACTCCTTGATAAAACAATATTTCAGTGGCAAAAAAAAAAAAAAAATACTGGCGAGAGTTGGGATCGAACCTGCGATCCTTGGATCCACAGTCAATCGCCTTAACCAAATAGCTACTCGCGCACTCAGACTTAGATGCAGACGCAACCATTCACTATCTTCAAAAGCCGCTATCTGAAGAAAATAATCCAATTCATTATCAATAAAATCAATATACATTCGTATATGTTCATACTGTTATTATATTGTATTGTCAGAACTTGGTTAATGTATGTTTTCAATTACATGGAAGCTTATTAAATAACTTACATTTTAATGGACTTCTCACCGCCATTTTGTCATTAGCCCAGGCGGATTGTGCGCATGCGCGAGGGGCTGAATTCTGCTATTTTCTATATTTATTTAAAAATATACCGTAATATATTTGTTTATTTTAGAGACACTCTGCAAATCTACAGGCCAAGAGCTTTCGTTAGAGTGCTCTACGAAGTAAATTGGTTCTGTCGTTCTCTCTATCTCGTGATAACAAAAATCACCTTACTGTTTTAAATATATAGATTTTGTAATACTATAGTGCAGACGTGATTTTAAAAAGCTCAGCTGATTCATTAATAAGACAAGATGGCAGCGGATATCTTGTGCCTGACTTATATTTCACTAATTTGAGTATTGAATGCAATATAGCGTACTGATAAAAAATAAATAAACTTTGTATGAAATGCTTTATATATAAATAATATACTCCAGTGATGAAATCGTTTAGTATAAATCATTATTTGCTAACAAGTTCTATGTAAGTCATTTTAAATAGAACGATATTCGTTGACACAATTAGCTCAGTGGTAGAGCGATAGCCTGTCGCTCAGATTCCTATGGTTCAAACCCGATCAGAGCTAGTTTTTTTGCTTGAAATGTTATATGTTTATTGGTGTATTGGCTTTCACGGCCGGTGAATTAAAACTCAGCAATTCTTCTAGGTTTGTGCCGTGTCTTGTGTGGGGTTTCGCCTAGGACACCAAGCTAGGCTCATCGGCGGGCTCTTGGTGTCCCTGCCCGGACCCCCACAGGAGTATCGAACTGCGCGATACCTCCCTTTATATAGAGTGCAACTGCACTCCTTGACTGCGAGAACCAAAAGCTCAAGCAGCCGTAACCTCCCTATGAAGGCTTCCAAAAAGATGGTGTATTGGCTTTCACGGCCGGTGAATTAAAACTCAGCAATTCTTCTAGGTTTGTGCCGTGTCTTGTGTGGGGTTTCGCCTAGGACACCAAGCTAGGCTCATCGGCGGGCTCTTGGTGTCCCTGCCCGGACCCCCACAGGAGTATCGAACTGCGCGATACCTCCCTTTATATAGAGTGCAACTGCACTCCTTGACTGCGAGAACCAAAAGCTCAAGCAGCCGTAACCTCCCTATGAAGGCTTCCAAAAAGATGGTGTATTGGCTTTCACGGCCGGTGAATTAAAACTCAGCAATTCTTCTAGGTTTGTGCCGTGTCTTGTGTGGGGTTTCGCCTAGGACACCAAGCTAGGCTCATCGGCGGGCTCTTGGTGTCCCTGCCCGGACCCCCACAGGAGTATCGAACTGCGCGATACCTCCCTTTATATAGAGTGCAACTGCACTCCTTGACTGCGAGAACCAAAAGCTCAAGCAGCCGTAACCTCCCTATGAAGGCTTCCAAAAAGATGGTGTATTGGCTTTCACGGCCGGTGAATTAAAACTCAGCAATTCTTCTAGGTTTGTGCCGTGTCTTGTGTGGGGTTTCGCCTAGGACACCAAG
Organism: Meconema thalassinum; assembly: GCA_946902985.2. NCBI lineage: Eukaryota > Metazoa > Arthropoda > Insecta > Orthoptera > Tettigoniidae > Meconema > Meconema thalassinum. Next base: position 1,944,270,079 of record OX336388.2, on the reverse strand, counting down.
CTAGGCTCATCGGCGGGCTCTTGGTGTCCCTGCCCGGACCCCCACAGGAGTATCGAACTGCGCGATACCTCCCTTTATATAGAGTGCAACTGCACTCCTTGACTGCGAGAACCAAAAGCTCAAGCAGCCGTAACCTCCCTATGAAGGCTTCCAAAAAGATGGTGTATTGGCTTTCACGGCCGGTGAATTAAAACTCAGCAATTCTTCTAGGTTTGTGCCGTGTCTTGTGTGGGGTTTCGCCTAGGACACCAAGCTAGGCTCATCGGCGGGCTCTTGGTGTCCCTGCCCGGACCCCCACAGGAGTATCGAACTGCGCGATACCTCCCTTTATATAGAGTGCAACTGCACTCCTTGACTGCGAGAACCAAAAGCTCAAGCAGCCGTAACCTCCCTATGAAGGCTTCCAAAAAGATGGTGTATTGGCTTTCACGGCCGGTGAATTAAAACTCAGCAATTCTTCTAGGTTTGTGCCGTGTCTTGTGTGGGGTTTCGCCTAGGACACCAAGCTAGGCTCATCGGCGGGCTCTTGGTGTCCCTGCCCGGACCCCCACAGGAGTATCGAACTGCGCGATACCTCCCTTTATATAGAGTGCAACTGCACTCCTTGACTGCGAGAACCAAAAGCTCAAGCAGCCGTAACCTCCCTATGAAGGCTTCCAAAAAGATGGTGTATTGGCTTTCACGGCCGGTGAATTAAAACTCAGCAATTCTTCTAGGTTTGTGCCGTGTCTTGTGTGGGGTTTCGCCTAGGACACCAAGCTAGGCTCATCGGCGGGCTCTTGGTGTCCCTGCCCGGACCCCCACAGGAGTATCGAACTGCGCGATACCTCCCTTTATATAGAGTGCAACTGCACTCCTTGACTGCGAGAACCAAAAGCTCAAGCAGCCGTAACCTCCCTATGAAGGCTTCCAAAAAGATGGTGTATTGGCTTTCACGGCCGGTGAATTAAAACTCAGCAATTCTACTAGGTTTGTGCCGTGTCTTGTGTGGGGTTTCGCCTAGGACACCAAGCTAGGCTCATCGGCGGGCTCTTGGTGTCCCTGCCCGGACCCCCACAGGAGTATCGAACTGCGCGATACCTCCCTTTATATAGAGTGCAACTGCACTCCTTGACTGCGAGAACCAAAAGCTCAAGCAGCCGTAACCTCCCTATGAAGGCTTCCAAAAAGATGGTGTATTGGCTTTCACGGCCGGTGAATTAAAACTCAGCAATTCTTCTAGGTTTGTGCCGTGTCTTGTGTGGGGTTTCGCCTAGGACACCAAGCTAGGCTCATCGGCGGGCTCTTGGTGTCCCTGCCCGGACCCCCACAGGAGTATCGAACTGCGCGATACCTCCCTTTATATAGAGTGCAACTGCACTCCTTGACTGCGAGAACCAAAAGCTCAAGCAGCCGTAACCTCCCTATGAAGGCTTCCAAAAAGATGGTGTATTGGCTTTCACGGCCGGTGAATTAAAACTCAGCAATTCTTCTAGGTTTGTGCCGTGTCTTGTGTGGGGTTTCGCCTAGGACACCAAGCTAGGCTCATCGGCGGGCTCTTGGTGTCCCTGCCCGGACCCCCACAGGAGTATCGAACTGCGCGATACCTCCCTTTATATAGAGTGCAACTGCACTCCTTGACTGCGAGAACCAAAAGCTCAAGCAGCCGTAACCTCCCTATGAAGGCTTCCAAAAAGATGGTGTATTGGCTTTCACGGCCGGTGAATTAAAACTCAGCAATTCTTCTAGGTTTGTGCCGTGTCTTGTGTGGGGTTTCGCCTAGGACACCAAGCTAGGCTCATCGGCGGGCTCTTGTTGTCCCTGCCCGGACCCCCACAGGAGTATCGAACTGCGCGATACCTCCCTTTATATAGAGTGCAACTGCACTCCTTGACTGCGAGAACCAAAAGCTCAAGCAGCCGTAACCTCCCTATGAAGGCTTCCAAAAAGATGGTGTATTGGCTTTCACGGCCGGTGAATTAAAACTCAGCAATTCTTCTAGGTTTGTGCCGTGTCTTGTGTGGGGTTTCGCCTAGGACACCAAGCTAGGCTCATCGGCGGGCTCTTGGTGTCCCTGCCCGGACCCCCACAGGAGTATCGAACTGCGCGATACCTCCCTTTATATAGAGTGCAACTGCACTCCTTGACTGCGAGAACCAAAAGCTCAAGCAGCCGTAACCTCCCTATGAAGGCTTCCAAAAAGATGGTGTATTGGCTTTCACGGCCGGTGAATTAAAACTCAGCAATTCTTCTAGGTTTGTGCCGTGTCTTGTGTGGGGTTTCGCCTAGGACACCAAGCTAGGCTCATCGGCGGGCTCTTGGTGTCCCTGCCCGGACCCCCACAGGAGTATCGAACTGCGCGATACCTCCCTTTATATAGAGTGCAACTGCACTCCTTGACTGCGAGAACCAAAAGCTCAAGCAGCCGTAACCTCCCTATGAAGGCTTCCAAAAAGATGGTGTATTGGCTTTCACGGCCGGTGAATTAAAACTCAGCAATTCTTCTAGGTTTGTGCCGTGTCTTGTGTGGGGTTTCGCCTAGGACACCAAGCTAGGCTCATCGGCGGGCTCTTGGTGTCCCTGCCCGGACCCCCACAGGAGTATCGAACTGCGCGATACCTCCCTTTATATAGAGTGCAACTGCACTCCTTGACTGCGAGAACCAAAAGCTCAAGCAGCCGTAACCTCCCTATGAAGGCTTCCAAAAAGATGGTGTATTGGCTTTCACGGCCGGTGAATTAAAACTCAGCAATTCTTCTAGGTTTGTGCCGTGTCTTGTGTGGGGTTTCGCCTAGGACACCAAGCTAGGCTCATCGGCGGGCTCTTGGTGTCCCTGCCCGGACCCCCACAGGAGTATCGAACTGCGCATACCTCCCTTTATATAGAGTGCAACTGCACTCCTTGACTGCGAGAACCAAAAGCTCAAGCAGCCGTAACCTCCCTATGAAGGCTTCCAAAAAGATGGTGTATTGGCTTTCACGGCCGGTGAATTAAAACTCAGCAATTCTTCTAGGTTTGTGCCGTGTCTTGTGTGGGGTTTCGCCTAGGACACCAAGCTAGGCTCATCGGCGGGCTCTTGGTGTCCCTGCCCGGACCCCCACAGGAGTATCGAACTGCGCGATACCTCCCTTTATATAGAGTGCAACTGCACTCCTTGACTGCGAGAACCAAAAGCTCAAGCAGCCGTAACCTCCCTATGAAGGCTTCCAAAAAGATGGTGTATTGGCTTTCACGGCCGGTGAATTAAAACTCAGCAATTCTTCTAGGTTTGTGCCGTGTCTTGTGTGGGGTTTCGCCTAGGACACCAAGCTAGGCTCATCGGCGGGCTCTTGGTGTCCCTGCCCGGACCCCCACAGGAGTATCGAACTGCGCGATACCTCCCTTTATATAGAGTGCAACTGCACTCCTTGACTGCGAGAACCAAAAGCTCAAGCAGCCGTAACCTCCCTATGAAGGCTTCCAAAAAGATGGTGTATTGGCTTTCACGGCCGGTGAATTAAAACTCAGCAATTCTTCTAGGTTTGTGCCGTGTCTTGTGTGGGGTTTCGCCTAGGACACCAAGCTAGGCTCATCGGCGGGCTCTTGGTGTCCCTGCCCGGACCCCCACAGGAGTATCGAACTGCGCGATACCTCCCTTTATATAGAGTGCAACTGCACTCCTTGACTGCGAGAACCAAAAGCTCAAGCAGCCGTAACCTCCCTATGAAGGCTTCCAAAAAGATGGTGTATTGGCTTTCACGGCCGGTGAATTAAAACTCAGCAATTCTTCTAGGTTTGTGCCGTGTCTTGTGTGGGGTTTCGCCTAGGACACCAAGCTAGGCTCATCGGCGGGCTCTTGGTGTCCCTGCCCGGACCCCCACAGGAGTATCGAACTGCGCGATACCTCCCTTTATATAGAGTGCAACTGCACTCCTTGACTGCGAGAACCAAAAGCTCAAGCAGCCGTAACCTCCCTATGAAGGCTTCCAAAAAGATGGTGTATTGGCTTTCACGGCCGGTGAATTAAAACTCAGCAATTCTTCTAGGTTTGTGCCGTGTCTTGTGTGGGGTTTCGCCTAGGACACCAAGCTAGGCTCATCGGCGGGCTCTTGGTGTCCCTGCCCGGACCCCCACAGGAGTATCGAACTGCGCGATACCTCCCTTTATATAGAGTGCAACTGCACTCCTTGACTGCGAGAACCAAAAGCTCAAGCAGCCGTAACCTCCCTATGAAGGCTTCCAAAAAGATGGTGTATTGGCTTTCACGGCCGGTGAATTAAAACTCAGCAATTCTTCTAGGTTTGTGCCGTGTCTTGTGTGGGGTTTCGCCTAGGACACCAAGCTAGGCTCATCGGCGGGCTCTTGGTGTCCCTGCCCGGACCCCCACAGGAGTATCGAACTGCGCGATACCTCCCTTTATATAGAGTGCAACTGCACTCCTTGACTGCGAGAACCAAAAGCTCAAGCAGCCGTAACCTCCCTATGAAGGCTTCCAAAAAGATGGTGTATTGGCTTTCACGGCCGGTGAATTAAAACTCAGCAATTCTACTAGGTTTGTGCCGTGTCTTGTGTGGGGTTTCGCCTAGGACACCAAGCTAGGCTCATCGGCGGGCTCTTGGTGTCCCTGCCCGGACCCCCACAGGAGTATCGAACTGCGCGATACCTCCCTTTATATAGAGTGCAACTGCACTCCTTGACTGCGAGAACCAAAAGCTCAAGCAGCCGTAACCTCCCTATGAAGGCTTCCAAAAAGATGGTGTATTGGCTTTCACGGCCGGTGAATTAAAACTCAGCAATTCTTCTAGGTTTGTGCCGTGTCTTGTGTGGGGTTTCGCCTAGGACACCAAGCTAGGCTCATCGGCGGGCTCTTGGTGTCCCTGCCCGGACCCCCACAGGAGTATCGAACTGCGCGATACCTCCCTTTATATAGAGTGCAACTGCACTCCTTGACTGCGAGAACCAAAAGCTCAAGCAGCCGTAACCTCCCTATGAAGGCTTCCAAAAAGATGGTGTATTGGCTTTCACGGCCGGTGAATTAAAACTCAGCAATTCTTCTAGGTTTGTGCCGTGTCTTGTGTGGGGTTTCGCCTAGGACACCAAGCTAGGCTCATCGGCGGGCTCTTGGTGTCCCTGCCCGGACCCCCACAGGAGTATCGAACTGCGCGATACCTCCCTTTATATAGAGTGCAACTGCACTCCTTGACTGCGAGAACCAAAAGCTCAAGCAGCCGTAACCTCCCTATGAAGGCTTCCAAAAAGATGGTGTATTGGCTTTCACGGCCGGTGAATTAAAACTCAGCAATTCTTCTAGGTTTGTGCCGTGTCTTGTGTGGGGTTTCGCCTAGGACACCAAGCTAGGCTCATCGGCGGGCTCTTGTTGTCCCTGCCCGGACCCCCACAGGAGTATCGAACTGCGCGATACCTCCCTTTATATAGAGTGCAACTGCACTCCTTGACTGCGAGAACCAAAAGCTCAAGCAGCCGTAACCTCCCTATGAAGGCTTCCAAAAAGATGGTGTATTGGCTTTCACGGCCGGTGAATTAAAACTCAGCAATTCTTCTAGGTTTGTGCCGTGTCTTGTGTGGGGTTTCGCCTAGGACACCAAGCTAGGCTCATCGGCGGGCTCTTGGTGTCCCTGCCCGGACCCCCACAGGAGTATCGAACTGCGCGATACCTCCCTTTATATAGAGTGCAACTGCACTCCTTGACTGCGAGAACCAAAAGCTCAAGCAGCCGTAACCTCCCTATGAAGGCTTCCAAAAAGATGGTGTATTGGCTTTCACGGCCGGTGAATTAAAACTCAGCAATTCTTCTAGGTTTGTGCCGTGTCTTGTGTGGGGTTTCGCCTAGGACACCAAGCTAGGCTCATCGGCGGGCTCTTGGTGTCCCTGCCCGGACCCCCACAGGAGTATCGAACTGCGCGATACCTCCCTTTATATAGAGTGCAACTGCACTCCTTGACTGCGAGAACCAAAAGCTCAAGCAGCCGTAACCTCCCTATGAAGGCTTCCAAAAAGATGGTGTATTGGCTTTCACGGCCGGTGAATTAAAACTCAGCAATTCTTCTAGGTTTGTGCCGTGTCTTGTGTGGGGTTTCGCCTAGGACACCAAGCTAGGCTCATCGGCGGGCTCTTGGTGTCCCTGCCCGGACCCCCACAGGAGTATCGAACTGCGCGATACCTCCCTTTATATAGAGTGCAACTGCACTCCTTGACTGCGAGAACCAAAAGCTCAAGCAGCCGTAACCTCCCTATGAAGGCTTCCAAAAAGATGGTGTATTGGCTTTCACGGCCGGTGAATTAAAACTCAGCAATTCTTCTAGGTTTGTGCCGTGTCTTGTGTGGGGTTTCGCCTAGGACACCAAGCTAGGCTCATCGGCGGGCTCTTGGTGTCCCTGCCCGGACCCCCACAGGAGTATCGAACTGCGCATACCTCCCTTTATATAGAGTGCAACTGCACTCCTTGACTGCGAGAACCAAAAGCTCAAGCAGCCGTAACCTCCCTATGAAGGCTTCCAAAAAGATGGTGTATTGGCTTTCACGGCCGGTGAATTAAAACTCAGCAATTCTTCTAGGTTTGTGCCGTGTCTTGTGTGGGGTTTCGCCTAGGACACCAAGCTAGGCTCATCGGCGGGCTCTTGGTGTCCCTGCCCGGACCCCCACAGGAGTATCGAACTGCGCGATACCTCCCTTTATATAGAGTGCAACTGCACTCCTTGACTGCGAGAACCAAAAGCTCAAGCAGCCGTAACCTCCCTATGAAGGCTTCCAAAAAGATGGTGTATTGTCTTTCACGGCCTGTGAATTAAAACTCAGCAATTCTTCTAGGTTTGTGCCGTGTCTTGTGTGGGGTTTCGCCTAGGACACCAAGCTAGGCTCATCGGCGGGCTCTTGGTGTCCCTGCCCGGACCCCCACAGGAGTATCGAACTGCGCGATACCTCCCTTTATATAGAGTGCAACTGCACTCCTTGACTGCGAGAACCAAAAGCTCAAGCAGCCGTAACCTCCCTATGAAGGCTTCCAAAAAGATGGTGTATTGGCTTTCACGGCCGGTGAATTAAAACTCAGCAATTCTTCTAGGTTTGTGCCGTGTCTTGTGTGGGGTTTCGCCTAGGACACCAAGCTAGGCTCATCGGCGGGCTCTTGGTGTCCCTGCCCGGACCCCCACAGGAGTATCGAACTGCGCGATACCTCCCTTTATATAGAGTGCAACTGCACTCCTTGACTGCGAGAACCAAAAGCTCAAGCAGCCGTAACCTCCCTATGAAGGCTTCCAAAAAGATGGTGTATTGGCTTTCACGGCCGGTGAATTAAAACTCAGCAATTCTTCTAGGTTTGTGGCGTGTCTTGTGTGGGGTTTCGCCTAGGACACCAAGCTAGGCTCATCGGCGGGCTCTTGGTGTCCCTGCCCGGACCCCCACAGGAGTATCGAACTGCGCGATACCTCCCTTTATATAGAGTGCAACTGCACTCCTTGACTGCGAGAACCTAAAGCTCAAGCAGCCGTAACCTCCCTATGAAGGCTTCCAAAAAGATGGTGTATTGGCTTTCACGGCCGGTGAATTAAAACTCAGCAATTCTTCTAGGTTTGTGCCGTGTCTTGTGTGGGGTTTCGCCTAGGACACCAAGCTAGGCTCATCGGCGGGCTCTTGGTGTCCCTGCCCGGACCCCCACAGGAGTATCGAACTGCGCGATACCTCCCTTTATATAGAGTGCAACTGCACTCCTTGACTGCGAGAACCAAAAGCTCAAGCAGCCGTAACCTCCCTATGAAGGCTTCCAAAAAGATGGTGTATTGGCTTTCACGGCCGGTGAATTAAAACTCAGCAATTCTTCTAGGTTTGTGCCGTGTCTTGTGTGGGGTTTCGCCTAGGACACCAAGCTAGGCTCATCGGCGGGCTCTTGGTGTCCCTGCCCGGACCCCCACAGGAGTATCGAACTGCGCGATACCTCCCTTTATATAGAGTGCAACTGCACTCCTTGACTGCGAGAACCCGGACCCCCCCGGGCAGGGACACCAAGAGCCCGCCGATGAGCCTAGCTTGGTGTCCTAGGCGAAACCCCAAACAAGACACGGCACAAACCTAGAAGAATTGCTGAGTTTTTTATATGTTTATTGTTTTGTAATGACTCAGATGTTTTAAAATTAAGCGTTATATTGTGCAAATTATGGTGTAAAATATATATTTAATTAAAACATAATTCGCCAGCAGATTTACTCGAGACATCTAGCTGCCAAAAAGGTAACTTCCAGATTTTATTGAAAAGTTTCTTCTTCTGGCCGCTAGAATGCACTCGCTCTGTTAGGATTATATTGTTCGATATTTCACCACTAGATGTCCCGACTAGTCTACGTGGGGATCCATTGATTACTATACCATTATCATTCTATGCGCATCGAATTTGAAGAATGACAAGTTGATACTACGATACATTTTAACTTTTTATTTCAAAGGGTTTGTAACAGCCTATTTTGCGTTACTTGAAAATGTTATTAAGCGTTATATTGTCCACATTATGGTGTAAAATATATATTTAATTAAAACATAATTCGCCAGCAGATTTACTCGAGACATCTAGCTGCCAAAAAGGTAACTTCCAGATTTTATTGAAAAGTTTCTTATTCTGGCCGCTAGAATGCACTCGCTCTGTTAGGATTATATTATCGAAAATATCCACATAGTTTGTATACACACGTCTCTGTAGGGTCATGGAAAGATTTGTTAATTCAATTAGGGTTGTGAAAGCCATGCACAACCAGACGTGTAAAGACATGCCTCAACTCAAAGTTGGATGTTGCCCACGGCAGGTCGTAATAATAATAATGTTATTGGTTTTACATCCCTTTTAACTACTGCTGCTTTTAGAGACACCGGGGTGCCGGAATTTTGGCCCGAAGGGGATCTTTAACGTGCCAGTAAATGTACTGACACGGCTCCCTCGCATTTGTGCACCCTCAAATGCCAGCTGACTGCGCCAGGATACGAACCTGCAACCTAGGGCCCAGCAAGCGAGAACGTTACCGCTGAGCCACGCCGCCAGTCCGGTCGATTATGTCTCCAGATCCATAACATTCTTGATATATCTTTCTTTCTTTCTTCAATGATGGTAGCAGTTTTTATCTAGGTCGTGGCGTTTGGTAGAGGTAAATCGTTTCTAAGGTCTTCAACAAAGAATAGTTCTATTATACTCTTTGATAATAACAACGAGTTATAACTATACTCATACATTTAGGAGAAAGTAGGCTATATGTTCTTTACTGAACATCTTGTTTTTCTTTGCCAACAAACAGGTTCCAAGCCCCTAAACATTGCAACAGTGGCTCAATTGATAACATCTGGTTATTAATACCGAAGACCGTTCGAAGAATGGGAACTTCTGCTAGTTTTCTTATAATTCCGAAATCATTTTTAGCCTACTTTCGATGTTTGCAAAAAATGAAAGTAGACTTATGAGATCAACACAGGGCGAAAAAAAAGTGTGTCTGTCTGTGTGTGTGTGTGTGTGTATATGTGTGTGTGTGTGTGTGTGTGTGTGAGTCTGTGTGTGTGTGAGTGTGTGTACTCTGAATGTCTGTCCCCCCCCCTATCAATTCGAACACGGTGAACGCGAATTGAACGAAATTTGGTACAAAGGTAGCACTAACAAAGGACACCTCAGTGTCATGTTTTATATCGCCGCCATCTTGACGGAAACGTAATGGCGGCCACACAAATGTTCAAAGCTTAAATCAAATTACGACTAACCTAATCATCCGATCTCTACCAAATTTTGCAACAACATACCTTTATGGGTGGAGCATCCTTTGACCAAACTAATTGGTCATCAACCTAATTGTTTGCGGATGGCGGCCATCTTAGTGTGAAAATCGATTCCCATTATTAATTCGAACACGGTGAAACCGAATGGAACGAAATTTGGTACAGAGCTAGTACTAGCAAAGGGCACATCAGTGTCATGTTTTATATCGCCGCCATCTTGACGGAAACGTAATGGCGGGCACACAAATGTTCAATGCTTAAATCAAATTACGACTAACCTAATCATCCGATCCCTACCAAATTTTGCAACAACAAACCCTTATGAATGAAGCATCCTTTGACCAATTTTAATAGGTGATTAGCCTAATAGTTTGCAGATGGCAGCCATCTTTGTGTCAAAATCGATTCTCCCTATTAATTCAAACACAGTAACACCGAATGGAACGAAATTTGGTACAGAGGTAGTACTAGCGAAGGACACCTCAGTGTCATGTTTTATATCGCCGCCATCTTGACGGAAACGTAATGGCGGCCACACAAATGTTCAAAGCTTAAATTAAATTACGACTAACCTAATCATCCGATCTCTACCAAATTTTGCAACAACATACCTTTATGGGGGGAGCATCCTTTGACCAAACTAATTGGTCATCAGCCTAATAGTTTTCGGATGGCGGCCATCTTAGTGTGAAAATCGATTCCCAGTATTAATTCGAACACGGTGAAACCGAATGGAACGAAATTTGGTACAGAGGTAGTACTAGCAAAGGGCACCTCAATGTTATGTTTTATATCGCCGCTATCTTGAAGGAAATGTAATGGCGGCCACATAAATGTTCAAACCTTAAATCAAATTACGACTAACCTAATCATCTGATCTCTACCAAATTTTGCAACAACATACCTTTATGGAGGAAGCATCCTTTGACGAAATTAATAGGTCATTAGCCTAATAGTTTGCGGATGGCGGCCATCTTTGTGTCAAAATCGATTCCCCTATTAATTCAAACACGGTGAAACCGAATGGAACGAAATTTGGTACAGAGGTAGCACTAGCAAAGGGCACCTCAATGTCATGTTTTATATCACCGCCATCTTGACAGAAACGTAATCGCGACCACCCAAGTGTTAAAAGCTAAAATGTAATTACGACCAACCTAATAATCTACTGTAGTCTCTACCAAATTTTGCAGCAACATATCTTTATTTGGGAAGCATATTCTGACCAAACTGCAAGATCATCAGCCCAATAGTTAGCAGATGGTGGCCAAGTATGGGTGCAAATGGATTCCCCCTATCAATTCAAACACGGTGAAACCGAATTGAACGAAATTTGGTACAGAGGTCACACTAGCAAATGGCACCTCAGTGTCATGTTTTATATCGCTGCCATCTTGACGGAAACGGAATGACGGCCACCCAAATGTTAAAAGCTTAAATCAAATTACGACCATCCTAATAATTTCATATCTACCAGATTTTGCAATAACATGCCTTTTTGTGGAAAGCATCTTATGACTGACTACAAGGTCATCAGCCCAATAGTTTGCAAATAGCGGCCATGTATGTGTGCAAATCCATTCCACATATCAATTCAAACACGGTGAAACCGAACTGAATGTTTTTTTTTTTTACAGAGGTAGCACTAGCAAAGGGCACCTCATATTCATGTTTAATATCCCTATAGCACGTTGTATTTCAACAAGCTACTACAACCAACATTCAATTATACTCCTTGAAAAGGATAAGGAGTTATAACAATACCCATGCTTTGAGGAGAAAGTAGGCTATATGTTCTTTACTGAACATCTTGTTCTCATCCCTTGGCGTAATGGTGGGTCATATCAAAAATTCTTTCAGACAAAATATTAGGTAATTATTAGGGGAATATTGTCCATTTTGTACGGTTTTGATATTGTGGCTATTAAGAGAGATATGATTAATGTTTCCCGAAAAACTCACTTTTTCCCACCCCTTTGGTCATTGGTTGGTACTATAAAAAAACTCTTCAAACATAAATTTTTGGGTTTTATCCGACACATAGTATGAACTCCGAACGGATTCGATATTTCACATATTAAGAGAGTTACAGCAATATTTCACTGTTTCGAAAAAAGACCCCCATTTTCACCCCCTTGTTACCGATTTAGCCCAGTAACGAACTCGACCGAGATTTTATAGGTATACATATTCGGTAAAAAAATTCAAAGTGATTGGTGAAAAATTACGGTAGTTATCGTGTCCACAAGAAACTGATATATATATATATACATATATATACATACATAAATTATATATACACTTTTGAACTGACGGTGGTTTTGGGGTCTGGGGGATGTGAAACGCGAAGATATGTCTAAATTTTCCGGAAGTCGAAACATGGTACCCATTGCAATAGTTAGCTTTCTAATGAAATCTACCTAAAAGCTCACGGACGCCAGTTTTTTGTCGACCTTTTCACTGAAATCGTTAGTGATTGACTTACTTTGGTCATAAATAAATTATTTTCTACAGAAACCATCCTCGAGATATCCTTTACAGAATGGTGAAAACCGCATCAAAATCCATTCAGTGGTTCTCGAGATTACCCGTCAAATCCAAAAATCGGGGACTTTGTTTTATAGTAAGTACAGATTATACGCCAATCAGTATAATTTAATATAATAAAACCCCCCTTCCGTCCTATCTTGAATTGACTGTGAATTCACAGGCAAAATGAGAGTTGCACTTCCAGGGAATGGCGAGGTGAATGAAACTCAAATCCCCCTTCCGTCCAATCTTAACTTTACTGTGTTTCACTGGCGAAATGAAGAAAACCCGAGTTGCACTTCCTGGGAAACTCCAAACACAACTACTCTTCTCAGAAGTCTCAACTCAACACAACTCAACAGTTTGCTGCTGGCTGTATCTGGGGCAATAGGTTCGCCCGCTAGCTAGGCTGTAACAGGGATCACAGACTAGCCCTTTTCTAGCTCGTAAACTGTCACCTCAGTAGTTCAAAGGATATGGTTGGAAGAAATTAAAACGTAAACAACTTATAGTGGGCGATGTAGCCTATTGAAGATAGACATATGCTCTCGCGGACTTTTTTGTAGAACTTTTCATGCTGAACATATTCTTACACTCATAGTATTTAGATACTGTATTTTAACGGTTTGCCCAGCGTAAGCTTACAAAGCGCTGGGACGCCAGGTTTCTTTTCGACTTTTCCACTGAAATCGTTACTGCTCGGCATCTTTTGATCACAAATAAATTATTTTCTACAGAAATCATCCTCGAGATATCCTTTATAGAATGGTGAAAACCACATCAAAATCCATCCAGTGATTCTCGAGTTTACCCTTAACATCCAAGAATCGGGGACTTTGTTTTATACTAAGTAAATATATTTGTTTTAGTTGCAAATACACACTATACTGTATATGCTTAAGATTATGACGTGTGAGTAGTTATAAATCAATAAATACAAAAGGAATAACGAAGTAAAAATAATTGAACCTGTTGGGATTCGAACCACGAACCCCCAGACTATGAGTCTAGGTCGCCACCAGTACGCCACACATGCCGAACAAAAATACATGGTTAACAACTGGTCTAGTATAACTCCACAATATTTTGTCTTGCAATAAACAATTTAATTAGCATTTTCTACCAGTTCTATAAACCATTTGATACTAAATATGGATTATTTTCTTCAATACATTCCTAAAAGGATATAAACCTACGAAGTTATGGATATTATATGGATTTACGAGATAACAATAGCGGCCATTTTCCCCAACGGGACGACACAGCCCAGCATGATACGGTACGGTCAGCCTCACCTGAAAGTCACTACTGCGGTTACATATTAAATTTTAAAATGCTAATATCCTACTGGTCACCTCCTTGAGGACAGCTTAAACCTCCCTATGTACGATGATCGTATTTGGTAAGGCCTGGCCTTGTTGAATCGTAAGTTACGGTTTGGGTATAATACTTGAATGATTCATACATCCTCCATCTTGAAATTATTTGGCTGATGACCTTGTAGTTAGAAAAAAAAGAAGCTTCCCACATTAAGGTATATTGTTGCAAAATTTGGTAGATATCGGATGATTAGGTTAGTCGTAATTTGATTTAACTTCAGATCATTTGGTTGGCCGCCATTACGTTTCCGTCAAGATGGCGGCGATATAAAACATGACACTGATTTTCCCTTTGCTAGTGCAACCTCTGTACCAAATTTCGTTCAATTCGGTTTCAACGTGTTTGAATTGATAGGGGGTAGACAGACATACCAAATCCCACACACACACCCACATCCACATACACACACACTACACACTCACACACAATCATACACACAATTTTTGGCCCTGTGTAGATCTCATAAGTCTCTAAAAAAATTCAAGACAAAGAAAGTTTCCAAATAGGGACACGACCCCACGACTCTCGGATTGCCGTTCTGTAGCCTACTCTACCCGCTGCTCCAACCTCTGCTTAGAATCTACATTAACATAAATGGCTCTGGCCTCGACCGACCCGCGCTACAAAAAGCTATTTTTAGCCTACTTTTCACATTTTGTAAAACTGAGGAAAAAGTAGACTTATGCGATCGATCCGGGCAAATGTGTGTGTGTGTGTCTGTCTGTCCTTCTGTCTGCCTGTGTGTGTGTGTGTGTGTGTCCCACTATCAATTCTTAAACGGCAGCAGCTATCAAAACCAAATTTTGTATGAGTAAAGATCTATACCTGAATATCTCACAGCCATATCTGAAAATGACTTCAGTGCTACCAACTGCTGAAAAATCACAATTGAAATTTGAGCTCTATGTAGTATATCTCAGAAGTTATGCATACGAGATGTTCCTAAATTGGCACACACAGATATAATGACATACCAGATTAATTTTCAGGAGACCATATATGACTGTGTTGCCAATATGATTCTAAGCCTGCTGATAGGCCCATCATTGAAATGCATGTAACTTCTATACCATCAATGGGATTTCAACCAAATTTCCTATGTGCTTTGTGTACAATCACAGATATGACTCTGCGTATTCTTGAGAGCCAGCAGGGCTGCCAACTGTTAGTAAGTGCTGTCCCTATGTTTTTATTTTAATACCAATATATCAGAAAGTATGCAAGCCAACAGCTCTAAACTCTCCACACGTATAGTACCTGACATTCTGGATTAATTTGGAGTAACTGATAAACGTTGATGCTGCCAACATGATTATAAGCCTGCTGATAGGTTCAATTTAAAATGCATGTAACTTCTATACTAACAAATCGATTTCAACCAAATTTCGTATGAGCTTTGTGTACCAAAACAGAGATTATTATACGTATTCTTAAGGGCCATCAGGGCTGCCAACTGTTAATGAGTGCTCTCTATTTTTTGTATTCTAATTCCAATATATTAGGAAGTATGCAAGCCAACAGCTCTAAATTTTGCACACGTATAGTACCAGACAGTCTAGAATAATTTGGAATTACTGATACATGTCAGTGCTGCCAACATGATTCTTAAGCCTGCTGATAGGTCCAATTTTTAAATACTTGTAACTTGTGTATTAACAAATGGATTTTATCCAAAATTGGGACAATAATAGATCATAATATTTCACATTAATTCCAAGCAACACATACATGACACTGTTGCCAATATTTTTACGAGTGCTGATAGATCCAATGTAACATTTCATTTCTGATATATAGATCATTCATTGGCATGAATGTCAAATTTTAAGAAAAGTAGGCTCTTTAAATTGTCACGGAACTACTTGTTTTCTAAACGCTTGGCCACCTGTAGGTCCTATTTCTGTCACTTTCATTTAAGCCAAAACCCTGCACATACCATAAATTTGGACGAAATCGGTGATGATGAGAAGGCGAGGTCCCCTTGTGAGACCTAAATTAAATTTGTTAGTGAGATGGGAATCGAACCCAGACCTCCGTAGTGACAGCTATGACTATGCTACGAGATGGACCGTAAGAGCTGAAACGACTTGGTGATTTGGTGGAATCCACAGTAGTGTTTGTTGTTGTTGATGTTGATTTGGGGCTTTGTGACATTGTGGTGATGTAGCCCCGGGTACTTGGATGTGCGTGTAGTTTTATTATTATTATGGTGACTGAATTTGTGTGTGTATTTGCAATTCAGGTGAGGATTGGGAAGGAGGTGGGCGTGGCTTTAAGTTGGGAGCCATCATGGTATTTGCCTGGAGTAGAAGTGGGAAACCACGGAAAACCAATTCCAAGTTGGCTAATATTGGAATCGAACTCTCCTCTTCTGAGTTGTGCCTCATGAAGCTGACTGAACCCCGTTCGAGTCCTCAGATCAGAATTAAAATTTCTCTGCAGAACAGGGAATGGAACCCGGTTGTCCAGACTGACAGCTAAGAATTCTAACCGCTACACCACGAGGTGGTCTCATATTGGTGTAAGAAGTTAGTAAACCTGCCCTCATTGTAACAGAATCCGGTTTAAATCCCGACTGAAGTCGCATTCTTAAGTCTTATTCTGCAGTCCCACGTATGTACAAATACAGTAGTTCTAAAAGCCCGTGTTTAATTCTGGTAACTGACAAAGAAAAGACGGTAGTGACAAGAGTGGTGTCTATCGATAGAATCGAGAGACTGTTAGGTTCGAATTCCAACATCATTCATCTCTGAAGATTTCGTGGTCAAGTTTTAGTTCGAAGTACAGTAAATGCTGGGATGTTGTCTTCCCCAAGAGCTATAACCCATTCTTTTTCTATTGACCGTATCATTACTTACTGTATACACAGGGAAATACAGACTTGTTTTCAGACAGATTATAAACACACTTCCAGCTCGTAGGGCTGATGATCAACATATATATTGCCCCAAACTAATTAAACAGCAACAACAACAACAAAGAAAACGGTACTGGTACATGTTGCAGGAACTCCTGAGCAGCACCATCATACAGCTTTGAGAAATATATCTCGGAGATATTTGCCGATATGCTTTCTCTGGAGAGATTTTGAACAGAGATGAGTGTTTAAAAAACGGTCAGGTAGTAAGCTACGTGTCACGTATGAATATTCCCATAAACATCTTGCCACCTCATTACTGAGTCACTTTCTCCCCTAATATTCCTAATGCGCACTGCATGTCTCCAAGAAACAGTTGTTGTCACCTCATTTTAGGAGCTTAAGATATCATGATCCAGTCGCGCAACTAGAGTTCACGTTTGGATGGGGATGCGCTGCGTCGAAATTACATTAGTGGGTGAAGGCTCTGACATATTGAGACAATCAATGAAGCAAATATACGATTCCAAATTTTCAAAATCTCATATTTGATTTTTTTCTTATTTGAGTTCATTAGCATTTGATACGTTCCATCTACATTTATCAATGAGCAAACGCTCGAAAATTTATAATTTTGTTGAAATCATAACGTCCAGGTTTCTTCGCATAATCATCTAGCTCTTTCTATCCACCGGCATTGTGTAAATATTAATAAACTACTGTTTGCAACTAAAAGTTTAACTTAAGGGGAAATAGAATCGCCTATCTTCACTATGTTAACGTATAGGTACATTTTTTGGGAAAACATGATAGCTACATAGCTCAAATTTTTACAGCGTATAAACACAGGCATTGTGCGTATACTGAAATGATACTATTTTTAAATAGGAATGATGAGGGAGATATTAATATTCTTTTAACATAAAACAGGAGGTACAAAATTGTTAAGCAAAATAAATATTCATTATTCCCATTTAAAAAAATATCATTTCAGTATACGCACAATGCCTGTGTTCATACGCTGTAAAAATTTGAGCTAAGTAGTTATCATGGTCTCCAAGAAAATTTACCTATAAATTAACATTGTGAAGATAGGCGATTCTATTTCCCCTTAAGGAGCCAAAACAATACCGATTTTAATATTATGTCTGTGCCTGTCATAAATCTTGTTCAACAATTACATACATTTCCCATGAAATACACCAATCTTGCTATTAGAAGAAAAGTTCTAAATGTTCAAAATTCAAATCGTAACTATTTATTTCCATTTCTCAAAATGTGCTCCTTACTTTGCTCTGATCTTCGCTGATCTCCCATGTTTATAGGAAGTTTTGCACTTCTCGTTTACTAACGTGGGTGTTAAGCCAACAGCTAGAAAATGAATCTCACAGGTTTCCACATTAATTAAGCGTTATTATATAATTTTTATTCTGAGGAAACTCAAAACATATTTTTAAGGTTACACAAAAGGACTGTTTACAGCTACAAAGGATTGAATGAGTTTCATATTGTAGCTGAAGGCTTAACACCCACTTTAAATAAAGACAAGTAGTTCTATGACGAACTAACGAGCCTACTTTAAAAAAAAAGGATTCATACCCATCTATATACAGTTGACCTATCTAGAATAATTACGAAATCAAGTTGGTAATATTAACATTTCTAAGTACTGCAGTTTGTAATACACCTGAAATAGTGTAGCCTAACCGAGTAACTTATTACAGTTGGCATCCCTGGTGACTCTGAATATATTCTTAATTCCATCTCTTAAAGTATACAATGCACAAACAAAATTTGGTTGAAGTCTAATGGATAGTATAGAAGTTACTTGATGTTTGATATTGGATTATCAGAGCGCGTATAATCATGTCGGGAACAATATCATGTATATGAGGCCCAGAATTAATCTGAAATATTATGATCTATTATAGTGCCAATTTTGGATAAAATCCGTTTGTTAGTATAGAAGTTACATGTAATTAAACATTGAAATTATCAGGAAGCTTAGAATCATGTTGATAGCACTGAGGTATATTATTTACTCAAAATTAATCTAGAAAGTCAGGTACTATACGTGTGCAATGTTTAGAGCAGATGCCTTGCATACTTTCTGATATATTGATATTAGGATTAAACAAATAGAGAGAGCATTTATGATCAATTGGCAGCCGTGCTGGTTCTTACGAATACGCATAGTCATAACTGTTATGGTACACAAAGCGCATACAAAATTTGGTTGAAATCCATTTGTTAGTATAGATGTTATGCATTTAGAAACTGGACCTATCAGCAGGCATAGAATCGTGTTGGTGGCACTGATGTATGTAAGTTACACCAAACTAAGGTAGAATTCAGGTACTATACGTGTGCAAAGTTAAGAGCTGTTGGCTTGCATACATTCTGATATAAGGTTTAAAATATAGAGAGAGCATTTATTAACAGTTGCCAGCCCTGATGACTCTTTAGAATACGCAAAGTCATATATGTCGTAGTACACATAGTACATAAAAAATTTGGTTGAAATCCATTCGATAGTACAGAAGTTACATGCATTTAGAAATTGTACCTATCGTCAGGCCTAGAATCATGTTGGCAACACTGGCATGTATAAACTTCTGAAAATTAATCTGGAATGTTACTATCTATATGTGTGTCAATTTTGAATTAGTCCGCATGCATAACTTCTGAGATATCCAACATAAAGCTCAAATTTCAATTGCGATTTTGCACCAGTTGGTAGCACTGACATCATTTTCAAATATGGCTATGCGATATTCAGATATAGATCTTTACTCTTACCAAATTTGGTTTTGATATCTGCAGCAGTTTAGGAGTTGACAGGGGGGGGGGGACACATTGACAGACAGAAGGACAGACGGACAGACGGACAGACGGACAGACGGACAGACACACATTTTCCGGGATCGATATCATAAATCTAAGTTTTCCTCATTTTTGCAAAATGAGAAAAGTAGGCTAAACATCCTAAAATTCCCATAAACGCGGGAGATTTGAGGGAAACGGTGAAGATCAGCTCAAAGCAAGGGCCACATTTTGAGAAATGGATAAAATAGTTACGAATCGAATTTTGCAAATTTTAAACGTTGCTTCTAATAGCAAGATGAGTGTGTTTCCTGGGAAATGTACGTATATAATTGTTGTACAAGAGCTATGACAGTCACAGTTATAATATTAAAATCGGTATTGTTTTGGCTCCTTAATATGTGTGTTTCCCCTTTAAACAGCAATACAACTTAACAAAATACTATTTACATTCCAAAATGACACTCACACTGGGATACTAACTAACAAGGAGCAAGTGTATTTTTGGAAAGATAGTGCCACACCTATCTCACTTCCACTCCTCTGACTCATTTTGCTCATTCAATAAGTTAGTTAAGTTACTATAACTCGAAAACTTTTACACAAGTGAAAAACAAGATGTTCAGTAAAGAACATATAGCCTACTTCCTCCTAAATGCATGGGTATTGTTATAACTCTTTGTCCTTTTCAAGGAGTATAATTGAATATTGGTTGTAGTAGCTTGTTGAAATACAACGAGCTATACGGATTTTAAACATGAATATGAGGTGCCCTTCGCTAGTGCTACCTCTGTAAAAAAAACATCCAATTCGGTTTCACCGTGATTGAATTGAAATGGGGAGTCAATTTGCACACATACATGGCCGCTATCTGCAAACTATTGGGCTGGTGACCTTGTAGTTCAGTGAAAAGATGCTTCCTACAAAAAGGTATGTTGTAGCAAAATTTGGTAGAGATCAAAAGATTAGTTTGGTCGTAATTTGATTAAAGCTTTTAATATTTGGGTGGCTGCCATTTCGTTTCCGTCAAGATGGCGGCGATATAAAACATGACATTGAGGTGCCCTTTGCTAGTGCTACCTCTGTACCAAATTTAGTTCAATTCGGTTTCAGCGTGTTTGAAAAGATAGGGGGAATCGATTTGCACACATACATGGCCGCCATCTGCAAACTATTGGGCTGATGACCTTGTAGTTTAGTCAAAGGATGCTCTTCATATAGATATATTGTACCCGATTCACTCGGAGAATGCTTGATCATCACCTGGCTAGGCTACTTCGGTTTCGGGGTGTGTACCGTTCAGCCCACAACATGATCACACATTCAGACATAGGAGCACTAATGGATCATCAAGACTACAAAAGATAACTAACATATTACAATTAATATGAATTTATTCACTAAAAATACCCAAGGAATTACAATTTATAATGCAAACATAAACAGTTTGGAATAAATTCTAAACTAAATATCAAAATCAATAAAATCCTCAAAAGTCATTCAAATCTATATTCTAGAATTATCTTGCTTAGCTCACTTGAGCTGATATCACTCATTAACGATCAATACAAAATGATCTCTTACAGTTTTATTTCTATTTATTTAGGCACAAAGCGCGCCTATCACTTTATGAAATATCTTCTAAGGCTTACGGACATTTACCGTATATTATTTCAATCCCTTCAGAGCTTTATTCATCCTTACTTGCATCATTTGCAATACATTCAGTTACTTTCAAACTGTACTTATTTCTTCCATTCAAGCCTTAGGTATTATACTTTAACACAACAAATAACGCTTTTAAAACACATCATGAATAACACTCTCTTTACTTGCCATGAATTGAACTCACGTCTTTCAACTTCTCTCTCATGCTCTAGGATTGTTCATTAATGATGTATCATGTGCAATTATCATTATTCATTACTTGGTTTACTTTCAAACTCAATTATCCGTTTACCTGTCTTACTTGTACAATCTTTGTGGTGTTTGAAGCCATATTTTCAGTGTTGCCATAATAAACAAGAGTTTAGTGCTTTTCAGTCGGTCAACACGAATGTACCCAAAAGAGATGTCGACCGCACAGTGAGTTCCAGTGAGCACGAAAACTGCGAGTAGCTGTAGTACGGAAGACAATCAGATAAGTAGTTAGCCTAAAATTTTATAGTTTAACCATAGTTTACAACCATATAATCTCTCTAAAGTACAAATTCCGGATAGCTATCACCATTTAGCAGTTCACCTAACATATATACTGCATTTAGCATACACTGACAGTTGCAGTACCAATACTGCAACTAAATAATTGTACATATTGTAAATATTTTCACCTGTATTTCAAACATAGATTTTATAGCCTAAGTGTAATGGATCTGATGATGATCGCTTGACGATCGAAACTGGTCATCCTAGTGTTTTATTAATCTCATGTAATTTATTTCAGGATTAGGGCATAACCCATCTCTTTTGGGTACATTCGTGTTGACCGACTGAAAAGCACTAAACTCTTGTTGTACAATCTTTTTGAGGAAGAATCGGTTATTTGTCAATAACTTATTCCTTGACTACTATGCTCAAATATTATGGAATTACTTCAAATTCAGGATGGGGACAATTGTTTAAAACCCACCAATACATCAATTTACATTATATTCTTATAACACCTTTCTTTAACACATTTGCATAATTCTTCGTTTTAATGGCTACTCCTTGTTCAGATCTTCAAACCTTTACATACAAAGCGCCTATTGTTAGCAGTAGTAGAATTCGCTAGACTCCAAATATTGCATCATCATGACAGGAAATTGCGTAATCCTGATGACGTCATGGGTCCTTAGAGCGAGCACGTGGTCCAGGTGGGATCAGGTGATTGGTTAATGGCTAGGATGACCACCACGCCTTGTGTTCGCATGGAGAGGACAGCAGAGGTCAGTTGTGTATCTTGGTTATTAATTATTGATTGATTATTGAATGATATTTAGGTAATTGTTTCAAGGGAGTGGAGAGAGTCTTTGGTGTCATAACTTTTGAATGAGAGTGTACGGTGAGGCGGTCGACATTGCTGGCTCGGTACCAGACATGTGGTGTGCATCTGTTCGGTTTTTTTGCTCGCGCCCGT
The DNA here is from genome assembly GCA_946902985.2 of Meconema thalassinum. Taxonomy (NCBI): domain Eukaryota; kingdom Metazoa; phylum Arthropoda; class Insecta; order Orthoptera; family Tettigoniidae; genus Meconema; species Meconema thalassinum. Next base: position 1,944,247,652 of record OX336388.2, on the reverse strand, counting down.
GCGGCGAGGCGTGAGACCAGTCTGCACTCTCCACACATCTTGTGCATGGTTGTTAAAGTTTTTTGCTCGCGCTCGCTAAATAGGTCAAGTGGCGTTCTAAAGCTGAACTCTGTTTAAGTACAGCATATATCACCAGAGCGTGGGAGTGACTTGTGTTACTCGTCGTCGCTATGTTATGTCTGTTTAATTTAAATGATGTTAACATTCTTTTGTGTTCCGGCTTGCTTCATGATCTCAATCTGGTTACGCTGTTTTATAAGTCAAGTGTGAAATGAATCTTGGTGTGTTTGTTTCTTGTTTCATAGCCGTCATTAGTCAAGTCTGTAATTTTTAATGAGAGAACAAGATCTGAAGCCAGTTCCCAGAGCTCCATGTGAAAATGTTTAAAATAGCTTTTTGCAGTTTGATATTCACAATATATAAGAGCACATAGCTATGAAGTAACACTTAGTTTCAAAGTAACACAGTTGACGTCTTATACTCTATCATCATCATGACCATGTATGGAAGCCTTCTTGTCAAGCTCCAGCAGCTCTGTGAGATAAAATCTCTGAGAGAGCGAGCAGAGAGGCTTGGGTTAAACTTTGCCGTGAGCGCTCTCAAAGTGGAGGAGGATGTGTGGTTTAACGGGTTGAGTAATTTACAACAAGATATGTTCAACTGCGAACTCTTAGAAATCATTCGAGACCGCCAGCATTGTCGAGAGTTGACGTCAGATGGTGTAACTCCCCACATATTGGGAGTAATCATTCAGCGGCTGCAAGCAATCGACTCGGACAGTATTGAGCTGCTCGATTTTCCGCCGCTGGAGGAAGAGAGTGTGGGGGGAGGTGATCATGCGGGCATGGATGCCGAAGAAGATGAAGAAGAAGAAGTCCAAATTGTAAACTAAAATGGACGGTGGACAGTGGTTGTTTTTTAACTAAAAAAATAATAATTTGTGCAGTGTACATTTTTTAAAAAATATATTTATTTGATCATTTGTGGTTTACATTAATTATATAATATGAATTAGTGAAAAATGATATGATCTTCGTTCTTAAAGTGGTAAGTAGTTCTTTTTCCAACAAGCTGCGGAGAATTGAAGAAGCTGTGTTGTTTGCAGAGTTGAAATATGCTGGTCTTGTGCACGGGTAAGTACAATCATTCTTTTCTTTCTTGCGTGTGTTGGTTTCAGTGAGCTGAAAAATATATATAGAGACACATTAATAATAATAATAATAATAATAATAATAATAATATTTTTGCGAGGAATTAAAAAAACATACACTGTTGTAATTAGAAGATATTTTTGTTGGGGATCCATGAGTTGTGAGTTGAATCGAATCCAAGCCAAGATACGAAGGCTCGGGTTCCTTTTCTACGTAGTACTTTGTTGACTAAGTAAATATTAGGATGTTTTGTTCGTTGTAACTCTGCTTCATAAAACGCTCCAAATATCTGCAAATTTTTATTATCTTTTAAAAGATATGTTCGTGGATTAGTATTTTGAACTTTATAAATTGTAAATAATTCCGTTGTCCAATTAGCTTCGTAGCCCTTAGTGAAGTGTTTCTTGATTTTTGATATTCTTACAATGTCACCGATTTTATATTTTGGTTTTCTTAAAGTTTCATTATATTGTGTTGGCAAGCTGGGTGGATTGTTTCTTTTTACATCAATAGGTTTCATGCCGATGCTGCGATGTATTTTGTGATTATACTTAACTAATAACTCAGGCAAAATATGTACCCATCGGTATGAACCTCGTGTTGTGAATTCTTTCCACATCGATTCCTTAAAGTTCGATTAAATCTTTCTACCACGCTCGCTTTAATGGAGCTCCCAGTGGAATAATGCTTTAGATTTTGTTTCTGAGACCATGTTTTGAATTCACTGTTATAAAATTCCGTTCCTCGATCGGTGTGAAAATAATTCGGCAATCTTTTACTTTGAGAATAAACAAATTTTAAGCTTTTTACAATCTCACTTCCTTTTTTGGTTTTAAGAGGAATTGCCCATGCATATTTCGAGTAAACGTCAATAATGGTTAATAAATATTTAAATCCATTATTCCATTTTGCAAGTTTGGACATGTCCACAAGGTCAGCTTCATGGAGGTCATCGATTCCTTTGCTAATAACATGTCGTCTTTTAAACTTTTTTCTAAACGGTGCGAGAAGTTCTTTTGCAATTTCTCGTCTGATTTCGTTCATAGTTATTTTCCAAACAATGTTTTATAACATACTGTGCATTGTTTTACAAACGTTTGAATTTTTATTCAATATATCCTGCATTTCTTAGTTCTTCTTCAATTGCAAAGATTTCGCTGTCGAGTCCTGTGTGACCTGCAGCTTTCGATGCAATTAATTTTTTAAGTCTTGATACCAATTTGTTTGGTTCATTCCAGTGAACGAATTCAATATTGTTTCCGCCTTCAAATTTCCAAATGGCTTGTGGCGCGATGTGTTTTTTTTTTTGACCATATCCAGTATGCATCGTAGTATTTGCTTCTTCTTCATTTTCATCTGCTGTTTTTATAATTCTATCTATGTCTTCAGTGAGAAGGGGTTCAATTATATGTCTATACTTATAAGATTGCGTTCCTCTTGGAGCTGCATTGCTTGTATAATTTCTTTTGTGCACGTTTGAAACATTTAATAATTTCAAATATGAACTTAAATCACTCCTATCTATTAGAGTAGGGTCTGGTACTTTCCTTTGAATCAATTCAAGTAGACCTTCTGTTATAGGAAATTTTTCACCACCAACTTTTATCCACTTTTTATCAAAGAAAACTCGTTCACGTCCCAAGTATTGTTTATCATTTCTTATCGTTATACCATATGTTCTATCCACGTTTTGTTTAATGAACGGATCAAAGTAGCGGTTAAGTAGTGAAATTATTTTGATGCTATCTCCATCTTCTTCGTCTGAAGTAGCAGTGGATTCAGAATCGTCATATTTTCCTTTTCTTTTTCGATTTTCTTTATTTTGAGTTGACGTATTAGCAATAGCTACAAGTTGATTTAATGAACTTGTTACTGGTTTAAAGTTAGTCTCTATATCTAATTCTTTTCGTCTAACATCATTTTGAAGTGAAAGATACTTGTCTTTAACATCTTTTTTTTAAGCGAGAAAGTTTATCCTTTACTCGACTTTCGGCTTTAATCTTCGAGCTCTTCTCCATGACTAAACTGAAATTGTGGTTGTTTTACTTATTTATAGTATATTCAAAATCGATTTGAAGAGGAAGATCATCAGTTTTATGTTTTTTCGGGTCTCTAAGTCGAAACTGAATTTCATCTTGCTCTTCAACAACAATATCACTGCCATCCAGTTCAATCTCTTGACGTATATTTAAAATTGCATACACAATTGGAGATCTTGGTGAAACAAAAATTGGTTTTAATATGCCTTTGTAGGGAAGTTGGTACTGTATGTTATGATTATGAAGCGTGTATACTGGTGAATGGATTGATGGTGTGTTGGAGAATTTCAGAATAAATTTCGATAAGTTCTTTTTCTTTACTTCATCTTTTAATATACCATATTCTTCTTTGGATGCAGTAAAACTTTCGAGTGGTTCTTTGTTAACCAATTGCTCATTTTTTTCTAGTTCAGTTTTTAACTTGTTATATTCTTCTTTGGATTCAGCAGCATAACTTTCAAGATCTTCTTTTTTAACAATATTGAGATTGTTAGCAACACCCTCAATACGAGTTTGTAAATTGCTTAAAATTTCTTTTAGTTGATTAACTTCAGTTCGTGAAGCAGCATAGTGTTCTACAAACCGTTTATTTGTCACATCTTGGTCGTTAACAGGAAACTCAACATTTGTTTGTTTTTGATGTTGTAGATTGTTTACAGTTTGTTTCAATTGATCAAATTCATGTCGGGAAGCGGCATATTGTTCAACAAACGTCTTATTTGCAACATCGTTATCGTATATGGGATTGTTTACGTGAGTAATTCGTTTACTCATCATATTTAAAGTTCCACCATCGTCTACGTTTAAAAAGTTTTGTTTATTAAATTTAGTGATTAAGTCTTCTAGATCTTTTCGAGAGGCAGCAAAGTTTTCTAAGTAATATTTGTTTATTGCATCTAACGAATCGATTGGTTGAGATATGTTTGTTATTCTTCTATTTAACATATCTACAGTTTCATCATCTCTGTTTATATTCAAAAGAGATTTTTTAATTTCATCGAGTTCATTTGTTACATGAGTTTTAAGAAAAGAATACGTTACCGCATCTTGATTTTGAATTGGATCTTTAACATTTCTTATTCTTTTGTTACCCAAGTCGAGAGTATCTTGATCATACGGAAAGTGATCTTCTGAAAATTCTCGCACTAAACCATGAATGAATTCTACTCGTTGTAACACTTCGGTTATTCGGGTCTCAAGATATTTTTTTTATATTCGATGTATGTTGCTGCATTGCAATAAGGTTTACTGCATCATTTGCAGATGATGGTAAAGCTAACCCCGCGAGACGTGTGTTTTGAAAGTCAAGTTCTTTTTTCTCTATTTTACAAATTGAAAAAATTAAACCTTTAAGGTCGTTAAAGTTTCGTTGTATGTCTTCTTTAGACTCGATTTTATTTAGCCCATTCAATAACTTCACTACATAACCTTTGTTGCACGCATCTTCAACATGTATTGGCGTTCCAACATTTTTTAACCGTTTGCCGTTAATACTTAGATGTCCGTCGCTTGTTGTCGTTGTTAGTTGATTTCCATATTGCACTAGCTTATCATCAACATATGATTTAGTTGCAATATCATGTCGTGAAGTCGGTCGTCCGATAGACACATTATTGGTTTTGTTAAACGATGTCATAGTTAAGTTGTTAACCACGCAAAAGCTATAACACGAATGGGCATTTAGCTCTTTTTGAAGTCATATTTATAACTGAAAATAAACATCAAATCCATTGCGATATCGACCATTTTGTAAATCGCTATCTTTATCGATAACCAAAAAACCAAACTTAGAGTTTTGCCAACAATACGAACAAATATCAAAGAACTGTTCATAGCTCATATCTGTATTTACATGATCGTTATATACGTGACGCAAGTTTGTTCCGTCTTGTTTAAAAAGAATAAAAAAATTAGCGTTATCTCTAATTAGATGTTTAGGTATACAAGAATATGTTTGACAAAGATAAAATACGTCAACGTTGTGATGACGACCTCTACTGAAATAATCTTTCATGTGTTGTTGTTTATTGCTGGCTACATCATAAAAAACAAATATAGAGTTTTTTCTAGCCATTTCTGGAGGCATAACTTCATCATTATCGGAAAAAAATCACTTTTTATTTCTTTTATGGAGTCCAAAAACTTTTTAAATTCAACATATTTACTTTGAGCAAGTGATTTAGAATAAATATAAACGTTTTCAAAACGAACTCCATTTTTATGACACAATAAATTTAGCATTACGTTTGTTTTGCCACAGTTCGATGGACCGCAAATGATACATCGAATTGTGTTCGGTAGTAAAACACCATGCTTTCTGTTTTCACTTTTACTCTGGTTTTCAGCATTAGTAAATGAAATTACTGGTAGAGTGTTTGACTGCTTAACAAACTTCAGCATGTCTACGTTTACGTCTGAGAATGCACACTGCACAAAAAATCACATCACATCAACATATATTGCTTCCACACGTATCATAACTTGTATTATATGGAATAATAGTAGGATTTTCAGGATTTAAATCAACGTTGCCGACGTAAAACCCTCTTAAATATGGACAATATGGCGCCCATTTTTCATGATCATTTAAAGGATTATCGTTTTCCCTCTAATTTTCAATTTCAATCTTACAGAATATACATTTCACCTTATCACCATGACCAGTATAATAAAATCCTGCTGATGCTAAACAAAATTCGTTTGGACAGGGAAGAGGCCAATTTTGAAAAGTTTTAAGTCTTTCATATTCACATTTCAATTCTATGCTAGGAGAAATATTGTTTACGTAGGGGCAAGAAAAAGCCCATTTCTTATGCTCTTCAAACGGATCATCATCTTCTTCCCAATAACTAAGTTGCAGATTACAGAAAGCACACCTAACCATATCCTTATATCCATAATAGTAAAATCCTGCAGCTGCTAACCATGCAGTGTTCGTAAAACTGTCTGAAGACCAGGTCTTAAATGTTTTTAGCCGATCTCTTTCAGATTTTAAATTCATTTCTTTTTGACTCAATATCATTTGCATTAACTGTTTTTTGGAATACTTTACACAATTAAAATACTTCATGATGCTGGTTTACTTCACAAAGAAAAAGATGTTCACCACACAAAGCTAAATGCGAATTGAGATGAATCAACAAAACACGTTGGCTAATATGCATGATTTGCATGTGTTGGGTTGGCCGAGCGATCTAAGGCGTTAGACTTAAGATCTAATTTTCAGAAATTGAAAGCGAGGGTTCGAATCCCTCACCTGACAATATTATTATTTTATTTACATGTAGAGTGAGGAGGTAATTGATCATTAATAAGAACTTTATTATGAAATGGTACAAAAGACCTTTTCTTCTTTATTCATTTAGAATTACAATTAATACAATTTTATTTCTCTTGAAGTAATCTCATTCTTTTTTTTAGTTGTCCAGATGAGTGTGGGTGTGTTGAGATGATCTTCTTCTTTTAGTTGTCCAGATGATTATTTTCTGTAGACAAAAAATATACAATGTGTTAAAAAGCAAACTAAAACAAAATATGTATAGCGGTCAACGACACTAGTAGATTTAATTAATCACCTTTTATAGATAGCGATTACAGTTGTCACATTTGCAGCGAAGATGAAACAGTTGAAATTTTCTCTTTAGTTGATCTGGTAGATGTTCCCACTCTAGACGAATTCGTTGTGGTTCATATATAGTCAGTATGTTTATAGGAAAGTAGTTCCAATCAAACTTATTAAAACCTCGAAGTCCATTGTTTCGAAACTTGTTTATTATCGAACACACGATTTTCATGATGCCATCAGAAGAATTTAACCAATGTTGAACAGCATTGACATTGAATTTAGCACAACTATTGCTTCCCATTGCTAGAGATGGTAAATGTTTTGGACAATCTGTAGGTAAACGATGGCTATGCCTCAACATTAGGTCTGACATTCCATCAATCGTATTAAGATCAAATAATGAGTTGGGGGAAAGTGCTTTTAGTGCAAACAAAGAAAATTCCTGTGGCAAATTATATACAACTAAATATTCATATTTATTCTTAATAGAGTCAAAAAAAGAAGAAAGAGTTTTTTCACAATATGCTGCAACCCATGTGATAACGGGGCTGAATGAAGGTATATTGCCGTTATTTAACATACAGTAAGCAAGTTCCAAACTGCCGTTTGGTAGCTTGCGAATGTCTGCAACTATTGGTTGCTTCTTATTCCACGTGCCAGCATCAGTAGAAGGAGAGTTTGTTGTTGTCAATTCCATGATTGCAACTAAAGTGAGAATACTTGTTTACTTGCTTGCTTATAACTTAGCAAATATTGGTTTAGATAATTACTTCATTCGTTAATGGTCTGTAAGATATTTGACGATCATGAATAAGAACACAATAAAGAGTTGTATCTTCAGGTATATTCTCACTTGTCTCGATTTCAATTCGCACATCGACTGAAGATGTCTTCACTGCTTCCACTTGTTCGAGACAATTAATTACAATAATCGGACAATGAGACTTAAATTCATCTCGTGAAACCAGAGTCTCTGAACGAACATCATCGATCTGATAATATACATTACGAAATTTAACAAACATGTCATACAACTCGCTGTAGTCATTTATGGCAATTTCAGAAGTTGGCATTTCATAGGGATAAAAACTTGAATTTAAAAAAACTCTTATAGATTTAATGTTACAATGGTCAAAATAGGAAGAGCATGTGTTTAGTAAATTTCTTCTAGTTTGAAAACCTAATAAAAATTGACGTGGTTTTTGAGTTTCAGAAGTTGTCATTACAGTCCAACTATATTTAGTTGTTCTAGGAAGAGAAGGCAAGACATGAACATCCCATGATCGAAAACCAACCTGAATGGGAATATTTTTCTGCATTAGTTTTAATCTTTTAATTTGTTCTTCGTCCGATAATAATAAAACGGGAATTTTTAGATAAACTTTAAATAACTTGACCTTAGAAAGATCGTTTTCGGTTGTCGATTGCAACGCACGTGCGTCACTTGACGATCGGAGAAGTATTACCTCATGCTTGCAGTTTAAAATCGGCTTTCTGTAATCCTCTGCTAAACCTAACAGGTTGCTTAAAGGAAGTATTATATGAAAACGTTTTGTGTTACTATCAACAATATTTGCTTCACTTGCTGGTGTTGTTAAAGAGGGAAAATAACCAGCATTTTGTAAAGCTGTATATTCGTTTTTTGAATATGATGCTAAGGTTTTTATAGAACTTGTTATACCTAGATGGCGTGTACGATCAATTTCTTTACCATTTAACGTGATGCGAATTTCGCTAAAAAGATTAGCCCCAAAATTTTGGTCAGGATGCGCTGTAGTAGAAGCAGCCGGATTTATGTTAGAAGTAATAATTTGACCTTCTAAGTGAAGAACACCTTCTGATAATAAAACTATGTTTTCTTCATTTTGAATCGGTATTCGAATTTCATCATTATTTTCGAATTTATTAGCTGAATAAGGTTGATAAACTCTTTCTTCTCGTCGCACAACTCTGTTGTCAACCTCTCTTTTATCTGTTATGTTAAACATGCTAAACATGTTAACAGCTTCAACTATAGATAGAAACTAAATAAGATTAACAATTGCATATATATTTATATTGAAATTAAAGTACGCGATAGCCTAAAGACTGTAAGAAATGTTTGTTGTTACTCGATAACTGTTTCTTAGATTTCAAGGTGCGATGTCGTTGTTTGTTTTTTTTTTTACAAATTTTAGCTGATTGATTTATATTATTTTTTCGAATCAGAGTCGACTTCTTTTTTTTTCAAACTTTGAGTATTATATAGTATAACCATATTTGTGATTGTTTTCTAGTAAGCTTACTCAAGTAGAATGAAAACATATCAGTATTTCATTACTTAATATAGCAAGATATCGTGCTGGACGAATAATTAATTCTACAGTTAAATCTTCATCTTGCAAATCAATGAGCTGTTGAAGATGATCTTCAAGTTGCACAGATACATGTTGAATAACCCTGGTGTTCATAGGCAAAAAATTAATTGTTGTTGGTTGTACAACAATCGGGTAACCAGCAGGAACATGAGCTTTAAAATTATATAAAGAGTGTGTTGGATTATGGTTCAAATAATAACTCGTACCAAGCACAAGGTTGCAACATACTCGAATACTATTAACAGTGTTAATTTTAATCATATATTCAGAATGATGAGTTGTGTTTGCCTTGAACTTTCTATGAGAAAATCCTAACAAATCTGCAATAGAATCTGCAACACCAAAATCTATAGCAAACACTTTCGAATGTAGTTTACAATGATAAAAGACTTTATCATAATTAATATAAAACTAGATGAAACCCGTCAAAACATGACGGACAATGGAAAACAAATTTACTGAAGAAGCTTCTTATATAAGTTACATTCTTTGTACGATTACTTTTTAGCACTATTGCAACTTTAAGGGCGTCAAAAGATAGCACTCTCAGCATTGCAACATATTGCTGGTCATGACTGAAAACGTGATGAGGTCATCATAATCTTGCACAGTTTCCAGCCACTGGCCGGGTCTGTTTGGAACACAAGCCTCTCCAACGTCTTCTGTCTTCCCACCATCTCTCAGCCTCCACCCTTGTCCAGTCTTCTCCTCTCTTCTTCACGCTTTCTTCCACCCCCTTCAGCCACCTGTCTCTCGGTCTCCCTCTTGGTCTCTTTCCTTCCCACTTCGTCTCGTGTATCCTGCTGGGTATCCTCTTCTCCTCCATTCGTTTTACATGTCCATACCATCTAAGTCTAGATTTCTCTATACCATCCAGTAATGGTTCCTCCTTCATTAATTCTCTGGTCCTCTCATTTCGTATTCTGTCCGTCTTTGTAGCTCCAATACTGCTTCTCAAGAACCTCATCTCACTGGCCTGTATTTTGCTCTTCTCCCTTCCTTTCATAACCAAGGTCTCCGAGGCATACGTCAGGATAGGGACATAGTACGATATATGATCTACTTGCTGTTCTGAGGGACATCCCTGCTCCATAACATGCTTCTCACACTCCTCCGGAATGCTTCTGCCTGTCTCCCCCGCTCATTTATTTCTCTACCGTTTCTTCCATTCTCTTGTATCAGGCTTCCCAGATACTTGAAACTCTCCACTTTCTTCAGCTGTTCCCCACCAATTGTTATTCCCGTTGTGGTCCTTTCATTCTTCCTTGTTGTGATCACCATCTCACTCTTATTTATGCTAAATTTCATCCCATATCCTTGTATTATTCCTTCCCACACGTCCAACTGTTCCTGTACCTCCTCCTCCTTGTTTCCACAAATCATCAAATCATCCGCAAACACCATTGCTTTCATCTTTCCTTCCCCAATTACTTGTGCCGCTCGGGTCATTATGTCATCCATCACCGCAAGGAAAAGTAAGGGTGACAGTGCACTTCTTTGTTTCAGGCCGTTTCTCTGTTCCACCCATTCCGATCGCTCTCCTCCCACTTTCACACAGCTCACACTTCCCTTGTACATCTCCTTTATCCTCCTTATAGTCCATTTTTCTACTCCTCTATCCTCCAGGGACTTCCATACTTTGTTTCTGCATACACTGTCATATGCTTTCTCAATGTCCAGGGAGGCCATCAGTAGATCTGTTCCATACTCCTAGTGCTGTTCTTGTAACTGACTTACAGCAAAAATCAAATCCACTGTGGACCTTCCTGCTCTGAAGCCATGTTGTTCTTCCCTCATCCCTCCTTCTATCCTTGTCCTAATTCTCCTTTCCAAAACTTTCTCAAAGATCTTTGCACAATGACTCATCAGTGTTATTCCCCGATAGTTTCTGCATTCTGTTCTACTACCTTTCTTGAAGATCGGGACAATTATTCCCTTTTTCCAGTCCTCTGGGGTCTTCCTTTCCTTCCATGCTGCCTTCATCACTCGGTACAACCACTGTATCCCCACCTCTCCTGCTGCTCTCACCATCTCCACACTCAACTCATCCACACCTGGTGCCTTCCCTCCTTACATCTTCCTCACTGCATCTTCCACTTCTTTCCATGTTAGGTCCTTTTCTGTTTGCAGTTCATCTACTGTACCTCTTCCCCGATTTCTTCTTCCTCGCCGTGGTTTCCATTTGGGTTCAGGAGTTCTTCAAAATATTCTTTCCACATTTTCTTCAGTTCTTCCCTATTTTCTATCCCTTGTCCCCTTTTGTTCACCATTCTAACATAATCCGTAGGATCCTTCCGCCTCTTATTCTTTACCATCCCATACAGGACCTTTTTTGTACCTTCACTATCCTGCTGGTCATGACTTAAAACGTGATGAGGTAAATAGCCCAATACGTTCAAGAGTTTCTCCTTGAGCTTGATTGATTGTGATAAAGTAGGCCGAGCGAATAGGACATTGTTGCCTATTAAAAGAAAATGTACTGTACCTGCAAGTGTTTTATCGGAAGGTGTTAAATCAAGTCGTAGGATTTGAGCTCTCTGCCTAATATTACTTCACCTATTATATCCGAATCCAAGCAATTTCTTACATATTTCTTACAATTAATATATTACCATATATGAGTCCTTGGGAAACGTTCAGATTTCTAAGGAGCATAACTATGGCTCAAACGTTCGGAGTATGTGGAGGCGAATCACTTAATTCCAAGGAATTGAAAAATTCAATAATAGGGAAATGAAGTAGCTGGCTTTCATCTTCAGTATCCAATCTGTTAACGCTGATGTATGTGTTTGAACTACTGGATATAAGTTCAATGACTTTTAAATTAATATCATTACATTGTTGCAGCTTGGCAAATATTTTATATTCCAGCAGATCAATTTTACCCTCACAACAGTAAAGACCAAATTAACCACGCATAGATTTTACGCAAGAGAAATACCATGTAGAACAATGTTTACATTTGATCGTCAAAGACCTTACAGTACACTGTACTGCATAATATCTGGAATTGTTTCTGAATGGCCTATTTATATTGGATTTTAAATGTGGCTTCGTATTATTCGATAACACTATAGTGTCCTGCAATAACGGATCCGCTAAATATTAAATGGCAAATAATACTTCCATTGCCGAAATCAACTGCGTAGTTAGACTCAGTACTCTAAACAAATAATCATTAAACAATTGTCTTATACAATGAAGTTCAACATGACCGTCCAGAGACTTTCATACTCAAGTTGGTTGGTGAGGAGAATGCGATGAGACTGATCGCTTAAAATAAATTCCTTATAATTGTTCATACCAGCGAAATTTTTTGCGATAGCTTGAAAACGCAGCTCAGAATGACGTTCTTTATTTTGTTATAAACAGTACGAAACTGCTCTAAATAAGCAATTTCCATCACATGTTATAGGTTATGACAGTACATTTTGCAGGGGAACATAGAAACACTTCGCCAACTACTGGAACGACCATAGGCCTATACTCAATACTCACTTCGGCAGTCACCCTAATGGAGGCAGTTTTTGAATTATATGTCCCGTGCATGTCAAAAATCGTATTAACACATGGAGGCCCACCTATTCTTGTCTATCGCCTCCGGAGACCCGGGTTACATTTCCTGCTCTGCCAAGAAATTGAATTCTGGTCTGAGGGCAAAAACGGGGCACATTCAGTCTCTTGAGGTATAACTAAGAAGAGGAAGGTTTAATTCTCACCTCGACAATCTTGGATGTGGTTTTCCGTGGTTTCCCACTTCCACTTAAGGCAAATACCGGGATGGTTCCTAACTTAAGGCCTTGGCCGTCTCCTTGCCATTTACCACCTTAATTACAAATACACACAGTAATGCAGCCATCACAATAACACAGGTTTTGAGAGAAAATTTCACACATACACACCCAAGTACACGGGGCTGAGTGACCACGATGTCGGAGCCCTGCAAACGAATTATGTTTGCCAAGTTTCTCTTATGGCGAAAGCAATTGTGGACACGCGCGAGTGCCTGGAAAACTACTTTTTTCTTTAATAATTTAAGAGTATATCGACGATGCATAATTATAACTTTTAGTCTAGGACGCTAATAACTTGACCACCTAAGCATTGGGAAGAAATTGCAATATTAAGGTACATAAACAACATAGCCTACACATTCAACTGTCGGTTAATGTTCCTCAAAATTTCCCTTCTTAAATATTCCCCTCCTTTATAATTCTCCATCACGTGAAAACGTGCCATGTCTTGGGTTTTAAATATATCGATGCAATGTTGCTGCCATCTGCTGTCAGTTACTGGAACTATATGGGCGATGTACTGCCATCTTTTGTCAGTTATAGGAACTGATTGCAGATATTTAAACGGCGTACTGAGGACAACAGTTTGCTCTTTTGATCACATGCTGTAATGCAATGGTAAAACGGAAATAAACGTATTGAGAGGGAATGTAGAAATATGTATCTTTTACAGACATAAAACCTTACTAATACTCCTTGATTAAACAATATTTCAGTGGTAAAAAAAATATATAAATCAGCGAGCGCTGCGATCGAACCGGTGAACCTTGGAACCACAGTCAGTCGCCTTAACCACATAGCTACTCGCGCACTCTTGTTTAGCAGCAGACGCAGCCATTCATTATCTTCAAAAGCTGCTGTCTGAAGGAAATAATCCATTTCATTATCCAAATAAATCAATGTTGCACATTCGTATACGTTCATACTGTTATTATATTTTATTGTCAGAACTTGGTTAATGTATGCTTTCTATTACATGCAAGCTTATTAAATAACTTACATTTTAATGGACCTCTCACCGCCATTTTGTCATGACCTCAGGCGGATTGTGCGCATGCGTGAGGGGAAAGAATTCTGCTATTTTCTATATTAATTCAAAAATATACCTAGAGGGAATGTAGAAATATGTATCTTTAACAGACATAAAACCTTACTAATACTCCTTGATTAAACAATATTTCAGTGGTAAAAAAAAAAATATCGGCAATGCTGGGATCGAACCGGTGAACCTTGGAACCACAGTCCGTCGCCTTAACCACATAGCTAATCGCGCACTCTTGTTGAGCAGCAGACGCAGCCGTTCATTACCATCAAAAACCGCTGTCTGAAGGAAATAATCCATTTCATTATCCAAATAAATCAATGTTGCACATTCGTATACGTTCATACTGTTATTATATTTTATTGTCAGAACTTGGTTAATGTATGCTTTCAATTACATGCAAGCTTATTAAATAACTTACATTTTAATGGACTTCTCACCGCCATTTTGTCATGACCCCGGGCGGATTGTGCGCATGCGTGAGGGGCAAGTATTCTGCTAATTTCTATATTAATTAAAAATATACCGTAATATATTTGTTTATTTTATAGACACTCTGCAAATCTAGAGGCCAAGAGCTTTCGTTAGAGTGTTCTGCGAAGTAAATCGGTTCTGTCGTTCTCTCAATCTCGTGGTAACAAAAATCACCTTACTGTTTTAAATATATAGATAGATGATGGGAATTTGTCTTTGTCACCTAATAAATGTTCAACTAATAATTCATTAATCTTTTCACTTAATTGTTTTAACGTATAGCTAGCATTGGGTATTATTAAATTCGCTCTATCCGCTTCGTTCAACTTTATAGCCAAAACGTTATTATTCTCGCTAATTGTTACTTCATTATCGATTCTATTTCGATCAATTTCAATTTCTCTTTCATTCTCTTTAGGGTAAACTTTCTTTTCAATACCTAAAGGCCCTGCTACACTGTTGGCTACAGTGAAATCAATATTAAACGGAAAAGACAAAACGAGACGGTTGTCTCTTTTTCCATCTATATCCTCTTCCACATACATTTTTGTTTTTTCTAAATGTTCTGGTATAAGTTTCGACAATGAGTGATAACTAAGTAAATCATCAAAAGTTGAGGCTAGATCTTCAAATTCATAAATACCCGGTGGTACCACTGAATCAATTGATAAAAAATTAGTAAAATGAATGCGAAATTTATTATTTCTGTTGGTAACATTTCGAATAGAATTAGATGTATACAATCCTGCAAGTCCTATTTCAAAAAACTCTGCTCCTACAAGAGGAATCGGGTTCTCCAATGTAACATCAATCTTCGAGCCTTTACCTTCAAGAGTTATCCGTCTTTCGAAAGCCATCTTTGAAATGTTTAAAGACGGTCTGTGTTTCCCTTATTTATACAATACAAGAAGACTAAACATAAATGTCCACAAATCGAAGAAGTAATCGATTGATATGAATGAAAATTATATTGTAGATAGCAATTTTTAAGATATGTTAAAATTTCTAATGGTGGTCTTAAATTACCAATACTATCAAAATAATGCACATATTTACCACGTTTACTGAAAGCCACCCAATGTGAACCGGATTTATCCATCGGTTCAAGGTTAACAATACAGTTTTCATTTTTTCGAGGATATCTTGGTAACGTATCTCGCATAAAGACTCCTCTAAAATTTGGAATCTTTAATTGATGTGCGTATTTAGCTAAATCGAAATTACTTAATGCTTTATTTGGTATTTGGTTAATTATCTTTTGTATGCAGGAGGATTTAAATAAATGCCTTGACCTCCTTTTCCTTGCATTGCTTCTATCATTCGATTGTGTCTTTTCATTTCTTTTAGTTCTTCTTGAGCAGCTTTCGCCTTGTTTATAGCAGACGCCACCCCTGCTGCTCCGCCTGCTAGACCCCCCAAGCCCGACAAGGCTGCAAATATCGGAAGTAGGGGTAAAATACCACCTTGCTTTTTCGACGTTCTTCTTTTTTTTTATCTTTTCTTGTTTTTTTTTATCATTTAAGTTTCGCTTACCTCCTCCAATCTTAGACTTAGCTTTCATTATGCCACCCACTGTTAGTGCAGCCGCTCTCTCTCCAAATGATGCGTCACGGGATTTTACACGAGACCAAGCTTTTGAAGCTAAAATTTCATCAGCCTCTCTTCTTTTGTTTGAATCTTTATGCTTTGCGTAAGCAATGTCGTGCTCTTTGCACGCTTTATCTAATATATTTATTCCTGGATCACCACGGCTCAATCGCTTTTCTAATTTTGTTCCTGGTCCCCAATATTCATATCCCGGGATGTGTAATTCCACGGGTAAATTATCAATAGTTTTATTAAGTACACGACTAATTAATGATCCACTTCCTGTTCGTTTATATTGAGTGGTAGAGTTGCTCCTCTTACAACGCACCATTACTAAATGATATGTAATATAAAGTAATTATACATATATATATATATATATATATATATATATATATATTTCTGGAAAATGGGAATGGTGGGGGGAGGTGTTTTTTTAAAATAATACACACAAAATCTGGGTTATTATTTATTCTTTTTTTCATAAGCAAAGGAACACACAAAAAATTAGTATTATTAACAGCATAAAAGTGTGTGTGTGTGTGAAAGAAATAAAGTAAGTGAGATGAAGTGCTTTAATCTCAAATTTGTTTCTAATCATTTTTTCAGAGAAAAATGACCAAACGGTAAAGTATCAATTCCGTTTTCAGTTATGTGTCTTTTATCTTCGTTTGATGAAATTGCCAACTTATTTTGCCGAACAGTAAATACAGAATGAGATTTTGAAGTTATACAAACTTGAACTTTGTTGACTTTATCTCTGTTATAAAGACACTTTCGATACTCATCAATATTCATACTTTTACTCACACTCTTCTTAATGCCTTTAGCCTTACACAAGCTATTCATTTCATCACACAATTTTATTGCATACATTTTGGGTCGTAACCCCACAAATTCTTCAACAATCCTTCCAGCATTTTCATCTTTCATTAAACCAATTTCACCTTTATTTTGTCTCACAATGCCAAAAGGATTGTTTGTTTCATAGTTTCCAGTATCAAACAAATTTGAATGCTGTTTCATGAACTCATAAATATCATAATAGAATATATACATAAAACTATCGGTGTCTGTGTATAACAACCTCACATTTGATTCAGGATTTGCTAAAATAACATTGTAATGAAAGTCATTCATTTTACATTTAGACAAATCTAATATAGATGCACCAACATATACTGGTTGATTGTGAAAAATCTCTAGTCTGCTCATCTCGATGACCATACATTGTTCATCAAATATAATTCTATATTTAAAATTAGCCTTAGCTATTAAAGACCTAGCACCACGAGCTCCATGCCATTTGGTGACCCATTTGATGTCCCTTAACTTCCTCACATTCATCAGTGAACGACCAAAAGTTGCATTATTCATCAATTTATAAAAATTCTTTTCAAAATCATTTTTGGCATGTTTTCGTTTCTCTGTGTTCACATCAATATATGGTTTTAGCCATTGGCTCTGATTGAATTCAATTATTCTGTGAATACGATCTAATTTCATTCCTAGTTGAATACATTGCTTTAACAATCTATAATGCAAAACATAACGTTCTTTATTATCTAGGGTAGCCATTAGCTTTGTCAACTTTTCGGGACATAGAGGGTAATCTGAATGTTTGTCATGTAACTCTTGAGGATAAGTCAAATCTACTTCCAAAATATATCCAATTTCTGAAGTATCATCAATAGTTAAAACATCAAAGCCTTCAACATTTGCAACCCATTTAAAGCCACCCGTTGGAAGATACTCCATCATCGCATATCCATATAAATTATTAACGTCAAAGTACATTATGTAGGACTCTTGCTTTTTCTCATCATAAGTTTTCATATACTTATTATTAGCAATCGCATGTCGTGTTATACACTGAACATTTCCTCCTCGAATAGATCGTTCAAAAAGTGTAACATATCAATATCTTGAAGCAATTCAAGTTGAACGTTGGTTATCTTTTTCATAGCACACCAAGACATAGATGGAGCAGTGTAAAATGAGCTGCATCAACACCATAAGTTTCCATGCCATTCGATCTAAAATTTTCAAAGACATCCGCCAAAAGAAGTGTGTCAACTTTTAAATACAAATCGGCGTATTCTCCTAATGTTTGACAGGAAAACGTTTCCCACACCGATTGAGCAAACTCATACTCTTCATTCGATATTGTTTGATCATTAAGACTGCTATAAAACTTGGATATTTCAGGTAATTTAGTTTCGTTAAGTACATCCATACTCGTGACGTATTCATAGGGAAACACGCCTTTTCTCGCAGTAAGTCGAAACTGTGCATCATCATTAAAATAACGTCGTGTTATTTGCTTTGAATCTTCACTTAACGAAGATGAACATTGATCTAGTGAACAGGACAAGAAATTATATGTATCGAAAAATCTTAACTGAATGAATCCATTCTTAGCCCGTACATACTTTGTAATCCCTTTATAACGTTCCATATTCACCGCTAACAAACTTATATTACCAGGATTATGTAACACCTCTCCATCACGTTTCTCGCAAATTTCTTTAATTATAAAATGTCCATCATAGGCCGTTAGATTATGAAATGCTATAGGCAAAACCTTTGTTACTTTGTAATTTAAATTACAACTATTGTGTGCGCTTCCTCTATATTTTCCAGTTAAGTGACAATGATCGCGTACTTTGAGTTCATTAACTGCAATCGGTTTCTCGCAAATGTGACACATTTTACTTGACAAAACTAATCTTTCTTCATTTTCAGTCATCTTTAACATTGGCTTAACCGATAAGAAATATGTTTGAAGTTTATCCACAATACTATAAAGTTCCTTTACAAACAATTCAATGCAATTATTTCCCCTAAAGAGTTTGAAACTGCACAATTCACTATCGAAATTACAATGAAGGTATAAAGAAATGCTGTAAGGAATATGTTTATGTGTTAAAGTAGAGTTATGATTGTCACTATTTGGAAAACAGGAGGAAATTGGAGACAAGACGCATTCAGTGTCTGCATATATTATAAATGGAACTGTATCTTTAACTCGGAATTCTGTAAAATTAACAAATCTTTGTTCATCAGTCGGCATTATGCTTTTTGCAACAGGAAACTGTTTACAGTCTGCAAAGTGAACATTTAACTCATCCTCAAGAAAATAATATGACAAACAACGTCTACATATATAAATCCTTCTCTGAGTGCTAGTGAGGCTGGAACGCACAAGGCGAGCAAGATTTCTAATTAAACAAAAGTGGTAACTTTCACTGTTTCCAATCTGCAACATCAATAAGTCTACACTCCTTTCATATACTTTATCTGATACATACAAAGGTACAATAGTAAAAGATTTTTTTCCTTTTACTTCTTTTGTTCCCATACATACCCAATTGTTTTCATCATATTGTGCTCCAAACACATTTACAGAAATATTGTTTTGGTTTTCAAACTTGTTTAAATATTTCATTTCCATCGGAATTGGAATACCATCTAAATTTAAAACATCTCTGTAATTAGGATAGGAAGAAAGATGATTCGCGTTTCGAGTTTTTGGATACAAACCAGCAACCACACTCCACGCAAAACAAGCTTCCTTTGTATCATACAAATTTAGCACTGCATTTTTATTGACTATTACGTCAGGCAATCGACTAGTATTGGACATTCCTTCTTGAAATCCAACATATTTATTTATATTAATTCTCAAACTATGAATTTTTTCTAAAGTCCACCCGGAACCATTTGCTTCAAGATCGCTCATTTTTGTCAATGTACCTTCAATGATATTCTTATTATAAAATTCATTTAAATCTGTATACTCGAAAACTACCTAATTTTTGATAGCAAAATATTTTGTTTCTGATATGTCGCGAAGCACATATTGTGCACACAAAACTGAATTCACCTTTAAAGCTTGTACAGTTAACGCTTTCTTAACATACTTTGTAAACCAAATATTAGCATTCGCTAAAAATTCGCGAGGATCCAAAAACTCATTCTTAACATTTGATACTGCAAGTGTGTACACTCTAGAATTGAATGCCGTTTCAATTAACTCACAGCTCAAGAAAGATTCATCCTTTATTTGAATTGTAATTTCTTCGAAATTCACAGCTTGTTGCAATATGTGCTCACTAATAACTCTCCAACATTCAATCAACTCATCACTGTTCTCAATCAAGTCGGTTTGAGTGTTTTCCCCGATTTGGTATGATACTGAAATAGCACCGTTTAGTTCACTTCGAAAATTAGAAACACTTTCAAATGCATCGTCCAATTGGTTTCTTATATTTTCACTGTTATTATGTATTACAATATCAACCTTTCTACGTTTGCTAGGAGGCGAGGTCATTGTTGCTGTTGTCTAAGCAATTGTCCAATTTGCACTAAAGTTAATACACCACCAACAGTTGGTGTACCATCACTGATGTCTAAGCATACGTCCAATTTGCACTATTGTTAATACACCACCAGCAGTTGCTGTAACATCGGTTTACCATAAACCTATAATCTTTTAAAGTATATTCAAGCCATTGTGATAAATTACTGCCTGTAATCTCCAATGAACAATGAACAGCCTCAAAAGGAAATTCATCCTGAAGTTTACCAAGCAAATTGTTTCTATACTCATTCAATTTTCTTACATCGTAACAAGTCATGGAAAATTCGATTTTGAAAACTTCATCAAATGTATTGTATCCGAAGAAACAAATAAAATGTTCATCTTCACATAATTCTTTCAATAGATATCTTAGAACTGTTTCTGTCACCTCTCGCTGACTATCATCTGATTTGCTAACATTGGTATCGTAGACTGAAAATGTTGAAATTCCACTCGAAGATGTCCATTTGTTAAAACAAGCTTCTTTCTCATTACGACTCACCTCGTTATCATCTTCTTCCTCTTCTTTCGGTTGTTGAAAGCATACACGATGATACTCTATTAGCGGGTGCGATCGATGTTCAGTTCCACTCAGGAAATTAACAGTTTTCCACTTCATTATGCTGTTCGTTTTATTAGTTTTTTTTAGATGATCTGAAAAATTAAACAAATTAAGAAATAATGAGCAACTAAATATATCAATCGTTATATCAATCAATACATAAAATATATATATAATCCAATACTCACCAAAAAAAAATTACTGATTTAAAAACAAGTTGATGTGAGCGGTTCTTCAACCCAAAATACACCGTCATCAGTTTGCCATCGAGTACTGTTTCAAAATGACTTGATGTGAGCGGTTCTTCAGCCCCAAATACACCAGCATCAGTGTGCCTCCCATTGAGTTTAGTTCATCGATCTCTGATGCGCTTAATTTTGAAAATACTGCTGGTAGAAATACACTTGTTACTTCATCTTCAATGTTAATGTCCACCACTATTTTTCTTCCAAACCTCGTCTGTACGGGGCGAATAATTTGAACCACATATGGTAAATCAATGATTAGTTCTGCTAGTTTCTTATTAGAATACTCATTACAAGATGATAAGTTATTGAACTTTGTTAGAGCTTCCATCGCACAATTTGTTCCTCGTCGTTGACTTTCTTTATTTCTTTCACACACACACACACACTCTTCGCGCAAAAGTAAAAGTTAAACTCTTCCATGCACTCGTCCATTTATATATCCTTCACCCCCACCCACACTCCAGAAACCATATGCTGCAAACTAGCTTCGAACGCAAACATCTCTTTTTTCCACTATTGCTTAAAGAAGTCAAAGATTACATTCTTAGCCAATGACGTTAAAGGTCAACTCTGTCTCACGCGAACACTGCAGACGAGATCAATCACACTGCTGCACATGGTCAAACTTGCACGGGTGTCAAATGACGGATAGCATCCTAAGCAAAAAACAATAACAGCTGCACACCACATGTGTGGATTGGAACCGCCTCTCCGCTCAGCCCAACCGGCGCGAGCAAAAAAAAAAAAAAAAATACATAACAGCTGCGCGCCATATGTGCGGATTGCTCGCACTGGCACACATGCTCACACTCGCACGGGTGTCAGATGACAGTTAGCATCCCAATAAACAACCCCCATGACGTCAACACCCATTAACTTTTTATCACCATCGCATAAACAAGCCAAAAGGTCAACCCCTTCCCACGCTAACACGTGCAGTGCACATGTTCGCTCCTGGACCACGTGCTCGCTCTAAGGACCCATGACGTCATCCCATGACGTCATCAGGATTACGCAATTTCTGGTCATGATGATGCAATATTTGGAGTCTAGCGAATTCTACTACTGTTAGCTCCCCCTTGCGGTCTTGAGAAGGGCCGGCAAAGTCGCTAGACTCCCCTCCTTCACGCTACTTAGCTTTAAATTTACGACCTAGTCGTCTCCATTCATTTAACCCTCGCGATTTCAACTTTTTGTTTTCTCTTCCCTTAATGGTGTATGATGATGATGATGATGATGATGATGATAATTGTTGTTTTAAGGGGCCTAACATCGAAGTTATCGGTCCCGTAATAGTGTATGAATGTCCAAGCCCACTCATTACTTCAATTACTTATTCCCTCACTTTATCATAACATTCATTTCATATTCTTCATATCCCATGCATTTATCTTGAAATCACGACGATTTATATACTTTTAAGGCGGACAATTCAGAGATCTCCATCATGCCTGAACTCCGGCTTACATACTTTTAATTCACACACATTTTGGTCGGATAACGATGCTGGCCAATTTAGGATAGGTTATATGACACTAGGCTCGGAGACCCTACACGCCTCCCCAGTTGTATCATATATCGTAGAAACCTTTTAATCCTTCCAGACTTATACTTGGCAATGCCTCAACGGGACTTACATTGCAAATTACCATAAACACAGCTATTCCAGTGGGAATGTATCATCCCCTTTGGTTGCAAACCTTTTAAGGCTGACAATTCAGAGATATCCATCATGCCTGAACTCTGGCTTATATACATTGACCTGGCCAGGACCCATTGGCTACCAGCGGGTCACGCCCTCACACAACAATAATATTCCGACAATTAATATTATTTTGATCTCCCGAATATGCATGCTATAAGATACAGATTTCCTAGCTTGATGCTACTCATTATTCATTATTTATTAGCCCATTTTGGCAATACAACATTTTATAACTTGGACTTTCATCGTACACCTGAAATATCCTTAGATAACTTGACTTTACTTATATCGCGGCATTACTTATTGGTATTTCCTTCGACATTTTCCTTTTAATATGGCCTATAGCCTACAAACTTTATCGTATACTTTCAAGGGGTTTCAAAAACCACCATTTACTTTACTTTATTATATTACGATCTGAACAAAAACATTACTTTCAATACTTTCATTAATTTAAGGTATCACAAGATCCTTTGATTATTCAATTCTTTCAACTAGAGCTCTCTAGCATTATTATTCGTCATTACTTATTACTTCATTATCACTTACGGAATGCTATTTCTCAATTATTTATTCATTATTTTCGGAGTATAAAAACTCAACATTTATTATTATTATTATTATTATTATTATTATTATAACGGTGCTCAATTCATAATTACTTTTACATATCATTTATACGGCATAACTTACTTGCCAATAACTTTATTATACTCGATTTCTCCTCTCAGATTTCATTTATCATTGTTAATTATTCATTTTTACTGGTTTCATTTTTTTTACTTTGCACTCTAACAATTATCTTCTTACATTTGGCAAACTTATATTTGCGATTTTTCCAACACATTTTTAAACGTTATTCATTCACTTACTAGTGCATTTATTTAGTTATTTATACATTTCACAATTTAATAATTAGCACATGACACAACATTAGGATAATAAAATTTCCTACTCACCCCATCTGACGTTCGGTTCATGACCAAATCTCGGGATGAATTCACCCATCTTACTGCTTCAAAAATACATGTTCACACAAAAATGGACCATTTTCACTTTCTGGTCTTCGATTGTACACATATACACTTTTTGACACATTATTACTCTGCGTTTTACTGTTATTACACTTAAAACACTTATTTATTATATACACGACACACGGACCATATCTCTGCGTATTGCGATGACATATCACGGCACTGATGATCCTGATGCACTCCCTCTACTCCGCATCGAACGTGTGATGGCTCCTTCTACGAATTTCCTACTTCTGGCAAGTCTTTCTTTCCTTAGTCTCTCTGGAATCTATTTATTACATGTGGATTTCTTAATTCGGCCTATTTGTTCAAGGCGAAAGTGTTCGTAATTTTTGCCGCCACCTCCTTAACTCTATCTGTCGTAACTTTTTTACAATATTAGCTTGGCTTCCAGTTCGAAGTCCTTATACTTGCTATTCCTATTTATAGCTGCTATTTCCTTTCTTTTAAATTCGTGTTTCTCGTATTGTTTTTGCACGATGCAATTTCACTATACTGTTCATTGAAACGTCCCCACAGTGAGTTAATGTTTTCGAGTCGCCGTTACTTTGGCGTGACGTAACTTGCCTCCGCTCTACGAATTTACTGATTGCTTTTCAATCTCTAATGTTCTTTTCTTCGCAGTCTTTCAATATAAATGTTCTAAAACACTTTATATGCGCTCAGAGTCCCTAACTCTGGATTGTTTACATGGAGCAACTCCGTCTAATTATTAGCGTAGCGCGCCGCTACTGAAAGTTTTAAACTGATTACTTATTCAGTCTTTGAATATTATGACCTACACTTAGGTCCGAAATCGAACTAAAGAGTCTCTGATATCGTAGCGCAACCTTCCTGAGGTCTGCGTAACTGACGTGACTGAGTGCGTAACGTGCCTCCCCGAGGTTTCTTGCAGACTGAGTGTAACGTGACGTGCTAACGTGCCCCCTCCGAGGCTTTCGATAGACTGAGTTCAACTGAGTGACTTTGGCTTCCTCGAGCCCTTATTTATTCGATTTGACGCAGAAATTAGTTCCTTACAAGTCCGGGAACTCAACTCTTGACTCCTTGCTCCAATCTGGTTCACAATTTATTTCCAGATGTAAAATGCATTAACTTTAAGATCGCTTCTTGGCGGAATGAGATTTGTTCATAGCTTAATTTTTAATTAATCAAAATAGTTATTATACACAGTATGGGGCCAACCTCATTACCTTGTATTCTCTCATAGCGTTCCACTGGAGTCTCGAATGACGTAGTCTTAGTTAAGCATCTTCTCAAGTGCCTATTTTAACAAGTCCACCAACTCTCCGAATTATTCTGTTCATGTGTTCGTCTACATTTCATAGCTCGTTTACATGGTATATTTAGTTTGTCAAGTTTTGTGACGGGGAATCCCTTGTTTAAATATTCGCATCTCTGCTAGCTTGCACTTCCTAGAGCCTCGCCTCAAGTGTATCATTAAAAAAGTAGATCTCTCATAATTGTCACACTTGACTTGCAATAACTTCTAGCTAGAATCGCTGCTTCATGGAATGTCGAGTGTCCATTAGGACTCTTCAACTAGGCATTCGCTTACTCTTATAATGGCCTCCTAAATGGCTTTTTGTACTTAAAGTGTCAAAATAATGAAACTTTATGTTTTCCGCTAGTATTGTCATAAACCACCTGCATCTTCTTGCTGGGATTCTGTAGCTTGTTTGACCACGAATTCTTTCTTGGTTTCTTATAATTTCTCTAAAACTCTGTCGTCTTTTCATACAAGAGGTCAGGGGTTCTCTTGTGCCAATGTCCACATGGGCACAATATGTTGTTGCAAAATTTAGTACAGATCGCATGCCTAGGTTAGTCGTACTGTAATTTGATTTAAGCTTTGAACATTCGGGTGACCGCCATTACGTTTCCGTCAAGATGGTGGCGATATAAAACATGACACTGAGGTGCCCTTTGCTAGTTCTACCTCTGTAGCAAATTTCGTTCAATTCGGTTTCACCGTGTTCGAATTGATAGGAGGGGGGGGGGGCAGACATTCAGAGTACACACACTCACACACTCACACACACACACACACACACACACACACACACAGACAGACACACAATTTTTGGCCCTGTGTAGATCTCATAAGTCTACTTTCATTTTTTGTAAAAATCGAAAGTAGGCTAAAAACCTACTTTATACTATTTTTTAACGAAGAATATGGGTTCAACATACAACTCATGGAGATTGTAACGTAACAAAGGGACTGCCAAGTATTCACTACACTATTCGTTCCTTTTCCTTAGCCATTTTCAGAAAAACTTCGAATTCGTCAACCTTCAGTATTTATTTTAGTTCCTAACCCATAGCTTCGACGTTTACCTCAATATTCCTGAGCCATAATACCATTGAAAACTGTCGAAAATAAGAAGGACTTTTGTCAAAATCGTTAGTTTATTATGGTGCTGACGCTGTGATCTTTTGATTTTTGGTGGTCTTTTACGTTAATGGTACGCGGGCCTAATTTCAGTGCAAATTTTGCAAAATTTTTATAATTGAATTGCAGCCAATGGACATAGCGAGGCATTTGAATTAAACGTCCGTAGGCTCCTCATCAAGTTCAATTTCAAGTAGTTCAACCTTTGGCTACCAGAGTCTCAGAGTCACTGACACCAAGCGGCGAACGTTGGACAATGATAGAGCGTTTCTCTAACCGAATAACCTAAAAGGTTTGCTGCACACTAGTAATTGTAGTGGTAGGTTCTTTTACATGCCATAAATCTAACACAAGGGCCCGCTGGCTTTACTTCCCCTCCTAAGGAAGGCATGCTGAAGGATTTTAACACTCTTAAAAAATCCGATGACTTCAGCCGTTTTTGAACCCGCGATCTTGGGCATAGCAGTTCAACTTACTACCGAGTACGTCATCGACACTTTTTGTGGTGCATATTAAAGAGGATATTTTGGAAATTTTAAGAGTATTATTTGCATAAATATCTTAAGATTTTTGCTGAATGTCTCAACAATGTATGACACTTGCAGTCAATGGAAAAGTTTTACCAATCAGTGGTACATTCCTGAGGAGAAAGAAGACCTACATAACGAAGGGTTGTTGCAGATGAGAAGCACGTCTCACGTCCATTTGACTTGCAAGTGCTAATGAGACAAACACGGTA
Organism: Meconema thalassinum; assembly: GCA_946902985.2. Lineage (NCBI taxonomy): Eukaryota > Metazoa > Arthropoda > Insecta > Orthoptera > Tettigoniidae > Meconema > Meconema thalassinum. The sequence goes on along the minus strand of OX336388.2, from coordinate 1,944,220,594 downwards.
TTTAAGTAACTGTTGTGTACAGCGGGAGAGTCGGCCATTGTGCTCATGTTAGCGGCACTGTCTCATAATAATTACATCGTATGCATGTGACAGAGGACACATAGCGGAGTGGTGCTGTGCATGAGAACGTGGGGCGTAGTAGAAAGCAGTTGTAACTCCCACAGTAATCTGCATCTACCGCTGAAAACTTCCGTACCTACTTAAACAACATGTTACGTATTTTAGTTAATTTCGTTTCTTAACTCTTAATTTTCTTCTTTATTTGTTTCGCCCAACTTTGGGGTACATGAAATGAATCACTTTTTATTGTTTTGAGCTTTCCTTTTGGCCCAGTATTGCCTCATTCTTTGAGATCATGCTTCCCTTTTTTTTTGGCAGAGATGTGGATCGTACGCTTTTGTTTGATTTTAACTTGGAACCGTTGTTTCTTATCTTTGGTGACGGTTTAGGCTGTTATGTCCATGAACATGGTGTCTGTAATTTGGAGTTCCACGCGGTCTCAGTTTTCTTAAACCAAAGAGCTTTTTTTTAAATTATGAAAGTAGTTGAGATATTTTTGGTTAGTCTATTTGAATTCATTTGGAGGATGTGCCCATAAAAATCAATTCTCCGTTTTCTTATTGTGTCCGAGAGTTTTTCAGTCTTTTGGTAAAGAGTTTCGTTCCAGACATGGATTAATTTGTTGTTACACTGGTCAAAAAAAGTTTTGCAAATTGCATGATGTATTTTCATTGCCGTTTGACGACATTTCGTTTTTGCATATTGGCTCAGTGTTAACTCGAAGATAACACGTTGGTTTGTTTGTACCGTACGCTGTTATAGGACATAGAGTTTGTGCATACAACCTGCACACATGGGGGAAGTGGCCAAACACCTGCTGTGATTGCGGTACATCGAACCAGACCATCAGGCACATTGTTAAGATTGTAAACAAAGAGCGTACTTAGGTGACCCTAACGACGTTTTCAGTGCAACGCCACTGAGCCAGGACTGGAGAAAGTAGACATAAGGTTGTAATAAGGTTGATATCTGTGCTAGTATGTACTTGAAAAATCCACAGCCCGCTTCCCGTCTCCGACCGGGTCAGGAATGGAATGAATGAAGCCCCTATCTATCGGCGAGGATATGAACTGTGCCGGCTGCCGAGGCCTGACGCACTCCTCTGGGGCAATGATTAAATGAATGACGGATGAAATGAAATTATAGTGGAGAGTGTTTCTGGAATGAAATGATGACAGGGAAAACCGGAGTACCCGGAGAAAAACCTGTCTGCCTCCGTTTTGTCCAGCACAGATCTCACATGGAATGACCGGGATTTGAACCACGGACCCAGCGGTGAGAGGCCGGCGTGCTGCCGCCTAAGCCACGAAGGCCAATGCCATACTCTACATAAATAAATGAAAACAGTTATCGGATAAAGCACGTATATTATATTTGGTCCACAAATAGGCCTACATAAGTTTGCAATATGCAAAACTTTTATTGACCAGTGTAGATTAGTTTCGTAATGTATGATTCTAATTTTGCTGCTGAAGGTCCTATTGTTAGCATTAATTCATTCACTTTGTTAGCAAATGGGGGTAATTTTCCGGCGGCAAATTGTAGAATAGAAAATTACCAACAATATTATCAAACGCAATATACACAAGTCGCTATTTCGGAACTCAGCTAGGAGGGATTTCCCAGACGTTTGCTAAGTTCTCCCCATGGGGCCGATTAGTGTGTTAAACATAGCTTATAGTCTGGATTTCGTCCTTCCATCTTCCAGAGATTCCCACCCTACCTTTTCTATCATTCGAGTTACACTACTTCTAGGATTATTGTTGAATCAGAACATTTACTAATTTGAATAGAATTTGTATTGATTGGCAGAGCAGTTTAATGAATTATCTGGAATAATTCTTAGAAGTGTTCTGCGGCGATATTCAGGAACCCTCCAAAATTATATTGATTTCAAAATTATGTACACTCCAAAGTACGTATGGAAAATTTCTTTCTGGGAGCCTAAATGATTTGTTTGTGTTGATCAATGTTTACGTTGTTGTTGTTGATGATTCATTTGGGGGCTATTTTAATATCGCGGTCATGTAGCCCCGTGTACTTGGGTGTGAGTGGAATCTGTCTGATAATAATAATAATAATAATATTGTATGGCCTAGGGTGCCGGGTGCAAGCTTCGTTATTTGACACCCAGAGGGTAGCTTGTATGTCAAATTTCGTTGTTCCTTGAAGCACTATGAAAGTCAAGGAGGTTAGATATCTAAGCTTCTTCAACACTATAGCGCTTTCTAGTAGAGAAATGAGGAACTTTGTGTTGGCGAAAACTCCCGAGATTAATTTTGCCATTATGATCACGGCCTACTAAATTCAAATGGGTTATTTGACATGCCAACATCGTATGACATGCGTGTCGTATTTTTGCCGCCTTTCAAAAATCACTTACGACGGCCAGGGGCGAACCTGCAAGCTTGGGGTTGGTAGACCGACACGATAACCACTCACCCACCGTGGCAAGCTATCTGTCTGATAACTTGTGTATTGCAATCGTTGTACTAGTGTTTGTATTCATAATTGGGGTTAGACTTTGGGCAGGAGGCACATTGTCCTTAATTTAGGTACCATCCGGACATTTGACTGGAGTAAAAGTGGGAAACATAGAAATCCGCCTGAAATAACGGAATGTTATTTCATGCATTTTGGTTTTCAGATTAGCAGTAATAGGGATTGGAATCAAGACTGAATTATATTTACGTTATTCTTATTATTTCAGGAATCAAACCCACCGTTCTCAGTTTTGGGTCACGAGACTGAAATTAGGCTACACCGTTCCAACTCTACGACCAGAATTAATTTCTTGGCAGAGTCGGGAATCAAACCCGGACCTCCGTAGTGTGAGAAAAGAATGCTAGTCATTACGCCTCGGACGATCTCTGTACACGATTAGGGATTTGTCAGAGCTTTCCTTAGAATTAAGTAAATTTGCTGTTGTGTCATTTAGAGGCTTGCTATATCGGTATGACGAGAAATGGTGGAATGTTATTTCATAATTGTTGTTTAATTTGAGAGGCTTGGACATCGAGGTCATATAGCTTCGTGTATTTTAGTGGGTGTAGTAGTGTGTGCAGGTCACCTCCGTAGCGTAACGGTCAGCGTGATTAGCTGCCGCCCCAGAGGTCCTGAGTTCGGTTCCCGGCTCTGCCACGAAATTTGAAAAGTGGTACGAGGACTGGAACGGGGTGGCCCAAATTAGTAGAGGGGGTTTGACTCCCACCTCAGCCATCCTCGATGTGGTTTTCCGTGGTTTCCCACTTCGTCTTCGGGCAAATGCCGGGATGGTCCCTACCGTAAGGCCACGGCCGACCCCTTCCCACTTCCTTGCCGAACCCTCCCACTATTCCCATCCCTTCATCAGGCCCCTGTTCGCTTTGCAGGTGAGGCCGCCTGGGCGTCGTGCTGGTCACACACCCCAGTTGTATCCCCGACACATAGTCTCAAGCTCCAGGACACTACCCTCAGTGGCGGTAGAGGTTGGATCCCTCGCTTAGTCCGTGGGAAAGGCCAATCCTGGAAGGTAAACTGATAGCGAAAAAAAAGTAGTGTGTGCATTTGTAATTCAGTTGGGAATTGGTTAGGAGGCAGCCGTGGCCTTGAGCTAGGAATCATCCCGACATTTGCCTGGAGTAGAAGTGGGAAGCCACGAAAACCACTTCCAGGATGACTGAGGTGGGAATACAACCCACCTCTTCTCAGTTTTGCCTCACGAGGCTGAGTGAACCCCGTTCCAGCCCTAAGACCAGAATTCAACCAGCCAAAAATGCTAGCCACCACACCGGGAAGTGGATGGTTATGTTATGGAAGTTGGTATTTAGGTGAAGAGTAATAGGGATTTGAGTCTAGACTAAACATTATTTATGCTGCTGGTATTTCAGTTAGTGGCTTGCTCAGAATGGTTTTAAGCCACGTGTAATTTGGGGTGTGTAGAATTTGTCTGATTTCATCTGTGCCGTTGTTTGTCTCTAGTAGTGTGTTTATTTGAGGTTAGAATTGGTAAGAAAGCAGCCGTGATCTTAAGTTAGGACCCATCTTGTCATGTATCTGGAGCAGATGCGAGAAATCTCTTCTTGGATGTGTGAAGGGGGAATAAAACCCACCACTTCTAAGTATTCATCATGAGGCTGAGTGTGCTCCGTTCCAACTCTCTCACACCCCAGATGGATTTCCTGCAAGAATTTGGAATCAAACCCATGTTATTTGGACCCGGAGTCTCAATACGTACTCCAAAACTACGAAGGGTATCACTCAGTCTCATGTAGCCTACTTCGGTTACGTGTGCGTAGGATTTATCTGATTGATTTATTGATAACATGTGTTGTTCTATGACGTCAGTATACTAGTAGTATACCAGTATGTGGCTCGTACTTAAATTCTTAGGGCTTGCCTATAACCCAATCATCTTAAATATTATTAAAATGTGGACTATGGGGCAACCATGTTCAAAACTCTCAGAATACAAATAATAAATTAATACTTAGATACATATGTCACAAAATGCATAACAATTTAAAAATACTGTAATTTGATTCTTGACGCCAATTGACAGTACGAGACCAGGAACTTAAATACTCAGTGCGGGGGATCTTTTTCAAGGTTCGTTAGTAGTCGGTAATTATCGTAACCGATCGGCAAGGCAGGCAAGATCCAAGCAAGCCTGGCTAAGTGCCATACGCATGCGTTGAGTATGGACAAGAAATATGTTGTTCGTATTAATGCTCATTCAAGGGCCAACACACTGAAGATTAGTGCCTAGGCTACCTATGAGTTTGCCTGCCCTGCGAGGAGATCTTAACGAGTTGTATTGAGTAGTTTGGCGCTCAGTTTTAAAAGGCGGGAAACATTCACTAATTGTAAGTATTAAGACCGGTCAGTTTGAAACACTATAAATAAATTAATGTAATATATTTTATTGGTATGCATATAATGAGAAAATATGAAATTTAATTGACGGGTGTTTTCTTTTTCAAAAAGTCCAGATAGGCCTTGCCTACTTGAAGAACCACGCCTGGTGTAATTCAAGCTATGATTAGGAAGAAGGCAGCTATGGTCCTAAGTTAGGAACCACCCCTATGGCGTAGAAGTGGGGAAACCAAGGAAAATCACTTTTAAAATGCCTGAGGTGGGAGTCGAACCCACCTATTCTCAGTTATCCCTTTCGATAACCACAACCACAGACCACAATTAAATTTCATGGTAGAGCCATGGATAGAACCTCATATAGTGACAAGGGGAGCCTCCGTGGCTTAGGCGGCAGCACGCCGCCCTCTCACCGCTGGGTCCATGGTTCAAATCCCGGTCATTCCATGTGAGATTTGTGCTGGACAAAGTGGAGGCAGACAGGTTATTCTCCGGGTACTCTGGTTTTCCCTGACACAATTTCATTCCAGCAACACTCTCCACTATCATTTCATATCATCTGCCATTCATTAAATCATTGCCCCAGGGGAGTGCGACAGGTTTCGACAGCCGGCACAGTTCATATCCTCGTCACTAGATGGGGGCTTCATTCATTGCATTCCCTGACCCGGTCGGTCGACTGGAAGCAGGCTGTGGATTTTCATTTTTATAGTGACAAGGGAAACATTCAGACCTTGAACGTTCCACCTTTCACCTGTTTCCATGCCTGTGGATACTTACGCTTCACGGCGAGTCTAATATAAAGAGGCAGTCACCACATATTTAAACATGTTTGATCTATACAGTGCCTAGAACTGCTCCACTTTCTCTGAGGACAGCCTCAATGATGAGAGAAAAGGTGATTTCTCTCTGTCATTTATGTCCACTCTCTACGAAAACCAGCCAACGATACTGGACTGTACACATAGTCTTGAGATTCCCTGGTTATTGTCGAGCTCTGGCCGATGGAAAGTGCTCAACTAGACTGGCTAGCTGGAGATCCGACTCTCAAATTCTAATAATGGCAGCGAACATCTGTGTAGATGTTTTGTTTTCTACGCTTACTCTACGCAAATGCCAAGATGGTACTGTGCCTTACTTCTAGACCCGAAGCATATATCTCAATTCCAGGCTTAAGCATTTATGGTTGGTTGGTTCCTTAGTTTAGGGACCCGCGACAACGTGGTCATGTAGTCCCGTGTACTTTGGGTGTGTGTAGAATCTGTCTGATTACCGGTGTTAATTGAGATGACTGTATTAGTGTGTGTTATCTGTTTTTAATTCAGATAATTTCAAGTAGCTCCTACTTTCGCTACCGAATGCTACCGTCCAAAACACCTAGCTGTGTACTTGGCTACTACTAGATGCCATTGCAACCTGCACCTGGTAATGAAAGTTGAACTTAAGAGCATTAATCAAACCTAACCTACAAATTTTGCTTCACACAAGTGTAGTTAGTGGAAGGTTCTTTTACATGCCATAAATCTATGACATGGGCCCATCGGCTTTACTTCCCCACTGAAGGAAGGCATACTGAGGGATTTTTAACGCTCTTAAAAAATCTGTCGACTTCGACCAGGTTTGAACTCGCGACCTTGGGCATGGAAGCTCAGCATGCTACCGACTACAAAATATTTATAGTTGCATGCACTGCTACAACCGTCACAATATAAGCGGTTATTAGCTAAGTTCAAAAACACACAAGCACATGGAGTTCATGACCTATACGTCACAAGAAGGTACGTATCCTGGCGCAGTCAGCTGGCATTTGAGGGTGCACATATGCGAGGGAGCCGTGTCAGTAGATTCACTGGCACGTTAAATATCCCCTTCGGGGCAAAATTCCGGCACCCCGGCGTCTCTAAAAGCCACTGTAGTTAAAAGGGACGTAAAACCAATTACATTATTATTATTATTATTATACGTCCAAAGCCCTAAATGAAGCAAAAGCAACATCTCAGCGTTTCTAGACCTTTCTGAATTCCATCAGGGCGGACGGAACACCGTAATGGATCATGGAGAAGTATTTACTGTACATACTGAGTGGCTTCTTTGCCTGTTTCGGAGCATGTCGATGATCCCATTGTCTTCCATACATTACTGCTCCAGTTCCGGTATCGGCAGTTAACAGCTGCTAATGTGTGAAAGCGCACCAATAAGTGGGCAGCTCTGTGACGAGATTTATGTCCTCACTTTCCTGTGAGTATGGCTCAATGGACAATCTCAAATACAGTATGATTCGGAAACATTGAATCATCTCCAACTTGAAATATACCTACGCGCCATTTTTCAGTGTAATCTATTGATAGAATCGCTTTTCAGTCGGACAACACAAGTGCCCCCAATTAGTTTCGGCGGGGAGTAACAATTGATTTCTTAGTGACTGAAATAATAATAAAAATATCTTATGGCCTCGGCTGCCGGGTTCAAGCTTTGCTATTTGACACCCAGAGGGCAGCTTGCATGTCGAATTTCGTCGTTCCTTGGAACGCTATGAAAGTCAAGGAGGTTAGATATCTAAGCTTCATCAACACTATAGCGCTTTCTAGTAGAGAAATGAGGAACTTTGAGTTGGCGAAAACTCCCGAGATTAATTTTGCCATTATGAACACACCCTACTGAATTCAAATGGGTTCTTTAACATGCCAACAACGTATGACATGCATGTCGTGATTTTTGTCGGCTTTCAAAAATCACTTACCACGGCCAGAAGCGAACCTGCAAGCTTGGGGGTTGGTAGTCCGACACGATAACCACTCACCCACCGTGGCAAGCAGTGACTGAATGAATACAGTACATTCAATTATATATACACTCAATAAAACATAGCCTAATGTTTGTTATTGGTTTTACGTCCCTTCTAACTACTGAGACGCCAGAGTGCTAGAATTTTGTCCCGAAGGGATCCTTTAGCGTGCCAGTAAATCTACTGACACGGCTCCCTTGCATTTGCGCACCCTCAAATGCCAACTGACTGCGCCAGGATTCGATCCTGCAAACTTGGGCACAGTAGGCTTACCGCTGCACCGCACAATCAGTCCATAATAAAACACTTCCTACATAAACGCGAAGTTTTACTCGTAACTGGATGTTTCGTTCGTCAAGCTAACGTTATCAGATCATAGACAGGCTTAATTTAGGTTCGGTAGTTACGCGTATAACGCTTATGTACCTAGGTACACTCAATTCCCTCAGTATGCCTTCCCTCGTAGGGGAAGTAATGCGGGCGGTCCCATGTCATAGATGTATGGCATGTTAAATAACCTACCACTAATTACACTTGTGTGAAGCTAAATTATAGGTTAGATTTGACTAACGCTCTTAGGTTCCAAAGTTTGTCACCAGGAACTGACTGCGGTGGCATCTAGTAACCAAGTTCAGAACTAGTTGTCGTTGACGGTGGCGTTTGGCAGCAAAAGCAGGAACTAATTGAAAATTGAATGTCTGCAGTCCTTACTTGAATGAAAAGCAGATAACACACACACTAATACAGCCATCACAATTAACACCGGTTATCAGACAGATTCTATACACACACAAAGTACACGGGGCTACATGACCGCGTTGTCTCAGGCCCTAAACTGTGAAACCAACCAACCAACACTGAATTCCTTGCTGAAAGGGTAAAAGGAGCTCAATAGAGCACCAGTCCCTGCTAATAGGTCTCCCATCATTGGGATAGTCAGCAATCCCGAGAATAGCGCGCAACAGTATTGACAGTATTGTCAAGCTACAGAAGATTTTTAGTTTAACTCTGTAGAAAGTCAGAATTTTTAGCCTACTTTTAACATTTTGTAAAAATGATGAAAAATTAGACTTATGAGATCAATCCGGGCAAATGTGTGTCTGTCTGTCTATTCTTCTGTATTACTGTCTGTGTGTTCCCCTATCAACTACTAAACGGCTGCAGCTATCGAAACAAAAAGTGTTATGAGTATCGAATATCTCACGGCCCTATTTGATTATGACGTCGGTGCTACCAACTGCTGAAAAATCACAATTGAAATTCGAGCTCACTGTTAGATATCTCTGAAGATATTCATGGGAGCTATTTCAAAATTGGCACGCATATAGATAATAATATTTCAGTTTAATTTCCAGGCGTCCATTATGCCAGTGTTGCCAACATGATTCTTCGGCTGCTAATAGTTCATATCGTTATAGGCTATGCATGTAACTTCTATACTAACAAATCGATTTCAACCAAATTTCGTACGTGCCTTGTGTACCATAACTGATATGACTATGCGTATTTTTAAGAGCAACCAGTGCTGCCAAATGTTAATAAATACTCTTTTCAAATTTTTACCCTAATATCAATTTACCAGAAAGTATGCAAGCCAACTGCTCTAAACTTTGCACAAGACATTCTAGATTAATTTGGAGTAACTAATAAACGTCAGTGCTGCCAACACGATTCTAAGCCTGCTAATAGGTCCAATTTTTAAATACATGTAACTTCTATACTAACAAATGGATCTCATCCAAAATTGGCACTCTAATAGGTCATAATAAATCAGATTAATTCTGAGCAACGCATGTATGACATTGTTGCCAACAGGATTTAACTCGTTCTGATTGACCCAATGTCTAACTGCATGTAAAGTCCATGCTATCCATTGGATTTTAACCAAATTTTTGTAAGTACATCCTGCACATTAAGAGATAGAACTAAGTGTATATTCAGTCATCAGGGCTGCCAACTGTAGTGCTCTGTTAGGATACACTATTTCAGGTATATTTCGAGCTAATTAAAATTTTCAGTATTACAACTTAATTTCGGCATTAGATAAAGTAGATCTAATAGATTAATCATTGGCACGAATCATAAATTTTAAGAGAAGTAGGCTCTTTAGTTCGTCACGGAACTACTTGTTAAACAATTAATTTTTATCCTATTAGTCTATTACACTTCTGTAAGTGTTGCGATTTTGTTGTTGCTAGTACTGCAAACATCTCCCAGCTGGTAAGGTGAAGTGCGAGGTAATTAGGGCTGTCCGTAGTCGAACACTGAACACCATCCGATCAGCACGAGCTAAAGAGGTATGCCGTAACATACTGAACGGTTTGCAGGTGTATCACTACAGCTTACATATTCTGGTACATAGATCTTGAAGTTAGTACTAGCAGTGTTTTTCTTCAGGAAGAACGTGGGAGTACGATTACCCCTTAAATATTTGAAAAACTGTTTAAGGAAAAATCTTGGTACATTTGTATCTAGTCCGACTTGAACGTTCATCGTCAACGCACTCTTCACAACACCTGGAGGAGATTTCGAGTAATCCTCGATTTAAATCGATTATCGAATCAGTTTCTTTTGGTCGGCAACTCGGCACTCCGTTTTTATAAGCTAGTGTTTGGAGGTGGGGTAGTTGTTAGTTTGTGTGGTTAGTTTTGAAGGATGAAGAAAATAACGAACTATTTAACATCCACCCAGGCATCGAAAGAGATGAAAGTTAATGATTCGAACACAAAAAAAGACCAGACTTTGCAAATTGCCGAAAATTGCAAGATCGTGATGTTTTGTCGACTACAACTGAGAGTTCCCCTTAAATTCTGTTTAGAAGAAAAGCACTGAGTTTTAGTAAAGCAGGCTAAATGGCGCCCATATGAATTGTTGTGAATTACATAGAATTATATAATCCAAGTGTGAAACAAGCAGCATTCTGCAGGGTTTATTAGGTATTTCAGGTGAGGAACTTAACGGCAAGTCCCGAATGCTTTAGATTCTACACTGCTGTGCAAAACTACAGGATGAACTGTCGAATGTTGTGTCACTGTTAGTAACAAAGCTCGTTGATCCTCAAACCATACATGGGAAGACCGTCTACAGTATGGTACAGAAGGCAAGTGAAAAGAATATTCGATGTGACGAACAGAAATGCCGCTCTTATACAGAGACAATACATTACACGTAAGTCTCTGCAACATTATGCCTCCCTGTTGAGTACAGCCGTCTCGATCACTCGACAGCCATTTCGATTGCTCGCTCTGCAGCGCTCGACGGGAGACGAGAGAACTTTTGCGTGCTTGGCTACCAGTTTTTTTGTGGTTGTATGTGTGTGTACAGTCCGTAATGGCAGTAAATGTTCTAGTACAAGACATGTCTTAATCTTATTTACAGTCCACTTATTGGTGCTCTCCTGTTTTTCTGGGGACCCTAATGCACAACTTTATTCATGGTCCTCCGGGCCGGATATTCGCGTTGGAAAGACATGTTCTCTGTACGATATAACAGAACGCGGACAAAGCACATGGTCACCTCGTGGCGAAATGGATTCTTCCAAGTATGAGACGACATCGTGCATACTTCGGACGTGTGAAACACTAATCGTTGGAACACAACTCTTAACGAACGTCTAGAAATGCAACTCGTGTGTTTTACATGTTACATACGTAACATAACCTACAACACATACCACGGCACGTGTTCAGCTGCCGGTCTTATAGCTCCAGTTTGTGTGGTCATGCAGAACATAGACAGTGTATTATTCAGCTCATCATGGATGACAGTGGCGGATCCAAGATTTATCTCTGCATAACAAGTAAGTTGAAACATTCTTAGACTGGCACCTTAGATTATGCTCCCAACCTTGATCCTATTGGTTTATTCTGTCTCCTTGCGCCCGTTATGCTCAAGTACTAAGGATCACATTCTTAGTTAATTATTCTATAAGCTAGCCTTCCTTGTTTTCACCCTTTTCGAACCTTTTGTACTCGTAACGCGTCTGCAGCAATGGAAGAACAAACCAGGAAGCAACTCGTACAGCAACGAGCCGTTGCCAAATCAAGTTTAACACGAATGTCAAAGTATATTACTGAATTCCAGCGTGAGTCAGAAATTCAATTAGTAATTGTTAGACTGAAAGAATTGCCTAACATTAGAGATAAATTTGAAGGTGCTCAAACGCAGTTAGAACTATTTGAGGGTATTGAAAAGCATGCAGCTGAAAGAGAAACCTTTGAATCAGCATACTTTGATCTCGAAGCTGCAATGAATATCGAGATCAATCGTGATAATGATCACAAGGCTGATGGTAGTATTACTCCACCTCACTCACATTCTAGTACACGGAATGCTATTAGATTACCGACACTACAACTTCCCAGCTATGATGGTAATGTGACCGGTTTCAAGCATTATATGGACACCTTTGATAGCCTAGTTGTCAATAATGACCAGTTGGACAATATTCAAAAATTTCACTACTTGCTGTCTACACTCAAAGGTGAAGCTCATAAGTTAATAGCTAATATCCCAGTTTCTAGCAGTAATTTTGAAGTTGCTCTGCAAACTATTCGCAGTCGTTATGATAACATAAGACTGATTACTACGGCACACTTAGGTTACTTATTAAACTTGCCGGTTGCTCACAAAGATTCTGTTAATGAGCTTCGGGCACTAGTTAACCAAACTCTGAGTAACCTAAATGCTATTAAGGCCCTAAATCTAGCAGTGCCATTGGAAGACCTACTGGTTTCGCAGTTGATTTTGGAGAAAGTGCACGTGTCCATTAGGAAAGAATTTGAAGATACTGTAGACTCTGAAATTCTTCCTACTCTTGAAGATCTTATCAAGTTCTTAGAAGGTAAATGCAAGGCTTTAGACATAGTGAACTCAAGCAACCTCCTCAAGCCTTCAAGCAGCTCAGACACTAAAGGTAAAGAACCCTCCAATCGTAAGACAACACCACATGCTCATCAGACGTATGTTACTACAACTGTAAACTGTGTGTACTGCAACGCTCCACATGCTTTGGCTAGATGTAGAGATTTTAAGCAAGTTCCTACTCTAGAACGTAGAGATTTTGTCAAGCGTAATAATCTCTGTTTCAACTGTCTACATGCTCAACACAGAGTCGCCCCGTGCAAGGCTGGTAACTGCCAAACATGCAGGAAGAAGCATCACACGTTACTGCATATTGATGTGTCCCAGCATTTGTCAAACGTAGATAAGTCGGAAAACGTCCCTAATCAGAACGTGACTCAGGTGCAGCATGGTGCGAGTAGTTACTGTACTCTCAAGATAGAACCACGTCAGTCCATATTGTTGTCCACAGCCTTGGTGAAGGTCAAGGATGCTCAAGGGATCTGGCAGACTTGTAGAGCCCTTTTAGACAGTGGCTCGCAATCTTGCTTTATTTCAGAATCCTGTGTTCAGCGATTAAGGCTGCGCAGATCTCATGATCGTAAACCGATCCAGGGTATTGGGAATACGACGTCAGAAACCAAGCATAGTGTTTTGGTGCAAATAGGCTCGCGTATAAATGATTTCGTGACCTCAGTCGAGTGCTTAGTTCTACCTAAGCTTACTGAAGATCTTCCTGGCGAATACATTGATAGCAAGGAGTGGAACTTACCCAAAAATCTGCCATTTGCTGATCCGAAGTTCAACGAACCGGGTCACATAGACTTGTTAATTGGGTCAGAGGTATGCCCATACATTCAGCTCGCAGGAAATCTAGCTAGGACTAAAGATTATCCTATTCTGCAAGAAACAGAGTTAGGTTGGGTACTTGCAGGTAAATATACAGATTCCAGTAAGCCCCTACATGGACCACGGCGGCCGGTAGTATCTTACTTTGTACAATCTGCAGGCTGCATCCAACAGCAGCTACAGAGGTTCTGGGAAATCGAAGAGCTACACCATACTCCAAGAACTAAGGAAGAAAGGGACTGTGAAGCTCACTTCAAACGGCACGTCTCGCGCAACTCTTCTGGCAGATTTGTAGTGCGTCTTCCCTTCAAAGAAACCCCAGAAAATCTAGGAGACTCCAAGCAGATGGCAACAAAGAGGTTTCATCAGTTGGAAAGGAAGTTGACCAAACATCAAGGACTGAAGGAAGAATATAGTCGATTTCTTCAAGAGTACGAAGATTTGGGTCATATGGATATTGCTGAAGATACCACAGCACGTTGCTACTATATGCCACATCATGCAGTGGTTAAGGCAAGCAGCTCGACCACTAAGACTAGAGTAGTATTTGATTGTTCTGCAGCATCCAGCAACGGAGTATCATTGAATGACCTTCTACTCGTCGGCCCAACCATCCAGCAAGATCTCTACTCTATTATCTTAAGATTCAGAAGTCATGCCATTGCTTTCACTGCGGACATAGCAAAAATGTACCGTCAGATTCTGGTACATCCCCAAGACTGTAGATATCAAAGGATAATATGGAGAGAGAAATTGACAGATCCTGCCAAGGAGTATCAATTGAAGACTGTTACGTATGGCATGTCATGTGCACCATTCTTAGCTATTAGATGCATTCAACAACTGGCCAGTGAGGAAGCTCATGCCTTTCCGAAAGCTCAGAAATCATTGATGGAAGATTTCTATGTTGACGATTGTATCTCGGGATGTGCGACCGTCGAAGAGGCTCTTCAAGTGCAACAAGAGTTGATAAACATACTACAGAAGGGTGGATTCTCACTACGTAAGTGGTGCAGCAATCACCCAGGTATTCTAGAGAATGTCTCACCGGAGCTAAGGGAGGCTCAGTTACCACTACAGCTGGACAAGGGTGAAGTTAAAACGTTAGGATTGGTACGGCACCCAGCTGCTGACCAGTTTCAAGTTATTAGCAGTTTCAAGCCAAAACCCTATCCACATGGTTTCACAAAACGCCTAGTTCTATCCATTGTTTCCAGCATTTTTGACCCTCTAGGCCTCATCAGTCCTATAGTAATTTTATGCAAGATATTTCTTCAGAAGTTATGGCAAGAACGGCTATCTTGGGACCAGCCTTTATCAGAAGAATTGGCTGCAACTTGGACATCACTCTATAATCAGCTCCCATGGATTGATGAAATCTACATTGATCGCAGAATTCTAGGTGACCGCTCAGTAACTGTACAGCTTCATGGGTTCTGTGATTCATCGGAAGCTGCGTTTGGAGGGTGCTTGTATGTACATTCCACAAACAAGGATGGAACCACTTCTGTAAGACTTCTTTGCTCCAAGTCCAGGGTAGCACCATTGAAGAAATTATCTCTTCCACGACTGGAATTATGTGGAGCATTGCTATTATCTCAATTATTGCAAAGGGTAGTCAAGTCCTTGAATCTTACATTGCGAACATATTCTTGTGGACAGACTCTACTATTGTATTGGCATGGCTTTCGGCACCATCATCAAGATGGAAGACCTTTGTAGCCAACCGAGTAGCTGAAATACAGGAAATTACAGAAGGTGCTACTTGGCGACACGTTTCTTCACAGTTTAACCCCGCTGATCTGATATCACGAGGTGTACATCCTAAGGATCTTAAGGATAATAAGTTATGGTGGAATGGACCAGCTTGGTTGGGTGAAGATTCTAAACACTGGCCTACATTAAACAATCTTCCAGAGCAGCAGGAACCACCAGAGCAGAAGATTAAGCCTGTATGTTACTTAATGACTACTCCCGAGGATGGACTCGTCACAAGATTCTCTAGCTTATCGAGATTGCAACGAGTTGTAGCATACATCTTTAGATTTGTACATAATTGTTCAAAATTGAAGACAGAGCGAGCTACTGGACCTCTTTCTTTAAAGGAATTGCAGAATGCTCTGACAACATGCATTAGGCAGGCTCAGGAGTTAGCATACCACATGGAAATCAAACAGCTGGAATCAGACCAAGAAGTTCATTGTAAGAGTCACTTGAGAAGTCTACATCCTGGTTTAGACCTCAACGGGCTGCTACGAGTTGGTGGACGGTTAGAACGGTCTAATCTGCCATATGAGCAAAAACATCCTGTGATCTTGCCTCCTCATCATCACATCACCAGATTGATAATTGAACATCAACACAGTCGTCTCTTGCATGCTGGCTGTCAACTTCTTCTGGCCTCCCTTAGGCAGAAATACTGGATTGTGAATGGTAGAACGACAGTCAGACGGATAATTCATAATTGCTTGACATGTTTCCGACTAAGAGCAAAATCTTCAACTCAATTAATGGGCCAACTACCACGTGTTCGCGTTGAATTAGTTCGACCCTTTTTAAACTGTGGGATAGACTATGCAGGGCCATTTCTTGTAAAAACTGGTTCTCTCAGGTCAAAGACAAGAGATAAATGTTACGTAGCACTATTTGTATGCCTAGCTACCAAAGCTGTACATCTCGAAGTTGTTAGCAGCCTTACGACACGAGCTTTCATGGCAGCATTGAGTAGATTTGTATCACGTCGTGGACGTTGCCAAACTATCTACAGTGATCATGGCACTAACTTCGTGGGAGCCAAGAAGGAACTTCAAGAACTTCTCGACTCAGAAGAAACGAGAACTGAGGTACAGAATTTCACCAGCAGAGAAGGCATCGAGTGGAGCTTCATACCTCCAAGAGCACCTCACTTTGGAGGCCTGTGGGAAGCAGGTGTTAAATCTTTCAAGCATCACCTCAGACGTGTTATGGGTACGTTATGTCCTACCTTTGAGGAATTAACTACTTTAACCTGTCAAATAGAAGCTTGTCTGAACTCCAGACCACTCCTTCCTCTCTCCTCCGATCCTAATGATATTGAAGTTCTCACTCCTGGCCATTTCCTTATCGGCACTGCCTTATCAAGTTTACCTCAGCCAGATCTAAGTAATGTGAAGCTTAGCTTGTTGTCCAGATGGGAGATTCTGCAGCAACAACTTCAGATATTCTGGTCCAGGTGGTCCAATGAGTATCTACACCACCTGCAGCAGAGGGCTAAATGGTCCAGTTCTTCCCCAAGTGTGAAGCCTGGGACGCTTGTCATTGTGAAGGAAGACAACCTACCTCCTCTGCACTGGAAGATTGCAGTGGTCGATCAAGTTCATCCTGGAGATGACGGACTGGTTCGTGTGGCAACCATACGCACTACCAAGGGATTGTTCAAACGACCTATTGTGAAATTGTGTCCTCTGCCTGAAGCAAGTGCAGTGTAATTAATGTACCATAGCACTTCAGTTTTGTTTCTTTTGTTTCAGTGTAACATTGTATTGTATATAGACTTCTTGTTCAAACAGACATGTTGGACTATAGTGCAGTGATTGATTCGATGCAATTCGTTTGTTATGTTATTTGTAGTGTTAAGAAAGTAAGTATTTCTTGGCGGCCGGTATGTTGAGTACAGCCGTCTCGATCACTCGACAGCCATTTCGATTGCTCGCTCTGCAGCGCTCGACGGGAGACGAGAGAACTTTTGCGTGCTTGGCTACCAGTTTTTTTGTGGTTGTATGTGTGTGTACAGTCCGTAATGGCAGTAAATGTTCTAGTACAAGACATGTCTTAATCTTATTTACAGTCCACTTATTGGTGCTCTCCTGTTTTTCTGGGGACCCTAATGCACAACTTTATTCACTCCCCATACCATAACCCTTGGCCCACCGAAATAATCGTGTTCGACAATGTTCCTGGGTGCATTACGTGTCCCACTTCTTACCAGATTTATTATTTATTTATCGTATGGATTTTAGTGCAGGGAGTGTCCGAGGACATGTTCGGCTCACCAGAGTCTGTAGCTGCTTCCAGCGGACACCCTTAGGGTGAGGTACAAGTTCCGTTCAATTTCAAGTAGTTCCAACTTTCGCTACCAGATATCAATGATACCTAGTGGTGAACATTGGAATTTTGCTAGAGCGTTCTGACGAAATCTAACCTAAGAATTTAGCTTCACACAAGTTTAGTCTGTGGAAGGATCTTTAAATACCATAAATCTATGACATGGGACCGCTGGCTTTGCTTCCCCTCCGAACGAAGGCATATTGAAGGATTTTTAACGCTCTTAAAAAATCCGACGACTTCGGCTGGTTTTGAACCCGCTATCTTCAGCATGCTACCGACTACGCCACCGAAGTCACAGATTTATATATTTACGTCTCGAATCACTACCCAGACTGAATTTGCTCTCATCTGTGAAGAGCACCCGACCCCACTTCTCGCTGGTCCAGACTTGATGCTCTTGGCACCATCGCATACGGTGCCGCCGATGTGCGGGTGTCAGCGGAGCTCGCCCTGTTTCTTTGCTCTTGTGGGCGACCATTTAACCGCACTTGGTCATTTCCACCAAGGCGTTGATACGTTATGTGGCTACATCTATCTCGTCCTTAAGTTTTGCACAGCAGTGTACTTCATACGTCTGTTATGATTTCACAATGGAAGTAGACTACAATAAACTAGAGTGAGGTCATTGTTACGTAAGATAGCGGAAGGTCTGGAATGTGTAATTATAATCACTGTTGCTAGCGGGTTGATGTGTGGGGATCAAGGGCCGGAACACTTTCTCGAAGCCCTACTACTTCACTGTCGTTAATTACGAGGTGCACCTGAGCTCTGAGATCTGACTTTCTTTTCGGTGCTTTACTGACCAGACACATAACAGGTTTTGGTTTATATCCCGAGTGACAATGACAAATAGACTCATTGAAATTTCCAAGTAGGATGAATACTTTTAACTGCATCTGCTTCGTTTTATTGTATCCAGGAAATGGCTCTCTGTCTTCCATATGAATTGCTTTGGATTACAGTTGTTGTTGTTGTTGTTGTTGATGTTTCATTAGAGGGTCATTCATCCCCGTGTACTTGGGTGTGCACGTGTAATCTTGTCTGATAACATGTGTTATTGTGATGGTTGTATAAGTGTGTATTTGTAATTCAGGTGAGGATTGGGAAGGAGGTGGAACAATCCCGGTATTTGCAAGGAGTAGCGGATGGAGACCACGGAAAACTAATTCCAAAATGGCTGAGGTGGTAATCGAACCCACCTCTTCCTAGTTTTGCCTCACAGCACTCAGGCCAAAATTAAATTTCTTGGAAGAGCCGAGAATCAAACTCGGAACTCCGGTGTGACAGCCAAGAGTGCTAGTCGCTACTCCACTAGGGGGTCCCTTTGAATTACATTCATTGCTATAACTCAGCTTAGAATGTTATAATTATTATTATTCTCGAGTCAGAAAACATCAAATAAACACTGATACAAATATTATGACTGCAAACATTATATAATATTTGACCAAAACTTGGCCACTTCCACTGCATTCTGTGATGCTTCATGAAGTTCATCTTCTGTGCAGGAGGTCGGGCACAGTCTACACTGAAGCATATGTTTCACAGTCTGATCTTCTCCACAGTCACACTGTATGTCATCTTCCTTAATGTAGCCCCACTTTGCAAGATTGATCTTAGATCTGCCCACTCCTGACCTTAATCTATTCAAGGATTTCCATGTTACCCAATCTTGATCATGACCAGGAGGTAAAGTTTCGGCTATCCTTTTGCAGCTCAGGAGAGGAGATTTCTTAGCTTTCCATAATTCTAGCCTGGCTTTTTCACATGTAGTCTTCAATTGTTTGGATGTTCTTAGGAAACTCTTCCTAGACTTCAGCCTGAGACCATGTAGTTCCTGCCCATGTAGAGGATGGGTTGCTTCCTGGACAACTTTCTTCCTTTCCTTGTTTGCAGCTACTTCTCGTCGAATAGAGGGTGGTGCTATTCCTGCCAGCTGGTAGAGGCATTCTGTTGGTGTTGATCTTAAGCATCCAGTTATAGTTCTACACGTTTCATTGAGAGCTACGTCTACCTGTTTAGCATGAGTTGAGTTATACCAAACCGGGCAGGCGTACTCTGCAGCGGAATAACACAATGCCATTGCAGATGTTCGAATAGTGTCAGGTTGGCTACCCCATTTTGATCCGGCCAGTTTCCTCAGAAGATTATTCCTGGTGTGAACTTTTGACTTGGTGTTCAAACAGTGTTTCTTGTAGATAAGAGCTCTGTCCAGTGTCACTCCTAGACATTTTGGGGTGTAACAGTGTTCCAGTTCAACTCCTGACCATATTACCTTCAGTTTACGAAAGGCTTCCCTGTTTCTCAAGTGAAAGGCACATACTTGTGTCTTGGAGGGATTTGGTTTCAGTTGATTTACGATATAATATTTGGACAGATCCTTAAGGGCACTCGTGAGGTTTTTCTCCACTGATTCAAAATCCTTCCACTGTGTAGCAAGAGCGAGATCGTCAGCGTACAAGAAACTCCTGGTGTTGGGAGCTATCGGCTGGTCATTTGTATACACGTTGAACAGAAATGGAGCGAGAACACTTCCTTGGGGTAGGCCATTCTTCTGTAGTCTCCAACAGAATGTTATAATGAAACTAAGCAGCTATCTGCAAAGCTTAAAGAACTCAGGAAATGAAGTAGTAGGCCTATAGATAGATCTTGCATAATTATTTTCAGGAGTCGTTTTTGTGTTGGTGTTTGTTATTCCTACACAGAGTCTCAGACTGTGGTAATGTAGATGTGAAAGACACCTACGGTTCAGTGGACTCACTTATAGAAGGACCATTCCAAGTATGCCAAATTAAAATCAAACACTGATCCACTTATTGTTTTCCGCTGTTTACCTTCATGGTGCAGAAATTAAGGCTAACTCACTTGAAATGAAGTGTTGAAGCTGGAAGATTGTATTTTTTTGAGACTGTCAATCTCGCAATCATAGACCAGGAAACTACTTTTCAAACGTAATATCCGACCTACCTGACGTGATATTTACCTTGAGTATCCTACATGCATTAACCGAGGACTGAACTCGGTTGGCCTTGGTGGAAAGCAAGCTGCTTGACCGCTAGGCCATCGTGCCCCTAAAACGTAGTGTTAGATGAGTTGCATCCCCAGGATTGTGTTTTGCACTGATGAAGCCTTCCCGAAAGATGTAACTGTATACTAGCCCGTGTGCTCAATATTACAACAGTGAATTATTATTTCGATTGGTTTATTATATTACCTGTGATAAATAAATACGGTGAATGATCGATATCGTGATTTGATTGCAGAGTAGGTGGTGCATGTAGGCCTATATGTATGCAGTAATACAGCGATTTATTCAACAAAACAAGATGTTCAGTAAAGAACATATAGCCTACTTTCTCCTAAATGCATGGGTATTGTTATAACTCTTTGTCCTTTTCATGGAGTATAACTGAATGTTGGTTGTAGTAGCTAGTTGAAATACAACGTGCTATACGGATATTATACATTAATATGAGGTGCCCTTTGATAGTGCTACCTCTGTACAAAATTTCATTCAAATCGATTTCACCGTGTTTGAATTGATATGGTGAATCAATTTGCACACATACATGGCCGCTATCTACAAACTATTGGGCTGATGACCTTGTCGTTTGGTCAAAAGATGCTTATTACAAAATGGTATATTGTTGCAAAATGTAGTAGAGATCAGATGATTAGGTTGGTCGTAATTTGATTTCAGCTTTTAACATTTGGTTGGCCGCCATTACGTTTCCATAAAGATGGCGGCGATATAAAACATGGCATAGAGGTGCCCTTTGCTAGTGCTACCTCTGCACCAAATTTCGTTCAATTCGTTTTCACCGTGTTTGAATACATAGGGGGAATCGATTTGCACACATACATGGCCGCAATCCGCAAATTATTGGGCTGATGACCTTGTAGTTCAGTCAAAAGATTCTTCGTACATAAAGGTATAATGCAACATGTGGTAGAGATCAGATGATTAGGTTGGTCGTAATTTGATTTGAGCTTTTAACATTTGGGTGGCCGCCATTACGTTTTCGTCAAGATGGCGGCTATATAAAACATGACACAGAGGTGCTCGTTGCTAGTGCTACCTCTGTACCAAATTTCGTTCAATTCGGTTTCACAGTGTTTGAATAGATAGGGGGAATCGGTTTGCACACAAACATAGCCGCCATCTTCAAATAATTGGGTTGATGACCTTGTAGTTTGGACAATAGATTTCTCATACATAAAGGTATAATATTGCAAAAATTGTTAGAGCTTAGATGATTAGGTTGGTCGTAATTTGATTTAAGCTTTTAACATTTGGGTGGCCGCCATTATGTTTTCGTCAAGATAGCGGCGATATAAAACATGACACTGAGGTGCCCTTTGCTAGTGCTACCTCTGTACCGAATTTCGTTCAATTCGGTTTCACCGTGTTCGAATTGATAGGGGGGGGCAGACATTCAGAGTACACACACTCACACACACACACACAGACGGACACACAATTTTTCGCCCTGTGTTGTTTTTTGCAAAAAATGAAAGTAGACTAATAATCGCCCCCTATGGATGATTATTCACTTCTGACAGCACGTGTAGAGGCCTCGCATACCTCGGGCAGGATATGGAATTCGCTTGAGTTCAAAGGTTCACATTGTGTTGGATGTCGACATTCTCCAAAAACTGTTGTCATTTTAAGTGTTTCCTCAAGTGAGTGGAAGGGATATAATCGGTAGGAGTCAGATATGGTGGATTATGGAGCACAACTACAAGCCGCTTACGTGCCAGGAACTTTTGCCCGGTTATCACGGTATGGGGACGTTCATTTTCGTGCAGCGGACACCAGGATCCATTTTAGGTATATTGGGGACGCACACTTGTTACCCTCTTCAGGAGGCGATCCGTGATGTTCAGGCAGGTGGCTGCATTTCATGTCGACTAATTGCAAGTATTCTTCATGTGTGATCCCTCCAGGATCAAGGTAAGTACTTGGAACTCAGCAATTTTTTCTAGGTTTGTGCCGTGTCTTTTGTGGGGTTTCACCTAGGACATCAAGCTGGCTCATCAGCGGGCTCTTGGTGTAATTAGCATTGTCATATTGCGTGACATCTCAAAGCTAACGTTTTTGGATTTCGGTGACCCAGACCTCCACCACTCCATGCTTTGCCTTATTGTTTCTGGGTCGTAATCCGGGCTCCACAACTCATCGCCCGTAACTATCCGTTCAACAAATATTGGGCCACTAAAGAACTGTTTCTACTGTCGGAGAAAAAGAAGTATATACACTCGAGTATAGACGCCAATAAAACCTTTACCGTAGTCTTTAGTTAGTTAGTTAGTTAGTTAGTTAGTTATTGAGGTTTCAAGAGGTGGAACTACGCGGTCATCTGCCCCACCTGTAAACTTTCATAAAAAGAAGCTACATCAAAATTTCCCTTATTTTATTCTACGTTTGCATATTAATAATCACGTGCGGGAAAAACGTAGTTTATATTTTAGCATGACATTCCTATGAGCCTCATAACAAGCCATATTTCATATTGTTACGATCACCCAGGCCTGAGTAAAAGTTTTTTTAAACAAAATTAACAACTATATTTAGAAAACTGAGATCAGATTAAAACTTCACACAGACGTTAGCAATATGTTTCTTTAAGATGTATTAAAGTTTCATAACGATTATAATAATACAATGTAATGATCTTTATAAGTAAGCGGCCAGTTAAACTCGATAAAAAACAGCAATTTATTGTTCAATCTGATATAACATTTCAACGGGAGTAGTAGTAAATGGATCTATCATTAATAACATCCGATATGCTGATGACACTGTCATCCTTTGCAACAAGCATGGATGATCTACAAACACTACTGGATTCTATTTCTGAAGAGAGTAAAGCCATGGGATTACATTTAAATGCACAAAAAACTAAGTGGATGGTTGTTAGTAGAAACAAAGATGAAATTCAGGGCATTCTTACACTTGGTAATGAAAGAATTGGAAGGGTTTCATCATATAAATATTTAGGAAGTCAAATCAATGATAACTGGGACTTAAATTAAGAAATTCGCTGTTGAATTGAGCAGGCCAGAAGTTCTTTCATGAAAATGAGAAAAGTTTTGATCAGCCGCGATTTAAGTCTGTCATTACGCACTCGACTGCTTCGATGCTACGTTTTTAGTGTCCTGCTCTATGGAGTTGAATCATGGACACTTACCGAGGTTTTAAATAAGAAACTGACAGCATTTGAAATGTGGACGTATCGCAGGATTTTAAGGATATCATGGACAGCTAAAGTCACAAATGTGGAAGTACTGCGGCGTATGAACAAACACTTGGAAATTCTCAGTATCATCAAAAGGAGAAAACTAGAACACTTTGGTCGTTTTATGCGCAACAACAAATACCACCTCTTGCAATTAATTATCCAAGGAAAGATTGATGGCATTAGGGGTCCAGGACGCAGACGAGTATCCTGGCTAAAGAACTTAAGCCAGTGGTTTGGACTTAATACAGTGTCACTGTTTAGAACAGCAATGGACAAACAGCAGATCATGCTACTGATCGCCAATGTTCTTGGAGGACGAGGCACTTGAAGAAGAAGAAGAACAACAACAACAACAACAACGGGATGAAATACAAATATTTACTCTATATAATTAAACGCAGAATAGAATTAGGGAAACATTTAGTATTGCTTGTTTTTATGTAAGACTCCAGGTAAAAGTTTCATTGACATCTAAACTCGAGTATCTATACTTGTTTCTACGACAGTATACACCTCGCGCCACTTTTTGTGATATTCGGATTCTGTTCTCCCAAGTTTTAAGTAGAATTTCACGTTCGTAGGTTGATCCATTCCATTCTACCAAGAACAGCATCGCAACACTACACCTAACTTCAATAAACGAAATTGCTCTTCAGTCTGCGAGCACAGGAGTGACCAAATAGATTGAACGGGAAGTGACGATTATTATATCACCCTATTGTCTGGAAGAGTAGTTGTTGCTGATTGATTTTGAGGCCTTGTGACATCGTGGCCATGTAGCCCCGTGTGCTTGGGTGTGTCTAGAATTCGTCTGATTATCTTGTGCTGGCTGTGTTAGTGTGTGTATTTATAATTCAGATGAGGATTGGGAAGGAGGTGGCCGCGGCCTTCAGTTAGAAGTCATCCAATCAATGCCTGGAGTAGAAGTGAAATACCACTTCCAATATAGCTAAGACCATTTTCCTTTTTTAAAATACTATTTTTATGTTTCTTGTCTTAACTGAGTACAACTTATGGATATTGAATTTTGATTTTGAAATTGTTCCTTTATACTTTATACGTTAGTTCGTGTACAAATAATAATATAATATCGTATGACTCGGGTCCTGGTGCAAGCTTTGTAATTTGAAAGGAAGGAAGGAAGCTTGTAGTTTAACGTGACCGTTAATCTCGCGATCATAAGCCACGGGACCTCCGTTTTACGTGGAATCCAAACCACAGGACATGGCATTTCACATCGAAAAATTTGTAATTTGACACCCAGGGGGTAGCTTGCATGTCGAATTTCGTTGTTCCTTGAATCACTATGAAAGTCAAGGAGGTTAGATGTTAGATATCTAAGCTCCTTGAACATTATAGTGCTTTCTAGTAGAGAAATGAGGAACTTTGTATTGGCGGAAACTCCCGAGATAAATTTTGTCATTATGAATTTGGCCTACTGAATTTAAATGGGTTCTTTGACATGCCAACATCGTATGACATGCGTATCGTATTTTTGCCGCCTTTCAAAAATCACTTACCACGGCCAGGAGCGAACCTGCAATCTTGGGGTTAGTAGACCGACACGCTATCCACTCACCCACCGTGGCAAGCTAGTGCGTGTACAAAACGCTATTTAGTCAATCACCTGGAAAAACGTTTTAATAAGCGACTGAGTTGTTAATGGATAAGGCCCGTAGGACAAATGGACACCGGCTATTTAGTTCTTCCCAGAACTACTTGTTATGTACTGAAAATGCATGAGGTTATGTGTATGTGCTCAATTTAATATGGGCTGTTGGTCTATCTTCCTCAAATGATAGATGTTGTCGTTGTTTCACTTGAGGGACTTGGACTTCGTGGTCATCTATCCCCGTGTATATGGGTTTGTTTTGTCTGACAACCTGTATTATTGTGGTTTCAGTAGTACTGTGTGTTATCATAATACTGGAAGGCTGGCTTTCGAGATAACATCTTGGCCAATTTTCAGCCTTTGTATTAACGGTGTCTAAATGGAAATAATAAAGTGGAGATATTAGGATACCGGTACTTTACGTAAAAGGGACACTCCAACCCATCAGCTATTAGCAATTTAGTTCTTGCCTAATCAGGATGGCACCGTGTGTTACTTTAAATCAAGTTTATTGTATACCAGAAAGTAGAATATACTAAAGCAATATTTTGGAAATTACAAAAAGCCCGATTTTTGCACGGTCAGCCGAATAAATAAATCACCTAGGGATTCGTAATATAATGTAGATTCCATCCAGTTTATTCTAGCGTTGGCTCGGCAATTATACAGAATATCTGAACGATTAAGTAGCGTTGAAATACAGTCTTGAAGTTTGGCTGTCTCATTAATCATCGTACCCACGTGAAAGCCCATATTAACCACGCAGCAAAAGAGAATGGCGAGGACAAACACCACCTTGGCTTTCATGGTCGCGTACATTAGCTTCGTTTCCGGTGCTGACCAGTACTTTACTAATGTACCTGAAGAGACATACAGTACGACTAGGAACTATCACAGTCCCTTGTGCAGCACATTAATAACATAAATTTGTCATTTTAGGGTCACTAATCTTTCGCGTGAAAATAGACTACTGTACAGTATAATAAAGTGATAATAACACTAACGATATTAGGCGGATCAAAAAGTTCAAAGATCTCAGTGAAGTAATCCAATAAGATGGACTTGAACAAGAAGCAATCAATTAGAAAATTGACCGGACGTTCTATCTGACGAAAAAATCTACAGTATAATAAGAAGGTGCTATTATTGGGAATGTAGGGCGTGATGGAGCAGTGGTCAAGCTGGCTGATTGTCACCAAGGCGGACCGGGTTCGATTCAGGGTCAATACATGTGAGATTAATGAAGTAAAATGCCACATTATCTGATTCCACGTAAATATAGAGGTTCTGTGACTCATGTATGCAATATTGGTTGGTTGGTTCCTCAATTTAGGGGCTGCGACAACGTGGTCATGTAGTTCCGTCTACTTTGTGTGTGTAGAACCTGTCTGATAACCGGTGTTAATTGTGAAGACTGTATTAGTGTATGTTATCTGTTTTTTAATTCAAGTAAGGACTGTAGACTTTGAAATTTTAAAATAGTTCCTACTTTTGCCACCAAACGCCACTGTCAACGACTACAAGTTCAGAACTTCGCTACCAGACGCCAGCACAGTCGGCTCCTGGCAACGAACGTAGGAACCTAAGAGCTTTGTTTACATTCTTACCCATTATATAATTTAGCTTCACACAGGTGTAATTAGTGAAAGGTTCTTTAACATGCCATAAATCAATGACATGGGACAGCCGGCTTTACTTCCCCTCCGAAGGAAGGCATACTGAGGGATTTTTAACGTTCTTAAAAATCCGACGACTTCGGCCGTGTTTGAACCCGCGATCTTGGGCATAGAAGCTCAGTATGCTACCAACTACGCCACCAAAGCCGCTGTATGCGAGAATAACGGTCACATAAAACTTTAAAAAAATAAAATACCAGTGTCTCAGCCACTATTACACTGCTCATGCTTCGGAGACTTTGACTTTGAGTGGATAGGCACAAGCATGTTATTAGCCTACTTTCGATTTTTGCAAAAAAAAAAAAAAAAAAAAGACTTATGAGATCTACACGGGCCAAAAGTTGTCAGTCTGTCTGTGTGTGAGTGTGTATGTCTGTCCCCACCTATCAATTCAAACACGACGAATTCGAATTGAACGAAATTTGGTACAGAGGTAGCACTAGCAAATAGAACCTCAGTGTCATGCTTTATATCGCCGCCATCTTGACCAAAACTTAATGGTGGCCACTCAAATGGTCAAAACTTAAAATTAAATTACGACCAAACTAATCATCGGATCTTTACCACATTTGGTAAAAAATACCTTCATATGGAACGCGTCTTGTACCTAAACTAAAAGGTCATCAGCCGTAACATTTCAGGATGGCAGTCGTGTGAATTATGCAAGGTTTATAATGCATAATTTACGACCCACCAGTTCTGACTATCGAACCGAGAATGGTTTTAACTGTTCCAAAGGACGTGGTCCGTTTGAAATTAAAAGTTTATAGTATAACAAGCTGACCCGGCAGATGTTGTCCTGCCAATCAAAGAAAGTGTTGTAACTTTGTTTCTTGAAGTGCTTTTGGATACACAATATTTTTTTCAATTTCTGTTAACTGCCTCTAAACTATCGTGAATTGAATTAACTAATTTAGAAACATTCGTTGGAGCGTGCACAACAACTCTCCAAAGTTTCATCGCAAACGGATAAATGGCATTTAACGCATACGGGATTTGGTTTAAATGATTCGTGCGCTGTCACTCATTTGTTGAATCTACTCGTGCTCCACCAACTGTGAAATAGATTTACTAAGTTAGAAAGCTTCACATAAGTGTACACAACAAATCATCAAAGTTTCATCGCAATCGATGAATAGTATATGAACGCATACAGGATTTTGTTGGAACGCTTCGCGCGTCGTCACTCATTTGTTACATCTACTCGAGCGCTACCAATATTGTATAATGGATTTACCAAGTTGAACACGTTCCCTGGCGTGTACACAACAACTCATCAAAGTTTCATCGGAATCGGATGAATGACATATGAACGCATAAGTGATTTTCTTTAAACGATTCGCGTGCCGTCACTCATTTGTTGAATCTACTCATGCGCTACCTATTGTAAAATAGACTTACTAAGCCTGAAACCTTCTCTGGCGTGTACTCTATGATTCACCAAGGTTTGATCGCAATCGGATGAATGATATATGACCGCATACGGGAAATTGTGGAAACGATTCGCGCGCTGTCACTCATTTGTTGAATCTACTCGTGAGCTTCTTATTAAAAACTAGATTTACTAAGACAGAAACATTTCCTGGAGTGTACACAACAATTCACCAAAGTTTCATCGCAATCGGATAAATTGTATATGGACGCATACGGTACTTTGTTGAAATGATTCGCGTGCCGTCACACATTTGTTGAATCTACTCGTGCGCTACCTATTGTAAAATGGATCTATTAAGCCAGAAACCTTCCGTAGGGTTTACACAACATCTCACCCAAGTTTCATGTAATCGGACGAATGGTATTTGAACGCATACGGGACCTTATTGAAACGCTTCGTGCGTCGTCGCTCATTTGTTGAATCTACTCGTGCGAAACCTCCTGTGAAATGGATTTACAAAGTTAGAAACCCTCACGTAAGTGTACACAACATCTCACCCAAGTTGCATTGCAATCGGTTGAATGGTATATGAACGCATACGGGACTCAGATTAAAAGTTCGCGCGTCGTTGCCCATTTGTTGAATCTACTCGTGAGCTACCTATTGTAAAATGGATTTACTAAGTTAGAAACCCTCACGTAAGTGTACACAACATCTCACCCAAGTTTCATCGCTATCGGACGAATGGAAATTGAACACATACGGGACTTTGTTGAAACGCTTCGCACGTCGCCGCTCATTTATTGAATCTACTCGTGCGCAAGCTCCTGTGAAATGGATTACTAAGTTAGAAGCCTTCACTTAAGTGTACACAACAACTCATCAAAGTTTCATCTCAATCTATGAATGGAATATAAACTTATACGGGATTTTGTTGAAACGCTTCGCGCGTCGTCATTCATTTGTTGAATATAGTCGTGCGCTACCAAATGTGAAATTGATTTACTAAGCCAGAAGCCTTCCCTGGAGTGTACACAACATCTCACCCAAGTTTCATCGCTATCGGACGAATGGTATTTAAACGCATACGGGACCTTTTTTGAAACGCTTCGCGCATCGTCGCTCATTTGTTGAATCTATTCGTGCGCTATCTATTGTAAAATTGATTTACTAAGCCAAACACCTTCCCTGGAGCTCACTCAACATATCACCCAAGTTTCATGGCAATCGGATTAATGTTATATGAACGCATACGGGACTTTGAAACGCTCTAACGTGCAGAGGCAAACAGTAGAATTCGACATCACTGTCACCTTTGGTATAAAACTTTTCGCCACGGGCGGAGTGTATGTAATGGCGGTAGTTACACTGGTTGCGACCAGGTGGCTCTAACGTGCAGAGACAAACCGTCCAAAGACATCAGCTTTTACGAAAGCCAAGGCTAGTGGTTTCCATGACGACTGTTTTTGACTGTATATTGTGGTTCTAAAATTGTGTGTAAATTGTGGTTCTAAAATTGTGCTCATTCCACCTACCGGGTCAGATTGTGAATGTAAACCATACATGGACCCACCCTAATATACATACCAAATTCCATCAAAATCGGTTCAGTCGTTTAGGAGGAGTTCAGTCACATACACACGTGTCGAAGAATTATATATATAAAGATATTATACTGCAGAAGGCTCCAGGAATTAACCTGGGGGGAGTCATTGTGGCTCAGGGCAAATGGGAGTGAAATGCGTCGTTGCCAGACATCTACAACATAACATATTGGATTCAGCAAGAGAATCCAACTAGCCTCTTTCACTCCAACTCCAGCACATAACCTACAAGAGGTGTCCTTGTTAAGCTGAGCAACCCAGTGGAAGGCTCGGTAATCTATCTCAGTGGGAAGCTGGGTCAGTGAGCCGATCAGTGCTGGGGGCTTTAAGGCTTACAACCTTGATAGTTAACAATTCGTTTCCTGCGGGTAACCACCCGAAACACTTTTTCTTAACTCTTGCAACATGAAGAAAACAACTAACGGTAAAACTACCCCAGGTGGTACAAAATTTACAAAATCCATCCCTGCCTTTGGTGGGGCAAACAAGCCTTCGGAGTCTGGGGAGCTTGTACTTTCAAGTAAAACTAAGAAACGTTTTAAATATTTGGCAACCATCAACATCAACTCCCCCTTGAGACAGGAAATCTTAAACATACATTAGATGTTTTAAATGACCACAATATCCTGATAACTGCCCTACAAGAGACCAGATTCTTGGATGACGAGCCAATCGAATCACAGGGATACAGGATCTACAAAGGGCAGCTAGGTGAAAGAGTGATGAAGAATGTGCCTCACTTGGGCACAGGCTTCATAGCCAACAACAAAATGATCAACTCCATCATCTCATTTTCATCTCCAAATAGCAGAACGTCCACTATAGCCTTCAGAACTCTCAACAAAGCATACAAAATTGTTAATTTTCAAACACCTACTAATGACACCAATAGGAAAGATATTGAGAGTGTGGAAAACTACTGGAAGGTACTCGAAGAGACAATGGACTGGATTCCAAAGCACCATGTAACTATATTAATGGGGGACTTTAATGCTCAGATTGGTAGAGAACGGAAATTTCAGGCCATAGTTGGAGAATATCCAGCACATAAGAGGACCAACAGAAATGGAGAAAGACTGATTGACCAGTGCAGAAATTACAACTTAGTGCTCAAATCTACAGCTTTCAAACGCCTTCCTAGAAAAGCTATGACGTGAAGATGTCCTAACCCCATGCTTGGGGAATTCCAACTAGATCATGTAGCCATTAATAGAACGAACAGCCAGGAAATATTAAATGTCAAATATTGAGAAGTGCGAATATTGACTAGGATCATTATCTTTCTTTGATCAAAACCAATTTTATCCCTCTTAAAACAAGCAGAGGAATCCGTTGCATCAAGTCGCGAATTCCAAGGTTCAATCCATCTAAGCTGCGAGACAGTAATGACTTCACCAAGACCCTAGCTAGGAGCAAGGAAAAGAAGGACTGGCCCCAACTACAGAAGGCACTAGTAGATGCAGCGGCAATAACCATCCCGGCAGTCAGAAAGAATAAACATCCGTGGCAGACAGCTACATGTGACAAGGCAATAGAAGAGAGAAAACAAGCATGGCTGAAATGGAACCGTAATAAAAGAGTGGACAATCATGATAATTTCTTAGAAATTCGGAAAACTACTGCCAAAATTATCAGAACAAGCAAGAGGCAGCATAATAAGGATATCATTGACCAGGCAGAGAGGGATTTCCAGCGGAACAACACTAGAGACTTCTACCAGGCTTTTAAATCACAAATAACACCCTATTCAGCTCCTACACTTCACCTTCGGGGAGCTGACGGAGATCTGAAACTGAACAATGAGGAGTGCACCACGGCCTTAGCAGAGTATTTCAGCGACCTTCTCAACTCCAAGGAACCCGTGGAAATGCTTCCTTTTGAACCCAAGAACGTTGCTAAGCCACACTCTTTCCCTCCAACAAAGGAAGAGAACTTTGATCAAAACCAATTTCATCCCTCTTAAAACAAGCAGAGGAATCCAATTCCGAATTAAAGTTCAATAAAGCAGCAGGCGAAGATGGGATAATTGCAGAGCTCTGGAAGAATGCTGACGAGGAGTCAATACAGAGTATCCATGACATCATATCTAACGTCTGGTTGACAAAACAATTACCTAGTGACTGGACCTCAGCTGAGTTGGCAGTTGGCAGTCAAAATGAAAGGTCGTGTTTTTCCCGAGCTCTCAGGTGTGCTGAAATGGGTTGTTCTCTGGAGTGTTATCGCGCGAGGATCGGACTGTGGTATGCGAAGGGTAGTCGGGAGATCCGGTGTTTGTGTGTGCGTACGGGGCCTAGTAACTTGTGGTTTATAGCCCTAGTGATAGCTGCGTTGTTAGTTATTGGTGGAGCGGAAGTGAATCCAGGCCCTGTTACTCCAAATGTGAATCAGGGAAATGATCCAGTGGCAGCATTAGAGTGTTCGACGTGCAGTAAAACATTGAAAAACGGTGTTGAGTGTGGACTATGTGAGAAATGGTTTCACTTCGGCTGTATTAAGGTCAAGAAGGAGGATTGTGATGTCGGGAATTGGTTTTGTAAAGTATGTGATACGCCGGACTGTTTGAGGGTGCAAATCAAAGCAAGGGATCAAATAATACAGGAACTTAGAGCAAAGCTTCGTGAATCAGAGAAAACGGTGAAGGATGTGACTGAACGGCTTTCTACTGGGATCAGTGTGGAAGAGGGCGTGCAGGAGCAAACTGAGAATGACCATATCATAATGGGTGATTCTATGATACGATGAAGTGCGAATATCTCGAGGAAATCTGGTGCGAAAGTGCGGTGTTATCCGGGGATTAAAATTGACCAGCTTGCACAACAAGTGGAAGAAGCAAATGTAGAGGACTGTGACAAAGTTAAAGTGTTGTTGCTCCATGTTGGGACGAACGATTTGAAGAAGAGGGCTACAGCTGATTACATCATGGGGGAGCTCTACGAACTAGGCAGGAAAGCTAAAAGCAAGTTTAGAAATGCAAAAATTACAATGAGTGGCATTTTTCGTCGGGGAGATGTTCCGTTAAGGCGAGTTAAGACTGTGAATGGCCGCATGGACTGGGTTTGTGCACAACTGGGATTAGTGTACGTAGATGCTGACTGCTGGATTGGTGGCCGTGACTTCGCCCGAGACGGGCTGCATTTAAATCGACGGGGTGCTTTCAACCTAGGGAGCCTACGTGACAGGGTCATCGGTTCGTGCCGGCCATTGTGAGGAGAAGCAGGTCCAGAGGTTGCCAGCCGACGGGAAGAGAAGGAGCTACTTCGGGATATTTGCTGCGGAGGTAAGACTCTAAGATTACTGCAGGTTAATTGTCAGAGTTTAGGAAATAAATTAATTGAATTTTGGAATCTTGTAGAGACGTATTCTCCGGACATTGTCATTGCTACTGAATCTTGGTTATATGAGGATATAAATAGTAATGAAATAATTCAAGGGACCTACGAAATGTACAGAAGGGATCGGGGGATGCGAGGTGGTGGGCTACTTATTTGTGTGCGCAAAAATATAGCTAGTTTCTTAAAGTGGGCTGATACGGATCATGAAATGTTATGTGTACAAATTTCGGATAAAGGGAATAAATTCCCTCTTCAGGTGATAGGGGCGTATAGAGCACCGAAAGATAACTTTTCGCTTCTCAACACACTGTATGATAAAACTTGTACGGGTAATGCTATGAAAAATAGCATAATAATTGCCGGAGGTTTAAACCTCCCCAAAGTAGACTGGTCTGGTGAGTCAACTAGCTGTGGTCAAGCTCAGAGCGCTGCAAACAAATTCTTAAGGGAGGGGGGATTTTCCCTAGTAGTTGACTTCCCAACTAGAGGCAATAATACCTTAGATGTTTATCTCGTAAGGCCTGTAGAGCTGTATATTAACTGTCTGAAAGTACCAGGAATTAGTGACCATTCTGGGGTTGAATTAAATATTAGATACGGTGACATTACAAAATTAGACTCTGATGTAGCAAATAAGATCATATTCCAGTATCGCAGGGCGGATCAGGGCAAATTTCAGGGGTATTTGAATGAGCTATTTGTAGGATGGGCATCGGAAGGAAATCACATTAATATACTGTGGACTAACTTTTTGAAAATTTTAAATAGCGCTATTGATAAATTTGTTCCATTTAAATTACTGAAACAAAACCCAGATCCTGAGTATTAAACACGGTAAATCAGGAGTCTTAAACGGAAAATTAGGAAATTATACAATAAAAGACATGATAGTGACAAGTATATGTTGAAATTTAAGTCCTTATCAAGCGAGCTCGTCTTAAAAAAGAGGGCTGCTCATGACAATTATATGCAAGGTTTACTTGGTTCGGGAGGCGATGGGAGGAAAAAAAATTACAGATATGTTAGGAGAAGAAAGGGAAATTCAAATAATTTGTCGATGATAATGTCCGGTGACAGTAAATTAATTACTGAAAAGCAGGCCATTGCTAATGAATTAAATGTCTTTTATGCTAGTGTGTTCAATAAATCCAATAGCTGTGAGTTGGACCTTAACGGTGAATCAGGGGATCCACTTCTCCAAATAAACCATTCAGCAATTGTAAAGCTAATACAAAAATTCCGTTACAATAAATCGAAGGGTCCTGATAATATTGTTACTGAAGTACTTAAACTAGGAGGTAGGGCCGTGGCACGATACTTAGAGGTGATGTTTAATGTGTCCAAAAACAATGCGCAAATCCCGGATGACTGGAAAAGAGCAACGGCAGTCCCAATATTTAAGGGAGGGAGCAGACTTGAATTGGGCAACTACAGGCCGGTTTGTCTTACGTCCATCGTTTGTAAACAGATGGAGCATCTCATTTGCGACTACTTGAGGGAACAGTGGGAAACATTATCATGGTTTAATGATAGGCAACATGGATTTCGGAAAGGTTACTCATGCGAGAGTCAGATGCTATCACTTTTTCAGGATATTAGCGAATCGTTAGACGATGGAGTCTCAGTCGACGCCGTAGTTATAGATTTTGCGAAGGCATTTGATGTCGTTCCGCATGACATGCTACTCTATAAATTAGCTTCGACGAAGATTGATAGAAGAGTAATTTTATGGATCCAAGAATTTTTGACGGGTCGTTCCCAGAAAGTGAAAGTTGAAGGCCGATTCTTGGATGAAATTACCGTAACGTCGGGTATCCCTCAGGGCAGCGTAATCGGAACTTTCTTATTTTTGGCGTTTATAAATGACTTACCTAATGGAATTCGCAGTGACTGTCGATTGTTTGCGGATGATTGTGTAATATATCGAAAGATACATGACTCACAAGACAATGCAGTACTTCAAGATGACCTGAACCTGGTCTATAAGTGAGCGATTGAAGATAAAATGAAAATTAACACAAGAAAATGTAGTCTAATAAAAATAGGGAAAGTGCGAAGGCAAGATTTTCAATATAACATTGGCTCGGAAATACTTGTAGAAGAAGATTCTTGCAAATATTTGGGCGTTCACGTAAGAAATGATATGAAATGGGGTAGTCATATAGGATGTGTCGTTTCTAAAGCTTACAAATCCCTGCACTTTGTAATGAGGGTATTAAAAGGAAGTAGTACCTCTGCTAAAGAATTAGGATATTTGCCACTTGTAAGACCTATTCTGGAATACGCCTTGGCGGATTGGAATCCATAACAAGTAGGGCTCATAAATGAAATAGAAATGGCACAAAGAAAGGCCGTTAGATTTGTGCTCAGTGACTTTAATCCCAGAAGCAGTGTGAGCCGTATGTTAAAGAAACTTGGGTGGGAATCACTGGAGGCTAGGAGGATGAAATCTAGACTCTGCGCTATGTACAACACGTACACAAATCAACCAGCATGGGGTGAGCTTAGCAAACGTATGGAAAAGCCTACTTACATGGGTAGGAGCGATCATCCT
This sequence comes from Meconema thalassinum, assembly GCA_946902985.2. Taxonomy (NCBI): domain Eukaryota; kingdom Metazoa; phylum Arthropoda; class Insecta; order Orthoptera; family Tettigoniidae; genus Meconema; species Meconema thalassinum. The sequence continues at coordinate 1,944,184,726 of OX336388.2, read as the reverse complement.
TTCAAAGTTAAGGGCCGACCACAGCGAACAGATTATGGTAAATATTTTTTCGTAAACCGTGCCATTGATAATTGGAACTCTCTACCTGCCGCAGTCTTAGAGCCTTTTCCCAAACATATAGGTGAGTTTAAGAAAAGACTGACTATTTTTGTAAATACTCCAGTTTAATTGTTAGTGAATTGTTATGTACAATTATTTATTTGTTATGAATATCTAATTTGCCACCGGGGGACACACCCCAATTGCAAATAAACGAATGAATGAATGAATGAATGAATGAATGAATGAATCATTCACCCACTACATAAAAAAGGTGACAAATCAGATCTCAACAACTACAGAGGGATTTCCCTGGTATCAGTGACATACAAGACACTCTCCAAAGTATTGCTCACAAGAGTAGAGGTTCAACTGGATACCTGCATTGGAGAGTACCAAGCTGGGTTTCGAAAGTGAAGGTCATGCACCGAACAGATTCTGAATCTCAAAACCATTCTCACTTACACAAATCTAAGTGCCTCACCTTATGTTGCAATTTTCGTTGACTTCCAAATGGCCTACGACTCAGTAGATAGAGAGTCACTCTTTGAGACGCTGGCTGAATTGGGGTTAGATAAAAACGACCCTGAATCTAGTGAAAGCGACTCTCACCAACACCACAGTCAAAGTCAAATTCAGAGGGGAACTGTCCAAGAGCTTCGTGGTCAGAACTGGTGTTAGACAAGGGGATGGCTTGTCTCCGATCAGTGGCGTAGCTACCTGAAGGGGCCCCGGGGCAAGAAGTTGAAATGGGGCCCCCTAACTGCAGGCCTTTAATATTAATAATGTTTGAATATAAGTACTTATCAAAGTGACTTTATACACTTTTCGAATTCGAATTCTTCCCCCCTTGTCATTTCCCTTTTTCTAGAAATATGTAATTTAAACTTGGGCTGTTAGCTCCATAAAATTTCCTAAATAATTATGATAAATAATAGCTATAGCTTTTCAATTTGTAAAATTGTGATATCGTAATAAGAAAACTACGTCTACACGAATATCAATTAGAAAGAGAAGAAATCTACATTTAAATATATATTATAAGTAAGGTACACATATGTGTTAGTTTATTACTGACAATAATGAAGCTAGAGTAGAAAACAAAAGGGAACAGATAGGATCGTCTATGAAGTAATAGGCTTTAAAAATAAGATACATGCCAAGTCGATAGCTCAAAATTATAAATGCATTATACAAATAACTTGAAATAAAATAAATCTATAAATTTTTACTCATTGTTTACAAAAAATTGTTGAGTTATTATTATTAAACAATCTATTTAAAACAAATAAACTTATCAACTAACCTAATTTACACAAAACCTTTTTCCTATTCTTTGCATCTGCAAACATGTTAATGACATGTGAGAAGTTAAGTTTTCGAGCTCATTCATTTTCAATCGATAAAAGGGCCAACCCACCTAAACGTTCTTGGCGCATTGTGCTTCTTAGGTAGGACTTGATATTTTTCAGCTTGGAAAAAGATCCATCTGCTTTAGCCACTGTGATAGGTACAGTCAAGAACATAAAACAAGCAGTACACACGTCAGGATAGTTTGCAGCCAGAATGTGATTTTCAATGTAGAGGTCTCTCATTTGCTTAACAGTCGACATTTCCTTAATTTTAGAGGAAAGAGATGCACGCACGCTGGAAATTTGTGCAGGAAATGTTGGCGACACATTATAAGAAAAATTATCGGCGAAACCTTTTGCCTCTTTAATCAGTTCGTCATCTGAAGCATTGTTCAAGAAATAAGGCTGAACAATTTTGTAGGCATTAATAACTGACTTCATGCCTTCAAATATGCTGTTTTACCGAGCCATAATTGTATCAATCTTGGGGTAAACACAGATACCCGAAATCTAGTTTCAGGATTGAGAAATCGGTGGTCTACACTCAGTTCATCAAAATGCTTTTTAACTTGCTTTAGTATTTTCTCAGAAAACTCACAAGGTATTCCGAACTTGGCTTCTACAGCGTCTTTCAACACCAGATTTAAACTGTGACTTGCACAATGTACAGAATATGCATGTGGCGCAACTTCTTCAATAATTTTTCTGCACTCCATTGTATACTCCACTCATTACGCTTGCGCCGTCATAACCTTGGCCACGACATTTTTTCAATTCAAGACCTTTATCATTAATAGATTCCACTATTTTACTTGCCAAACCAAATGCACTTTGATCTTCAACTTTTGTAAAAGAAGTAAACGTCTCGCAAATCTATTTCTGTGGGTTTATTTTTTTCATCTTTTTCCACTTTGACGTACCTGAAAACTTTACCTAACTGATCAACTTTACTTATATCCTGAGTTGTATCCATAATAAGAGAGAAAAAAAAGGAGAGCTCTGCATTTCATATTTGATTTTTTGCCATCAAAGAAATAACTTCATTCTGGATGCTAGGGCTTAAATAGTTTACACTTCCTGCTGGCTTTTTCAAAAGGATTTTTAGTAGAGGGTCATAGTCAGACAGAAGTTCTATTATAGACAGTAAATTTCCTTTATTTGGATCTTCCATTTTACTACTTCTTCCGCGGAACGCAAGGTTACAGGTGGCCAAAGTTAATGAAACATTAACTATTCTTTCTAGAACGTTCCTCCAGTAATTGTTCTCTCCTTTTAACTGTTTTTCTAAAGCATCGCTCATTGTTTCATCATTCCTCCATTTCTCAAATATAACGCAAGAAAATTTGTGGTCATAGGATTGTTCATTAGTTTTAATTCTATCAGAAAGATGTTTCCATTCGTTTAGTCCCGTACTACCGAAAGTGTTCTCTGAATGTTGTGGGAACAGCCAAGATGGCTGACAATAGACACGGTCTAACATTTGCGAATAGCAAAGCCAGAGTCCGTTACATTTCATCACATAACTGCAGTAATTAATTGAAAATGATCTTTTACTTCCTCGTCCATCAGGCTGTTTTGGAAAGGGACCAAGAGGTGACAAGTTCCTGATGCTATGATTAACCTTTTCATTTCTGGATTATTGACGGGACTGGGGAATTCAATTTTGTCTTGCAAAACATAATTTTCGGCGTGTCCAGTTTCAGTCAAGCTTACTGCGTCCTTGTCATTACCGACTGTCTGATCAAGATATGAAAGGCCACTATGAGTGGTCGGAACATCGATTTTATGTACTTCAGAATGTTGATGAGCGTCAACATCTGAAAAAATGCATAGTGAATAATATTGAGCAATACAATTTAGTGTAGTGGTTTATAGTTGATTGCAGTGTTTTATTTGTAGAAACAGATTCAACTAACTGTTGAACTGAGCCAACTAATTGATTATTGGTTGGTTAACGGGGCAAAAAGACTGTGTCACCAATGATATTCGTCCGTTGAAACGATGCATACTGGATACCCGATACAGTGTGATTTTTAATGTGACGTGAAAAACAAACAAATGTGCTCAGTCCAAGTGAAGTGAATCAACCGTCGCAATTCGCAAACAGCTTCATTTTTTTCACACATTCTATGCTTTTTATAATATTAACGTAATATGATATTAGTTTGTTATAAAATATTACGTTCTGTTAATGGAACTCTTAATAACAATAAATAACAATAATTTTACTTTGCCTAACAACTTATTACACTTTTACAATATAGTTAACTTTGGTTTCTTCTTATCTTTATTATTTTAATTTTCTTCGTTTTGATCTTGTTTCTGCACCGAAACGTACTCTAAACCTGATTGAGTTTGAGGGTGCAGCCATGCAGTTAACGATTTAGTACAAGCACGAACCGTCTCCTCTTTTTTCTTTTATCCTTCCTTTTTTAGCTCCACTTTCATAAGTACGTTTCATAGCGTCGTTAAAAAATAGCACAATGCAAGCCACGACTTAAGTTCAGCCACTTAACCGGGAACCCCTGTGGCGACGTACCAACTGCACTACCGCTACTACTCTGCTACTGTGCATTGCTGTGGTGTGATGTCGCAGTGGAGGGGGAAGGGGTGGAACGATGACTCATGTTCATTCGCTGAATCAACCCCTGGCACTATCCAACCCATGACGGGCTAAGGCCCGCTGAATGGGGAACAAAACATTGTCTGTCCGGCGCCTGGGTCGGGAGCCCAGATATCAAAAAATACTCATAGAATACCACACAAATGGATGGATATATCTTACATACAGATTGCACTGAACGTGACTAGTTTCTAAACACAAGTTTAGACGCTTAGTTCCGTACAATTGGGGCCCCTGAACTAAATTGAATTCTCAAATATGTTTTCTAGTACTAGCGTACTTTTATTTATTTATTATTATTTATTTATAATTTTCTTTTAGGGTTTGGGGGCCCCCTAACCTCCGGGGCCCCGGGGCGGTGCCCCGCTTGCCCCATTGTAGCTACGCCACTATCTCCGATCCTCTTCAATTGCCTACTAGAAAAAGTAATTCGTGAATGGACGAAAACTCTGAAGGATGATTCTGGATTATGAATAGGCTAGAAGAAAGACAAGTTAACAGTCCCCTGTTTAACCTTTGCAGACGACCTTGCACTCCTAGCGTCCAGTGTGGAGGAAGCTAACCATCAACTATCCTCTCTGAACTATATAGCAGCTAAAGTAGGCTTAAAGGTCACCATCAACGAAACACAGTTTATCAGCAACATCAGAGATGCGCCCAAGTCAATCCCACTGGGGGACAAAGTAGTACAAAGGACTAACTCCTTCAAATACCTAGGAGAATGGATAACCCCAAACGTCAATGTAGACCTGGCCATGAACGACAGATGCATCAAACTGGAGAGAGCCTACCACCTATGCAAGAATATGTACAAATCCAAATTTCTCTCAATGAATTCCAAACTCAGACACTACAGTACAGTAGTGAGACCATCAGTAATATATGCCTCAGAATGCCTAAATACGGTCAGAAAAGGACAACTCCGGAAATTGGAGCTGAAGGACCGGAAGATTCTGCGAAAAATCATGGTCCCTATTTAAGAGGAAGGCAAGTATAGAATCAGGCACAACAATGAACTCCATGAACAAGTGGAGAGCATTACCACAGCCATGAGGAAGAGGAGGCTGATCTTCTATGGTCATATTGTGAGAATGGATAATCAGAGGCTCACATACAGAATTTTCAACACTGTCTCTAGAGGGAAAGCAACTAACGCCAAGTGGTCGAAACTAGTCAGGAAAGACCTTGAACAATTGGATATTGACCCCAGTAACATCTATGACAGGAATAAATACAGGACTTTAGTCAGAACATCAGACTCTCTCCAGTCACTAACAGCAAAAGCAGTGCGTCCAGGAGTAGGTGTGAAATGGACTCAGGAGCGGAAGGACATTCACAGTGCCAGAATGAAGGAATACTGGGCTAGGAGGAAAGCTGCCAGAGATAAGAACAACGTGGTCCCCAGCCGGCCCAAACGGAACTAAATAAAAATTATACAGCAGAAGTGACTTTAAAAAGCTGATCCCTGTCGTCTACAAGACAAGATGGCAGCTGATCTCTCGTTCTAACCTATATTTCATTAATTTGTGTATGTTGCATGCAATATAGCTTACTGATAGAAATCATATAAACGTTGTATGAAATGGATTATAATGAATATATACTCCAGTGAAGAAGTCGTTTAGTCCAAGTCATTATTTGCTAAGACGTTGAATGTAAATCGATTGATAACGTGAAAATGCGGTGAACAAGTTTGGCTCTGTGGTTAGAGCTTTGGTCGTTCAGCTGGACGGCGGGGGTTCATAACCTATCAGAGTTGTATTTTCTTGCTTGATTATTTTAATATTTATTGTTTTTTGAGTACTGAGACGTTATGAAATTGAGCGTTGCGTTGTGCATTTTGCAATGTAAAACATATATTTCATTAAAACAAAGTTCGCCACCGGATCTGCACGAGTGACATCTACTAGCAATCAGTTGAACTATGCGTGTGCTAACCACGGCCGACTAGATGTGAGCTGCGCTCTATACCGGCCTTGAAATTCCCAGTTAGTGCACCCATCTTGTTGCCGATAGAGTGCACTCGCCCCTAAAGATAGGCGCGATTAAAATTTAGCTGTGCAGTACGCTTATTAAATGTGTTTCTCCCAGTGGTACGTTTAGACCAACGAAGTTTAGTTTCAGTTTCAATTATTAAAAGTAGTCGGTGTTAATATATTGAATTGATTGGAATGTTTGCTGATGAAATTGTAAAATGCTGGGGTAAATTATAAACTATGGGTTGAACGCAGCTGCTCAAATCCAGTATGTGGTAGTGTTGTGTGCCATTTTGCAGTTCGAATAGGAAGAAAATAGGAGGTGATAAGGACAAAGAGTTATAACTATACCCGTACATTTAGGAGAAACTAGGCTATATGTTCTTTCCTGAACATCTTGTTCTTTTGTGAACGTCTCATATAATATTTCATTTAGGTTAGGACGTTTAAATACTTGTTTTCCCGGCTAATAGAATTCATGTTGACCGATTGAAAAGCTTTCTATAATAGAACTAGGCAACACTCAATGAAAATGAAATGAAAATCCACAGCCTGCTTCCAGTCTCCGACCGGGTCAGGAATGGAATGAATGAAGCCCCCATCTAGCGGCGAGGATATGAACTGTGCCGGTTGCCGAGGCCTGACGCACTCCTCTGGGGCAATGATTACATGAATGACAGATGAAATGAAATGATAGTGGAGAGTGTTGCTGGAATGAAATGTTGACAGGGAAAACCGGAGTACCCGGAGAAAAACCTGTCTGCCTCCGTTTTGTCCAGCACAGATCTCACATGGAGTGACCGGGATTTGAACCACGGACCCAGCGGTGAGAGGCCGGCGTGCTGCCGCCTAAGCCACGGAGGCTGCAACACTCAATAATGACTTCTAATACTTCAAGTATTCAATGGAAGGTCATCGAATTATGACGCAACAAACCTTCTTTATTTTTAAGGACAACAGTAATACTGTTAAACTAGTCATTGAATGGAAATCGAATGTAAAATATGTAAATTAAACGGAGTACTATACCAAATAAAGTTTCAGTATATATATCACGGGTACCAACCTTTGAAAAATGTTTTGGTTTGCCATTGTAAACTGGCTGTGTCATCCAAACACCTCTATGATTCATATCAACATTGAGATATCTAAACACATCCTGATTTAAAGTAAAGTACCTTTGTTTTTGGGACAACAAACCTTTATGTTTTGTGTGATTAATTGGTCTTGTGTCCTCAATTAGGAGCTTGAAACATCAAATTAATATCGGAACACTGTCAAGTCTTTTTGTAGTTGCTTATTTTAGGGACTGTGACATCATGGTCATATAGCGCCGTCTATTGTATGTGTATGTATGTATCTAATTTGTGAGATAGCCTAACCTGTGTTATTGTGATGGCTCTACTAGCTTGTGTAGCCTATTTGTAAATTGGGGATAGGATTGGGAAGGAGGTAGCCTTGACCTTACGTTAGGAATCATCCCAGCACTTGCGTGGGAACCCACGGAAAACCATGTCTAATGAGTTTTAGCTCATGAGGCTGAGTGTGCCCTGTTCCAGCCCTCACACCAGAAATAAAAATTCTTGGCAGAGGCGGGAATCGAACCCAAACCTTCTGGGCGACAACCAAGAACGCTAGCCGCTAAATCACGTGGCGGTACTGTCAAGTTTGATTACAGTGTTACATAATAATAATGTTATTGGTTTTACGTCCCTTTAAATAACTGCGGCTTTTAGAGACACCGGGGTGCTAGAATTTTGCCCGGAAGGGGATCTTTAACGTGCCAGCAAATCTACAGACACGGCTCCCTCGCATTCGCGCACCCTCAGATTCGATCCTGCAACCTTAAGCACAGCAAGCGAGAACGTTTCCTCTGAGCCGCATAGCCAGCCTATAGTGTTAGATAAACCAACTGTGATGCTAAATCAAATAAGGTTTTGGGTCATGTTATTACAAGCAAGATTGGAACAAACGTGTTACTTGTACCTCCGTTACTGTAACGCTAACGTACATACGTGACTTTCTAAAAAGTTAATGTAACGGTATAATCGTTACTATTTTCGGAAATTACCGATAACTGTAACGTAGTTTCTTTCAAAAAGTATGAGGGCCATTCAAACAGAAACGAGTTGGAGGCCATAAAATGAAAACTGAAAAACGGATAGTAATGCCCTGGCCCGGGGACGACGCGACGATGCGATCCTTATGTGAGCGCAGAGGTATCAAACTCACCGCTCGAGGGACCCGAGCGCACACTCACGTGACGATAAAGCGAGCAAGCACACGCGTCGACTGTCCACTGCACTCAGTCGTGCGGAAACCAGCGACATGGAGGCTCAAAAGAAGAACAAAGGGATGTGCGTTTCCTGACAACGGAAGGAGTGTGGGGAACGGAAATTTATCGAAGTATGGCACAAGTGCACGGAGAGTACTGCCTGCCCGTGGCAAGTGTTAAGGCAAGGCACAAGCGATTCAGGGAAGGACAGATGTCGTTGGCCGATGTTGCACTGTCTGGAGTGTCACACCATAATACCGATGACATTGTCCAGCAGGTGGATGCCCTCATTATGTAAGACCAGCGAGTTACGGTAGCAGTGATTACCACAGAGGTCGGAAGTGTTCACGCCATCTTTAAGGTCCGATTGCAATTTCACAAAGAGTGCGCCCTATGGGTGCCTTACAGTCTTCGGCCAGCACAGGAACAATGCCGAATGGGACTCTCTCTGGAACATCTGCTGCGCTATGCGTTTCTTGCAGGAGACGAGACATGGTGCCAACACACTGAACGCGAGTCGAAACGATGAAGCCGCCAATGGAAGCATGCAGGCTCGCCGCCACCCAAAAAGTCCAAGGCCGTCCGCACGAGTACGGGAAAGGTTATGCTCAGCTTCTTCTTTGACCTAACGGGACCCCTTCCTATCGACTTCCTGCAGCATGGGACAACGGTGAATACGCAGCGATACTCGCGAACCTTCACCTCTCTTCGCTCAGTGATCAAATAGAAACGATCAGGACGGCTCACTCACGGGATCATTCTGCTCCATGACAATGCAAGACCCCATACGGCCAACGCAGTCAAGGAGCTCATGCAGACAAATGGGAGGTCCTCAGTCACCTTCCCTGCATCCCGGACCTGTCTCCCTGCAATTATGCCATTTTTGGTGAACCGAAGAAGGCTCTGAGAGGCAAACGATTCCCCTCGGATGACGACATCAAGTATCTTTGGAACTGGTTCACAACGCAGCCCCAGGAATTTTACGAGACGGCCATTCGCCGCCTTATGTCGCAGTGGGACAAGTGCCTCCACAGTGCTGGTACAGGTTTTCAATTTCTTTTCTTTTTGAATGGCCCTCATATATTAACCAACCCTGATTAAGATGTTAACCCACATAACTAAATGCCTAGTGCGACTAGGACACGACCTAGAACTTTCAGATTTCCAGTCCTATGTTCGTTCCAACTGAGCTGCCACGATTAGACACTTTCTATCGGCTTTGCAAGGGGCGGCTACTGCTACTATCCCAACAGCGTTAGGGCTCCCTGTAAGGCATTTATCACGACCGTTGGAATACTTAAGTACGGTTGACTCTTCTAATGATGCAGTTTCAGCAGAAGGGGATATCCCTCCACCATCCCTCTACAAACAAATCCCGTTACGTCGTATCTTACTCTTAACCAATAAACACTCGCTTACAAATAAACGAACATCAAGAAAAAATGGTCGGATTAAGACGTAATGTGGTATACATGCATACCAATGATGGGTAAGTAGCATGTATAGAACGATCACCAGAAGGCATGAGTGGTGTGACTACTAGTGGAGTGATAGTGTTATATATAGTTGATGGAGCGTCCGCCAGGCAGTCAATACCGCAAAGGGAAGTTCCCAGTGTTGGACATCATTACCAGAACCTGACGTAGTTTGATAGGTTAACATGAATGTGTGTGGTCCTATCGTATAATTGGCTGGCATGTGTGACATACAGATGTCATAGCTGGCCCGATGTGGAACCAATTGGTACTCCTCCTGAAAGTTCCATCCATACATAACCGTCTCCCACCAAGAGAGGATCGTCGAATTGTTCATCTAGCATTGCGCAACCTACCAACTGAACACAGATTGCAGATCTTCTATCCACCTCATGTCCTCATACACCATTTCTTGACGACATGCATAACCCGCGTTACGGGTTCCCAGTCCCATGAGTGGGCTATCGCAATCACCAGAGCACAGATTACTGCATTTCGAGTGGCGTCATAACCCAGAGTTATGAACTGATAACAAGTGTTGTCGTATCACATTCAGCACTGAATTTTGGTCCGTTTTGACCTGGCCAACCTAGTCTCCTGCTTTCTCGAGAATCGAGACAGCTCGGACGTAATATGTGTGCCAATCTGCCAAAACTCGAGGGCAATTTACAACATTTCTGGGTTCCTTACCACAGGACAGGATACACTGAATCGGTGTATCAATCCAGGCCTGAGTGGGGCTACACCCTATTGATACAGGACAAGTAGTGTGCCAGTACCGTGAACTCGCGCACTTTAGTTTAATTTCACCACTTCTTCAGGGTGCTTAACTTCCTTTACCAGTGAGTATATCACAGAGCGTGCCTTATAAAAGGAAACAATCTAATCTATTATATATATACCAAAATTGACTCATCAACGCAGGGGTCAAACCACTAGACCTAGAAAGCTGAAATTTTGCATGTTGGTTGATCCGAGTATGTAGAGGCTCACTAAGAAACGGTTTTTGAAAATTCAATTTGTAAGTGACCTTTTTCGGCCCTTTGGCACTGAGCAAGGACAGTCGGTACAAAGATCGGATTTAGCTCATTTTAAGCCGCCAGATACGAGAATCAATACTCGGAGGTCCTGTAGGGACCCCGAAAAACACTTTCTTAGTTCCTAAAATGAACGGTTTTGGAGATATTCCCTAATAACTGTGTTCCCTCGAAGAAACAGATCAACGTTACTATGGCAACCACTGAAATTTCGCAGACCGGGGATAGTTTTCTGGCAATATCTCCAAAACCGTTCGTTTTAAGGCCTTAGAACGCGGGGTTCGGTTCATGAATATTGCTCCTCGCATTGATACGCGTAAAGTGAGATATATTTTATTTATAGAGGTGGTTTTTGTGGTCGGATACAAGCGTGATTTTGAGTCTAATTTTATACTCTTTGAGCTGGTTATTTTAAGCGAGCTTTCGTACCTTTACGCTAATTTACAATGTCAAGATGCTTTCTATTTTGCACGGTATGCTTTCATTTTCTCTTTAAATTTGTTTTTTGTTGACTGTATATTTCTGTTGCCATTATTGATCTGCTCTTTTTCGTTTTTTACCTTGATCAGCAACCCATAATCACAGACGGATGTGGCGTATTCTACCGGTTGTCACATTAAATTATTATTTTTTCTTAATTATTCTTACTGAGGAATTGGACAAACTTATTTCAATAAAGTTGGTATTTTGTCTTTCACGGCCATTGAATCCCCACACAAGGCACGGCTTAAACCTAGAAAAGTTGCTGAGTTGGACTAATGGACTAATGGTGCAGCAGAAAAGAGGAGAATTGAAGCGTTTGAAATGTGGTGATACAGGAGATTGATGATCAGATGGGTAGATAGGGAAACAAATGAAGAAGTATTAAAACGAGTGGGAGAGGTGAGATGTTTCTGGCGACTGCTAATGAAGAGAAGCGATAGGAGGGTAGGACACATATTAAGACACCCAGGAATAGCAAGCTTAGTTATGGATGGGAGGGTCGAGGACAAGAACTGTAGGGGTAAACCTGGGTTAAAGAGATTGCCTCAGATGTAGGGTGTGGTAGCTATGTAGAGATGAAACGATTAGCTCAGGAGAGGGAGACATGGAGGGCGGCATCACATCTGTTAAAAAACTGAAGACTCAAACAACAACAATCGGCAATTTTAATTTCTTAGAGAGGCATGTGAGGCAAAATTGGTTTTGGAGAATTTCAATCCCTGGGATGTAACACTGGAAGAGACTGCATAATGTACTGTACATCAGCGGCCAAGGTGAGAGATATTTAACTTTAGGTCTATTAATAGCGATATGTTGACGTTCAAATCATCAATAAGTATGGCAAAATTACATCCAGAATAGCTTAAGGAAGAATACTTTTAATTCCCCATATTCCGATAGATTTGTCATTCCAGTGTGCAAAAGTGCAGTTCCCTCTTCAAACAATATTCGCAATTTAAACAAAGCGCAATGACACACACTTAAAAGTAGCACATGTACTTTTAGACAAAACCTTTTTTTCCCATGGGCAACTGTAAGTGGCGTGCTCGCGAGCATCCGGACAACAAAATCGTTATGTCTCAGCAAAATACGTAATTTTATAATGTGTTAGCATAATGTAACATCGAACCCTGCAGACTTTCACAACTCTATAAAATTCCCATTTTGCTGTTCATATCAATATACTGTATATATCAGTATTCAGAATGATAATGGACCCACCAGTAGCCGCGATTGCTGTAATAGAATAGACCAATTGTTTTGATCGCGGGTGAAGCCGCGGGTACCTGCTAGTAACTTATAAAACCTAACCCTGAATCCCTCGATTTTTAAGACACACAAACTTGTTAAGGCTTTCACAATGTTAACATGTAACTAGCTCCTTGCATTAACGTTATTGGAAGTGACCTTTACTCTCCACGCTTTCGCTTCTCTCATTCGTTTTGTATCGAGCTTATTCCCGTGTACCTCCAATTTGTTTTTCATACATATGCTGTAACAATATTGAAATAATGTCCACAGGTGAAGAGTGAACTTGTTCTTGGCCAGGTTAGAACATATTCCTGCAGATGTACAAATCGATCATAGACTGAATCATTGCACTTGACTGCAAGTGTTAGCTACACCAATGTATTGTGTTAGGGAGACAGATTGTAGCAGGTGTGATAGAAAGTAATTATGTGCATCATCACCAAACTCAATACAGGAACATGCAGGGTACCAATCCCAATCCTGGTACCTAATAGTTACAATAACAATGGTTTTACAGAGTGAATGACAAATTCACTCAAATTGTCACTTCCCCTCCCAATTTTAGCTCCAATTACAAGTGACCTTATTTGTACAGATACTACCATAAGATAATGTGATCAGACAAATTCAAAACCTAAAAACACACGGGGCTGATGGTCATGATATCCCAAGGAAATTTGAAAAAATACAGTTATGTTAAGCCAAATAAAGTTACTTGTTTGCATACCGATTGTGTATTTTAACAGGGTCTTTCAACATTAAAAGAAAGTGTCATATAGGCCTACGTGTGTTTTCTCAGGAAAATGTCAGGAATCCAACTGTGAAAAGTAACTTATCATATTACAAATGGTATTGAAGATATTGGCTCATAAATGGGTCATACCAACAGCGGTGACAGGCTGTTGATGTGTAAAAATGCCATTTCACCACATATCATGCCAGTCTTAATTACTAAATAGTGGTGACATACTTGTCCTTGTAGACCTCTAGGTTTCCATTATTTGGCTATCCTTACCTGCTTGTGAAATATGTTTACGCAAATATTGAATAGCATGTGAGAAATAAGTTAGTGTGGTCACCATCGGAATGGCAAACATGGTTTGAGAACTCTAGAATCCCTACAAAACGTTAGTACGAGGTTCAGGTGATACTTTTTAATGACTTCATGGAACGGAATAGTGTTAAGGACAGTGTATTATTTAAAATGTAACTCTATGTACGAACAAGTAGTTCCGTGAAGAACTAAAGCCTATTTTCATATATCCTACTTATGTAAATTGCCACTATCAACATACAAAAATTCAGTTTGAGTGCTGTAATAGATTCGTAGATATTGAGAACCGACTAAATATTGCGGATGGTCGCCATGTTGGATTTGTATATATCTAGTCTTGCATGTTACATGAAGATTATTGTGTACGTGTAGTATTAAAACTTCAATCGCATGATTAGGACACAAGAAGTAAAAACGAGATTTTAAAATTTCGCACAGCTGCCATCTTTTGGTTATGGAAACAATTGAATTAAATTAGATGCCAGTGGATTAACATTTTTATAAGGATCTACTGTACCAAGTTTCACTGCACTCGGTTGGTTAAATTGCGAGAAACGTCCATGTAAATATTTATAATTTGCGTCACCGCCATGTTGGATTTGTGATCACCAGGTTATTGAAAGTCATATAGGTGAACTTAAAAATGTTCATAGCCCCTTTGAACTTTAAAAAATCAGTTTGATTGCTGTAATAGATTCGTAGATATTGAGAACCGTCTAAATATTTCGGATGGTCGCCATGTTGGATATAGGCCATAGAGTTATGTACCATTAAAGGAAAATTATTGCGTAGGTTCATTATTCAAACTTTCACTTCGATCGCATGATTACGACACAAGAAATAAAAAAATAATTTTAAAATTCGCACGGCCGCCATCTTGAGGTTATGTAAACAATTGAATTAAATTAGATACCAGTGCATTACAATGTGTATGGATATTTGCTGTACCAAGTTTCATTACGTTTGGATAATTAAATCGCGAGAAAATTCTATTTAAAACTTTCAAGTTCGCTTGGCCGCCATGTTCGTTTTGTAGTTAACCGGATTATGAAAGTCTCATATATGAACTTTCAGTAGTGCCCTTTATCTCCGTACAAAATGTCAGGGTGTTATCTGTAATAGTTTCGGAGATATATAGAATGCCGGTGAAATAGTTCGCACAGCCGCCATCTTGAGGTTATGTAAACAATTGAACGAAGTTAGATGTCGGTGCATTACAATGTGTATAAACATATACTGTACCATGTTTCATTTTGTTTGGTTGGTTAAATCGCGAGAAACGTCTATTTATCAGTTGGCAGTCAAAGTGAAAGGTCGTGTTTTTCCCGAGCTCTCAGGTGTGCTGAAATGGGTTGTTCTCTGGAGTGTTATCGGGCGAGGATCGGGCTGTGGTATGCGAAGGGTAGTCGGGATTTCCGGTGTTTGTGTGTGCGTACGGGACCTGGTAACTTGTGGTTTATAGCCCTAGTGATAACTGCGTTGTTAGTTATTGGTGGAGTGGAAGTGAATCCAGGGCCTGTTACTCCAAATGTGAATCAGGCAAATGATCCAGTGGCATCTTTAAAGTGTTCGACGTGCAGTAAAACATTGAAGAATGGTGTTGAGTGTGGACTATGTGAGAAATGGTTTCACTTCGGCTGTATTACGGTCAAGAGGGAGGATTGTGATGTCGGAAATTGGTTTTGTAAAGTATGTGATACGCCGGACAGTTTGAGGGTGCAAATCAAAGCAAGGGATCAAATAATACAGGAACTTAGAGCAAAGCTTCGTGAATCAGAAGAAACGGTGAAGGATGTGACTGAACGGCTTTCTACTGGGATCAGTGTGGAAGAGGGCGTGCAGGAGCAAACTGAGGATGACGTTATCATAATGGGTGATTCTATGATACGATGGAGTGCGAATATCTCGAGGAAATCAGGTGCGAAAGTGCGGTGTTACCAGGGGATTAAGATTGACCAGCTTTCCCAACAAGTGGAAGAAGCAAATGTAGAGGACTGTGACAAAGTTAAAGTGTTGTTGCTCCATGTTGGGACGAACGATTTGAAGAAGAGGGCTACAGCTGATTACATCATGGGGGAGCTCTACGAACTAGGCAGAAAAGCTAAAAGCAAGTTTAGAAATGCAAAAATTATAATGAGTGGCATTGTTCGGCGGGGAGATGTTCCGTTGAGGCGAGTTAAGACTGTAAATGACCGCATGGACTGGGTATGTGCACAACTGGGATTAGTGTACGTAGAAGCTGACTGCTGGATTGGTGGCCGTGACTTCGCCCGAGACGGGCTGCATTTAAATCGACGGGGCGCTTTCAATCTAGGGAGCCTACATGACAGGGTCATCGGTTCGTGCCGGCTTTTGTGAGGAGGAGCAGGTCCAGAAGTTGCCAGCCGACGGGAACAGAAGGAGCTATTTCGAGATATTTGCTGCGGAGGTAAGACTCTAAGATTACTGCAGGTTAATTGTCAGAGTTTGGGAAATAAATTAATTGAATTTTGGAATCTTGTAGAGACGTATTCTCCGGACATTGTCATTGCAACTGAATCTTGGTTATATGAGGACATAAATAGTAGCGAAATAATTCAAGGGACCTACGAGATGTACAGAAGGGATCGGGGGAAGCGAGGTGGTGGGCTATTTATTTGTGTGCGCAAAAATATAGCTAGTTTCTTAAAGTGGGCAGATATGGATCATGAAATTTTATGTGTACAAATTTCGGATAAAGGAAATAAATTCCCTCTTCAGGTGATAGGGGCGTATAGAGCACCGAAAGATAACCTTTCGCTCCTCGAAACACTGTATGATAAAACTTGTACGGGTAATGCTATGAAAAAGAGCATAATAATTGCTGGAGATTTAAACCTCCCCAAAGTAGACTGGTCTGGTGAGTCAACTAGCTGTGATCAGGCTCAGAGCGCTGCAAATGAATTCTTAAGGGAGGGGGGATTTTCCCAAGTAGTTGACTTCCCAACTAGAGACAATAATACCTTAGATGTTTATCTCGTAAGGCCTGTAGAGCTGTATATTAACTGTCTGAAAGTATCAGGAATTAGTGACCATTCTGGGGTTGAATTAAATATTAGATATGGTGACATTACAAAATTAGACTCTGATGTAGCAAAAAAGATCATATTCCAGAATCGCAGGACGGATCAGGACCAGTTTCAGGGGTATTTGAATGAGCAATTTGTAGGATGGGCATCGGAAGGAAATCCCATTAATATCCTGTGGACTAACTTTTTGAAAATTTTAAATAGCGCTGTTGATAAATTTGTCCCATTTAAATTGCTGAAACAAAACCCAGATCCTGAGTATTACACACGAGAAATTAGGAGTCTAAAACGGAAAATTAGGAAATTATACAATAAAAGACATGATAGTGACAAGTATATGTTGAAATTTAAGTCCTTATCAAGAGAGCTCGTCTTAAAAAAGAGGGCTGCTCATGACAATTATATGCAAGGTTTACTTGGTTCGAGAGGCGATGGGTGGAAAAAAATGTACAGTTATGTTAGGAGAAGAAAGGGAAATTCAAATAATTTGTCGATGATAATGTCCGGTGACGGTAAATTAATTACTGAGAAACAGGCCATTGCTAATGAATTAAATGTCTTTTACGGTAGTGTGTTCAATAAATCCAATAGCTGTGTCTTGGACCTTAACGACGAATCAGGGGCTCCCCTGTTCCAAATAAACCAGTCAGCAATTGTAAAGCTAATACAAAAACTACGTTTCAATATATCAAAGGGTCCTGATAATATTGTTAGTGAAGTACTTAAACTAGGAGGTAGGGCCGTGGCACGATACTTGGAGGTGATGTTTAATGTGTCCATAAACAATGCGCAAATCCCAGATGACTGGAAAAGAGCTACAGTAGTCCCAATATTTAAGGGAGGGAGCAGACTTGAATTGGGCAACTACAGGCCGGTTAGCCTTACGTCCGTCGTTTGTAAACAGGTGGAGCGTCTCATTTGCGACTACTTGAGGGAACAGTGGGAAACATTATCATGGTTTAATGATAGGCAACATGGCTTTCGGAAAGGTTACTCATGCAAGAGTCAGATGCTATCACTTTTTCAAGACATTAGCGAATCGTTAGACCATGGAGTTTCAGTCGACGCCGTGGTTATAGATTTTGCGAAGGCATTTGATGTCGTTCCGCATGACATGCTACTCCATAAATTAGCTTCGACGAAGATTGATAGAAGAGTAATTTTATGGGTCCAAGAATTTTCGACGGGTCGTTCCCAGAAAGTGAAAGTCGAAGGCATATTCTCGGATGAAATTACCGTAACGTCGGGTATCCCTCAGGGCAGCGTAATCGGAACTTTGTTATTTTTGGCGTTTATAAATGACTTACCAAATGGGATTCGCAGTGACTGTCGATTGTTTGCGGATGATTGTGTAATATATCGAAAGATACATGACTCACAAGACAATGCAGTGCTTCAAGAGGACCTGAACCTGGTCTATAAGTGGGCGATTGTAAATAAAATGAAAATAAACACAAGAAAATGTAGTCTCTTAAAAATAGGGAAAGTGCGAAGGCAGGATTTTCAATATAACATTGGCTCGGAAATACTTGTAGAAGAAGATTCTTGCAAATATTTGGGCGTTCACTTAAGGAATGATATGAAATGGAGTAGTCATGTAGGATGTGTAGTTTCAAAAGCTTACAAATCCATGCACTTTGTAATGTGGGTATTAAAAGGAAGTAGTGCCTCTGCTAAAGAATTAGGCTATTTGTCACTTTTAAGAACTATTCTGGAATATGCCTCGGCGGTTTGGGATCCATATCAAGTAGGGCTCATCAATGAGTTGGAAATGGTACAAAGAAAGGCCGTTAGATTTGTGCTCAGTGACTTTAATCCCAGGAGCAGTGTGAGCCGTATGTTAAAGAAACTTGGGTGGGAATCACTGGAGGCTAGGAGGATGAAATCTAGACTCTGCGCTATGTACAACACGTATACAAATCAACCAGCATGGGGTGAGCTTAGCAAACGATTGGGAAAGCCCACTTACATGGGTAGGAGCGATCATCCTTTCAAAGTTAAGGGCCGACCACAGCGAACAAATTATGGTAAATATTCTTTTGTAAACCGTGCCATTGATAACTGGAACTCTCTACCTGCCGCAGTCTTAGAGCCTTTTCCCAAACATATAGGTGTGTTTAAGAAAAGACTGACTATTTGTGTAAATACTCCAGTTTAATTGTTGTATAATTGTTATTGAATTGTTATGTATAATTATTTATTTGTTATGTATATACAATTTGCCACCGGGGGACACACCCCCCATTGCAAATAAATGAATGAATATGAATATGAATATACAGTAAAAGTCGCAAGTACGCTTCGCTGCCATGTTGGTTTTGTAGTTACCAGGTTTTCGAATGTCACATAGGTGAACTTCTAGTAGTTCCCTTTATCACCGTACAAAATTCCAGGGTGATGTCGGTAATAGTTTCGGATATATTGAATGCTGGTAAAATATTTCACACAGCCGCCATGTTGGATTGGTGAGACGAAAGAAAAATTGAAGGGCACGTTTGGGGTTGATTAAAATGCTGCTATGACCTTACCAAGTTTCATTGAAATCGATCCAGCCCTTTAGAAGTTATTAGGGACACACACACACATCACATACACATACGCACACACACACACACGGGCAAAAGGTGATCTCATAAGCCTATATTTTTCAAAAAATGAAAATGGGCTAAAAATTGCTCAAAATTATATGTGAGCAAAATTAGGCGAGTGTATTTCACAAATAGGACTCATACGTATTCGCTGATCCCCGATTCACAGAAATATGAAGTAATTGAAGGAACCAAGACCAGAAGGTGAACAAGATCACATTACAATGAACCATCTCTTACCAGAATTTATCATGCCTGTAGCCCATCTTAATGAAAACGTAGAGAATCTTAAAAGGACAATTCATTAATGGATCCATACGGAGAGATAACGTAAGGAGTAGTTTGGTCTGTCTGATAAATCACTACTAGAGATGGATAAAATGGGATGGCTGAAGAAGACAGTGTGGAGAGTGAATACAGCATTGCCACTGTAGCATTTTGTTATTTCATTATTGTCACGTTTTATACATCTCAATTACAGTTTTAAAATGTTTCATACCTTGCAATACAAACAATAAATTATCATAAATGAGACGCTACGTATTCACTAATCACTTGAAATGTAACCTCAAATCTGAAACTGCGAGAAATAGCCTTGAAACAACTCATTTTGGACTGATCAAAAAGGTAAGATGGTAAAAAAGACCCAATCAAAAATATTTTCGCTATTTTAGTACTGATTTTCTGTGTTTTTTTTAAATTATTTTAAATAAATTTTGTGAAGGACTCGACTCACTAAGATGGGAGGTCGACAGCCTGTTGATTGCTCTGGCAAGCCAGATGTGATTTGTAAACTTAGGAGTGTTAAAGAAATTGTATTAATCTAGTAGCAGAGGCACGGAGGTTCATTTCCCGTGGCCGTGTCGTTAAGGAAATACCTTGTTAAAGTTATCCTTTTCAGATGCCGGTAATTAGGATATGTTATCCTAAAGTAATTATGAATTCCCATGTGTGACAGATCGGAGTTAAAGGTGTTAAAGGCGTTCTTTTGTTAAAGCAAATATGTATAATTCAGGGAGTCTTATTCATTTGATTCTTTCTGTAATTTGTGAACTAAATGACGGCACGATCGCCAAAGAGAAAGGGGTACTTAACATAAGGAAAGAGATGGAAAATTTGATGCGTGCAAAACCTAGGTTGAAATTATTATTGTTATTAATTTAAAAAAAAATGTTGGTTGCACGTTTGAAAGAACCCAAGGCTAAAGAATGGAAGTAAATTTATGTTATTGATGTAATAATGTTGTCAAATATTTGTGGAGTCGTTAGAACTCACAAAACAAGTAGAGGTGGAGAAGCCATATGGAAGTGAAACTGGAATGTTATAGGTTCGGTGGAACTGAAATAAAAATGATCAGATGTTTTATTATTGAAGATTTCTATTGTAATGGAATAAGTATTTGTGTAGTATAGATTTTTTTAGTAATTTTTATTGATTTTATATCATTTATTTGATTTGTTTAACTTGTTTGTAGCGCCATTTTAGTTACAATTAAATATGTTTTTATGTGAGATTTTTGATTTTATTTTTGAAGTGTTGACCTGTTACTTATGATCCCAAACATATGTGTAATATCGTGGGAATGGATGTACCGCCCCTGAATTGACTGAGCTAGGCGAAGTATGGCCATGTATTAATTCTTCAGATCAGTGCACTATGTGTATGAAAAATTTGGTTGAGATGGGTGGAACGGTGTAGATTTGTAAACGGAACAAATATACGTACCCACATACCCACATACATACAGACTTTCACTTTTATACATAAGATTAGTAACAAAATAAGAAAGGCAGTTCAATTGGCGTAGAAGACCACATCACTCACCCAAGACATTCATTAGGACCAGTACTGGCATAAGCCTTTATATTGGCATGGTCAGATCCAAGCTCGAGTACGCCAGCCAAGTATGGAGTCCCTGGCAAAAAACCTGCATTAAATCCATTGAGCAAATTCAAAAGAAATTCGTCAGATATTTACACCTCAAAATAACGGGCAATTACCCACACATGGTACCCTATGGTGAACTTTTGTTGAGTTTAGTTTGGAGACTCTAAGGAAAGTAAATGATAGGAAATTCCTTTATAAAGTTATTAACGATCAAATTGATAACTCATTCTTCCTATCGCTCCTGAATTTCAACATCCCTCGCTTAGCTACAGTATCATATTCTAAAGTATGATGTAACAAATGATTTAATTTTATATTGTATTTAGATTAAGCTTTTTACTACTATTGTGTGAACTTCCTAGTTTTAAGAATTGCATTTGGATATTAATACTTAATGTAGAAATGTATTTTACTTGCACTGTTATGTACCATCAACAAATAAATAAATATGTAAATAAATTAACTTACAAAGAAATATTGATTTATCAAACTGTGAAATCTTCATAACAGGACTAAAATTCTCCGTGGCAGGGCTGGTGATCAGGCCATGAAGATCCCGGCCCACCTGCGCAGGAAGCTACTATACTTACCTTTAAACCTCGATGTTGTTCCTAAAAATCCATAATATTTATTGAACATTTTCATCACAGGCTGCATTAAATTGAATATTTTGATTGAAAATCTTCACAAATATAATAGCGTCCGTAGTTTTATTATGAAAACACAAAATAAACAGTCACACTTAGAAATAAAAAAGTAACTAATTACATTAATATAAGACACACGATAAATGTTGTTATTTACACACAGAGTATTTTGGCATTGTAATGCCCACAATTGAGTCCGTTTGTCAGGTGACATGCACTCGATACACTCCACAGGTACACCACCGCTCAGGCGCGCTCCACCTGCAAACAAACAAACAACCAGTGTTAACCACCATAACATTATATCCATGGGTCATGTTCCACATTAAAAAAGATCAATGTCATTTGTTAAAATAAACCATACACACCCAATTATACGGGGCTGAATACCCACGATGTCCAAGCCCCTCAAATGACACAACAACAACAAAAAACAGATTTGTATAGAATGATCCAAAGGGATCGAGCACGGAGGCCGAGGGCGCTAAAGCTCTACCTCATGCCTCACTAGTATTGGGAGAGCATGGGTTCGATTATCACCTTGGCCGTCCTGAAAATGGTTTCCCGTGATTTCCCATTTTCGCCCAGGCAAATGCCGGGACGGCTCCTTTCAACAGGTCCACGACCGACATCCTTCCAAAACCCCTTCCCAGACCCTTCCTTAATTAGATTCAAGTTTGCGGTCACCAGGGCGATCGCCTGTCTCCATCCCCAGTTGTATCTGCTGACCAAGTGTGTTTAGCTCCCAAACACTATCCTTGCGACGGTAGATGAATGATCTCTCCCAGAGTTCGTAGCCGAGCTGGAAGGATAAGCGATTAAATAAAAAGATTCCAAGTGACGCATGTTTGTGGTTTAGACATAATATATAGGAAACATTGAGTTTTAGACGTTCGGTTGCCTGGAGGTAATATTTTTGTCGTTAATCTTCGCTAATGTCTACAGCTTTCTATAATGGTACGCTGACCTTCCTGGAATATTTGTTGTTTCATTTGAAGAGCTTGGATATCGCAGTCATTTAGCCCTGTGAACCTGAGCGCATGTAGAATTTGTCATATAACCTGTGTTATTGTGACTTATGTAGTAGTGTGTGTATTTGTAATTCAGGTGAAGATTGGGAAGGAGGTGGCCTTGGCTTTAAGTTAGGAACCATCCCGGCCCAGTTGGGAATTGAGCACACATCTTCTCAGTTTTGCCTCATGTGGTCGAGTGTACCCCGTTCCAGCCATCCTGGATGTAGTTTTCTGTGGTTTCTCACTTCTACTTCATGAAAATGCCGGGATGGTCCCTAATTTGAGGCCACGGTCGTTTCCTACCCAAATCCTACCTCAATTACAAATACACACCTTAGTGCAGACATCACAGTAACACAGGTTATCAGACAGCTTCTACACACGCCCGAATACAAGGGACTACATGACCACGATGTCGCAAAGCCCCTAAAGAATCAACAACAACAACAACATAAAATGTAAGTATTTAATTGATTGCAGTAGTTATTTTTTTGATTATCAGTGTCGTTAAATAATACTTATTCCTTGTACAAGGAAGGTAACGCGTGCCAAAGAACATTATTTCCATGTGTTGACGCATGAGGTCATTTAGATTCCTGTTCACATACGTGTGCTCTTTATGACCAGTCGACCCTGCCTTCTCTAATTCATTCACTCGTTACTTTCGTCAAGAGATTAGTCTACGGCAATTATGCCCCCTCCTGAGGTACGAATGGCCAAGGACATATGTAGGGAGCATGTTTAGTCTTGTAATATACACTCATGTTATCGGCGAGTGGATACCACGACCTCCACTGCCTGACAGATTATCATATAATATGGCCAACAAGGGAGCACTCCACTGTTATGTATAGCTGTTTCATTCATAATCTGAAGCTAGCCAGTATTTTGCCTAGTTTCACATTGTGAACCCGTCATCAAGCGGGTAATCCACTCAATATTTGTTGTTAATTCATTTGGAGGCTTGGGACATCATGGTCATCATCTCCGTGAACTTAGGCGTGAGTTGAATTTGTCAGATAACCTCTGTATGTACGTGGAACAGAATTTCTTTGGGTCGAGGATTGGGGTGGTTGCCTCAAGCATGACTCACCAGCTGAAATGTCTGTTGACCGGCTCGGAGATGCTAAGCGTTCTTGCTGCTCTGTGTGAGAGAGACAGCTATATTGTGCCCAGGTCTATTATCACAGCTTGGCAAGACACGACAACATGGAGCCAAGCACTGGGCCGTGAGCGGGCTCACGATTGGTACGGGCTGGAGAAGCCAGGTTTTTTTCCTACAGTCAGTGTTGGAAACCAGGCTCAGATGGCTGCTGTCAGCGCCTAGATTTGAACCTCTGATATCCGGACTAGATGCAGCTGCGGGCTACAGTACCGTATGTGTGGGGTTGGCCATATTTTATTCGTCCCATAATATACCCGTATAATGGCGGACACAACTGGAATTTTACTATACAGTGTGAGTAACCTAAAACTTGCACTGAATATATTTCAGTCATTTTGAACACAACCTTTGAAGGTCAGTGTGCTCTTTACTTGTCAGAACCCACATAAGGAGTGTATTGAAAATGAAAATCCACAGCCTGTTCCAGTCATCCGACCGGGTCAGGGATGGAATGAATGAAGCCCCCATCTAGCGGCGAGGATATGAACTGTGCTGGCTGCCGAAGCCTGTCGCACTCCTCTGAGGCAATGATTAAATAAATGACAGATGAAATGAAATGATAGTGGAGAGTGTTGCTGGAATGAAATTTTTGACAGGGAAAACCGGAGTACCCGGAGAAACACCTGTCTGCCTCCGCTTTGTCCAGCACAGATCTAACATGGAGTGACCGGGATGTGAACCACGGACTCAGCGGTGAGAGGCCGGGCTGCTGCCGCCTAAGCCACGGAGGCTCTAAGGAGTGTATTCACGTATGTTTTTCTTTAGTTTGTGCTACCACAGGTATGCACAAGTGTCGGTGTGGAAACTTTTCAACGTACAACCTGTCGCAAACCACTTGCTCTAAACAACCACTGCAACAAACGCCATTGACATTCTAATTTAACCTACTTTTATTTTGTTATTGTCAATAGGCATTGTTCCATTGAAAAAGTGTATGTTTGCTCAAACAATACACGTTTGAAGTATTAATCAAATATGTTTATAAGCCACAAATACGAGCCCCCAACTACCAAGACAGACAGTGAAAACCGCACATCAATAGCACTTCCCATTTCCGAAATATTTGCGGTGCAAGTTTTTGGTGACTCGCCCTGTGTAAGTCGTGTTCCAGAAAGGGAATGGTGGGTGGGTAATAGACAGCGGAGAAGAAACCATCATTTCCATAATTATTATTCATCCGAACAAAAGGCATTTCGACTCATTTCACGGTTAATTTCAGTAGTGTAGAAGGTTCTTATTTACTTTAGTATTACCCAGTAATGTACAACTGGAGTAGATGCACGGAATCCCCAAGGGTAAGATGTTATGATGCCCATTAGCTCTTCACATAGAACACTCTTAACAATACTGTCTTGAACAGATTACTTAAGAACTTCATTTCGTTCCCACAGAGTCAGCTACTTATGTACTGTGCTCCAGAATTGTTGATAGTCTGATCTAGCTGAAGTTATGGCGTCAAGCCAAACGTATGTATCCCAACAAGCAGAAACTTTGGTAGGAAGAAAGCAAACGAGACTGAAGTTTCTAATTAGAAAATAGTTGCAAATAGTCTTATCTCTTAAAACTGTTTCCGGCTCCAAGTGCGATGACTCGAATGTTCACTGAGAATGGATTTTTGTCTTCCCTGCAGTGAAAAGACAGAATACACAGATGTAAAAGGCTGTCTCACCGAATGACAAACAGGTAGGAACATCAACAATGTGAGCCACACGCTGAACATATAGTATATGATCTTCAGAGGAACATGTGTCAGCGGCTGTCGAGTGCAAGCGTTGTGAAGCCAAACGCTTGAAGAAGACAAGGGTTGCTCTGCCTCACGAGTGCCAAAGTTAACAAACAGGAAAAACCACACGGTATTATCGTCCTGACCAATCTACTAGAGAGTCCAGTACTCGGCCAGGTCTTGAGGAAGACCGTCGATTTATTACAGGGTCGGCCAAGAACTTTGTTCGTGTGACGGTCTTCCAGCTAGCTTCTTCTCGTCTTCTTCATCCCTTCTGTCAACTTCACCTCAGTGGAGAAGCAAGTTAGTCAACAATGAGCAGTTCGACCGAGATGAAACACGCTTGGCAAGCAGGTTGACCTCGCACGCGAGCAACACACCCGTCCACGTGAACTTTGCAGAGCGTGGCCCCATCTGTGGTGTATTGTTGTCCAGCACGTCACCTTCCCGTCCGATTTGTGTCTGAATTGTAACCCAGCAAACGAAGTAATCAGCGATAAATCAAAATATGAAGTTTCGATATCTAGCTAGCCCAATCCTTTCATTTGATCTGATTAATATGGGTTCAACGTTGCTTGCGGGGCGACCTACACCTTCGACAACGGCAATGACATTTTTTTCTCTCTTCAATGAGAAACTATTTGGAATTCTTGCTTATCACAGTCAATATAAAATACAATTACAACATAGAACAACTTTTAGTGGTTTAGAAAGTTGCATCCTTATGGATATTTATGCACACAAAATGGCGACTGTATATAGTGCAGGAGATTTGGGTTTCCCTAGTAACTCAAGTAAATGTGCATTCATTACAATAAATGAGAACCGTGTTATCACAATTTGATTATTGTTACTTTAATGTGGACCTGGATGTTATGACTACAAGTAAGCTACTAGCATTATTGAAATAATTATTTTTTCGAGATTTTAAAATAATGAGTCAAACATTACTAAAAATTACATAAAGAATAATGAATTTTTAATGAACTGCAGTACAATAGTTAGGGCAACCATTTTAGTACATTTCGTTTAAAACTACCATAGGCATGTGACTAAAATATTTTACTGAAATATCTGTGCAAGCTATTAGGGAAACGGAATGATAAAGCTTAATTTATGGGCAATTAGTGATGGACGATTCACGTAATGGAGAAGTTCTAAAATAATCCCGCTGAATAAACTGGTCCTTCCTCATTGGACTTCATAGTATTTCCTCTAGTCTCAGTATCTTCCTAAATTTTCTTGCCTTCTTGATGGATTCCGTTTTTTTTTTAATTGCTGAATGAGCCGAAGGTCATCGAGGTTCACTGCAGTTTGGTGGCAGTATTTCCCAGGTTTAGGTCTCATCCTTTTGAACACTTCTGTTCGATCCCCAGCTCTGCCAAGAAATTTAATTCTGGTCTGGGGGTTGGAATGAGGTAAACTTTCCCTTTTTGGTAAAACTGAGATGAGATGGGTATGATTCCTTGCTTAGCTGACCTAAAAGTGGCTTTCGTGGTTAGCCGGGATGGTTCCCAACTAAAGACCAATGCCGTCTCTTTCAAAATCCTCGTCTCAATTACAAATACACACATTACCATAGGCTTCTCAATGACGTAGGTTATCAGACAGATTCAAACCATGCCCAAATACACGGGGATTCTCGGTCATGATGTCGCAAAACCTCTAAATAAATCAACAACAACAGTACCAATTACAAACTCAAGAACGTTTGTTAGCCCTCAGTCGGGCGCACCTAACCTGTGAGATTAAGATGAAATACTTTTTCCTTCCCAGGCCTGAGTTTTTCCATGAACCGTGCGTGCGTCACAATAGCTTCCGCTCTTCTCGCAAGTTGCGTCAGGTTGAGCTCGTCCTCGTTTCAGTGCGCTTCGCTACTCCGTGGTGAACCGATTGATGCAGGACATTAAGTGCGCTTGTTTGCGTAATTATTAGTAAGTTTGTATATGTGTAGATAGTTTCTTCTCTAACATTTTTTTTCTATATTGATACAGGAGAATGATGAAGATCATATGGTTAGATAGGATTACGAATGAAGAGGTATTAAGGCGAGTGGGAGAGGAGATATGTTTCTGGTGACTGCTAATGAAGAGAAGAGATAGGATGGTAGAACACCATCATACTAAGACACCCAGGAATAGCAATCTTAGTTATAGGAGGAATGGACGAGGATAAGAACTGTAGGGGTAGACCACGGTTATAATATGTTAAATAGGTTGCCTCGGATGTAGGGTGTGGTAGCTTTGTAGAGATGAAATGATTAGCTCAGGACAGGGAGGCATGGATAGCTGCATCAAACCAGTCGAAAGACTGAAGACTCTAACAACATTGATTTAAAAAAAAACATTCCTTTGTTTGGGTTAATTCAATCTGTGGCATATTTAAATCTCAGCAGAGTAGCTTGAGTGTAATATGATTGCAGAATTTGAGTCTGTTAATTAAATGTATTTAGTTTTTTTGATTTTAGTGAAATTCAAGCATTTGATAATCTAAACTGCAAACTTTCCTTTCTTCAAGTTAAAAATCGGCTACAAAATTTAAATGAGATACCAAATTCTAGTCCTATTTCTAGGCGATATAATGTAAATAAGCACGTATTTCAATCTGACAGATTTGTTGCATTCAACAGTGATATTATAATGGATTGCGCCCGCTGAGGGTTACTGATATACACACATCAAAAAAAGTTTTGCATCACCTCGGTTCCAAGAGTTCCGGAACCTTTAAATACAAAGGGAATAGAGATCAACACAAACAACATTTCAGCTCGTTTTATTGCTCATGAGACCCACACATTGCATGTTGTACCATCATACAGCTAGACTTTCAGCATTTGTGGTCCAGATTGCAGTACACACCACTACCTCTAATACCCAGTAGCACGTCCTCTTGCATTGATGCATGCCTGTATTCGTCGTGGCATACTATCCACAAGTTCATCAAGACACTGTTGGTCCAAATTGTCCCACTCCTCAACGACAATTCGGCGTAAATCTCTCAGAGTGGTTGGTGGGTCAAGACGTCCATAAACAGCCCTTTTCAACATATCCCAGGCATGTTCGATAGGGTTCATGTCTGGCGAACATGCTGGCCACTGTAGTCGAGCGATGTCGTTATCTTGAAGGAACGCATTCACAAGATGTGCACGATGAGGTCGAGAATTGTCGTCCATGAAGACAAATGCCTCTCCAATATTCTGCCGATATGGGTGCACTATGGGTCGGAGGATGTCATTCAGGTATCGTAAAGCCGTTTCGGAGCCTTCCATGACCACCAGTGGCGTACGTCGGCCCCACATAATGCCACCCCAAAACATCAGGGAACCACCACCTTGCTGCACTCGCTGGACAGTGTGTCTAAGACGTTCAGCCTGACCAGGGTGCCTCCAAACACGTCTCCGACGATTGTCTGGTTGAAGGCATATGCGACACTCATCGGTGAAGAGAACGTGATGCCAATTCTGTGGGGTCCATTCAGCATGTTGTTGGGCCCATCTGTACCGCGCTGCATGGTGTCGGGGTTGCAAAGCTGGACCTCGCCATGGACGTCGGGAGTGAAGTTGCGCATCATGCAGCCTATTGCGCACAGTTTGAGTTGAAACACGACGTCCTGTGGCTGAACGAAACGCATTATTCAACATGGTGGCATTGCTGTCAGGGTTCCTCCGAGCGGCAATCCGTAAGTAGCGGTCATCCACTACAGTAGTAGCCCTTGGGCGGCCTGAGCGAGGCCTGTCATCGACAGTTCCTGTATCTCTGTACCTCCTCCATGTCCGAACAACATCGCTTTGGTTCACTCTGAGACGCCTGGAAACTTCCCTTGTTGAGAGCCCTTCTTGACACAAAGTAACAATGCGG
Organism: Meconema thalassinum; assembly: GCA_946902985.2. Lineage (NCBI taxonomy): Eukaryota > Metazoa > Arthropoda > Insecta > Orthoptera > Tettigoniidae > Meconema > Meconema thalassinum. The sequence goes on along the minus strand of OX336388.2, from coordinate 1,944,155,234 downwards.
ACGCGATCGAACTGCGGTATTGACCTTCTAGGCATGGTAGAACTACAGACAACATGAGCAGCGTACCTTCGTCCTGGTGGAATGACTGGAACTGATCGGCTGTCGTACCCCCTCCGTCTAATAGGCCCTGCTCATGCATGGTTGTTTACATCTTTGAGCAGTTTTAGTGACATCTATGAACAGTCAAAGGGACTGTATCTTTGATACAATATACACAGTCAACGTCTATATGCCGGAGATCTGGGAACCGAGGTGATGCAAAACTTTTTTTGATGTGTGTAAATGCCGATATCCAAGACCATGGATCCATGGCCACTACATTATCAATCCTAGATTCAACTCCAAATGCATACGCTAAAACGGACACCACAATAACACAGATGATCGGAAATATCGGACATATAAAACAAGTATGATTGAGACTGATGGTCAAGGTGCCTCAAATCCCTAAACGGAATAACTGCTTTGGAACAAGATACAGTCCAATGTTGCCATAACAGCTGGACAGTGTTATTACTGTCCCACTCGATTGTTCAAATACTTTTACTTTAAAACAGCATAATGGAACTTTCTCTGGGCCATCGTAGCTACCACCTGCTGTGGATGTAGTGAGAAATGTAGGAGAAATTGTGATGTACTTTCCAATCACCACTGTGACTGAGTAGAACACCTTAATGATACTGACCAGCTGACTATTTGCGCAAAGCATATTCAAGAACCTTACAACGAAGTTTTAAAAACCAATTTTAGACAAAAAATATCCTTTTTAACACGGATTAAAACTAAAACTTGGTAGAAGTTCTGACATATCCTACTATGAAGTATTCACTTGTTGCTGATTCTGTAGCCTACTTTTACTTTTAATAAGAATTTGTTTTTCTCCCTATATTTTGGTTTGGATATTTTACATTTATTCTCCGTGACTTATCGAGACTATAGCTTACCACGGTGGGAGGTGGTTATCGTGTCGGACTACCAACCCCAAGCTTGCAGGTTCGCTCCTGGCCGTGGTAAGTGATTTTTGAGAGGCGACAAAAATCACGACAGGCGTGTCACACGTGTTGGCATGTTAAAGAACCCATTTGAATTCAGTAGGCCGTGTTCATAATGGAAAAATTAATCTCCGGATTTTTCCACCAACACAAAGTTCCTCATTTCTCTACTAGAAAGCGCTATAGTGTCAAGAAGCTTAGATATCTAACCTCCTTGACTTTCATAGCGTTCCAAGGAACGACAAAATTCGACATGCAAGCTGCCCTCTGGGCGTCAAATACCAAAGTTTGCACCCAGCACCCAAGGCCATACGATATTATTATTATTATTATTATTATTATTATTATTATTATTATTATTATTATTATTATCGAGACTATGTGATGAATTCTGTTGTACCCATACTATCTACACTCTCATCCATTTATCATGTATTCGCAGTTGAGGCACGGTCCAGCTCGCCCGATGCAAAATGCGTTGTGAGACGGTGAATAAGCCAGTTATTGCCGCAGACTGCTCCCTTCCCCCCGCATAAACACTGTTTCGGCAAACAAGAAGCGTAGCTTATCGGCCAAGTGGAACCCCGCGTCAGTTGCGCAGACACGATACGTCATGTAGCTGTATTCTGTGAATTTGAATACAATATAGCCTACTGTATTATAGGTTCACATAAAAGCACACTTGCTTTGGGATTTGTAGCTCTACAGTAAATCATAAGAGCATTGGGAGGATCACACTGTGCTTGCACCTGACGTGACTGGTTTCCTGTAAGCACAATGAGTCGGATGTTACGAACTGCTACAAATCCAGGATAATCGTAGACTGCGGTAAGTTGTTTGTGCTGCTCTATGGATTGTGGTGTTCTGTGTGAAGAGCATCTAACACGTACACCTACTGAACTTTACTCAGACAGGGTACGCATGAAACCTCCGTAGCTTGGGCGGCAGCACGGCGGGCTCTCACCGCTGGATCCGTGGTTCAAATCCCGGCCACTCCATGTGAGATTTGTGCTGGACAGAGCAGAGGCAGACAGGGGTTCCTCCGGGTACCCCGGTTTTCCCTGTCAAAATTTCATTCCACACTCCCCACTACCATTTCATTTAATCTGTCAATCATTTAATCATTGCCTCAGAGGAGTGCGACAGGCTTAGGCAGCCGGCACAGTTCATATCCTTGCCGCTAGATGGGGGCTTCATTCATTCCATTCCTGACCCAGTCGGTCGACTGGAAGCAGGCTGTGGTTTAAGGATTTCCATTCAGGGTACGCATCCTCCCCCTCTGTCCACTCTTGTCAGTGGGCGTGGTGCTCAGCGGTCAAGCTGTCTACCTCTCACCAAGGCGGACCGAGTTCAATTCCCGGACAATGCATGTGAGATTTTCGAAGTCCTGTGGTTCGAATTCCACGTAAAAAGGAGGTCCCGTGATCGCGCGATTAACGGACACGTTAAACTACAAGTTATTTTTCCTTGTTCACTTTGTCCACTTGGCCGGGCTCGTTAAATCGTGCACTACGGCCGCGAGGGCAGCTGCAGCAAGTCCGGAGATTGGAGGTTCGAATCCCAGCGTTGACAGTGGCTATATTGAATGAAGTTTCTCCCTGCGTTTTTCCGCACTCCCTCCAGGCAAATGACGGGATATTAGGCCTACCTTATTTCAAGTCACGGGGAACCTACCCCCTCCATCTCCCTAGTATAGTTACAAACACTACTACAGTCTTCATATAAATAGGCTACGGATTATCAGACAAATTCAACACACACCCAACTACAAGGGAATGATGACCAGGATGTTCCAAGCCCCTAAAATGAATTTACAACAACCACATTTAGTCGTGATGACTAAGGTCACACACAGAGTGATGCTCACAGCCTGTTTTAGAAGCTTCGTGACACTCTTACAATCACTTAATCTTCCGAAACCACAATAACACAGGTTATAATACTACATTCTACACACACCAAAAAATACACGGGATATATAACCGCGATGTAACAGCCCCTAAAGATAAGCAACAACAACAACATCATCCTTGGTTGTTGTTGATTATTTAGGGTCTCGTGTAATAGGGTGTGTGTGTGAGAGAGAGGAATTTGTCTGATAGCCTGTGTTATTTTTATGGCTGTATTAGTGTGTGTAGTTGTAATTCAGATGAGGATTAAGAAGGAAACGGTCGTGGTCTTAATTTAGGAACAATCCCAGCATTCACCTGGAGTAGAAGTGGGGAAACCACGGAAAATCACTTCCAGATTAGTTGAGGTGGGAATCGAACCAACCTCTTATTCCATGAGGCTGAGTGCACCCCGTGCCAGGCCTCAGACCAGAATTAAATTTCTACGCAGAGCCGGGAACCAAACCCGGGCCTCCCGGTGACAGCCAAGAGTGCTAGCCACTACGCAATGAAGCGGACCAATATACAGTGTATGTGTGTGCTTAAAAGTCACTTCTTAAGCGGGAACGGTATAAAGTTGGACTTGGAATGGTGACAATACATGAAACATATTCATGAAGGTATTTACAATCTGAAACAAGTATAAGGGGTTTAATTTTTCACTAGTCCTTTTTAAAGGGACAATTTGGAGAAAACAAAATGGCGAAAAATATTGTTAGTACAGTACAGCTGCACAGAAGAAACCCCTTTTGTTCCAAAAACGGTCCTATGGTTGGCTTTTAGTAAATCGTTAGAAAAGCACAAGAAAAATTTAACTCTAAATTTCAGAATAATTTGCACGATCATTTTGTCGGAAAACTCAAAAATTTTGTCAAGCGTTTTTCTCTGAATCGACGTATTTTAAAGAAAAGTCTTTTAAACAAAAATGTAGAGGACATTGTCACCTACAATTTGTCTCATTGAGGTCATGTCATACGTTTTGAAATGCAGAAGTTAGGTGGCACCAAAGTTTCCAAAAAGTGTTTTTTTTTTTTTCACTTTTTGTCCTAGAAAAAATGTTTTGTTCACAAAAGAGCGAAACAGAAATTTGTTTTTCTCAAAATTGTCTACAACATTTATTGAAACATTTTTTTCCCCTCCGACTTACCGTTCCAAAGTTATAGTCTGCCGAAGTGTGAAAATTGTTCGACACCGGTCCCGGCCTAAACTATGCCCATCTCTCTCTCCGCAGTAAAAATAGTAGCTTTGACTACGCAGCGTTGAATTTGCTGCGCTATAACTTTCGAACGGTACGTCGGAGGAAACAAACGTTTAAATAAATGTTGCAGACAATTTTTATAGAAACAAATTTCAGATTCACTCTTTCGTGAAAAAGACATTTTTTCTAGGACAAAAAGTAAGAAAACATTTTTTTGGAAATTTTGGCGCCACCTAGCTTCTGCATTTCAAAACGTATGACATGACCTCAATGAGACAAATTGTAGGTGACAATGTCCTCTACATTTTTTTGTTTAAAAACCTTTTCTTTAAAATACGTAGATTCAGAGGAAAACGCTTTTCATTTTTTTTTTAGTTTTCCGACAACATGATACTACAAATTATTCCGAAATTTAGAGTTAAGCTTTTCTTGTGCTTTTCTAACGATTTACAAAAAGCCAACCATAGCACGGTTTTTGTAACAAAACCATTCCAGCTGTACTTTACTATAGTATTTATCACTTTATCACTGGTCTGCACACAGTTCAATGGGGCATGCCATGTGTCGAACTACTGTACTTGGTTAAGTCATGCGCTATCAACTGTCTGTCGATGTCTTAGTTATGTTTCCATTCGTTCAAATATGCATGTTCCTTGCAATGCCGTAGCCCTCCACCTTCTCCAAAGGGAAGATGGAAAAGCGCAGTGGCCGACTGCGAACGCTAACATTTCACCCATGTCCCTATGTTTGGAGCTTCCTTTGTGTTTTCTCAATGGTTGCGAGTTATATTCAGCATTTTTATTTTTACCAAGAAATACAATTTAATATCAATTTACAGGTTTTTATTAACAATTATTATTATTATTACTATTATTATTATTGTTATTATTATCAGTAAGAACATCGAACCTTTATTGTTAGTGCGCCATCTGTATTTATAGTTGTATAACCCTTCCCTCACATAATATTACAGTCTCCATGAAGAGATCCTGCCTGCGTCCAAGGTTGATGTTAATTCATTGTAAATGCTTGAGACATCTTGATCATCAGCCCCGTGTAGTTAGGTGTGGGTTGGATTTGTCTGATAACCTGTATTTATGTGATGACTGTAACAGTGTGTGTAAATGTATCAGGGACAGGGATGAGGTAGGCGTCCCGGGATTTGTGAGTGTGAGTGTGAAAGAAAACTGGAGAGAAACCACATCCAGGATAGCCACTGGTAGCACCAGGATTCGAACCTACGATCTACGGACTTGCTGCAGCTGCCCCCACTGTCGTGGTGCACAATTTAGCGAACATTGCCACGTGGGACACCCAATGTTGACAGAGAAGTTTGTGGAATGTACTCCAGATTTCAACTGTCGATTCTTTTAAGGGTTTACAAAATCGTCGTCATTCAGCCCCGTATACTTGGGTGTGAGTAGGATATTGTCTGACAACTGTATTTGTAATGAGACTAGGATGAGAATGAGGCAGTCATGGCCTTAAGCTAGAAACCCATCCTGGGATAGAAATGTGAAACCACAGAAAACTACTTGTGGGATGACAGAATTGTGAATCGAACCCACCCAAGTTTCCTTAAGAAACGGGTCACACATCTCCTGGGATTAAGGTCACTGAGCACAAATCTAGCAGCCTTTCTTTGTGCCAATTCAATGATGAGCCCTACTTGACATGGGTCCCAAACCGCTGAGGCGTATTCCAGAATAGGTCTACGATTGACAATTAATATCCTAATTCATTAGCTAAGGTAGTATTTCCTTTTAATACCCTCATTACAACGTGCAGAGGGCGGCTTCGATGGCGTAGTTGGTATCATGATGAGCTTCTATGCCCAAGATCGCGGGTTCTAACCCGGCCCAAGTGGTGTTTTTTTTAAGAGCGTTATTTTCCCTCAGTATGCCTTCCTTCGGAGGGGAAGTAAAGGCGGCGGGCCCATGTCATAGATTTATGGCATGTAAAAGAACCTTCTATGTGAAGCCAAATGTGTACGTTAGATTTGATTAACGCTCTGTAATAGTCACAAGCACCTGCAAGCTGATCACCGTCACCTTCTATTTCATTTCATTTTATTCTCTTCTTAAAACCTAAATTTTATGGTGCACCATATTAGATTTAAATACGTATCTTATTACTGTGCTACGCTTTGTTTTGTGATTTTCAATAGGTGATGAAGGGGATAAAATGTAATTAATCCTCGAAACATGTACTGAAAACAAGTTTAATAATTATTTTTTTCTTTATATTATTGATTCAGGCGGATGTACTTTTCTTGTTAATAACTATTCTAGCATATCAATACGGAACCACCATGAGTCATTTAAATAATGTAACGCTCTGTAGTCACAACGCTCGTCGTCGGGTGATGGTTGCGGTGGCATCTAGTAGCCAAGTTCACGGCTAGGTGTCGTTGACTTGGTAGCCAAAGTAGAAACTACTGAAATTGATCGTCAGCAGTCTTTACCTCAATTAGAGATAACACACCTGAATACACTCTAATACCAGGCTCGGACCAGGCATATCTTTTGGCAGAGCTGAGAGCTAAGAATTGAACTGAGGACCTTTGAGTCCGGAGTCTCAATACGTTCCCGGTGACCACAGGTGACGAGCGTGACGTAAGAAAGCGAGCTTATTCATTGTCGCATACTTGTGTAACGCCCTGACATGAACTCGGTGTCAGCTGACTTTGTATTCATGTATGTGTAAAATTGTTTCTCATGGGTTTCACATTTTAATGAATGAGAAGGAAAGTAGGTTGTAGTGCTCGTTGCGAGTTCTGGGAACACTCTCACTGTTACTTGATCTCAGAACAAATTACTGTTTCCTGCACCTAGTAACGGAGTCCCCTCAATACACAACATTGTCATGATAAGAATGTAATGTAACTTTCATTTGATGTCGTTCCCTAATGGCATGCACTCCCTCTTGATCAAAATCAATAAATGTTAGACAAAAATAATGTAATGCAGCCGAAAGAAATAAGAAGCCCCTATTGAGGCCAAATTGGTAGGTGAAGAGATGAAGGAGGTAAGAGACTTCTGCTGCTTAGGAAGCAGAATAACGAGTGTTGGACGAAGCGAAGAGGGTACGAGTATAAAAAGTAAAAAGTAGATTGTGGGGTTTGAAGCCATTTTTCAGTGTTGCCTTAGTAAACAAAAGTTTGGTGTTTAATTAATTAATCTCATGTATTTTTTTTTCAGGATTAGGGTATAAACCAACTCTTTTAGGGTACATTCGTGTTGACTGACTGAAAAGCACCAAACTTTTGTTAGTAAAAATTAGGTTGACTCAAACAAAGGACATAAAATAAATATGTTGACAACAAATTTAGATTTACTGTAGGTATCAGAAAGTCATTTCTAAAAGCCTTTGTCTGCGGCATGGCACTCTATGGAAGTAAACTTAAGCTGTTGTGCTGGAGAAAACAGGAGAATATAGCATTTGAAATGTGGTGTTACAGGAGAATGATGAACAGTTGGGTAGACTGAGTAACAGATGAAGGGGTAACTTATTAAGGCGAGTGGGAGAGGAGAGACTTTTCTGGTGACTGCTAATGAAGAGAAGATATAGGTTGATAAGACACATACTTAAAACACCTAGGAAGAGCCAACTTACTGTAGTTATGGAAGGAAGGGGCGATGACGAGAACTGTAGCTGTAGACCTAGGTTAGAATATGTAAAACAAATTGCCTTGGATGTAAGGCGTGGTAGCTATGTAGAGATGGATCGATTAGTTCAGGACAGGGAGGAATGGAGAGCTGCATTGAAACAGTTAAATGACTGAAGATTCAAACAACAACATATTAAGCACTCTCCGGGAAAACTAGAACCTTCATAATTTCATTGAGTTGTAACTACAACCTTAACAAGATAGTTCTTGTGAATGAGCTCTGTTCATTGGATACATTTGTGTACACTCTCTGATATTAATACTTCGGTTGGTTGGTTGGTTGGTTCCTCAGTTTAGGGGCTGCGACAACGCGGTCATGTAGCCCCGTGTACTTTGGGTGTGTGTAGAATCTGTCTGGTAACCGGTGTTAATTGTGATGGCTGTATTAGTGTTTATCTGTTTTTAATTCCACGTAAATAGGAGGTCCCATGGCTCATGATCGCGAGATTAACGGTCACAAACTTCCTTCCTTCCTTTAAATGAAACAACATCGTCTCTTCTTGTCCACCTGCCAGCCAATTGCGTCTCATGGGAACTCCACCACAAAAGATCAGTTTATAACAACAGGCTGACTAATGCAAAGTAAACAGAGTGGAAGGACACTAAGTACCTTCCTTTGTTTTCAGTAGGAAAGTGTCCATCATGCACTGTCCGAGAGAAAACTCAAGGCTACCTCTCTCATGAGATCACATCAATCTTTACCGATTGCAGGTAATAAGGTCAAACATATTAACGCTTTTTTACTTAATGTGTTCGAATATGGTTTGAATCATAAAGACCTTGGAGTGAGAAGAAAGATCAAGGAATTAATTAAATCATTTCATTTCCTCCGTGGACCCATGTATTGTGACGGGACGGAAATCCTTCCAACTGGCAGTGACGTAATGTAATCCTATTACAGGGCAAAACTAGTGATGTCAGGATAGAGGAGGGGTTGGTTGTCGGAGGATCATAATAAATATGACGTACAGGGACGGGGGCGTCTGTGGAACCTATCTCCTCCCACATTCTTAATTCTAATTTATAATTTATAAGTACACCATTGATAAACAGCCTGTATGCACATATATGAACACAGTATAAAACCATGTCCCTGATTCTTGGATGTAACAGGTAATCTCGAGAACCACTGGATGGATTTTGATGCGGTTTTCACCACTCTGTAAAGAATATCTCGAGGAAGGTTTCTTTAGAAAAACATTCATTTATGACCAAAGGAAGCCGAGCAATAACGATTTTAATCAATCGAGTCGTAGAAAAACGTGTCGTCCGTGTACCTTTTATGCTTACGCTGGGTAAACCGTTAAAAATATCGCTATACTATGTGTGTAAGAATTGTTCAGCATGAAAAGTTCTAAAAAAATTCCAGGACAGCATATCTCTATCTGTAATACATCGCCCACTATAAGTGATTTTACATTTTGATTTCTTCCAACAATATCCATTCAGTGGAAATTTAAATTACTATCTTCGGAGCGAGTTTACGAGCTAGCGAGCGAACATATCACCCGAGCTCTGGCCGGCATCAAACTGTCGAGTCGTGTCGAGCTAATACTTTAGAGAAGTGTATATGTGTTTGAAGTTTCGCTGTTCACCTCGGCTGTTGTGAATTGGGTCTGCGACCTGCCATCCGTGCGCCTTTTAAGCTTTTGCTGGGTGAACCGTTAAAGATACTGGGTGAAGCCAGGGTAGGTTGGTAGTACTGTATAAAGAACAAAGCTTTGCATCACCCCAGGTACATCGTGTCACTGTATTGTTATCGCGGTCAGTTCCACGCTAAACTTTGAGTTAATTAATTAAAACTAGCGGACCCGTGCGAGAACTCTCGCATATTCTAATGGGTTGTGTGCGCCCCATGTGTACAGACCACCCACCCGGCACTAGTGCAATGTGGGCTTTACGCGCGACAGTTCTGCCAGGGGCTATCGTCCTGTTTATTTGTTTGATAGCACTTTATAAACAAATACATATATTTACGTTGACTTTTCAAGAAATGCAAGGTTTTTCCTGTACTATTGAGACGATTTGGAAGATTTTGGTACAAATCACACCTTCTAACTCCCTCTGGTTTAGGAGCTTGAGTTTTGTGAAACATACACCTTAGCGTATTATACCGTATAATAAGATGGTCCGCCAATCAATACACATTCTATTCTAATGTTAGTACATGTTTCGATATAGGATGATATCCTCTTCAGCGTTTATACAATATTAAAATAAAATAAAATGGATATTTTCATAAATAATTTGATTAAATAGAGGTCCTAAATATGTAAATACGAGGCACGTCCAGAAAGTAAGCTCCGTTTGGTAATTAAATTAAATTGTGTACAGATACAGAAAAAATATTTATTGCACAACATTCTACACCTCTTAAACTACCTTTTCACATAACTGCCGAACTTTTGCAGGCATTTGTCATAGCGTGGCACAAGTTTTTGGATACCTCTTCATAGAAGTTTGCCGCCGACCCGTAAACGAGAGTGAAGACTCCCCTTAAGATATCCTACTGTTTGGTCACTACTGTTAGGCAAATTGCGTGCTTACCAGGAGAACTGCGTATGTTTAGGAGTTCTCCTGACCACATACGCAATTTGCCTAACAGTGATGGCCAAACAGTAGTATATCTTACAGGGGAGTCTTCACTATCGTTTACGGGTCGGCGGCAAACTTCTATGAAGAAGGTATCCAAAAAGTTAAGCCACGCTATGACAAATGCCTGCAAAATTTCGGCAGTTATGTGGAAAAGTAGTTTATGAGGTGTAGAATGTTGTGCAATAAATAATTTTTCTGTATCTGTACACAATTCAATTTTATTACCAAACGGAGCTTACTTTCTGGACGTGCTTCGTATAATTTTTTAAACACTCTGGAGATACTGTTTCTAAACTAGTCAATGGAGCCTTTGAGTTGTTAGTAAACATATTTCTTTTAGCCTATTTTCAATTTTGAAAAAAATAGGCTTATGAGGTCACCTTTTGTCCGTGTGTGTGCGCGCGCGTGTGTGTGTGTGTGAGAGGTGTGTGTGTGTGTGTGTCCCTAATAAATTCTAAACGGCTGGAGCGATTTCAATGAAACTCGGTAAGTTCATAGCACTATTCCAGGCGACCCCGACCGTGCTCTTCAAATTTTGTTACGTCTCACCAATCCATCATGGCGGTTGTGCGAAATATTTCACCAGCATTCAATATCTCCGAAACTGTTCCCGATATCACGCTGAAACTTTTTACGGCGATAAAGGGAACTACTAGAAGGTCACCTATGTGACTTTTGAAAAACTGGTAACTACAAAACCAACATGGCGGCCACGCGAATTTGTGACTTTTAAATAGACGTTTCTCGCGATTTAACCAACCAAACGCAATAAAACTTGGTGCATTAGACATTATAATGCACCGACATCTAACTTTGTTCAATTGTTTACATAACCACTAGATGGCGGATGTGCGAAATATTTCACCGGCATTCTATATCTCTGAAACTATTAGCGGTATCACCCTGAAATTTTGCACGGAGATAAAGGGCACTACTGGAAGTTCATATATGAGACTTTCAAAAACGGTTAACTACAAAACGAATATGGCGGCCAAGCGAATTTGAAAATTTTAAATAGATCTTTCCCGCGTTTTAATGTTCCAATCGCAATTAAATCTGGTACAGGAAATGTTACTATACATTGTAATACACTGGTATCTAATTTAGTGCAATTGCTTACTTAACCTCAAAATGGCGGCTGTGTGAATTTTAAAATTAAGTTTTTATTTCTTGTGTCGTAATCATGCGATCGAAATGAAAGTTTGAATAATGAACCTTCGCAATAATTTTCCTTTAATGGTACATGACCCTATGACCTATACTTTTAACAATCCAACATGGCGACCATCCGAAATATTTAGACGGCTCTGAATATCTACGAATCTATTATAGCAATCAAACTGAATTTTTTATGTTCATAGGGGCTAAGAACTTAAGTTCACCTATATGACTTTAAATAACCTGGTGATCACAAATCCAACATAGCGGAGACGCGTATTATAAATTTTCACACGGACGTTTCTCGCAATATAACCATCCGAGTGCAGTGACACTTGGTACAGTAATTCCTTATACAAATGTTAATCCACTGACATCTATTTTTTTCAATTGTTTCCATAACCACAAGATGGCAGCTGTGCGAAATTTTAAAATCTCCTTGTTACTTCTTGTGTCCTAATCATGCGATTGAAGTTTGAATGCTACACGTACACAATAATCTTCATGTTACAGTACAAAACTCTATGACCTACATATATAAAATCCAACATGGCGACCATCCGAAATAATTAGTCGGTTCTCAATATCTACGAATCAATTACAGCAAAAAAAACTGAAATTTTGTATGTAGATAGTGGCAATTAACATAAGTAGGCTATATGAAAATAGGCTGTATAGTTCTTCACGGAACTACTTGTTCTATTTTCTTTATTTTTTTAATCGTATGGCCTCGGGCGCCGGGTGCAAGCTTTGTTATTTGACACCCAAAGGGTAGCTTGCATGTCGAATTTCGATGTTCCTTGAAGCACTATGAAAGTCAAGGAGGTTAGATATCAAATATTTTTGAACACTATAGCGCTTTCTAGTAGAGAAATGAGGAACTTTGTGTTGGCGGAAACTTCCGAGATTAATTTTGCCATTATGAACACGGCCTACTGAATTAAAATGGGTTCTTTAACATGCCAACATCGTATGACATGGTGTCGTAATTTTTGTCGCCTTTCAAAGCTCACTTACCACGGCCAGGAGCGAACCTGCAAGCTCAGGGTTAGTAGACCGACACGTTGACCACTCACCCACCGTGGCAAGTAAACATAATGAGAACTATCTACATGGAAAACGCCAAGCAGAATGGGAGGCAGTATTTCAGTGGAGGGTGTAGCACCAGTAAGGAATAATTAGAAATGCGTTGTGAACAGTGTAGTGAACGTCTTGATAGCACGATAGATACTGTCGACTTTTCAACACGTACACATCGTCACTTTATGTCAAGAAGGATCGTCAGAAACAGGAAATGCTCGACATGTGCAACATAATCAGAGTAATGTGCAACCCATGTACGGCAACTGCAGTGTACGGCAACTATTTCCGAATTTTGGTTCGGAGGAACCACAGGATGAATGCCATGCAAAGCAGTTAGGCAGTCGTGTGGCCTACAGGTAGTCGCGTTTCCACGCTGACTGTTAGTAACATATTGAACGGCGTCCATCCCCATTTCCGACGGCCATTGTTAGATCAACCTCTAACACCTCGAGTGATAACTACAATGGTTTTTCACAGACACATTGTGAGCTTTGGTAGTGTTTAGTAGAGCTATTTTGTCTTGTATATTTAACCCAGTGGTTCTGAACCCGTAGAAGTCTGGTGACCACTCAGCCTGAAACTGAATCATGTACGGACCACCCCTCCTCCCCCCCCCCCCCCCTCAGCCAATACACCAAATCAGTTGTAACCCTTCCTCAATATCACTTATTTTAAGGATATTTCAATTCGAAACCTGACAGTCATCTCCGCGATTACATTCGGACGATTCTCGTTTAACCCACATCGTTTTCGAAATCCCCATTTATTGGCCACTTTTTTATACGTGCTGGTGGACCCTTTACTCCCATGGACCACACCCGAGGCATTCGCGGACCACCGATTAAGAACCACTGATTTAACCTTTAGGGTCTGACGATGCTCGCTTGACGAGCGAAACAAGTCGTCATGTATTTTACTCCCTCTTCTTGTAATTGTGGCATTCTGATTTCACGCGATCCCCCTCTCGGCGATGATACATCTATCGCACAGGCACTATTGATTGTTTGTGAAATCTGTTGTACAGTTCCCTGGCTAAAACTAGTTTGTAGCATTAAGAACTGCAGTGCAGTGTCATGTGATGACGAAGCCGTTGCTCTAATGACCAGGACTGCTACGCTACAGAGAATGTTCCAGAAAGTGACCATGTCACAACACAACACGGAAACTGCACTCCATACAGAACACTTTTCCTTCCGTCATGGAGTTATTCCTGTGTGACTAAATAGCAGACCTTTCTACCGACTAGTTGACCTCCGGATGTGCCCTACAGCAAGTAAATGCACTAAGTTACATTGGCACGTGAATGTACCCTCGCAGCGATGTCAGCGTAGCTCAATTTGTAGCTTATCAGCTCGAAGGCATTTAGATTTGTATCAAATAAAAAAACCTAAGAGCATTTGATTTTGGGGTTATTGGGTGATTACGGTGATTTGTTAAGTGACCAGAGCATGCCCTAGTGCTCAGGTCAATGTGATTATTCTGAAGGTGAAAAATGTAGCTTCGGCTAAGTGTTATAGGAAGCATGTGAGAAAAGGAGAGAAAGGAAATAGAAAGTTATTCTATAAGACTGTGGGGTTGTTTATATCAACACCCGTCGAGGCATAGTGAATAGCAATTCTTGGCTGCCGCCGCGAATGTTCGGGTTCGATTCCCGAATCTGCCAAGAAATGCAATTCTGGTCTGAGGGCTGAAATGGGGTACACTCAGCCGCATGAGGCAAAAATTAGAGCCATCTTGGGAGTGGTTTTCCGTGCAAATGCTGAGATGGTTCTTAACTTAAGGCCACGTCCGCCTCCTTCCTAATCCTAACCTCAATTATAAATCCCCGCACTAATATAGCCAAATATCATACACACACAAGAACACGGGGCTAAATGACCACGATGTCGCAAGTCGATAATTGGATTGACTACAACATCGGTGATAGAACCTCATAACGTGTGGTTAAAGAACGTATTCTGGACTTTTGATTGGGTGAACTCAGATTACAGGCGGGATAAACCCACAGGAGGACGAACTCCGTTACCATGCGGATCTGGCAGGTGACACAGTTAAATTAATTATAAAGCAGAATTCTCGTCTGCAACCGGTACTGGGAATATCGGTCGTTTATTACGTGATATAGTATTCTCTTGGCCAAGAAAGGTGGATCAATTATTAAGGCCAAGGTCGTGTGAACACACTCACGTCTTCCAGCGAACCACTCCTAAACTTCATTACATGGTCGATCGAATGAGTTTCAAGATTAAAATTACCAAGATAGAATAATAAGGCAGAGGATTTACAGCCCCATTCAAACAACTGTACATTGAGAGACGCCAATATTTCCCTGGAGGGGATCTTTTACGTACCAGTAAATTTACTGATACGATGTCTCGCATTTAAGCAGTCTTCTGGGTTTTCGATCTGGTAACTTTTAGCAATTAATAGAGAAGAAGAATGTTGAATGACAGAGCATCCAATGGCGGCCAATAATAAGGTTACAGTGTTGCACAATGGCCAGTTTTTTTCCTATGAAATAATAATACCGTGAACATAATCTATTAGCAATAAAGAGCTATGTGTTTCCTCTGACATGCATAGGAATTCATAGTTTTGTTCTTAAATAATTCAGGAAATCTTGTAATACTGTAAACTGCTTGAGAAAGTGAAGCGTGCCAACAGTATAGGAGCCCTCGCCGTGTGGTCGTTGCCAGGCTCGAGCACCGACCAGATCTCAACAGTGAAGAGTATGTGCTATCCCAACAGTTAATTCCGCTAGTAGCTTGCCACGATGGGTGAGTGGTTGACGTGTCGGTCTACCAACCCCAAGCTTGCAGGTTCGCTCCTGGCCGTGGTAAGTGATTTTTGAAAGGCGGCAAAAATACGACACTCATGTCATACGATTTTGGCATGTCAAAGAACCCATTTGAATTCAGTAGGCCGTGTGCATAATGGCAAAATTAATCTCGGGAGTTTCCGCCAACACAAAGTTCCTCATTTCTCTACTAGAAAGCGCTATAGTGTTCAAGGGGCTTAGATATCTAACCTCCTTGACTTTCATAGTGCTTCAAGGAACAACGAAATTCGACATGCTACCCTTTGGGTGTCAAATAACAAAGCTTGCACCCGGCACCCGAGGCCATACGATATTATTATTATTATTATTGTTATTCCGCTAGTCATTGCCCACTGATTGCAACAAGAACGTACAGGGCAGACGAAGACATGCAAGAAGCTTCGTCTACTGCCGATACCATTTGTTGGCAATGTAATTTGTGCGAGTGCGATATTTGCGGTTCTTTCTCGCCCTCGTGTAGAGCTCTCGCTGTTTTGTTCTTGTGCTGTTTTTCAAATAATTTATATTCATTTAGTCCCGAAGTGAATGTGATGTTCTCTGGACTGCAGCATCCATGACAAATGAGCTACATCAGTTTCACTGATCACATGTACACCGTCTTTTCTGATATCAATCAGTCTCTCACCCCAAACCCTCCCCCCTTCTTAGTGAAATTAGTACAACACCCAGAACAGTATTATCCGCCAGCCGCCAATGGAGTCAAAGCCTCAAAGTGGGACTGAAAGAAGAAAATGACGAAGAAAAAAATAAAATTTAACTCAGCAATTTTTCTAGGTGTATGCCGTGTCTTGTGTGGGGTTTTGCATAGGAACACCAAGCTGGCTCATCAGCGGGCTATTGTTGAATTTTTCTGACGATGCATTTATTAGAACTACAAAGGAGCTTCAAACAGTAAGTTAACAACAACTCACACGCAGAAACATTATCCTACAGGCAGATATAAGTATGCACAGTAATGGGGCACTGATACGAATTGCTATTAATCAGTTCCAAGCACTTGTTCTAACGGTTCACTTGCGGCATCAATGCTGGCATGGAAGGAATCTGCGTCCAATCTATGAAGTCACGTTGAGAAAGCACTTGGGTTGTGAGTGTGTCACAGTAAATTGCATCAATCATTGTCCATACACTGGGAATGAAATCAACCATAAGCACACTCTTGTGGCTCGAAGAGACTATCCCCATAACATTCCTCGCAGGTTGAACTGTTCGGCCGTGTGCTCCTGTGACCATATTTTCAGAAGTTTCTTTGTATTTCACAAATAATATTAATAATAATAATAATAATAATAATAATAATAATAATACTAATAATAATGGCCTGTGGCATCGGGTGAGGCCTAGTGCCAGTCTTTGAAGTTAACGCCTGTGGGTGGCCTGCATGTCATAGTGAGGATTCAATGAAAGATGAGCACGCCCAAGCAAGAGAAATTAACTATACGAAGTTAAAAATACACGACCCCACCGGGAATTGAACCAGGGGCCACTTGGTACAAAACCTAGCATGCTATAAACTTACTGAGTCGAACATTTCGCGAAATAAAATAAAATATGAATTACACCATGAAAATCCACAGCCTGCTTCCAGTCGACCGACCGGGTCAGGGAATGGAATGAATGAAGCCCCCATCCAGCGGCGAGGATATGAACTGTGCCGGCTGCCGAAGCCTGTCGCACTCCTCTGGGGCGATGATTAAATGAATGACAGATGAAATGAAATGACAGTGGAGAGTGTTGCTTGAATGAAATTTGTGACAGGGAAAACCGGAGTACCCGGAGAAAAACATGTTCGCCTCCGCTTTGTCCAGCTCAAATCTCACATGGAGTGACCGGGATTTGAACCAAGGACCCAGCGATGTGAAGCCGGCGTGCTGCCGCCTTAGCCACGGAAACTTAAATGTCTGCAGTCCTTACTAAACTTGAATTGAAAACAGATACACACACCAATACAGTCATCACAATTAACACCGGTTATCAGACAGATTCTACACACACCCAAAGTACAATGGGCTACATGCCCTAAACTGAGAAACCAACCTAACACACATTACTAATGCATGTAATTTTTTCCAGCAGTTTACTCACATGTTTATGCTTTGTATCCCGCCCATTCATTGGGAAAATTTGTATCGATCGACTGATGAGCTACAAATGACATTTTGTAAAGGAAACACTGGAAGAATGACCTCAAATCATTGCATTTCTTCTTTAGAAGTAACACCTGGTGCCAAAGACGTACATAAGTACACAATAAAGCAATATTTGTTGTTGTTAATTCATTTTAGGGGATTGGGGCATCTTGATCATCAGCACCGTGTAGTTGTGTGTGTGTTGAACTTGTCTGATAAACTGTATTTATGTAATGACTATAGTAGTGTGTGTAACTGTATTAGGGACAGGGATGAGGTAGATAACGTGGGACATGAAGTGAGATGTTCTCCCGCTATTTGCCTGGTGGGTGTGTAGAAGTAAAAACCACACTCAGGATAGCCGCTCTCAGCGTCGGGATTTAAACCTGCGATCTCTGGACTTTCTGTAGCTGCCGTCGCGGCCGTTGTGCACGATTTAACGAGCATGGCTACGCCATGGGGTGTGTTTATTTGGAGATCACTTTGATATGAAACAAAGCAATATACTGTACATTTTATTTATTTGGTCGTAATTGCGAACTTGAAATATACTCGTATTTAAGGAACAACCTTACATTCAAAAGGAACATTTTTTTCTTATCCCCGCAGCCTAGCCGCGAACGTTAAATCGCGACTGCGATGAGAGCTGCAGCTGACCAGAGACCAATGTTTCGAATCCCGATTCTGATAGTGGCCATTCTGGATGTGGTTTCCCTCATGTTTTTCCACACTCCCTCCCGAAATATGGTACATTATTTCGTTCCGAAATTATAAATTCAGGCAGACTGATAGAGAAGAATATTGAAAGACAGAGCCAAACTGTGGCAATGAGTTGCAGTGTTGCACAACGGCCAGTTTTTTCTATAACATAATAATACCGTAAAAATATTCTGTTAGCAATATAAAGCATGCAGTTACACACCCTACTACAGTCATCACAGAAACATAGGTTATCAGACATCTAACACGTAAACAAATGAAAATGAAAATCCACAGCCTGCCTCCAGTCGACCGACCGGGTCAGGAAATGGAATGAATGAAGACCCCACCTAGCGGCGAGGATATGAACTGTGCAGACTGCCGAAGCCTGTCACACTCCCCTGGGACAATGATTAAATGAATGACAAATGAAATGAAATGGTAGTGGAGAGTGTTTCTCTAGAACGAAATTTGTGTCAGGGAAAACCGGAGTACACGGAGAAAAACCTGTCTGCCTCCGCTTTGTCCAGCCCAAATCTCACATGGAGTGACCGGGATTTGAAACATGGACCCAGCGGTGAGAGGCTGGCGCGCTGCCGCCTAAGCCACGGAGGCTTGTTCGTACACAAATATACGGTCTTAATGACCATGATATCCCATCCCGAAATAACGAATTAACAACAACCCTGCAAGTCCTCAAGATTTAAAAACAAAAGTTTGTTGCTTTTCAGTTGGTCAACACGATTGTACCCAAATGAGGTGGGTTATTCCCTAATCCTTAAAAAAATGACATGAGATTAATCCCTATATCCCTATATATATATTATAATTGTGAAAATCTGTGTGTCCGTGTGTGTGTGTGTGAGTGTGTGTGTTAGTTTGTTACCTCTTGACACTAAAACGGCTGGACGGATTTGGATGAAATTTGAAATGGAGACAGCTTATACCATGGGATAACATATAGGCTGCCTTTCGTCCGGAAATAAATCATTGTTCCCGTGGAATGGGCAACATAACTGAAAAGTCACCAAAAATACTCAACCAGGACAAAATATCGAAGTTGTCGCATAAAGACCGGATAAAGCTCATTTTACTCCCCTTGATGCAAGAAACAATACTCGGTACGTCCCTACGGGACACCGAAAACTACATTTTAAGGCTCTAAAACCAACAGTTTCAAAGATATTCGCAGAAAACTATCTTCGCTCTGATTGATGAACTAATCGCAAGTCCGTTTCCATGGCAACACTACCTCAAGGTATGACATCCGATTTTCTATATATCCCTCTAGGAGGCAATGCCAATTCATTTATTATCATTTTCAAGATATATATAAACACAATAAGAACAGGGTAGCGCGCCTGCCTCTCATCCCGAGGCCCCGGGTTCGATTCCCGGCTCCGTCAGAGATTTTAGACACTGACGTGAGGGCTGCAACGGGCTGAACTCAGATTCGTGAGGACAATTGAGTAGCTGTGAGGCAGCGCGCCGGTCACGAAGAACAAGATTAACGGCTGACGGGACACTATGCACTGACCACGCGTCACCACAATATCTGCAGGCCAAATGGCTGGGAAGCGCTCGCATGATAGGCCTAGGCCCTTCATGGGCTGTAGTGCCAGGGGTAAAAAAAATTAGGGGAAGCGCCTTCTAATACCACCTTTAATTTTTAAACACTACAGTAGCGGCTATTAAATAAAGGTAGCGATATAGCTACGTTCAATTTCATAAACACTGGGCTCACAAATCCCGTATAGTTAAGTACAAATATAGGTCTGGTCATAATTTCAATAGCAACGAAGCTCTGAGGCGGCTATTGCCGTTTCCTTAACACTTAAGGCATCCCGCCGTCATATACCTCAATGTGCACTTACCAAATTGTGAACCAGTCTATTTTACAAAAAAGAATTGCTACTGGCATCCCGCCGTCATATACCTCAATGTGCACTTACCAAATTGTGAACCAGTCTATTTTACTGAAAAGAATTTCTACTAGCGAGTATCCACTCCGGCAAAAACCACACTCACTATATTTTCCAAAATTTACACAAGACATGATTTTTAAAGCACTCTTCTGTATGTTGAGGTACAGAGACATACCACATGGAAAGATACAATAAAATGTTGGCAAATCTGAGTTCAAGGAACTGCTGTCCAGAATAGGCTTTCGGTACAGGTTATGCGGCCCATGTTCGTAACATGGAATGTTTTCCTTTGACAATGCATCTACACCATGTGCGAGGGCAATGCATTTCAAAGATCTCTAAAAACACAATAATCAGGAAATAGGAGAACAATTTAAAGTCGGAGTGAAGATTCAAGGAGAAATAATTTCATCTCTGAGATTTGCTGATGACATCGTCATCTTGGCCAATACGCCAGAATATTTGAACGAGTTTTTGAATGGTATGGACTCCGTTTTGACGAATGAATTCATGATGAAAATCAATAGATGTAAAACAAAATTATTGGAATGCAGCCGAAATAAATCAGAAACCTCTATGGACATCAAATTGGCAGGTGAAACGCTACGGGAAGTAGGAGACTTCTGTTACCGGTACTTAGGAAGCAAAATAACCAGTAACGGACGAAGCAAAGAGGATATAAAAAGCAGGTTGCCTCAGGCAAGGAAAGCATTTCTACACAAAAAGGAATCTCTTGACATCGAATATACATTTAGGTATTAGGATGTCATTTTTGAAAGCTTTTGAGTCACTATAAGGAAGTGAAACTTGGACTAATGGTGCTGCAGTAAAGAGGAGAATTGAAGCGTTTGAAATGTGGAGTTACGGGAGAATGATGATCAGATGGTTAGATAGGGTATCAAATGAAGAGCTATTAAGACGAGTGGGAGATGAGAGATGTTTCTGGCGACTGCTAATGAAGAGAAGAGATAGGTTGGTACGACACTTATTAAGACACCCAGGAATAGCAAGCTTAGTTATGGATGGGAGGGTCAAGGACAAGAACTGTAGGGGTAGACCAGGGTTATACAGATTGCCTCGGATGTAGGGTGTGGTAGCTATGTAGTGATGAAACGATTAGCTCAGCAGAGCGAGGCATGGAGGGCTGCATCAAACCAGTCAAAAAACTGAAGACTCAAACAACAACAATCGGGAATTTTAATTACTTAAAGAGGCATGTGAGGCAAAAGGGTTGTTGGAGAATTTCAATCCCTGGGATGTAGCACTGGAAGTGACTGCATAATGTACATCAGCGACCAAGGTGAGAGATATTTTACTATAGGTCTATTAATAGCGACATGTTGACGTTCAAATCATCAATAAGTGTGGCAAAATTATACCCAGAATAGCTTAAGGAAAAATACTTTTAATTCCCCATATTCAGATAGATTTGCCATTCCAGGTGTACGTTTAGACAAAACCATTTTTTCCCAACTGTATGTGGCGTGCTGGCGAGTATCCGGACAACAAAATCGTTATGTCTCAGCAGAAGATGGCAAAACCAAAATTAAGTTTTCAAATGTGTTCACAACTCTATAAAATTCCCACTTTGCTGCTCATATCTATATACTGTATGCATCAGAATTTTCAGAATTTGAATCTACCCACCTGTAGCCGCGATTGCTGTAATAGAATAAACCAATTATCAGCAATAATGCATCGTCCCCATTGTCTTGATCGCGAGCGAAGCCGCGGGTACCTGCTAGTAATTAATAATTAATAAATAAATAAATTAATAAATAATTTCAAGTAATTTTTAGCCTACTTTCGATTTTTGCAAAAAATGAAAGTAGACTTATGAGATCACTACAGGGCGAAAAAAAAGTGTGTCTGTCTGTGTGTGTGTATGTGTGTGTGTGAGTCTGTGTGTGTGTGTGTGTGTGTGAGTGTGTGTACTCTGAATGTCTGTCCCCCCCTATCAATTCGAACACGGTGAGCGCAAATTGAACGAAATTTAGTACAAAGGTAGCACTAGCAAAGGACACCTCAGTGTCATGTTTTATATCGCCGCCATCTTGACGGAAACGTAATGGCGGCCACACAAATGTTCAAAGCTTAAATCAAATTACGACTAACCTAATCATCCGAGCTCTACCAAATTTTGCAACAACATACCTTTATGGGGGCAGCATCTTTTGACCAAACTAATAGGTCATCAGCCTAATAGTTTGTGGATGGCGGCCATCTTTGTGTGAAAATCGATTCCCCCTATTAATTCGAACACGGTGAAACCGAATGGAACGAAATTTGGTACAGAGGTAGTACTAGCAAAGGGCACCCCAGTGTCATGTTTTATATCGCCGCCATCTTGACGGGAACGTAATGGCGGCCACCAAAATGTTCAAAGCTTAAATCAAATTACGACTAACCTAATCATCCGATCTCTACCAAATTTTGCAACAACATACCTTTATGAAGGGAGCATCCTTTGACAAATCTAATAGGTCATTAGCCTAATAGTTTGCGGATGGCGGCCATCTTTGTGTCAAAATCGATTACCCCTATTAATTCAAACACGGTGAAACCGAATAGAATAAAATTTGGTACAGAGGTAGCACTAGCAAAGGGCACCTCAGTGTCATGTTTTATATCGCCGCCATCTTGACGGAAACGTAATGGCGGCCACACAAATGTTCAAAGCTTAAATCAAATTACGACTAACCTAATCATCCGATCTCTACCAAATTTTGCAACAACATACCTTTATGGAGGAAGCATCCTTTGACAAATCTAATAGGTCATTAGCCTAATAGTTCGCGGATGGCGGCCATCTTTGTTTCAAACTCGATTACCCCTATTAATTCGAACACGGTGAAACCGAATGGAATGAAATTTGGTACAGAGGTAGCACTAGCAAAGGGCACCTCAGTGTCATGTTTTATATCGCCGCCATCTTGACGGGAACGTAATGGCGGCCACCAAAATGTTCAAAGCTTAAATCAAATTACGACTAACCTAATCATCCGATCTCTACCAAATTTTGCAACAACATACCTTTATGAAGGGAGCATCCTTTGACAAATCTAATAGGTCATTAGCCTAATAGTTTGCGGATGGCGGCCATCTTTGTGTCAAAATCGATTACCCCTATTAATTCAAACACGGTGAAACCGAATAGAATAAAATTTGGTACAGAGGTAGCACTAGCAAAGGGCACCTCAGTGTCATGTTTTATATAACCGCCATCTTGACGGAAACGTAATGGCGGCCACACAAATGTTCAAAGCTTAAATCAAATTACGACTAACCTAATCATCCGATCTCTACCAAATTTTGCAACAACATACCTTTATGGAGGAAGCATCCTTTGACAAATCTAATAGGTCATTAGCCTAATAGTTTGCGGATGGCGGCCATCTTTGTGTCAAACTCGATTACCCCTATTAATTCGAACACGGTGAAACCGAATGGAATGAAATTTGGTACAGAGGTAGCACTAGCAAAGGGCACCTCAGTGTCATGTTTTATATCGCCGCCATCTTGACGGAAACGTAATGGCGGCCACAAAAATATTCAAAGCTTAAATCAAATTACGATTAACCTAATCATCCGATCTCTACCAAATTTTGCATCAACATACCATTATGGAGGGAGCAACCTTTGACCAAACTAATAGGTCATTAGCCTAATATTTTGCGGATGGCGGCCATCTTTGTGTGAAAATCGTTTCCCCCTATTAATTCGAACACGGTGAAACCGAATGGAACGAAATTTGGTACAGAGGTAGCACTAGAAAAGGCCACTTCAGTGTCATGTTTTATATCACCGCCATCTTGACGGAAACGGAATGACGGCCACCCAAATGTTAAAAGCTTAAATCAAATTTCGACCATCCTTATAATTTGATCTCTACCGGATTTTGCAACTACATGCCTTTTTGTGGAAAGCATCTTATGACTGACTACAAG
This sequence comes from Meconema thalassinum, assembly GCA_946902985.2. Classification (NCBI taxonomy): domain Eukaryota; kingdom Metazoa; phylum Arthropoda; class Insecta; order Orthoptera; family Tettigoniidae; genus Meconema; species Meconema thalassinum. The sequence goes on along the minus strand of OX336388.2, from coordinate 1,944,131,110 downwards.
GTCATCAGCCAATAGTTTGCAAATAGCGGCCATGTATGTGTGCAAATCCATTCCCCGGATCAATTCAAACACGGTGAATGAATTTTTTTACAGAGGTAGCACTAGCAAAGGGCACCTCATATTCATGTTTAATGTCCCTATAGCACGTTGTATTTCAACAAGCTACTACAACCAACATTCAATTATACTCCTTGAAAAGGACAAAGAGTTATAACAATGCCCATGCATTTAGGAGAAAGTAGGCTATATGTTCTTTACTGAACATCTTGTTTCATCTTATTTGGGTACAATCGTGTTGACCGACTGAAAACCATCAAACTTTTGTTTACTAAGGCAACACTGAAAAATGGCTTCAAACACCATAATCCTCAAGATCTGCTGACGATATTAATTATACATATTGTAAACAGTCTACTTTCCACTCTGGCCTTATAATGCTTTATGCTGACAGCTGCAGTGAATGGATAGACAGCTGTTCAAGGTCGCTCAAGTTACCAGTCCCTTCTCAACATTTTCAAGGTGAATCCCCGCCCGGTCTCTAATTGTTGGTATTCATTAGGGATTGTTCTACCGTGGGAGATGTATTAAACCACATTTCACCAGCCGCTGCAAGCCCAGCTCTTTGTCAATAAAAACAATTGCTGGTTGAAGGTTGCCTCACTCACACACACATACACACAGGTACTGTAAATATGAGCCACTTTCACCTACTCTCCATGTTCGCATCTGAGACAATTGGCGCTACAGTCACACCCTGGTGGGCTGTTCTTCACACACTCACGCATTGCTCTTGTCTATTGTTCGGATTCTTGCAACACCACTCTGGGAAAGGGAAAAAAATCTCTCCTCAGTGGTATTAGACCTTGTGTTATGTGTGCGGGTGGTCAATCGTATGGGATGCACATCGAAGGAAGACCCCGCGAGGACTGGCGCAAGGGTATTTTTCCCTGAGGCTTCAATAATCTACACTAATATATAAAAATGAGATGATGTGTGTCTGTGTATTACTCCATCACACAAGAACCACTGGTCCGATTTACATGAAATTTTACATGGAAGTAGCTGATTTACCTGGTTAACATATAGGCTACTTTTGATTTCGATACTTTGCACTATTTAAAGATGGTGACCATTTTAGTGACGTCACTACACCCTTTGGTTTCAAACTGTCATATTTCCATTTCAAATAAGAAGAGAACGTTAAGAAATAGCAAACTTTTGATGGCATATACGAGGTTTAAAATTTAATTTTCTATCCGAAAGGTCTTTATCACTTTTCGTGTATCTCCAACGGTTAGCGAGTAGATCCTAAATTTGTGATATAAAACACGGTCAACGCCGAGCGGTGTAGTTGGACAAAATGTTCCATCCTTACTCTCCCTCCGCGCAGCACCTCGCCTATCCCCTGTTTTAACTGTCACCTTCACATTTTAATTTATTTATGACCCGTAGCGAAGCATGGGTACTTCAGCTAGTGTTCTATATTTTCGTTTTGGTCAACCCTCATTTCCTGTCGCTTACTGTATCTTCCTTCCTAGCCTTTAACTTCACCCTGCAGAAGAAACACGTCCATATCTTTTGGAACACTCAAGTATTATTTACGGTCGGTCAGATTTACCCATGGCGCCAGTCCTCGCGTGACAATTTTCAGCCTAGGTTTGTCGGGACAATCTGTAAACAATAAAGGGGAAAATCCAACTATTTTGGTGCAGCACAGTAACATAGCTCACGTTATTGTTGATCCATGTTTAGTGTTTAGGGACAACTTTGTCATCAGCTCCTTTATTCAAAATAACCGAGATGACTGCTTTACCGCCAATTATACTGTTACGAAATTTATTGCCATTTTTCAGCATGTTAAATTTGAAAAATAAACCTCATTTATATTGGGAATAGTTCATAGGAAGACATCAGGTGCAAAATAATTTCATTAAAATCCGTACGACTACGACTAAATGGGAGTGACATACTATGGGTCAAAATGACCCGGCGCAGGTCCCCGTGTTACACTTTTTCACGCCTGTTCTCAAGGGTTAAGAGAGGCTAGAGCCCTGTATCGTGAGCGTCACCTCAATAAGGTTGCTATCAGTGCAACCTTAACATTTGTCCCCCATAACTACAAACATAGTGAGTTAAAGTATGCGTTTTTACAGTTATGTTGATTTTCAAAGTCATTATGTTAACAGATTATTTGTAAACACTGAAACTGTCAAGTATAATGTAACTTGAAAGTTGGTAGCATGGGCGTCTGTCTTTTGTGACGTCGTTCAAGGTCTCCAATGTTTACATCGTTAGCTAGATTAGAACGCAATAATATATCCCATTATTGAACGTCTGATCTGTCCCATTTCCCCTATTATCAATTATGTAAAGTTAGTTCACGTTTTCTTGAACTATAGCCCTAATGTACTTTTGCAAAATTAGGTTTCATATCGAAATTTAATGCTTTTCATTTGATCAACACGATTGTAACATAGATTTACCGGCCTAAGTGTAAAAGATCTGATGATCGCTTTACGATCAGAACTAATCATCCAAGTGAATTAATTAATTTCATGTAATTTTTTCAGGTTTAGGGAAACATCCATCACAACTGGGTACAATCGTGTTGACCGACTGAAAAGCATTAAATTTCGATTACTAAGACTACACTGACAAGTAGTTCCGTAGTAGTAGGGTGCCTGAAAAATTTCTAAACACTGCAAACTGGAACTTGAAAATTTTCTATTAAAATACGTACTGTATATTGATATCCGTTGCCCGCCTAACACAGTTTGCATTTAATGACGGGAATCTTAACGTTTGTCACCCTTAAGTTGACCGTTAAATATTTCCGTTTAAGACAAGTTTCCGTTTAAGGCGGCATATTCTATCTGCATTTTATTATATACAGTACGATTAGCACAAGATTATGCTATCTAATTGGCCTACTGTTATGTTTCTGTAAACCTGAAGCGTTGTACAGTATGCATCAGAAACCTTAATAATTGGTGGCGGATCTTTAACCAAAGACATAGAGAAAGAAGAAAGGAAAATTTTAAGAACAATTTTTGACCAGTTTGTATAGAGGGAATATGGAGGCAAAAATCATCCCAGGAAATATATTGTCATTCTGAAAAAAAAAAAAAAAAAAAAAAAAAAAAAAAAGAACTCTCACACTTTCGGAAAAGACGATTGAAATTTGATGGACATATTATTAAAATGGACAATAATAGACTAACTAGAAGAATTCTCAACCTGGCCCTTTCATTAGAAACCAACCACAGCTGGCTTCGTGAATTTGAAACAGATCTCCAGGGAAGCAATATCTCAAAAGACATTGTACGGGACAGATTTAACTTCAGAACCAAATTTGGAGACAAATCCAACACCAGAGCCACTATAACTTGGGCAGAAGAAATAAAGAAAGAAATAGCTCAGCGAGAGGATGAAGAGATTTTGGGAGGAAAAGAAGGCTAACACATCTCGAAGCAGGTTCATCCGTGCTCTTGAGTCGGGCATGACTATGTAAATATAATAATAATAATAATAATAATAATAATAATAATAATACATTATTGAACGTCAACATTGATACATTTTCACTTCATATAGACGGCATGCTATATCTACGTATTATTGTACACGATTAGCACAAGATTATACTACCTAATTGACCTACTGTACTGTTATGTTAGTGTGACGTGATTATATGACGGTCACGATAACAAATATCCATGTTGGCAGCAGTGTCTCTGTCGATACATATACTCCAAAGAATAAATAACTTGTTTGCTACCGGTATTAGTAAAATATAATAAAATGAAGCCTCACTATTTCAGGCTTCACTGATTCTGAATTTTGATAAATCGGACAGGTTTTCATCGCCGCAGTACTGCTTCAGACATCATTCGTACCTAGGCCATCTATTTGTAAACTGTTGATCGCATTTAAACATAATAACACTACATTATTGAACGTCAACATTGATACATTTTCACTCATATAGACGGCATATTATATCTTCACTCGCAGCCAATAATAAGTACCGTATGAATTATATTGGTCACAAGCACGCAAGAAGGGCCTCTGCCTGCTCAGTTCGCGTTTTGAAGCCCACATGATGATTTACTGTTACATTGTGTTAAATTCTATCTCTATGATTTCTTAAAAGTGTTTGGAAGTGTCGTGCTGTCCTCGCTAGAATACAGTAACTAAGATGAGTGTTAGGGGTAAATATACATCACTACAGTAAGTTTAGAAGACAAAATGAGAGTGCTGGATAAAATCCAAGCCGGTGCTTCTACTCAGACTATTATCACAGAAACTAAAACTCAACAATTATTCTAGGTTTATGCCGTGTCTTGTATTTGACCTAGGAACACCAAGCAGACTCATCAGCGGGCTCTTTGTGTCCGCACCCGGACCCCCACAGGAGTAGCTAACTGTGCGCCTCTTCCATCTTTTTGGAAGCCTTTATATAGAGGAGAAAGGCTGCTTGAGCGTTTAGCTCTCGCTGTTATGAGGCGCACGTGAACTTCATAAGAAGGGAGGTAGTGCACAGTTCGGTACTCTTGTGGGGGTCCGGTCGCGGACACCAAGAGCCCGCTGATGAGCCAGCTTGGTGTTCCTAGGCAAAACCTCACACAAGACACGGCATAAACCTAGAAAAATTGCTAATTTATAATTCACGGGCTGTGAGAGCCAATATACCATCTTATTAAGACAGAGTTTGACATTAGTAAGTCGACTTTTGTCTTGAAACTTGAGCGATGGATGACCAATCCCAGAAAAGGTATGTAGGTACTTTAAAGCATATTTGCATGATTTTAGAACTTTTGAACTGTACAGTACAATATTTTAGAAAACATTTCTATAATTTGGACTAGACCTCGTTCCCATTAGTCCGAATTAGTGAGAGTTTACTGTAGTTTTGCAATAGTACACCATTTCCCACCAATAGGGTTACCAACCAGACATGTCCTGGTTTTCAATCAGTTTATTCATGTCCGGCAGGCATTTCTAAATTTTCGAAAATATCCGGGATTCTTTCCTAACTGTTTCAACAGTTGCATTTAGGTTTTAGACTGAAAGCATCATTTCGACGTATCAGAAACCAACTCCATGCGTCTACAAATATATGTTTCTAAGGAATTCGAACAGTTTTACAATGCCAAGAATTATATTAAAAATTACAACTTTGAATAAGTAACAACAATTGGTGAATATTTTTTTAATTTCTTCGTCTTCTTATTATTCGATAATGCCAGAATAGTGAAGCCTTTTCTGTACTGTTGAACATTCGTTAGTTTTTCTTTGCCATTCCTGGTCTCACGAAATTATGTTTTCTTTTTCGTTCCATTAGTACTCAATTGACGGGAGACTAGAACCGTTTAACCGTTCATGAGTCAATGAAATGAATGCTGTTGGTAAAAATTGAAATACCTTCTTTATGTTCGACCCTCACTATTATGTGTCAGAAAACTGTATCATAATGATGGTCATTATAACACCGTTTTTCATTACGATACAGTTTCTCCAGCCAATCAGAGCTCGTTCAATGACCAATTAGGTAACGATACCTTCGCGCATACGCTCAAAATCCATCATGTCGGACATAAACACAACATCGAACTATAATAAATTACCGACATGAAATACGCACCGTCCATATGTTCGCGTAAATAAACTGGCGAATATGAGATAAGAAATAGCACTGTACCTTAATAATCCCAAAACCAATTTCTACATAGCGCGTGGTTTTGACACGACTTCAGTGACAGTTTTACTGAATACTGGTGCACAATCTGAACATATGGTATTGAAGCACACAGAGCGCATGCGTCGGTTGTCCAGAGAGCTTGGAAAACAGAGATATACTACCCACCGCAGCACCCGATCACAACATTCTAGTGACTGAACAGATATTTATGAATATTTATGTTAAAACATATAATAAAGTTATAATTATCGTCGAACATAAACAGTCGTATGCAACTCGCCTATAATGGTAATTAAGACACTCGTATGGAAATTATAAAACTCGCATACGCTCATTTTATAAAAAATACTCGTGTCTTAATTATAGCCATTATAGGCTCGTTGGATAATGTACTATTATGAAATAGCTTCTACTTACAGATATAGCTTCAGAGAGAAATTGCAGCAAGGGCTGAACTTGTTAAAAGAACGTATTTTTAGTATAGCATCCGTTTTTTGTTTCAATTTAAGTTATTAGACTTTTCTGAATGAAGTCTCACTTTTTCACAGCGATGTCCTGGTAACCCTACCCACCATTGACCACAAAGGAAGGGACGCACTCCCTGACCTTCTATCCTATCTTTGGGATGTGTTAACTACCACCCTCGCGCAGTATATTTCGTGGTTGTTGTTGTTGTTGTTGCTGATTTAGGGGCTTTGCGAGATCATAATCATGTAGCCCCGTGTACCTAGGTGTGTGTAATTTGTCTTATAACCTGTTTTATTGTGATGGCTGTATTAGTGTGCCTATTTGTAATTCAGGTGAGGATTGGGAAAGAGACGGCCGTGGCCTTAGGAACCATTCCGACATTTGCTTGGAGTAAAAGTGGAAGGAAGGAAGGAAGAAACGAAGGTTGCCTTTTATATATCCGTTAATCTCGCGACCATAAGTCACGGGGCCAACTTTTATATGGAACCCAAACCACTGGACGGAATATATCACCTTAAGAATCTCACATGCATTAACCGTGAATCAAACTTGCTCAACCTTGGTGAGAAGCATGCTTCTTGGCCGCTTCACCATTACATACCGGAGGCTGAGTGTATCTTGACAGAATGGTCGCTGCTAGCACCGGGATTGGAAACTCACATCTCTGAGCTCAGCTCCCAATTGAAGCCGTAAAGGTTTACTAGATGCGATCAGCTACACTGTTGGTTGGAATATTTCTGATGCTGTATGATTATTACGGGCAGAGAATGTGAAACCAATGCGATATGTATCGGTAAGAGTAAAGCACATTAGCTCGTCATGCCTGGGGAAGCAGTTGTTTGAGACAAGATAATCAGAAGGCAATCTTGTATAGTAGTTACACAACTCAACTCAGGTGATGCGATTGTTAGAAAGCCGCGACAGTTGCTCATGATTGTGACAGATGTGAGTACTAAGCAAGCGTTTCGATAAATGCCACTCGTTTCGCCTCGGACTGAACTAATATTCATCCTTACGAAGAACTTTCGCAACGCAGAGGCTGCTAACACTGTATCTCAGGCTGCAGTGTTTACAGTTGGGTCACAGCAATAATACTGCAGATATTCATTAACAACCTTTTACGTGAGTAGTTTCATATAGACAAATGTTTGTGAAGCAGCGTAGTTAGTCATCATCATCATCATCATCATCATCATCATCGTCATCGTCATCACTAGCACGACAGCCCTCTGTGGGCTTCTGAAGAAGTTTATTCCATTCTTCCCAGTTATGGCCGAGCTTCTTCAATTGGTAATTTATAATTAAATCTCCAGACACCATGTTCTTCCACTGGCCCAAGAATGTACCTCGAGATCCTTCTCTCAACATCCTCAACATCCTCTCTTACACCTTATTCCCATCTGAGCTTAGGTCCTCCAATTTTCCTGCTTTCTTCTGGCGTGGCATTATATATCTTCATCTTTATATCTTCAGCACGCAATCCTGCCTTCTGATCTTTATAAATCAGACAACGTCTGGTTCATTGTATAAGTTGTATAATTCATAATTAAATCTTCTTATCCAGGCACCATTTTTTTCTACTGGCCCAACAATGTACATCAAGATCATTGTCTCAGATATACTGAGTTATTTTTCATCTGATTTAGACAGTGTCCAGGTCTCTGCACTATATGTTAATACTGGGATTACTAAGACTTGAACTTCAGATGTTTTCTGAGACCATGCCAGTACTTGTTAGAAGAATGTATAGGCTTATGTACTTCTGAGCTTACATTGTTCTTACAATTAAACTCTGATCCAAAGAAGGTGACTCTATGCACAACATCGAAGTTAAGGAAGGCAGGAAGCTTGTAGTTTAACGTGACCGTTAATCTCGCGATCATGAGCCACGGGACCTCCTTTTTACGTGGAATCCGAACCACAGGACATGGCATTTCACTTCGAAAATCTCACATGCATTGAATGGAAATCGAACCCGGTCCGCCTTGGTGAGAGGCATACAGCTTGACCGCTGCGCCACCACGCCCCCAACATTGAAGTTATATGAATCAATTTCTATAGATGAGGGTTCATTAGGATAGCTTTTCTTAGTTACTGGCATGTACTTAGTTTTCTTCTCATTAATCTGAAAATTCACCATTTTATCTGCTTTGTCGAAAGTTGTGAAGGCCTCTTGCATTGCTTCTGGTGTTATTGCTACTATTTAAATGTCATCTCCATATGCTAAAATTTGAACTGATTTATATAAGATGGTTCCCCTTGTGTTGATGCCAGCAACTATAATAACATTTTCCAATGAGCGTAGTTAATAGAGTTGTAAATATTCTAATTTTTAACTGTTCGAAAAATCTAGTTTCATCATCCTAATAACAGGTAAATGAGGACGAATAAGAACCTTGGAATCACACTATAAAATTTTTCTTGTTGTTGGTGATTCATCTAAGGGTTTTGTGACATTGTGTACTTGAGAGTGTGTCTGATAACCTGTGCCGTGATGAATGTTCTAGTATGTGCATGTATTTGGGGCTAGGATTCGGGTAGGAGGCAGCAGTGGCGTGAGCTTTAGGGGGTGGAACAGCTAGGTCATCTGCCAGGAGGCAGTTGGGGTCTTCATTTTAGATACATGACTACGATATCACAAAGCTCCTAAATCAAACAACAACTACAAAACCCTCACTATCGGTCGTCCTTTCAATTTATTCGTAGTTTCCCATTTTTAGCTCCAGGTGTATCATACGACCGGATAATTCCGACTTTTTACACAGTTTTTTCGTCATCATTCATTTTGTATCATCAGCTCCTCTGAGACTGGTGTTAGGAGTGGTATCCAGCCATAAAAACCGCATACCTACAAACTTTTGGAAATCAAAAATAGGAAGATTTTCTTTCAAAGATTTCGTCGCACATTACATACAGTGGTGCGGGTGACAGAAGGGCAGGCTACACAAAAGGCCTGTATGTCTCTGTTGTAAATTCACGATCGAATTCACAAAAGTTGGAACACTGCTGTATAACTCACCAGTATCATTGAGTATTATGTCTGGCCTATACTTCAACGTAAGAGAACATTGGCTAATTGTGTGTGTAAAGAAAATGTATTCAATTATTCTGATTAATTATACTTTGCACTCACTATCGCACATTCACGCTTAGTCAGACTAAGGTTAAACACCACGGACAACTGACCTAATTATGATACGATGATATATAACATGTGGGTGATAATCTTGAGTGTGTCCAGCCTGAACACATCAGCGTAGGCATGACACCATTTCGTGCGTAAAATTCAACTAATCAGAATATGATAGGTCGATCAGCTGACCCACCATTCTGAGATCCCTGTTGTAGAGCCTACTGTCAAGTGAGGAATGACGGCAAAAGTTACATTAATTTACGCAAGAAATCGAGGCTGCGCAAATCACAGACGCATTTAAAATATTCTCATTGCAAATTAAAATTATTTTCTGCATTTTTTGTACATTTTCACTGAGGGGTCAAAACTTGGAAGGAATAATAGTAATTAAGAAGATCGGAAGACGGGGCGAAATTTCGGAACGATTCCGAATTAATCGGAAGGAAAGGCAGGTGTGAAAATGACCTATCATAAAGAATCGCGTCTCACCCAAACGGATCCCCTTGAAACTGGAATAGTCAATGGTAGATATATAAAGTACCCTAATATGCAATAACAGAAAAATCATTTCCTTTCTTTCCTATTTCGTCCCGCCAACTCTCATTTTATGATTTCATATCAGGAATGAATTTAAGACATATTGTAAGTTCTTTACTACTTCAGCAGACTATGTGCTTACAAATAGTTGCGTATGGCCTGAACCCACTGAAATGCTTAGGAACTAATTATACTCTGTTGATAGTGGAGGTTTTTGTTGTTTCAGGGGGTGGAACATCGAGGTCATGTGCCCCTAATTATACTCTGGAAAATAACATTACCGTACTTGCCTGAATGGTTCCAGTCCTAGCTGGTTGTTTCATTGATGGCTGAACCCGTGACGCTGGGTTCAAGTTTAGAACGCAATGTTGTGCACTCTGAGGAATGAATCAATCTGGCCATGCGCTATGTTGTCCTTCTGGCTACCGTCTGAAGATGGTGCTACGAAGAAGAAGTGCGCTTGGGGCTGCGATTGAGACTGCTGAGGTGGGAAACGTTGAGGCGCCCTGGATGTGGTCGTCACCAACTGAGGCTGGTAACGTTGCTGCTGTGCTATCGTCCGCTGCTGCTGTTGCTGCTGCGCGTACAGTTGCTGAGACTGCGCTAGAAGTGCAGCATGCTGCTGTTGTTGCTGCTGCTGCTGCTGCTGTTGGTAGTACTGCTGTGGTTGGTAGTAAGGCGACTGTGTCGACTGATGCACGTATGGTTGCAGACGATGCTGCAGGTTCAGATCTCCGTTGGTGTGCGCCAACTGCTGGTACAGCACTGTGTTGTATTGGCCAGTGGATGGGTCGAACAACAGCTCACTGGAGTAGATAGGGTTGCTGGATGGCACTTTGCGGGCTTGTTGAGGCTGTTGGGCCTGAGCCGGGTGTCTCACTACCTGAGGTGGCTGTGTTTGAGGCTGGTAGCGAGCAGTCACTGGTCTTACTGGACTTGGGGTTGTCAATACATTGTTCTCCACCTGGAATTTCCTCAGTTCCTCATCAAAGTCCACGTTTTCGGTAGAGCTCGAGTATATGGAGGCTGTAGGAGTAGGTCGAGTGACAGTGCTTGACGGACTGGCGTACACAATGCTGGGTCGGGGTGTTACAGCCAGTTGCACGAGCTGTGGACGGTAGGTCGTAGCAGGTAGTTGACTGCGGACAGTAGATGCAGCAGTGGGAGGTCTGGGTGTGATACGGATGGGAGTGTTGGACTGAGAAGGTTCAAAGTAAGAAGGAGTGGACTGGATGTAGTGAGTTCTGCCTGACGTTGGCGTGTACAGCTGTTGTGGCTCATTATCGATTTCGTCTTCATCTCGACTGTATGTTTGTTGGAATACTGTGGTTGCAGGTCGAGGAGCTACTGTCACGGGTGAGGCAGTGGGACGCAGAGGTCGCAGAGGTCTCAGAGGACCTTTGGGGATGTTCTCCTCTCCACTCTCCAAGGGTTGATCCTTCTCTTCTTCGTCCTGACCAACGGCATTGGGGTCACACGGATTGCCTGACACGTAAGTAAACTCCCTCTTGTTTCCATCTGGGTCAACGTATCCATACTTGCCCCTCACAACACAGTCTGTTCCGCGAGTTTCTTCCTTGAAACTCCCGTCAGCTGCTTCATAGCCAAAAGTGAACGAACCGTCATCGTTGACTTTGCTGTAGTTGCGGATGGTTTGTACTGGAGGCTGTTTGGTGGTTTCCTTGACCTTCGACCTGGGCGTGGCGTAGTTTCGTGCAGGGGAGAGAGCTGTTCGGAACTGCTGCTCGGACACGTCTGTCTGTGTCCGCACTGAAGGACGACCGTACAGCCCGTTGTAGGCGTCACTGGAGACCAGCACCACGCCTGGTGTTTGCGGATCTCCCACTGGAAGTCTCTGTGGTTGGGTGGTGTAGTACTGGACCTGCTGACTGCCTCTCTCCTGGTCCTCTTCATCTTCCACGGGACGTGTTCGTACAGTGACACGCCGAGCCTCACATGTTGCGGACAGTAGGGCCAACATCCCTACCAGCAGGGGCAGCGTCTGGAACACAAACAACCCATAGTTGAAATTACAACAATTTAATTGATATTTAAATCAACGGTGTCAAAGCTAGGGTAGGGAGGGTGAACATTTACTCCAGCTAGTATTTTAGGTTTGACGTGTCTGTTGCGGGGTTTCGCCTAGGTGCACCAAGTCGGGCTCAATTACGGGAGGTAGTGAAAGATGCACTACCCTAGCGGTGGTCCGGGCAGGGTATACCAAGAGCCCACTGATGAGCCTGACTTGGTACATCTGGGAGAAACCGCATAGCAGACACGTCCAACCTAAAATACTTGCTGGAGTATAATAAATGGTCGTGAAAGCCAGTATGTCATCTTTTATGAATGTAACATATTACTCTAGGTGGGGAGAAATGATGATAGCCAATACCCATACGTTTTCTTTCACCCTTCATCATAAATAATATGCTCAATAAATTTAATATTATATTGTAGATAGGCTATGTTCTGTGAAGGGAATATCTTGTGCAGACAAATGAGGTAACCATTGCAGGTCATCCGAAGCAGCTATATATAAGGGGAACGATGGTTACACTCAGTATTTAACGATGTCCTTAGAGAGATACAAAGACATTAACGTCCATACAAGTCAATCACACCCCGTAACTTCATAATAAAACTCGTCCAAACCTTGACACTCCCTTATAGCCTATTTAACTACTGCGATGTTGTATTAGTAGATGCTACAGGAGAACAAAACTAGAAACTTCAGAGAGCTTTAAATTACTACATTAGGTTTATTTTCTCCTTAAAATTTCCCTCACGTGCCTCCTTTAATGCTCTACTTTGATGGTTAAAAGTAGAAATCTGCGCATATATATATTTCCTGAAGGACATCCGCCCGGCATTCCGGGAGACCATAAAGATCCAGAATAATACACAGTGTAGGTACATTGTTGGCTCTACAGTACATGTACATAAGTCATTACGATACACCATATAAATGGTTATGTAGCATGTTGAGTGAAGCTCTCAATATGCCCAAGCAGATCTTCTCAAGATCATCCTCGATGATGCCAAGCTTCTTGAGGATATCCACGACGAACTTATAAGATGTTCCACGAGCTCCGAATAGAAGGCCATTCACTTTCCATGCATTTTTAGGTAAGTTATATCTCTCACTCAAGTGAGGTATGCACGGTCGGTAAATAGCCTCTTTCTCCTCGTTGACTCGTACGGCTTGCGGAATGTCCACTTCCATTCGTACCGTGGGGTCCAGGACCAAACCCCTTCCATTCTTCCTGTCAATGGCAACGATATCTGCTCTACGGTGACTATTGACTTCTCAATGAAAGTACAACTCACTATATCTCTTGTAATTTCGTTTTTTCTTTTTCTATCATGATCGTCAAACGTGATCCGGATCTATAATATTGCAATTCCTCTACATAATTCAACTGCCTTCAGTAACTCTTCCCTCGTGTCGGGAATTAGAATTTGAAATAAATGTCCTCGTGACTTTAGAAACTTTCAAACGTGCATGTACAGATTTTCTCTTGAATTCTTTGGCCAGCTAGAACAATTTGTGTATGAGTTTGTGAGTGAATGAATATAGTAAAACTTTGTTAGTTGTTATTACTTATTGCGGTATGTAATGTTTATAGCTTAGTTAACAACTCATTGTTGTCACTCCTTTGCTTAGTATTTAAGTTTGCTAGGTTAAGAATGACATCTGTGAGTATTCATTTGTAACAAGCTGCATTGTGTGTGGTTAGTGTAAGAGAGGCCCAAGAGACCTAACTTCGTCACAATAAAGGCACCAATAATAATAATAATTATTATTATTATTAATCAGTGCTTAAAAATAATTAAGGGGAACTCTCAGTTGTAGTCGACAAAACATCACGATCATGGAATTTTCGGCAATTTGCAAAGTCCGGTCATTGTTTGTGTTCGAATCATTGACTTTCAGGTTTTTCGATATTTCGTTATTCGTTATCTTCATCCTTCAAAACTAACCACACGCACAAAATAACAACATACCCCATCTCCAAACACTAGCCAGCATGCTTATAAGAACGGAGTGCCAAGTTGCCAACCAAAAGAAACTGATTCGATAGATCGATTAAAATCGAGCATTACTCGAAATCTCCTCCAGCTGTTGTGAACAGCGCGTTGACGCCAGTTGATCGATGAACTTTCAAGTCGGAAGTTATATTAGCCCGACTAGATACAAAGGTACCAATATTTTTTCTTAAACAGTTTTCAAATAATAAAGGGGTACGCGTACCCCCGCGTTTCCCCTGAAAAAAAAAGCACTGAATTATTATTATTTATTTATTTTATATTTTATGGCCAACATTGGACACTATAATCAATTATACTTAGCCTTAGCCAATTTAGTTCTTCTATTTTGCCAATAGGTTTACATCCTCTCAGATGTTAACTTCTTTTCTGCAGCAGAGAACACCCTTCCTTTAGCTGTATTATTAATTTTGGTTGATAGTCTAATATGTGAGTCTTGAGTTCCTTGATGTCATTCTTAATTTCTGTGATCCATTTAATCCTGGTATTGCTATTCCATAATTTTTCTAATAATTCTAGTTTCCGGTGTTCGAGGAAGATGTCAAAAAAATGAGATCCATTTCTTTGTAATTGTACTCCATTATAATAATAATAATGATGATAGTAATAATATAGTGCCGGCCTCGTGGTGTTGGGGTAGCGCACCTGCCTCTCACCCGGAGGCCCCGGGTTCGATCCCCGGCTCCGTCATGGATTTTAAAACTGACGTGAGGGTTGGAACGGGGTGCACTCAGCCTCGTGAGGACAACTGAGAAACTGTCTGACAGTGAGACAGCGCCCCGATCACGAATACCAAGATTAACGGCTGAGGGGACCCGACGCGCTGATCACGCGTCACCCCAATATATGCAGGCCAAATGGCTGGGCAGCGGTCGCTTGGTCGGCCTTACCCCGTCATGGGCTGTATAGTGCCAGGGGTTGACTTTTTTTTATAATAATAATAATAATAATAATAATAATAATAATAATAATAATAATAATAATAATAATAATAATAATAATAATATATTGCCAGTGGATCTATTTACTGTAAGTAACATTTTAGAGTCTGTCTCTTCATTATTTTATAAGAAGTGAATATTGCTTACAGTACATCTTTTGTGAATATGTCTACAACTGTATGATCATCTGTATGTTACTTCTCCATGGGGAAATGCCGTTTCTGCTCCTGCAAGTTCATCTTGAAATCTAGGCTACCTTCTTTATAATGAGCTAGGGGTTTTGAGGAGACCTCAAATTTAATATAACAATCCCGCTATTTTAGAGAGCACCAGCGCCTAGCAAGATGCAACATTCAGTCACAGCAGCGAGGCAAGTCATCAGCATTAAATGCTGACAACTTGGTTTATTCCAGCTGTAGTTTGGTTCAACGAGAGGCGTTGTTGTTAATTCATTCAAGGAGCTTGGGTCATCTTGGTTACCAGCTCCGTGTATTTGGGTGTGTGTTGAACGTGTCTGATAACATTGTGGGGTTTGAAGCCATTTTTTCAGTGTTGCCTTATTGAACAAGGGTTTAGTGCTTTTCAGTCGGTCAACACGAATATACCCAAAAGAGCTGAGTAATGCCCTAATCCTGAAATAAATTACATGAGATTAATAAATACACTAGGATGACCAGTCTCGATCGTCAAGCGATCATCATCAGATCCATTACACTTAGGCTATAAAATCTAAGTTTGAAAATACAGGTGAAAATATTTACAATATGTTCAATTATTTAGTTGCAGTATTGGTAATGCAACTGTCGGTGAATGCTAAATGTAGTATATATAGCTAATAGCTAATAGCTAACTGGTGATAGAAGTTCGGAGTTTGTATATTTGGAGTGATTATATGGTTGTAAAATATCAACTATGGTTAAACTGTAATATTACAGGCTACTACTTATCTGGTTGTCTCCCTCGCTGGAGCTACGAGCAGTTTCGTGTTCACTCTTACACCAGGTGTGGTCGACTGAAATGGGTTGTTATCTCAACGACACTGGTTTTTCCCTTTCTCCCCCCTGTTCCTATGTGCTGTGTGAAGTCAGTGCGATGTGTTTTTGTGGGATGTTGCCAAATCTAGATAAGATGTATGTTATTGAATGAGGTCGGTCTACAACTATTAAATACCGTGGAACATTCCTCGCCACGCGTGGACAAATAGCCATTCAAACTAAGCGCTGCCCGGTCTTTGAGGACGTCCCTGCACCTTTAATACTGCCGCGAATACCGGCCTTGGTTTATTGCAGAAAAACGTACATCGTACACCTGATCCTGATAACATTTACCTATTAAACTCCCCTAATTACCCCCCCCCCCTCAAATATACAAACTCCAGATTTCTATCACCATTTAGCATTTTACCTATCATCATATATACTACATTTAGCATACACCGACAGTTGCATTACCAATACTGCAACTAAATATTTGTACATATTGTAAATATTTTTACCTGTATTTTCAAACATAGATTTTATAGCCTAAGTGTAATGGATCTGATGATGATCGCTTGACGATCGAAACTGGTCATCCTAGTGTATTTATTAATCTCATGTAATTTACTTCAGGATTAGGGCATAACCCAGCTCTTTTGGGTACATTCGTGTTGACCGACTGAAAAGCACTAAACTCTCGTGTCTGAAAACCTGTATTCATGTGATGACTGTAGTAGTGTGTGTGTAACCGTAGGCCCATTGGCGACAGGGATGAGGTTAGGATATCTCTGGGCATTTTTCTGGAGGGAGTGCGCAAAAAACAGGGTAAACCACACTCAGGATAGCCGCTGTCAGTGCCGATATCTCAAGACATGAATCATCTGCCCTTGCGGCCGTGGTGCACAATTTAACGAGTATGGCTACGCCACGGGACTCAACGAGAGGCACACTCAACCCTTTATTCTGCAGCTCAAACTCGATGCACAGTGACGTAGGTTAATATTATTGGCACGTTATGAACAAAGAACCAACTAGAAACTGTTTATTAGTCACTCCTCACACGTACTACGGAAGTCTGTTCCTACGTGGAGCTGGCGAATGTCCAGACACGCAGCTGGCCATATTGTTGATCGTATCACCAGTGTCTCTTCCTTCCTATCAAGCCCGTTACCTCCCACCAATAGAACTGCTAAAAGATTAACTCGATATAATACACTGTGCACGCGATTCTTCATTTTAGATATCTGTCAAGAAATTTCATTCTGGTCTGAGAGGTGGAACTGAGTATACGGTACTTGGTCTCGTGAGAATATTTAAGGAGATGCAGATTTGAATCGCTTCTCATTCATCCTAGTAGGTTAGTGGGTTATCATGGTTTCTCACTTCCATTCCAGATAAATTTCAGGATGGTATCTAACTTGATACCATGGGCATGTCCTTCCTAATCCAGGTCCCAGTTACAATACCTGTCGCGTATACGTTTGTGATGGTCTTCCTACATGTGCCGTCTTTCCTATTATTTTCTTGATATATCTCACTGCCATGCTAGATAGTGTTTATGCCCATTCAGCAGCTTATTTCTCTCTGAAAAGGATTGCTTTTTACAAATTCCACAAAACAGACGTCCTTTTCCAAGGTTGATAATTTCTTAATATCCCCATCATAATGGACATTATACCAAATGCAGAAGTAACTTGGAATATTATAAATGAAAAAAAGAATTGAACGAGGAACAATCACAAATTTACTATTATCTTCATACAACTCTAACAAAGTCAACATAAAGAAACCTCACTATTCTTAGACGCCTTTATAATCGCTGACCGAAACCAGCTGAGTCAGTCTAAGCCAAAATTACAACAAGCATAGAATAGAGATAATACACTTTCTTCAGTGGAAATTTCACATATAGAGCAAACAACGCCAGTAGCAGATAAGCACAAGAAATCGAAGATCGATCATGATAATGTGGCCAAATAGACTACTGTATAAGAACATTGCAGCCGAATAACCATATTTTAATAGAACACCCGAGGGCTGCCAACAAGGTCAATTTTATGTAGTTCCAACCTTGGCTACCAGATGCTACTGTCACTAACACCTAGTGGCGAACGTTGGAACTTGATAGAGCGTTTCTAACCAGCCAAATATAACCTAGAAATTTTGCTACACACTACCAATTGCAGTGGTAAGTTCTTTTACATGCCTTAAATCTATGACATGGCCCCGCCGGCTTTACTTCCCCTCCGAAGGAAGGAATACTGAAGGATTTTAACGCTCTTTAAAATCCGACGATTTCGGCCGGGTTTGATCCCGTTATCTTGGGCATAGCAGTTCAGCACGCTACCCTCTACGCCACCTAATAGACACAGAATGTCATACTGATTCCATCTACACTCAAGTAAATAGGACTGATGATTACGATGTTCCAAACCCCTAAATGAAACTAAAAGAATATCGGTATCTACTTTACACTTAGCAAAGCTAGACGTGCTTTGAGCTTGACCTCTTAATATAGTGCAGTAATGTCAGCAGTCCCACCAGATCTGCAGATGGGCATTCACGATGAACAATGAATGGCACAACGCTGTACCACAAGTTGGTTGTGTAAAGGCAAAGGTTCGAGATTCGATTCCTGATTGTTCGATGACATTTTAACTCTCTAGGCGGCTTCGGTGGCGTAGTTGGTAGCATGCTGAGCTTCTATGCCCAAGATCGCGGGTTCATACCCGGCCGAAGTCGTCGGATTTTTTAAGAGCGTTAAAAATCCCTCTGTATGCCTTCCTTCGGAGGGGAAGTAAAGCCGGCGGTCCCATGTCATAGATTTAAGGCATGTTAAAGAACCTTCCACTAATTACACATGTGTGAAGCTAAATTGTATAGGTTAATAATGTAAACAACGCTCTTAAGTTCCTACGTTCGTTGCCAAGAGCCGACTGCGGTGGCGTCTGGTAGCTAAGTTCTGAACTAGTAGTCGTTGTCGGTGGCGTTTGGCGGCAAAAGTTGGAACTATTAGAAAAATTCAAAAGTCTGCAGTCCTTACTTGAATAAAAAAAAACAGATAACACACCCTAATACACTCATCACAATTAACACCGGTTATCAGACAGATTCTACACACACCCAAAGTACACGGGGCTACATTATCGCGTTGTCGCAGCCCCTTATCTTAAGAACCAACCAACCTTAACTCTCTAGTCAACATTTACTGCTTTTACTGTGGCTGCACCACCTGATATTATACCTGAAAGACTCATTTAGTCCTGGTGCGGTCGTCACACACACATAATATTTCGATGTACTGTAACCTGGTCGGTTTGTTACCAGCAGTTGTGTTGACTCATGATTTACTACTCAGTGTGAACTGAGTGACGCAATTAGAGCAGGACAGATTACTCAGTTTTATTGAATCGTGCCAAGGAAGACAAGTTTCCTACGCTATGAATTTTGCTCCGGAATTCACTCAATAATGTACAGGACAACAGAAGTAGAGGTGCTTATCAGCTACTACACTTTCAATACAAATCATTTTTCTATAACCCTCGTTGTGAGGTGGCTGCTTTCTTGGTTGTAAGTTAACCCCCGAGGTCCAGGCTCGATTTCCGGCGCGAACAAGTAATTTATAATTGAATTCCTGCCTGAGGGTTGGAACGAAAGACACTCAACTTCGTGAAGCTAAACTTAGAAGAGGTGGGGTTGATTCCAACACATGTTATCAGACAAAATTACACACACACAAAAGTACACGGGTCTAATGACAATACCCAAGCGCCTCAAATGAAACAACAACATAAAGAAAGATTCCAACCGTGGTTTCCCACTTCCATTCCACGCAAATACCGGGTTCCTAACTTAATGTCACGGCTATCTCCTTCTCAATCCTAGCCTAAACAACAAATGCAACTACTACAGATAGCACAATAATACAGGTTGACAGACAAATTCCACACACACACACACCCCAGTACACGCGGTTAAAAACAACGCTTTTCTAGTATTTCATGATTTAGTACATTTGTTTCATTTTAGGGAGAAGAAACATCTTGGTCATCAGCATCGTATATTTGGGCCAGTAACATCGGAGACGCCTCCGTTGTGTAGTGGTCAGCATGCTTCGCTGCCACCCCGGAGGTTCTATTCCCGACTCTTCCACGAAATTTGAAAAGTGGTATGAGGACTGGAACGGGGTCTACTCAGCCTCGGGTGGTCCAAATGAGTAGAGGGGGTTCGATTCCCACCTCAGCCGTCCTCGAAGTGTTTTTCCGTGATTTCCCACTTCGTCTTCGAGCAAATGCTGGGATGGTAGGCTACCAACCGTCAGGCCACGGTCGCCGCCTTCCCTCTTCCTTGTCTCTCCCTCCCATTCTCCCCATCCCGTCCCATCCCTCATGAGGCTTCCTGTTCGCTTTGCAGGTGAGGCCACCTGGGCGAGGCGCTAGTTCCGCCTCCCCAGTTGTATCCCCTGACCCGATGTCAAGGTCCAGGACACTGCCCGTAGAGGCGGCAACGATGGGATCCCTCGCTGAGTCCGTGAGAAAGGCTACCTGGAGGGTAAACTTACTACGAACGAAATTTCATCGGAGATCTTCCTTCCACCCTTGTACCATGTTATGTTATTAGTGGCTGATATACTCCAAGTTCTGCCCCCTTAAAACAGATAATACCATCACC
The DNA here is from genome assembly GCA_946902985.2 of Meconema thalassinum. NCBI lineage: Eukaryota > Metazoa > Arthropoda > Insecta > Orthoptera > Tettigoniidae > Meconema > Meconema thalassinum. The sequence goes on along the minus strand of OX336388.2, from coordinate 1,944,110,635 downwards.
TGTTTGACTGAGGATTTCACGGCCCAGAATACTAGATATCTTGTGAACTTCAGGATTCATGACGTGTGAATAGCTTTAAAAAGCCGGAGTCTTGAGCTGTTGTCAAAATATATGAGCTGCACCTCGTTAGAAGTAAACGCGTACCCCTACGCACAGCTCGAAGATTCCTGCCTTTAAAGCTATACACATGGCATCTGCTCAAAGTATTAGACGATTTCTACGGCCACCATTGTTGACTGGACATACCCTGTATGACCCACCGTGCAAGGTCGAAAGGTAAGCGTGGTAATTCCGAGTCCAGACGGTTCCGGTTCGATTCTCTGCTCTGTATTACTTTACTTACTTACTTCCTCAGTGCTACAGCCCAAGATGGGATTTGGCCTCCCTCACGACTCTCGTCCACTCTCCTCGATCCCGTGTAAATCCACCAGTGTTCCGACACAATCTTGAGGGTTTAGTAACGGGAATCTTTCACGGTGTGGGGTTGTCAGCCCCACGCCTAACCCCCAACCTGGAGGACCAGGGTACCGCTGGCCCATCACCTTAGGCTGGGGTGCCCCTGCCAGGATCTGAAGCTCCCGCTGGCACAGCCCGAAGGATCATTTGAATTCGCAAGCCTCCAAACACCCGGCAATATCTGATTGCCGTCTTCAAGGAGACGGTACCAGTAGGAGGTTCTGCTCTGTATTGGAGGACTAAAATCCTGGTATGAGAGTTGTACTGAGGTGCACTCAGCTTCGTCAGGACAACAGAGATGAAAGATTGTTTCAAAAACCGCTGTCATTAACCCAAGAAGTGGTATCCCATTTCAAATCCATGCTAATATCTGTAAGGTACTGTACTGTACAGTTTCTAACTTACGGCCATGGTCTTTTCCCTCCCAATCGTAACCCTAATTGTTACAAGTACGAGTACATACACCACGATAATACAGGTTGTCATCTGAGAGATTCCATAAGCATAAGTGCATGGGGCTGGCGATCATAATGTCCCTAGCCCCTTTAATTGATTTTCACTGCGATTGAAACCGCGATCTTGGAAACATGATTCAATGTTGTAATTTGCGGCGGTGGATGATGGAAGTTATGACAGGTTAATCACACAGCTAACCAGCAACGTAATTGTGCACTGTAAATTACGAACAATTCCAGTGAGGATTTGCAGTTCAAAGGTCGGAAATTTGAATCATGGTGCTGATGACTAAAGATGTATAATTTAAGTAATAAAAGCAAACACCAATCAATAGGAACTCATGACCATAACATGTTTTATGTGAAAGAGAAAGAGTCAATACCGAGATTGGTGGTTAACTTAAGAGTCACAGCTGGGTGACTTAACCAGAGAAAGTGGAGTAGTTTACTTTCTCAGGTCTTTTCCCCGGGCTCTCTGTATCTGTGTTCATCCATTGTTATTCCAGTTCACTTCATATTATTATTATTGCCATCATTATGATTTACAGTCCCAGCCTTGGATATCGTAAGACAATATAATCATCCATCCGTGTCTCGGTGAAAGGCACCTCCTGCAACACGGGGACCAATAAAACAAATAGTCCCTTCCAGCAAATTTCAGATGATAGAGGATTATATCAGGGGTGTAGTTCCTTGCACGCAACGTGCTTATTGCACATGTTACGATGGTGTAATATTTGGAATTAACATTGCCCATCTGTTATAAGAGCCAGGTCCACAGTCTGTACTTTTGAATACCTCGTTGAATCTTGGTTAAACCCCGTGGTCGCTCTCTTTTACAATATTCGTAATTCTTAATTTATTTCTTAATCTTCAACTGGGGTGGATATTTGCTTCCTCTAGGACCACGTCGTTGTGCCACCCTTGATGTACGGATTTGACTTCCCGTTCAGGAAAATCACAATTGAAAATAGAGCTCCATGTTGCATATCTCGGAAGGTATGCATGGCAACTATTGTCACGGATGTAGATAATAATATTTCAGATTAATTTTTGGGAGCCCATATAATTATGACAGTGTTGCCAACATGTTCCTAGGTCCAATTTCCAAATACATGTACAGTAACTAGCGAATTATATCGTCTCCGTTTAGGAGGGGCTGACAACCTGCACGTTAGAGCCATTAAAACAAGAATTATCATCGTCATCATCGTCTCAGTTTACCTATAGTTGAAGTACTTAAAGCAGGGCCATTCAGTCATTGCGCTCCAGGAGCAATGGGCAGTCAGACTAGTGCTCCTTCCCCCACCACCACTACACTGTGGCAGCGAGGAGACAGACGATGACTAGATACGTACGTACAGTCGTGCAGTCGACGGCTCTTGTGGGATTGTTGACATATTAATAGGGCCGTTTTGCCATAACAAATATACCGCATATACAAATCGAATGGTACTCCGATGTATGGAATACGCAGGAAACGAACACAAGTGTTAAGTAAAGAATATTGTGCTTTATTCCAAACTGAAATGTGAACATACACTGGTCAAAACAATTAGGGGATCAGTTGAGATACCTAGGTTCTGACGTATTGTCATCGGCAGAATGACCTAAAATGTTTCGTCGTCTTTCTTGTCGGTTCTACGGAGTGGAGACAACAACAATACGGCAATCGAGATAATGGTAATAACAGAAAGTTGTTGCAGACGGGGTTGGTGTGGAAGTGTGTTTACTCTACCGAACGAATGACACAAGCAGTTGGGTTCAGATGGTGTATTGAGCAGGTTGTGCAATGCAACGACAACGTGGCTTACCCGAAGGTATGGCATGGAGAGCCATAGGAAGGTTGGAACCGGGACAGATACAGAGGGAGGTGGCTGCAGCTATTGGAGTGTCCCAGTGTAATTTCCAGGACCTGGACGCGATTTCAGACAACAGGAACCGTTAAAAGAAGGCCAGGCCAAGGTCGTCCACGGGTATCATCAGCAAGAGATGACCGTTATCTCCGGTTAACAGCCCGTCGAGACAGGAGGCTGAATGCAACTCAGCTGCAACGCACCCTCCAGGCGGCAACAGGACGCGCAATATCAACACAAACTGTCCGAAATTGCCTTCGGGAAAGTGGCCTTTACGCAAGGAGGCCTATGGTGTGTGTCCCAATAAAACCACGCCACCGTTTAGCCCGCAGAAACTGGGCGGAGGGACATCAGGATTGGCATCATAACGAATGGCACCGGGTTTTGTTCACAGATGAGTCAAGATTTTGTGTTCAGCCGGACATTCGTCGTTCCCTCAACTGGAGTGAACGTGGAACTCGGAACAATCCCGCTTATGTGCAGGAAACAGCACCATACCATAGCGGTGGGCGAATGGTGTGGGCAAGAGTCAGTATTGGCGGACATACGGACCTCTATGTCGTTCAGAATTGCGCTTTGACTGCTCAGAGGTATCGAGACGAGCTCCTTCGACCGTTTGTTGTGCCCTACGCTAGTGCCATAGGCGATGGTTTCATTCTGGTGGACGGTAACGCACGTCCCCACAGAGCTGCACTGCTGGACAACATGCTTGACGATGAGGGCACTGAACCAATGGAGTGGCCTGCTTGTTCACCGGACTTAAACCTGATTGAGCATGTCTGGGATGCACTTGGCAGACGCATTGCAGCCAGACCAGCACCTCCCACAACGGTTGCCGAGCTGGATATTGCACTCATGGAAGAATGGCCAAGTATCCCTCAAGAGCTGATTAATAACCTCATACTGTCCATGTCACGCAGGTGTGCAACTGTCCTGGCCGTCCGAGGTGATCACACACCATATTAGAGGGCAACGAGAATGACTTTTTCACTATTATGGTAGCCCCATGGTGCCTCGCTCTAAGTAAACGCCATGTAAATCTCCAGTAAAGAGTTGAGACAGCACAATATCGTACTGTAGCACACACAAATTACAATTGTAACCGAACTCTGAATAAAAGACGTTACCATATGTATCATGTGAATGATATCTCACCTGATCCCCTAATTGTTTTGACCAGTGTATTAGAGAGGAAAATTCAACAACAAATTGAGTTCTTTTTTACACATTACATCTCTGTTGCACACTAAACATTTGGCATGCCCTTTATAAGCTGTACAGAAAAATGAAATTTCCCATTCTGCTTTATAGACTGCTGCTTCACCACTCCTTTTTGTATGCTGTTCAGTCATGACTACTGCGAAACTGATTTTCTTACACGCTGTCAACAAAGCGCCTTGGACTAGACTAGCGACTGATGGATCGGCTGCACACTTCAGCGCGCTCAGCCAGCCAAGCTCGTCCCACCACTTCTGAAACTACCTTCCAACAAAGCGATCGGAGCACTGGCTTAGAGCTCGGTCGGAGCGCTGTCTGGATGGCCCTGACTTAAAGGAAAGCTAGGCGTTATGAAATCAAATATAGCTTCATTTTAATTTACGTCTGTTCGTCTGCCGTTATCTATTTATTACCGACAGTGGTGGCTACGCTCACTAAATCGCAGCGTTAGGCTATGGGGCCAAGCTCTCTGCTCACTCGGTAGACTTAGGTTTGAGCCCCATCATCGGTCGTCGTTGGAATGATTTTCCGTGGTTTCCTATTTTCAACTCCAAGCAAATGCTGGGACGGTACCTTCTGACAGGCCACGGCCGCTTCCTTCCACATCCTTGCCCACTTTCATCCATTCATCTCATCTCTCATTCTGACGCGCATGTCGCCCACGAGCGTCGACTAGAGAGACCTGCACTCGGCCTCTCCACGACCAAAAACAAATCTATTTATCACAGAATCACGCTCAAACTAATACAGTGAGTTTTTATATTTGAGGCGAACGTGCAGTTTATACAGAGGTTTCACATTGAGGAAGAAGTATTGTCTCCACCATACAATATCTGATCTATCGCCGTAGCTTAGTTGGCAAGCGGTGTGACATACAATCCGAAGATCAAATCCAGGAGCTCATTGAAAGAGGCTAAGCTAATTGTGGGTTTCCCTAAATACTTCAGTCAAATGCTGAAATTGTAACTTTTATCAAATATGAGGCAACTGACCATGTCCCAGATCTCGACAGTGTTAATCACACAGATAATGTAGGCCTACTAGTGTGTGTATTTGTAATAATTGGGGTTACTATTGGGAGGGAAAAGACCATGGCAATCAAACCTGGACCTCAGATACTGTAGAATCAAAGTTGGCGTTACCAATTACACCTATTATACCGCATATACTGTAGGCTATATACAAGCTCTATTTCTCAAACCGTTATAAGCATTCTGTCACAGCTATGATACTGAATAACTTGGACAACCTCCAACATAATTACGTAATCCCAAAACAATTGAGCACTGCATAACATTTGACGATACCCAGATCGTTCCAGAAACGTATTGTAGCATTCCTGCATAACCGGTTATATTGGGTGGTTACTATTCAACAATAATACTGCATCTTGAGCACTCGCCAGTTAGCTAACACGTTATAATCGACAGTCAGTGCAACAAAATATGGGACAGTGGTAAGTTCAAATACTACCGTCCACTATCCTTAAATTGTCGTTCCGTCGGTTCTTATTTCTACTATTTTTCATGCCTTTCCCGAAGCCAAGGTCACAGCTCCATACGTGCATGCATAAAATAGCTATGCCCAAGATCGCGGGTTCAAACCCGGCCGAAGTCATCGGATTTTTTAAGAGCGTTAAAATCCTTCAGTATGCCTTCCTTCGGAGGGGAAGTAAAGCTGGCTGTCCCATGTCACAGATTTATGGCATGACAAAGAACCTTCCACTAACTACACTTGTGGAAGCTAACATTTGTAGGTTAGTTTGATAACGCTATATTAGGTCTAACGTTCGCCGCCAGGTGCTGACTGCGATGACATTTAGTAGCTACGTCTGCAGCTAGGTGTCGTGGACGGTAGCATTTGGTAGCAAACGTAGGAACTAATTGAAAAATATTAATCGTCTGCAGCCCTTCTACCTGAATCACAGATAACACTCACTAATACAGCCATCACAATTAACACCGGTTATCAGACAAATTCTACACACACCCAAAGTACACGGAGCTACATGATCGCGTTGTCGCAGCCCCTAAACTAAGGAACCAACCAACCGGCATAAAATAGACATAACAACAAAGTCTAACAGGTCTCTCAGAGCAAGAATATCAAAGGACTAATGACCATAATTTTCCAGGTTTCTAAATGAAACAACAAAGCTGTAGTGATTGTTCCACTTGGACTAGATCAGAGGTGTCCATACAGACTGACGCTAACCGCCCTGCAGCGATGGTGGGGGAAGATTATAATATGTCTGTCTCTCTCGCTCGCTTTCTCGTCTCACTCCCTCCCGCACTGCCTTCGCTGTGTTGTGGTTGATTGGTCGAACGTCAAGCGGTATTCAGTATATTGTAAATATGAAAAAAAATTGAAAGAAAAACGAAAAAAAGGAGATATACAGCAATAATGTGGCCGAAATTACAATGCCTTCTATGAGTTCCTTGATACTCTATCAATATTTCTCAATGTTCTAATAAAAGGCACGTGAACAGTTTGTTTGTTTGTTTGTTTGTTTACATTACATTCGGTGCGCTAGCGATCCCAACTTGACCCGGCAAGACATGGCGAAGATATTTTGCAGCGCCGACAGGCAGCCTAGCCAAGAGAGGCAAGAGCCAGTCTGCCGGCGCGGCGGTTGGTGCAGCATAGCTGGCACGCCGAGCGTGCAAAGGCTGGACGCCACTCAACTAGATAATCAGCATATCTGGTTGGGTACTGGAGGGTCATTGGTTTGAGTGCCGAGAATATCACGCATGTCAAATTCGAGGTGCTAGGAAAATACACATACAGTATATGCAGTGTTATATATTGTTGAAAAATGCATTCCTAGTACACAGAGTTTGGCACGCTTCCCGGCGTAGTAACTAGCATTTGAGGCTGTCACCGCAGAGGCCAGGGTACGATTCCAGGAATTTAATTTAATTCTGGTCAGAGGGTTAGAACGAGGTTCACTCAGCCTCGTTAGGTAGAACTGAGTAGGTTCAATTCCCACCTCACCTATCCTAGGAACGGTTTACCGTGGTTTTCCACTTCTATTCCAGTAAATACCAGGTTAGTTCCTAACTTAAGACCATGGTAACCTCCTTTCAAATCCTAGCCTCAATTACAATTTATACACCACTGCAGCCATCACCATGACGCAGGTTACCAGACAGATTCCAGAAATACTCAAGTACACGGGGGATTAATGACCACGATGTCTCGATACCCCTAAATGAATCAACACCATGATAATCCTCTGCATTTGTCATAGTTTTGTCGACGATATTGCACCTAATTATCTACTGGACGTTTGATGTTAAGGTAGGTCAAGTTAAACCCTTTTAAACAATATCAGGGCACCTTGCTTAGCTTGTTGGAGAAGGGATAGTGAATCATCAGCCCCGTACACATACAATGTGTTGAATGGTTGTTTATGCGATTGTGGTGTCTGATGCAGTGATTGTTATTTTATAAAGGAGTGGTGCAGTACATCAAGGTCATATGCCTCTAAGGAGGAAGAATCATTGGAACTGAGCAAGGAGTTGGAAGGAAGCAGCCGTAGTCTATCAGAAGGAACCACCCCGGCATATTCTGGACTTGATGATGTGAAACCACGGTAAACCATTTCAAGGTCGGGTGACGGGAGCGTTTGAACCCACTCGTCTCCCGAGTGTGGAGGTAGGCTGGCCCCATTTCGTAGCACGTTAATAACACACAGAGCTGCCACGCTCGGTAATTGTGGTTACTGCATTACAGTCCAGTAGTAATTATTTTGGAGATAGGGAGGGGAACTTTCCCAGAAACAAGAACTGCACAAGAACATAATGGAACATTTCAAGGAAACACTGTGGGCATAGAAAAGTGATTATCAGTCAAAAATTCAGTTATCATAATTTCTGGACTCTATGTATTTGTATTTACTGTAAGGAATTTATAGTTGGAATGTTTCGGATTTCACGAACAGAGTAAATAAATAGGTACAGCAATAATACCGTATCTCTTGGGATTTCACTCAGATGTACCGGTTCGGCTCGCAAGTAGACGATCAGTAGAGCCCGTCTGGACTTCCTGTGGAATAGCAAGTTCTTGCTACGTCCTATTTTAGAAGCTTATGACAGTGCTTCTAGGCTAGAGGACTTTAGAGCACAGTGTAGCTTCCTATGGACGTTGAAAATCCCTAAGTATGTCTTCCTTCGGAGGGGAAGTAAAATCAGCGGGCCCATGCCTTAGATTTATGGCATGTAAAAGAACCTTTCGCTTACTACATTTGTGTGGAGCTAAATTTCTAGGTGGCATTCGATTAGCACTCAATTAGGTTCCAACATTCGTCGCCAGGGGCTGGTTGCAGTGGCATCTAGTAGCCAAGTTTGGAGCATTTGGTAGCAAAAGTAGGAACTACTTGAAATTGATCGTCTGCAGTCCTTACCTGAATTACATACAACACACACTAATACAGCCATCACAATTAACACCTGTTATCAGACAGATTCTACACACACCCAAATTACACGGGGCTACATGACCGTGTTGTCGCAGCCCCTAAACTGAGCAACCAACCATTCAGTGACAGCTTAGTCACTGGCTTAAAAGACCCAGTATCATTATTAGTCACTGGTTCGCTCAAGGAGTAAACGGAGCGGCATGATCAAGCATGACGTAAGACAAGGTGACATTATTTCCCCTTTATTAACAACCTGTGACGTAGGGTTGTGCTTGAGATATGCAGCCCGGGTCTCACATTCTACCAGTCGGACAAGGTTGGTAGCGTGTCCTTAAACTTGTTCCACATCCACTCAACGTGTTGATTACATCTTAATAATATTATGAGGTGGTGTCTAATAATAACAATTTTAAATGGCATGCAGGTTTTTATACATTGTTGTTGTTGCTTTGATTAGGGGCTGAACACCAACCTCGAGTGCTTACATATGCAATGTGTGTTTAAATGGTCTAACAAATTATGTTATAGTGGTTATTGAAATACTGTGTATCTAATAAAATGCCCAGGAATTCGTGTAAGTTCCTCCGGACTTGAACTAAGGTGCCATCCCGGCATTTGCCTGGAGCGAGTATGGAATCCTGGGAGATACCACTGTCAGTAACTAAATTCCCACCACGATCTCCGAAGACCAGGTACAAATTGCAGTCATGGATTGTGACATAGCGCTCTCGCCTAAGCTGATGAGATTGTTGTCTTGTTTCCTTGCCGTTAGGGTCGTATTTATAAGTGGACGTTCTGGGTAATAACCCCGGGGCACACAATCTTGGAGGGCGCCTATTTTAAAGTATCTGTGCTTTTTGTCCTTTGTTAGTACGCATTCCATTTCCTCCAAGTTTTTACTTCAACTTTATCTAGACATAAAACAAACCACGATGGTCTTTCGTTGGCCCGTGTTGATGTATCAAATTACGAATATTTTTAGCCTACTTTCGATTTTTGCAAAAAAAAAAAAAAAAAAATGTGTGAATACTCTGAATGTCCCCCTCCCCTATCAATTCGAACACGGTGAAACCGAATTAAATGAAATATAGTACAGAGGTAGCACTAGCAAAGGGCACCTCAGTGTCATGTTTTATATCGCCGCCATCTTGACGAAAACGTAATGGCGGTCACCCAAATGATAAAAGCTTAAATCAAATTGACCAACCTAATCATCTGATCTCTACCAAATTTTGCAACATTATACCTATATGTATGAAAAAAATCTTTTGACCTAACTACAAGGTCATCAGCTCAATAATTTGCAGATGGTGGCCATGTATGTGTGCAAATGGATTCCCCCTATCTATTCAAACACGGTGAAACCGAATTGAATGAAATTTTGTACAGAGGTAGCACTAGCAAAGGGCACCTCATGTTAATGTTTAATATCCGTATAACACGTTGTATTTCAACAACCTACTACAACCAACATTCAATTATACTCCTTGAAAAGGACAAAGCGTCATAACAATACCCATGCATTTAGGAGAAAGTTGGCTATATGTTCTTTACGGATTTTTTTTTTCAATTTTCAAGATATACATCTTTTATATTAATAATTAATAAATAACTCACTGAATGTCGGGACATGTTTCAGATTCGCATCCTTCATCAGCCATTACAGTCCTTGTACTTTAGGCGCTAAACAAAACACACCTCTCGCATGGATCAAATATAGGGGTTGTCTCCTAAGTTATGTCGTTTTCTTTAAGAACATTTTATCTGGAAAGTTTTCTGACAAGAAATTACTATTCTTAGAACAACAATTATCATCAACATCATGATAAAAATGTGTATTTTTAAAGATATAACAGCATATCCATGATTAGATGTATCGCAGTGTAGCGGAGGAACTTATGACATTTATGAAATTCATTTATTTACGCGGTTTCATTCAGTGGCTTTTTAGCGACCTTTGTTTGTGACTCAGGGTAAACAATTTTGTTTGCAGCATAGCTCGTATCGAATTCCTCCTGGTGCAATATCTCTGTGTTCACGTGGCTAGATAGGTGAAATGACCAGCCAGTCAGTCAAATTAATTGAAAGCATCCTTTTGAGCTACTAAAGGACGTGGGAGATAGGGGAGGACTGATCAAGTGGTCAAGTGGTAGGAGGGTCTGCTCAACTCGATAGTGGCTAAGCCAGTGTTTCTCACCAGCCGAGCCGTGGACCAGCGCCGGACACGGCGAGCAATTTCACCGGGTCGTACAGTTTATAAATGCTTATGACTCTTATTTCTTTATCACCAACGTTTTATCACAAGCGTGCAAATAGGTTAACGTGCATTTTATTTTTGAAATTCAGCACTGCCCATGATAGTTGTTGTTATTGCTGATTCTTGTGATATCATGGTCATTCAGCTCCTTGTATGTGTGTAGAGTTTTGTCTTGTAACCCGTGTTATTTTGGTGTCATTAGTAGTGTGTGTATTTATAATTGAGACTAGGAATGGGAAGGGATGGGCGTAGTCTTAATTTAGGAACATCCCTTTATTTGCCTGGAGTAGAAGCGAGAAACCTTGGAAAACCACTTATAGGATGACTGAAGTGGGAATCGAAGCCAGCTCATGGGCTAATGGGGATGAGTGCGGCTTGTTCCAACCATCAGACCAGAATTAGCCTATGTTTCTTGTCAGAGCAGGGAATCGAACCCAGGACCTTTAGGACCGGAGTGTACCCCAAACCCCGCGGTGTAGTCGTGATCGTTAACTTGTGCACCATGGCTACTCGGGCAGCTGCAGAAAGTTTGGCGATCACAGGTTCGAATCCTGGCGCTGACAGTGGCTATCCTGAGAGACAGGCTTCTCCACACTCACTCCAGGCAAATGCCGGGATAGTGCCCCAATGCAAGTCCCAGAGCACCTATCCCATCCCTGTCCCTTATATAGTTACACGCACTATTACAGTCATCACAGAAATACAGCTTATCAGACAAGGTCAACACACACCTAACTACACGGGGATCATGATCAAGAAGTCCCAAGCCCCTTAAATTAATTAACAACAACAACGCACCCAAAAAGCACAGAAGGCTGCTCCATGGCATTTAGCAGCTCTTATACAGGGTGCCAGGAAATGTGCTCCGCAGTGGCTACATGCTGCAACAAAAGGTAGCGTCAGCCGTTTAGTTGGCAGCACGGTGTTCTGGGCAGGGTAGCGCTACAGTGTGGATGTAGGCTGTCAAAATCGTCAGTGTGTATTGCAGTTAGCGAACGTTAGCTAGATTTTTGGAAGAGTGCAACAGTATACAGGTGATCATGTTTACTACTGAAGAGAGATTTATAGGAGGTATACGTTTATCGCGAAGGTGATTGGTTTACAGAAAATGTAAAACTAAAATTTCAGGCGCGGTTTCCTAATTCAAAGTGTCCAATCCAGGATACCGTTCGTGATTAGATAAGTAAATTTCGTGTGACCGGCTCACAAACTAATCCTAAAACGATTGGTGAACTTAAAGTGAATATAATTAATTATGTGCAGTCCATTACGCAAGAAATGTTAGTGAAAATCTTCGACCATGTGGGTAGACGTGTTGAAGTCTGTCTTCTAACATCTGTTATGCATGGCTGTGGTGAGAGCAAAGTTTACCGTGCTGCCAACTTAACTGCTGACGCTACCTGTCGCAGCAGCATGTAGCCGCTGCGGAGAACATTCCCTGGCGCCATGTGCAATACCTATTAAGCAGTAAACCTGAAGGCTGGTTGGATCCTCGAAAAGCACCTCCATAGGTTATGGTGTAGAAACCCAGAGATACAGATGACCTCGCTAATCATCCACTTATAACAAGATAATCATCATTATCATCATCCAATCCAACAAGCCAAGGTAGTGTTATAATGAGGCATATTAGGCAAGATGAGAAGTGAGATACTGTAGTTGCCATAGAGTCCCTTACTTACCCACTACATCAGCACAGACCCTATGGATGGAATTTTTCCCAGCAACCACAATAACCAGCTGTGTCTCTTAAATGTACACACAACTCATTCCTCAGCAGCTTCCATATAATCTCAACAATAATGGAAAGGAGAGCCGGCCCCGTGGTGTTGGAGTAGCGTGCCGTCAGGAATTATAGAAACTGAAGTGGGGGCTGGAACGGGGTGCACTCAGCCTGGTGAGTACAATTGAGTAGCCGTCTGACAGTGAGGCAGCGCCCCGGTCACGAATACCAAGATTAACGGCCGAGGGGACCCGACGCGCTGACTACGCGTCACCCCAATATCTGCAGGCCAAATGGCTGGGCAGTGGTCACTTGGTAGGCCTAGGCCCTCATGGAAAGGAGATTTTGGTGAACAGTCGCATTTTAATCTAGCATGTGCCAACAGACAGAAGTAAGAATACTGCGCCCATCAGAGATGACGGCAAGTATATGTGATCGCATTCCAGTAGCTACACTGAGGATTAGTGTCCGAGTGCTCACCTCATCATCACAAGGTTATGGGTTCGAATCCCTGCCGAGGAAGTTGGATTTTTCTGGGCGGGAAAATGCTATGGCAGTACAATTTGAACTATATCAGCTTCCTAAAGACCTCTTGTATTAAATTTGGTAACTACAAGACTTAATTAAATATCAGTGACAGGTCTCTCGCAGAGAGTTCCAGTTTCTCTGTAAGAGTCCGCCTCGTGGTAGGGATGGCTGTCACTGGGAAGTTGGGGTTCGATCGAGTCTGCCAAGACATTTAAGGGCTGGAACGAGGTTTACTTAAATGAAGAGATGTGGATTCGATTCCTACCTTAGCCATCCAAGAAGTGTTTTTTCCGAAGTTTCTCCCTTCTACACCAGACAAATGCCGGGACGGTATCTAACTTAAAGCCACGGCCACCTCCTATCTAACTCCTTGTCCCAATTACAAATACATATAATAGTATAGCCAATGCAATGGCACGCGTTAGCATACAGATTCCGCACATACATATGCACACAGAGCTACATGATCACAATGTCGCAAAGCCCCAAAATGAATCAACAACATCAACATTTCTCTGTTAGATAGTGGTGAAAATAGGTACGTTGAAATTCGTAAGTAGATTGCATATGTAGCTCTATATCAAACCACCTGGATTAATATTATTATGCATCTTGCGTATGCACTTACACATTTTCTTAATTATTCTTCTTCTTCCTTCGTTACGGCCAACTAAGGACCACGTCATGCCAACTGTTACTTCTGCATTTTAATTTTGACCCAGTACTCCTTCATTCACAATCGATGTTGCACCTTTCTCTCTGTCGTCCACGCCTTCCCAGGTTTTAGTTTCGGCTTAAGTCGAAAACTCCGATGTTTTTAAAGTTTTTCCCTAGGAGAGCCACGCTCCTGGATATCTTCACATGTTATCCCAATCTCCAAAAGATCTTTCTCTACTTCACTGAACCAGGCCCCCTTTGTCATTTTCTCATGGAGAAAAGCAAGAATTCGGTTGGATAGCTGTGTTGATTTCATTCGGGTTATGTGTCCATAAAAAGATATCCTCCTTTTCCTCATCACGTCAGTTATTTTCTCTACGTGTGTATACAACTCTTGGTTGTGGCGTCTTCGGAACTCGCCGTGTTCTTTGACTGGACCTACGATTTTCCTCAATATCTTCCTTTCCTTGGTCTCCAGTTTTTCCATTATGCCTTTCCTATTCATGGAGAGACATTCCGCTGCAAACAAAGCTTCTGGCCGGATGACCGTGCAGTAGTGCTTGAGGTTTGCATTCAGGGATATAGATCTTTTGTTGTACACATTCTTAGTTAGATGGTAAGCCATTTCAATTTTATTCAAGCGTGACGCAAAAGCCTCGTTTTCGGACATTGAAGGGTCTATCCATTCACCAAGATACTTAAATTTCACAACCCGCCTGATTTTCCCATGATTCACTTCTATATGTTTTGGAGCCGTTTTGATGTTAGTTCTTTATTATTATTATTATTATTATTATTATTATTATTATTACATGTGGAATTTACATAAAAATACAAAAGCTTCACCGTCGGACGTCTTACAAGCCAAAGACACTGGATCTAAAGATGTTCAGAGCAAGTCACTGAAGAGACAAAGCCTTATACAGGGTGTTTAGAAAAAAGTGCCCGATATTGCAACACGTGTTGGGATTGGTCGAAACGAGAAGAAATGTTCCTATAAACGTATGTCCGGAAATAAATACCTGTTGAGATATGAGCCATTTTACTTGCGTTGTGTATTTACACTTCTGGCAATGGACGTCATCCTACCAGCTGCTTCTAATGAACACTTGACTGCCACACACGTTTAACAGAACACGCGTTGGGAGAACATCCAACCACACCACCATCCAGGAGCTATGATGATTTCAGCCGGTCTGTCCGCGGATACCATCTGCACGATACAACAGATGCTCCACATGGTTACCACGAACTGGTACACATGCTTCGGCTCTTCTTCGCAAGGAATCCCGAACACGTCCAATCACGCCTGGCTGCTCGCGGATGTGGGCACACTCATTGCTCATCCGCTCTTGTAATATCTGCACATTGTCGATGTGTGTGGAATGTCTTTAATTGTCCCCATAGCCAGAAATCCAATGGATGATGGTCCTGGGAACCGCATACTATGACTGAACATCCGACAAGCAAGTACCTTCAACGGAAAGGCACCTGCCCCACCAAACACAACACTTCCTCCACGCGGGGAAAATGGTGTATATCTCAACAGGCATTTGTTTCCGGACATATGTTTATGGGAACATTTATTCTCGTCTTGACCTATCTCAACCCCTATTGCAATATCGGACACCTTTTTTTAAACTCCCTCTATTCTATACTTGCTGTACCAAGGAGGACAGCCTTTTGCATTATCTGCATGTGATGATTACTTAAGTCAGGTTTCTCCTTTGGATGTTCCCAGTCCTTTGTAATCAAACACTGATAACTGGGATGACGAAAACTTATTTTAAGCCGTATGCCTATACAGTATGTGACCGAGCTCAGTGGCAAGTGGCTTGCGTATGCACCTTTCCTCTTCCCGTGTGTCCTGTATGATTTCATCAAGTGGAACAGCCTCGTGTGTTTGCTTATATCGTGTTGACCGACTGAAAAGCATCAAACGTTTGTTCACTAAGGCAGCACTGAAAAATGGCTCCAAACACCATAACGATCAGTTAGTATAGTGGAATCGCATAAGATCTTGGCTTTATCATTGTTCAGAAGCTGATCTGGTCTGCATTTATAACATGGGACTTCCTTCTCAACAAAACCGTATCGCCGATGGAGTACTTTCGCTAAGTTGTTATGTCATTCTAAGTATTATTGTGAAGCAAGCATTAGCATCCTCCCGTGATATTTTGCATGAATTCAGTAGATCTGTTACACAAACGGCATTTGTCCGTTGTATCCTTTCTAAGAAAGTAGCGCTCATAATTCTTAGTGCATATAACATGCGCCTGAATCGCAAAATGAAATCCTTCTGTTTCTCCAAATAAGCCAGCCACTCGGTTGAATTCGTAGTATCCTTAGGTGCAGTTGAGCACCATACCATCCATGTATGGCTTTTTGCCTCCAGTCATCTATCCGCTGTTTTGCTGATTTCAACACGAATTCAGCATCCGCTCTATCTCGTCACAGGGATTTTCTGAGCACACTGTTTGGTGGAGAATATTCTCACAAGACTTGAAATAGTGCCTCATTTTCATCTTCTGCGACAGACATAGAACCTGCAGATTTAACAGACCTCTACCTCCATTATTACGAGACATGTATAATCTTTCCACAGATTATTATTAATACTAGTATTATTAGTGTTAGTATTGCAACAAAACTTCGAAGGAAGAGAGACTTCATCCCAGAAAGATTCTTCGTAACAGATGCAATGATATATAAAGAATGGATGCGACCAGAGTATGAGCTGAGTCACCTAGTGACCAGATTTACAATCCATGGCTTCCACCATCGCTTCTGCACTAGGAAGTCCTTCCATCAGCCCAGCAGGAGTGTGCTTGTCTACTATGCAACAATTAGTTCGATGCAGATCACGCCTTGGAGTGCAATAGAAGACTAGTATCACTGACTCAGTTTTATTTAGACAAGGACTGATTCAGATGTAATGTTCAAAGTATAGTGTTGTGAATAGCGTGGTATTTACTACCCCAGTCTGGAATGGGTGAACGGTCTCAATGAACACATGTCTCTGGTGTTAGGCTACATGATTGATTCAAATTTTCAGATTGTTATATGTTGTTCTTATCTATGGCCATTGGCCGCAATAAATATTTTATTTATTTATTATTATTTCCCCCGTGGTGTTGGTGTTTACCCCAAATTTCGCTTCCAATAAACCACCGATTAAAACAATAACCTCACCATCAGATAGAGCGGAACAAATACCATTCAAACGATACCACGCAGGCCTCTGTACGACTATTCCTTCCCAAGATATCCACACTCTTCATTCCCGAGCCAACGCACCGCCGTCACGGAGCATCGCGATGACCGGCTCCAAGTGAGACAGCTATCCCACTACAACACTACCCGGAGGCCCCGGGTTCGATTTCTGGCTCCGTGAGGAATTTTATAAACTGACGTGGGGGCTGGAACGGGGTGCACTCAGCCTCGTGAGGACAATTGAGTAGCTATCTGACAGTGAGGCAGCACCTCGGTCACTAAAATCAAGATTAGCGGCCAAGGGTACCCGATGCGCTAACCACGCGTCACCCCAATATCTGCAAGCCAAATGGCCGTGCAGCGGTCGCTTGGTAGACCTAGGCCCTTCATGGGCTGTAGTGCCACGGGTAATGTATTATTTTTATTTATATTATTATTGCAACGTACTATGCATTATTTCTAAAAACATATGGAAAATCACCGGCTAAGTGATGATGTCTTCTTGTGCGATGACCCGTTGTTCTCAGTAGAACATTTCAGACGTTGCCAATCTTCACCCTTTGTTCACCGGAAATGACGATCAGCGGTGCCCTCTGCTTCAGGCTCGTCGGTGACATTTTGCCAAGGCTCCTTCTGCGGATATTGTTCCTTGTCATATTTCCGGTCTCCTCTTGAGAAACTCGTTATTGAAGTGATATCCGGCTAGCACGCACTGCCAATGCTTAATTTACGGCCTGGCAGTGAAAGCTCTTGCTAGACGTCGCATCGTGCTGGTCCAAGCCACGTAGTCCTGCGGCGATCACAGATAGGAGTTCGATGAACCATACACTACTGTATGTACCATATTAAATAATCTCGCCCATGACTTATATGTTAAACATTTCTGGAGAAATTCGTTGACAAATGATCAGTATTAGAGAGCCGTCCTACGCTGGAGAGAAAGAGAAAACGTCAGTAAGTGAAATGATTTTACTTTCTCAAAGCGATCGCTCTATTTAGGGCTGTGTATAATAGTACTACTGATCAGACAATGTTGAGATGATAGGATGTGTATGTTTGTACTTGGGATTTGCCAACATTAGCGAGGCGGCTTCGGTGGCGTAGTTGGTAGCATGCTGAGCTTTTTTTGCCAAAGATCGCGGGTTCAAACCCGGCCGAAGTTGTCAGATTTTTTAAGAGCGTTAAAAATCCCTCAATACGCCTTCCTTCGGAGGGGAAGTAAAGCCGGCGATCCCATGTCATATATTTATGGCTTGTTAAAGAATCTTCCACTAATTACACCTGTGTGAAGCTAAATCATAGGTTAGGTTAAACATTTGACAAACGCTCCTAGGTTCCGACGTTCGTCGCCAGGAGCCGACTGCGATGGCATCTGGTAACTAGTTTTGAACTATTATTCTTTAATGGTGGTGTTTGGTGGCAAAAGTAGGAACTACTTTTAAAAAATTCAATGTCTGCAGTCGTTACTTGAATTGAAAACAGATAACTCACACTAATAGAATTATCACAATTAACACCGTTTATCAGACAGATTCTACACACACCCAACGTACACGGGGCTACATGACCGCGTTGTCGCAGCCCCTACACTGAGGAACCAACCACCAACCAACGTTAGTGACAGCTCTTGCGAATTTTACATCCAGTGGTAAAAACAAAATGTATTGCATCACCTTCTCTATACTTGATCATTTTATTCTAAAATTCGAGTGATTATGGTTATGTTTTTCCTCCATTTATTATCCAAATTCAATTAACATTACTTTTATTCAACATTTTGAATTAGATAATTATATTTTTATGGATAGGAATCTCCTGAACATCTTTCAGCCTGTTCAGTCGTAATCATCGTCATGACCTCCACCCCATTTGTATTCCTTCGCCCTCCGCGTGGTCTTCAACAGTAATATTCAAACTTTCTCCACAGTGTACCCCTAAAATAGATTGACTTCACCATTGAACCCCCAAAGTATGTTCCTATAATTATAATAACAATAATAATGAGAGAGAAGTTGGCACACAAAAAGGTGTGAGGCAAGGCTGCAACTTATCACCCATAGTTTTCAATCTTTACATTGAGCAAGCAATGAAGGAAATTAGAGACAAATTTAAAGTGGGAGTGAAGATTCAAGGAGAAATAATTTCAACTCTGAGATTTGCTGATGACATCGTCATCTTGGCCTACACGCCTGAGGATTTGAATTTGTTTTTGAATGGCATGGACTCCGTCTTGAGGAAAGAATTCATGATGAAAATTAATAAATGTAAAACAAAAATATTGGCATGCAGCCGAAATAAATCAGGTGAAAAACTAAAGAAAGTAGGAGACTTCTGTTACTTAGGAATCAAAACAACCAGTGATGGACGAAACAAAGGGGATATAAAAAGTAGGTTGGCTCAGGAAAGAAATCTGTTGACATCGAATATAGATTTTAGGTATTTGGAAGTATGCCAGATTCAGCTAGACGCATTTACTGTGTCAGACAGACGAGACGACGCTTGTTCTGAAGAGGAAATACTTTGACATAGATGAAGATATTAAGCTACTTTTCTCACGTTCCCTCAGATAACATTTCGAAGTTACATCAGGTACCCCTTCAGACAGGCCTACGTGTCGCCACTGGTACACATACCACAGATTGAAGACCACAGATCTAGAGGTAGGTTTTGGGTCTCTTGTCTTAAAGACCCTGGATACATTCATGGATCAGGCAATGATATCTCACCCTCCATGATCAGAATTACTCAATATGCCACCAATCATTATGGTATTTACAAGCAGTACGAATCTCACAGATGAAACCACGACATTGCATAACCATGAGGCCAAATGCGAAGTAACAGGTACCCTATCTATTGACCTGTTTTCATGATGCATTCTTTTGATAATTGTTATGTCTTGTTAGTTTATTGCATGCAATTTATGAACGACTATTCCTTTCTCTTACTTACATTATGTACTTATTATGCGCCTCTATCATGCGGTTCAGTAGGAGGTTTAATTTTGTAACTGCAGTACATACAATGGCCACAGGCAGGAGCTTTGTCAAACCTCCGGCAGGTATCCGTAGCTAGCGATATAAGTACACATAATAGAGAGTTATTGGCGAACACTTAAGACATATTCACTATCATAACAAAGTGAGTTCAAAAAAGATTGTGTCATTGTGTAAGCTACATCAAGGGTGTACAATATTTTCCCAATCGAAGGCCACTAAGAAGCATCTCCAGCGACTCAGTTTGTGCGCCAAGAATTATACAGAAATTCTAAAGGGAATGTTGATGGATTTTATCAATGTTTTGGATAATTACTTGTACAATAATACATGAATTTCCTAACTGTTTATATTGTTGTTGTTGTTAACTTTCGTGGCTTTGGGACATCGTGATCATCGTGTCACTGTGATGTCTGTAGTAGTGTGTGTATTTGTAATTGAGGTAGGATTTGGGTAGGAAGCGGCCGTGGCCTTAAGTTAGGTACTGCCCCCGTAAATTGAATTATATTGAGACCACGATGGCTGTATTGGCAAATATGAATAAAGTTATGAATGTCATAGTTGTGACGTGTATATTCATGACGTAGGCACGGATGACGCAGATTTCATGCAAGTAGGCTGGTTGAGCTGAGATTCTTGGTGACGTCATGAGTTTGTTCGAGAAAGATCTGAGATTTACGACGCAGTCGCAGGAAACAAGGTATCGTGCTAAGGAAGAAGTTACGCTATTGGAGGAGAGACTCGAACCAATGAACGATAGTTTGGAAGGAAGACGGAGATTGCTGAAACTACGATATTTAATTACTTTTGGCATGCAGATTTGTGGAAAACTATTTTCAGTTATGGCATTGATTTGGAATTTTGAAGAAATTAATTTTGAGTTTTTGAAATTTGAAAATCCGTCAAGTATAGCCAAAGTTAAAACTTCTAGCAATGACGGAGCAACAGGCTATGGAAGGGATGGATACGCCCCTTAAGAAGTTGATAAAAGGTCGTGCACAGGATAGAGGAGCTCTCATATCTCTCATACCGCTGATAACGCATATATATTTCTGATGTTATATAGTCATTTTCGAGTGAATAAGTGAAGCAAGTTGTCTTTAGCGTGTGGTTAAAGCCCGGCGCATCGAACGAACACGGAGCAGTTCCATTTTACGCTGTTCGAAACTAGGTGAAGTTGTAACGCTCACATTAACGTTTCTACGAGATAAGATATAAAGAGTTAACTTCTGCCTTTATTATAATTCAATTGGGCAGTACAACATTGAGGTGTGTAGAACATTTGAACAATTTCACAGTTATACTTTGAAAGATATTGACACTTTAAGGCTGCAGACAAAAGTGATTTTCTCGCCACCTGAGAAGCACTTTTAAAATTCTACATTATACACTACGGCTGACACGTGCATCGCAACCGTGATATTGGAGAATACGTTTGGTAATACAACGATACATTCTATTATGGAACATTATAATCTTGCAGTGCTTTCAATGATTATAACAGAAGTTGAGATGGAAGGCTAAGGCTTTAATGCAATTGGGACATATATCGATGGAGTGAAGTAACAGCATGGAACTTCGTTAATCGTCATTCTACAAGAGCGAGCATGTAGTGAACATCCAACTACACTCATGCATCGTGAATCCATCGCTGAATAATATCAAATGACAGTGGAAATATTTTCATACTCCACGATTATGAATATTTCTGCGGAAATAACTGCAATAAACTTCATGGCGAATTACGACTGGAACTTCAGGGAACTTTCAAGAGAGGCTAGGGAGGACCCGGCTCACAAAGAAGAATTTTGCCAGAAGGATGTCTTTCGTATACATGGAGCAGTGCAATTTCCGGAGGAGGAAGCAGTTCGATTCTCCGAGGGCGCTGATTCCAGGTTCGAGGTCGGAGCACATCCTTACGCTGGTGAATTGGAACCAACAGCAGTTTTCTTTGAAAACTTTCTTCTAGAACTTCAATCAACAGATAAGGTAGTCGTGAACGTTTCTTGTATTATTTGAGTCATGTAGCGATATCTGAGCAACCATTTCTCCCATATTTTTGTCCTATCTTTTGCCCCATTTTCTTGATTAACATTTCTGTACTCAGTACACTTCGATGATTTAGGCCTTTTTCTACGATTAGTTGAGACATTGTTATGTCATTGGCATACCTAAATAATTTTGGATCAGTTGAGACTGATAATTTAGATTCTTTCAATAATTTGCATATTTTTGTAGTCACGATTTGACTGTAAAGTTAACGATTTGCTATGGCAGATTTGAAGTCAGACAGCGTGTCATTTTATTAAAGTAATTCTATTCAGTAAAATACTTTGACCAATTTTCTGTCATCCTCAAGAAAGAAGAATGATTAAAGATTTTAGAGCGTTAAAATCTAATACGTTATCGACGATCTTTGAAATACTAGTCGTCTTATGAACATGATTGCAACATAGACATTTATCATTGCATTATAGACAATTTTATGAAATATGAACTTTGATTACGATTTATTGAATACACTATTGTAATGAACATTTGATAGGAGTTTTTCTCAATTATAGATTGGAACAATAATGTTTGCATTCCACAGTCTAATTGTATTCTATTCGACTATTTATGCAGTTTGGATGAACTTTGATCGAAGATAGTATTTTTATACTGCGTTACTTTGAAGATATTAATCTCAATTTTGATAGACCAGGGAGGAGTGTCTAATCGTATTTGCTATTAAATTTATTTGTGATTGGCAAATTTTTACTTCATATCGATTCATGAATGAAACCCACGAAGGTTAAATAATAACAGACATTAATACAATTGATGAATATAAGAATTTTTGAAGAGGAACAATGGATGTATAATCGTTAGTTCAGTGGACCTGTAAAAGTCGCTGATGAGTAATGCCCTTGAATAATGAAGGAGGTTCCCACAGTAATAAATGAAGTTGTTGAATTTATGAGTGGAGGTTTTTGTATGTAATTTGGAAGATTTTGATGCCATATATATGAAGATATATTATGAATTCTGGGCCAATTGTTGAGCAATTTTGTGCGTTTTGAGCGAAGTATTTTTCCGCTGAATGTATTGTCCTGGTTCTTTGAAAGTTATTCATGTGAAGATACTGTTAAAGTTAACAAGAGTGTTAAATAATTTGAGATGAAGATTTTGAATGGAGGTTACCGTCACAAATATTAATAATAATTATTAAACCTTATTAAACCTGAATTTGACATTTAAATATAACTAACCTTCATTGGTCGATTATATCAACACAATTTGAGTAATTATCAACCGGATAAACGTGTGGTTTAATGTATTTCTTGTATAAATAATATAAACAATATAATATTGTAAATAATTATGTAAATATCTTTGATAACAATTTGTAATGAAAGGGATTAATAGAGGCGTGTATAAAATTTTTAATTGTCGTCTGACATTGTTATAAACAATTTATTATTGTTATAAATAATTAATGAACTTTTGTTATTAACATTAAGAGTTTTGTTTTTATACTCTAAACAACGCTAATTAAACAAGTGGATTGAACAATTAAACATGATTTAGGATTATTGGAGTATTCCACTGGTGTTTGAATGGAGCATTTAAAACATTTGCGTGATAATATTTAAATTGAGATGTGGACATTTAACGTGTTTTGAAAGGAGAGCTAAGCTCTGATGTAACTCGCATATGCTAGGGTTGAACGGAGGGGTGAGTCCACTTTGACGATGCAGGTGCATTGCAGCTGGCCCGGACAACTGTATGATAGAGGCCAAGGACGTCTCCATAATAGCCTTGTGGCTATAAATAAAATGTGATGTGTATAAACACGCAAAACAATTGCTATATGTGTCTCGTCCCAAATCCCGTTTCCATTCCAAGTGCACTATTATTTTACGTTATTTTGAGCTTGAGAAAGCTGAAACATTGTATGTAGAGTATACAAGTTCTACAGGAGGACATGGTTATGTGGTCGATGGCTTCTGATTGCCACGTGGATTTTGTTGTTTTATTTTTGTTAAATTCATTCCTTATGTGAAATAAATTATTGTGCAGTTTAAAGTTTCTCGTCTTCGTTATGGTTCATTTTTAATATCATGGTGGAGGTTATTGTGAGGGCATACTTTAAGTGATCCAGTTGACAACCCAATCCCCGAGATAAATTTAAGAGGTAAGTAAAGGTAAGTATGAACCCCGTATATTTTGGTGTGTTCCACAATAATTTTCTTGTTAACTATTGTGCTCTAATCTCGATAGTATCTCTCAGTGCCATTTTCATTGATGTAGCTGTGCCGGTGCGATTGATTATTGGCAATCCGATTGAGGGGGCGGATATCTGACAGCCTACTATCCTGATAACGGGGACAGTACCATCTCGGCATTTGCCCGGGGTAGAAGTGACGAATAACAGAAAACCACTAATAGGATTGCTGAGGTGGGAATCGAACCCATCTCTTTTCAGTTTTGTCTCACAATGCTATTTAGGTATTTACATTGTGTCTCTCTTAAATTTATTGTAGCCTATCTCTATTTAATTATTGTTATTCGTTTTAGAGGCCTATGGCATCTTGTTCATCAGCCCCATGTACTTGGGTGTGTGTTCAAATTGTTTGATAACCTGTGTTTCTGTGGTGTCTGTGGTAGTGTAAGCAAATGATATTTATTTATTTAGCGTATGATGCTATACAGACAATCAAAAGAAATATCATATATGTAGTACAAATGATACTAAATTTCAATATTTAAGTTTTCCAACCAAATAACTGTTTCGGGGCTGGCTTCATTTAGTTCTTCCCGAGATCCAGAGAAACCACAACATGCCGGATTGTTTGAGCTAATTCGCTGCAGTCGCAGTGAGGAAAATCTTGCCATCCCCATTTGTAAAGAGTAGGCCCTACTGGCAGTTCTTCCTGTCCCACAACGTATACGATTAAGTTAGCTCCATGTGGCACGAGGTAGGTTGAAACCAGCCGGTTTTAGAGTTGGGTTGTCAATTCGTAGGAAGCTAAGTAACTGTAATTATTAGGGTCTGGAATTAGATAGGTGCTCCGGGGCTTGAAATAGGGTACTATCGCAACATTCGCCTGGTAGGGGTGTGGAAAGAACAGAGGAAAACACAGAAATAGAATTCCAAAATCACCTATTTGTCATACATATGTGGTGACCATGTAGGTCCTGGGTTACAAGTTAGGGATCTCGCGTCGTAGCAGTGTGTGTACCTGCAGCAAGTCCGGAGAATGAGGGTTCGAATCCTAGCCCTAAGAGCGGCTATCCTGAGTGACAACTCATGATGTTTTGGTATGGTGCGTAGATCTCTCTCTGTGGTTAACAGCCGTGAGGCTGGTTGGCAGCAGCTCGCCATTCTTCCCGTCTCTCAGTCTTTCTCTTCAGTTCACAGTATGAGCCACAACCCATATCTTGCAGTATTTGACTCATGTACTCCAGTCTGGGTCTTCCTCTATAATTCTTGCCGTCTACTGTTCCCTCGATTATAAGCTTAATCAGTCCATTGTGTCGCAGTATGTGGCCCACGAGGTGATTCCTTCTCCTTTTTAAATATTTAAGGAAGCATCTTCTCCCTCCCACTCTTCTAAAGACTTCCTCATTTGTGACCATTTCTTTCCAACTGATTTTCATAATCCTTCTATAGCACCAGGTTTCAAATGCTAGTAATCTTTTCCTCTCTCTCTCTCCTATTGTCTAAGATTCGCTGCCATATAGCGCAACGCTCCATACATAGGTCTTCAACATTTGTTTCCTCACATCAAGACATATGTTCCTTGCAGTAAATAGGTTCTTCTTTTTATAGAAAGCGTTCTTAGCTTGGGCAATCCTACTTAATATCTCTCTGCTGATTCTTCCATCATTCGTTATTTTACTTCCCAGATAATTAAACTCATTCACTTCTTGTAGTCTATCTTTTTATTTCTTAACTCTATTGATGTCTGGTTTTCGCCATTTCTACTGCAGACCAAATCTTTGGTTTTATTTGTATTTATTCTCATATTAAATTCTTCCTCCATTATTTTGTCCATCTTGCTCAGGATTTTTTGTAAGTCTTCTTCACTTTCTGCAATTAGCGCTATGTCATCGGCAAACCTTGTCATGTCAACTTTATCTCCATGAATATTCACTCCTGTGGCAAATTCTTCTCTTACTTGGTCGATCGCCTTTTGTACATATATATTGAATAGGTATGGGGAAAGGGAACAACCCTGCCGTACACCCTTTCTGGTGTGTGCTGTTTCTTCCTTGCTACCACAACAAACTACTCCAATTTCTTGCTTATAGATATTGTAGATGAGTCTTCTCTCGTCAAAGTTGATACCTGTAGATAAGAGATGACAATGATTAGCATCACACATTTGCCGTATCTCGTCAGCCAAGGTCACGTACTGGGTAATTTTTTCTCAGCAGATTTTTTAACATCACGTTAGTTGGACTCTACCGTATCAATGAAAAGCTTCTCTTTTTCTCTTTGTTCACAAGAATGATATCTGTCCAGTTTTCAAGTAGCATTATTTTTATTATACTGGCGGACCTGTGCGAGAACTTTCGCATAATGGTTTGTATGCGCCCCATGTGTACAGACTACCCACCAGGCGCTAGTCCTATGCGGGCTGTACACGACACAGTTCTTTCTGGGACTATCGTCTTGTTCATTTGTTTGTTCTTGTTGTTGTTTGAGTCTTCAGTCTTTTGACTGGTTTGGTGCAGCCCTCCATGCCTCCCTGTTCTGAGCTAATCGTTTCATCTCTACATAGCTACCACACCCTACATCCGAGGCAATCTGTTTAACATACTCTAACCTTGGTCTACCCCTACAGTTCTTGTCATCGACCCTTCCTTCCATAACTAAGCTTGCTATTCCTGGGTGTCTTGGTAAGTGTCCTACCAACCTATCTCTTCTCTTCATTAGCAGTTGCCAGAAACATCTCTCCTCTCCCACTCGTCTTAATACCTCTTCGTTTGTAACCCTATCTACCCATCTGATCTTCATCATTCTCCTGTAACACCACACTTCAAGCGCTTCAATTGTCCTCTTTTCTGATGCACCAATAGTCCGCCTGAGCCAACCTACATTTTATATCCTCTTTGCTTCGTCCATCACTGGTTATTTTGCTTCCTAAGTAACAGAAGTCTCCTACTTCCTTTAGTTTTCCCCCTGCCAATTTGATGTCGATAGAGGTTTCTGATTTATTGCGACTGCATTCCAATATTTTTGTTTTAAATTTATTAATTTTCATCATGAATTCTTTCCTCAAGACGGAGTCCATACCTTTCAAAAACTCATTCAAATCCTCAGGCGTGTCGGCCATGATGACGATGTCATCAGCAAATCTCAGAGTTGAAATGATTTCACCTTGAATCTTCACTTTGTAAACAAATATATTTTAGTTGACTTTTCAAGAAATGCAAGATTTTTCCTGTACTATTGGGATGATTTGGAAGATTTTGGTACAAACCAAACCTTCTAACTCCCTCTGGTTTAGGAGCTTGAGTTTTGTGAAACATACACCTTAGCGTATTATATACAGTAATAAGATAAAATATCCGGAATTTCAACCGCCAATGGAAAGTCCGTTGGACCGAGAAGAGTTGCAAACTGAAAACAAGACGAAAAGTGAAAGGAAAATAGTTTACTCCCCTGACCCTAATACATTGAATTTACTGTTCCTCCAAATCAACTTTGTCATCCTGCAAGGCCGAGTGGCCGCTGAATGCTGAAATATTGTGGAGCAGATGTCCATGCAGACCAGTTATCATCCAGTACAAGGTCAGAGAGCATAGTTCCTTCCATGTAATAAAGCAGTCAAGGACTTCAATGGCATTTCAGAAGACAATGTAAGGCTTCAGTCAAGTATTGAAGTTATGTGTTCATCAATGAACGCTCAGGCTCATATTGCTTCATTCTGTTCTTTAATACAGCAACGACTATTATTTTTAAATTAATTCTCTTCGGAAGATACAGCAACCCCTGTCCTCTAAAGCAATTTGATCTAGCAGTTTTCACCTGTGGGGGCGGGAACAGCTGTAGTTTCAGAATTAGTTATTGTTAGTTATTGTTGTTCTAAGGGGCGGAACTACAAGGTCATCTGCCCAGTTTCAGAATTCATTGCATGTCTGAAAATAAGTTTTATTATAAGTGACTCGAGTTTGCATCGCGTTAATTTACAAGATCATCATCATCATCGAAGCCTCCGTGGCTTAGGCGGTAGCACGCCGGCCTCTCACCACTGGGTCCGTGGTTCAAATCACAGTCACTCCATGTGAGATTTTGCTGGACAAAGCGGAGGCAGACAGGTTTTTCTCCGGGTACTCCGGTTTTCCCTGTCACAAATTTAATTCCAGCAACACTCTCCACTGTCATTTCATTTCATCTGTCATTCATTCAATCATTGCCCCAGGGGAGTGCGACAGGCTTCGGCAGCCGGCACAGCTCATATCCTCTTCGCTAGAAGGGGGCTTCATTCATTCCATTCCCTGACCCGGTCGGTCGACTGGAAGTAGACTGTGGATTTTCATTTTCATCATCATTATCGGTAACCGTCTCCAGCTAGCCGATTGCGGTATATGAGCGCTCGCCACCGCTATCTATCCAGGTAGATTTCTTCGTCCAGGGTTCATTGCCAATCCAATCCTTCCAGATCTTGTTGAACCTTAAGGATCCACTTCTTCCTTGGTATACCTCTTGGTCTCTTGCCTTTGATCTCCTTATCCAATCACTTGCGGGCTGTTCTCTGATGGTCCATCCTCTTCGGGTGCCCAAACCATCGTAGCTTGGCCTTGGTTACGGATTTACACAGTGATAGGTTGATGCCTACTTGATGTCGAATCTCTTAATTTCTAATCCTGTCTCACTTAGTTTTTTGAACCACTGTCCTTAAGAACTTAATTTCCATTGCTTGAAGCTAACTGGCGTCCTTGCTGGTAGAGACGCATGTTTCAAGGCTGTGGGTGGTGATTGGCAGAAAGAAACTTTTGTACAGAACTATCTTAGCTCTTAATGAAATTTGTTTATCCCAGAGAAGGTTTCTCACTAGATGGTAGAAGTTTGCTCCTTTCTGTATTCTGCACGAGATTTCTGCAGATGATCGATTGTCTCTTGATATTTAACAAACGAAGAGGTATTAAGACTAGTGGGACAGGAGAGATGTTTCTGACGACTGCTAATGAAGATAAGAGATAGGTTGGTAGGACATATACTAAGACACACAGGAAAAGCAAGCTTATGGAAGGAAGGGTCAAGGACAAGAACTGTAGGGGTAGACCAAGTTTAGAATATGTTTAAACAGATTGCCTCGGATGTAGCGTGTGGTAGCTATGTAGAGATGAAACGATTAGCTCAGGACAGGGAGGCTTAGAGCGCTGCATCAAACCAGTCAAAGGACTGAAGACTCAAACAACAACAACTTAAAGCACATGTCATGTGGTATACAAGACGTAAAGCGGTTTCTAAAAGTAAAGAAAACGTAACATTGTGGCTAGTGGAGTGTACACGCCCTCAGTACATACCCACACGTCTTCCTAGTGCGCATGTCACGAGAGTTCGCATGTCTGGCAGTACACTGTACTTACGAAATAATGTTAGCGGAAAAACATAGTCCCGTACATCCATGTATATGAAACGCACTTGGTAAACGTATTGTACCGCTTTCTACACCTTGTTAATTGTTGAGACTTAGCAGTAAATAAGAAATACTAACAAAAACGGCCATATTAACTTTGTGAAAAGTACATGCATGCCTTCATTTCAATCAAAGTTCCGGTTGAAAGTGAGAATGTTATCCATCACGCAGATTCCAAGTATGGGATCACGCGCAATGTATTTGAAAGTGGAACAGCCGGGTCCGCCCTTGGAGGTGGGGCCGTGCAGGCCGGTGGTTCAAGGTGGTCAGTTACATCACAGAGAACCTCTCCCAGAGACCGGCGCGGCGCGGTGAGGCGATCGTGATGGCTGTGGAGCACAAACACAGTCCAGCTAGTTGCGCAATACCCCGCAAGGCCGCGTTTTGTATCACCTTGACTACACATTTCAGATCTGGAACAGGCTTTATTTACAGGGATATAAAACCATTATGATGACCCTCGTAAAGTTAACAAGTTGTTTCATGAGATTGGCGAGGCTAGAGTAGATGTTAATAAACAAATGAGTTAATCGTCGCGATCAGTTTCTAGCTCATAGTTGACACAGGTGTAAATAAAACTTCGAAATCTTAAAGACGCCACACTACAAAACGGTACAAATTTGTATCATAAAACCAAACTAAGATTTCTTGGGGAAGCTATTGATCGCAAGGTAAAGAACTGAATATTAGTGCATGCACATGAAAAGATTCCAGCTCCTAGTTTTAGGTTAATTTATGTTGATGATTTTGATAAGCAACCGTGAAAATCACAACAACAAAAAACTTCTTTTTCTTCTTCTCCTTCTTCCCCTTCCTCACATTTTCCCGTTACGCGGAGTCGGTTTTCTTAATCCAGACGCGCCAGTCATTTCGTTGTAAAGCATTAGCTAAAAAGCAGAAATTTCTTCTAGATATAAGGCGTGATCAAAACGTTTCCGTTTGAGGCCGTAAAATCCAGAATCGGAACACCAATCAGGCATAATTGCGGTGAGCATTGGGGCCCTTATCACACAAATGCACCAGGTTGTGAAGATTCCAGTGTGGTAAAACACCGTGCCCTGCTACGTGAAGAAGTTCATAACCACCTCCTGCACATCGTAGCCTGACTGGTCGACTCTTCAAGGCCTTTTCTTAACAGATCGAATACGTGATAATCGCATGGGGAGAGATCAAGACTATAGGGCGGTTGCTCAAGTGTCTCGCACTTGAATTATCGAACCTTCTACGTTACGACCTTTGCGGTATGAGGACGTGTGTTATCATGACGCAGCAGCACCCCTTGTCGCAGTTTTCTCGGACGTTTCACCTTAATTGCACGCCGTAATTTCTCCAGTGTTGGCGCAGAACCGTTCCCCAGTGATGGAGATACCAGGTTTCCTTGAAATCAATAAGCAATGCGCCCCAGTAATCAAATAACAGGGTGAGCACCACCTTTTCAGTGGATGGTTGGCTCTTCAACTTCTTGGCACGATGGATGACACCGCTGCATCGTCGACGCTTTCGAATCCGATTCCCAGTGGTGGCACCAACTTTCGTCGCCTTCAACATTGAAACGCATCAGGTGCTCCAGGCTAACAGCCATCCGGTGTGGTTTATGTTCGGCATTCAACGCCTGGGGTATCCACTCGCTGCAGACCTTCCGGTAGCCCTCAAATGGAAAGCTTTTGATCACGCCTTAGCCTATATCATGCTGAGTCAGCATGTGAGACCCGGGCTGCATATCTCAAGCACAACCCTACGTCACAGGTTGTTAATAAAGGGGAAATAATGTCACCTTGTCTTACGTCATGCTTGATCATGCCGCTCCGTTTACTCCTTGAGCGAACCAGTGACTAATAATGATACTGGGTCTTTTAAGCCAGTGACTAAGCTGTCACTGAATGGAGAACAGTTCAACGGAAACGATTGATTAACTATGGAATGTGACTCAGCAGATCACGGTTTGTAGCCAAGATAGTATCATACGAAATATTGTATTTATTTGACTTATGCCCATGACCCAGTTGTAACGACAGATTCCAAGTTAACATAATTATAAGAACTTGAACAGAAATGAAAGGAGGCGGCTTCGGTGGCGTAGTCGGCAGTATGCTGAGCTTCTATGCCCAAGATTGCGGGTTCAAACCCGGCCGAAGTCGTCAGATTTATTTAAGAGCGTTAAAAATCCCTCAGTATGCCTTCCTTCGGAGGGGAAGTAAAGCCGGTGGTCCCAGGTCATAGATTTATGGCATGCTAAAGAACCTTCCACTAATTACACCTGTGTGAAACTAAATTAGGTTAGGTTAAACATTGTCAAACGCTCTTAGGTTCTGACGTTCGTCGCCGGGAGCTGACTGCAGTGGCGTCTGGTAACCAGGTTCTGAACTAGTAGTCGCTGACGGTGGCGGCAAACGTAGGAACTAATTGGAATTCAATGTCTTCAGTCCTCACTTGAATTGAAAACAGATACACACACTAATACAGTCATCACAATTAACACCGGTTATCAGACAGATTCTACACACACCCAAAGTACACGGAGCTACATGACCGCGTTGTCGCAGCCCCTAAGCTGAGGAACCAACCAACCAGAAATTAAAGGAATTTGGTATGAAAATGAGCATTCCAAAAGCGAAAGTGATGGGATGTCGGTAGGAAAGAACCGCAAGAAAGTACAGTAGGATGTCAGTTAGGAGGAACTAAATTGAAGCATTTTAAGTACTTGGGCTGTGTATTCTGTCAGAATGGTATTACCCAACCAGCGAATTGCTACCGGTGGCGGAAATCTGAACTAATGCGCTCCGCCCAGCCACACGCCTGCGATAGACGTGCAGTTGTCGCCAGCGAAATCTCATCGCGTGTCATTTGTGTGCATGATTCATGCTGGCTCGTGCGCTGTGTGGTGTGTTCTCATTGTATAACTGTACATGCGTAACCCCTCTTACCCCGGAACCGCTTGCTGCAGCCATAACGAGGCGAGATGACGTAATGTATACACAACAGCTGCGCTCCACGTCTAGCGGTAACAATTCCCTGGTAGGGTAGTAGTATAGTGGAATAAATAATCAAAGTGTAGGAAAGGCAACGGGGTGAGTTCTCAGTTGCGGTCTACAGTATTCTGCAAGAAAGAAGTTAGTGTAGCGACGAAACATTCTCTACATCGCTCAGTATTTAGACCGACCTTGCTGTATGGAAGTGAAATCTGGGTGGATTCAGGACTTTTCGTAACGAATCAGTATTTAATGATTATAGTGTTGGTGCATAATGTAATCCAGTCTTCAAATTCAAGATGGTGATTGTGCAGGATATTAATTAAATATTTTTATTTCATACTTCATGTTAAGATGATAAGAGTGAAATTTATAATGGCACATAAATATCTAGCGTAGTTTTCATAAATCATAGACTGAGAAAATATCAATTCCCCAGACATGAAATTGCTCTAATTCTTCACAGAATGATACACTCTCAGTGAAATTTGGTATAATATGAGTGAATTATCAGAAAACTTGGAACTCTGTTGGGTACTTTGCGAGCTGATATCGCACGACTTGGAATGCCGTGAACTTCCTCAGCCGTGAATCAAACCCACGAATTTGGGGCCATGACTGATCCATCGAGTTATAAAATTATACTTTTTAGTCGGTCAACACGCTATTTGTTCCATATGACCGTCTGAATACTATACATTGGTAATTTTTACAGGCAACACTGGAAAATGGCTTTATAACTTCACATCGATTCATCGAGAAAATTTACATCGTCTTGAAACTGGGTTCCTATCAAGTTCTGATTCTATGATGATGCGTCATTTAACTCCAATGAATGGAAATCTGCCGGGTGGTGACTATCGTAGCAGCCCTTTGGGCACTGGGGGGATGAATGAGATGAGAAATACAAGATTATGGATCACTACTGGAACAAAAGTAAGAGCAGAAACAGATGATCGTGTGGCCTCCGGAGAGGTCTTTCTAGTTGACGCCGTGGGTGACCTGCTCGTCGTAATGAGATTGAAGTGATGATGAAGACGGCACATACACCCTGTCCCCGAGCCACTCGAATTAACCCCAGGAGATTAAAATCCCTGATGGCTCGGCCGGGACTTCGGCCCAAAGCCTAGCGCGCTAACCATTTAGCCATGGAGCCGGACAGCAGAAACAAATTAAACCTGATGAGATTCACCCAAACTCCGATTTACCCAGAATAAGTTTCACTTACAATGACTCAGAATTTAGCTGAGCAATGTTTAGTCTCCTAAAGAAAACCTGTTGTACTCATAGTTATCAGTTTGCGTGATTCGATCTCTTGGTCTCTCAACTAATATATTGTTATTGTTGTTGTTGTTGTTGATTCTTTTAGGGGTTTTGTGACATCGTGGCCACGTAGCCCCTTGTACTTGGGTGTGTTTAGAATTTGTCTGATAACCTGTGTCACTGGGATGTTTGTACTAGTGTATATACAGGGTGTATCTTAATTATACCGACAAAAAAATCAGGGACGCTCTGCGTGTTATGTAAAAGACGATGCCGCAATCGGATTGGCGGAGAAAATTTTTCCCTCCGAGAAAATGAGGTTACTTTGTTACTTCCGGGCGCGCGATTCAAATCTACGAACTCGCCGTATTTGCTGAGCTAGAGAGCAAGCCGCAGGCCACCGCTGTGCTTCAAGCAAGGGAAGGGGGTGTGATAGAAGGTGACAGAGATATGCTGGCGGGCCTGCGCAAGTTTCCTCGATCGCCTCGGCTTGCCGCATGCCCGCCAGCATATCTCTGTCTCCTTCTATCACACTCCCTTCCCTTGCCTGAAGCACAGCAGTGGCCAGCGGCTTGCTGCCTGGCTCAGCAAATACGGCGAGTTCGTAGATTTGAATCGCGCGCCCGGAACTAACAAAGTAACCTCATTTTCTCGGAGGGAAAAATTTTCTCCGCCAATCCGATTGCGGCATCGTCTTTTACATAACACGCAGAGCGTCCCTGATTTTTTGTCGGTATAATTAAGATACACCATGTATTTGTAATTGAGGCAGGATTTGGGTAGAAATTAGCCGTGGTCTTACGTCTGGCACCATCGCAGCATTTGCTCGGAGTAGAAGTGGGGAAACTAGGTTACTGAAAACCACTTCCAGAATGGATGAGGTAGGAAACGAACCCACCTTTTCTCAGTTTTGCCTCACGAGGAAGAAGTGTACCCTGTTTCAGCCCTCATACCAGAGTTGAATTTCTTGGCAAAGCCCGGAATCGAATCTGGCCTCCGAAGTGACAGCAAAGAATGATAGCCACTATATCAACTTAGAGATTCCATTTTCCAAGCGCATTCTGACTCAAGCGATAATAAAGTTCGCGAAGAAAAGAAGCGTGTTTCTATTTGCTCCAAGGAAAGTGTGTAATTCAACTATTTGGAGTACCCCGGAAGTATCTGGAATATCGTAGAAAATCTTATCATTAAAACACACAGCTTCATTAGGCAATGTCTAGACTTTCACATTCTACAGTATATAATATAGCTGGAACAGGTTCTTTGTTTATTGACTACACATTAATGAGAACTGTGAAGTGTATTTCTAACTGGTTCATTTGTAGTCGATAATGATACCTAACCGTATGGCCACTACAATGTACGGAAACACTGGACATGAAGTTTGATCATACTGTACTTTGGTGAAAGATATCTTACTTACATAAATCGTGATTGTCACTTGTGTAACAAGTAGTCTGTAGAATGCTGAACTGCTGTGCCCAAGATAGTGGGTTCAAACCCGGCCGAAGTCGTCGGATGTTTTAAGAGCGTTAAAATCCTTCAGTATGCCTTCCTTCGGAGGGGAAGTAAAGCCGGCGGTCCCATGTCATAGATTTATGGCATGTAAAAGATCCTTCCACAGACTAAACTTGTGTGCAGCTAAATTGTTAGGTTAGATTTCGTCGGAACGTTCTGTCGAAAAATCCAACGTTCACCACTAGGTATCATTGATATCTGGTAGCGTAAGTTGCAACTACTTGAAATTGAACATAACTTGCAGCTCACCCTAAGGGTGTCCGCTGGAGCAGCTACAGACCCAGGCGAGCCGAACATGTCCTCGAACACTCCTGGCACTAAAAGCCATACGATAAATAAATCTTGGAAAAATACAGACTGGCTGCGTGGTTCAGTAGTAACGTTCTAGCCTGCTGTGCCCATAGTTGCAGAATCGAATCCTGGTGCAGTCAGTTGGCATTTCAGGGTTCGCAAATGCGATCGAACTATGTCTGTAGATTTACTGGAACGTTTAAGATCCCCTTGAGGGCAAAATTCCGACACACCGACATCTCTCAAAGCCGCAGTGGTTAAAACGGACGTAAAGCCAATAACATTAACTTATCATTATGAAAAACACTAAGTAACACTACTGTTGTGCCAAATGGTGAATGTGTGGATGAAATCTATAGTCTGAGGGCTGGAACGGGTTGAGAGTGGAAAACTGAGAGGAGGTGGATTCGATTCCCACCTCAGCTATCCTAGAAGTGATTTTAGTGATTTTCCGTGGTTTCGTCCTTCTACTCCAGGCAAATTCCGAGATGGTTCGTAACGTAGACCATGGCCTATTCCTTCTTAATCCAAGACCCAAATACAAATACACACATGGCTACAGACGCCACAATAACAAAGGTTATTAGGCAAATTTCACACACACACAATCTCATGGGACTGAAATGTCCACTATGTCCAAGCCATCAATTAAAATAACTGAAATCTATAATGATAATTAAATTTGTTAAATAATTATTTTGCAAGTACAGTACATCTTATTCGATTGTACCATATTTACAATTCCTAACCCAATAGAACGCTACTTTTCTCTATTCACACTTTTTGTTCCATAAACTTGGATTTTTGTTGATTTATATAGGAGCTTTGCGTTAAATGGGATCGGCCTGATAACCTGTGGCTTTGCAATGGCTGTGGTAGTGTATATTATACAAATGTTCATAAAACATTTAAATCCATTCCTTAGATAGATCGCCTTCTTTTATGGGCAGATATTCTCGGTGTTCCGCCCCTTAAAACAGCAATTACCCCCTTCTATTTCAACCCTACATTTATCAGCTGGCAAGCTATTTCTTCTTGGTTTATGCAAGAGCAATTATAATCATCAAGTCATTATCGTCAGAAGTCCGCTATCTGGCAATTGCACAAGCTAAACGCTGGATAACCCTACAAATAAATCATCAAGTCGTGAAGTCGGACAAAATTACTAATAGAATCCATTTATCATCTTATTAAATTTCCAGTTGACTGTTTAGTTCTTTCTTTATAATTACGAGGCTATTATTTAAGCAAGGAGGAAATAACTGGAACGATGTGGCAACGAATGTTGTACTTCCGCACGACTTGCTGCACGTAAGCACGTCAACTAGTTGTTTTGAGATATTTCACCACAACTGAAATGGAAGTCATTGACTACTAAACGAGGGAAAATCTATCCATCCTGGACAATTTGTTTATCAGTAGATCCATACGAATGTTATACTTTGCAAACTCTGCTTCCTACTGGTTTCAAGGGGTTGTCAGTGCAATAAAAGAACATCATCCCCACTAGTTATAACTGGCCAGTTATTATCGATCTGTTTACTCACTGAAACACTGTGTGTTAAGTTTACACATAATTTACGTTGGAGTAGTAGTAATATTCATTTTCGTTTCTGTAACATTGTGACTAATTTAATTAATTTAATTCAAGGATTTTTAATTTAATTTAATTTATGTTCGACCCTCACTATTATGTGTCAGATAACTGTATCATAATGATGGTCATTATAACACTGTTTTCCATTATGATACAGTTTCTCCAGCCAATCAGAGCTCGTTCATTGACCAATTAGGTAACGATAACTTCGCGCATGCGCTCAAAATCCAACATGTCGGACATAAACACAACATCGAACTGTAATAAATTACCGACATGGAATACCCACCGTCCATATGTTCGCGTAAATAAACTGGCGAATATGAAGCAAGAAATAGCACTGTACCTTAAAATCACCAACACTAATTTCTACACAGCGCATTGTCTTCAACTGACACCGGTGACAATATTACTGAGGGACGGCAGATGTAAACATATGGTTTGCATATGGCATTGCAAATACACAGAGCGCATGCGTCGTTCAAAACTCTTGAAAGGCAGAGATATAACACCCAACGCTCGCTCTGCGATCACAAAATTCCAGTAGCTGACTCGCAACAGATATTTATGAATATTTATGTTAAAACATATAATAAAGTTATAATTATCGTCGAACATAAACAGTCGTATGCAACTCGCCTATAATGGTAATTAAGACACTCGTATGGAAATTATAAAACTAGCATACGCTCGTTTTATAAAAAATACTCGTGTCTTAATTATAGCCATTATAGGCTCGTTGCATAATGTACTATTATGGTATTTTAATTTAATTTGATTCAATTTAACTTAATTTATTTTGTTTTATTTTATAGTATTTAAAGTTGAGTTAATGCATCTTAATCTTTTTAAATTAAATATAATTTACTTTAATTTAATTCGATTTCTTTTAACTTACTACAACTAGCAGCTATTTCGTGTGGTTACTTGACGCATCTTCTAAGTTACAAGTCTTATGTCTGATCAGCATAGGTTTTCAGCATATAATAGCTACTAAGACATAGTCGTACTTTGCCGTCTGTTTCTAAACCCAACAATATAATGTCTAAAGTGCTTCGGGGATGAATGAGATCATAAACAGTCATTGGGACTCTTTTCAGCACCTGGTTCCGGACATGTTTTGCAGAACAATCCACCGAGCAATGAACTGTTCACTGCCAACTGAGGCAGACATTGGTCTCCATGAAGATGACATTTTAAACGCCAATGATATACAGCCAACAGACCCCAAAAAAAATTTAAACTATTCTGACACAGGTTATCAGACAAAATTCCACGCTCACCCAAGTACACGGGGCTAATTGACCACGATGATTAAGTCCAACAAATAAAACAACAACATTAATAATAAGAATAATAATGTTAATTTTACGTCCTATTAATCTGCTTTGGCCAACGAACCGCATGAGTGCCCGAATTTTCCCTCAAGGGTAGACTATATTTAATATGCTGGTCAATCTACAAACAGGAGGTTGTCATGTTTATTCACCTTTAAGTTACATCGATCTTGTGATTTGAAGACTCGCTTAACCATTCACTATTACTTCCCACCACTTGCAATGTGTAAGATCGGATTGTTACCGAGCCATTTCCTCAGTTTCCGTGTTAGTTGTTCAATTTGTATGCAAACAACGTTAATTTGAGGTTAAGTTCACGTGACTCTATCTACTGACTGGTGACGTGCATTCGTAGAGAGCATTGTCTCTTCTATTAAATTATGTTTCCGCAATACTGTATTACGTAGCATTTCTGCAAGACACTTCATGTTTTAAGTTGTTTTGAAATTGATTTACGAAATCAAGATGAATGGGTGAGTCGTGGGTATGTCTCGTCGTCTGATCACAGGTTAGATAGGCCGGCCCGACCTGACAATTAAAGGCATGGAGTGGAACGACGCCGCAACGACTAACTTTCATTCGAAAGCGATATCCCAAGAGGGCTGACCAGGAACATGAATACTAATCCAGTTCGCTGACGTAATGCTGTCTCAAGCATGCATAACCTCTGCTGATCACAGGCGTGATACCTGCGAAATTTCACTTGTCCTTACACGGTCACCTAGAGTTCAGTGCCGTTTCGTTGTGACTGGAGCTGACGACTTTTATTTTAATCTTTCCTTCTTGCACAACGCCTGAAGGTCGGCTACACAACTGGCCCAACAAGGTTTGTGACTCTCAACAAAAACAGACAATAGTCCATACTAAATTGTCTAAATCACGCGACTCGAGAATTCATGAAATAGTTGAAGTGGAGAAAATACCTTTTATCCCATACTGTGACTACTGTATTTCTGTCACATTATTTTATGAATAACTCAGGAATTTCCATCTGTCTATACTCCTGCATTGTCCTGAATGATCAGGAATGCCCAAGAGGATATCAGAGAAATTTAGAAAATGTACAATAATTTTCCCCCTTTGCTCTTTCATTTGATTCCAGGATTATGTTCTTAACACAATTTGGAATCCATATTTGACGCAAAAAATCTAGAAGTCTCTTTTAAATTTTTACGTAGTTTGAAAAACAGCAGAACGGTCCTATTAGTGACCAATTAGTCTGTAATGGTGTTTCTACTAATCATAAGATGAAAAGACGAAATCTAAGTCTTCCTTGAATTTAACACAACATATGTTACATTCCTTTTACGGTAACGAACAAAGCACCCAGTCAAGAATTTTCCTCTATTTTACGGAATCCTTGATAATCCACCCTCAGACTTTAACACTACCGTACTCTTCTGAATAATAGTCAAGGGCACCTGTGTGTGTGTGTGTGTTTGGGTCTTTAGACTTTTGACTGCTTTGGTGCAGCTATCCATGGTTCCCTGTCCTGAGCTAATCGTTTCATCCCTACATAGCTTCCCCACCTTACATCCGAGACAATCAGTTTAACATATTCTAATCTTTGTCTACCCCTACAGTTCTTGTCTTCGACCCTTCGTTATATAACTAAGTTTGCTATACCTGTGTGTCTTAGTATGCGTCTACCAACCTGTCTCTTCTCTCCATTAGCAGTCGCCAGAAACGTCTCCCACTTGCCTTAATACCTCTTCATTTGTTACTCTATCTATCAGTAAAATCGTTATAATTCTCTGGTAAAACCACATTTCAAATGTGCTGCGCCAACA
Source organism: Meconema thalassinum (assembly GCA_946902985.2). Taxonomy (NCBI): domain Eukaryota; kingdom Metazoa; phylum Arthropoda; class Insecta; order Orthoptera; family Tettigoniidae; genus Meconema; species Meconema thalassinum. The sequence goes on along the minus strand of OX336388.2, from coordinate 1,944,070,456 downwards.
GTCCAAGTTTCACTTCCATAGAGCACCACGCTCCAGACAAAGGCTTTCACAAATGACATCATATCACCTAAATATATATTCGATGATAACAGATACCTTTTCTGTAGAAACGCTTTCCTTGCCTTAGTCAACCTACTTTTATATTCTCTTTGCTTCGTCCATCACTGGTTATATTGCTTCATAAGTAGTAGAAGTCTCCTACTTCCTTTCAAGGGTACCTAATCATCATAAAATAGTGCATAAATACATATGTTATATTTATTATAGAATGCTTTTCAGTCGTTCAACACGATTAGGTCGAATTATATTAGGTTGGGAGTACAAATATTTAAACACCCTAATCTGAAATAATATTATATGAGTTAATTATGACTTAATGATCACACTTCTTGTGTTGTCTTAATTTTATGTGCGTTTCATCTGGTTATCTACTTATCTGATTGTCTTCCTTATTAGAGCTACTCGCAGTTTTCGTGCTCAATTTTTTACAATTTTATAGTTTAACCATAGTGTACAACCATATAATCTCTCTAAAGTACAAACTCCGGATAGCTATAACCATTTAGCATTTCACCTAACATCATATATACTGCATTTGGCATACACTGACAGTTGCAGTACCAATACTGGAACTAAATAATTGTACATATTGTAAATATTTTCACCTGTATTTCAAACATAGATTTTATAGCCTAAGTGTAATGGATCTGATGATGATCGCTTGACGATCGAAACTGGTCATCCTAGTGTTTTATTAATCTCATGTAATTTATTTCAGGATTAGGGCATAACCCATCTCTTTTGGGTACATTCGTGTTGACCGACTGAAAAGCACTAAACTCTTGTTTACTAAGGCAACACTGAAAATATGGCTTCAAACACCACAACAGTACAGTATATTACCCTTTCACGAAATGATTGCCGGCTGTCGAGATGGGAATTATTCTTTGTTTACTTGTGTCGCACGTCAGCCTGCTTCGTTGACAGATACAGTTGCGCGAGTAGGATATGACTCAGTTCTAGTAGCCTTAGTGATCGTTTAACTGTCCGTAGAGACATGAGCTCCTGTGACGCGCAATGTGGCTTGACTTATGTGCAGAATGCATTCTGTCATCGCTATGTTCCCCGCTTCGTCCCGCGGGGCAGCTGCTACAATAAACAACAAACAATGGCGCAGCCAGGCTCAGCGGCAATCAAATCTTAAATGGGTAATACCAGGTGAGTCATCAGCCCCTTCCGATATCGTTATCTGCAACCCAACTAACGTGTCTTGGCAGAAAGTTCGATAATTCTCTAGTATCGTATGGCACTAATGCACTGCAAGAATATCCTGCAAACGATACTGAACCCTATTATTAATCCCTCAATGTGACTACAGACTAATACGAGGGAAAAGTAATAGTGATCAGTACCGTTTGCTGGACATGATTGCAGTGCAGTAGCACCATACGGAATGCAGGCAGAGAAATATCGACCTTCCTGTCAATACGCGTTAGTTGGGTTGCAGCAAACGATATTGGAAGGGGCTGCTGAATATTCCGGAATACTGTACTTTAAGTGGATATCAAAACTCGATCGTAGAGAAAGAAACGTGAACAGAAATTTGTATTATACAAATCAGGACGCCGAAGGCCAAATTAGGCAATTCGATTGTTCAATTAATGCAACTACGCTGTGATCCCATTGCATCATTATTTATATGACTTAATGCTTGTATTACTGGTGCGAGTGAAAGTATGGTGGAGCAGGTAACAACTTCTGACCTAGCCACTTAGCATAAACCCAGGAATGTACGTACCCTTATGACATGCCCTGCTAGAGAAAGTAAAGCTATATGCTTGAGGCAAGGTGCGAACAAGAAACTCGAAGTAGGCCAAGTTCATGTGCTCCCAAGCTATCCAATGACCTTGTATCGAACAAGTTTCGTACCGTGAATGTAGAAAGGATTATTCCATGTTATTGATTTTTTTTAAAATAATTCTATGAGGATAAAATAGGCCGCTTAACATTTACTGACGTTCCACTAATTCAACTGCGTTGCAACAATGCTTTTATTTCGTATGTAGTTACTTTGTTTAGAGGTCTTGGACTCCTTGGTCATCAGACCCATGTGATTGGGTTGTCATAGAAATTGTCCCATCCCTGTTCCTAATTCAGCCACACACTATTACAGTCACCACATAAATACAGGTTATAAGACACATTCAACACACATTCAAGTACCCGGGGCTGATGACCGAGAAGTTACAAGCACGAAAAATGAATAATAACAACTCTAATGGGCTGTATAAATTTAGGAGTTGAGTGCTGTACCTCTCGACACATTGCATGCATGACGGCCAGTCAAATGAAAATCGGTTCAGATACCAGACACATCTGTTACATCAAAAGTAATCTCCATAACTGTTATACTGTATATAGTTCCCCTTGGGGACAAGGAGAACAATATAATTCTTGTAGGAATCGTTAGGTTGTCAACAGAACCACCCGATGAATGATGTGCCCAATCTTTCGTCGACTAAGGTGCAGTATAAAGCCGATACGCCGTGCATTAATATCGAAAGGCGATATCCTTCTCCATGATAACTTCCGACTTGGCACTGCTTAACGAGTGAGGAATCCACTTAAGGGATGTGGTTCGGATACACTTTACCATCCGTTCCGCAGGCCAGACCTTTCCCCATGAAATTTTCTTACTTTGGTGATCTGAAGATAGCCAGCCATGGGCGTCGTTTGACAAGGAATGAGAAGGCGAGTGACTTTGTCCGGTTGTTGTTCCGTCAGTGACCTTAATACTGCCACAACAAGGAGATTACCGGCTGTGTCCTTCATTAGAGAAAGGTTTCTGCCCTATAGGGAGGTTTGAGCCTAAGAAGAGCCGTTCCTAAACCTGAGTTTTCTTGTGGTCAGGTGGTCAGTTTCTTTCTACTCTGTCTCCCAATTGGATACATGAATTTGATGTAATGGAGTCAATTTTTGAGGTAATAATTGTTCCTTTGCACATCTTGGCTAGAAACTCGATTTATTGGTTGTCTCTTATAACCGAATGTAGATTAAAGATACAACATTTCTAGTTAAAATTTGGAATATATTCACACGATTCTTACGTGTATGACGTATGTCTCTGTAAGAAGAGAAGTGAGGCCGGTCCGAAGGCCATACAGGAGGTAGAAACTGGATCGCCGAGTGCCTCTTACTACGCACTCATACATGTTCCGGATCGTGGACAAGGTCTGTCCCTAGCATGACCAAACGTGCTCGGCTTGAGGCGCAGTTCTGCGTAAATTAGGCATGCGCGACGTGTGGTAAACACCTGTTAGGAGAACAGCAAATTGCTGCATGTGAAGAGTGAAAGTTAGATCCTGTTCAAGTTAGAGGAGAAGATGGATTACCATAGCCATTCCCGTCAATAAAAATAATATAAATTAAATTCAATACAAAATAAATAAATAAATAAATTAAAAATTAAATAAAAATAAAATAAAATGCAACAAAATAAAATAATACCTAATGAAAATAAAATAAAACCAAAATAAAGTATGTTGTTGTTTGAGTCTTCAGTCTTTTGACTGGTTTGATGCAGTCTCCATGCCTCCCTGCCTTGAGCTAATCGTTTCATCTCTACATAGCTACCACACCCTACATCCGAGGCAATCTGTTTAACCTATTCTAACCTTGGTCTACCCCTACAGTTCTTGTCCTCAACCCTTCCTTCCATAACTAAGCTTGCTATTGCTGGGTGTCTTAGTATGTGTCCTACTAACCTATCTCTTCTCTTCATTAGCAGTCGCCAGAAACATCTCTCCTCTCCCACGCGTCTTAATACCTCTTCGTTTGTAACCCTATCTACCCATCTGATCTTCATAAAGTATAATTAAATAAAATAAAATTTAAAAAATAATTTTTAATGAAAAATATAAAAAAGAAATAAAATAAAATTAAATTAAAAGGTTAAAATAAAACAAAATAAAGTACAATAAAGTATAATTACCAGGTAAGATTGAGAAACACATACATGAAGTTGTTCGAAGTTTTTTTTTTTTTCGTGTAGCCTCCTGAGAGGCCGAGTGCAGGTCTTTCTAGTCGACGCCCGTGGGCGACCTGCGCGTCGGGATGAAAGATGGAAAGGATGAAGATGAATGAAACTGGGCAAGGATGTGGAAGGAAGCGGCCGTGGCCTGTCAGAAGGTACTGTCCCAGCATTTGCCTGGTGTTGAAAATGGGAAACCACGGAAAACCATTTCAAGGACAGCCGACGGTGGGGCTCGAACACACGCGTCTACCGAGTCAGCAGAGAGCTTGGCCCCTTGACCTAACGCGGAGCTTTAGCCCGCGTAGCCACTACTGTCGGTGTTCGAAGAATGAAACTGAGGAACTACGAAGAAGCAAAATGAACCACCCAGGCTAGAGTTGAGTGCAAGAGACGCTATGTAGACTAAGACTAATCACACCGCTGATATACAAATTACACAATACCAAATTATTCATCCCTTTTAATTCATAAAGAAGCTACAGCGTACATTTTCAGTTTCAGGCTGCAATTTTCGCTTAGATGCAGGTTATGAGTTGTTGTTTTTTCATACGAGGGGCTTAGATATCGTGTTCATTTAGCCTCGTGTACATGGGCGTGTGTGTAATTTGTCTGATAACTTGTGTTGTTGTGATGTCTTTATTAGTGTGTGTACTTGCAATTCAAGCGAGGGTTCGGTAAGGAGGTCACCATGCCCTTCAGTTAGGAACCATCTCGGCATTTGCCTGGAGTAGAAGCGCGAAACCACGGAGAACCACTTCCAGGACGTCTAACTTGTCTGAGTGTACCCCATTACAGCCCTTAAACAGTATTACATTCCTTGGTACAGCCGGGAATCATTCCCGCACTTCGGGGGGTGATAGCTAAGAGTGTTAGTAGCTACACCACAAGGTGATCATCCAGGATATGAGAAACATACTAGTTGCATTTTATTCCATATGAGAAAAACAGTTCTCTGTGGCTCATCCAAAGTGCTCCCTTCCCGGGCTAAAGGATGAAGGATCAAATTCCCAAACAGTTGATGGAAATATTAATAACGATAACTGGTATTGTGATGACTGTATTAGTGTGTGTTATCTGTAATTCAGGTAAGGATTGCAAACATTCGATTTTTAAGTAGTTCCAACTTTTGCTACCAAACGCAACCTACAACGACCAATTAGTTCCGAACTTTGTTACTAGATGCCACGGTAGTCGACTCCTGGTGACGAACGTTGGAACATAAGAGTGTTAGTCAAATCTAACCTATAATTTAGCTTCACACAAGTGTAATTAGAGGAAAGTTCTTTATCATGCCATAAATCTATGACATGGGACCGCCGGCTTTACTTCCCCTTCGAAGGAAGGCATAAATAATTTTATTAATGCAAATGCAGCCAATGGCCATTTATTTTATTTTCAGGACGGGTCAGGAAATCGGCCGTGGACCTATTGAAACCGTCCCGGCATTTACCTGGTAGTGAAAATAGAAAACCACGAATACCATTTTCAGGACGGCCGAGGTGGGATTCGAACCCACGCTCTCCCTATAGCAGCGAGGCACGAGGTAGCTCATTAGCACTCTCGGCCACCGCGGCCGGTCCATCCGCAATGTACAGGGTACTCTCTATTAAGCAATTAATTAATTTATTGAATATCCAATACCGACAGCGGTAACTACGCTCATTAAAGCGCAGTGCTATGCCATGGTGCCAAGCTATCTGTAGACTCGGTCCGAGCCCCACCGTCGGCCATCGTTGAAATGGTTTTCCGGGGTTTCCCTATGTTTAACTACAGGAAACGACGCACAGGTCACCCACAGGCGTCAACTAGAAAGACCTGCACTCGGTCTCTCCGGAGGCCACACTATCATCATCAACTAAAGGCAAATGCTGGGATGGTACCTTTTAACAGGCCACAGCCACTTCCTTTCTCATCCTTGCCCAGTTTTATTCAACTTCATTCATTGCATCTCTCATTAACACCTCTCATGAGGTTGGCATCAGGAAGGGCATCCGGCGGTAAAATACATCCGCCACATATAATTTCATCGCATCTCATGCCCAACCCCGTTGGAAACGGTAATAATTAGGAGTAGACTTACATTGAAACCATTACAGAGTGAACCCTATTTCACCGAAGTATAGTAGCGTTATAGTTTTACAAATTTCAAGTTATAAGACAATTTTACAAAGCTTATTTACAATAGATGCGACGAGTAAATGTTTGTTGTTGTTGTTGTTGGGATTCTTTAGGGGCTTTGCTACATCGTGGTTATATAGCATCATGTACTTGGGTGTGTGTAGAATTTGTCTGACAATCTGTCTGTAATTGAGGTAGGATTTGGGTAGGAAGTGGCCTTGGCCTTAGATTGGGCACCGTCTCGTCATTGCCTGGAGTAAAAGTGGGCAACCACGGAAAACCACTTCCAGGATGGCTGAAGTTGGAATTGAACACATCTCTTCTCAGTTTTGCCTCACGAGGCTGAGTGTACCTCATTCCAGCCCTCAAACCTGAATTAAATTTCTTGGCATAGCTGGGAATCGAATTCAGATCTCCGGGACGACAGCCAAGAATGATAGTAGCGAGATTGTAGAATGATGTATCACTGCTGGTGCACAAACATACAGTAGTTAAAGCTACTTGTCGTGGGATGTGCAGCTAGGGCTGATATAAACATTACAATAAATATTTGGAAGGTTTGAAAGCCTCCGTGGCTTAGGCGGCAGCACGCCGGCCTCTCACCGCTGGGTCCGTGGTTCAAATCCCGGTCACTCCATGTGAGATCTGTGCTGGACAAAACGGAGGCAGACAGGTTTTTCTCCGGGTACTCCGGTTTTCCCTGTCAACATTTAATTCAAGCAACACTCTCCACTATCATTTCATTTCATCTGTCATTCATTTAATCATTGCCCCAGAGGAGTGCGTCAGGCCTCGGCAGCCGGCACATTCCATATCCTCGCCGCTAGATGGGGGCTTCATTCATTCCATTCCTGACCCGGTCGGAGACTGGAAGCAGGCTGTGGATTTTCATTTTTCATTTGGAAGGTTTGTTACTCTTTAACGATCCATCTTAGGAAGTACACTCATAGGGATATTCTGTGTTGTCTTAGGGTGCGCTGTCCATGCCCTGATGACTTCCTATATATTTTTTGAAACGCTCTGTATCTATTATACGGAGTGATTGAAATAGATGACCTGCGATTAACTGGAATGGAAGACAATGTGAGCAAATAATCTGATAGGCCTACTATTTCCACTAATTTGTTAAAATTAATTATAATGTTTAATAATTCCGTAAGATTTTAGCTTATTAGTAAGACGGCATACGTCGGATTCCGGAGATACGGCTTCTTTCTCTTTCAAGTTCTCGAACTCTGAAGTAGCGTCTGGGCATGTGTAGGCTACTGCATTGGGTAAATGATATCAAGAAAGTTTGTATATAATTTTTGTACGAGCATTATTTTTAGGACTATTTAGTGATAGTAACTGTGGTGTTGAGATAGCGCCTCACCCGGAGGTCCGGGTTTGATACCTGGCTCATTCAGGGATTTTAGAAACTGGCGTGAGGAAAGTAACGCGGTTCACCCAGCATTTTGAGGACAATTGATTAGTTGTCTGACAGTAAGGCAGCGTCCCGGTCACATTAACGGCCGAGGAGACCCAACGCGCTAACCACCTGCCACCCCGCAATCTGCAGGTCAAATGGCTGGGCAGTGGTCGCTTGGTAGGCCAAGGCCCTTCATGGGCTGTGGTGCCACGGGGTTTGGTTTTTAATTTGGTGATAGTAGTTGTTTTAAGGGGGTGAAGAACGAGGTCATCTGCCTCCGTATTAATGGACTGTGGCTTCCAAAAAGCCTTGTGTACTACTCGGGTCCAAGCTCTGTGAACTTGGAGGGTCAGGTGACGTGGGAAGCGGGAGGTGAAGGGCCTGTCAACAACCCGACGTGTTATCTGGAATTCCTTCTATTCCAATATTGATAACATAGGGCCGCTGCCTAAACCATTGTGGTGTTGCGAATGAGTGAGTGAGTAAGTCACCGATCAATGTATTTGGTTCTGTTACTACGCACGGACCGGGAACCCCGCACATCACTCCTCGTCGTCCGCGATCCACATTCCTCTTAGGTTCAGGAAGTTTGGACTCGAGCAGTAGGTATTTCGTGTTGATTCCCTGGGTGAGCTGCACGTTGTGATAAGAATGAGATGATGAAAACGACATGAACACTCAGTACCTTAGCCAAGGTAAATAACCACCCTAGTTTAAAATATCACGGTCTGGCCGGGAAACAAATCTTAGGTCCTTCAGACCAAAGACAAGCGTCATAAACAGGTGACTACCAAGTCGAACATCTGACTCTGTAAGTATTTGGCCCTTGGAATTCTCCGATGATGGCTCAACGGTTGTCTGGATTGAGCCTGTGTGATAGTACTTCACGTTGAGACCATCATTCCATGCCTTGTTTGTATGGAAATGTCTGACGTTTAGATCTAACTTGGTCATCAACTTCCAGCAACTCTTTCTTCTCTCATCAAATGAATGGTGGGAACGTACTGAACACATTCTAATACACCGGATGCACCACATAGAGTCTCTTTCTAGTTAGATAAAAGAATGAGGAATGAGACAATGCAAATAGTATAAATAAATCCAGATGCCAATGAATAGTCTTCCTACTCTAATAAACTATTTCCAATAAATGTATCCTTACGCTGATAGTAATTCCTAATACAACCGTTTTGATTCGGAATTGAAGTCCGTCCATTGCCATTTACTGTAATTGCCAGTTGATATTAACATGAAGCCGTCACGCCGTCTGCACTCCACTGCCAGCAAAATTTTACGTCAAAACTATTCTTTACTATTACAATAGGTCCCGTGTCGTAGCTGTGCTCGCTGTATCGTTCACCAGGATCGCGCGGGTAGCTGTAGCAAGTCTGGAGATAGTAGGCTTGAATCCCGACTCTGACTGCGGTTATTCTGAGTGTGTATTTCCCCGGTGTATCCCACACTCCCTCCTGGCACATGCCAGGGTAGTACTTCATTTCAAATCCAGGGACACCTACCCCATCCCTGTTCCTAATACATCTACACACTGTACTACAGTCATCATTCCTAGAGCTCGGCTAATCAGGCATTAATAGGATCGACTGCAAATTCCCATGCGTTGTTTAGTCTAGGTACGGTAGAGAATAGAAGTTTCACATATTGAAATTCGATTTCTGTGTAGCTGTTATAGAAGCAGTAGGCTACACTAAAATGCTCTTAGAGTTTGAAAAAAAAAATGTTACATTCCAACAGGCCCGAATTACTCTGACCTGAAGTAAAGGGTCACATTTGACGGAATTTTAAAATTTTTCAGGGGAGATAGCCTTGATAAAAAGAACTCACAATAAATGCCTGGTTTTCTGGAATGGTACGTTTATAATTTAATTAAACATGAAACAGTTATTTATGACATCTTAAGAATGTTGACTTTGATTTTGATTTCTAATTAAATAAAACGGCAACTTTTTTTGCTTAAGAAATTGCATTTTGCTAGAATGACTGCAATATGGAATCCATACCATATACAGTATACTGAAATATCTATAGTGTGTTGCAATTCATCATATTAATGCCTAAACTTCCGGGCTCTCATCACATAAGTACAGGTTATCAGAGAAGTTCAACACACACCCAACTACACGGGGCTGATGACCGAGATGTCTTAAAGTCCCTATATTAAGCAACAACAACTATAGCAGAGAAATTGGAACTCTAGTTGATTGCCTGAGGTTGAAGTTCTCTTGAAGTCACCAAGATGTCTTTATCGAGCCGACATGGAATGAATTGAGGTGCGGTGGATTGGATATCGTCGTTGTTGTTAATGATTCTTTTAGGGGCTTTGACACATTGTGGTCATGTAGCCCTGTGTACTTGGGTGTGTGTAGAATTTCTCTGATATTCTGTCTCACTGTTATGTCGGTATTAGTGTATTTGTAGTTGAGGTAGGATTTGAGTAGGAAGTGGTCATGGTCTTAAGTTCCAGGATAAGAATCGAACCCACCTCTTCTCAGTTTTTCCTCGCGAGGCTGAGTGTACCCCATTCCAGCCTTCAAACCAAAAGTAAATTTCTTGGCATAGCCGGGAATCGAATCGAGACCTCTGGGATGACAGCCAATAATGCTAGCCATTACTCAACCAGGTGAACTGGATTGGATATCGTGCTATGAATTGTTTCCCTCATCTACAAAATAATCAACGATCTATTCAACGAATGAATTGTTCAATCAGTCATTCAATCACTAAACCAGTCGACCAATCAATCAAGAAATCAATTGATCGATCAACCAACTGACAAATCAATCAATCAATTATTCAATCAATCAATCAATCAATCAATCAATCGATCAGACAATTTAGTGAATCTTAATATTTTTGACGTATCAAGAATCCCTGTGTCTACATTACTCACGTTACATAGCAGGCATAAGAATGCCTATGTTCTGAAACTGTGTTTTCTTTAGGTGACCAAAATACAGGGTCTATTTTTTAAGTCACTCCGTAGCACCTCTCAGAGCACGGCACGGCTGGCGCAATGACACTCCGTCCCAAGTACTTATACGAATTACTGTGGAATGTGTGGACACCTGTTGTATAAAAAAATGTATAAATATACTTAATTGTAGCTCGTGGCAATGAACAGAACAGCCTGTCTCTAACTGCTAGGAGACACGAAGAGGTATTAATACCATACAAATATTTGTTCCTCAAAAACGTTTGCCTAAGCTGAATTTTATGAACTGAGATTAGAAGATAAGAGCCCCACTAGTTTTTCTAAATGCCTTCTGATCCTTGATTGCCTTCTTTTCAAACTTAACCCATTTCTTACTCATTCATGCACCATGGACATCACGACTACGATGAGGATTTATAGCCAGTAAGAATGTGGGTGATTTGAAACTCGGCACTGACAATTATTGTCATCTTGAGTGAGGATTTCCCCTGTGTTTTCTCATTCCCTCCAAAAAAATAAAATAAAAAATACCAAAATGATAATAATCTTATTTCAAGTCTCGGTGCACCTACTGCTATCCCTTATATTAATAAGTATTGTCACACACAAAATACTACTGTTACTACAGAATCACAGGTTATAAGACAAATACAACACAGACCTAAGTTCACGGGGATGATGACCAAGATGTTCCTAGTTCTAAAATGAATCAGCAACAGAAACTTTGAAATTAATGTTCAGTATGAATTACAATAAGCGAGTTTTTTTTAAATAAATAAGCAAGTAATTTTATATGATTAAGTGAACATAAGCCACGATTCCAAGAGCTTTAGCGTAATTGTAACTTTGAAAACATAAAACTTATATTCACAATGCTCACGTCCATTGATTGCAAATCAAGCAGCCGAAGTGAATTACTGCATTAACAGTGGAAAACGTACACACATATTAGAGGCATTTTCCGTAATAGCTATTAACAATCTTCAATTTTCTTGAGTAATAATGCATTCTTACTTGAACAGTTTTCAACGCTATAGGTACAATTAAGTTATATGATTCGGAGAGCTTCCTACGCACACCTAACCATTGCTATGAAGTATATTCGTCCATATAAAATGACCTATCCTTACACTTACTATTATTTCACACACTCGAAATATTTTGTGACAAGCGCAGGATTCGACCCAGTACGAATATTCCACACAGTTTCAGTCGGTATAACATTTAGCCTAACACACATTAATCACATTACCGGCACTCACTACACATACCTTGCTAAGCTGCCGCATGATGACCGATGAGAACCAGTTGCACTTTCTAACTTCACTGAACAGAGAGTCTGTGTCGCACGTCCGTAGGAGAATCAGAGGCGGCGCGGGCTGGGCTAGCTTTATAACCACGCTCAGGTGAGAGCAGACTTGGAACAGGCGTGGGGGGCGGCAGGGGGACTACAAACAGCTAACATACACCCTTAGCATAGCGGGGTGGTTGATTGTAGGACGTTACTGCCTTTAGAGTCCTAACAGGCAGGCAAAGGGAGACAAGTAGGGAACCCTACACCCTTATCATAGTGGAGTGGTTGAAGGTAGAAACTTACTGCCTATAGAGACCTAGCAGGGTGGCAAAGGGAGAAGAGTAGAGAGTCCTACACCCTTAGCATAGCGGGGTGGTTGATTGTAGGACGTTACTGCCTTTAGAGTACTAACAGGGTGGCAAAGGGAGACAAGTAGGGAGCCCTACACCTCTACCATAGCGGGATGGTTGTATGTAGGGCCATACAACCTTTAGAGTACCAAAAGGGAAGCAAAGAAAGACGTTTAGAGATCCTTAAATCCCTATCGTAGCGGGGGGTTGAAGGTAGGACCCTATTGCCTTTAGAGTGGTTCAAGGTAGGACCCAACTGCCTTTAGAGTACAAACAGGGTGGCAAAGGGAGACGAGTAGAGAGCCCTACACCTATAGCATAGCAGGGTGGTTGATTGTAGGACCTTACTGCCTTTAAAGTCCTAACAGGGAGGCAAAGGGAGACGAGTAGAGAGTCCTACACCCTTATCATAGTGGGGTGGTTGACTGTAAGACCTTACTGCCTTTAAAGTCCTAACAGGGAGGCAAAGGGAGACGAGTAGAGAGTCCTACACCCTTATCATAGTGGGGTGGTTGACTGTAGGACCTTACTGCCTTTAAGTCCTAACAGGGAGGCAAATGGAGACGAGTAGAGAGACCTACACCCCTACCATAGTGGGGTGGTTGAAGGTAGGACCTAACTGCCTTTAGATTATTAACAGGGTGGCAAAGGACGTCGGTTAGAGAGCCCTACACCCCAATCATAGAGGGGTGGTTGAAGGTAAGACCTAACTACCTTTAGAGTCCTAGCAGAGTGTCAAAGGGAGACAAATAGAGAGTCCTACACCCTTATCATGGTGGGATGGTTGAAGGTAGGACCTAACTGCCTTTAGATTACTAACAGAGTGGCAAAGGACGTCGGTTAGAGAGCCCTACACCCCAATAATAGAGGAGTGGTTGAAGGTAGGACCTAACTGCCCTTAGAGTCCTAGCAGAGTGACAAAGGGAGACAAATAGAGAGTCCTACACCCTTATCATGGTGGGATGGTTGAAGGTAGAACCTAACTACCTTTAGAGTCCTAGCAGAGTGTCAAAGGGAGACAAATAGAGAGTCCTACACCCTTATCATGGTGGGATGGTTGAAGGTAGGACCTAACTGCCTTTAGATTACTAACAGAGTGGCAAAGGACGTCGGTTAGAGAGCCCTACACCCCAATCATAGAGGAGTGGTTGAAGGTAGGACCTAACTGCCTTTAGAGTCCTAGCAGAGTGTCTAAGGGAGACAATTAGAGAGTCCTGCACCCTTATCATAATGGGATGGTTGAAGGTAGAACCTAACTGCCTTTAGAGTCCCAGCAGAGTGGCAAAGGGAGACAAATTGAGAGTCCTACACCCTTATCATTGTGGGGTGGTTGAAGGTAGGAACTAATTGCCTTTAGAGTCCTAGCAGAGTGGCAAAGGGAGACAAATAGAGAGTCCTACACCCTTATCATAGTGGGATGGTTGAAGGTAGAACCTAACTGCCTTTAGAGTCCCAGCAGAGTGGCAAAGGGAGACAAATAGAAAGTCCTACACCCTTATCATATTGGGATGGTTGAAGGTAAAACCTGACTATCTTTAGAGTCCTAGCAGATTGGCAAAGGGACATAAGTAGAGAGTCCTACACCCTTATCATAGTGGGGTGGTTGAAGGTAAAACCTGGCTGTCTTTAGAGTCCTAGCAGAGTGGCAAAGGAAGTAGAGAGTCCTACACCCTTATAGTGGGGTGGTTGAAGGTAAAACCTTACTGCCTTTAGAGTCCAAGCAGAGTGGCAAAGGGAGACCTTATCATAGTGGGGTGGTTAAAGGTATAAACTTAGTGCCTTTAGAGTCTTAGCAGGGTGGCAAAGGGAGGCAAGTACAGAGTCCTACACCCTTATCATAGTGGGGTATTTGAAGGTGGAACCTTACTGCCTTTAGAGTCCTAGCAGAGTGGCAAAGGGAGACAAGTAGAGAGTCCTACACCCTTATCATAGTGGGATGGTTGAAGGTTGGACCTAACTGCCTTGAGAGTCCCAGCAGGGTGGCAAAGGGAGGCAAGTACAGATTCCTACACCCTTATCATAATGGAGAACCTAACTGCCTTTAGGGTCCTAGCAGAGTGGCAAAGGGAGACAAGTAGAGAGCCCTACACCCTTATCATAGTAGTGGTTGAAGGTAGGACCTAACTGCTTTGAGAGTCCTAGCAGGGTGGCAAAGGGAGGCAAGTACAGAGTCCTACACCCTTATCATAGTGGGGTCTCTGAAGGTAGAACCTTACTGCCTTGAGAGTCCTAGCAGGGTGGCAAAGGGAGGCAAGTACAGATTCCTACACCCTTATCATCGTGGAGTGGTTGAAGGTAGATCCTTACTGCCTTGAGAGTCCAAGCAGAGTGGAAAGGGAGACCTTATCATAGTGGGGTGGTTGAAGGTAGAAACTTAGTGCCTTTAGAGTCCTAGCAGGGTGACAAAGGGAGGCAAGTACAGATTCCTACACCCTTATCATCGTGGAGTGGTTGAAGGTAGAACCTTACTGCCTTGAGAGTCCTAGTAGGGTGGCAAAGGGAGGCAAGTACAGAGTCCTAAACCCTTATCATAGTGGGGTGGTTGAAGGTAGAAACTTACTGCCTTGAGAGTCCTAGCAGGGTGGCAAAGGGAGGCAAGTACAGAGTCCTAAACCCTTATCATAGTGGGGTGGTTGAAGGTAGAACCTTACTGCCTTTAGAGTCCTAGCAGGGTGGCAAAGGGAGGCAAGTACAGATTCCTACACCCTTATCATCGTGGAGTGGTTGAAGGTAGAATCTTACTGCCTTGAGAGTCCAAGTAGGGTGGCAAAGGGAGGCAAGTACAGAGTCCTATACCCTTATCATAGTGGGGTGGTTGAAGGTAGAACCTTACTGCCTTGAGAGTCCAAGTAGGGTGGCAAAGGGAGACAAGTAAAGAGTCCTACACCCTTATCGTAGTGGAGTGGTTGAAGGCAGAACCTTACTGCCTTTAGACTCCTAGCAGGGTGGCAAAGGGAGACAAGTACAGAGTCCTACACCCTTATCGTAGTGGAGTGGTTGAAGGCAGAACCTTACTGCCTTTAAAGTCCTAGCAGAGTGGCAGAGGGAGACAATTAGAGAGTCCTACACCCTTATCGTAGTGGGGTAGTTGAAGGTAGAACCTTACTGCCTTTAGAGTCCTAGCAGAGTGGCAAAGGGAGACAAGTAAGGCGTCCTACACCCTTATCATATTGGGGTGGTTGAAGTTTGAACCTTACTGTCTTTAGAGTCCTACAGAGTGGCAAAGGGAGGCAAGTACACAGTCCTACACCCTTATCGTAGTGGGGTGGTTGAAGGTAGAACCTTACTGCCCTTACAGTCCTAGCAGGGTGGCAAAGGGAGACAACTAGAGAGTCCTACACCCCAATCATAGAGGGGTGGTTGAAGGTAGAGCCATACTGCCTTTAGGGTCCTAGCAGAATGGCAAAGGGAGACAAGTAATGAGTTCTACACCCTTACAGCACGCGCACACTGGGGACATTTTGTCGCGGGACTGTTTTGTCGCACGGTGAAGGGCTATTACACTGTACTGGAATGCGCACACTAGCGACAAAACACGGATGATACAAAAATGTGTCCGGACTGTCGCAACGGCTGGCGTGATTTTTGTCGCGGGACTGTCGGTGTCCTGTGTTATTGCATTCAAGTGCGAACACTGGGGACAAAAGTGTCGCACACCACTCATACCCACGGCCTTCTAAACCACAGACCTGAATCTCGATTTTGCAGTTTATGTGGCGCAAAGTAGTCAGTTGGTTCAGATAATCGCCGGATAAAATTTAAATACTGAAATGTGAAACCAAAAATCTTTTATGAAGAAGAATGAATGTCCAAGTCAGATGGGTTGCTAGATTTCAGTTGTGATTGGTGAGCAGGGCGATTAGAGGTTATTTCACAGGATGATGTTTCATTAGTGCTACTATTATTATTATGATTATTATTGACTAGCAACGCGGCCCGGTCGGGGAACAGTTGTGAATACATTATGTGATAATCGCTTCTTTACGATGTCAATGAACTACGATCTATATCAGTTTTACGTCTCGGCATGATGGGTTTAAATCACTGACTGGACTATTAACTATATTATCATGGAAATGCATGTGCAACAAATTCTTGTCAGACGTAATTTAAGAATGGCGAGGTGCATGAAACACAAATCCCCCTTCCGTCCAATCTAAAAACACTTCTAGTGGACGATATATTGAATATAGAGATGTGCTCTCCCGTACGTTTTTGTTGAACTTTTCATGCTGAACAATTCTTACACTCATTGCATATTGATATCGTATTTTTTACGGTTTGCCCAGCGTAAGCTTAAAGAGCGCACGGATGCCAGGATTTTTTTCGACTTTTTCTCTGAAATCGTTACTGCTTGGCTTCCTTAGATCATCAATAAATTATTTTCTACAGAAACCTTCCTCGAGGTATCCTTTACAGAATGGTGAAAGCCCAATCAAAATCCATGCAGTGGTTCTCGAGATTACCCGTGACATCCAAGAATCGGGGACTTTGTTTTATACTAAGTAGAGATTATACGCCAATCAGTATAATTCAATATAATATAATCCCCCTTCCGTCCAATCTTAAATTGACTGTGAATTTTGCGGAACGAAAATATCACAGACGAAATGAGAGTTGCACTTCCAGGGAATGGTGAGGTGAATGAAACTCAAACCCCCTTCCGTCCAATCTTAACTTGACGTGTTTCACAGGCGAAATGAAGAAAACCCGAGTTGCACTTCCAGGGAAACTCCAAACACAACCACCCTTCTCAGAAGTCTTAACTCAACACGACTCGACGGTTTGCTGCTGGCTGTATCTGGAGCAATAGGTTCGCCCGCTAGCTAGGCTTTAACAGGGATGATAGACTCGCCCTTAGCTAGCTCGTTAACTGTCGCCTCAGTACAGTAGTTGAATGGACATGGTTGGAAGGAATTAAAACGTAAAAGCACTTATAGTGGGCGATGTATTGAAGATAGACATATGCTCTCGCGGACTTTTTCGTAGAACTTTTCATGCTGAACAATTCTTACACTCATAGTATTTAGATATTTTAACGGTTTGCCCAGCGTAAGCTTACAAAGCGCTCAGTCGCCAGGTTTTCTTTCCGACTTTTCCACTGAAATCGTTAGTGCTGGGCTTCATTTGATCATAAATAAATAATTTTCTACAGAAATAATCCTCGAGATATCCTTTACAGAATGGTGAAAACCACATCAAAATCCATCTAGTGGTTCTCGAGTTTACCCGTAACATCCAAGAATTGGGAACTCTGTTTTATACTAAGTAGAGATTCGCTAAAAGGTGCAAGGAACTTATAATATACCACTAGTTGACGCAGAGCAACAAATTGGTTTATGTGCTTATAATAACTTTTGAATGATTTTCACTAAGTCGATTCATTTGAATGGCAATGAATGTTTGCATAAAACTTGATTTTGTCTAGCAGCTAGAGAATAAATCCATAGTCCATGGTGAAACGTGCTCCTCTCGTCAATATCAAAGTGAACGCAGTCAATAAAAAAAGGAACTTGTAGAGGGTCTATAGAACGAAATATTTGATAGATGCTCTAAAAGGGTGGTAAAAAGTGGACTGTACAGAGAAACAGACAACTAAAATGTATGACTTGCAGTAGAAAATGGTATTTTGAACACGCGTGATAGCATTAAAATATAGGATCTGACATAAAAGGGCAACCTTCAAGTTCAGAAATAGGAATGATTCATTTATGCGAACGTTGGTATCATTTTACAACACAGGATACTGTTAAATTATGCGGGACTTCTCGAAGATATCTAGGCGAAATTATTAATGTTACTATTCATGAGATAGCTCTTATTTCGAACAGAGTATGAATTTTGACATTATTCATGAGAGGTTTCTATCACGCTTTGCTGGAGTTCTGCAGAAAATTATAGAATGTACAGTAGATTGTATTGTATAGTATAGTATAGTATAATATAGTATAGTATAGTATAGCATAGTATAGTATAGTATAGTATAGTATAGCATAGTATAGTATAGTATTAGTGTTATGAACCAGGGTTTCTCGGAGTAGTCCTCTCAGCATTGGACTCATTGGGGTGGTACTACTGTTCCGTCGACCATTTGCAATAGGAGACAATAAGGACTGAATTTGGACATAGTGCACTTTGAACAATTTCAAAAGCTGTAACTAAAAATGAGCGCGTTCTTGGTAATTAGTTTGTCAATTCCCAAATGTCAATTTACACGAGAACCTTTACAGAGGTTTCAGGGGTTGTAATAATATATTATGTTACTTTGCTCATTCAATTGAGGTTTTACTCTGTGATAGAGAACTAAATTAGGAAGAAAGAGAAGCTGTTCAATATTACTAAAACTTTGAGTGAATGTAGACCACACAATGTTTGTAAGATTTTAGTATTAGAATCATGGTTGTGTTTTAAATCCAAAAGAAATGCTGGGAAGATGGAAAAATAATTTGAAAATTTGATCAGTTGAAATGTAACTGATGTCTCAGACTTTTAATTGTTATAGAGCAACGAGGCAGTTAATAAAATCTCAACTGAAGACAAAGACATAATGGATTCTAAATTACATACCCACAACGCATAAGTTTTTGATGAAATGGAGACGATTAGGGAAATTGAAGGATAGATATGGCTACCAAACCTAACATAATTAACATGGAACTTGGAGAGTTGGCATAAGTTTGGACGAAAGCTATGTCGCCTCTATTTACAAGTAGTGGCACTGAAAGGATTGTGGCGGCTATCATGGAATCTCGTTGATTTTTGTCCCAGTCAATTAGTAGTTCATATTTTACCCAGTTAGTCTAGCTGACAGCTATTTTTGCATCCTGAGTAATTGTTTAATTTACTGTTTTATTGTTTTATGCCAGTGGCCTTCCTAATATTGAAGTTAATCGAAGTTCATTTCATTGTAAGGACATAAACGTTCTACAGCTGTAAAAATATGCCAAATGCCACACGAGAGAGCATGACTGTTGTATTTGAATTATCCAAAGGCGAAATTGTAGAGCAACGGATCTGACATTTCAATTTTAACTATCATACCGAAGGACGAATGACTCGGCAGCTTGATGGTTGGTAACTAAACCACAGGTACTACGTACAGTATATCTTACGGTGACCGATCAAATCGTTCTGAGAATAATTATACTGAACCTCTTCAACGTCACATTTTTGCTTTAAGTGAGCAATTCGTATGTAATATTAAATCTATTACTAAACATAGAAATTGAAAGATCATGCTATTGCCTTATACTCTTCATAAATCATAACTATCACGGACAAATATAAATCAAACCCTACAACCGGGTGATTAATAGTTGCACATTCCAAACATACTGTTGTTAATTCATTTTAGGGCTTTGAAACATCTTGGTCATCAGCCCTGTATAGTTGGGTCGAATAACCTAAAGTGAAAATGTTTTCCTTACTGAGGTCTGAAGAGGGAAATAATTCGATCATTACACAGAATACCACTCAGAAATATTTTATTCCTATTTGTCGGGGTAAGTGCGTTATTGTTTAACCGTTGACCGATTCCGACTCAGTTCATCCGACAGTATTTAACGGCGTCTCTAAAGCCATAGAAGCTAAAATGGACGTTACATCCACCTCCACATTCTCCACTTCAAACAAACTCCCCACAACTCTCATAAAAATATGGTTATTATTGTTATTATTATTATCATTCAGTGATAATTTAAGAATATTAATGTATTTTCTGTTTTAGTCGATACCTTATTTCATTTGATCTCTGCCTCAAAGAATCCATTGCCGGGGGGAGAGAGATAATATTACTTTCTCAAATTAGTGGCTAAAAGAATTGCTTGTTGTTCTCTTTCTAGTTTGTTTTTAGTCTGGACGTGTATAACGAGCAATTACTCAGGTATTTACAAATTGGTTCCGATCAGAAAGAGTACGGAATCGTTGTCAGTCTTACAAATAGCAGTATATAGTGATTCCTCCCACCCTGATATTTGCAAGAATTAATTTTATAAACTCAATACTTGCATATGACGTACATGAATCATGATTGCAGTGCAGAGCTTTTAACTACTGATTTTTAATTGCACACTTTGTCCAGATTGGGTTGAGTTAAAATCCAAAACTTTGAAACTGTTATAGTGGTAAATTAAATCAGGATGGAAGTTAGTGCCCTGGACTTAGAACAAAGCATGCTGTCATTTTTCTGGCGCGAGTATGCAATAATTCGTGTAAATGCCCACTTAGCCCTGCCAGTGCCGGCTTTCCGTCCGCTATCGAGGAATTCCAGCCATGGGGTGTTGCATAAAGCACGCTGAAGTTTTGAATCCATTTGTGAGTGTTGCCTATACAAATTGTTAGTCGTAACTCTTCATTCGGTCAACACATGTTTTCCCAAATGACTGGGCAGAGATACAACGTATATAATATAAAAATAAATAAATAAATAAATATGTAAATAATAATAATAATGCTACTGTTTTTACGTCCCTCTTAACCACTGTGGCTTTTAGAGACGCTGGGGTGCCGGAATTTTGCCCTGAAAGGGATCTTTAATGTACCAGTAAATCTACTGACACGGATCCCTCGCATTTACGCACCCTCATATGCCATCTGACTGCGCCAGGATTCGGTCCTGTAATCTTGGGCATAGCAAGCGAGAACGTTACCGCTGAGTCACGGAGCCAGCCAGTATGGCTCAATAAACACTCTTGAAAAATAATACATGTATTAGTTACTATCAGTAAAATGCTTGAACCCTAAATTGTCCATTATTTAATAGTGATTATAACTAATGACATATTTTTCAGGAGTGCTTATTTACTTTTATATTATATACATTGTATTCCCACCCAGTCATTGGTCAAATTGAAGTGGATCGACTGAAGAGTTATAACTGACAGTTAAAGAATGCTGGTGAGTGTCTTCATGAGATACCAATTAATTCTCAACCACAAAGCTTATATGTGAAAAAAGGAGAAAGAATCTAACCACTATTTTAAGGAAGTACAGTATAGCCAACTCACAATCGATACATCACAGCCAATAGTCAATCTTCGAATTCGCGTCACCATCTGTAAGTTAAGTTAAAGCAACGTGTAACGCTCGTAACTCCATTTCTTTCTCTTCCTATTGACGTTTATATATTGGGAAACGTTAATGTTGTTAAAATCCATGTCAAATTCACTCGCTGTCATGCCTCGTTTATAAGCGACGCTTTTACAAGAAGTAACCTTATTATAAATGCCTGCTCCAGTTAATAATCTAATTTATTTCAGAGTAACAGCTCACGCGTCGAATCAAATGCAAGGCAACGTGAGGGGGGTTATGAAACAAGCCGAGATGTAGGTAATACGCTCTAATGAGCGATAAATCATTTCCCAAATTGCTGGGCGAGAGAAAGGCCCGTTCATATTACTCACCGAGTGAAGAACAAGGGCACAGTTGGTTCACGTCATCCTGAGATAAGGAGGAAATTACGCTTTATAAGGGTCACTCGGGGTAACCAAATGAACTTAACCTTCAATTACACTAATTTATAGATCCGTCTACCTTCACTTCTGAGAAGAAATTAAAGCGAGTATAAGGAGCGTGTTGTAAATCGTATGATAGAAACATTCTACGAAGTTGTTGTTTTATTTAGAGGTCATCAGGCCCAAGTACTTGGGTGCGAGTGTAGAAACTTTCTTATTACCTGTGTTTTTGTAGTATCTGCCATTCACCAAATAATATAGCCGACCTGGAGGCTCTTGAGCTCTGTATGCCAAGAGCAGCTATCTTCATGCTCTATTGATTTACACCAGCTTCAATCACTGTCTTACGAAAAAATAACCATAGAATCTTTGACAGATTAGACCATAATATGATTAAATATTTCCCCTCTAATTAGAGGTCAGATACATTACCAACCGCCTTGAAAGGATTTAGCCTCATGATTTCCTTCTGCCTAGGAATTCCATTTTGATACTTTCATGAATTCATTCAGAATATACTCTCATTTTGGTAATAATTCTATCCCAATCAATAGGATTCCGGAACCATTCAGCATTCATTCTGTTCTGCAAGCCTCTTTGAGCGAATGAAATGCCACCGTTTGCAGTTAACCTGGAGATTTGTCTACTTCTTACAATGTAGGCGTTGAACACGGAATGTTATCGTCATATTTTAGGTCTACCTATGTTGGAGTTCTTTAGTCGCTTAACTTATTTCTCATTCCGTCGTCCATCCAAGCTTCCTCATACTATACGAAAATAGCCCTCCAAAGTGTTGATTCCAGTTTATACTTTATTTCATCGTTACTTCCCTCCTTTCACACCAGCGAACATTCCCACATCCTTCATACCTTTTAGCTGCAGTTTATGGATTAAATAATCTGAATCCACCCAGCTTTCACGCTCTTACAAAAGTTGCTCTGGTTAATTCATTTGAGGGGGTTGGGACATCTTGGTCATCAGCCCCATGTAGTTGGGTATGTGTTGAACTTGTCTGATAACCTGTATTGCTGGATTAAGGTACTATCCCAGCATTTTCTTGGAGGGAGTGTTGAAAAACCCGATGGAAAACCACTCTCAACATAGCTGCTGTAAGCGCCGGGATTTGAACCTACGACATCTGGACTTGTTCCAGCTGCCCTCGCGGCGGTGGTGCATGGCTACGCCACAGAACTCGTACAAAAAAAATGTCAGTCTGATGAAATGAGCAATGCAGGGAGAGTACTTGAATTACACTTCCTTCCCTCAAAACAAATTGGAGAGCAAAATAAATTTTCATCTTATGAGTTTGCCAAGAATGTATGTGGTAGTAGCATTGCCTGTGGACATCCGCTATTTTCATAAATATCACTGTTGCCAACTGATACCAATTTAACAGTTGCCCTTCAAAAATTCACAAATATATAATTTTGACCAAAACTTGAACTAGCGTAGTACGTGCCACATACAAACAATTTTTAAATTCCAGTACACTCCAGGGTTGCAAACCGTTAGCAATAGGTGGTTCCAACCATACAATTACCAATCAAGAACTCGCAAACGACTGACCTTATTTGCAACTAAATCTGTACGAGCATACCATCTGTACCACCAACAGACAATTGATTAAGATTTTAGCCATTTCCAGTATTGTCAACCATTATTATTAGGTGGTACCAACCTTACAATTACTCTTGCAAACCTCGCAACCTACGAACCCAATATGGAAAGAAAGCTAGTAGTTGTTCGTGAACGTTATTCTCGCGATAATAAGTCACGGGATCTCCTAACGTGGAATCCAAACCATCGGATGTGATATTTCACTTTGAAAATCGCACATGCTTTGACCGGTAATCAAACATGGTCCTCTTTGGTGGGAGGCAAGCAGCTGGAGCTTGGACCAAACTCTGTATGCACGTCGTAGGTACTGCCAAAACACAAACACGAGTTATTATGTTGTATGCGGTTCCGATGTTGTCAACCGTTAGTAATAAGAGGTACCAACCTTACAGTTACCCTTGAAGAACTCAAACACATCTGGCCCCGATTTTGACCAAATTTTGTACAAACTTAACAAATACAACCAACATGCAAATCATAAAGTTTCAGGATGTGTCTGTGCTGCCAGCCAGTAGTAATAGGTGGTACCAACCTTACAATTACTCCTAAATTACAAGTAATGGCTTAGCCTTATTTAGATTGAAACTAGTATGAACAAATTATGTACACCATGTGGTGTTAGGCCATTCCAGTATTATTAATAAAAGGTGTACGGCTTCGTGGCGAAATGGTTAGCACGTTAGGCTTTGGCCTGAAGTGTCCCGGGCTCGATTCCTGGCCGGGCCATCAGGGATTTTAATCTCCTGGGATTAATTCCCATGGCTTGGGGACTGGGTGTATGTGACGTCTCCATCATCACTTCATCCTCATTACGGCGCGCAGGTCGCCCATTGACGTCAACTAGAAAGACCTGCACTCGGCCTCTCAGGAGGCCACGCGATTATAATTAATAGGTAAAAAGGGGCTACGAATCTAACGGCTACCTTTGAATGATACCATTAAAGTTAATCCAAGGGTGGGCAACCTGTGGCCCGTAGGCCAGATGTGGACCTCAATGCCATTTCATATGGCCCGCAGATCTTAAACTATTTGGTCATGATTATACTGAAAGAAATTAGCAATGTTTTTACTTGGTCAATTTTAAAACAAAGCATATACACACAGATACACGGACCGGTAATTATAACGCAGTTAACGTGTTTCAATGTTGAATGTGTGCATGCAACGGTCGCTGCCTACGAGCAAGTGGATATGTACCTTAGCACTTTTAGTAGGTGCGTATTACTCCCCAGTTGAAGGACGTGATATTCCTATTGGCAAGAAATAGAGCTCATTGAAATAGAGTTCCAAGTAGAATTTGATGATATTTTGATTGTACAAATGAAATCCTATTGTTTCAAAATTCTTTTTCACGGATATTCTGAATTCCAGAAAATTTGCAACTGGAAGTAATTGAACTAAAATAAGTGTTCCTTGAGTAATCTATTATTAGAAGCTTTTCAGTCGGTCAACACCAGTGCGTCCAATCAAATAAAACATAATCTTCCAGAATCCATTCCCGAACTAAAAATGTTTGCTGATGGCATGTTGACTGTGTTTTGGCAAATATATCGTTGGCAAAATAATACTTGCACGGTTAATCTCAGATGTTGCAAAGCTAATTCCAGCTTTATGTTCTACTTCTTGTCTTTCAATCAGCAGCCCAGCCCACCAGTCACAAAAATATGTTACTAACATAACCATCTGAGAAAATGTGCTCCTTAAATATAGTGAACCTAAACTCTAAAATCATTTAAATTAAATTAATATCCCTGAGATGAACCTGGGAGATGAATCATTCATTGCTGCATGGTGTTGTATGGGAAGTTTGAAGCTCAGTACTATCAGATCTTGTTACCCCTTGACACAATTTCATGCATTGAATATCAATTAAATATGTTGTACTACGTGTAGAATTTCGATAACATTGTCATAAACTTCGACAGTGAGCACATATGTTTTAAGAACACCGAATATATTTATTAAACTCTGCTTCAAATGAGTGCAGTCATGAAGTCGCTTGTACCCGTGCGTATATCCGCTTGAGAAAATACAGGAAGAGATCTCAGCTCTTATCTATACTTTATGCAATAACTATTAGGGTAAAACCCATTAACTAGTCATAGTCAATCCCTCAGGGGCTCACATCTTGTAGCACGTGGGTTGGCGACCACGGGACCCCAGCTGCATGGTGTTGTATGGGAAGTTTGAAGCTCAGTACTATCAGATCTTGTTACCCCTTGACCCAATTTCATGCATTGAATATCAATTAAATATGTTGTATGTTGCTTCCACTTACTTGTGCCGGGCTCCTCTCCGTCTTTTTTCCTGTCGGCCTCCCTTGGTCAACTCTTGTTCTTTTCTGACCCCGACGGTATTAGGGTATCCGAGGCCTAGGGAGTCTTTCACTTTCCCGCCTTAATTGGCCGTTGTCTCATCTTTCTTGATCCCTCCTTCTTCGAGGGGTCAGACCTCTTGTTTTCTTTTCATTATATTTCCTTTTCTCTTTAAGATTGCAGCACTGATTTTTGTTAATTGGCTCCACGTGAATCTAAACTGCATTTAGCGATTTTTTTGCATCTACACTCCATTTTGTAGGTTACTTCAGTCTACGTTGCATTTTGTAAGTCTTTTCGATCTACAGTAAATTGCATTTTGCGAGTGTTTTCAACCTCAATATTGCATTATGTAAGGCTTGACAATCTAAATTGCTTTTTAGTAAGTCTTTCAATACAGGGGCTGGGACTTTTGTGAGTATTTTGAATTTCATTTGCATTTTGTATTTTCAACCTAAACCGCTTTTTGCAGGTATTTTCAATCAAAATTGCATTTTGTGGGTATTTTGAATCTAAATTACATTTTGTAAGTATTTTCAATCTATATTGCATTTTGTAAGTATTGTCAATCCAAATGAGTAGTTAGAATCTACCATCTATTTTGTAAGCATTTTGAATTTCAATTGCACTTTGTGATTTTTTGGAATCTGAAATGGGCGTTTTTCAATCTAAATTGCATTTTGTACGTATTTTTAACCTCAATTGCATTTTGTACGTATTTAATATCTCATTTGCATTTTGTAAGTATTTTGAATTTCACTCGCTTTTTGTAAGTAAAGTATTTCGACTCTACATTGCATTTTGTACGTATTTTGAACCTAACCTACATTTTGTGCTTATTTTTCACTCTATTCCTTTTGTGAGTATTTTCGTTCTAAATTCCCTTTGTAAGTATTACCGCTCTCCATTTTGTGAGTAGTTTCAATCTGAGTTCCTTTTTGTAAGTATTTTCCTTCTCACTTAATTTTCGTTCTGGTTTCTACTTCATTGCCATTTTCGCTATCACCCAGACCATTAGGGGACGATAACCTAGATGTTAGGCCCCTTAAAACAACCATCATCATCATCATCATCATCATCATAGTCATAGTCATGTACACATAAACAAGATTTTGTCTGCCACTAACTCTGAGGTTTGCTGATCGGGTCCATATAAACGTTTGTGATAAAAACAATTCATAAGGAAGAGAATGATATTGTAAGTAATTACGTAATCTAGGAAGATGTAATAATTTCTGACTGTAAAAAGCAAGGCAAGGTTCTCCTTTTTAAAATAATTACTGAAGGTCTTCCTCTCGTACGAGGACTTCCTCTGTCAGGTAGAGACTGTGTAGTGGAAGTGAAGGAAACTGTGGAGCCTTAACACTATATCCTGTTGGCTGGCAGTAAAAAGGGATCATTAAGCATAACTCTCTTAGAATAATGCATTGTCCTCCAAAATGCTGATTTGTCTGCCTTCTTCCAGGATTGAGTGAGATAATGTACTTGTACCGACTCTATGTGTAGTTTTGTTCCAGTCGGGCCATTATCTTTTATATTTATCATTGTTAAGAAAGTTTCTTGAAAGTAGTTGTGTTGTTTTTGTTGATTAATATAGGGGCTTTGTGGCATCGTGGTCATGTAGCCCCGTGTACTTGGGTGTGTGTAGGAGGGGGATTTGTATGATAACCTGTGTTATTGTGATGGCTGTATTAGTGTCTGTATTTGTAATTCAGATGAGTATTGGGAAGGAAGCGGTCGTGGCCTTAAGTTAGGCACCATCCCTACATTTGCCTGGAGTAGAAGTGGGAAACCACAGAAAACCACTTCCAGGATGGCTGAGGTAGGAATCTAAGCCGTCTCTTTTCAGTTTTGCCTCATGAGGCTGAGTGTACCCCGTTTCAGCCCTCAGCCAAGAATTAAATTCCTTGGCAGAGCCGGTATTCGAGCCCAGGCCTCCGTGATGACAGCCAAGTATGCTAGCCTCTACGCAATTTTTGAATGTCAATTTCTACGTGCCGTGAATGTCTAATATTCTTCTTTTGCATCTTCACTCTCTGAACGTAGTAGTGCCATCTACCAACGTAGTCGAGTGATGGTAGTTACAATATACAGCACTTAATTAGTTTATTTATTTATTTATTTATTTATTTATCGTATGCCATTTAGTGCCGGGAGTGTTCGAGGACATGTTCGGCTCGACTGAGTCTGTAGCTGCTTCAAGCTGACAAACATAGTGTGAGCTACAACTTTCGTTCAATTTCAAGTAGTCCCAACTTTCGCTACCAGATGTCAATGACACCTAGAGATGAACGTTGGAACTTTGATAGAGCGTTACAACGAAATCTAACCAAGAAATTTAGCTCCACGCAAGTTTAGTCTGTGGAAGGATCTTTTACATGCCATAAATCTATGACATGGGACCGCCGGCTTTACTTCGCCTCTGAAGGAAGGCATACTGAAGGATTTTAACGCTCTTAAAAATCCGACGACTTATTATAAACTTGTGCAACTAGTAAAGATTTGTTAGTTATATGACGCTGTTAAAACATTTAGAACATTGATATCGTAATTCGTCGCCTCCGTAGCGTAGCGGTCAACATGGTTAGCTGCCGCCCCGGAGGTCCTGGGTTCGATTCCCGGCTCTGCCACGAAATTTTTGAAAAGTTATTATTAATCGTATGGCAATTACACATCACTTTTTGGAACACAGAGAAAATATAACCATAATTTACAAATTTACAGACATATTATTTACATAGTTTAACACATTTGCTGTAGAAAACAAAAAGTCAAAGTGGTTTCCAGGATATAAGTTCTGAGGGCACTCTTCAACTATATGCTTGATGGTCTGACACTGGAAGCCACACGTGCACTCTGGAGAGGTGATCTTTCCCCATTTGTATAGTAGATCACCACATCTCCCATGGTTGGTGCGTATCCTGTTCAGTGTACACCATGTCCTACGGGGCAGATCAAGTTCCCATGGATTGTTGTTACTATGGAGAAAACTATGTAGCTCTGGTGGAGTGTTTGTGTACCAATTTTCTGCCCAGGCTTCATGAAGATTGAAGTTATGGTCTGCCAGGTTGTTGGCTGTTCTGATTGCAGGGTGTCTGGAGCGGAGTCTATTGATTTGGATTGCAGGTATGTCCTCATGGATTGGCAGCTGTTGGTTGTTGCAGATTTTGTTAAATTCTCTCAGGAGGATATTCTTTCTTCTCAGCGTAGGAGGTGGAATACGGCTCAGGACAGGTAGCCAGAAAACTGGTGTGGACTTGATTGTACCAGTAATTATCCGCATAGTTTGGTTTAGTTGAACATCTACTAGCTTCGTGTGACTACTGTTTAGCCAAACAGGGCTGCAATATTCTGCTGCTGAGTATACAAGACCTAGGGCAGTTGATCGGAGGGTAGACGCAGTGGAACCCCATGTTGTACCACACAGGTTTTGTAGGATGTTATTTCTTGACCTCAATTTGGCTGCAGTGTTTGTTAGATGTTGTTTAAATGACAGTGTTCTGTCAAGTGTCACTCCAAGGTACTTTGGATATTTGTTATGAATCACACGTTTTCCATCAAAATATATGTTTAGTTCATGGTTGGCTAGGATGTTGCTCAGATGAAAGCACGTGGATTCAGTTTTATTAGGGTTCGGTTGAAGTCCCCATTTACGGAAGTATTGAAACATTGCACATAAGTCCTTCGTTAATATTTCTTCAGTGGCCTCGATTTGTTTGTGTTGAGTTGCTAACACCCAATCATCAGCATAGCCGAACTTCCTGGACTGGGTGTCTGGCATATCTGCTATATAGAGACTGAATAATAGCGGAGCTAGGACTGAGCCTTGGGGTAGTCCGTTGTTAAGAGTCTTCTGGTCACTAACGGCATTCCCTATGGTTACCTGGAAAGGTCTATCAGTCAGCATGTTGTTCAGGAGTCTTGCTGTTCTTCTGCAGGGTATGACACGGAGAAACTTATTAACAATGCCCTGTCTCCACACAGTATCATAGGCGGAGGATAAATCAATAAATACAGCAGAGGTCTTTTGCTGTTTCTGGAATCCTGCCTCTATATAAGATGTAAATGAAAGAACTTGATCCACACAGCTTCGGTTTGGACGAAATCCAGCCTGTTCAACAGGAATATTTTCATGTAATTCATTATGTATTCTGTTATACAGCAGCCTCTCAAGAAGTTTGTACATCATGCTCAGAAGAGAAATAGGACGATAACTTTGGGCTTCGTTATTGGGTTTACCTGGTTTCAAGATACCAATGATCTTCGTCTGTTTCATTAGTCGAGGAATGGACCCTGTTTGTAAAATATTGGTGAAAAACTGGGCTAGCCATCTTTTAGCATACTCACCACAGTGCAGAAGGAATTCTGGGTGTTTTTATTAAGTTGTTATTTCGTGTTGTTCGATTTCCACCTCCCAAATTACGTAAGAGGGACCAGGCTTTCCTGCTTGAGTGTTTGAAGTCTAGATTTTCGACAGTGTCCAGCCATTTCTGTCGACGCGTGGCATCAAGGTTATGCAGCAGGTCATCTGCTATTTCTTGTTCTCCAGTAGAAAGGAAGTCCTCGTACAGTTTCTCACTGACTTCAGACCAGCCAGGAATATATTCCTTCCGGTATCCTCTGGGAATAAACTTTTTTGCTATGCTTAATACTGCTCCAACAAATCTTCCATAGTTGTTACTTAAAGGAGGAATCCACCCTAAGACTTTATCAAGATTTATGGAGAACTCAGACCAGTTAGCTTTCTGAAAGTTCCAGCGTGGACGAGGAATGGAATTCACCAAGGGGATTTGTATGCCTACTTCTTGAATAACTGGGCGGTGCTGACTATGTGGGAAATCAGGTAGGACTCTGCGTGTGGTTGCTAGTGGTTTGAGGTTCTCGTTTGAAGACACAAAACACAGGTCCGGATTGGACTCCCGCCTCCAGGCAGCTGATCTAAATGTGCATCTGTCTGGCATCAAATATTAGATGAAAATTGTGTACTTCTGCCCATGAAACTAAAGCTTCTCCATTAGAATCATTGGAGTTATATTTCCATTGCTCATGGTGACTGTTGAAGTCACCTGTGTAAATAACTGGATGAGGATGTAGGTGGAGGACTTCAGATGGCCACTGAACTGCGGGAGGTTTGTAGATGTTTACAACGTGCAAGTCTCCAATTTTTATTACAACTTCATGGATGTCATTAATGGCATTAGATGAGATTAAGTAGGCATTCTCAATAGTGTTTCGCACATACGTGGCAATCCCATAAGCTAGATGGTAAGTTGCACCAAGGAGGTCATATCCTGGTATTTTGCCTCTTGATTTGAGTTGGTATTCATCATTTGCATGTGTTTCTTGGATGGCAATTACATCAATATTATTCTCCAAACAGAGCTTAGATAAATATTGACTTTTAGATCTGCTAATACTCTCTATATTAATCTGTAGGATTCTAGTACTTGGTCCAACGTATCTACATCTTTGGTTCTTAAAAGAACCGTTGTTGATGAGAGGAGTCATTGTGATGTGATTGTGCTAGGAGATCACAAGGATTGTCTAGCAGCCAGAGTTGTTGCTTTCTTAGCACCACCCAGGGGTCACGTGTAGGGTACTTTCAGGTTAAACCTACGGACGTGAAGCAACGGCAACCCCCTTTTGAAAAAGTGGTATGACGACTGGAACGGGGTCTACTCAGCCTTGGGTGGTCCAAATGAGTAGAGGGGGTTCGATTCCCACCTCAGCCATCCTCGAAGTGGTTTTCCGTGGTTTCCCACTTCGTCTTCGGCAAATGCCGGGATGGTACTGTACCCGATACCTAGTTGAGGCTATCGGCTACGCCAGCAGACGTTAAGCCGTAGTTGAGATTATAGGAAGAGTTAAGAAAAGATAGCGCTCAGATCGAGTCAAGAGGAATGTCAAGATGACGTAGAAGGTCTAGGATTAAGAAGGCTCTGACAGCAGTCAAGCGGATGGAATTATGGATGGAAATATGAAGCTTTATTAAGATCTATATGGAACATGGTATTTAAACATCTCAGAAGAGGAGATATAACAAGCATTATATATGGTAATAATTTGAAGGAAGTCAGATAACCCTTAAGTTATTTTATAACTTAATAGCCGAGATGATCGGGGTTCGAGATTATATTTGTGACGCAAGACCACAGAGGTGGGGAGAACGTCACGTGACTGCGCCAGGGAGGTACAGGTCAATGCAGTCCAGAGACAAGCAGTCGAGCTCTGTAAGCAGAGAGTGGAGTACAGCGAGCAAGGCAGTCGAATTCAGAGAGCGAGCTGAGTAGGACATGCGCCGAGCGTATGGTAAAAGTCGCGCAGCGAACAGCTTTTGTCACGGAAAGTGAAAGTGACAGTTTCACTTCACCAAGCAGCGAACGAAAAGTAGGTCAGTGAGCCGGGCGGACATCCGCAGTAGGCAGCGTGAAGACCGGTTACAGAACCAGCTGTACGGGCCAAGCAAGCATGAGAAGGCCGGGGTTTAGAACAGCACAGTAAAACGAGTAGTTGGAGAATTTATTTCAAGCTGCATTTTGGTAACGCAGAACAGCATAGCAGAGCGACATGGCGAGGCCAGCTTTAGGCGGAGATTATTCTAGAACATTGCAGTAGGGACGAGCGGGTTATTTCCAATTTTATACGCAAGCATTATGATAGAAGCTGAACTTCATTATAACATTGAATTGGAACGTTTATTCAGCATTTGAATTGTACAGGCAGATAGTTACGAGATACTGCAACTGTGAACTTCAACTGAACATAGTTTTTCAATGACATTACGACTATGCATTTCATAACGCATTCCAAATAACATTAACGATTGTAGGCAAATTAAATGTTTTAAGCATATGCACTTATGAACTTTGGCACGTGCATTAATGCAATTCTTTCTTATGCAGTGTTATGAATTACCGAGTACGAACACAGCTACAGGGTGTTTCATAAACTTAGACACTCTGATGAAACAATTTTATTTTCTGCAAGTGAGACTTAACCGCTGTGGAAATTGAACTTTCAACACTCAAACCGAACATTGTATGGAACAGTGGCGTAACGTAGAAGAGGAATAGGGGGTCCGCTGTTTCTATGAACTTTTTCGTGAGGATTTGGACAATATCCGCTATGGATAACCAGTAGTTTATCATGTCGGAGCAAACGCAGACAGAGACGCGATGGCACCACAGAGCGATGGATTCGATTCCTGAAGAAGAGGAGGTCCACCAGCTGATTCACTTGGGATTCGAAGGCAATCGTCATTGCGTGGGTGGAATGATATTCACGCCGATCTTTCGAGAAATTCATTACATAAGGAAAATCGACGATCTTTGAAATTTAATAACAGCTGATTATGAGAAGGTACTGTAAGAGTTATAACTTCCTGATACGATTATTTTCATGAATACTGGGCACACATGTATATTTTTCTAATAGGAGTGATACGATTGTTTAGACATGGATTGACTTTATATGCTTCAAATTTTTGCTAGAATATGGCGTGACCATATGATATGGCAGGCATCATACGAAATTCTCACCATTGGTTGGCTTTATTAAGCAGATGTTTGGTCTTTTAGACATTTTTCCAGCAAGGATAGTTTTCATGAATAGTTTTTTTTTGTGTGACGAGTATTTCGAACTCGTGATCTGCAATTGATTATCTATATTACTTCGTCAGTTCATTGCATACTAGCGAGTGCGTATTATTCATCAGTAGGGATTTTTTCCATTGGATTGTTTGGAGATATTAAGATGTTATTCACTTTAGTGAATGAATATCGCTTTTATATGACAACTAGAGACTTGCTGATTCCTATCTGGTACATTTACTCATTTAGTCTTCGAGATGGGGTCTTTCGTATTTATACGATTGTATGGTGGTTACTCATCTTACCCATCGTTCAGGGCACTATCATGTTAGTCGACGGGGCGAGGTCTTTCGTATTTATACGATTGTACGGTGGTTACTCATCTTACTTGCCATTGAGGGACTCATTTTTATCATCCGAGTGTACATGAGATTGTAAGAGGATCAAACAAGGAACTACTAGTCACATATCAGTCGAAATTTTGTTAAATAAATTAAAGATAAATGTCAGCAGGGTTACATTTGTAATTCTTGTTTGCCAATCCAATATTTTGTTGCTATACACTTTGAGAGTACTTTCAGTTTAACAGCTGGTACAGCTGATGCTTTTGATGATTTTTATAATTGTGTTTGATACCTTTGAGAAGGATTTAAAGTAATTGAATCTTGTAAGATGAATCATTAATGGTCAGATTTATTTTAAGGCAGATCAGTATTGCAGATTTTGATATAAGAGATTATAGCACATTGGTGTTTTTCTGTGATGTAAATTATGAGAATTGTAAGAGAATTTATGCTAATTGAAAGCAGATCTTGAATTACTAAGGTAATATTTTTTCTAATTGTTTAAGAAGTTGTCTAGATGTGATCAGATTAATTACAGTTATTGGAGATTGTGTGCGTTGATAATTTGAAGCCAGTTATTTATTTTTTGTAGATCATGCAACATGGTTAAGTGAAGTTTGTGATAGGCATTTTGTGGAAGTTGCCAAGTGATAGTTGCAATGTTGCTAATGTATTTTGAGGCAGACATGAGGTTGTCGAACCCAGTCTAGCGTAATTTTTGAGATTCAGGCTGTATGCTGAATATTTATGGAGTTTTGTGGAATAATTGTGGTATTCAAATGTGATATTTGAAGAAGTGAGGATATATAATGTAGTTGTGGATAGTCAGATCCAACGTGATGTCGTGAAGGCAATAATATTTTTTGGCATGATAATTAAATACGAGATATAACTTGGAAGTGATAAAACTGTAAGACAACGTTCTATAAACCCATATTAAACAATTTGTTAGGAAATTAAACAAATAAATAAAGTTGATAATACAAGATTTTCTGATAATAATAATTAATGAAATAATAATCTGAAATTTAAGCATATTAACGATCTGACCCAATGAAATAAAAATCAGAATGACTAGATGAAATAATAAAAATCTAAATAACCAGAAGAATACAATTTAAATAAATTGATAAATTAAATTTTGGAATAAATCAATGAATTAAATAAGTGGATGAATTAAAGATTGAATAATTAAACTGATTTAAATAAATTAATAGATGATGAATAACTGAATTAGAAGGTGATAATTAATTAAAGAAGCTGATGATTAATGAATTTATGTGAAATTAAATAAATTTAATTGAGACATAATTTAAGAAATTGCAACTTGAGTTGAGGAATTAAACAATTTGTATTGATGATTTAAGATGATTTAATCTGAAGTAGATGATAAAATAAGAGTGTGTGAATAATTAGAAAGAATAATGAAGTGGTGATAATAATTTTCATTTAAATGATTTAATGGTGATGAGTTAATGATTCTGACAGGAATATGTTGAATTTTGAGATGAGAATTTATGTGAGAAATATTTAACTTTGAATATGATGATGAGTATGACCAATGAGCAGTGGTTTTTCTGTAATTCACAAACAAGCAATTATTAATGACAATGTAAATAGTGTAAATTAATTATTCGATGTTTAGGAGCATTTTACTAACATATTCAACATTTGAATTATGCCATGCAAGCCATAAATTACGTGATGTTTAATATATGTGATTATAATGTGTATGTTTAGACAGATTAAATTTTTAAATCCACGTTCATGATGTTAATTAAAGAGAAATTAGGTCTCAGGTATCACAAATGTCAGTGACGAAAGACATAGTGCTTCGGTGATCCTGAGAACCCAAGAGAACTTTATAGATTTTTCACGTTTTATGTGGATTAAATACCTTTGATTAGAAAAGAGATGGTTCGATTTTTGGACAATGACAATTTAACGTTGGCATTCGACCATGCTCTCAGGTAGGATGAATATTTAAAATGTCTGTCTGACTATCAAAGTGAAATAAATTTGTTTTTATCTTAGTTGTGATCTGATGATGGTGTGATTTTCCTTTTTCTTTCCTTGTCTTGATTAAGGCTTAACCGGAAAGGATGTGGTTTGCTAGGAATTCAGTTGATGGCGCCCATTTATATTTGCATTTTTAAAAATTAAATTTAAGCCCGTAACGACCCTAGAGATACTTTGTCTCGTGTTACCGACTGCTTTCTCGATATCTCAGCTGAATTTCCGACACATTCCTTATTTGACTAGAGGTTCATTTAACTCCGCTCTGTCCTGGAACTCCAGGAATGCGATGTAATAGCAGATGGGTCATCGCATCCCCAGGACGAACGGGTACAGAGAGAAAGAGGGAGAATTGGCGCCCAACGTGGGGCTTCGATTTTGTTTATTCTATGGAATCACATCAGATTTAGATCACGGAGAGATTGATCTAAAGTTCATTTAATTGTGTTATAAAATTTATTAAACTTAGTCAGACAATATACTTGTGTGCCCATTCCAGTGTTCATGTTAATCGTATTAGTATTATATCATGTTAGTTTTAAGTCATTTTTCTCATACCCAAGTGAATGCAGGAATTGAGACATTGTGATGTGTTGTTGTCTAACGTCTCTGAATAAAACGTCTATTGAAAATATAATTATGTTGCCGGAAGATTTAGCTAAGGTGTTAGGAGAGTTACAGAGTGGTATGTCTGGTATTTCAGAAACTATTTCTAAAATGGAAACGGAAGTTAAAGAACAGATAAATAGTTCAGAAGCTAGGTTAGAAGCTAGATGTAAAGAAAATGTGCAAGCATTACAGGCTAGTAATGAAGAAAATTTAAAATTATTACAGTCAACTAGTGAAGAAAGTTTAAAGTCATTAGAGACTAGATTACAGACTAGTACTGAAAGTCATTTGAAAGCTAGTGAAGCTAACTTGAAGGATAGTTTTATATCATTAGAAGAAAGATTACAGTCAAATAGTAAAGATGAGTTGATGTTATTGGAGACCAGATTACAGTCAAATAGTGAGGATAATTTTAAATCATTGGAAGAGAAATTACAAGCTCGTACTGAAGAAACTAACACCGAGTTAGAAAACAAGTTAACTAGGTTAGAGAATAGATTAACTTTAAAGAAGAATGAGGTGCTTAAGACTTTACAATTAGATATAATTGCAGTAAATATGAAAGGAGAGGAAAATGTTCAAATATTAAGAAAGAATATTATTGAGTTAGAAAGTAGAGGGGAAGAAAACATTCTTACTTTAAGAACAGACGTTATGTCTATACAGAAAGACATTAAATCGGATGTATCGAAGTTGAGATTCGACATTGATGGTTTAGTGGCAGATGTAGGCAAAATCCAAGAGTGGTCTACCGAAGTATCTTTCGAAACTGAAATCAAAGGTCTAGAAATGAATCTAGGTAATGAGATTAAAGATTTAAAGTCAGTAATTAGGACCATTAAAGACGAAGTCTTAGGAGAGGTTAATTCTAATTTAAAATCATTAGAGAATCAATTGCAGAAAGATATTAGGAAAATGGATGATGATATAGAGCAAAAGGTTAATGAAAACTTAGCTTTATTTAAAAATAGAGTCGGTGCAATCGTGGAAGAACGGTATAGTGAGGTCGATGCCGAAGCAAAAGAAAAACGTTCAGGATTAGATGAGAAATTAATCGCAGGTATGGCGAACTTAGAAGCGAGATTTACGGAGAACAAGGAAGCGATGAAGATAGATTCAACTCTATTTAGGACAGATGTTGATCTGTTAAAGGAACAAGTCGCGTCAGTAAATAATACATGCGAAAACAAGATAGACAAGTTGAAAAACGATTTAGACGAGAGTAACAAAACGCAGAATGTTACGTCGTTAGATGAGTTGAAGACTCAGGTCAAGACCGCAGAAAAATTGGCAGAAGATAGGATAACTAAACTAGAATCTATGATTAATAGTTTCTCAAGTCAAAATATTACATCAGGGGAAATATTGATAAATCAGACACCGATAGACCGCAGTATGAGTAATCAAGAAGTTAGCATGGGAGAAGACAGTGAAACGCAACCGAATGTGACATTCGAAAGGGCAAGTTCAACCCCTCAGGATAATCCGAGTTCGAATAGGAGTACGTTGGGTACAAGTGAACGATACTCAGGTCCAGTTACCATTATCAGAAATCTGGATGACAAGCCGAGGAAGTTTTCAGGAAACACAGGAGTCACACCAGTCGAATTTCTGCGAGATATTCGAGATTACATGGCGGAACATAGAGTAGCCAAGGAAAGAGAACTAAGGATAGTCGAACGCGCCTTAGACGGGCCTGCGTTAACTTGGTTTAGGGCATTCAGAAGCAATTTTGCGAATATGGAGCAATTTCTAATAGCATTCCTAAGGAGATTTTGGAGTGCAGAGGATCAACTGAACGTAAGAGCAGAAATGTACTCGAAGCGTTATTCTACGTCACATCCGACGCATTATGCCAATTATTTTACTTCACAATTGGCTAAATTACAGTTTCTGATTCCTCCATTGCCAGAAGAAGAGCTTTTGCAAGCTATAGCGAGACAGTTACCGATTGAGGTACAGCGATCACTCATAGCGTCGGGAGCAAACACACTTGAGCACTATGACGATATTTTACGGCGATTAGACTATACAAGCGCTCAAGTTACGCCTAGAAATGCAAGAAACGACAATCGAAACACGCAAGAGGTGAATGCGGTAGTCGTTGATAACGCAGCTCAGACGGACAGAAGAGATTCCTGGGAAAACAGAAGGAACGAAGGAAATCGAGGAAACATCCGTAACGTTCGTGAAAATGATCGATATAGAGGACCATATGAGAGGCCATACGATCAGGACGCAAGAAACAGCCGATACAGAAACTATAATCAGAATTCCAGATACCAAGATAGGAATCGATACAACAATAGATATCGTGGTAGAAACAACTGGAGCCAAGGTCAACAGTATAATCGGAACGACAGGCAGGATGGCCGAAGAAATGAGCCAAATGAAAGACGAGATAATCGTGAATATGAGAGATCGAGGCAAGAAAGTAGACAGCCTAGTACACCACCCGAGGAGACAGTCAGAGATGTCAATCAAGCAAGCACGAGTGGTGAAGGAAGAAACAGACGTCAAAGTAATACAGAATCAAGATGCTAATCATTGGAAATCAATCATCATTGTTGAGAGTCAGAAAGTACCATCATGCTGAATAAGGGGATTGTAGAGCTATCGTGTACATATGTTATATATAGAATGCCTGAGAGTGTATTTTTTTCTCAATCCTGATTTAAAAAAAGGAGATGTACGGGAGAGATGTACCCGATACCTAGTTGAGGCTATCGGCTACGCCAGCAGACATTAAGCCGTAGTTGGGATTATAGGAAGAGTTAAGAAAAGATAGCGCTCAGATCGAGACAAGAGGAATGTCAAGATGACGTAGAAGGTCTAGGATTAAGAAGGCTCTGACAGCAGTCAAGCGGATGGAATTATGGATGGAAATATGAAGCTTTATTTAGAACTATATGGAACATGGTATTTAAACATCTCAGAAGAGGAGATATAACAAGCATTATATATGGTAATAATTTGAAGGAAGTTAGATAACCCTTAAGTTATTTTATAACTTAATAGCCGAGATGATCGGGGTTCGAGATTTTATTTGTGACGCAAGACCACAGAGGTGGGGAGAACGTCACGTGACTGCGCCAGGGAGGTACAGGTCAATGCAGTCCAGAGACAAGCAGTCGAGCTCTGTAAGCAGAGAGTGGAGTACAGCGAGCAAGGCAGTCAAATTCAGAGAGCGAGCTGAGTAGGACATGCACCGAGCGTATGGTAAAAGTCGCGCAGCGAACAGCTTTTGTCACGGAAAGTGAAAGTGACAGTTTCACTTCACCAAGCAGCGAACGAAAAGTAGGTCAGTGAGCCGGGCGGACACCCGCAGTAGGCAGCGTGAAGACCGGTTACAGAACCAGCTGTACGGGCCAAGCAAGCATGAGAAGGCCGGGGTTTAGAACAGCACAGTAAAACGAGTAGTTGGAGAATTTATTTCAAGCTGCATTTTGGTAACGCATAACAGCATAGCAGAGCGACATGGCGAGGCCAACTTTAGGCGGAGATTATTCTAGAACATTGCAGTAGGGACGAGCGGGTTATTTCCAATTTTATACGCAAGCATTATGATAGAAGCTGAACTTCATTATAACATTGAATTGGAACGTTTATTCAGCATTTGAATTGTACAGGCAGATAGTTACGAGATACTGCAACTGTGAACTTCAACTGAACATAGTTTTTCAATGACATTACGACTATGCATTTCATAACGCATTCCAAATAACATTAACGATTGTAGGCAAATGAAATGTTTTAAGCATATGCACTTATGAACTTTGGCACGTGCATTAATGCAATTCTTTCTTATGCAGTGTTATGAATTACCGAGTACGAACACAGCTACAGGGTGTTTCATAAACATAGACACTCTGATGAAACAATTTTATTTTCTGCAAGTGAGACTTAACCGCTGTGGAAATTGAACTTTCAACACTCAAACCGAACATTGTATGGAACAGTGGCGTAACGTAGAAGAGGAATAGGGGGTCCGCTGTTTCTATGAACTTTTTCGTGAGGATTTGGACAATATCCGCTATGGATAACCAGCAGTTTATCATGTCGGAGTAAACGCAGACAGAGACGCGATGGCACCACAGAGCGATGGATTCGATTCCTGAAGAAGAGGAGGTCCACCAGCTGATTCACTTGGGATTCGAAGGCAATCGTCATTGCGTGGGTGGAATGATATTCACGCCGATCTTTCGAGAAATTCATTACATAAGGAAAATCGACGATCTTTGAAATTTAATAACAGCTGATTATGAGAAGGTACTGTAAGAGTTATAACTTCCTGATACGATTATTTTCATGAATACTGGGCACACATGTATATTTTTCTAATAGGAGTGATACGATTGTTTAGACATGGCTTTGACTTTATGTGCTTCAAATTTTTGCTAGAATATGGCGTGACCATATGATATGGCAGGCATCATTATACGAAATTCTCACCATTGGTTGGCTTTATTAAGCAGATGTTTGGTCTTTTAGACATTTTTCCAGCAAGGATAGTTTTCATGAATAGTTTTTTTGTGTGACGAGTATTTCGAACTCGTGATCTGCAATTGATTATCTATATTACTTCGTCAGTTCATTGCATACTAGCGAGTGCGTATTATTCATCAGTAGGGATTTTTTCCATTGGATTGTTTGGAGATATTAAGATGTTATTCACTTTAGTGAATGAATATCGCTTTTATATGACAACTAGAGACTTGTTGATTCCTATCTGGTACATTCACTCATTTAGTCTTCGAGATGGGGTCTTTCGTATTTATACGATTGTATGGTGGTTACTCATCTTACCCATCGTTCAGGGCACTATCATGTTAGTCGACGGGGCGAG
Source organism: Meconema thalassinum (assembly GCA_946902985.2). Lineage (NCBI taxonomy): Eukaryota > Metazoa > Arthropoda > Insecta > Orthoptera > Tettigoniidae > Meconema > Meconema thalassinum. Next base: position 1,944,029,515 of record OX336388.2, on the reverse strand, counting down.
GTCTTTCGTATTTATACGATTGTACGGTGGTTACTCATCTTACTTGCCATTGAGGGACTCATTTTTATCATCCGAGTGTACATCAGATTGTAAGAGGATCAAACAAGGAACTACTAGTCACATATCAGTCGAAATTTTGTTAAATAAATTAAAGATAAATGTCAGCAGGGTTACAGTTGTAATTCTTGTTTGCCAATCCAATATTTTGTTGCTATACTCTTTGAGAGTACTTTCAGTTTAACAGCTGATACAGCTGATGCTTTTGATGATTTTTATAATTGTGTTTGATACCTTTGAGAAGGATTTAAAGTAATTGAATCTTGTAAGATGAATCATTAATGGTCAGATTTATTTTAAGGCAGATCAGTATTGCAGATTTTGATATAAGAGATTATAGCACATTGGTGTTTTTCTGTGATGTAAATTATGAGAATTGTAAGAGAATTTATGCTATTTGAAAGCAGATCTTGAATTACTAAGGTAATATTTTTTCTAATTGTTTAAGAAGTTGTCTAGATGTGATCAGATTAATTACAGTTATTGGAGATTGTGTGCGTTGATAATTTGAAGCCAGTTATTTATTTTTTGTAGATCATGCAACATGGTTAAGTGAAGTCTGTGATAGGCATTTTGTGGAAGTTGCCAAGTGTTAGTTGCAATGTTGCTAATGTATTTTGAGGCAGACATGAGGTTGTCGAACCCAGTCTAGCGTATTTTTTGAGATTCAGGCTGTATGCTGAATATTTATGGAGTTTTGTGGAATAATTGTGGTATTCAAATGTGATATTTGAAGAAGTGAGGATATATAATGTAGTTGTGGATAGTCAGATCCAACGTGATGTCGTGAAGGCAATAATATTTTTTGGCATGATAATTAAATACGAGCTATAACTTGGAAGTGATAAAACTGTAAGACAACGTTCTATAAACCCATATTAAACAATTTGTTAGGAAATTAAACAAATAAATAAAGTTGATAATACAAGATTTTCTGATAATAATAATTAATGAAATAATAATCTGAAATTTAAGCATATTAACGATCTGACCCAATGAAATAAAAATCAGAATGACTAGATGAAATAATAAAAATCTAAATAACCAGAAGAATAAAATTTAAATAAATTGATAAATTAAATTTTGGAATAAATCAATGAATTAAATAAGTGGATGAATTAAAGATTGAATAATTAAACTGATTTAAATAAATTAATAGATGATGAATAACTGAATTAGAAGGTGATAATTAATTAAAGAAGCTGAAGATTAATGAATTTATATGAAATTAAATAAATTTAATTGAGACATAATTTAAGAAATTGCAACTTGAGTTGAGGAATTAAACAATTTGTATTGATGATTTAAGATGATTTAATCTGAAGTAGATGATAAAATAAGAGTGTGTGAATAATTAGAAAGAATAATGAAGTTGTGATAATAATTTTCATTTAAATGATTTAATGGTGATGAGTTAATGATTCTGACAGGAATATGTTGAATTTTGAGATGAGAATTTATGTGAGAAATATTTAACTTTGAAGATGATGATGAGTATGACCAACGAGCAGTGGATTTTCTGTAATTCACAAACAAGCAATTATTAATGACAATGTAAATAGTGTAAATTAATTATTCGATGTTTAGGAGCATTTTACTAACATATTCAACATTTGAATTATGCCATGCAAGCCATAAATTACGTGATGTTTAATATATGTGATTATAATGTGTATGTTTAGACAGATTAAATTTTTTAAATCCACATTCATGATGTTAATTAAAGAGAAATTAGGTCTCAGGTATCACAAATGTCAGTGACGTAAGACATAGTGCTTCGGTGATCCTGAGAACCCAAGAGAACTTTATAGATTTTTCACGTTTTATGTGGATTAAATACCTTTGATTAGAAAAGAGATGGTTCGATTTTTGGACAATGACAATTTAACGTTGGCATTCGACCATGCTCTCAGGTAGGATGAATATTTAAAATGTCTGTCTGACTATCAAAGTGAAATAAATTTGTTTTTATCTTAGTTGTGATCTGATGATGGTGTGATTTTCCTTTTTCTTTCCTTGTCTTGATTAAGGCTCAACCGGAAAGGATGTGGTTTGCTAGGAATTCAGTTGATGGCACCCATTTATATTTGCATTTTTTAAATTAAATTTAAGCCCGTAACGACCCTAGAGATACTTTGTCTCGTGTTACCGACTGCTTTCTCGATATCTCAGCTGAATTTCCGACACATTCCTTATTTGACTAGAGGTTCATTTAACTCCGCTCTGTCCTGGAACTCCAGGAATGCGATGTAATAGCAGATGGGTCATCGCATCCCCAGGACGAACGGGTACAGTACCTACTGTATGGCCACGGCCGCCTCCTTCCCTCTTCCTAGCCTCTCCATCCCAACCTTCCATCCAATCCCTCATGAGGCCCCTGTTCGCTTTGCAGGTGAGGCCGCCTGGGCGAAGTGCTGATCACACCTCCCCATTTGTATATATCCCGACCAGTTGTTCCAAGCTCCAGGCCACTGCCCATAGAGGCGGTAGTGGTGAGTTCCCTCGCTGAGTCCGTGGGAACCACCAACCTAGAGGGTAAATTGACTAAATAAAAAAAATAGATACCGTAATTCAATAATAAGTTGTGACCTTCTTCAGCGACAAATAATAATATACGTAGAGATGCAAGACTTACATTCAAAAATTTTCCTTATCAAAGGTTGTTATCAAGATTATTTCTAAAAATACTAATCGTCTGAACGTAGTAGTGCCATCTACCAACGAAGCCGAGTGATTGTAGTGACAATATATGAGAAACAAATTATAGGAAGTCAGAAAGGAGTGGGAAATATGAACATATAAATTAATATTCACGAACATTTATTTTACCACATACCGGTACTTATTATATATTCTTTTTTCACTTCTCACAGGTAACATCACAATTGTATATATTCTTACACATACATGATCACATCAATCATAACCTGTAAATTTCTATGTGTAAATAATATCCACGTCGCCTCCGTAGCGTAGCGGTCAGCATGGTTAGCTGCCACCCCGGAGGTCCTGGGTTCGATTCTCGGCTCTGCCACGAAATTTGAAAAGTGGTATGAGGACTGGAACGAGGTCTACTCAGCCTCGGGTGGACCAAATGAGTAGAAGTGGTTCGATTCCCACCTCAGCCATCCTCGAAGTGGTTTTCCGTGGTTTCCCACTTCGTCTTCGGGCAAATGCCGGGATGGTACTGCACCATTATTCATAAGGGTCCTAAGTACAGACATGGTTACAGTATTTTGGGAACACCCTGTAACTTCCTAACTAGCCTCTGAAGTCTATAATTACAGCTGGTCTACAGCGAGCAAAAGCCATGCTATCAAGAAAGAGATCGGCAAAGCTCGTGTTTCCGACGAGAAACCCGAAGGTCATCGATAATAACCATGTTGACTGTGTCTAACACTATATCGATCGATTCACCTGAGAGTGATTAATACAAATTAAAGCATATTTAACGCTATATGTAAGCAGCTACATACGTCTGTGTGTATATTTCCATGGCAGAAAGCTATTATTAAGAATGTATGAAGAACAGAAGATGATCTGTTAACTCACTGCTGATTACGTTTCGACTGCGATATATTTCGTATCGAGTCGTGACGTGTGAAGGAGTGGGGGAGCGGATGTGAGACCAAGACGACCTCGTGGAGAGAGCAATGAGTAGAGAAACTGACAGCGTACAGGTTTGAGCCTGAAAACAGTGAAAGTAAAGTCGCCAGCTAACGGGAGTTTTAAAAACGTGTGACCGTGCTGAAGTGTATACGCTAGTTCGTTCAGCATTCTACGTGAAGTAGACACGTGTTTAATAGGGCTCAGACATGGTCTTAAACATGTAATAGTTTATCTTTGCGACCGTGTATCTACAGCAACTAACGAGCCATGCGGATGGATACTTTCATAATCCCGACCGCGAGCTCGGCTGTAATGTGTCACGAAACTCTGCATATAAACCGTCGTGGAAATGCAGCCTAGACTTGATTCACTCTTCACAGTGATTATACTTTTTGAAAAGAGCACATTCTCAAGCAAGGTGTCAGAGGGAAGGAAGAATATGAAGCTCATATCCATTACGATGGTAGGCTAAATTAATATAAGAATACTGCATTAGCAGGGTGTAGCGGGGACATGTTGGCAGCAACTTTCATTTAGCATGAAGTGTGCAAGCGACTCTCGTGATGCAAGGGGCCGCGTCGACCCTTGTGAACTTGTTCACACTCGCGTTCATATATTGGAACTTTTCAACGACTGTTCGAGTTCACCCTCGCTTCGTGACGAGTTGATAAACTGTGTGCGGTCCGTCCGTCGGTATTCGAATATGTATGGGAAGATATCGCCAGGATATGCTGAAACTATTTCGACCGACCGGGTGTTGTTCGAGCCTGGGAGGACTTTGGTTCGTTCTCTGGAAACCCAGTTGGAGTCCAGCATGTTTTCTGTTGGTCTGGAGCTTAGTATGGCCAACGATATCCTTTTTTCCTCATCTAGATTCGCCTAAGGTACAGATCACTTCAACTTGTTACAGTAGCGTAGCGTGGACATTTTGAACTACCACTTTGCCATATTTGATTTTGTAGATTAAATGGTTGAGTAGAAAGTGCAGGTTCGATGTTTTTTTCGAAACTGACCTTCTATGATGCCAGGATTTTGACTCATAAAAATGAGTGCATCCTTTGTGTAATTTTGATGAATAAATTAACAATTTCAGTAGTATTTTACAGTATTTAAACTAATATGCTCATTCTTATTTGTCGAGAAACAAATGTAGGAAGAAGATCTACAGTTTTTCTTGTGTAAGAACATTTTAGTAACACAATTTTCTTTTGAGAACTTTGGTTGAGTTTTTCATATTCTAGTGTATTGTTCTTTAAGCACTTTCGCTTGGATCATCGTATTCTTTGAAGGGGATTTTCCTTTTCGTATTCTTAATACGATATTAAGAAGTTTTCGGATCCTGTTATTCCAAATGTTACTTCGAGTCCTTTGACTATTTTTTTTCTGCAATTTAATAACAGATTTAACTTGTATTTTCTGAGCGTGATTTTCGAAATGGATTGCCTAATGGGTCATTAGTCGCTTAGCCTTTGTTGCTAACCTAGATCTATGCTGTAGGATTAATCCATCGACATTTTCGCGTTCGGGAAATTCAGGGAAGATCTTATTTTGAGATTGAATTTATCTTTATAGATCGCTTTACAACCTCAGTTTGTGTGGTTGGGGAGTGTTATATATTTTTTTTCTTATGATGTTAACACTGGATTAAATTAATATCATTGCCTTTAGTGCAATAGTTTTTCTCTATTAAGAGGGTATTTGAACGACATCCAAATTTGCGAGGATAATCCCAGGGACGACTTACTATAAGTCATACGTTTAAGAATTATGGATCATGTAATACATCAATGTAAGGCAAGTTTTTTAAGATAGGTGGAATATTTCTGAAATCCACTGGGCTTTGTTGGTAATCTGTTACAGAATCATATTTTTTTTTTCGCACCTGAGTTCAGGATTTTTCTATAAACAGCTGATTTTCATAATTGTGGATTTATAACAGTAAGGCTCCTATTATAGGTGCATGTTCGACTTTAGAGAGGCATGTACTATGAGTAATGTCTTTGTGTTTAAGTATATTGATGCAGTGCTTTGTAAAGCATATTTTTCTTGTTGAGGATTGAGCCAGGTGTGCCAATCAGGATTAGATTGATTGGGGTTTTAACCCAGAGAGGTGTTGTTTTTAACCTAGTATGGTTAATATTTGGTCATAGTTGACTTTATCGCTGTTATCGTGAAAATGCCTGTGTGAAGATTAATATTTTTCTGAGCAGTATTATTGAGAATCTTGAGTGGATATCCGGTTCAATATTTCCAGTAAAACTAATATAACGATTTTGCCATAAGATGTATGTTTAATAAGGAAACCGATAACTATTTAATGCTGAATTTATGATTAATTTTTGCTTAGCTTAACTGTTCGGCAGAATTACCCTAAAACTAGAAATGAAACAATATTAAGCAGAAATGAATGTCGTGACATTAAGTCAGTGGGAAGAGAATAATTGAAATTATTCTGGAATTTTGTGTAAATTATATTCTGTAAATAGGCCATATGAATTTCTTCATTTAATAACAAGAACATATAATGTTACTGAAGATGTCGTGTAGGATTATTAATTATAATCAGGATATTTTTGTATAAGATGTTATTTCAGTTAAGGAACCGAAATTAATTTAATGTATTCAAGTTTTAAAATATTTTCTTTTGTAAATGCTTATCCTATGGGATTGATCATTATTATTATTATTAATATGCCTTAGTTGAGATAATGGGTAAATTTTTTTTGAAAGACAATCCAGTATAATCAATGAGATTTTTTTTGATTGGTCGTGGTATCGACAAAATTGATATTTTTCTGTCTTGTTTATTCTTACAATAAAATCCTTTATTACTTGGTTTTAATTATTGCGTGATGCTTTATAGAGGTGATGGAAGGGTGTATTAAGGGGGCCATCGCTAGGTATTTTAGTGTTTTCCACAACTTTGAGATTCTCTCTTCCTCTTGAAGAATTCTTGTGTTTTGGGCTAGTCTTTTCTTTTTCTGAGCTTTGGTCAGTCTTAATACATCCTGTTAGGTATTCGAGTGGCCCTATTATCCCTGTGTCTGTTGGTAGAACTTGGGGGGTCTTTAGAGCCGGGGCATTTTCAGGTTCTACGATCCAGCTGCTATCCAGGGATTCAACAGGTATTGGTAGGTAAAAGGGTACATTAGGTGGCGCCCAGCTCAGGGGCTTCGAAAAACTGGAATACCAGAGCGAATACCAGGGAGTTGAATGCCATAATTCTGCCAAAATTGAAACTGAAAGTACAAAGTGGAAATTAGTTTTATGATCATGTAACACAGATCGCGAATTGGAACACCGTGTTTCTTGTGTGACTATGAATCAAGGCGATGAAATAATGGTGAACCAATATTTTGGCACGAACTATTGGAATTCCTATTTAACAAAGCAATCACGAGGATACTCGAGCTACTTGACTTACAAGTGGTATTGCAACCATTATTAATTTTTATTTTATTTTATGTATTGGAGTGGTGCCACACGCTTTGTTAATAATTTGTTCTACTTGTTTCCGGCTGATGATCATTGCTGACATCATTAAAAATAGAAGTATCTGTAGTAAATTTAAAATTTAAGTAATGGTTGAATCATAGACCTTCACCGATATAAACCAACACGCACTTGTATATGGTCGATCCCAAATCAAATGGGGCACTTTGTGTTTAGACATAAGCTTATTTTAAGGTAACGCCAGACAATAAGAATGAGCATGTATGGTAAATGGTGGTTGTTTGTAGATGTTCTCGCTGTGCTTTGTTGGTGTGGTATTCTTATTTCTTGTGAAGTGTAGTGAAGCATGTCTGAAGGTAATATGGTGACTGTTGGTGACGTTAAGAAGATGTTTGAAATTATTCAACATAAAATCGACAATTTGAATCAGGACATAGAAAATATTAAGGTCCAAACTAAATCTGCATTAGACCATATGTCTGAAACTGTTATTCAAAATCAGGGTGAAGTTGCTGAAGGTATCAGGGGGGAAATTGATACTATGCAATCCTCCTTGAAGGCTATCAATGACAGTTCTAAAAGGGTAGAAAAGAAGGTTACCAGTGTAGAATCTAATATCGAAGATATCCAGGACGATAATAGAAAAACACAACTAGATATCAGTACACTACGGGCTAATGTTGGCTTGGTACAGGTTGCCCAAGAAAGAATCCAAACTAGTCAAACATCAATGCAAAATAGTCAAACATCAATCCAAACTAGTCAAACATCAATACAAAATAGTCAAACTTCAATGCAAGCAGATCTTAACAATATCCAAACTAGTCAAATATCAATGCAAAATAGTCAAACTTCAATGCAAACAGATCTTAACAATGTTCAGACTAGTCAAAGGGGAATTGAGGAAACTGTAAAGGATGTAAACTCTAATGTAAGGATTATGCAATCCCAAATCAATGATTTAAGAACAGATGTGGGATTAATAGAATCCAGTCAAAATAAAATGGAGCTAGAGGTCCGAAAAATCGAATCTAGTCAAAATCAGACGGAGGTTAAGTTAATGGAGCTAGAAAAATCTAATAAAGAGTTTCAAGTTGAGATTAGACTAGACTTTGAAAAAAGTGTGAAGCTCAGTAAAAAAATTTAGAAGCACTTCAGCTACAGTTTTCCCATGACACTAATCAGACCCAGAATAGCCTGGAGCAGTTGAAATGTGAAATGGGGACACTCCGAGCTCAAGTCACTGATCATACGAAACTTCTCAGGGATGATTTTGACATCGATTTGAAAGGGATCATAAGTGATAATATTGTAACATTTCGTCAAGATATCATGAAAATTAATGAGGAATGTTTTAAAGTTGAGAAATCTAAGTTAGAATCTAAACTTGCCACTGGTCTTGCAACTAATAGCAAAGACATAATAAATGTTAGGGAAGATCTAAGCAAAAGAATGGATGGAATTCAAAATACACAGGTTAATAACATATCCGATTTAGAGAAACGTATTAACAGTGTTGAAACTAAAGTCGACCAAATTATGATAGAGTTAAATGAGGTCAGGGAGAAGAAAACTTCCGAGATTAATGAAATCAGAAAGGGTCTCGAGCAAATTAATCTAGAGGGGCATATCAATTTAGATACGCTAAAAGATCAATTGCCATCACTTTTACAGTCCGATTTTCGAGTTGTAGTTGAACAACCTGAAGTGATAGTACCTGATGGTAGGGAAAGGATGATGCAGGAATCTCCCAACAACGAACCCAACGTTCGACTCAGTCAAATGGAACATTCGAGTCCCATTCGAACAAGCAGGGAAACTTTTAGTTCTCCGAACCCCAACGTAGGCGTGGGTGATTATACTTCGAAATCATTGGAAAGGACACCGAATGTAACCATAATACGAAACTTTGATGACAAACCTAGGAAGTTTAGCAACTTGGATGGAATGACACCAATCGAATTTGTCAGGGCATTAAGAGATTACTTTTTGGAGTCACATGTGCCACGTGAGCGTGAGCTACGTATGGTGGAAAGGTTTCTCACCGATGCTCCGTTACAATGGTTCAGTGCTTTTCGTTACACATTTGACAATTTTGAACAGTTTTCGGAAGCCTTCATACAAAGATTTTGGTCGATCGAGGTCCAACAAAATGTGAGATCAGAAGTCTATTCACGCAAGTACTCCAGTACAGGACCAACCAGCTATGCTGAATACTTTGTGTGTCAGTTAGCAAAACTCCGTTTTCTTCAGCCGCCGTTAACCCAGGAAGAACTCCTTGAAGCTATCTCACGTCAATTGCCTGCGGAAGTAAGGAGATCAATTATTTCTTCCGGAGTATCGTCTTTAACGTCGTTAGATGACTTGTTACGTCGATTAGATCATATGAGTATGATGACGCAACCTACCATAGTCAAAAATGCCAGGCAGGAATCGAAAGTTGTAAACGCGGTAATGATGAACCGTACACAGCAGACGGATCGTTTTGGGCAAAGAAGAGATGATAGAATGGGTCCTATTAGAAATACCCATCAGGAAGAGAGGAGATGGAAAAACCAACGTAGGGACGTCCAGGAGAGGCCATGGCAACGTCGCTACGAGGAAAGAAATTTCTATCGAAGAGATAATGATCGAAACCGGAATGATCCTCGAGAAACGCCTTATAACAGGAATTACAGATATGATCAAAATAATCGAGATAACAGATATAATATGAATGATAGGGATACCCGTGACAACAGAGATAAGAGACAAAATCAAGGGTACTCAAGATACAACAATTATCGGACGGAGGCATCCGATAAGAGAGTGCAACAGGAGAGGCTCAAGAGAGGGCGAGATAAGTCCACGGAGGTTGAAGGAAGAAAATCGAAGGAAAGAAAGGATGAAAATCCAGATAAGTCACGACCCAGCACTAGCAGAGAAGGTCGGAGTTCAGAAAGAACGCCTGACCGGGACAAAGAAAAAATATTTTCAAAAAGAAATTGAGCACTGAGATGTCACGCATTCTATCTGTTCACGACGACAAGAAAGAGATTACCATGACAGAGAAGTCACTATAATAAAATGAAATAATTGTTATGAGGTAGTAAGCCTAGATGGAAGAGAAATGATAGGTCGTTTCAATGCAAAAAACCTGAAAAGATATGTGCAGAAGATAGTCTGAGTGTTGAATGAATAATGCTACATATACCGAGATTACCTGGAATGGTGTAAATGAAAGTTAAGGAGACTTTTATTTAAGGTATCAAAGGGAAAATGCACCATTATTCATAAGGGTCCTAAGTACAGACATGGTTACAGTATTTTGGGAACACCCTGTAACTTCCTAACTAGCCTCTGAAGTCTATAATTACAGCTGGTCTACAGCGAGCAAAAGCCATGCTATCAAGAAAGAGATCGGCAAAGCTCGTGTTTCCGACGAGAAACCCGAAGGTCATCGATAATAACCATGTTGACTGTGTCTAACACTATATCGATCGATTCACCTGAGAGTGATTAATACAAATTAAAGCATATTTAACGCTATATGTAAGCAGCTACATACGTCTGTGTGTATATTTCCATGGCAGAAAGCTATTATTAAGAAAGTATGAAGAACAGAAGATGATCTGTTAACTCACTGCTGATTACGATTCGACTGCGATATATTTCGTATCGAGTCGTGACGTGTGAAGGAGTGGGGGAGCGGATGTGAGACCACGACGACCTCGTGGAGAGAGCAATGAGTAGAGAAACTGACAGCGTACAGGTTTGAGCCTGAAAACAGTGAAAGTAAAGTCGCCAGCTAACGGGAGTTTTAAAAACGTGTGACCGTGCTGAAGTGTATACGCTAGTTCGTTCAGCATTCTACGTAAAGTAGACACGTGTTTAATAGGGCTCAGACATGGTCTTAAACATGTAATAGTTTATCTTTGCGACCGTGTATCTACAGCAACTAACGAGCCATGCGGATGGATACTTTCATAATCCCGACCGCGAGCTCGGCTGTAATGTGTCACGAAACTCTGCATATAAACCGTCGTGGAAATGCAGCCTAGACTTGATTCACTCTTCACAGTGATTATACTTTTTGAAAAGAGCACATTCTCAAGCAAGGTGTCAGAGGGAAGGAAGAATATGAAGCTCATATCCATTACGATGGTAGGCTAAATTAATATAAGAATACTGCATTAGCAGGGTGTAGCGGGGACATGTTGGCAGCAACTTTCATTTAGCATGAAGTGTGCAAGCGACTCTCGTGATGCAAGGGGCCGCGTCGACCCTTGTGAACTTGTTCACACTCGCGTTCATATATTGGAACTTTTCAACGACTGTTCGAGTTCACCCTCGCTTCGTGACGAGTTGATAAACTGTGTGCGGTCCGTCCGTCGGTATTCGAATATGTATGGGAAGATATCGCCAGGATATGCTGAAACTATTTCGACCGACCGGGTGTTGTTCGAGCCTGGGAGGACTTTGGTTCGTTCTCTGGAAACCCAGTTGGAGTCCAGCATGTTTTCTGTTGGTCTGGAGCTTAGTATGGCCAACGATATCCTTTTTTCCTCATCTAGATTCGCCTAAGGTACAGATCACTTCAACTTGTTACAGTAGCGTAGCGTGGACATTTTGAACTACCACTTTGCCATATTTGATTTTGTAGATTAAATGGTTGAGTAGAAAGTGCAGGTTCGATGTTTTTTTCGAAACTGACCTTCTATGATGCCAGGATTTTGACTCATAAAAATGAGTGCATCCTTTGTGTAATTTTGATGAATAAATTAACAATTTCAGTAGTATTTTACAGTATTTAAACTAATATGCTCATTCTTATTTGTCGAGAAACAAATGTAGGAAGAAGATCTACAGTTTTTCTTGTGTAAGAACATTTTAGTAACACAATTTTCTTTTGAGAACTTTGTTGAGTTTTTCATATTCTAGTGTATTGTTCTTTAAGCACTTTCGCTTGGATCATCGTATTCTTTGAAGGGGATTTTCCTTTTCGTATTCTTAATACGATATTAAGAAGTTTTCGGATCCTGTTATTCTAAATGTTACTTCGAGTCCTTTGACTATTTTTTTCTGCAATTTAATAACAGATTTAACTTGTAATTTCTGAGCGTGATTTTCGAAATGGATTGCCTAATGGGTCATTAGTCGCTTAGCCTTTGTTGCTAACCTAGATCTATGCTGTAGGATTAATCCATCGACATTTTCGCGTTCGGGAAATTCAGGGAAGATCTTATTTTGAGATTGAATTTATCTTTATAGATCGCTTTACAACCTCAGTTTGTGTGGTTGGGGAGTGTTATATATTTTTTTTCTTATGAAGTTAACACTGGATTAAATTGATATCATTGCCTTTAGTGCAATAGTTTTTCTCTATTAAGAGGGTATTTGAACGACATCCAAATTTGCGAGGATAATCCCAGGGACGACTTACTATAAGTCATACGTTTAAGAATTATGGATCATGTAATACATCAATGTAAGGCAAGTTTTTTAAGATAGGTGGAATATTTCTGAAATCCACTGGGCTTTGTTGGTAATCTGTTACAGAATCATATTATTTTTTTTCGCACCTGAGTTCAGGATTTTTCTATAAACAGCTGATTTTCATAATTGTGGATTTATAACAGTAAGGCTCCTATTATAGGTGCATATTCGACTTTAGAGAGGCATGTACTATGAGTAATGTCTTTGTGTTTAAGTATATTGATGCAGTGCTTTGTAAAGCATATTTTTCTTGTTGAGGATTGAGCCAGGTGTGCCAATCAGGATTAGATTGATTGGGGTTTTAACCCAGAGAGGTGTTGTTTTTAATCTAGTATGGTTAATATTTGGTCATAGTTGACTTTATCGCTGTTATCGTGAAAATGCCTGTGTGAAGATTAATATTTTTCTGAGCAGTATTATTGAGAATCTTGAGTGGATATCCGGTTCAATATTTCCAGTAAAACTAATATAACGATTTTGCCATAAGATGTATGTTTAATAAGGAAACCGATAACTATTTAATGCTGAATTTATGATTAATTTTTGCTTAGCTTAACTGTTCGGCAGAATTACCCTAAAACTAGAAATGAAACAATATTAAGCAGAAATGAATGTCGTGACATTAAGTCAGTGGGAAGAGAATAATTGAAATTATTCTGGAATTTTGTGTAAATTATATTCTGTAAATAGGCCATATGAATTTCTTCATTTAATAACAAGAACATATAATGTTACTGAAGATGTCGTGTAGGATTATTAATTATAATCAGGATATTTTTGTATAAGATGTTATCTCAGTTAAGGAACCGAAATTAATTTAATGTATTCAAGTTTTAAAATATTTTCTTTTGTAAATGCTTATCCTATGGGATTGATCATTATTATTATTATTAATATGCCTTAGTTGAGATAATGGGTAAATTTTTTTTGAAAGACAATCCAGTATAATCAATGAGATTTTTTTTGATTGGTCGTGGTATCGACAAAATTGATATTTTTCTGTCTTGTTTATTCTTACAATAAACTCCTTTATTACTTGGTTTTAATTATTGCGTGATGCTTTATAGAGGTGATGGAAGGGTGTATTAAGGGGGCCATCGCTAGGTATTTTAGTGTTTTCCACAACTTTGAGATTCTCTCTTCCTCTTGAAGAATTCTTGTGTTTTGAGCTAGTCTTTTCTTTTTCTGAGCTTTGGTCAGTCTTAATACATCCTGTTAGGTATTCGGGTGGCCCTATTATCCCTGTGTCTGTTGGTAGAACTTGGGGGGTCTTTAGAGCCGGGGCATTTTCAGGTTCTACGATCCAGCTGCTATCCAGGGATTCAACAGGTATTGGTAGGTAAAAGGGTACAGTACCTACTGTAAGGCCACGGCCGCCTCCTTCCCTCTTCCTAGCCTATCCATCCCTATCTTCCATCCCTTCCCCTCCCTCATGAGGCCCCTGTTCGATTTGCAGGTGAGGCCGCCTGGGCGAAGTGCTGATCACACCTCCCCAGTTGTATCCATCCCGACCAGATGTTCAAAGCTCCAGGACACTGCCCATAGAGGCGGTAGTTGTGAGTTCCCTCGCTGAGTCCGTGGGAACCACCAACCTAGAGGGTAAATTAACTAAATAAAAAATAATAATATAATATCCACGTAAGTATTCTAATGCGTATATTTCCCTCTCTTTTCTGACTTACTATAATTTGTTTCTCATTTCTCTCTTAATCTTCTTTCTAGATCATTGTTTCTACTTCCGGTCGTTTCTTTTTTACCAAGATTTATATTATTCGTCTCTAATACATATTGTAACAGATATGATTTTAAAAAATGTTTATGTTTTTTCTTAGCCATTAGACGATTATAATTTTTTGGAAATAATTTTGATAACAACGTTTGATATGGGCAATTTTCGATGGTAAGTCTTGCATCTCTACATATATATATGTCGTAGTCAGAAAGTGAAATCCGTCATTTCATGAAAATCATAGGCACTTCATGAAGAGCCGGCATATGATGTAAAACTGACGGGAAATCCAACCCGTCACTTCATGAAGTACCGTAGCGGCAGCGGTGATCACGTGTGAGGGAAGTGAGATTTCCAAGAATTAATCGGATAAAAATGTGGGTACTAGAGGGCTGTTATTTCCTCAGAGAGTGAACACTGTGACATATGGTACAAATTTCTAATGGTCGACTCTCTTCGTGAAGTTGTGGTCTCGGGGTATGGTGTTAGTTTCCGGAACACTACGTGGTCAGTTCGAACCCCACTGACGGATATTTTTTTTTGCCAAGTAACTATTTCAGTATCTTTTGTTCAATCTGCACATTTTAATATAGTTCAGTTGTTGCCTTGTTTTATAGTTGTTTTCTTGTATTTTCTTTTAAGGGCTATGGGCATCTTGGTCATCAGCCCGGTGTATTTGGGTGGTTGTTTTCTGATAACCTGTGTTTACGTGATGACTGAAGTAGTGTGTGGGTAAAGAATTTTGGAAGGTGTCTCGAGACTTGAAATGAAGTACCATCCCGGCATTTGCCGAGAGGGTGTGTGGAAAGATCTGGGGCAAAACGCCACAGTCAGCGACGGGATTCGAACCAGCATATAGGCCTACTCGTTAAGTAGACTTATGAAATCAACTATGGTTACCACGGATAGGAATATAATTATGGTCTGAGGGTTGAATTGGGTTACACTCAACCTCGGGAGACAAAACTGAGAAGAGTTCCATTCTTACCTTAGCCATCCTGGAATAGGTTTTCCGTGGTTTCCCCCTTCTCCTCTAGACAAATGCCGGGTTGGTTCCTAACTTAAACCACGGCCGCCTCCTTCTCAATCTTAACCTGAACTACAAATACACACACTACTACAAATACCATAATAATACTGATTATCAGACAGATTCTACCCACTCCCAAGTACACAGGGCTGAATGACAACGATGTCGAAGTACCTCAAATGAAACAACAGCGTCATATCTCGTCTATTGTCTCTCAGCGCGACTTTTTCACGAGAAGTAAGAGGGGCATACACAAAAGCTTTACATTTGGTTGATTTAGTGGA
This sequence comes from Meconema thalassinum, assembly GCA_946902985.2. Taxonomy (NCBI): domain Eukaryota; kingdom Metazoa; phylum Arthropoda; class Insecta; order Orthoptera; family Tettigoniidae; genus Meconema; species Meconema thalassinum. The sequence goes on along the minus strand of OX336388.2, from coordinate 1,944,013,878 downwards.
GGGTACACATTCGAGAAAATCTCGAATGTCAGCCTATTTATTATAGACAGAAATATTTGAAAGAATGATTCTGCATTGTTCTTCATTGTGTGTATCTTACCTGCAAGTTATCGTTGAAGTTTTGTTGTTAATTCATTTGGAGGACTTGGGTCACCTCAATCATCAGCCCCGTGTGATTGGGTGTGAATTGAAATTATATTTATATGATGACTGTAGCGGTGAGTGGAACTGCATTAGGGAAAGGGATGGGGAGGCACCCCGGGACTTGAAATGGTACTATCCTGGCATTTGGGTGAAGGGAGTGTGGAAAATCCATGGGGAGAAGCCACACTCTGGATAGCCACTGTCATCGCTGGGTTTAGCACCTACGATCTCCTGACTTGCTGCAGCTACCTTCGTGGCCGCGGTGCAAGATTTGTACGTGCAAGGCTACGTCGCGGGACTCATTCCACTTTCAATGGGTTTGGGGATGATGTTCAATCAATTTCTACGTGGCAGGTGGTTTCAAGGCCAAATGCCCTTCCTGATGCCAAACTAATGAAAAGTTAATGAGAGATTGATTGAAACTGGACCAAGAGATGGAAGGAAGAGGTCTGTGGCCTATTAGAAGGTACCGTTCCAGCATTTTCCTTAGAGTTTCAAATGGGAAACATCATTTTATTGACCGCTGTAAGTAGGGTTTGAACCACTCGACAAGTCCGTATATAGCTTGGTTCCATACCCTAGAGCTGCGTTCTCAATTTTGTTGAGACTGTGACCACCACCATCATGCCATACCAAGTCCCCGAGCACCATTAAGTCATAATAATAATAATAATAATAATAATAATAATAATAATAATAATAATAATAATAATAATAATAATAATAATAATAATAATAATAATTATCTGCAACAAACCTGCTGTGATAAGATCACCAAATATCTGCCTTTGGCTGAGGAAATACGGCAAATGTGGAGACAGGAAAGTGTAGTGTTTCTGCCCATAGTAATTTCTTCTACCGGTATCATCCCCAAATTATTGGCTCGCAATCTACAAATATTGGGAATACATCCTGGTCTACATATCACCATGCTGAAGGCCGTCATCTTGGAGACCTGTTCCATTGTTCGCTCGTTTCTCAATGTGCCACCTTAAAGAGAATTAGCCATACCATCTTGCAAACAAGCCGACGATATGTTGATATGTCCCACTTATGTGGTGAAATGAATGTAGAAATAATAATAATAATAATAATAATAATAATAATAATGCAACAAGCATGTGCCTCTCTTTTCTTTTCTTGCCTCTCCCTCCCATTGAAGTGCTGAAATATCTAGTGATTCACCGCTCACCAGGCATGCTGCGACTGCTTGCGTGACTCATGCAGATAAGATCATTCACGTATGTACAGTCGAGTCGAATCAGCATCTTTTACGTTACTCATAAAGCAGGGATGTCCAATTATGATTACTGATGATTAATAAATACTATTTTACAAGGTAAAATTTTTCACTGTCAAACCTTCTAGTGAAAACCCTATTATTCTTGTTCATGCAACAGAATTTGAATTAAAGAATGGATCTCAGGGGAGGTTGTACTCGCGAGCACTTTTTGCTCGTATGACGGGAGCACCAAATGTCATTTAAAGAGCATTGTGGAGCTCCCGAGCACCAGGTAGAACGCCTGGCCTAGAGCTTTGCGTTAGTGAATGTAGCTACCGCTTTTGGTGATGAATGATGACAAACACACATAATTACTATTGTTACCATAAAATGCACTCTCCTTCACTTGTCTCCCACAACAAATGTTAGCCGATAGGAATACAGCCTACAGGCCACAACTATTTCCTCTTTGGTTGATTGAGATTCCAGAGCTAATTCAATCGTTATTATCCAAATAACTCACTATTTATTTAATTTTGGGAAGTTCTAAATAATACAGTGCAGCCTCAAGCAACGTCACCCTGCAGGTTATTCAACTTTTCTTGCGTGACAGCGTATACTAGCTTGCTAACGCCCCCCAGCCCCCCAGCCTCCTTCAGACAAAGAAATGAAGTTGCTGCCATTTTAACCCAGTAGAAATCCCTAGACAAATATTTTACAGTATACTATGCAATCTAAGTATTCTAATGTATTTATAATGCATTTATTTAACAATATTAAGGTACACAGACGTAAGCCCAATTATGTTTCTTATTGGCATATCAAGTTCAAAAATACAAATTGCATCAGTGAAGGAAAGAGAGAAAAAAGATACACAATTGAAGAACAAAAAGAAAAACTGCAAATGAAATTGTGAAAGTTTGCATTGCAGATTAGAAAAAAATACTGTACAAATAAAAAATGTAAACATAAAAATACAAACTTCTAGAAAAAAAAGAAATAGAGCGTAAAGAGTAACCGGTATTTCACGATTAGATTTAGGTTGTTATGTGAAAATTAATTTCGAAAACCATAATAAACAAGCATTAATTTATTTCTTGGAATAGAACAATTAAATGAATTAATGTACGACTTCATTGCATCAGTCATTTCATGAAGTGCCGAATCAACAAACACCGGATCTTCATGAAGTGCCTCGGCTGATAATGTAAAATCATTTCTTACACCATCTGCCTAAATTGGTCCGTCACTTCATGAAGAAACGCGTCAGATGGTGTAACTATCTCTTTTTACATCATATGCCGGCATTTCATGAAGTGCCTAGGATCTTCATGAAATGACGGATTTCACTATCTGACTACGACATATATAAAATTTGGCGCTGAAGAAGATCACAACGTCGCCGAAACCGGTACTATAATAAAAAGTACAACTTATTATTGACGTAAGGTATTACAATTCTGAATGTTTTAAAATTCGTCAATAAGGAATAGCCTAGGGCAGACATGGCCATATTTTTGGCTTTTCATGCTTTGCTAAGATATTGTTTGTGCTTATTGACCTTCATGTTTGCTAGCTTAGTGTGATATCAGTCTGTGATTGTTAGTAAATGGTCAGGTTGGATTGGATTGTAAACATAGCTGAATGTTTGAGCGATTTAGGATCAGTTTTCGTGCAGCCGCTAATCACCACTGTCTAAACCTGAAAAACATATTAAATTTATGTAAAATTTTTCTGGATTACCGAAACACTCATTACAATTGGGTACAATCGTGTTGCCCGACTGAAAATCAAAAATGTTGCCCTTAATGTAAATAATACAGCTTTTGTTCGTTAACCATTTACATTTAATTATAAATGAGCCATTCAACTCCAAAAAAATAAGTCCAATGAGATTTAGTTTTACTGTCACACGTATTTACACTATTTATCGGAACTGAATTGGGAAGCCTCTGTGGCTTAGGTGGCAGCACGCCGGCCTCTCACCGCTGGGTCCGTGGTTCAAATCCCGGTCACTCCATGTGAGATTTGTGCTGGACAAAACGGAGGCAGACAGGTATTTCTCCGGGTACTCCGGTTTTCCCTGTCACAATTTCATTCCAGCAACACTATCCACTATCATTTTATTTCATCTGTCATTCATTTAATCATTGCACCCGGGGAGTGCGAGAGGCTTCTGCAGCCGGCACAGTTCATATCCTCGTCGCTAGTTGGGGAGTTCATTCATTCCATTCCCTGATCCGGTCAGTCGACGGGAAGCAGGCTGTGGATTTTCATTTTCAATGGAGCTGAGCAACACAACGAGCTTGCATGTCTCAAGAAACGTCATCGTTGTTGTTGTTGTTGTAGGTTTTGTTAATTCGTATTGGGACACTTTTGCTCATCAGCACCTTGTACTTGGGTATGTGTTGAATTCATCTGATAACCTGTGGTTTTGTGGCGACTGTAATTGTGTGTGTAGCTGTAATTACAGAATAATTAGGGTCAGAAATGAGGTAGGAGCGTACGGACTAGAAATAAGGTATTTTCCCGGCATTTGCCTGGAGGGAGTATGGAAAACCCCAGGGAAGAATAAACACTCAGGACAGCCGCTGTCAGTGCTGGATTAGAGCCTTCAATCTCCAGACTTTAACTGTCTGAGGGCCGGTTCTACCACATCCGGGTAAAAGTTGCGGGCAGCAACCCGGGTGATAAACTATCTGCCGGTGTAAACCTCTGTACATCTTGGGCAGCGTTATACCACTTCCGTGCAAGTTCCGGGCAGCTGCGCGGAACCTTATAGCAAAATACAGTTGCTGGCCAGCCTGATTTTTGTTAATTTGAGTAATCAATGAGTGAGCCACCTATCGTTAGATGCGTTAAGTTTCTTTTCGTTTCGCTTTTGTCCGTTGTTTGTTGATAGCACGTGTACTTTGGTTACAACAAGTTATAGTACCAAAACCTCTCGCGACAGTTCTGGGTACCGGTAGTATAAACCTAGCATGTCATTCAGTTCTCGGAGGAATGCAACTGAATAAACATACCTAACCTTCAATAATCGAAAACTAGACAAGCATGCGGTGCTTTACAAGGAGGAATAGCCTGTGAAATTTGTTTCTAGCAATAGGCTACTTTGCAATCTGAATACAGGCTTAGGCCTATATGAGCTACAGACATATGACAAGGCTTGCAGTGCATAGGTTCAATCATAAAATGTATGTCAAATCAAATTTTTACATTCCACGCGACAAGTTTGTTTGTAAACTCTATAAAATGAATGAAACGGAATGCGCACATTTGTGCATAATTAGATAGTTCTCTTTGCTGTATTCTACGAGAGATTTCACTCCTTTTTGAACAACTATAGACGATATCTTGGATAGGTCTTGATGCAAAGTTCACATTTACACATTTCGTTTGGCGGATGGAATGATTTTTTCACAAATTTTTTGATGAAAACCATTGACCGTATAACGCGTCACCACAAGCCTAAGATCGTAGTTCTGTTTGTCATGGCTTTAGTGATGTAGAAAACTGTAAAATGCAATGCCCCAAATATCAGGTCTTATGCTGTATAAGCAAAACACCAAGTCAGTGACAATACATAGTAGACCTACAGAACCTGAATAATGACCTGTAGGCTACACTCTGTATTTCTCATGCACACTTGTGCGAATTTATTAAATTATATGAGCGCTACATACAGTACCGGTATTCCTAAACATGTAATTGAGATAATTTTTTGAAATCTATGATGGTACCGTACGGTAATCACTAGGTGGCCGTATTTCATGTCCAATCAACCGCAGCAAAGTATAAAACTGTTGGCTTTTGTAGCCTGAACCGGACAAAAAAAACCCTCATCGACCAAATTTCATAATGCTGCAGTCGATCTCTGTTCCGCTTTGGACCTGTGACTGCATCTTATTCTTCGTCGAAAAAATAGTTATACATTTCCAGGACGTCAATTATCTCTTCCATAACCTTAAAATAAAATATGCTCAGTAACTGTTACATCCCTTATAATTAATAAAAGATTGTAATTATATCATTATGTGACAATAAAATTACCAAATGATTCTAATTTTATTATTAGTAATTTATGAAGAGGTTATGTACAGCATAGATGATGCAAAAAAAAAACACGTACGCACGGCTCAAATCTGTCTATCGGCCTCTCGAAGCTCCCTAAAATTTACACTCCGGGTAGACGAAGTTTATACCGCCGATAGCGCTACCCGTTGATAGTCGAACGGAAATTCTTACTTATTCCGACGGGCAAGTTATCGGCCTCTTTGCCCGGATGTGGTAGAACCGGCCCTGAGTGGTGCTGCGGTAACGTTCTTGCCTGCTGTACCCAAGGTCGCAAGATTGATTCCTGTCGCAGTCAGCTGGCATTTGAGGTTGCGAAAATGCGAGGAGCCATGTCAGCAGATGTACTGGAACGTTAAAGATCCCCTGGGAGCAAAATTCCTGCACCCCGGCGCGGTGTCTCTAAGAGCCGTAGTTGTTAAAAGGGACGTAAAACCAATAACATTATTATTATTAAATATCCGGACTTGCTGCCCAACACAGTCGTGGTGAATAACTTAAACGCCCGCGGCTACGTCACAGGTTGAAGACAGATTCTGAGTGAACGTGAATCACAAGTTGACTTAGAAATAATTTTGGAATTGGGCGACTCAAATATCTTGAGTTGACCGGAAATTTTCTCCTGTGTTGCTTAGTCGATGTGCTCACGGAAGAAATACTGAATGTTATTATTATGCTATAGTGCTACCTCTCCTTGAAGACGGCCTTTCGGATTCCATCGCAAGGAACTAAGGCATTACGTAAGTGAGCAGTAGGCCTTCAAGAACATTGACACGAATATACAATGCAAGCAAGAACATCATAAAGAGTGAAGAAACAACGGACTATAAAAACATAAAACATTAGTGTCAATGGCTGAGAAAGTTGAGGATCATATTATTCCTGACTGCATCAGCATTAAATCGTGCATGCGACACTCAGCATATCTCTAAAGATTGACCAATGGCATATTTGAAGCTATTGATTAGCGTTGCCTGAGTAATCTTTACTGGCGGAAAATAATATCCCAACGCCATGAAATAAAGAATGTAGAGTACGGAAATTTCGGCAATATATTTTGCGAGGTAAGATATTTAATTGATATAAGGTACAAGAAAACAGGTTATGTCCGTGCGAGAAAAAACATCGCAAATGTGCCAAGCTGGTCCATTAGTATACTGTATAATCGCCATACTGTTGAATGCACTCATGCAAACGTGCTTGCATTATGTCATAGATAGAAAGATTTATTTTGTCTGTCAAGATTAGGGACACTGGGCCCTCTCTTCCATCTAACCAGATTATACAATTGATACATGAAAATGAAAATCCACAGCCTGCTTCCAGTCTCCGACCGGGTCAGGAATGGAATGAATGAAGCCCCCCTCTAGCCCTGTGCCGACTGCCGAGGCCTGACGCACTCCTCTGTGGCAAGGATTAAATGAATGACAGATGAAATGAAATGGTAGTGGAGAGTGTAGCTGGAATGAAATTTTGACAGGGAAAACCGGAGTACCCGGAGAAAAACCTGTCTGCCTCCGTTTTGTCCAGCACAGATCTCACATGGAGTGACCGGAATTTGAACCACGGACCCAGCGGTGAGAGGCCGGCGTGCTGCCGCCTAAGCCACGGAGGCTCATACAATTCATACATAATGAACAATATTAAATCTAACAATATTACAATGTCGATACAATATAAAATACATATAAAATGGATTAGCTTCGTGTAGGCAGTAAATTATTGCTAGGGTGAATAACTACGATAATTAGAATTAGGTTAAAATTAGAGAAAGGTAAGGAAATGCTGATAAAATGTAGACTAATGATGATGATGAAGATGAAGATGAAGATGATGATGATGATGATGATTAGTCGTTGCTGAAGAAGGTTATTTATATGTCTAAATACAGGCCAGATGTCAGCTTGTGGGATGGAGTTCCATGGCTGTTGCACTTGGTCGGTCAATACAGAGACGGTCAATGCCGGTTGTGAATGATGCTAGAGTTGTCGTTCAATGATGTCCCATACGTGATCGATTTGGGACAGATCGGGGGATCGATCAAGCCAAAGCAGCATGTCGACACTCTGTAGAGCACGTTGGGTTACAACAGTGGCATGGGTACGTGCGTTATCCTGTTGGAAAACACCCCTGTGAAAGTTGTTCGTGAATGGCAGCACAGCAGGTGGAATCAGCAGACGGACGTACACATCTGCAGTCAGGGTGCGTGGGATTACCACGAGAGTGCTCCTGCTGTCATAGGAAATTGCTCCCCAGACCAGAACGCCCGGTGTAGGTCCAGTGTGCCGACTCCGCAGACAGGTGGAATGCAGACGCTCATCTGGCCTCCTTCTAACCAACACACGGCCATCACTAGCACCAAGACAGAAACGGCTTTCATCGGAAAACACAACGGACCTCCACTCCATCCTCCAATGAGCTCTCGCTTGACACCACTAAAGTCGCAGATGGCGGTGGTTAGGGGTAAGTCGAATGCACGCAGAAGGGCGTCTGGCTTGGAGCTGTCCTTCAAGTAACCCATTTCGAACAGTTCGTTGCGTCACTGTAATGCCAACTGCCACTCGAATTGCTGTTGTAGATTCTGTCCGATGCGCCAAAGCCATACGCCGAACACGGTGGTCCTCCCTCTCGCTAGTGCTACGGGGACGTCCGGAGCCCAGTCTTCATGCGACCGTACCTTCTCGTGACCACTGCTGCCAGTACGCATGCACAGTAAGACATTCCTGCCAAGTCGTTTTTCAATAGCATGGAAGGAATATCCACCTTCACGTAGCCCTATTACATGTCCTCGTTGAAACGCAGTGACCTGTTGATACTGACCACTTCATCGTCGTAAAGGCATTCTATACCTCTAGTCACCTCAAGACCTAAGCGGTTCCTTCGATGTTCTGGTCTGAGAAGAGGCTAACGAGCCAGGAAATAGTTCCCACATTTTCGACTTGTTTTTGGCATTAAGAAAATCCTGCACATGTTTTTATAATCTGACTAGATTACTTTTCGGAGTTGACTTTGTAAAAAATCATGAATAATATTCATTTTAACGTTAATTGGGAGCTTTACCAACTTTGCTTTTCATGCGATGAATTGTTTGAGTGAATATAGTTTTAGTGGTATTTGGAACGATAGGCAGAGTAATTCAATGTGGATTTAATATTATATTTGTTATATTTGTTGTGTACTGTATAAACCTGTTTGAGCGGCAAAAGAGCAACCGATTTTATGGCAAATCGGGCTCAACGTTCGGCAACACTGTTACGATTGCACAAAGTTCAACATAGTTTCCTCAAGTAAACAACGTGTTCAAACTGCAGCTGTAAAATAAAATAAAATAAAATAAAGTTAAGAGTAAATGTGCAAACACATTCTTTTAAATGTATATGGTAGGTTGAGGGTTGACAATCTACAGTTTCCATGCCGGAAACACAAGAAGGAACAGAGGGGGGAGATGCGCGGAGGGATATTTTCCTCAGGACTTGACCTGACGTTTGGTTATAGACCCACTCACAGTCTTCCGTCCAATCTCTCAGGTAACTAACGCTCTCGCACACTATTTAAAAGCAAACCTGATGGGCTACGTCATGGAGCCACTACTAGCGCCACGCTAATGCGATTTGCAGGAAATTTGAATCATCGTCATATTTCAGACGCATAAACACGCCTACTAACGTTCGTTAATCTAGCACAACTCATTCTTGGTGTTGGGACATTCTTTTCCGCCAGTGTATTAGCAGAAGCTTTTCAGTCAGTCAACAGGAGTGGACGGGGAATTAAAATTAAATTTCTAGTGCCTGAAATAAATAACACGTGCACGAAATATGCACCAATTTTTGTGGGAAATGTTCTTTTAAGTGTGTAATAATAATAATAATTCATGTAATTTGTTTCACACAATAAGAAATTAATTATAACTAGCGCACCCGTGCGAGAAGTCTCGCATAATGGGTTGTGTGCGCCCCATGTGTACAGACTACCCGCCCGACTCTAGTGTTATGCTGACTGTTATTGTTAGTTATTGTTGTGTTAAGGGGCGGAACTACGAGGTCATCTGCCCATATATGCTGACTGTACGCGACACAGTTCTGCCAGGGGCTATCGTCTTGTTTATTTGTTTAAAAGCACTTTATAAACAAATAAATATATTTCCGTTGACTTTTCAAGAAATGCAAGATTTTTCCTGTACTATTTAGACGATTTGGAAGATTTTGGTAGAAACCACACCTTCTAACTCCCTCTGGTTTAGGAGCGTGAGTTTTGTGAAACATACACCTTAGCGTATGATAAAATAAGATTCCCCGGCCAATCTAATTTGGGCACACTCATGTTGACTGACTGAAAAGAATTAGTTATAACAATGACGACGTAACTTACAATAGGTCATGGCTGTCATCCCGGAGGTTATATTCTTTGTCTCACCTTGAAGATGACACGAGTGACTGAGTTTAGATTATATACTTCTAAACCAGGGATCATAGCCTTCTTAATCTCTCACCTCCCCTAAATGTAAACTTAAAAATCAATCCTCCGCCCTCCAACCTCTTTCACAAAGTAATTAATAATGGATCAAATATGTAGTTAACATCTTATGTATATATGAGATCACAATTTGTCCGTGCGTCTGTCTCTCTCTGTGTGTGTGCGTATGTGTGTGATTCGTGTGAGCGTATGTGTGTGATTCGTGTGTGTCTCCTCCCTCCCCCCTAATAAAATATAAACGGCTGGAGCTATATCAATGAAACTCGGTAAGTTCATAGCACTATTCGGGACGACCCCGACCATGCCCTTCATTTTCGTCACGTCTCACCAATCCATCATGGCGGCTGTGCGAAATATTTCACCAGCATTCAATATCTTGAAACTAATACCGGTATCACCCTGAATTTTTTTACGGAGATAAAGTGCACTACTGGAAGTTCATCTATGGGACTTTCAAAAAAACGGTTAACTACAAAACGAACATGGCGGCCAAAGGTTTAAATAGACTTTTCTCGCGATTTAATGATCCAAACGCAATGAAACTTGGTACAGCAAAAGTTTATACACATTGTAATGCACTGGTATCTAATTTAGTTCAATTGTTTACATAACCTCAAGATGGCGGCTGTGTGAATTTTAAAATTAAGTTTTTATTTCTTGTACCGTAATCATGCGATCGAAGTGAAAGTTTGGATATTTTTTTTCGTGTGACCTCCTGAGAGGCCGAGTGCAGGTCTTTCTAGTCGACGCCCGTGGGCGACCTGCGCGTCGGGATGAGAGATGGAATGGATGAAGGCGAATGGGCAAGGATTTGGAAGGAAGCGGCCGTGGCCTGTTAGAAGGTTGGATAATGAACCTACGCAATAATTTTCCTTTAGGCCTAATGGTACATGACTCTATTGCCTATACATATAACAATCCAAGATGGCGACCATCCGAAATATTTAGACTGTTCTCAATATCTACGAATCTATTACAGCAATCAAACTGATTTCTTTAATGTTCATAGGGGTTATGAACATAAATTCTCCTATAGGTCTTTCAATAACCTGACGATCACAAATCCAACATGGCGGCGAAGCGAAGTATAAATATCCACATGGACGTTTCTCACAATTTAACCATCCAAGTGCAGTAAAACGTGGTACAGTAAATCCTTATACAAATATTAATCCACTGGCATCTAATTTATTTCAATTGTTTCCATAACCACAAGATGGCAGCTGTGCGAAATTGTAAAATCTCGTTTTTACTTCTTGTGTCCTAATCATGCGATTGAAGTTTGAATACTACATGTTCACAATAATCTGCATGTAACAGTACATAACTCTAGGACCTACATATATAAAATCCAACATGGCGACCATCCGCACTATTTAGTCTGTTCTCAATATCTACGAATCTATTACAGCAATCAAAGTGAAATGTTGTATGTTGATAGTGGCAATTAACATAAGTAGGATATATGAAAATAGGCTTTAGTTCTTCACGGAACTACTTGTTTACCTTCTCAGATGGTTACACAAAAATACTCAAGGAAATGTTATTCTTCAGGAGCACTTTTTGTCTTTCAGTGTTATTATCGAGTTACTAAAAGCACAGAATGTTATTTTATGAGAGACTTGTTATTGCTTCTTGTCAATGAGATCACAAATTCTGGGTACAGCCTTAGATAATATGAGCCGCATGTCATGCCTGCAGTCCAACCGATTTCTTGTCTTTGTTTTCACGGACACCAAATTTGATAATCCTGATTCACATAGGTATGTTGTTGGAAACGGACTCAAGAATAAAAGGGCATTCTTTTTCCAAATCCGGGTATGCGTCCATTTGTGAGCTACAAAATTCACCAATGTCTTGACAAAAGAAACGTTATTTCAGCAAACTGTTATAACTTTATGTTTTACGTTTAGAATGGTGTATATTCTGAAAGGCAATATTACATAATTATAGAGAACAGTCACACCTCCCCAGGGGAGGTACACCTCACAGGTTAAGAACCCCTGCTCTAAACGAATGAAAATAATGGAGGATAATACCAATAGTTCTTTCTTTGTTCGTTTGAGGGGAAACGCTAACCCATTTTAAATGCATTTGGAGGACGAACTCTAATAAGACGTTCAGCCATTTCAAAATTTCTCTTTGCGAAATGAGGTAAATCATGTAATATCCATGTTTATTATACTGTATTATAGCGGACGTCCAATGTGCAGCTAGAGTAGTAGATCATATAAGTTATACGCTTGTAAAACAACACATATAGCATCCAGTGTCTGATAAATTAGTGTCCATGTAAGACATTATGGATTCTAAAAACAGTTTGTTTATAGGAAGTAAGGTTTCAAGGCCTATTGTTGGCAGAGTAGGGAGGGAAACTAGTGACGCTGACTCCAATTACAGAAATATCCCTACAGTATCCTGGTCTTAGGTTGGTGTCTTTGTGGCTCAAAATGCAACAGTTTCACTGATACTTTTGAAATTAACATAACATTTGCATCGGTACACTTTAAAAATGCAAACAGAGAGCTTGCAAGGGAAGTATCAGGTAAGACAGGTCGAAACTTATCTTGACATTCTGTGGATGAAATCGTTGTACTTTAAGAGGACAACGTGATGGAAATCAGCTTTCATATTGAAGTACAAGGCTCCGAAATCGTACCTGACATCCTGGTACGCAGGCGTGACGGCTGGAGGAGCTGGACATCCCTGTGGCACTCAGAGTAGAAGCGAGGCGGGGGAATATGCTGGCTGGAGCGTGTGGCTGGTTCCCGCCTGCCTTGAGCGTTTGGGCCGTCAGGGCTGCCCCTTCCAACATGTACGGTACTCGCTACTTCTCATTGATTTATATGAGAGATTCGCCACATGATATCAGAGCCTTGCAGTTCAATCTGGCGGCTGATTTTCCGCACCTTATCCTCTTATAGTACAACGATTGCGTCCACAAAGTTTCAAGATAGGTTTGGACCAGTCTTATCTGATACTTCCCTTGTGAGGTTTGGGACAATTGCTCGAGCTGTTTATTAAAAACGAACTTTTGAAACGAGAGTTTATAGATGATACACTACAATACATGGATATTCTACAGTGAATAATGACTGGGACGTATGCTTGTGAAGAAGAATAAAGTATAGGAGTATCACGGGGTTTCATACAGTATTTGCAGCTCATTTTAACTTAAATAACTCTATTCTAAGCTAACACTGGATGATTGCAAAGAGTAGTAAGTAGCCTACATTATTCTATCCACGACAACAGTACTTGGTTAGATGCCAGGACATGCCGTAGACTGGTGGGTCACTTGCGAGTGACGACCTGCGGTCACTAATCGAAGAGTGAATATTAAGTAGCTTTATCACAATTGATTTCAAAACATATGAGTGTTGCATAGCACATTGAGAGGATTTCTTACCAACGTGCCCTTCAGGTGCCGAGCTTTGACGGTGAGAGCAACCATGCCCAGAGTAGTTTCTATACACTTATTCCATGAAAATGCTAGGATGTTTCTCCCGCTAACATCGTACTAACATTAAGGTAACCTTGCATTTAGGTAGATTTCATTAGAAAGCTAACTATTGCAATGGGTACCATGTTTCGACTTCCGGAAAAATTCGACATATCTTCGCGTTTCACATCCCCCAGACCCCAAAACCACCGTCAGTTCAAAAGTTTATATATAATTTATGTATATATGTATATATATATCACTTTCTTGTGGACACGATAACTGCCGTAATTTTTCACCAATCACTTTGAATTTTTTACCGAATATGTATACCTATAAAATCTCGGTCGAGTTCGTTACTGGGCTAAATCGCTCGTAGGGGGTGAAAATGGAGTTTTTTTTTTGAAAAAGTGAAATATTGCTATAACTCTCTTAATATGTGAAATATCGAATCCGTTCAATGTGCATACTATGTGTCGGATAAAGGCCAAACATTTATGTTTGAAGAGTTTTTTTATAGCACCAACCATTGACCAAAGGGGTGGGAAAAAGTGGGTTTTTCGGGAAACATTAATCATATCTCTCTAAATAAGCACAAAATCAAAACCGTACAAAATGGACAATATTCCCCTAATAATTACCTAAAACTTTTGTCTGAAAGAATTTGTGATATGACCCATCATTACGCCAAGGGATGAGAAAAACAAGATGTTCAGTAAAGAACATATAGCCTACTTTCTCCTAAATGTATGAGTATAGTTATAACTCGTTGTTATTATCAAAGAGTATAATAGAACTATTCTTTGTTGAAGACCTTAGAAACGATTTACCTCTACCAAACGCCACGACCTAGATAAAAACTGCTACCATCATTGAAGAAAGAAAGAAAGAAAGATAAGAAGTATATCAAGAATGTTATGGATCTGGAGACATAATCGACCGGACTGGCGGCGTGGCTCAGCGGTAACGTTCTCGCTTGCTGGGCCCTAGGTTGCAGGTTCGTATCCTGGCGCAGTCAGCTGGCATTTGAGGGTGCACAAATGCGAGGGAGCCGTGTCAGTACATTTACTGGCACGTTAAAGATCCCCTTCGGGCCAAAATTCCGGCACCCCGGTGTCTCTAAAAGCAGCAGTAGTTAAAAGGGATGTAAAACCAATAACATTATTATTATTACGACCTGCCGTGGGCAACATCCAACTTTGAGTTGAGGCATGTCTTTACACGTCTGGTTGTGCATGGCTTTCACAACCCTAATTGAATTAACAAATCTTTCCATGACCCTACAGAGACGTGTGTATACAAACTATGTGGATATTTTCGATAATATAATCCTAACAGAGCGAGTGCATTCTAGCGGCCAGAATAAGAAACTTTTCAATAAAATCTGGAAGTTACCTTTTTGGCAGCTAGATGTCTCGAGTAAATCTGCTGGCGAATTATGTTTTAATTAAATATATATTTTACACCATAATGTGGACAATATAACGCTTAATAACATTTTCAAGTAACGCAAAATAGGCTGTTACAAACCCTTTAAAATAAAAAGTTAAAATGTATCGTAGTATCAACTTGTCATTCTTCAAATTCGATGCGCATAGAATGATAATGGTATAGTAATCAATGGATCCCCACGTAGACTAGTCGGGACATCTAGTGGTGAAATATCGAACAATATAATCCTAACAGAGCGAGGGCATTCTAGCGGCCAGAAGAAGAAACTTTTCAATAAAATCTGGAAGTTACTTTTTTGGCAGCTAGATGTCTCGAGTAAATCTGCTGGCGAATTATGTTTTAATTAAATATATATTTTACACCATAATTTGCAAAATATAACGCTTAATTTTAAAACATCTGAGTCATTACAAAACAATAAACATATAACATTTCAAGCAAAAAAACCAGCTCTGATCGGGTTTGAACCATAGGAATCTGAGCGACAGGCTATCGCTCTACCACTGAGCTAGTTGTGTCAACGGATATCGTTCTATTTAAAATGACTTACATAGAACTTGTTAGCAAATAATGATTTATACTAAACGATTTCATCACTGGAGTATATTATTTATATATAAAGCATTTCATACAAAGTTTATTTATTTTTTATCAGTACGCTATATTGCATTCAATACTCAAATTAGTGAAATATAAGTCAGGCACAAGATATCCGCTGCCATCTTGTCTTATTAATGAATCAGCTGAGCTTTTTAAAATCACGTCTGCACTATAGTATTACAAAATAAACTTTTAATTTCGTACGTGCCTCTTCCTTTAGAACAGTTAAAACGATTCTCGGCTCGATAATCGGAACTGGTGGGTCCCATGATATGGATTATAAAGTTTGCATAATTCGCACGGCCGCCATCCTGAAATGGTATGGCGGACGACCTTGTAGTTTGGTCACAAGACGCATCCTATACGAAGGTATGTTGTTACCAAATTTGGTAGAGATTGGATGATTTGGTTAGTCGTTATTTGATTTTACGTTTTGAACGTTTGAGTGGCCGCCATTCAGTTTTAGTAAAGATGGCGGCGATATAAAACATGACACTGAGGTGTCCTTTGCTAGTGCTACCTTTGTACCAAATTTCGTTCAATTCGCATTCACCGTGTTCGAATTGATAGGGGGGGACAGACATTCAGAGTACACACACTCACACACACACACACAGACTCACACACACACATACACACACACAGACTCACACACACACATACACACACACAGACAGACACACTTTTTTCGCCCTGTGTTGATCTCATAAGTCTACTTTCATTTTTTGCAAAAATCGAAAGTAGGCTAATGATTTCGAAATTATAAGAAAATGCCAAGAGCTATCAGTGGTTGCCATGGCAACACTAATAAATTGATGAGGGATGAGCCATCAAACGTCGCCATGACAACGCACTTGCACGAGATCAGATTCAGATTTCCATTTGACTAAGTATGAAGCGGCTTCGGTAGCATGCTGAACTTCTATGCCCAAAGTCGCGGGTTCAAAGCCGGCCAAAGTCGTCGGATTTTCTAAGAGCGCTAAAAATCCCTCAGTATGCTTTCCTTTGGAGGGGAAGTTCCAACGTTCGTTGCGAGTTGCTGGTTGTGGTGGTATCTAGTAGCCAAGTTCACAGCTAGGTGTCGTTGATGGTAGTATCTGGTAGCAACATTAGGAACTACTGCTTGAAATTGACCGTCTAAAGTCCTTACCTGAATTAAAGACTAATACAGCCATCACAATTCACACCGTTTATCAGACTGGTTCTACACTCATCCAAAGTACACGGGGTTACATGACCGCGTTGTCGCAGCCCCTAAACTGAGGAACCAACCAAAATATTTGCGGAAGGTATAATTTTGCGTGAAGAAGTAACATACCGTTACATAGTTACACATCAGTGTCGAAACCTTGCATAAGGACAGTGTGACCACAAGTATAAAAATGGACTCCAAATGACAAGTAAGTTACCGTCATCATAAGACAATAAAAAGGTTTATAATATGCATAAAATGACGAAAAACAAAGTTAATTCATTTCCAATTATAAAATACTTTCTCGCAATAAATGAAGTCTGATCCTTCTACGAAAACCTGCATATTCTGCCTATTTTCGCCTATCCCCAAGTTTGTCCGGTGAAATCTACCTCCGCCTTCCGGCGTGCCTAGAGGACTTTTTTCTTACACTTACTCTCTTCTTCTATATGATGGTCACTGAGTGAATAAACGGCCAATGTTGTAAATAAGGATAGGTTTTCTGAACGCCTAAAATTGGAACCCACTACAGAAAAAGGTCATTGTAATGTTCTAGCGATGGGTGTAGAGCATTACCTTTCCACAATGGTGACACAAATTCCATTCTGGTTTCTGCCATGGAGAATGTAATTCTTGTCTAAGTGTTGGAACTTTAACACATAGGCTTCCAGATTACACTCAATATCCAAACACTGTGACAATTTCTAGACAATCAGCATAAGACTAGAGGGAGCAAATGAGAACTGAACTTGATGATCACGACTTCCTCCTTCCCAATATCTGCCCCTGCTGTAAGAACATGCTCTAGTACAGTCAACAAAATAGCACGAACTATCAGAAAGAATGCACACCCATCAAAATGAGATATCAGCTTAATGGAGGAAGGTATTTACGGGTCGAGTTTAGTTAGCTATGTACTGCTTTGGAAAGCATTGCTCAAGCAGCACTAATTTGTGAAGAGATGAATGTGCCACTGTGCCTCGCCGTGTGAGGGACATTGTTTCTCGTTCTGTAGCACGCCTCTCCTTGGCCTGACTCGGCGGGCGTGGGACCAGATATTCATCAACACTGCGGCTATAGGTCGTATTCATTTGTTATTCTTTTCCTTCCGGAAGTAATTCTAGCCTTCAAATTCTAAACGTGCAATTTAGGCTTAAATTTGGCAATAAGCAAACTACTACTTCCAACACAATGTAATAATTCAACAGCACACGCATAATTCAACGTTATCTGTTCTACATCAATGCTATTTTCTGCATTCATTATATTCCATACCTCACGTATTTCTCTTGGGCCGTTAGTCCGACATCTACCCACAAACAGGATATCGAGGAGTTGATTCTTCTAGATGCTTCAAGATTAGACTCAATATCCAATAAACAATAATCATAAGAATTGCCATTTTAA
This sequence comes from Meconema thalassinum, assembly GCA_946902985.2. Lineage (NCBI taxonomy): Eukaryota > Metazoa > Arthropoda > Insecta > Orthoptera > Tettigoniidae > Meconema > Meconema thalassinum. The sequence goes on along the minus strand of OX336388.2, from coordinate 1,943,995,875 downwards.
AGTAGCAAAATGGCATTATTTGGCTGTTACAATAGATCTTCCTCCATTTTTAAACAAGGTTGCCACCATTGTTCAAGGTACTTTTTATCAACACATCTTCAGCTCTGGAAAACATATGTTTGAAGAAGTCACATGATTAGGCACTATCTATGATCTCTAAATAAAAAACTTAAAAATATATACACGAATATTTATTTTGCCATACTGGTAGGCCTACATTTGATCAACTTTCCCCGTACATGTTCATTAGAACATGGATAACAGATGACAGATTGCCTTTTACTGCCATTATTTATACTTCAGTAATCCTTTTAGGTTTTTGCCGTGTGTGTTGCGGGGTTTTTCTTAGATGTACCAAGTCAGGATCATCAGCGGGCACACCCTGACCGGACCACCGCTAGGGTAGCGCTTTTGCACTGATGAGACGATATTTTATATATTTAACACATTATTAGTAGACAGACACTGTTTTGTATGTTTCAGTTCTAAGCTTTTTGCCATTTCAACATAGTACTCGTAGGTCATGTCTCCATTAATTTACAATTCTACAGTAGTTTAGTACTTATTGCTTAGTATGTCACAGCAATAGTAGCTACACCTTCATAGATTAGTTGGTGGAGGGAGACTGTTTGTTGATGAGATTATCATTTCTCAGTCTTGGAACATAGTAGGTTCATAAATAGTTCTTTCTTCGGATGCTTAATGCTTTAGTATTTTACCAGTAATAGTTACCACACTTCCTAAGTTTTGACGGATTTTTATTTTTGGGGAGAAGAAACCGTTAGTGGGTGTCATTGTTGGTTCGGTAGTGTTTTGTAGAGCTCCTTAGTTTTTTGTATTTAGATCTGATGTTGCTCGCTTGACGAGCGAAACATGACATCCCTTAGTTTTCTTCCTCTTCTGTAGTCCATCTCTATTCTCTGTATATATAAAAATGAAAGTTTTTCTGTGTTTCTGAATTTCTACGGAAATTTGCGTTATTTACGCGTTTCAGACTGTTTTATGACGGATGCGCACGAAAATAAATTTTGTGTCTGTCTGTCTGTTTGTTTGTCTGTCTGTGGACAAAGTTGTTCCCTTATAACTCAAGAACGGCTGGGTGGTTCAACGTAAAATTTGGTACAGATATCTTTCAGAGGCACGACACTAATCATTGATATAAATCTTTTATGTACCTCTCATAAAAGGGGGCCTACCCCCTTAAAATACTTGTTGAAATAGGCATAGCAGAGCGAGACAAAGCTCATTTTCAGCCCCTAAATGTGAGAAACGAAACTCGGAAAACACATTTTAAGGCCCTAAAACCAACAGTTTTTGAGATATTTCCAGAAAACTAATTTCATTTAATACAATAACGAAAGAATGCAAGCCGGTAACCATGGCAACGGAATCTCTCAGGTCCATCTATCGCTGTAAGACGCAATACAATTCCATTTATTACATTACTGAGATTGTTTGCAAACGGCTATGAGATTATAACGAATCCAAATTAAGCTGTACAATTCATCAATGTCATATAATGCGCTTAAGGGGGTCAAGGGGTACTCTAGATTTTTTTTTCACGCGATTTACACGTGCGGGTGTGGTACGGAAGGTCGATTATATCCCTATCCCTATGTTGTTATATTATTATTATTATAATTATTATTATTATACTACGGCCTACAACGACGAGACAAAGCTTATTTTCAGCACCTTGGTGTCAGAAACAAACCTCGGTGCCCCTAAATAGCCGTAAAGGGTCCCCGAAACCTACATTTTAAGGCTCTAAATCAAACAGTTTCTGAGATACTCCCAGAAAACTAATTTCATTTAATAAACTAATGAAGGAATGCAAGCCAGTAACCATGACATCAGTATCTCAAAAGGTGACATCCAACTTTCCATCTATTTCTGCAAGAAGTAAAGCCACTTCCATTATTAAATTTCTGTGAATGTTTTCAAATGGCTATAAGGTTATTACGGAATCAACTAAAACTGTAAAATTCATCAATGTGCCTAAGGGGGCCAAGGGGTACCCTAGATTTTTTCACACGACTTAAATGTGCGATGTGTCGTACAGAAGGTCTATTATACAGTATCTCCAAACAGAAACATTATTTTTAAAAAAATCCTGAATTGAAATAGATTTTTTTTTCTTTTAGGAATTTGGGCCATTGGAGGCTAAACAACCTGAATTTTCATGCACTACAAGCCCTTATAATTTATTAAAGGGGTCTTCCTCTGGATGGGGACTTGACACAACAGTGAAGGTCAGTTTTTCTTGATGTGTATTGCGTTTCGTCTACGAGGTTTTCAATTTTATTTTCACGTCATGAGGTACACGTTAGGTAAATTTAGTTTCAGAGCATATTTTAACTAATCATTTTTCTTTGTCGACAAAGAGGTTCCAAGCCTCTAACCATTGCAACAGTAGCTCAATTGATTACGTCTGGTTATTAATACAGAGGACCGTTTGAAGAATGGGTACTTCTGCTAGTAACAATATATAGCCTATAGTATTTGAATAACATATCATTTTAGGTTATTTTTGACATATTCCAGTAATTGGAATTATATTGTGTCAACCGACTGAAAAGTTGTAATATCACACTGAAATATGGCTTCAAAGCTCTCTATACTCCAATAAATGGTCCATACATAAAATAAACGGTATTGGCGAAATATTGCATCCTTGCCTCATTCCTGTGACAATCTGAAATCAACCACTCATTCCTACATCAACTCTCACTGCAGCTTGATTATGTTAATTTAATAGATTTGTAACATACGCTGAGACGTGTAGTTTCGCAGAAGAAAGTGAGGCAACTGTGTCACATTCTTTGGAATACTTAGTTTTGGATCTATATTAATTATTAAGAGTAGTTGCTAGTGGGCCCGTATCCAATGAATGCTTATATGCCATTCCATCAAGTAGTTTCCTTAAAATTTGCTACCAAATGTTTATAATCCTTTGTGAAATAATATATAGGAGATGATATTTTAGGTTATTTTTGATATGTTCCAGTAATTGGAATTATATTGTGTATATTGTAATGGAGTGGTCTGTCCGAAATTTCATGTTGACAATGTTACTCTCAGGGTCCCAAAGGGTAGGTAAACAAATTTTGGTTGATATCGGTGAAACGGTGTAGATTTGAGACAAAGGGCCTATATTGTGTATATTTATATATATAACTCAGATTTGGTTTGTCTGTCTGTTATTTATACAAATCTACACCGTTTCACCGATCTAATAACTTGACGGACATATAGTCGTTAGGCGACAACGACTAACAGCGTATCATGATAGTCAACGCCGCACCATTGATGGACAGGATGTCACTAGGCAACAACGATTTACTCTGTATCATGATAGTCCGGTAAAATTTTCTCAAGGACACATGAGAAAACTGATCGATTGGCAATCAAGGATTGTATTGGACTGTAGTATTCTCTATGTTATCGTATGCACAGTTAATCAGCATATTAGCAAAATGTAATGTAATGCTATCCTGTCAGAGAAACATAGTGGCAAACATTCCTACATTCACCTATCACCATTTTGCAGTTTTCATGTGTAGACAGTTGTTATTTCATATGCGGGGCTTAGACATCGTGGTCATGTTGCCCCGTGTGGTGTATTCTTTGAATACACGGTACGTGAGAATCCAATTTTTAATGCTCTTTGCATGTCCATTTCTTCCTTTCTTATCAAACACCAACAGTGATCTTCTATTTTCTCTTTGTTGATCAGGTCTCTTATATCTTTTATGAGTCTGTTCTAGATATATATCTTCTATGACCCACCTAGCGTCATCTCGCAGCGAATCTCTGAAGCTCCTCAATTCTTCCTGGTGCAAGAGGATTTACTTATCCATCTGGCCACCAGATCTTGTTACCATCGCCAGCTATTTTCTCCGTGAGCAAGAGAACTACGTCTACTTTTTTACTCACCATGCTGTGCTAGTATCATCTGTTATCAACTCTTTGAAGACCGGCTTAGCAAGAGAAGATCAATTTTTTGTTGTAATGTTGGCTATGTTTATATGTTCTCCTTTTGTCTCCTACCCCCACTCTTTCCCTTCCTTGGACCCTCCGTGCTCTGCTGAGTGGGTCTCACTTGTGCGCCGGCCGTCGACTCAGTTAAGGCTCAACTAGAGCCAGTCTCCTCAAACCAAGAGGCAAACTCTACTTTCTACGCCATGTTGGCATATTAAATATTGTAAAGGGGAACTTCACCTTCAACATGCAACCAAGATAAGTACAGACTTAAGGTTTTAACCTCATCTTCATCAATTTTATCTACATGCTTTTATTGATTATTTTATAGACAGCGTGAGATTACTTGTAGGGCGGTAATCATTCTTCGCGGGATTTTTCATGTTGGGCTTTTGTCTAATCAAGCCAATCTGGGTGAAAAGCAGCATTTCTTATGCTTGCTAAATGAGAAATCTTCTCACCACGTGGGATATTATCTAATACCCGCTGTCTATAAATTATAAAGCAAGTTCCTCCGCTGGATTATCTTTGGCCCATTTTTCTATTAAGATCGTTCTGGAACCTTCCAGATCCTGTAATCTATCTGCGAGTCTTGCTGTCAGGTATCTTTCACTCACTTGTGAAAATACTGTTTAAAATGAGGAATCTTCCTTATAAATTACTGCAATAGCAAACTTTCGTCCACCGTTGGAATGTTCTATGGCGCATTTAATTGTAATTTCCAACTTTCTCAAGAAATAGACTCTCGCCTACCTAGTGCAACCAGCTATTTTCATCATTGCAATAACTTTCTTTACACAAACTTTCGTGTCTCTACAGTGAACTTTTCATCTATGTAAAAGACTATAGTGATAACTAGTGCTTGTCCCACTTTTCTACCGCGTCGCGATCGTCCGTTTACATTAAATCAGGCCATGAACATTGATCCTAAATCCCAATGATCTTTCCTCAACCTTCTACTAACAAAACATATTAATAAAATTGTAACTTCTCCATAAGGTGTCACTCTTCGAAGTGCCCTTCCATTTTGCTGTTTATCATTGCTTAATTTCTGTATAATTACGTGTTTTATACACGGTTCAAGCTCACATTGTTTCTCTTTTATAACGAGAGAATACAATTCTTTTAACTCATTAGTGAGTTGTTTCTAGGTCTCACGAAAGGGTACCTGCCCCATTTATCTAGTGATTCCTATCTAAATACAGGAAGTCTAGAACCTTCCGTGTTGATTTTTTTCTTCAGGTTTCACAGTAAGTGACCTGCCCTCCTTTGTATAATTGTAATAGGAGTAATTCAGCATAAACATAAGAAGTAATAGGAACTTCTTCTTCATTTACTCGCTTCCTTTTTTGTTATTTTCGAAGTTGTAACTTTTTCTAAAATAATTACTTGTAAATTCCTTAAAGTACACTCCTTGTACTCAACTTGATGTTTAAACTTTAAGCATTTTATTTGTCTTTTTCAAATCTTACAAGGATTTTAGTACATATATAAAGTTTAAAACCTCATAAATTGTTAATTGCCTGGCGCAAATGTTTAATGCTATCTGAGGTCTGTGACCACAAATTTGTTAACAAGATTGAATATATGCTTGTTAAATTTATCAACTTCTTTGCATTGTTAAATAAATTAAATATTTGTTTTTGGATTCATAATTTCGAAAACATAACGGTTAGGCAAGATCCGGTCTTCCTTGACTCTCCCTACTCAATGCCATTAAACCTATTGATAGGGTTTTTACCACTTGTTGCATTTGATCAAAAACTCTTAGTGGTAACCTTGTTAAAAGTTCTCTTAGCTTTAAAAGCTAATTCTAACTGGCCAGTCAGGCAAGTACAGCTCGCTACGCCAGCTACCTGCTTGTGGAGATCCTCTCCAAAATCTTATGGTCAGTTTTCAAAAAGATAAGTGTTTCTCTTTGCCTAAACTTTTAGCCGGCTACTGGCTGGTTAAAAGCTTAGCCATTTCCAAATGCAACTACTGGTTCATTTACCAAATTTATTTTCAAAAGTATAATTCCTTTATCACCATCATTTTTGGAAGCACTTGGTTACTGTTCAGGAAGCTTATAACTTCTAAAACTGGAAATATCAAAATTGATGCAAATTATTGTCATTCTTCGAATTACTTTGAAAAAAAACGAATTTCTTTGAAAGGACATACAATAAACCTGTCACTTTCAGTCATGCCAGACCAACACCCTTCCCCATAGTAGTCTTATGCCTGCTTGAGAGGGAATATACTAAGGCCACTCTCCAGCAAACCGCCCAAGTTCTAGCTGCGGTTCCCGTTAGCTTGGACCAAGTCCTTACCCACTTTAGGTATCCGAGAACGAATTTTCAGTGGCAACCGCCTCTGAGTGTATTTAAAGCTAAATTTATAACTTTTGTGGAACTCTCATCCTATTTCTCTATCCTTTTTCTCCAGTCCGAAACCCACTTCCTTTTCTTAATCATCTTCCCTTGGTGGGTGGGTTATTCCTCAGCCAATAATCTACCCAAAACTTGGTACCAGAAACCCGGGAGGGTCCATTTGTCATTTTTCTGTTTGGCAACACTTTGCAAATTATTAATATCTGCTTTGAATCTTTCAGCTATAACCACATCATGCAAAGCCTGGGAAGGGGAGAGAGGCCGCTCCTGTCTCCTTTGGTGTGTCCCGTTCTTTCCACTTATTGCTGCTGCCAGCTTGACAGCATTTCCAAGGTTCCACAGTTTCGTGAGTTGCATTTCAATCTATTTTCTTTAATATGGCTCCTACTGATAAGGATAAGGATGAAAAACTTACTTCTAATCGAGCATCCTATAAAGGGCAAATTACCCGATTCAGAAAGTACATAAAAGAATTAGATCCCTCAGAAGCTCAATTAGACTTGTTGAAACATCGTGTAAGGGATTTTGAACGTTCTTATGAAAATTATTGTAACATTCAAACTGAAATAGAAACTTGCATGCTCAATCAAACCGAAGATCGTGTCGAAGTAGAAAACCAATATTACGAAGGTATAGGTTCTGCTTTCAAAATAATACGACAACTCGAAGAGGAGCAGAAAAAGGACGCTTCTGTTCTTGGTTCCCTTCACGAACCACAAACTTCTTTCCGTGATGGTACTCACAAACCCAAACCAATTTTACCGAAAATTGATTTACCCCATTTTTCTGGAGATGAATCTACTTGGGATTCTTTCTATGAATTATTTTGCTCCCTTGTTCATGACAATGAAGACATTCAAGTCATTTACAAGTTTCATTACTTGAGATCTATCCTCCGAGGTCAAGCTTTAAAGTTAGTCGAAGCACTTCCTCTACGTGCCGAAAATTACCCCATTGCCTTTAACTTATTAAAAGAAAGATATGGAAATTTACGGTTACGTATTCAACGCCATATGAAGGCTCTATTCAACCTAATGCGTCACAGCACAATGACGTCACCAGTTTGCGCACTCTAGTTGATACTACACAACTTCACGTTAAGGCTTTGTCCCAATTAGATCAACCCACTGAACACTGGGATACTTTCCTAATACATTTAGTGGTTTCTAAAGTTGATGCTGCTACTCTCAAAGCTTGGGAAATTGAACTTTCTAAAGAAGACGACTATTCTTACGAGCATTTAGTCACTTTCATAAATGCCAGATGCCAGCTCTTAAACGCTTTAGCTAATCAAGGCGAACCCTCATCTCCTAGTTCTAAATTTGAATTAATGTCTATCAAACCTAAAAGCGATCGCTTAGCGTCTAATACCCAAAAACCCGGGTCCAGCTCATCTAAATTTAGATCAAACACTACTGGTTACCCAACTAGGTCTAGTGAACGTCGTGTTGCTAGCTCTATGGTTTTAAACACTCAAAGCGAACCTCGCAAGAGTTTAAACGAACCTTTAAAGTGCATACTTTGTAAAGATCCCCATGCCCTATACCTCTGTAAGTCCTTTAAAGAAATGTCAGTCGACAACAGTAGAAAATTAGTTTCTCAGAACAAACATTGCTTCAATTGCCTAGCGCCCACGCATTCTGCTTCTAATTGTAAGTCCACAAGACTTTGCTACCATTGTGAAAAGGCTCATCATACTTTGCTACATCGCCATGATCAGGCAAGGTCATCGACAGCATCTACTTCTCCGAAAAATGATAGTGCTAACAGTTCTAATGCTTCATCGTACATTCAAAATGCCGAGTCCATTCGCAGTGCTCAAGTATTGTTGTCTACCGTCCAAATCGAAGTTCAGGATAACTTTGGCAACTGGGTTCGTGCACGCGGTCTTCTAGATTCAGCGGCAACTCATGATTTTGTGTCTAAATCCTTAATTAGAAAACTAGGCCTACCTGTAAACCCCACTTTTATCAATGTGTCGGGCATCAACAGCTCAAAATCGCAAGCTTTACAATTCTCAAAGCTAACCATAAGAGATATTTGTCATAGAAACAACTTCTTTAAACTTAATTGTCTAATTCTCAATAGCATTGGAGAAGACACTCCAAGTCACTCTGTGGATATTTCAGGGTTAAACATTCCCTCGCATTTAAGGCTAGCCGATCCTTTGTTCAACATGCAAAACCCTATTGACATACTCTTTAGTGCCAATGTTTTCTGGAATTGCCTTCGTAAACAGGTTCGCAAGTTATCCTCAAACGTGGTCGCCAGAGACACTAATTTTGGATGGATTGTCACAGGTCAACTTCCCCATTATTCTCCCCAACCCGCATCGCAATGTTACTTCTCCAATACTGATCTGGAATAGTTCTGGAGGCTTGAAAGCGTTGATCCTCCTAATGTAACATCTTCAGAAAATGAATTCTGTGAGCAACTTTTTTTGAACACCACCACTCGTTCTTCTGATGGCCGGTTCGTTGTTCAAATGCCAAGATTACATAATCCTCCAAAACTTATTAAATCTCAGCCGAAAGCTCGAAAAGCTCTCTTTGCTATCGAGAGCAAATTCAAGAAAGAACCTCTTGTTAAACAGCAGTACACTGGTTTCATGGATGAGTATGAAAGCTTGGATCACATGGAAGTTGTTAACAAATCTGAGGATGAATTACACCCCCCCACTTGAAACGGTCTATCTAAATCATCATCCTGTGTGGAGAAACCCTGTTGTAAAAGATAAAATCAGAGTTGTTTTCAATGGTTCATCACCCGACGTTAATGGCAACAGCCTTAACGACACTCTTTACTCTGGTCCTTCTATTCAATCAGATCTATCTGCTATACTCTTAAACTTTCGCTTATTTCCCATAGCTGTCATAGCTGATATAAAACAGATGTACCGTCAAGTTTTAATTCAACCGGAACAACGAGATCTCCAAAGAATCTTGTGGCGTGATGAAATCAGTAAGCCCATTAAGGTATTTCGCTTAAAAACGGTTACTTATGGCTTAAAACCCTCTGCTTTCCTTGCTATTCGATCTCTACACTTGTTAGCCTCACAAGATGGTCATTTATTTAATCCCAAAGCCTCTGAAGCACTAACTACGTCATTCTATGTTGACGATTATTTGCAGTCCTTCCCCACTTTGGAGGAAGCTTCTTTTGTGTCGTTAGAACTTCAAGCATTGCTAAGGAATGGAGGTTTCCCACTCCATAAGTGGAATTCCAACTCCCCTGAGTTTCTCGCCCAGTTTCCCATCGAAGACGTAGATCCTTCTTCTGTCGAAATTTGTGGAAACTCCGAATCTATAAAAACTCTAGGAGTTCACTGGTGCACTAGCACTGACACTCTCATCTATAAAGTTTCGCTCGCAGAAGAGCTTCCTAATACAAAAAGACAAATCCTCTCTGAAATTGCAAAAATTTTTGATCCGCTTCAATTCCTTGCCCCAGTTATCGTTATAGCCAAACTCTTCATGCAAGAGCTGTGGTCGCTCAAATGTGAATGGGATGACACGCTCCCTCTTTCTTTTCTTAATCGTTGGCTTTCGTTTCGCAGCAATTTGCCGGATCTTTCCCTTATCGAAATCCCGAGGAATATAATTAGCTCCCATTCTAATACACCCTTCTTCCTTCATGTGTTCGCGGACAGTTCCGAAAAAGCTTACGGTTGCTGCGCATATTTAGTTTATCACGGTTCATTCTATGGATCTTCAGTTTCCAACCTTGTTTGTGCCAAATCGAAGGTCGCTCCTCTTAAAACTATCACTTTGCCTAGGCTCGAACTGTGCGCTGCACTCATGGCTGCAGAACTTGTTAAGAAATTACGGGAAGTATTAAAAGTCGAATTCTCGCAAATCTATCTCTGGAGCGATTCCATGATCACCCTTTCTTGGATCGCCAAGAACCTCTCTCACTGGCAAACTTTTGTTGCAAACAGGGTTTCCAAAATTCAAACCCTTTCTTCTGGATGTCAATGGAGGCATGTGCCCAGTGCTGATAATCCAGCCGATATTATCTCTCGTGGTTGTTTACCCTCTCAATTGGCAGCTTCCCAATTGTACTGGCATGGGCCCTCGTGGTTAATCGAAGACTCTTCTTCATGGCCTTCTAAACCTCCAGCTACAAACTCCAACTTGCCTGACGCTAAAGTATCTTTACCTACTGCTTCGTGTCTTGTTTCCAACGTTTCTCATCCCTTGTTGTCCCGCTATTCTTCTTTTCATAAATTAATACGAATTGTTGCTTATCTCTTTAGATGGAAATATCTTGTGGTTGACCAACCTCTTCTCCCTAAACCACACCTTACCAATCATGAATTGAATCTCGCTACCATTAAGGTTTTACAACTGACACAGCAAGAAGCCATTTCTTCTGAATTGTCTTTGCTTTCTTCTAAAAGGGATCTTCCCAAATCCAGTCGTCTTCGTGCTTTAGCTCCGTTCCTTGATGACCATGGGTTACTCAGGGTAGGTGGAAGGCTCTCGCAATCTATGCTCTCTGAGGACAAAAAGCATCCCGTTATTTTGCCTTCCAAACATCACGTAACTTCTTTAATTATACGTGACTTTCATTATCGTAATCTGCATGTTGGTACACGCACTCTGCTTTGCCTCTTAAAGGAAAAGTACTGGATCATAAATGGAATTCACGAAGTTTCTTCTGTAATTCATAAGTGCATTCCTTGCTTTAAAGCGAAACCTAAAATCAATACTCAATTAATGAGCGATCTGCCCTCTTTTCGCTCTTCTCCTATACGCCCATTTGCTTTAACTGGTGTGGACTATATGGGTCCGTTCCAATATCAACGAAACTCTCCTGAAGCTAAACGCAAATTGTTTGGTAAGCTTTATGTTTCTCTCTTTGTTTGCATGGTTACAGGCGCAATCCACTTGGAACTAGTAACGAATGCTTCTACTTCTTACTTTTTATCAGCTGTCTCTCGCTTCACTGCTACGCGTGGTGTTCCTTCAGAGATGTTCTCTCATAACGCTTCCACTTTTCAGGGCGCAGCTTCCCTGTGGAAGAAAGCTCTCACTTCCTCTCCTGCCATGGAACAAATTTCTAATTTTTCCTATCCAAAGGGTTTCAAATGGCGCTTTATACCTCCCTACGCTCCTCATCACGGTGGTAGGTGGGAATCTTGTGTAAAGTTTACTAAACGTCATTTAAGAAAAGTCTTAGGTAATCGCATTCTGACTTATGAAGAATTCAATTCACTGTCCGTTCTGATTGAAGGTGTTGTTAATTCTCGCCCTTTAACTCCGCTTTCCAATGACCCTGATGAACTGCTTCCACTTACACCTGGGCACTTCCTTATCGGCACTTCTCTTTCTGCTCCTCCTCCTCTTCCCAATTCTTTCAGGGATTCTAATTTACCTATTGTTTGGCGTAAACTTGAAGCCCTCCGCAATTTCTTTTGGAAGAGGTGGAACTTGGAATATTTAACTTCTTTGCAACGGAGACAGAAGTGGTTTCTTTCCAGTCCCGACATTAAAGTGGGGGACTTGGTCTTGGTTAGGGATGTTTCACCCCCTCTAGTATGGATCTCTGGTAGAGTGACCGAGTGTTATCCTGGAAGAGATGGGAGAGTCAGGGTGGCCAAAATCTTGACCACTAATGGTCCGATCACAAGACCACTGTCTTTGATCGCTCCGTTGCCTTTGAATGTGTAACTGTTTATTTGTTCTCTGTTGGTGTTTTTCCCCTCTGAGTATGGTGTATTCTTTGAATACACGGTACGTGAGAATCCAATTTTTAATGCTCTTTGCATGTCCATTTCTTCCTTTCTTATCAAACACCAACAGTGATCTTCTATTTTCTCTTTGTGATCAGGTCTCTTATATCTTTTATGAGTCTGTTCTAGATATATATCTTCTATGACCCACCTAGCGTCATCTCGCAGCGAATCTCTGAAGCTCCTCAATTCTTCCTGGTGCAAGAGGATTTACTTATCCATCTGGCCACCAGATCTTGTTACCATCGCCAGCTATTTTTCCGTGAGCAAGAGAACTACGTCTACTTTTTTACTCACCACGCTGTGCTAGTATCATCTGTTATCAACTCTTTGAAGACCGGCTTAGCAAGAGAAGATCAATTTTTTGTTGTAATGTTGGCTATGTTTATATGTTCTCCTTTTGTCTCCTACCCCCACTCTTTCCCTTCCTTGGACCCTCCGTGCTCTGCTGAGTGGGTCTCACTTGTGCGCCGGCCGTCGACTCAGTTAAGGCTCAACTAGAGCCAGTCTCCTCAAACCAAGAGGCAAACTCTACTTTCTACGCCATGTTGGCATATTAAATATTGTAAAGGGGAACTTCACCTTCAACATGCAACCAAGATAAGTACAGACTTAAGGTTTTAACCTCATCTTCATCAATTTTATCTACATGCTTTTATTGATTATTTTATAGACAGCGAGAGATTACTTGTGGGGCGGTAATCATTCTTCGCGGGATTTTTCATGTTAGGCTTTTGTCTAATCAAGCCAATCTGGGTGAAAAGCAGCATTTCTTATGCTTGCTAAATGAGAAATCTTCTCACCACGTGGGATATTATCTAATACCCGCTGTCTATAAATTATAAAGCAAGTTCCTCCGCTGGATTATCTTTGGCCCATTTTTCTATTAAGATCTTTCTGGAACCTTCCAGATCCTGTACTCTATCTGCGAGTCTTGCTGTCAGGTATCTTTCACTCACTTGTGAAAATACTGTTTAAAATGAGGAATCTTCCTTATAAATTACTGCAATAGCAAACTTTCGTCCACCGTTGGAATGTTCTTTGGCGCATTTAATTGTAATTCCCAACTTTCTCAAGAAATAGACTCTCGCCTACCTAGTGCAACCAGTTATTTTCATCATTGCAATAACTTTCTTTACATAAACTTTCGTGTCTCTACAGTGAACTTTTCATCTATGTAAAAGACTATTGTGATAACTAGTGCTTGTCCCACTTTTCTACCGCGTCGCGATCGTCCGTTTACATTAAATCAGGCCATGAACATTGATCCTAAATCCCAATGATCTTTCCTCAACCTTCTACTAACAAAACATATTAATAAAATTGTAACTTCTCCATAAGGTGTCACTCTTCGAAGTGCCCTTCCATTTTGTTGTTTATCATTGCTTAATTTCTGTATAATTACGTGTTTTATACACGGTTCAAGCTCACATTGTTTCTCTTTTATAACGAGAGAATACAATTCTTTTAACTCATTAGTGAGTTGTTTCTAGGTCTCACGAAAGGGTACCTGCCCCATTTATCTAGTGATTCCTATCTAAATACAGGAAGTCTAGAACCTTCCTTGTTGATTTTTTTCTTCAGGTTTCACAGTAAGTGACCTGCCCTCCTTTGTATAATTGTAATAGGAGTAATTCAGCATAAACATAAGAAGTAATAGGAACTTCTTCTTCATTTACTCACTTCCTTTTTTGTTATTTTCGAAGTTGTAACTTTTTCTAAAATAATTACTTGTAAATTCCTTAAAGTACACTCCTTGTACTCAACTTGATGTTTAAACTTTAAACATTTTATTTGTCTTTTTTTAAATCTTACAAGGATTTTAGTACATATATAAAGTTTAAAACCTCATAAATTGTTAATTGCCTGGCGCAAATGTTTAATGCTATCTGAGGTCTGTGACCACAAATTTGTTAACAAGATTGAATATATGCTTGTTAAATTTATCAACTTCTTTGCCATGTTAAATAAATTAAATATTTGTTTTTGGATTCATAATTTCGAAAACATAACGGTTAGGCAAGATCCGGTCTTCCTTGACTCTCCCTACTCAATGCCATTAAACCTATTGATAGGGTTTTTACCACTTGTTGCATTTGATCAAAAACTCTTAGTGGTAACCTTGTTAAAAGTTCTCTTAGCTTTAAAAGCTAATTCTAACTGGCCAGTCAGGCAAGTACAGCTCGCTACGCCAGCTACCTGCTTGTGGAGATCCTCTCCAAAATCTTATGGTCAGTTTTCAAAAAGATAAGTGTTTCTCTTTGCCTAAACTTTTAGTCGGCTACTGGCTGGTTAAAAGCTTAGCCATTTCCAAATGCAACTACTGGTTCATTTACCAAATTTATTTTCAAAAGCATAATTCCTTTATCACCATCCTTTTTGGAAGCACTTGGTTACTGTTCAGGAAGCTTATAACTTCTAAAACTGGAAATATCAAAATTGATGCAAATTATTGTCATTCTTCGAATTACTTTGAAAAAATGAATTTCTTTGAAAGGACATACAATAAACCTGTCACTTTCAGTCATGCCAGACCAACACCCTTCCCCATAGTAGTCTTATGCCTGCTTGAGAGGGAATATACTAAGGCCACTCTCCAGCAAACCGCCCAAGTTCTAGCTGCGGTTCCCGTTAGCTTGGACCAAGTCCTTACCCACTTTAGGTATCCGAGAACGAATTTTCAGTGGCAACCGCCTCTGAGTGTATTTAAAGCTAAATTTATAACTTTTGTGGAACTCTCATCCTATTTCTCTATCCTTTTTCTCCAGTCCGAAACCCACTTCCTTTTCTTAATCATCTTCCCTTGGTGGGTGGGTTATTCCTCAGCCAATAATCTACCCACCGTGTACATGGGTGAGTGTGTAGAATTTTTGTGATAGCCTGCGTTATTGTGATTGTTGCACTAGCAGGTGTAAATTGGAGATAGAATATGGTATTAGAAGCCATTTCTCAGTGTTGCTCGAGGATTTATTGGACTGTAGTATTCTCTATGCTATCATATACCTGGCGGGTAACACTGTCTACTTTAAATTTCGGACAGACCACTCCTTTCCTTTGTCTCAAATCTACACCGTTTCACCGATATCAACCAAAATTTGTTTACCTACCCTTTGGGACCCTGAGAGTAACATTGTCAACATGAAATTTCGGACAGACCACTCCATTCTCTGCATTTAGGCCCTTTGGCACAAATCTACACCGTTTCACCGATCTGAACCAAATTTTACATACTTACACTTTGGAACCGTGCGTGTAACACTGTCTACATGAAATTTCGGACAGACCACTCCATGCTCTGCATTTAGGCCCTTTGTTTCAAATCTACACCGTTTCACCGATATCAACCAAAATTTGTATACCTACCCTTTGGGACCCCGAGAGTAACACTGTCCACATGAAATCTCGGACAGGCCACTCCATTCTCTGCATTTAGTCCCTTTGGCACAAATCTACACTGTTTCACCTAACTGAAACAAAATTTGTATAATTACCCTTTGGAACCATGCGAGTAACACTGTCTACATGAAATTTTGGACAGACCACTCCATTTCATGCATTTAGGCCCTTTGGCACAAATCAACACCGTTTCACCGATCTGAACCAAATTTTACATACTCACCATTTGGAACCCTGCGAGTAACGCTGTCTACATGAAGTTTCGGACAGACCACTCCATTCTCTGCATTTAGGCCCTTTGGCACATATCTACCCCGTTTCACCGCTCTGAACCAAAATGTGTATACTTACCCTTTGGAACACTGCGAGTAACACTATGTACATGAAATTTCGGACACACCACCCCATTCCCTGCATTTAGGCCCGTTGGCGCAAATCTACAGCGGTTCACCGATCTGAACCAAAATTTAAATACTTCCCCCATAGGAACCCGACGAGTAATACTGTCTGCATGAAATTTCGGACAGACCACTCCATTCCCTGCGTTTAGGCCCTTTGGCACAAATCTACAACGTTTCACCGATCTAAACGAAATTTTGTATACTTACCCTTTGGAACACTGTGAGTAACAATGTCTACTTGAATTTTCGGACATACCATTCCATTCTCTGCATTTCGGCCATTTAGCACAAATCTACACCGTTTCACCTAATTGCACCAAATTTTACATACTTACCCCTTGAAACCCTGCTGGTACCTCTGTCCACTTGATAGTTTGGACAAACTTCTCCATTCCCTACATTTAGAAAACAGACAAAATGAACTTGAAAACCACGTTTTTAGACCCTAGGACATGTCCGTAGTAGTGTACCTCTAAGCATATTTTAATAAGTCTTTTGTTGGGTGGTAATTCGGGCTGCATCACGTCGCCCCTACCAGTGTTCTGGTGCAGAATTCATTATTATCATCATCATTGCGGAAAAATGACCTTAATATTACGTCCATTATACTGACTACTTATCACCCCCACTACCACCAGCACAAAAAGTTATATTTTTGGTGTGTAACATCTTTCCACTCGGTTGCTGGATATATTTGTGGGAGTGATTTAGAAAAATTTGACGGAAGTTGATGGGAACGATCCAGCTGGCAGTGGTGGATCGAACAGAAGTGTGTAACACGCACTGCCAGCTTGATCGATCTAGATCCAGCCTTTGCTTCCTTGAAATTGAGGAAATATCGCTGACCCAATTGTAGATTTCCGACGAAAGACTTAGCATTTGCTATTTGTTATTCTTCTATTTATATCAATGTCATTCGGTACTGTCTTTGACCGTCTTAGTAGAGCAAACGTGTATGTCAGCGCCGGAATATCCCAGGTATTAAAAGCTTTCATAGTATTCCTACAGAACTGTTTTGATATAAGTATTTTTAGGTAAGTTCCCATTACATTCTCCTTTATACTTTTGCTGTGGAATGCTTCGAGCATACAATAGGATAGAAAGTGCGCCCGCTATGCTTCTACCGACCGACCGTGGGGACAAAATAAAATCGGCTGATGTTGGGCAAAACAAAGTTGTCTCCCATAAGAATAGCAGTATGAAGTGACTACTGTACCATTTTAAACTATATTTATCATAGCAATATGACTCATTTTAACAGAATCCATATGAAATTACGTGTTGGTCTGTGAATCAAGAGGTCCGGGAATTGGGCAAGCCTTTTATGATCTACTGCTGTGCACATTGCATTTACTCGCAAGTTGGCCTATTTATAAGGAATTTAAGGTTATGAGCGGTGTCGCGTCTATTAATCTAGTTGATCCATATCGTATTCTTTATTTAGGCTAGTGCTGGTGGAAGCTACAAATCATCTAATAAAATGAGTTCCGTATTATTAACTACAATATCTGTAAAACACTCCCTTTTACAATAGATTAATATTTGTGCCAATAATAGTATAAAATACCGGCGTATCAACAATTTCACGTGAGGTTTCTTATATGTCAGATGTTACACATCATATGCGACTACAGTAAGGCTCGTTTTTTTTCTGTTAGTTTAAATATCATTTGCCAGTTCTGTAGTAGTATTCATTATCATCCATAAAACAAATGAATCCACTGGGCGAAACCGGACGCTACTGCTAGTCTATCTATATATATAAAAATCAATCTTACGTGATAGTTTGTCTGTGGGTGTGTATGTCTCCTATGCGTTCATATACCATTCGTCCGATTGCGATGAAACTTGGGTGAGATGTTGAGTACACTCTAAGGAAGGTTTCTGACTTAGTAAATCCATTTTACAATAGGTAGCGCACGCGTAGATTCAACAAATGAGCGACGATGCGCGAAGCATTTCAACAAAGTCCCGTATGTGTTCATATACCATTCGTCCGATTGCGATGAAACTTGGGTGAGATGTTGAGTACACTCCAAGGATGGTTTCTGACTTAGTAAATCCATTTTACAATAGGTAGCGCACGCGTAGATTGAACAAATGAGCGACGATGCGCGAAGCATTTCAACAAAGTCCCGTATGTGTTCATATACCATTCGTCCGATAGCGATGAAACTTGGGTGAGATGTTGAGTACACTCCAAGGAAGGTTTTTGACTTAGTAAATCCATTTTACAATAGGTAGCGCACGCGTAGATTCAACAAATGAGCGACGATGCGCGAAGCATTTCAACAAAGTCCCGTATGTGTTCATATACCATTCGTCCGATTGCGATGAAACTTGGGTGAGATGTTGAGTACACTCCAAGGATGGTTTCTGACTTAGTAAATCCATTTTACAATAGGTAGCGCACGCGTAGATTCAACAAATGAGCGACGATGCGCGAAGCATTTCAACAAAGTCCCGTATGTGTTCATATACCATTCGTCCGATTGCGATGAAACTTGGGTGAGATGTTGAGTACACTCCAAGGAAGGTTTCTGACTTAGTAAATCCATTTTACAATAGGTAGCGCACGCGTAGATTCAACAAATGAGCGACGATGCGCGAAGCATTTCAACAAAGTCCCGTATGTGTTCATATACCATTCGTCCGATTGCGATGAAACTTGGGTGAGATGTTGAGTACACTCCAAGGAAGGTTTCTGACTTAGTAAATCCATTTTACAATAGGTAGCGCACGCGTAGATTCAACAAATGAGCGACGATGCGCGAAGCATTTCAGCAAAGTCCCGTATGCATTCATATACCATTCGTCCGATAGCGATGAAACTTGGGTGAGATGTTGAGTACACTCCAAGGAAGGTTTCTGACTTAGTAAATCCATTTTACAATAGGTAGCGCACGCGTAGATTCAACAAATGAGCGACGATGCGCGAAGCATTTCAACAAAGTCCCGAATGCATTCATATACCATTCGTCCGATAGCTATGAAACTTGCGTAAAATGTTGTGTACACTGCAGGGAAATTTTCTGGCTTAGTACATCCACTTTACAATAGGCAGCGCACGATTAGATTCAACAAATGAGCTACGACGCGCGAAGCATTTCAACAAAGTCACGTTTGCGTTCATATACCATTCGTCCGATAGCGATGAAACTAGGCTGAGATTTTGTGTGCACTCCAGGGAAGGTTTCTAGCTTAGTAAATCCCTTTAAAAATAGGTAGAGCACGAGTAGAATCAACAAATGAGCAACGGCGCGCGAAGCGTTTCAACAAAGTCCCATTTAATTTCATATACCATTCATCCGATAGCGATGAAACTTGGGTGAGATGCTGTGTACACTCCAGGGAAGGTTTCTGGCTTAGTACATACATTTTACAATAGGTAGCGCACCAGTAGATTCAACAAACGAGCGATGACACGCGAAGCGTTTCAACAAAGTCCCGTATAAAGTCATATACCATTCGTCTGATAGTGATAAATGTTTGGTGAATTGTTGTGTACACTCCAGGAAAGGTTTCTGGGTAAGTAAATCCATTTTACAATACGAAGCGCACGTTTATATTCAACAAATGAGTGACTCCGCGCGAAGCGTTTCGACAACGTCCCGTATACGTTCACATACCATTCATCCGATTGCGATGAAACTTGGGTGAGATGTTGTGTACACTACAGGGAAGGTTTCTGGCTGAGTACATCCATATTACAGTATGTAGCGCAAGAGTAGAATCAACAAATGAGCGACGATACGCGAAGCGTTTCAACCAAGTCCCGTATGCATTCATGTACCATTCGTCCGTAGCTATGAAACTTGGGTGAGATGTTGTGTACACGTCATGGAAAATTTCTGGCTTAGTAAATCCACTATACAATATGCAGCGCACAAGTTGATTCAACAAATGAGGGACGACGCGCGAAGCGTTTCAGCAAAGTCCCGTATAAGGTCATATACCATTCTGCCGTTAGCGGTGAAACTTGGGTGAAATATGGTGGACACTCCAAGGAAGGTTTCTGGCTTAGTAAATACATTTCACAGAAGGTAGCACACGAGTAGATTCGACAAATGAACGACGACATGCGGAGCGTTTCAATACAGTCCCCTATGTCTTCATATCCCATTAGTCTGATAGCGATGAAACTTGGGTGAGATGTTGTGGACACTTACGTGACGGTTTCTAACTTAGTAAATTCATTTTACAGTAGGTAGCGCACGAGTAGATTCAACAAATGAGTGACGGAGCGCGAATCGTTTAAACAAAATCAGGTATGCGTTCATATACTATTCATCCGATTGCGATGAAACATTGATCAGTTATTGTGTACCAGCCAGGGAAGGGGACTTAGTAAATCCATTTCACAATAAGTAGCGCAAGAGTAGATGCAACAAATGGGTGACGACGCGCGAAGCGTTTCAACAAAATCCCCTATTGCATTCATATAACATTCTTCGATTGCGATGAAACCTTGATGAGTTATTGTGTACACGACAGGGAAGGGCTTCGACTTAGTAATAAATTTCTCAATAGGTAGCGCACGAGTAGATCCAACAAATGAGTGACAGCGCACGAATCGTTTAAACAAAACCCTGTATACGTGCATATACAATTCATCCGATTGCGATGAATCATTGATGAGTTATTGTGTACACGCCAGGGAAGGGTTTAGACTTAGTAAATCCATTTCACAACAGGTAGCGTACGAGTAGATTCAACAAATGAGTGACAGCGATGAAACTTTTGAAAGTTGTTGTGCACGCTTCCACGAATGGTTCTAAATTAGAAAATCCATTTTACGATAGCTTAGAGGCAGTTAACATGTTGTGTGTCCAAAAGCACTTCAAGAAACAGAATTTCAACGCCAACACTTTCTTTGATTGGCATTGCAACGCATGCCGGGTACAGCTTGTTATCTATAAAAGTCAGTTTGTCCGGACGTCCAGTCCTTGGAATGCTTGCACAGATTTCGGTGCATACCACCGATTAGACTATCGAACAAAGTCTTCCAACAAGCACTGAAATCTCCCACACAATTGTGAAGTTGTGAAGTCTAATATGAGAATACTCACTTGCCTTCTTTCTCCTACAGCCAATATTGACGCAACCATTCATCAAAATACAGCTGTAATTGACCTCATACTGAATTACACCTTGTTGGACGTGCCACTAGTTTCATTGTTTACGGAATGTTTATTTCTTTCCATTTCTTATGCTTCCTCGACTTAGGCTGCTTATATACAACGCTTATCAAACATAATAAGACGAAATAAGAATATTAGAAGGAGGTTAACAAAATACGAGTAATGAACTATGAAACGTCACACATATAAAATAGAATAAAAGATCTGAAGAGTGGGAAAACCGCAACTAAAAACAAATAATTAAAATAGTTGTTCAGCCTTAAAATGAAATGAAAATCCACAGCCTGCTTCCAGTCGACCGACCAGGTCAGGGAATGGAATGGATGAAGCCCCCATCTAGCGGCGAGGATATAAACTGTGCCGGCTGCCGAAACCTGTCGCACTCCTCTGAGGCAATGATTAAATGAATGACAGATGAAATGAAATGACAGTGGAGAGTGTTGCTGGAATGAAATTTGTGACAGGGAAAACCGGAGTACCCGGAGAAAAACCTGTTTGCCTCCGCTTTGTCCAGCACAAATCCCACATGGAGTGAGCAGGATTTGAACCACGGACCTAGTGGTGAGAGGCCGGCGTGCTGCCGCCTAAGCCACGGAGGCTTTTAGCCTTAAAATGCTGCTCATTAATCCTATGCTTACTATTATTAATAATTTGTGTACAAATAAAGAAATGCTTTGTGGTCAAGTCCGCTGTATCATTCCCTCCAGTTATCGTTCTGCAGCTCATGATTCCATCACTGGTATGTTCAGCACTGGTTTTCTAATACTTATAGAATTCACTGTAGTATATTCTTACGTTTTACGTTATCATATCATTTAATTTCGAATTTTACTGAGTTGTTTTAGTTTGAGCGAGACTTTTAATACATGTCAACCCGCACTTGGCGACAATTTATTTCACACAGATTTCCAGATAATTTATGATTCTTGTTGTTTCTTGGTCGTGGTCTAGGGACATCTTAGTTATTACTCCTGTGTACTCGCGTGCACGAATGTTTGTAAACCCTGTGTTCCGGGTATATTATTGTTAAAACATTTGAATTAAAATCGTAGATCTGATTATTGGAAAACATAGTTCATAACCTGGAGCAAAGTACAGGTTACCGTAGAAAGTGGGCAGACTCGTGTTTCTAGGAATGGACTGTGCACTGGTGTGGTATTAGTTTGTCTGTGCCCTACTCCTGATGAATAAAGAATTGTTTCTTGCTTTAATAGTACATGCGGAGTTTCACTCCCAGCGGTGGGATTTCTCCTACGTACTTATATGTGTATCAGTGAGAGTGTCGCTTCGAAGAAAATGTTACCGGACCTTCCACATCGTTACGTCACATTGCAGTACTGTCTTCTCCATGAGAGTAACGCAGAGTAACATATTTTTCAACAGACTAGTTTCAGTGGATTTACACGAACATACTTTCTGAGTCAGTTTATCTGTAATATTTAGATCAATATCTTTGAAAAATCTGAAATTTGAAGCAATTGCTTTCAGAAATTATAATCTCTTTAGAAAATGTTTAACAATAATAAAGTTATGGTTTTTATGTCCCTTTCAACAACTGCACCGGGATGCCAGAATTTGCCCTGAAGGAAAATTTATCGTGC
This sequence comes from Meconema thalassinum, assembly GCA_946902985.2. NCBI lineage: Eukaryota > Metazoa > Arthropoda > Insecta > Orthoptera > Tettigoniidae > Meconema > Meconema thalassinum. The sequence goes on along the minus strand of OX336388.2, from coordinate 1,943,973,249 downwards.
CAGTAAATCAACTGACACGGCTCCCTCACATTTTTGCACCCTCAAATGCCAACTGAATGTCCCAGGATTCGATCCTGCAACCTTGGGAAACGCAGGTGAGAACGTTACCACTGAGCCACGCAGCCAGTCTAGAGAATGTTTTGTTTCTTGTCTCGTTTGTCTTTAAACGTATAAATATAAAGGGAAGATAACCCATGGCTTTACCACAATACCAGAAAATGCTGAATGCCTGATAATATACACAATTGACGTGCTCAAGAGTATTCTTAAGGTCTTAAAGTTTTCTCAGTGCAAATCAAATGTAATTTTTGTATATTTATGGGCTTAATTTATTGATACAACAGCAATTATCCTGAATTTTCTAGTAACCTACATACTTCAGTGATAACTCATTGTCCAGTAACTGACTTTAGTCTGCCTATGGAGGTCGATGCTTTTGATGTTGCACACATGAGGTGGTGAAAGACGCCAAGTGTGGCGTGTGTCAAGTTTAGCAATTTCTGACGAGATGTTCATGTTGCATATTTTATCTCACCGCACGGCAGCGCGTAGGGGTGATGTAATCGTGGCCACGACGGCACGCGCCTGCACGCACTGGGAGAGAACCTGCAGCCTGGTGCCGTGGAGGACATGTTCTGTATTCAGTGGGTCACTCATGATGAGTAATATCGCGTTGCTACGCTGCCAGGGAGTGTTCGACCAGCTACGTGGGTTTGGAAATGAAACATGAGCAATCGTCCATAACCATTTTGTAATTCCTGTTAATAAGGACGGCATTGTTATTATCTGGTTGAACAGACAGTGAGAGGCAGATAGAATAATTTTGAATGAAATGAGTCACCCGGTTGCAAAACTCTTTACCTCCATGAAATATATAAATTGGGATGATGTTGACTCCAACTTGTTAAAAGATATTTATAATTTTTTTTTGACTGAAAACCTGGATTTTTGTAACTAATAGAAGCTACAACAATACTGTTTTTTCAATTATTTTGATTACTATCTTATTAGGTTGCATAGGTCTGAAGAGAAGAATAGATCTAAAATTTTCTACATATGACAGGACGTTTCAGGTACTAAAATGACACAAGCGTAACTTACTTTATTTCATGTCATACTAATTCCTTTTATTTTTTATTTTTTTCCATTGTGAACTTAATGACGGCCAATTAATTAGTTGTAATATATTTCTTATGAATCTATTAGTCGATTACTTAAGATAATTAATATAAAATACAAAACATTGGTATTTTCTTTACATTTCCCAAGTCTTGGTGTCGACGTTTACGAAATAATAAAGCTGTGCCCGAACATTATTCAGAACTGTTTAACGGAAGCTGACCTCAGAGAATATGAAAAAGTAACATTTTCTGGTTTTTGGCTTAAGACATAGTGCAAAATATCCGGATTAATTTCATATATATAATTTATATAATATCCTTTTGTAAGAGATTAAAATTAATGTTTGTACGCAATTCAAGGAATACTACGATTTCTTGATACTAGCACCTTTTAGGGCAGTAGTCTTCCTCTCCTTGTAACAGCAAATCCCACCCCGAGAGCGATAATGATGCATCTTTAGTTTTCTTTGCTAGTTCCTTGTTATGGTAAGATGCACTTTTTCTCAGAAACTATTGGTAATGGAGGCTCGTTTAATTATGATAGATACATTTTAGTATGGGTGTTATTAAAATTTACGATTAGCTTGGAAGTTACAAACCAAAGCAAAGGGGTAAATATTCAAGACAAATTCTGTTCAAAAGAAAAATAGAATTTCTGTTAAAAAATCTGAAATAATCCTAAACCACTGAAATCTACATTGCAATATCGAAAGGAATGAAAGTTCTACGTCGATGGATTTTAGGGCCGACTCCCCTTGATAATTCATTTCCACAAGAATTTCAAACAACTGCACGGAACTTCCGAAAATATCTGTAACCGGAATAAATTGACAGTTTTTCCTTCTTGCTGAAGAACTATATTATTTGAGCTTCGTGAATTTTAGAATCTGACTACTCATACTGAATTACAGTATATCTTAATGCATTGGATTAAATGCATCAACACAATAGTACATTATGCAACGAGCCTATAATGGCAATAATTAAGACATGAGTATGTTTAAAAAACGAGCGTATGTGAGTTATATAATTTCCATATGAGTGTCTTAATTACCATTATAGGCGAGTTGCATACGACTGTTTATGTTCGACGATAATTATTATAACAATTTTATGTTCGAACATAAATATTCATAAATATCTGTCGAGATTTCGCCAGTTCTATATACTGAACAGAGCGCATGAGACGCAGAGAATGCCTTGTATTTCACCATGGCCTCCTCGATTACCCTACTGTGACACTAGGCCAGGCAGTGACATTTAAATTAGAAGGTCGTGGAACTCAGCGCATCTAATTATCAAATTGGTCAAACAACTGTTTCTTGAGCTCTGATTGGTGGGAGAAACTGTTTCATAATGAAAAATAATATTAGAATGACCCTCATTATAGTACAGTTTTCTGACATATAATAGTCAGGGTCGAACATAAATTTCTTTTCAACACTTCTGTGAACAGTTAGGACTTCCGAAAGCCCTTTTTCTAACAATAGCCATCATTGAATCGATTTTCTTAAAAAAATAGGAGCCATTAATGTAAGGTTTTGACGTTCTTTCGTCTGCATTCTTCATAATCAATATTACATTACGTTCATGTTGAAAACATTTTTATGTTTGACCCTGACTATTGTATGTCAGAAAACTGTATCATAATGATGGTGATTATAACACTATTTTTCATTATGAAACAGTTTCTCCCACCAATCACAGCTCAAGAAACAGTTGTTTGACCAATTAGGTGAGGATAGCAAAGCATCTGCACTAAGTTCCAAGGCCTTCTAATTTAAATTTCACTAGTGTCATAGTAGGGTAATCGAGGAGGCCATGGTCAAATACAAGGCATTCTCTACGTCTCATGCGCTCTGTTCCGTACATAAAACTGGCAAAATCTCGACAGATATTTATGAATATTTATGTTCGAACATAAAATAGTTACAATAATAATATCGTCGAACATAAACAGTCTTATGCAACTCGCCTATAATGGTAACTAAGACACTCCTATGGAAATTATAAAACTCGCATACGCTCGTTTTCTAAACGTACTCGTGTCTTAATTGCCATTATGGCCTCGTTTCATAATGTACTATTAAATGGTACTAAGAGCACTCAGACTATAGAGGTCAAGTTTAGCAAAACCGTAAAATTAAGCTATTTTGACAATTGTGCCAAAAGTTGAAAAGCTCGAAGACCCGAAAAAATCAAAATAAGTTTTTAAAAAGCTCTATCATGTTTCAAAATAAAAATTTGAAAATTGCCTTCAGTTAAATGATATTAAAAAAACATGCTAAGACGCTTTTTTACATTGGATCTTTTTCTACAGCTTTAAATGAAATTAAAGTTTGATTGTTTTAATCTATTCTTTGATTCTTTATCTTCAATTTGTGAGAAGCAGATTTTTGAATTTCTCAAAACAGAAGTAGATATTTTGATTTTGATTTGACCATGTGTGGGTCGACACTAGTGCTCGTAGGGATAGATTTAGGCCACGAAGAATGTGGTCTAACTGTTGGTGTGCATGACTTGTCAGTCCAAACGGAAGTAGATATTTCGATTTTGATTTGACCATATATGGGTCAACACTAGTGCTCATAGTTATAGATTTAGAGATAAAGGATGTGGTCTAATGCTTGGTGTACATGGCTTGTTTAGTGTAAGTCATCGATGGAGCCATGATACATATCCAAATCGGTCTCCGATTATGTCTTCTGCCAGTGACGTTATCGAATCGAAGATTGAGATTAACATGATGGCTCCTGTTAAATACTATTTTGCACAGTTTACGTATAAGACCCGATGTTCCTTCAGATAAGCAACTCAACCTTGGTGAAAGACCGGTCCGATGGTGGTAGAGATTCTAAAAACACTGTAGAACCAGATACTAAAATACCTTTGACTGAAAATTTTGTAATTTTCTAGGAGAAATAAAATTGATCTAAAGTATATTACCGGTATTTCTTTTCTGCTTTGTAATCCTAAAATCTTAATTCACAAGTCATGTATTCAACATTAAGTTCCTATCATGAATGTCTAGAGCTGTGTTTTTTTTGTTACTGTATGATATCTATTTTTTATCATGATTAGAATTAAAATAATTACTAAGCCTCCGTGACTTAGGCGGCAGCACGCCGGCTTCTCACCGCTGGGTCCGTGGTTCAAATTCCGGTCACTCCATGTGAGATCTGTGCTGGACAAAACGGAGGCAGACAGGTTTTTCTCCGGGTAATCCGGTTTTCCCTGTCAATATTTCATTCCAGCAACACTCTCCACTATCGTTTCATTTCATCTGTCATTCATTTAATCATTTCCCCAGAGAAGTGCGTCAGGCCTCGGCAGCCGGCACGGTTCATATCCTTGCCGCTAGATGGGGGCTTCATTCTTTCCATTCCTGACCCGGTCGGAGACTGGAAGCAGGCTGTGGATTTTTATTTTCATTAAGTATTCCTTACATTATTAATCATTAGGTTATAAAGTAACTGTAATTGGTTAAGTTTATAGGGTGTATATTACACATGATTTCTGAAAATGCAATCCTTGAAGTGCTTGGTAGATATCTTACGATGTCTACAGGGTTACGGGAAACTGTTGATGATTCCATGATATACTATCAGATATTAATATTGTGTATCGCACTTACATCAAATGACAAGTAGACTTATTGGATCATCGCTAATCCGTATCTTTATGTGAGCTTCTGTCTTATTGGCTACCTTTTGAATGACTGGACGTAGTTTAATTGAATTTGATGGGTGAGTCTTGAACAAATAAAGCCCGAGAAAGAGATGAATTATGTAGAAATTTACTTAAATATACATATTAATTAATTGATTAATAATATAATTTATATGAATATAGACATGTATGCCTTAAAGTATTCATCCTAATCCATAAATTTCGGTGAGCAAAATTAGTGTCACCATTAAGACCCTACTTACATTTAGCATTGTAGCTCAGTCTTTAACTGTTGTCACGATTGGTAGGTGTGAAGCTGTCTGCCGAAAGTCAGGTCATGAGAGAATGCTTGGCATTTGCTGGTAGTGAGAGTGAAATCAAGTCTTGATATATCAGTCAAAACTGTGGCCTTTTAACCATTCTAACATATATAGCATTAATACTAGGTATTGCTATAACTTTAACCGACAATTATGTTGATTGCGTTTATGTAATGCTGGCGGCGATTGCTGAATTAAGCGGAGGGAGATTGAGGTCATTTGTTCTTAAGTTTATTATAAAATTATGTTCAATATATTTTATGTGTTTTATGAAAGTCGTTGAGATTCAATTGTTATTATTTATTTATTTATTCATCAAAGCACAAACTACAGTTATGTGAGACCTTCACGCTTGCACAAATAACTGACAAATAACAGAGGTAAAGCTATAAATTAAATTAAACAAATCTCACAACAGAACAAGTCCAGACCAAGAAGCGGTAGAATGTCCTTGTTCGTAGCCGTGTCGTCAATGGCCAAGATGACAGTTCTAAACACAGTTTAAGTTCTCGTTCACCTGCTTCAGAAACAACACCAAATTTACAAACGAAGAGAAAGTTAAATGCTTTGTTTAGCATTAGGAAATGGGTCGTAGGAGGGACAGTGACATTTATAAGTATATCTCAGGGTAAACAGAACCCCAATTTATCCTAACTTGATAACAATCGAACACGGAATCTTTCAGAAGTGAGCGATAATCTGCACGGGAACAGAAATGGAGTTAGGTTTAAGTCAAATGTTTATTGCCCTTGAAATGCCTGTGATCAGCCCTGTCTTGTGACTGCCACTTAAGCGACCTTCACTCCGTGGCCCAGCCTACAGGTCTGTATTTCAGAGTGGGCAATTAGTTAAGCATGTTGCGTTTGTCCTGCCTCTTTATATTTAATTCATGTAGGTCACGAGACCTGACACCATCCCAGAGATAACTCCCGGATGTGAGGCGTTACACTCGTATAATGTTTCTACAATGAAGCTAGTGACATAAACACGAGAATTAGAGAAAACTAATTCAAACACATGCCTTCAGAATAAGCAAGACAGAGTGATCTTCTCACGGTCGAATGTGTAACGAAAATATTTCGCCATGTGCTTTAAACACCGTGAGCATGAGGATGTGGCGCAGATGTGCTAAGGTGGGAAGACAGGCTACCAAAGTAATATTTTATGAAGCAGGAAGTTTCCCTGCCTATTATGGCACTGTACTTGGCGTAAAGTGGTTCAGAAACATTCTTATACATAAAATAGGGTTACACGCGTCTTCTAAGTACAGAAGTTGCTACAAATGAGTTCAAAGAACAAATGCTCAGGCTTACAACAAATTCACATGAAGGTGGAGAAATCATGGAAAAAAGTGATATTTTATTAACAATCATTTATTATTGCATTTTTTACTTCTTAGAATTAATACCTATTCATTGTGTTTTTAAAATAACGTTTTTCTCGCAATTATTGTAAGTTCACATGATAATAACGCTGAAGAAGTCCATAATATGGTTGAAACTGGTTCGTTTTTGTAATTCATTTACTTGAATTATTATTGACTTAAGGTGGAATAAATCGATACATGCCATTTCGTATTCACGTGATTCAATCGCCAATAAGGAAAATATTGGATATCATTAAGTTCTTACCTTTACGTACTTTACTTGTCGTCATGTTGTCCTACGTACTAAGGAGGGGGGACAGCAAGCCACCAAGTCATGCAAGTTGAGCTACAACTATTGGGGAAATTATCATTAGGGTCTAAGCTAGTTATTCATGTCATAAGTCTATGCCAATTATCCCAATATTGTGTTATGCCTTAGAAATGACGTGAGAAAGTCTCAGTTTATCAGATCTCAGGGCATTGGAAAGAGTGAAATCTCGATTTTTGAAAATTACACTTGGAATATCCCAATTTTCCCCATCGAGGCTCGCATATGAACTAGCACGGGAAATCTTTCTAATGAAAGACCTACGTTTAAGATTTTCACTCCCATCAACAACAAACTGGTCCAAGTTAATAGAAGAAAGAAAACAGAAGAGAGAAGCCATCTGCCCGGAATTCTACGCTACAAGTGCCATGACAGACCACACATGGAAGCAACCTAATCAACCATTGAGATACATGGTCACAAATTTAGCTGTACATGGCTATCATCATACTAATAAATAAAAATGAGATGGTGTGTGTCTGTCTTTCTATCTGTCTGTCTGTCTGTGTGTTACTCAATAATGCAAGAACCACTGGTCCGATTTAAATGAAATTTTGCATGGATGTAGCTGATTTACCATGTTTACATATAGGGTACTTTTAATTTCGATATTTTGCACTATTAAAAAATGGCGACCATTTTAGTGACGTTACCACACCCTTTGGTTCCAAAATTTCATATTTCCACAGCAAATAAAAAGAGAACGCTAAGAAATAGCAACCTTTTGATGGCATACACGAGCTTTAACATTCAATTTTCTATCCAAAAGGTCCTTATCACTTTTCGTGTATCTCCAACGGTTAGCGAGTAAAACCTAAATTTGTGCAATAAAACACGGTCAACACCGAGCGGTGCAGTATATCTCTATATATATAAAAATGAAAGGTTTTTTTTCTGAATTTCTACGGAAATTTGAGTTATTTACGCATTTCATACTGTTTTATGACGGATGCGGGCGAAAATATTTTTTTTGTCTGTCTGTCTGTCTGTCTGTTTGTTTGTTTGTTTGTTTGTCTGTCTGTGGACAACTTTGTTCCCTTAAAACTCGAGAACGGCTGGGTGTATCAACGTAAAATTTGGTACAGATATCCATCAGAGGCACGACACTAATCATTGATGTAACTCTTCTCTGTACCTCTCATAAAAGGGGACATACCCCCTTAAAATACATGCTGAAATAGGAGTAGAAGGACGAGACAAAGCTCATTTTCAGCCCCTCAGTGCGAGAGACAAAACTCGGGGGCCCCAAAACCACATTTTAAGGTCCTAAGTCCAACCGTTTTTGAGATATTCCCAGAAAACTAATTTAATTTAATAAACTAATGAACGAATGCAAGCCGATAACCATGGCAACAGATTCTCAGAGGTCCATCTATTGCTCTAAGACGCAATGCAATTCCATTAATTACATTAGAGTGAAAGTTTGCAAACGGCTAGATAGTTAGTACGGAACCAAATTAAGCTGTACATTTCATCAATACATAAAATGCGCTTAAGGAGGGCAAGGGGTAGTCTAGAATTTTTTCACGCGATTTTTCACTTGCGGGTGTGGTACGGCAGGTCTATTATATTCCTATCCCTATAATATATTATTATTATTAGTATTATATTATGGCGTACAACGACGAGACAAAGCCCCTTGGTGCCAGCAACAAAACTCGAGGGTCCTCGAAAACAACATTATAAGGCTCTAAAACCAACAGTTTCTGAAATATTCCCAGAAAACGAATTTAATTTAATTTAACAAACTAATGAAGGAATGCAAATCGGTAACCATGACAACATTATCTCAAGGGATGGCATCCAGCTTTCCATCTATTTCAGTAAGAAGCAATTTATTACATTGATTACATTTATTACATTTATTACATTTCTGTGAAAGTTTGCAAATATAAGGTTATCACGGAACCAACGTAGACTGTATAATTCATCAATGCAATTAAGGGGGTCAAGGGGTAACCTAGAATTTTTTCATGCAATTTTCACGTGCGACATATAGTACAGAAGTTCTATTATATCTCCAAACAGCAACATTATTTTCAAAAATTCCTGAATTGAATCAGCATTCTTTGCGGCTTTTAGGAATTTGGGCCATTTGAGACTAAAGAACTTGAATTTTCATGCACCACAAGCTTTTATAATTTATGATAAAAGTCTTCCTGTCTATGGGGACCTAACACAACGTAGAGGGTCAGTTTTTATGTGACGTGTATTGCGTTTCATCTACAAGGCTTTCAATTCTATTTCATGTCAGGAAGTACACGTTAGGTGAATTTAGTTTGAGAGCACATTTCAACTAATCTTTTTTTTTTTTTTTTGTCGACATACGGGTTCATCGTAAGGATGATTTTGTTTGATACTGTGTGGTAGATATACCCATATTTGGATTTCTGGGTGATATGTTGTAGACAATAGAATTGTCTGTCTGTCTTTCTGTGCATCTTTATGTACGCCTATAACTCGTGTTCGGATGCTTGGTGCATCGTAAAATTAGGTATGGTAAACATGAGTCAATACACCAATCATTTATAAAACTCTTCACCGTACTTTTCATACAGTAGAAGAGTGGATATATGGAAAAACTTCTCAAAATACATGCTAAAATAGGCGAAATATAAAAATTATCCTAGAAGGATGACCAAACCATATGTTGCACTTCTCAATGTGAGACACACAATTCGCGAGTCTATAAAGGGTCTCCGAAAACCACATTTTAAGGCCCTTAAATTAACAGTGTGTGTGATATTCCCATGAAAATAACTTCGTTCTGATGAACTTACGAAGGAATGACAAACCGCTAACCGTTGCAACAGTAGCTCAATTGATAATGTCTGGTGTTAACACCGAACACCGTTCGAAGAACGGGTACTTCTGCTAGTCATAAAATATGTAGAACTAAGACTTCTCATGAACCCAGTCGTGAATGTGTATGTGAGATGTGCAATGAATACTGTGATCGGTACCACGCAATTAAGTGCTTAAAGAGAGGCATCTCCATTAGCCAACTTTGAAAGTTTTAGTTACATTTGTATGGACAACTGTGCGCTTTTCTTGTTAATAATAAGTCCATGCAGTAATTTGTAATTTGTTTCTTACGGTAAACATTTGATAATTGATCATTTTGATAACGGAAATTATCTGTCATCCTTCCATTCAAGTAGATAGTCATGAGTGAATGGTCCTTATCCGGTAGCTAGAAGGTCTGTATTAATTGTATGGTGTTATACAGTATCTCAAGCGTGTTATACGCCCCACAACCCCGAGGTCCAGTTAACACAAGTGGTTATCCTGTATGGTAAGGCTCACAGGTGACCGATGGATGAGAAGTTACAATAAGTTACGAGTTACACTAATTCAGGAATAAACAGGAATTAATGTTCTCCTCAACCCAATCATTTACATTATCTTTGGTATACCTGTCTTCTACTGATCCTTTATTAAACGGAAACTTGTCCTGAAAATCCACAGCCTACTTCCAGTCGACCGACCGGATCAGGGATGGAATGGATGAAGCCCCCATCTAGCAGCGAGGATATGAACTGTGCCGGCTGCCAAAGCCTGTCGCATTCCTCTGAGGCAATGATTAAATGAATGACAGATGAAATGAAATGATAGTGGGGAGTGTTGCTGGAATGAAAATTTGACAGGGAAAACCGGAGTACCCGGAGAAAAACATGTCTGCCTCCGTTTTGTCCAGCACAGATCTCACATGGAGTGACCGGGATTTGAACCACGGACTCAGCTGTGAGAGGCCGGCGTGCTGCCACCTAAGCCACGGAGGGTTGCTAAACGGAAACTTGTCTTAAAGGGAAATATTTGACGGTCCCGTGAACCTGAGGCTGAAAACGTGTTAAATTCCCCTCATTAAACGGGAACAGTGTTACGCAATCAACGAAAATCAAGATATGCATTTTAAGTTATGGATTGTAGTGTTTAGAAAATTTTGAGGCACCGTGTGAAAGTCTACCTTGTCTGTTGTACCAGTTGATTCTGTAGCTAACGAGGAATGTGCAAATATGTCTTCCTTCTTTTGTTCTCCAACTTGCACGTCAAAGTGCACGGCTAATTGGCTGGTTTCTGTTCCCCCCCAAGTCCTTTCCAAGGCTCGCTCTAATGAACCATCAATCAACAAATGCCCGTCTTTGTCTCGGCCTTGTCAATCAGCTTAGAGTTCAACTTTTAACTGAGCATTTCACAACTTACATCACTGACATAGTTCGGCAGTAGTCATTATGACTTGAAAAGCAAGAGTTGTGCTTGGTCTTGGGAACAGTGGAAGTCAAGCATGACTGTGCTGTACTGTACTAATTCGTAGCAGAAGAAAGTTAATACAACATTGAAGGAAGGAAGGAAGGAACAAAGGAAGGAACTAAGGAAGGAACTAAGGAAGGAAGAAGGGAAGGAAGAAAGGAAGGAACTAAGGAAGGAAGAAGGGAAGGGAGGAAGAAAGGAAGGAAGAAGGGAAGGAAGGAAGAAGGGAAGGAAGAAGGAAGGAAAGGAAGGAAGGAACTAAGGAAGGAAGGAACTAAGGAAGGAAGAAGGGAAGGGAGGAAGAAAGGAAAGAAGAAAGGAAGGAAGGAAGGAACTAAGGAAGGAAGAAGGGAAGGAAGGAAGGAACTAAGGAAGGAACTAAGGAAGGTTGAAGGGAAGGAAGGAAGGAACTAAGGAAGGAAGAAGGGAAGGGAGGAAGAAAGGTGGGAAGAAAGGAAGGAAGAAAGGAAGAAACTAAGGAAGGAAGATGGGAAGGAAGGAAGAAAGGAAGGAAGGAACTAAGGAAGGAACTAATGAAGGAAGAAAGAAAAAAGAAAGAAAGAAAGGGAGGAACTAAGGAAGGAACTAAGGAAGGAAGAAAGAAAGGAAGGAACTAAGGAAGGAAGAAAGGAACTAAGGAAGGAAGAAGGGAAGGAAGGAAGGAAGAAAGGAAGGAAGGAACTAAGGAAGGAAGGAACTAAGGAAGGAAGAAGGGAAGGAAGGAAGGAACTAAGGAAGGAAGAAGGGAAGGAAGGAAGAAGGGAATGAAGGAAGAAAGAAAGGGAGGAAGGAACTAAGGAAGGAAGGAAGAAAGGAAGGAAGAAACTAAGGAAGGAAGAAAAGAACTAAGGAAGGAACTAAGGAAGGAAGGAAGAAAGGAAGGAAGGAACTAAGGAAGGAAGAAAGGAACTAAGGAAGGAAGAAGGGAAGGAAGGAAGGAATTAGGGAAGGAAGGAACTAAGGAAGGAAGATGGGAAGGAAGAAGGGAAGGAAGGAAGGAAGGAAGGAAGGAAGAAAGGAACTAAGGAAGGAACAAGGGAAGGAAGGAAGAAAGAAAGGAAGGAACGAACTAAGGAAGGAAGAAAGGAAGGAAGGAACTAAGGAAGGAACTAAGAAAGGAGGAAGGGAAGGAAGGAAGAAGGCAAGGAAGGAAGAAAGAAAGGAAGGAAGGAACTAAGGAAGGAAGAAGGGAAGGAAGGAAGAAAGGAAGGAAGGATGGAACTAAGGAAGGAAGAAAGGAACTAAGGAAGGAAGAAAGGAAGGAAGGAACTAAGGAAGGAAGAAAGGAACTACGGAAGGAAGAAGGGAAGGAAGAAAGGAAGGAAGGAAGGAACTAAGGAAGGAAGAAGGGAAGGAAGGAAGGAACTAAGGAAGGAAGATGGGAAGGAAGAAAGGAAGGAACTAAGGAAGGAAGGAAGGAAGCTTGTAGTTTAACGTGACCATTAATCGTGCGATCATGAGCCATGGGACCTCCTTATTACGTGGAATCCGAACCACAGGACATGCCATTTCAGTTCGAAAATCTCACAGGATTCGAACCCGATCCGCCTTGGTGAGAGGCAGACAGCTTGACCGCTGAGCCACCACGCCCCTTGAACATGCATTGTTCACCAATTTATAGTTCTCTCAGTATGTCCATTATAATATGCATGTCCATGGTTTAATTATTTTCAGCCTACTTTGGATTTTTGCAAAATAGGAAAGTAGACTTATGAGATCTACACGGGCCAAACGTTGTCAGTCTGTGTGTGTGTGTGAGTGTGTATGTCTGTCCCCTCCTATCAATTCAAACACGACGAAACCTAATTGAACGAAATTTGGTACTGAGGTAGCACTAGCAATGGACACCTTAGTTTCATGTTTTATATCACCGCCATCTTTATGAAAACGTAATGGCGGCCACCAAAATGTTCAAAGCCTAAATGTAATTACGACTAACCCAATCATCGGATCTCTACCAAATTTTGCAACAACATACCTTCATGTAGGAAGCGTCTTTTGACCAAACTAAAAGGTCATCAGCCAAATAGTTTTAAGATGGAGGCCGTGTATGTGTGCAAATCGATCCTCCCTACCAATTCAAACACAACGAAATCAAATCTAACCACCTTTGGTACAGAGTTAGTACTAGCAAGGGACAACTCAGGTGTCATGTTGTATATCGCCGCCATCATAACGCAGAAGAAATGGTGCCCACCCAAATGTTCTAAGCTTAAATCGAATTTCGACTAACCTAATCATCCGGTCTCTACCAAATTTTACAAAAATGTACCTTACTGTGGGAAGTGTCTTTTGCCGAAACTGCAAGGTCATCAGCCAAATAGATTCAAGATGGTGGACGTATGAATCATGCAAGTATTATAGCCTAGCCGTTACTTACGATTCAACAATGCCGATAACCGGAAACCTATCTTTAACGTAAAAACGTGTGAGGTCCATTCGATTCCGTTGAAGGCATATTTTATTGTATTATGTTTAAATTATAAGTAAAATTGACGCACTTTTAGTTTATTCAGACATAAGTTCTATGTTGCTGTCTATGTAAAGAACGTAACAACGGAACGCCTTACCAACCGAAGCTTTCATGTCATCAATGCTCTGAAGCAATAAGCTGTGTAGTAATGGTTTTCCAATCTCCTTGAATAGTGTACATCTCGAATGGCGTCAAAGCTCTAAAGCTAACACGACAATCAGCCGTTGGTGGCAGGTCAAAGCCTTTGGAAGACACTCTATTATGCATTGGTTTGAGTAACAGCTAAGAGTTTCTCTTCAGCCCCTAATCATGTGGCGTTCAATTCTGCACATCATCACGGCCTGTCACTTCATTTTAATACCGACAGTAGTGGCTACGCGGGCTAAAGCGGTGCGTTAGGTCAAGGGGCCAAGCTCTCTGCTGACTCGGTAGACGCGTGGGTTCGAGCCCCACCGTCGGCTGTCCTTGAAATGGTTTTCCGTGGTTTCGCATTTTCAACACCAGGCAAATGCTGGGACAGTACCTTCTGACAGGCCACGGCCACTTCCTTCCACATCCTTGCCCAGTTCCATTCATCTTCATCCATTCCATCTCTCATCCAGACGCGCAGGTCGCCCACGGGCGTCGACTAGAAAGACCTGCACTGGGCCTCTCAGGAGGCTACACGAAAAAAAAACTTCATTTTAATAGCACTCCAGCATCTTAGAAAAAAAAATACAACAGAGCATAAATCCACTAATCCTTTGGGGTTGAAGAACAATGGTAAGCAAGAAAGGAGAGGTGTGTTAAGAGCTCAACAGTTACAGGCATAAAGTTACCACTCAATTTGTCATTTTGTGCTGACTGTACTAGTATGTGTAACTGTAAGTATTAGGGCCGGGGACTGAGGTTAATTCACCGTGGCTTGAGATAAGGTACCATCATGGCATTTTCTTGATTGAATATGCAATTACCCAGAGTAAACCTCACTAAGGATGTCTGCTGTCAGATATTTGAGATTAGCACCTCCGTTCTCGGGACTTTCTGCTCGTCACCATCCCAGTCGTGGTGCACGACATAACACACTCGGCTACACTGGGGGGTAGTTGACCATTCGAGGGACAGAAGCAACAAGTCCTGGTTCCCAGTACAGTGTACTGTACATTCACCTGTACTCTGGCGTATTTACGCAATGGTAATAGCGCTGATATTGTAATTGGGACTCCACCTCTGAATAAACTTTGCCAATTAACACTGATTTGCATGATCACGATTGTGCACAAAACAAGATATCTTTCATGAATAAATAAAAATGTGTAATATGTATCTCACGAGAACATAATCATTCAAAGTGAGTCAGCTGTGGTTCAACGTTGATGAAATGTGACTGTTGAAACTGTTACTGTACGGTATATAATTCTGATCTGAGGGTTGGAATGGGGTACGCTCAGCTCGTGAGGCAAAACTGAGAAGAGGCGGGTTTGATTCCCACCTCAGCCATGCTGTAAGTGGTTTTCCGTGGTTTCCCACTTCTTGTCCAGGCAAATGTCGGGATGGCACCTAACTTAAGCCATGGCCTCTTCCTACCCAAATCTTACTTGAATTACAAATACACACGCTAGTAAAGACATCACAGTGACACAGGAAATCAGACAAATTCTACACACACCCGAGTACACAGGGAAGAATGACCACGATGTCGCAAAGTCCCTAAAATAATCAACAACAACATCAACAAGAAAGATGAACTCCTATTATCTACAGTCAGTCAACAAAAGTAGGGCCAATTAGATTGGGAGGGAGACTGTTTGCGGGTGGGATTGTGATTTCTCAGTTTCCAGTACGTTTCCAAACTACAGTAGTATTAAACATGAAGTCCTTGAAGTTGTGCCGGTAATAAACACTAGCGTGAACTACAACAGCTAGTGAAGACCTCGACCGCCAATGTCGAAGAAATCAGGATCACGTTTCACGAATATTGATGTCATTTTCAAACTAATTGTCTGCTATATTCCTCACGAATATTCATGGCTTGTAGGTCAGGAACTCCATCGTTGCTAGATTAAAAGAGTTAGTTAACTTTATCAACCACAAGTTGTCCGTGACTCGCTTGGAGATTAAACGGTCAGCTGGTGTCAAGTTATCCGTGTTCTAAGAAACACCGCGGTACGAATAAAAATTTAAAAAAATAAAGAAACTCGTGATACTACAGACGATAAAGGGCCTTAGCCTACCAAGGGACGGCTGCTCAACCATCTGGCCTGCAGGTTGCGGAGTGACGTGTGCTTAAAGCGATGTGTCCCTCGGACGTCAATACTTGCTTTCTTGTCCGACTGCATGAATAAAAGTATATGAAATAACAAACTGCTGTGATAAGTTGATGGAAGGAGACTGTTTATGGGTGGAATTGTGATTTTTCAATCTTGCATCCTCGTTGATACGAGGCACGTCCAGAAAGTAAATTCCGTTTGGTAAAAAAAATAAATTGTGTACAGATACAGAAATATTATTTATTGCATAACATTCTACGCCTCTTAAACTACTTTTCCACATAACTGCCGAACTTTAGCAGGCATTTGTCACAGCATGGCACATGTCTTTGGATACCTTCTTCATAGAAGTGTGCCGCCTGTGTCTTCAACCAGTTGGAAACATCTTCTTTCAGCTCGTCGTCATTGTTGAAGTGTTGACCGCCAAGGAAAGACTTGAGATGTGTGACCAGATGAAAGTCGCTAGGAGCGAGGTAAGGGCTGTACGGAGGGTGGTCAAACATGTCCCAGCCGAAACCCTGTAGGAGGTTTTTCGTCACATTTGCAGTGTGTGGTCGTGCGTTGTCGTGAAGAAAAACATCACCTTTCGACAGCAACCCTCGGCGCTTATTCTGTATTGCGCAGCGCAATTTCCTAAGTGTCTCGCAGTAAGCATCTGCGTTGATTGTTTGACCACGCGGTAAGAAATCAATGATTAAGATGCCTTTCCAGTCCCATAACACTGTGCACATCATTTTCCGAGGTGTCAAGATTTGTTTCGGCTTAACCTTTGCTGGGGATGAAGTGTGCCTCCATTCCGCTTACTTTCAGGGGTGTCGTAAGAAACCCAAGTTTCATCTCCTGTGACTATCTGTGTCAGAAATACTTCGCCGCCTTCATTGTAACGGGTCAAAAACTGAAGTGCACTATCCATCCGTTTTGTTTTGTGTTGCTCCGTAAGAATCTTTGGTACCCAACGTCGGCAAAGTTTACGTAAGTTCAGTTTTTCGGTAACAATTTCATGAATTATTGATCGTGAGATTTGGGGAAATTCCATAGCGAGAGCACTTGTAAACTTGCGGTTTTCCCGGATCTTGTCATCAATTGCGTGAACCAGTTCTTCTGTGACAAAGATGGACGCTCACTTCGTTCTTCATCGTGCACTTCACTACGTCTTTCATTGAACTGTCGGACCCATCTTCTCACCATTGAATCACTCATCGCATTTTGTCCATACACTTCGCAAATTTGCCGATACATTTCACTTGGATTCACTTTCCTAGCATTCAGAAAACGAACCACAGATCTGATTTCACAAGTGGCGGGATTTTCAATCAACACCGACATTGTACGAGTAAACATGCACAACAACGCGTACGTGGCTGACAGCGCTCTCCAAATGGCGCACGTTTCTTCTCCTTGATACAGAGCGTCTACCGCGCATATACGGAACTGCGCTGCAGCGGAACGTACAACTACACACATCAAAAAAAGTTTTGCATCACCTCGGTTCCAAGAGTTCCGGAACCTTTAAATACAAAGAGAATAGAGATCAACACAAACAACATTTCAGCTCGTTTTATTGCTCATGAGACCCACACATTGCATGTTGTACCATCATACAGCTAGACTTTCAGCATTTGTGGTCCAGATTGCAGTACACACCACTACCTCTAATACCCAGTAGCACGTCCTCTTGCATTGATGCATGCCTGTATTCGTCGTGGCATACTATCCACAAGTTCATCAAGACACTGTTGGTCCAAATTGTCCCACTCCTCAACGACAATTCGGCGTAAATCTCTCAGAGTGGTTGGTGGGTCAAGACGTCCATAAACAGCCCTTTTCAACATATCCCAGGCATGTTCGATAGGGTTCATGTCTGGCGAACATGCTGGCCACTGTAGTCGAGCGATGTCGTTATCTTGAAGGAACGCATTCACAAGATGTGCACGATGAGGTCGAGAATTGTCGTCCATGAAGACAAATGCCTCTCCAATATTCTGCCGATATGGTTGCACTATGGGTCGGAGGATGTCATTCAGGTATCGTAAAGCCGTTTCGGAGCCTTCCATGACCACCAGTGGCGTACATCGGCCCCACATAATGCCACCCCAAAACATCAGGGAACCACCACCTTGCTGCACTCGCTGGACAGTGTGTCTAAGACGTTCAGCCTGACCAGGGTGCCTCCAAACACGTCTCCGACGATTGTCTGGTTGAAGGCATATGCGACACTCATCGGTGAAGAGAACGTGATGCCAATTCTGTGGGGTCCATTCAGCATGTTGTTGGGCCCATCTGTACCGCGCTGCATGGTGTCGGGGTTGCAAAGCTGGACCTCGTCATGGACGTCGGGAGTGAAGTTGCGCATCATGCAGCCTATTGCGCACAGTTTGAGTTGAAACACGACGTCCTGTGGCTGAACGAAACGCATTATTCAACATGGTGGCATTGCTGTCAGGGTTCCTCCGAGCGGCAATCCGTAAGTAGCGGTCATCCACTACAGTAGTAGCCCTTGGGCGGCCTGAGCGAGGCCTGTCATCGACAGTTCCTGTATCTCTGTACCTCCTCCATGTCCGAACAACATCACTTTGGTTCACTCTGAGACGCCTGGAAACTTCCCTTGTTGAGAGCCCTTCTTGACACAAAGTAACAATGCGGACGCGATCGAACTGCGGTATTGACCTTCTAGGCATGGTAGAACTACAGACAACATGAGCAGCGTACCTTCGTCCTGGTGGAATGACTGGAACTGATCGGCTGTCGTACCCCCTCCGTCTAATAGGCCCTGCTCATGCATGGTTGTTTACATCTTTGAGCAGTTTTAGTGACATCTATGAACAGTCAAAGGGACTGTATCTTGGATACAATATACACAGTCAACGTCTATATGCCGGAGATCTGGGAACCGAGGTGATGCAAAACTTTTTTTGATGTGTGTAGTTGAAGATACAGGCGGCACACGTCTATGAAGAAGGTATACAAAAACTCAAGACTCATGCCACGCTACGACAAATGCCTGCAACATTTCGTCAGTTATGTGGAAAAGTAGTTTAAAGGTTGTAGAATTTTGTGCATTAAATAATTTTTCTGTATCTGTACACAATTTAATGTTATTACCAAACGGAACTTACTTTCTGGACGTACTTCGTATTAAAATAAATAGTTTTCTTCTCGGGTGGATAACGTTTCAGTATTTCACAAAAATAGTGGCCGCACTTTTTAAAATTTTGTCGTGTCTTCAGCGGGTTGTTGTTGGAGCAATTACGTCTTGTATATTTTGATCTGCCTCTGTGGCTTAGGCGGCAGCACGCCGACCTCTCACCGCTGGAGTCCGTGGTTCAAATCCCGGTCACTCCATGTGAGATTTGTGCTGGACTCTCCACTTACAATGCATCTGTCTTTCATTTAATCATTGCCCTAGAGGAGTGCAACAGGCTTCGGCAGCCGTCACAGTTCATATCCTCGCCACTAGATGGGGGCTTCATTCTTTCCAATCCTGAACCGGTTAGTCGACTGGAAAGAGGCTGTGGATTTTCATTTTTCATATTTTGATCTGCTGATACTCGCTTGACGAGAAACCATGTCAATCAATTACCCCTTCATTTTTATTAGAGTTGTAAGTTACACATTTCATTTATTTATCGTATGGATTTTAGTACCAAGAGAGTCCGAGGACATGTTCGGCTCACGAGAGGCTGTAGCTACTTCAAGCGGACACCCAAGTTCCGTTCAATTTCAAGTCCTTCCAACTTTCACTACCAGATGTCACTGACGCCTAGTGGTGAACGTTGGAACTTTGATAGAGCGTTCCAACGAAATCTAACCTAGAAAGTTAGCTTCACACAAGTTTAGTTAGTGGAAGGATCTTTTACATGCCATAAATCTATGACATGGGACCGCCGGCTTTACTTCCCCTCCGAAGGAAGGCATACTGAAGGATTTTAACGCTCTTAAAAATCCGACGACTTCGGTCGGGTTTGAATCCGAGATCTTGGGCACAACAGTTCAGCATGCTACCAACTACGCCACCGAAGCCGCTGTGAGTTATACATAATTCATGTAACATTTATTTCAGGTAGTAGGGTGATAACATGATTGTTACTCCCCACCCAATCTAATTGGGCACATTTGTGTTGACCGACTGAAAAGCAATTCTGTTTATAGATAAGTACAGTAGACCTTCGATAATCCGGACGTCAAAATCCAAACCGTTGATAATACGGATTCAATTCCGGTGAAAAAAGTTCACATAAATATTTGTCAACCAAAAGCGTTGATGCGACAGGCAGGGTGGGGTCGTCTTACCTCTGCGATTCAAAGACTAGTCCGCAAAAGAGCGAACCACTACTGCAGTTCAAAAATAAATAACAGATTCTCTTAGGAGCTTTGACAATGTATAAACTGTAAAATATTCTGTAAATATGTACATATTATACATTATTATGTATGTATATTCTTTAATTAAAATACTATAAGTTCATATTAATTAATGGTGTTATATATCTGCTTCCGAGTGTCTAATCCTGAACAACAAATGGGAGCTGAAGGAACTTGCGATAAAGGAAAGGAGGATCCTGAGGAACATTCTCGGACCACTGAAAGATGATGACGGAACATGGAAAGAAAAGGAAAAATGAAGATCTGTATATGCAGACCGAAACCATTGTGGTCACAATGCGTAAAAGAAGGCCAAAATTTTATGGGCTTTTGATGAGAATGGACGGGAACCGGCTGACAAGAAAATTTTTAAATACATCACAGGGTTTAAAGTTACTACAAAATTGGTAGAAGAGGTCAAAATAGACGCCATTGAAGTAGGACTAACTGAACTTGTCATTCATGATAGGAAAATGTTTCGAAGCCGAGTTGACAATATCAAGACGTTCAAAGAAAAACCTCCACAACACAGGCCTAATTTGGTAATAACAGAAGAGCAGAGAAAGATTAGAAGTGAATGAATGAATAGGTTCTGGGAAGAAAAGAAGAACAAATTGACCAGAAAGCCTTGGGTTCCATGCGGTCCACAGTTGGCCCAAGTCGGAAAAAAAATCTGCTCCAACTATTATGGCACGGTTCTAGTTAGTTTTCTTTTTATTATGAACTCAATCGGCCTTTCTTTTTTTTGGTTCTTTTCGAAAATCCGGACAATTTGATGATCCAGACATGGTCCGGTCACGTATTAATCCAGGATGCTCCACTGTATGTTTGTTGGCGCTTTTTGAGGATCCAACCAGCCTCCAATCTGACTACCTAACTGACTGACTACTGTATCTTGTATTCGAGCTTTGGCACCGCATAAGAAAACTTAATTGATACTATATACATGCCTGTTCTTGATCAGCTTAAATGAAAAATCAATACATCTAGTATTTTTATCGTCTTCATTATTTTAATAAGACAATACAATCTTGACGTTTGATTTTTCGTGTTAGCTGATGAAGAACAAGTAATTTTCGAAACATGTACGTATTAAGTTTTTCTGTGTGTTGACAAGGTGGAAGAGTATCTACTTACTTCTATATGCAAATATTGTCACTATTATTTTTATTTGTCGGTTCATCTCAACATAACTATACGGGATTCAGTGAACCAAAGTGTAGTAACTTAAACAGCCCCTTCTACGCTAGAAAATTGAAATTGCTTCCCATGAACTTTCGAACGATTCCGGTTGTTGGCAGGACTACGGCCTTCTGCATTAGTTTGTACAGTTGAGTATCCAAACCTAGTTTTTTAAGGCCTTGGAGCAAAGTACTTGGGATCACGCCCCCATTTGAGACGATGATGTTATTGTTATTATTATTATTATTATTATTACTATTATTATTATTATTATTATTATTACAATCTTCATCATCATCATCATCATTGCTGGATATTACCAAATAACGTTATGCCATTAACGATAAGTTATATTGCAATAATGAACTCTCTCATGTATGCAGGTATCCAAAACTATGTTAAACTAGCTGAAGTACCCGCGCTTCGCTACGCGTCATAAATAAATTAAAATGTGAAGGTGACAGTTTAAACAGGGGATAGGCGAGGTGCTGCGCAGAGGGAGATTAAGAATGGAACATTTTGTCCAACTACACCTTTCGGCATTGACCGTGTTATATAGCACAAATTTAGGTTTTACTCGCTAACCGTTGGAGGTACCTTTCGGATAGAAAATGTAATTTTAAACCTCGTATATGCCGTCAAAAGGTTGCTATTTCTTAGCGTACACTTTTTATTTGAAATGGAAATATGAAAGTTTGAAACCAAAGGGTGTAGTGACGTCACTAAAATGGTCGCCATCTTTAAATAGTGCAAAGTATTAAAATCAAAAGTAGCCTATATGTTAACCAGGTAAATCAGCTACTTCCATGTAAAATTCATGTAAGTCAGACCAGTGGCTCTTGCGTGATTGAGTAATACACAGACACACACCATCTCATTTTTAGCCTCGCTTCGCTCGCGTCATAGTCGTGTCATATTGTTATTCAGTGACATGCAGGTTTAACCCCGTTAACACCCCTTTAGAACCTGAATATCCAAAAATCCCTCCTTAGTAGACTTTTTCGACACACAACAAACATATCCCCTTCTTCTAACTTTAATAGTTTTGATTGGTCGATGAGAGTGAACATCAAAAAATCCTTCCTTAGTGGGCGTTTTTCTTCCTGAATTTCACCCCTCCCCATAGGCCCCTTAAATTGGATTTATGAAAAAAGAACGGTCGAACACCTACTTATTTTAATTATTTATTCATTTATTTATTTTTAAGCTGATTGAAACTCGGAGAAAATCAAACTCCTCGCCTATGTCGTTTAAGAGATACACGCTCCGTTAGGAATCTTTCAACCCCCACTTTTCATCCCTTTCACCTCATAATATACACCACATCGAGAAACCATTAGGCATGTGTCAGCTTATTTTTAATGTTTAGTATATATGCCAAGTATCACATCCCCAAATGAAACCACTCATGAGATATTGTTATTCAATGAAATGCAAGTTTACCCCCTTAACAACTCTTTAGAACCTGAATATCCAAAACTCTTTCCTTAGTGGACGTTTTCGACATACAACGAACTTATCCCCAAAATTTCATATTTCAAACTTCAATAATTTTGGCTGGGCGATGATGAGTGAGTGAGTCAGTCAGGACATTTACATTCATTTTTTTTTTTTTTAGAATTTCACCCCTCCCCATGAACCCCTTAAATTGGATTTATGAAAAAAACGGTCGAACACCGATTTACTTATTTTTAAGCTGCTTTTTCCGCTGAATTTCAAACTTATCGCCTATGTTGAATAAGAGAAACTGTACACGCTCCGTTAAGAATCCTTCAACCCCCAATTTTCTCCCCTTTCACCTTATAATATACACCATATCGATGAACCCTTAGACATATGTCTGCTTATTTTGAATGCTTAGTTTATATGCCGAATATCACATCCCCAAATGAAACAACTCGTGAGATATTGTTATTCAATGAAATGCAAGTTTAACCCCCTTAACACCCCTTCAGGACATGAATATCCAAAAATCCATCCTTAGTGGACTTCTTTCCCCAGAATTTCATCCCTCCCCATGACCCTCTTAAATTGGATTTATGAAAAAACGATCGAACACCTATTTACTACTTTTTCAATCTGATTTTTCTCCCTGAGATTCTTACTTTTTGCCTCTGTCATTTAAGAGATACTTGCTCCGTTAAGAATACTTCAACACTCACTTTTCACACATACACCTCATAATATACACCACATCGAAAAACCCTCAGACATGTGTCTTCTTATCCTTAATAATGAGTTTGTATGCCTAGTATCCCATCCCAAAGGAAACCAATCGGGAGATATTGTTATTCAATTAAATGCAAGTCTACCCCCTTAACACCCCTTTAGAACCTGAATATCCAAAATTCCTTCCTTAGTGGACGTTTTCGACATACAACGAACATAGCCCCTTAATGTCATGTTTCTAACTTCAATAATTTTGGCTGGGGTATGATGAGTGAGTAAGTGACATTTTCTTTAAATTATTTTTCAGATTATCACCCCTCTCATGAACCCCTTGAATTGGATTTATGAAAAAAACGGTCGAACACCTATTTACTTATTTTTGAGCTGTTCTTCCCCCCTGAGTTTGATGAGTGAGTGAGTTAGGACACTTTCTTTCCTGTTTTTTCCCCCAGAATTTCACCCCTTAAATTGGATTTATGAAAAAACGGTCGAACACCTATTTACTTATATTTTAAGCTGTTTTATCCCGCCGAATTTCAAACTTCTCGCCTATGTCGTTTAAGAGATACACACTCCGTTAAGAATCCCTCAAACCCCAATTTTCACCCCTTTCACCTCATAATATGCACCACATCGATAAACCCTTAGACATATGTCTGATTATTTTAATGATTAGCTTATATACCGAATATCACATCCCCAAAGAGACAACTCATGAGATATCGTTATTCAATGAAATGCACGTTAACCCCCTTAACACCTCTTTAAAACCCGAATAACAAAAATCATTCATTAGTTGACGTTTTCGACATACAGCGAACATATTCCCAAAATTTCATGTTTCTAACTTTAATAGTTTTCGCTAGGCGTGATGAGTGAGTGAGTCAGACAGGACATTTTCTTTCAATTATTTTTACCAGAATATCACCCCTCCCCATGGGCCCCTTAAATTGGATTCATGAAAATAAAACGCTTGAACACCTGTTAACTTATTTTTTAAGCTGTATTTTTCCTCGAGTTTGATGAGTGAGTGAGTTAGTCAGTCAGTTAGGACACTTTCTCTCCTTCCCCCTCCAGAATTTCACCCCACCCCATTGACTCCTTAAATTAATTTATGAAAAAACGGTGGAACACCGATTTACGTATTTTTAAGCTGATTTTTTCCGCTGAGTTTCAAATTTCTCGCCTATGTCGTTTAGGAGATAGGCCTACACGCTTCGTTAGGAATACTTCAACCCCCAAATTTCACCCCTTTCACCTCATAATAATACACCACATCGAAAAACCCTTAGACACATGTCTGCTTATTTTAAATGATTAGTTTATATGTCGAGTATCACATCCACAAATGAAACCACTCGTGAGATATTGTTATTCAATGAAATGCAGGTTTAACCCCCTTAAGACCCATTTAGAACCTGAATATTCAAAAATCTTCCCTTAGTGTATGGTTTTGACATACAACGAACATATCCCGAAAATGACATGTTTCCAACTTCAATATTTTTGGCTGGGCGATGATGAGTGTGTGAGTGAGTCAGGACATTTTCTTTCAATTTTTCTCCTTCAGAATTTCCCCCCTCCCGATGAACCCCTCAAATTTGATTTATCAAAAAACTGTCGAACACACATATACTTATTTTTAAGCAGTTTTCCCCCTGAGTTTGAAGAGCGAGTGAGTCAATCGGTTAGGACACTTTCTTTTTTGTTTTTTACCCAGAATTTCACCCCTCCCCATGGGCCCCTTAAATTGGATTTATGAAAAAACGGTCAAACACCTATTCATTTATTTTTATGCTGATTTTCTTCCGCTGAGTTTCAAACTCCTCTCCTATGTCGTTTAAGAGATACAGGCTCCGTTAGGAATCTTTCAACCCCCACTTTTCACCCCTTTCACCTCATAATATACACCACATCGAAAAACCCTCAGACACATGTCTTCTTATTAGCCTACTTTCGATTTTTGCAAAAAATGAAAGTAGACTTATGAGATCAACACAGGGCGAAAAAAGTGTGTCTGTCTGTGTGTGTGTATGTGTGTGTGTGAGTCTGTGTGTGTGTCTGTGTGTGTGTGTGTCTGTGTGTGTGTGTGTGTGAGTGTGTGTACTCTGAATGTCTGTCCCCCCCTATCAATTCGAACACGGTGAATGCGAATTGAACGAAATTTGGTACAAAGGTAGCACTAGCAAAGGACACCTCAGTGTCATGTTTTATATCGCCGCCATCTTGACGGAAACGTAATGGCGGCCACACAAATGTTCAAAGCTTAAATCTAATTACGACTAACCTAATCATCCGATCTCTACCAAATTTTGCAACAACATACCTTTATGGGGGCAGCATCCTTTGACCAAACCAATAGGTCAACAGCGTAATAGTTTGCGGATGGCGGCCATCTTTGTGTGATAATCGATTCCCCCTATTAATTCGAACACGGTGCAACCGAATGGAACAAAATTTGGTACACAGGTAGTACTAACAAAAGCCACCTCAGTGTCATGTTTTATATCGCCGCCATCTTGACGGAAACGTAATGGCGGCCACACAAATGTTCAAATCTTAAATCAAATTACGACTAACCTAATCATCCGATCTCTACCAAATTTTGCAACAGCATACCTTTATGGGGGGAGCATCCTGTGACCAACCTAATAGGTCATCAGCGTAATAGTTTGCGGATGGCGGCCATCTTTGTGTGAAAATCGATTCCCCCTATTAATTCGAACACGGTGCAACCGAATGGAACGAAATTTGGTTCAGAGGTAGTACTACCAAAAGGCACCTCAGTGTCATGTTTTATATCGCCGCCATCTTGACGGAAACGTAATGGCGGCCACACAAATGTTCAAAGCTTAAATCAAATTACGATTAACCTAATCATCCGATCCCTACCAAATTTTGCAACAACATACCCTTATAGAGGAAGCATCCTTTGACCAAATGAATAGGTCATTAGCCTAATAGTTTGCGGATGGCGGCCATCTTTGTGTGAAAATCAATTCCCCCTATTAATTCAAACACGGTGAAACCGAATGGAACGAAATTTGGTACAGAGGTAGCACTAGCAAAGGGCACCTCAGTGTCATGTTTTATATCGCCGCCATCTTGACTGAAACGTAATGGTGGCCACACGAATGTTCAAAGCTTAAATCAAATTACGATTAACCTAATCATCCGATCTCTACCAAATTTTGCAACTACATACCTTTATGGAGGGAGCATTCTTTGACCAATCTAATAGGTCATCAGCGTAAAAGTTTGCGGATGGCGGCCATCTTTGTGTGAAAATCGATTCCCCCTATTAATTCGAACACGGTGCAACCGAATGGAACGAAATTTGGTACACAGGTAGTACTAACAAAAGCCACCTCAGTGTCATGTTTTATATCGCCGCCATCTTGACGTAAACGTAATGGCGGCCACACAAATGTTAAAGCTGAAATCAAATTACGATTAACCTAATCATCCGATCTCTACCAAATTTTGCAACAACATACCCTTATAGATGAAGCATCCTTTGACCAAATGAGTAGGTCATTAGCCTAATAGTTTGCGGATGGCGGCCATCTTTGTGTGAAAATCAATTCCCCCTATTAATTCATACACGGTGAAACCGAATGGAACGAAATTTGGTACAGAGGTAGCACTAGCAAAGGACATCTCAGTGTCATGTTTTATATCGCCGCCATATTGACAAAAACGTAATGGCGGCCACACAAATGTTCAAAGCTTAAGTTAAATTACGACTAACATAACCATCCGATCTCTACCAAACTTTGCAACAACATACCTTTATGGAGGGAGCATCCTTTGACCAATCTAATAGGTCATTAGCCTAATAGTTTGCGGATGGCGGCTATCTTTATGTCAAAATTGATTCCCCCTATTAATTCGAACACGGTGGAACCGAATGAACGAAATTTGGTACAGAGGTAGCACTAGCAAAGGGCACCTCAGTGTCATGTTTTATATCACCGCTATCTTGATGGAAACGTAATCGCGGCCACACAAATGTTAAAAGCTAAAATGTAATTACGACCAACCTAATAATCTAGTCTCTACCAAATTTTTCAACACCATATCTTTATGTGGGAAACATACTCTGACCAAACTGCAAGAACATCAGCCCAATAGTTTGCAGATGGTGGCCAAGTATGTGTGCAAATCGATTCCCCCTATCAATTCAAACACGGTGAAACCGAATTGAACGAAATTTGGTACAGAGGTAGCACTAGCAATGAGCACCTCATATTCATGTTTAATATCCCTATAGCACGTTGTATTTCAACAAGCTACTACAACCAACATTCAATCATACTCCTTGAACAGGACAAAGAGTTATAACAATACCCATGCATTTAGGAGAAAGTAGGCTATATGTTCTTTACTGAACATCTTGTTTTTAATGATGAGTTTATATGCCGACTATCACATCCCCCAATGAAAACAATCGGGAGATATTGCTATTCAATGAAATGCAGGTCTACCCCCTTAACACTCCTTTACAACCTGAATATCAAATATTCTTTCTTAGTGGGCGTTTGCGGCCCTTGCGGAAGCTGCATACCAAATTTCATTCCAATCCGTTGAGTGGTTTCTGAGATTTCGTGATGAATGTGTGAGTGAGTGAGTGAGTGAGTGAGTGGTATTTAACAAATATCTAGTAGATAGTGTCACGTCTTTGTTATGCTATACTCGGTTGACAGTGCTGTGTCAGCAGTTGAGTAACTAACGGGAATTCAAGTAAAGATCCTCATTTTCTATACCGGTAGTGCAGAGCGCAACTTGGATCCATTCGGCCGTGTCTCGACTTGAGCTATGTTGCCATGGAAACTATCTGCCTTGCCATTCCTTCGTGAGTATATTTTAAGATTTGCTTAGCCTGTGTTTGAGTGCAAAAGGGCCGAAATCAGAAGAATGAGAAAGACTATCGAAAATTCATGTAGCCAGCGGTTCCTTCTGGGTCCTAAACTATGTGTATACAAAATTTGGTTGAGATTGGTGAAACGGTGTAGATTTGTATACGGAACCAACCCACCCACATACATACAGACTTTCACTTTTATCATACTTCTTCTTCTTCTTCTTCTTAGCGTTGTCCCGCTGGTGCAGGGTCCGCTTTTATGGTCATTGACCTCCATTTTGTCCGGTTTTGTGCGTCAGCTGGATTTAGGCCGGTAATTTTTAAATCACCATTTATTGTGTCTTGCCAACGCTGCTTCGGTCGTCCTCTGGGGCGTAGGCCTTCAACCTCAAAGTGAAGGACAGAGTTATTAACAGTATCAGGCGCTAATATAAAACAAGTAGTTTCGTGAAGAACTATACAACCTACTTTCATATATCCTGCTCATGTTAATTGCCTCTATCAACATACAAAATTTCAGTTTAATTGCTGTAACAGATTCGTAGATATTGAGAACCGTCTAAATATTTCAGATGGTCGCCAGGTTGGATTTTTATTTTTGTACTATTACATTAAGATTACTGTGTACGTGTGGTATTCAAACTTCAATCGCATGATTAGAACACAAGAAGTAAAAACGAGATTTTAAAATTACGCACAGCAGCCATCTTGTGATTATGCAAACAATTGAAATAAATTAGATGCCAGTGGATCAACATTTGTATAAGCATTTAATGTGCAACGTTTCACGGCACTCGGATAGTTAATTCGCGAGAAACGTCCATTTAAATATTTATATTTCGCGTCGCTGCCATGTTGGATTTGTGCTTACCAGGTTAATGAAAGTCCTATAGGTGAACATATGTTCATAGTCTCTATGAACATTAAAAAAATCAGGTTGATTGCTGTAAAAGATTCATAGATATTGAGAACCGTCTAAATATTTCGGAAGCTCGCCATTTAGGATTGTTATATGTATAGGCCATATAGTTATGTACCATTCAAGGACAATTATTGCCTAGGTTCATTATTCAAACTTTCACTTCGATCGCATGATTACGACACAAGAAATAAAAACTTAATTTTAAAATTTCGCACAGCCGCCATCTTGAGGTTATGTAAACAATTGAATGAAATTAGATGGCAGTGCATTACAATCTGCAAAATCATTTACTGTACCACATTTCACTGTGCTCAGAGAGTTAAATCACGAGAAAAGTCTATTAAAATATTTCAAATTCGCTTGGTCGCCATGTTCGTTTTGTACTTTACATGTTTATGAAATATACATAGGTAAACTTGTATCAGTACTCTTTATCACCGTACAAAATTGCAGGGTGATATCTATAATAGTTTCGGAGATATAGAATGTCAGTGAAATATTTCGCACAGCCGCTATTTTGAGGTTATGTAAACAATTGAACTAAATTAGACTCCAGTGCGTTACAATGTGTATAAACATTTGCTGTACCAAGTTTCATTACGTTTGGATAGTTAAATCGCGAGAAAAGTCTATTTAAATGTCTCAAATTCGCTTGACCGCCATGTTGGTTTTGTAGCCACCAGGTTTTTGAAAGTCTCATAGGTGAACTTCTAGTAGTGCCCTTTATCACCGTACACAATTTCAGGGCGATATCGGTAATAGTTTCTGAGATATTGAATGCTTGTGAAATATTTCGCACAGCCGCCATGTTGGATTGGTGAGACGTAACAAAATTTGAAGGGCACGGCCGAGGTCGCCGGGAATAGTGCTATGACCTTACCGAGTTTCATTGAAATCGCTCCAGCCGTTTAGATTTTATTAGGGGGGGGGGACACACACATACCTCACACACACACACACGCACACACACACGGACTAAAGGTGATCTCATAAGCCTATTTTTTCAAAATTGAAAATAGGCTAAAAATGAGATGGTGTGTGTCTGTCTTTCTATCTGTCTGTCTGTCTGTGTGTTACTCAGTAACGCAAGAACCACTGGTCCGATTTAAATCAAATTTTGCATGGATGTAGCTGATTTACCATGTTTACATATAAGATACTTTTAATTTCGATATTTTGCACTATTAAAAATGGCGACCATTTTAGTGACGTCACTACACCCTTTGGTTTCAAAATTTCATATTTCCATATGAAATAAAAAGAGAACGCTAAGAAATAGAAAACTTTTGATGGCACATATGAGCTTCAAAATTTAATTGCCTATCCGAAAGGTCCTTATCACTTTTCGTGTATCTCCAGCGGTTATCGAGTAAAACCCACATATGTGACGTCACTACATCCTTTGGGTTCAAAATGTCATATTTCCATTTCAAATAAAAAGAGAACGCTAAGAAATATCAAACTTTTGATGCATACACAAGATGTAGCATTTACTTTGCTATCCAAAAGGTCCCGATCACTGTTCGTGTATCTCCAACGGTTAGCGAGTAAAACCTAAATTTGTCCAATAAAACACGGTCAACACCGAGCGGTGCAGTATATCTCTACATACATAAAAATTAAAGTTTGTATGTTTTTTCTTAATTTCTACGGAAATTTGAGTTATTTACGCGTTTCAGACTGTTTTATTATGGATGTGCGCGAAAATAATTTTTTGGTCTGTCTGTTTGTTTGTCTGTGGACAACTTTGTTCCCTTATAACTCGAGAACGGCTGGGTATATCAACATAAAATTTGGTACAGATATCCATCAGAGGCACGACACTAATCATTGATGTAACCCTTCTTCGTACCTCTCATAAAAGAGGGCCTACCCCCTTAAAATACATGCTGAAATAGGAGTAGAAGGACGAGACAAAGATCATTTTCAGCCACTCAATGTGAGAGACAAAACTCGGGGGCACTATAGGGTCCCCGAAATCCACATTTTAAGGCCCTAAAACCAACCGTTTTTGAGATATTCCCAGGAAACTAATTTCATTTAATAAACTAATGAACGAATTCAAGCCGGTAACCATGGCAACAGATTCTCAGAGGTCCATCTATTGCTGTAAGACGCAATGCAATTCCATTAATTACATTGGTTTGAAAGTCTGCAAACGGCTAGAAGGTTATCACGGAAAGAATTTAAGCTGTAAAATTCATCAATACGTATAATGCGCTTAAGGGGGTCAAGGGGTACACTAGAATTTTTTCACGCGATTTACACCTGCGGGTATGGTACGGCAGGTCTATTATATTCCTATCCCTATATTATATTATTATTATTAGTATTATATTATGGCGTACAACGAGGAGACAAAGCCCCTCGGTGCCAGAAACAAAACTTGGGGGCCTCGAAAACTACATTATAAGGCTCTAAAACAAACAGTATCTGAAATATTCCCAGAAAACAAATTTAATTTAATTTAACAAACTAATGAAGGAATGGAAATCGGTAACCATGATAACATTATCTCAAGGGGTGGCATCTAACTTTCCATCAATTTCTGTAAGAAGCAATGTCACTCCATTTATACCTTGCCACGGTGGGTGAGTGGATAGCGTGTCGGTCTACTAACCCCAAGATTGCAGGTTCACTCCTGGCCGTGGTAAGTGATTTTTGAAAGGCGGAAAAAATACGACTCGCATGTCATACGATGTTGGCATGTCAAAGAACCCATTTTAATTCAGTAGGCCGTGTTCATAATGGCAAAATTAATCTCAGCAGTTTCCGCCAACACAAAGTTCCTCATTTCTCTAAAGTGCTATAGTGTTCAAGGAGCTTAGATATCTACCCTCCTTGACTTCCATACTGATTCAAGGAACAACGAAATTTCGACATGCAAGCTATCCTCTGGGTGTCAAATTACGAAGCTTGCACCCGGCATCCGAGGCCATACGATATTATTATTAGGCTACTCCATTTATTACATTTCTGTGAAAGTTTGCAAATGGCTATAAGGTTATCACGGAACCAACGTAGACTGTATAATTTGTCAATGCAATTAAGGGGGTCAAGGGGTAACCTAGAATTTTTCATGCAATTTCACGTGCGACATATAGTACAGAAAGTCTATTATATCTGCAAACAGCAACATTATTTTCAAAAATTCCTGAATTGAATCAGCATTTTTTCCGACTTTTAGGAATTTGGGCCATTTGAGGCTAAAGAATCTGAATTTTCATGCATCACGAGCCTTTATAATTTATGAAAGAGGTCTTCCTGTGTATGGGGACCTAACACAACGTAGAGGGTAATTTTTTATGTGAGGTGTATTGCGTTTCGTCTACAAGTCTTTCAAATCTATTTCACGTCAGGAAGTACACGTTAGGTGATTTAGTTTGAGAGCACATTTCAACTAATCTTTTTTTTTGTCGACATACGGGTTCATCGTAAGGATGATTTTGTTTGATACTGTATAGTAGATATACCCATATTTGGATATCTGCTTGATATGTTGTAGACAATAGAATTGTCTATCTGTCTTTCTGTGTATCTTTATGTACGCCTATAAATCGTGTTCGGATGCTTGGTGGATCGTAAAATTACGTATGGTAAACATGAGCCAATACACCAATCATTTCTAAAACTCCTCACCGTACTTTTCATACAGTAGAAGGATGGATATAGGGAAAAACTTCTCAAAATACATGCTAAAATAGGCGAAATATAAAAATTATCCTAGAAGGACGATCAACGCATATGTTGCGCTTCTCATTGTGAGACACAAAATTCGCGAATCTATAAGGGGTCTCCGAAAATCACATTTTAAGGGCCTTAAATTAACAGTGTGTGTGATATTCCCAGAAAACTAACTTCGTTCTGATAAACTTATGAAGGAATGACAAACCGCTAACCATTGCAACAGTAGCTCAATTGATGTCTGGTATTAATATATAACACCGTTCTAAGAACGGGTACTTCTGCTAGTATCTTATATATAAAAGTGAATGTCTGTATGTATGTATGTATGTATGTATGTATGTATGTATGTATGTGGGTGGGTGGGTGGGTGGGCGGGTGGGTGGGTTGGTTCCGTATACAAATATACACCGTTCCACCAATCTCAACCAAATTTTGCATACACATAGTTTAGGACCCAGAAGGAACCGCTGGCTACATGCATTTTCGATAGTCTTTCTCATTCTTCTGATTTCGGCCCTTTTGCACTCGAGCAAAGGCTAATAAATTCACAAAATATACTCATGAAGGAATGGCAAGGCAGATAGTCCATGGCAACAGAGCTCAAGTCGAGGCACGGTCGTCTGGATGCCAGTTGCGCTCTGCACTACCGGTATAGAAAATGAGGAGCTTTACTTGAAATCCCGTTAGTTACTCAACTGCTCACACAACACTGTCAACCGAGTATAGCATAACAAAGACTTGACACTAACTACTAGATACAGTATTTGTCAATTACCACTCACTCACTTACTCACACATTCATCACGAAATCTCAGAAACCACCCAACGGATTGGGATGAAATTTGCTATGCAGCTTCCTCAAGGGCCGCAAACGCCCACTAAGAAAGGATTTTTGGATATTAACGTTCTAAAGAGGTGTTAAGGCGGTAGACCTACATTTCATTGAATAGCAATATCTCCCGATTGGTTTCATTGGGGGATGTGATACTCGGCATATAAACTCATCATTAAAAATAAGAAGACATGTGTCTGAGGGGTTTTCGATGTGGTGTATATTATGAGGTGAAAGGGGTGAAAAGTGGGGTTGAAAGATACCTAATGGAGCCTGCACCTCTTAAACGACATAGGCGGGAGTTTGAAACTCAGCGGAAAATAATCAGATAAAAAATAAGTAAATAGGTGTTTGACCGTTTTTTTCATAAATCCAACTTAAGGGGCCCAGGGGGCGGGGTGAAATTCTGGGGGGGGGGGGGACAGGAAAGAAAGTGTCCTAACCGATTGACTCACTCGCTCTTCAAACTCAGGGGGAAAAACTGCTTAAAAATAAGTAAATATGTGTTCGACAGTTTTTTTGATAAATCAAATTTAAGGGGTTCACCGGGAGGGGTGAAATTCTGAAGAAAAAATGAAAGAATATGTCCTGACTCACTCACTCACTCACTCATCATCGCCCAGCCAAAAATATTGAAGTTGGAAATATGGCAATTTCGGGATATGTTCGTTGTATGTCAAAACCATACAATAAGGGAGGATTTTTGAATATTCTTTTCTAAAGGGGTCTTAAGGGGGTTCAACCTGCATTTCATTGAATAACAATATCTCACGAGTGGTTTCATTTGTGGATGTGATACACGGCATATAAACTAATCATAAATAATAAGCAGACTGTGTCTAAGGGTTTTTCGATGTGGTGTAATATTATGAGGTGAAAGGGGTGAAAAGTGGGGGTTGAAGGATTCCTAACGAAGCGTGTAGGTCTATCTCTTAAACGACATAGGCGAGAAATTTGAAACTCAGCGAAAAAAGTCGGCTTAAAAAATAAGTAAATCGGTGTTCCACCGTTTTTTCATTAATTAATTTAAGGGGCCAATGGGGTGGGGTGAAATTCTGGGAGAAAACAAGGAGAGAAAGTGTCCTAACTGACTGACTAACTCACTCACTCATCAAACTCAGGGGAAAGAGACAGCTTAAAAATAAGTTAATAGGTGTTCAAGCGTTTTTTCATCAATCCAATTTAAGGGGCCCATGGTGGAGGGGTGAAATTCTGGTAAAAATAATTGAAAGAAAATATCCTGTCTGACTCACTCATCACGCCCAGCGAAAACTATTAAAGTTAGAAACAAGAAATTTCGGGAATATGTTCGCTGTGTGTCGAAAACGTCAACTAAGGAATGATTTTTGTTTATTCGGGTTTTAAAGAGGGGTAAAGGGGGTATACGTGCATTTCATTGAATAACGATATCTCATGAGTTGTTTCTTTGGGGATGTGATATTCGGTATATAAACTTATCATTAAAATAAGCAGGCATATCTCTAAGGGTTTATCGATGTGGTGTATATTATGAGGTGAAAGGGGTGAAAATTGGGGGTTGAGGGATTCTCAACGGTGCGTGTATCTCTTAAACGACTTAGGCGAGAAGTATGAAATTCGGCGAAAAAAACAGCTTAAAATATAAGTAAATAGGTGTTCGACCGGTTTTTCATAAATCCAATTTAAGGGGTTCATGAGAGGGGTGAAATTCTGAAAAATAATTGAAAGAAAATGTCCTGACTTACTCACTCACTCATCATCGCCCAGCCAAAATTATTGAAGTTAGAAACATGACATTTTGGGGCTATGTTCGTTGTATGTCGAAAACGTCCACTAAGGAAGGAATTTTGGATATTCAGGTTCTAAAGGGGTGTTAAGCGGGTAGACTTGCATTTGATTGAAAAACAATATCTCCCGATTGGTTTCCTTTGGGATGGGATACTCGGCATTTAAACTCATCATTAAGAATAAGCAGACATATGTCTAAGGGTTTATCGATATGGTGTATATTATGAGGTGAAAGGGGAGAAAATTGGGGGTTGAAGGATTTTTAACGGAGCATGTACTGTATCTCTTAATCAACATAGGCGATAAGTTTGAAATTCAGCGGAAAAAGCAGCTTAAAAAATAAGTAAATAGGTGTTCGACCATTTCTTCCTAAATCCAATTTACGGGGCCCATGGGGAGGGGTGAAATTCGGGGGAGGGGGGAAACAGGAAAGAAAGTGTCCTAACTGATTGACTCACTTACTCACTCATGAAACTCAGGGGGAAAAACAGCTTCAAATAAGTAAATGGGTGTTCGACCGTTTGTTTTTTCATAAATCCAATTTAAGGGGTTCATGGGGAGGGGTGAAATTCTCAAAAATAAATGAAAGAAAATGTCCTGACTCACTCATCATCGCCCAGCCAAAATTATTGAAGTTAGAAACATGAAATTTTGGGGATATGTTCGTTGTATGTCGAAAACGTCCACTAAGGAAAGAGTTTTAGATATTCAGGTTCTAAAGAGGTGTTAAGGGGGTAAACGTGCATTTCATTGAATAACAATATCTCACGAGTGGTTTCATTTGGGGATGTGATACTTGGCTTATATAGACCTACTAATCATTAAGCTGACACATGTCTAATGTTTTTTCGATGTGGTGTATATTATGAGGTGAAAGGGATGAAAAGTGGGGGTTGAAAGATTCCTAACGGAGCGTGTATCTCTTAAACGACCTAGGCGAGAAGTTTGATTTTTTCCGAGTTTCAATCAACTTAAAAATAAATATATGAATAAATAATTAAAATAAGTAGGTGTTCGACCGTCTTTTTCGTAAATCCAATTTAATGGGCCTGTGGGGAGGGGTGAAATTCTGGAAGAAAAACGCCCACTAAGGAAGGATTTTTTGATGTTCACTCTCATCGACCAACCAAAACTATTACAGTTAGAAGAAGGGGACATGTTTGTTGTGTGTCGAAAAAGTCTACTAAGGATGGATTTTTGGATATTCAGGTTCTAAAGGGGTGTTAACGGGGTTGAACCTGCATTTCATTGAATAACAACATGACACGACTATGACGCGAGTGAAGCGAGGCTAAAAATGAGATGGTGTGTGTCTGTGTATTACTCAATCACGCAAGAACCACTGGTCCGATTTACATGAATTTTACATGGAAGTAGCTGATTTAACTGGTTAACATATAGGCTACTTTTGATTTCAATACTTTGCACTATTTAAAGATGGCGACCATTTTAGTGACTTCACTACTCCCTTTGGTTTCAAACTTTCATATTTCCATTTCAAATAAAAGGTGAACGCTAAGAAATAGCACACTTTTGATGGCATATACGAGGTTTAAAATTACATATTCTATCCGAAAGGTATCTCCAACGGTTAGCGAGTAAAACCTAAATTTGTGCTATAAAACACGGTCAACGCTGAACGGTGTAGTTGGACAAAATGTTCCATCCTTAATCTCCCTCTGCGCAGCACCTTGCATATCCCCTGTTTTAACTGTCACCTTCACTTTTAATTTATGACGCGTAGCGAAGCACGGGTACTTCAGCTAGTATAAGCGCTGTGCACTGTATAACCCAAATAAGTCGTCGTGATATTAATTAGTACGGAATTTCATAACCTTGCTCCAAACGCTTAAAGGGGTCTAGTGATGGCAACTGAGAGGTCTCCGTAAATACGGAGTGTGCCTCACGATCACTGAGAGAGAGAAGGAGATTGCAATTTAGATCAAGTTCCGTAAGTTAATAACTGATGAAATAAATATATTAGTCATCAATTATTTAAAAATATTCTCAAACAAGAAATCCTTGAAATAGGAAATGCTGGTTTTATTGATATTTATATGACTAAAATTATCTAGATAACTTGTTTGGCAAAATACTTTGACGTGAAATAATAATGATCCCAATGGTGATTTAGTTTTTGTGTCAGTCTGTGAATTTGTTCCTGTTGGTACGATCATTTAAATTGAAACACCAAGTGAACATTCATTGATGTGATATATTAATCATAAATTATTTAAAACTATTCTCAAACAAGAAATCCTTGAAATATGAAGTACGGGATTTCATAACCTTGCTCCAAACGCTTAAAGGGGTCTAGTGAAGGCAACTGAGTGATTATGAAATATGTCTTTACCACCTATGAACTCCCTCAGCGTTATTTATTTGTGAATGGGTTGAAACAACAATTTTACCAGGATTTTGAATAATATTGATTGAAACTCTCAACAAATAAGGAATGGTCATTGAATGAAGGACAGAGGTGAGAGAGGACGAAAATACTAGGCGGGTAATAGTGGGAGAGAGATCATTGGCCGAAGTCGTCAGATTTCTTAAGAGCGTTAAGAATCCCTCAGTATGCCTTCCATCGGTAGAGAAATAAAGCCGGCGGGCCCATGCCATAGATTTTTGGCATGAAAAAGAACCTTCCACTGACTACAATTGTGTGAAACTAAATTTGTAGGTTATGTTTGATTATCACCCTATTAGTTGCAACGTTCACCACTAGGTACCAGTTGTGGTGGCATATAGTGGTCAAGTTCACAGCTAGGAGTCATTGACGGTAGCATTTGGTAGCAAAAGTAGGAACTACTTGAAATTGCAGCCCTTACCTGAATTACAGATAACACACACTAAAACAGCCATCACAACTAACACTGGTTTTCAGACAGATTCTACACGCACCCAAAATACATGGGTCTACATGACCGTGTTGTCGCAGCTCTTAAACTGAGGAACCAATCAGAGATCAGCCATCAACCTGTATCATAATGGAGTTATTTGAACGTGGACTAGTATCTGCTTGCCAGTGGCGGATAATACAACATGTATTCACCACACATTTACAACAGATCCACAAAATAATTTACCACGCTATTAAGTAATAGTTACACGATTTTGGGTAATCGAAATCTTCCTGCCCCTACTCCAGTTAAAATAATGTCTTTACTTGTTATTACATTTTTCAATATTCCAACGTTGCACCTTTTAGCAATAACATTACACTAACAGGTTTCCCTAAAGTGAATGCGAATACGTCGTGGTCTAGTGGTAAGTATAGTAGTTTTCTGCACCGATGACTTGGCTTCAATTCCCTGCTCTGCCATTGAGGATTTTAATCACGGTATGAAGATTGGAACGGCGTACTCTCAACCTCATGAGGAGAATTGATGACAGATATAGAACTTAATACCAACCTCGTCCGTCCTAGAAGTTGTATTCTTTTTATCCCTCTAGCAGGCCTACTCATAGCAAAATCCTGACATTGTACTTACCATGGTCACCTCGATCTCAATTGTATGTACAATCATCTCAAAAAAATATTTCATTCACACATGGAGCTGGTCCACGATAGAGCAAGGTCTTAAATAAAACAAATCGAAACAATAGGAAGAATTATTTATTGAAGTTGGTATGTAAACTGAATTATTAAATTGATATCATTATTTTCTTTATCGCTTATCCTCCCAGCTCCGCTTCACCCACGGACTCTGTGGGGGATCATTCCTCTACCGTCGCAAGAACGGTTTCTCTTTCTCTCTCCCTCTCTCTCTCTATATATAGTTATCGACTTTTCCAATAGTCGATAAAAATATATAGGTATATTACAATCTCGTGTATGTACAGGGTATTTCATATAAAATAAGAGCGCCAAGCGGCGGCTTTGTTAACCGCAGCAGCGGTCACCTTGGCCGTGCTTGTGGCGCGCCAAGGCCCCCTGCTTTAAGCGTGTGTACAATCCTATATGATGCAGCGGCCTTGCTAGCGTGTGATCAATGCTGAAATCTTACTTTAGTTAGTTAGTTAGTTATTTTTGATGAAACTGAAACCCCTAATTGAGCTAATTTTGTGAGTGATTTATTCGGAGACCGTTCAAGATTCTCGCCAATGTCATCTAGCTCATCCTCTGTTAAAACTGTTCGTGTGCGGGCATGTTTTTTTTATTGAGCACCGAGCCAGTAGTGTCAAACTTATTTGCAATTACGTGAATCTGTGCTAGTGAAGGTGGCACTTCATCAGGAAATTGCTGAACAAATGCATCAC
The DNA here is from genome assembly GCA_946902985.2 of Meconema thalassinum. Taxonomy (NCBI): domain Eukaryota; kingdom Metazoa; phylum Arthropoda; class Insecta; order Orthoptera; family Tettigoniidae; genus Meconema; species Meconema thalassinum. The sequence continues at coordinate 1,943,933,427 of OX336388.2, read as the reverse complement.
GTACCCGCCGAGCCGACTCGTACTTAAAATAAATTTTACATAAAAAATACGATGTTGCAATGATAACTGTCTCACCATGTTAGCACTTGAGGTTTAGACTGGCGACTGAGCACCTGCACGCTTATTGCAAGGTCAAGTTTGGTAATGTCAATCTGTTATTTTTATACAGTCCATCGGAACTAAAAAACAAAAACAAAAAACCAGCCCTTGTATGTACTATGCGCGCGCTTTCAATACTACAGCTGAGGCCGTGGCGCACCACAAGCTCGGCCAAGGTGACCGCAGCTGCGGTTAACAAAGCCGCCGCTTGGCGCTCTTATTTTATATGAAAGACCCTGTAGTTGTACCATGTGCAAGATGGACCTTGATCTCCATTCGCGGTCAATGCATGTGAGCTTTATATATGTGGGATTCGAACCCATGCTGTCCCAAAGCCAGTGAGGTGCAGGCTAGCGCGTTAGAGCTCTCATCCCCCGTACCCAGTGGTATCGTTATGACATTGATAAATAAGCTGATGTGGTGTACTCGTGATATTGCCAACGTGTATTAGGAGAAGGATTTGGTAACTAACTCCAGGACAGGAAAGCCAGTAGTCAGTCAGCAACAGGATGCTCTGACATGCAACCTGCTGTTTGTGTCGTATCACCTTCTGGCGTAGTGGCCGTCACTCGGAGGCCAGGGTTCAATTCTCGGCTCTGCCAAGAGGGCTGGAACGGTGTTTGCTCAGCGTCGTGAAACAGAACTGAGAAGAGGTGTTTGGTGTTCGAATCCCATCTCAGCAATGCTATAAGTTAATTACCAAGGTGTTCCGCTTCTAGTCCAGGTGGATGGATAATTAAGGTCTCAGCTGCCTGCTGCCAAAATCCTAAATCCAATTGCAAATAGGCTACACTCCTACACACACTAGTACATCCATAGCAATGACACAGGCTATCAAGCAAATTACACACACACTCAGGTACACGGGGCTACATGACAAAGATATCGTAAAGTTCCTAAATAAATTTACCACAGAAGGGGGCGTGACGGCGCAGTGGCCAAGCTGGCTTGCCTCTCACTAAGTGCGTGATATTCGCCGATCCGTGTTGCGCAGCGTCGACAGGCTTGTTGCAGAACAAGATACAATCGCTTGTATGTAGTTCTACCATGCGTAACATAGATCTTGATCTCTCATACTTGTAGGCCTACTAGAGGAGTTGGTCCGAAATTACCAGACCGAGCCTCTTGCTACAACACCACGAGGTGAATTGTACATGTTGCTATGTCTGTGCTTACACTGACAGCTGAGTGTCGGCCACGATCCCTGATATTCTTATGTCTGATTAGCAGATAATAAATTGGGGAATACAGCCGAACTTGACTTAATTAACTTAATTCGTTGTGGGGTTTGAAGCCATTTTTTCCAGTGTTGCCTTAGTAAACAAGAGTTTAATGCTTTTCAGTCGGTCAACACGAATGTGCCGAAAATAGCTGGGTTATGCCCTAATCCTGAAATAAATTACATGAGATTAATAAATACACTAGTATGACCAGTTTCGATTGTCAAGCGGTCATCTTCACATCCATGATCCTTAGGCTATAAAATCTATGTTTGAAAATACAGGTGAAAATATTTACAATATGTACAATTATTTAGTTGCAGTATTGGTACTGCAACTGTCGGTGTATGCTAAATGCAGTATATATGATGTTAGGTGAAATGTTAAATGGTGATAGATATCCGGAGTTTGAAATATGGAGTGATTATATGGTTGTAAAAATCAACTATGGTTAAACTGTAATCCTATTACAGGCTAATACTTATCTGGTTGACTTCCTTGCTAGAGCTACGCGCAGTTTTCGTGTTCACTGCAACTCCAGGTGTGGTCGAACACTCTAAACTCTTGTTAACTTAATTCGTTTAATTCATGTTGGAACATAGGGCGTCCACATGCGTACAATCTATAATTTACAATATTAACAATAGAAAACTCGAAGTTTGACCCCTAAAAACAATCATCACTGCAATAAAAAACAAGTAGTTCCGCGAAGAACTATACAGCCTATTTTCATATATCATACTTATGTTAATTGCCACTTTCAACATACAAAATATCAGTTTGATTACTGTAATGCATTCGTAGATATTGAGAACTGACTAAATATTTCGGATGGTCCTCATGTTGGATTTTATATATGTAGGTCCTAGAGTTATGTACTGTTACATGAAGATTATTGTGTACGTGTAGCATTCAAACTACAATCGCATGATTGGGACACAAGGAGTAAAAACGAGATTTTAAAATTTCGCACAGCTGCCGTCTTGTGGCCATGTAAATAATTGAACGAAGATAGATGTTGGTGTATTACAATGTGTATAAACATATACAGTACCAAGTTTCATTGCGTTTGGTGATTAAATCGCGAGAAACGTCTATTTAAAAGTCGCAACTTCGCTTGGCCACCATGTTGGTTTTGTTGTTACCAGTTTTTCAAAGGTCACATCGGTGAACTTCTAGTAGTTCCCTTTATCACTGTACAACATTCCAGGGTGATATCGGTAATAGTTTCGGAGATATTGAATGCAACGTCGGGTCGTCCGGAATAGTGCTATGAATATGTTTTTAACAGTTCGAACTGTAGCCATATTGAATTTTTGAAAACAATTGAACAACAGTAGATGCCTATACCGGCATACTGAGCTCTTAATAAAGATTCGTGATTTTAAAATTTCGCACGGTCTCCACCTTGCATTTCTCACAAAATTGATTTAAATTAAGCGTCTGTATGTTAAATATTCAGCCTTGCATGACGAGATTCCGTATCACTCCGCTCGGGAAAATCCATTCAAATACTGAAATTTCCCTTAGCTACCTTGTTGGTTTTGTGCTCATCAGGTCATTGAAAGTCACATAGAAGAACTTATTTAAAAACCTCTATCATCGTACAAAATTTCAGTTTCATTGCTGTATTAAATTCGTACATACGGAGAACCAGTGAAATATTTCTCATGACTGCCATTTTGGAATGTTTCATATGCAGGTCATAGAGCTATGCACCCGAAGATAAAGGTTATTACAGTGGTTAATAATACAAACTTTCACTTCGTTTGCTTGATTAGTACACACGAAATGAAAAACAAATAGCACAGGCTTTTTGTTGAATTTCTCGAAACAATTGAATTAAATTCGATGCCTGTGTATTTAAGTCTTGTATACATATTTATCGTGCTAAGTTTCACTGTGCTGCGAGAAAAGTTTACTGAAATAATTAAAATTCGCATGACCACCATGTAGGTTTTGTGCTTAATAAGTTTTTGAAGGTGACACAAAAGAACGTATCTTATTATTTTCCATGGACATTCTAAATTTCAGGTTGATAAAGTAAATAGTTTCGTAAATATTGAATCCGATGTCGGACAACGTAGTACTAATTCCTTACTAGATTTGATTGAAATCACTCCAGCCGTTGAGGTTCTATTAGGACACACACATACATATGCAAACACATACATACGCACGCAGAGACACGAACGGACAAAAGGTGATCTCATACGTCTCTGCATTTCACAAGATGAAAATAGCCCAAACATATATATATATATATTTTACCAACTCCGCCACTGCCGGTCCCAAGCCCGGGGCCTCATCTCGTAAGTGATGAGGAAGGAGGAGGGGGAGGAGTAACACCTCGTTAAAAAAACCTGGGTCCATCTGGCTCCGGATGGTAGCACCCTGTAAGGGCCCCTGCCTAGGGTTACTAGGTGAAAATTGCTCAACGGTCCTGATAGCGGAAGAGGAATCTAAAGATTCCCAACGATGGATGGAGCGGAAGAGCCAGGTGGTTTCCCCACCAATAAAGAACTCTAAATCCAAAAGCGTTTGTTCCCAGATTGGGCGGCTTATGGTCAGCGTCTCTTCACCAAGTGGTGCGGCTGCAAACATGCTCCCCGAGCTATATTACTCCATTTAATTGGGCATGCAAAATAATTTGAAGATGGAATGTTTGGTGCATGGAGCATTCTGGGAGGGGGGAAGGGGAATTAGAAACCATAGAAATTCAACTAACAATCCCTGGTTCTAAGAAACCTAGCGGATAACCACTAGACCCCATTTCTTACAAGTAACCATGGCGCGTGCAAATAATAACATTATTACCCCAGGTGGTAACCAATCCACCCGTCAACTGACGGCACCCAGGCGTTCGGACTCTGGGGGACCCGGGCAACCACGGCCACAGAGAAAATCGGAGTTCTCTGGCAAACTTCCACATAAGACACCAACATACGTAGGCACTCTAAACATCAACACTCTCATACAGCCTGGAAAGTTGCACAATCTAGTGATACAACTCGATATACAGAAGCTTCTAATCCTCGCGCTGCAGGAGACACGTATCACAGATGAAGACACCATGGACTACGGCAAAAAAATTCTGGTCGACCCTTGACACAGTGATGTCCAAAGTCCACAGGGATGACGTCAAACTCCTCATGGGCGACTTCAATGCACAGATCGGTAGAGAAAAGGTGTACAGGAAAACAGTCGGAAACTATCCTGCACATAAATTCACAAATAAAAATGGCACACGACTCATAGAACTCTGCCAGCAGAATAACCTCAAGATCATGTCAACATCTCTTAGAAAACACCCTAGAAAACAGAAAACCTGGCGTTCTCCAGTCCAGCAGTTAGGTGAGTACCAAATCGACCATGTGGCAATCTCATATCCAGTACAGAAGGAGATTCATGATGTACAGGTACGTAGAGGAGCCAACATTGACTCTGACCATTACCTAACCCGCGTCAAGGTCAAGTTCACCCCAAAGAGAACTTTCTGTAAGAAAACCCCCTACCAAAATTTGACACAAAAACGATCGCAGACTCTGGAGTGAAGGAAGCCTGGGAAAAAGAACATGCCAATGACTGGCAAAATTTCCACCGAAAAATCATAGAAACAGCACAAGCTCTCATTCCTTTGAAGAAGAATTCCAAACATCCTTGGTGGGATGTTGATTGTGAGAATGCACTCATTACCAGGAAATTGGTATATCAGAAATACAACAGTAAAAAATCCCCAGAAAATGTACAGACTTTCCATGAAACACGAAAAGCAACCGCAAAAATTATCAGACAATCCAAGAGGAGATACCTGAAGGAACAGTTGGACTCCATTGAGGACAACTTCCGTAACAACAACGTAAGGGACTTCTACAGAACGTTTGCAGGACACATCAGAGGGTACACACCACCAAACCTTTGCTTCAGAAAATGTGATGGAAAATTAGCACTAACGAATAAGGAGAATTGCAAGGTGATGGCACAATACTTCTCTGATCTTCTCAACTGTCCAGAACTAATAGAGAGATTCTCAGAGGAAGAACCTACAGTCAAGAACGCAGACTCATTACCTCCGACACAAGAGGAAGTTCACAGGCACATCATCTAACTTAAGAACAACGGAACATCTGGTGAAGACGGTATAGTGGCCGAACTACTGAAAAACCTAGGGCCACACTCACTTAGGGAACTCACACAGATTATCACTGACATCTGGACATCAGAAAAGCTACCAGATGAGTGGAAATGTGCATTGATCCACCCATTACACAAAAAAGGCGACCGCTCTGACGTAAACAATTACAGAGGCATTTCACTATTACAAGTTACGTACAAGATCCTCTCAGCGTGCCTACTCCAAAGGGCTCGGGACCAGCTGGAACACAAGATTGGCGAGTACCAGGCGGGATTTCGTCCTGGTCGCTCCTGCGTGGAACAAATCTTCAACCTAAAAATTATATTGAAAGTCAAAGCTCTCAGGAATACTCCAGTTATATGTACCTTCGTTGACTTCAAGAAGGCATATGACTCCATTGACGGTCAGTCAATGTTCAACATCTTACACGAGCAAGGTTTGGATAGCAAGACCTTGCGATTGATCAAACAGACACTGACAGACACGACATCAAAAGTGAAATTCATGGGGGAAATCTCAGAACCATTTCAGATCAATACAGGTTTTCGCCAAGGTGACGGGCTCTCTCCGCTCCTCTTCAACCTAGTGCTGAACAAAGTTATCAAGGAATGGGAGAAAGAGCTGAGACTTCAAGGTTACTGGAGGCCAGTGCGACTAGGACGACCAAAGGACGAACTGGAGGTTGGATGTCTAGCCTTCGCGGATGATCTGGCTCTACTCTCAGATAACGAAACCACATCAATCAGACAGATAGAAGTACTCCAAGAGTGCGCCGAAAAAGTAGGACTACAGATCTCGTTCCAAAAGACAGAGTTTTTCTGTACGAAATTCGACATACAGAATTTAAACACGAAATATGGCAAGATCAATAGAGTCGCCCACTTTAAATACCTAGGTGAAGTGCTTGAACTGACGGGAAAAGAGAAAATCGCGCAGAACACTAGGTTAATGAAAATGAAGAGAGCCTTATACAAGACACAGAGTGTCAACAACAAAAAATGTCTGTCCACATTCACTAAACTTCGTCATTACAACACGGTTATTAAACCTGAGGTGCTTTATGCTAGTGAGACATTGACCTTACACACTAAGGGCGACTTGGAAAAAATCCTCTCAGAGGAAAGAAAAATAATAAGGAGAATAATTGGACCAAAGCACACAGATGAAGGATACAGACTTCACTCCAGAGACACCACAGAGAAATTGTCCAAACCTCGCAGCAGACATCAGAAAGAGGCGACTAAAATTTTACGGCCTCATCAGCAGACTCCCACAAACCAGACTCACCAACAAAATTCTTAGATACATACAGCGGCTCAAGATTACTACACCCTGGATGATGCAAGTCAAAATTGATCTAGTAAAAGCACAGGTCGACCCAGAAGACGTCATAGACAAAAGCGTATTTAGACACAAAGTATACAAGTGGGAAGTGTTGTCAGAGAGAGCTGCACCTACAGCCCGAAGACCAAAGTGGACCGAAGAAAGGAAGAGGGCCTTTAGTGCACGAATGAAAGAGTACTGGAAAGACAGGAAGAACAAAAAGTCATGATTGCTTCGCGTGGTCTAATAGGCCTGTAACGTGTAAAATAAATAAAATAAATAAATATTTTACCTTCTAATTGGTGTTTGCTTTTGTATGTTAATTTCTCTGTATGGTAAACACCAGAATAAAAGCCAGTGAATTAAAAAGAGAAAAAAAATAAGTTTCTGTGTGAACTTGGCGTGAAAAAATAAGGGTTGAGCATTTTAGAGTCCTCGATTCTTGGATGTAACGGGTAATCTCGAGAACCACTGGATGGATTTTGATACGGTTTTCACCACTCTGTAAATGATTACTCGAGGAAGGTTTCTGTAGAAAATCATTCATATATAACCAAAGGAAGCCGAGCAGTAACGATTTTAGTGACTCGAGTCGAAGAAAATCCTGCCGTTCGTGCACCTTTTAAGCTTACGCTAGGTAAACCGTTAAAAATATCAATATACTATGGGTGTAAGAATTGTTCAGCATGAAAAGTTCTACGAAAACGTCCGCGACAGTATATCTCTCTGAAATACATCGCCCACTGTAAGTACATTTACGTTTTCATTTCTTCCAACAATCTCCATTCAGTGAAAATTTAAATCACTAGCTTCGAAGTGAGATTACGAGCTAGCGAGTGAGCCTATCACCCCAGATTCGGCTAGAATCAAACTGTCGAGTCGTGTCAAGTTAGGACTTCAGAGAAGAGTATATTATCTGCTTGGAGTTTCGCTGTTCACCTCAGCTTTTCTGAATTGCGTCTGGCACCTGCCATCCGTGCACCTTTTAGGCTTAAGCTGGAGTAAACCGTCAAATATACCAGGTGAGGTCGGAGTGGCTTGCTAGTTGTACATATTTTTATGGACTACAGAAGAGGGAAAAAACTAAGGGATGACAAGTTTCGCTCGTCAAGTGAGCATCATCAGATCCAAATATAGCCTACAAGACAAAATAGCTCTATAACACACTTCCAAGCCTACAATGGCACCCACAATCAGTATCTGCCCTCCAAAACAGTCCGTCAGAAATGTAGATAGTGTGGCAACTATTACTGACAAATACGTAAGCATTAAGCATCCGAAAAATGAACTAATTATATACTGTATTTAAAATATTGCAAGACTCAGAAATGACGAACTCATCAACAAACCTTCTCCCTCCACCAACTAATATATGAAGGTGTGATACACCCCATTTTGTACATAAAAGCGTGTTATTTTGTAATATATTGTTTCTTTCAGGTTAGTGTATGTAAATACTTGTTTTTCCCGCCTAATATAATTGGGCACACTTTGTGTTGACCGACTGGAGAGCTTTCTTTAATAAAATGATACACTTAAGCAATAGGCCCCAATTGGAACTATATTGTGGCAATATATCAATAAAGCTATATCAAAGCTATCAAATGCAATGTATCCAAGTACACAAGGCTGAAGATCAAAATGTCTCAAATCTCTAAATGAATTACAATAAAAACAACAAAAGCTAATAAAACCACAAATGAATCGGTCGGAGCTGGCCGTTGTTTTAAAGAATTAATATTCTGGGCCTTGGAACGGTGTTGGAAACAATTAAGTCAGCCTTCTGTTTAAGCCAGAAACCACTGCTACATGTAGTGCGATCAGAGGAGAAGAGCATTAAGTCAATGACTTCCTCCCTTTCAGCACCGTATTCCGTACTTAATGTTGGCCGCACTGCAAGATTCCCGCGTGTTATAGTGGTATTCTGAATTACATTTGTACAGGGTTTGGGTGGTTTTTATGTTACAAATCCATTTTAAAATAAAATATAATGTGAAATATTCATTCTGGGTGGCTTTATGCCGTACTAAACTGACCACGGAGCTGACATACATTAAATCACATTTGCAAAATTGATTAGATAAACAAGAGTTTAGTGCTTTTCAGTCGGTCAACACGAATGTACCCAAAAGAGATGGGTTATCCTGAAATAAATTACATGAGATTAATAAAACTCTTGTTTACTAAGGCAACACTGAAAATATGGCTTCAAACACCACAATGTTGATTAGATAAAGATGTTCATTAAATTAAAATTGATATTCCGATAACACAAATATAACCTGAATAGTTGATTCACAACATAGATGACTACTATAGTTTTTTTGTTAAGTTTTGTTCTGTCAATGACGTTTTATCTGTCTCCTGAAGAGTAGTGAAAACTGACTTATGCTTTTCAGTTCCGGCCGATTCAATTGTTCATTATTGTTAGTTTAGCACTCAGTTCCCAACTTGTGAAACAAGCTGTTCCGCTGGGTTAACGGTCCATGTGTTCAAAAAGTATGGTCTCACGATGACTGAGTGGGCGTCTTCTTCACACACTGATGACAAATTATTATCAGAAAATGGACTTCTATTGTTTGAACTCTGATAACATCAATGGATTAAGCTTGATGATACTTGATGAGCTCACTTTGTGTAGCGTACTGAAAGTGTGAAAGTGAAATGCTAGCGTTGAGCTATGTGGTGCGGTTATCAGATCGTACGGAGGAATACGTCTAGCGAGGTGTGCTGTATTATGCGAATGATGAGGGATGAGATGTTTATACACCAGCAGCCGCAGATGACTACAAAACCCTCTTACATGCAGCGTATACACCAATCCATATTGTTATTTGTTGTTCTGTAAGTTAGGGGCTTGGTGCTCATTTCAGCCCCAGGTACTTGGTTGTGAGTATGGAATTTGCCTGATAACCTGTGATAATTTCACCACATTCTGTAAGTGTTTGTATTTGTAATTGAGGCTTGGATTGGGAAGGAGACGGTCGTGGTCTTAAGTTGGGAATTATCTCGACATTTGCCTGTGATAGAAATGGAAGACCACTAAAACCCACTTTTCGGTTGACTGAGGTGGTAATCGAACCCACCTCTACTCAATTTTGCCTCAAGGGGATGAGTGTATCCCGTTCCAAAACCCAGTCTAGAATAAAATTCCTCGGCAGAGCTGGGATTCGAACTCTGGGATGACAACCAAGAATGCTAGCCACTACATATACACCACGTGGTGATCTATACGAATTAATGTTTAATGTTGAAGTTTGGTAAGAGAATAGGAATACTGATGTGTTATTATACTCAAATGTTATGGAAATAAATCTCTTCATGTTAGCGTTGAAACGTTGAAATCGATATCCAAATTCCTGATGTGTATTAACAGAAACCTGTATTTTGTAATAATTTTGTTAACAAATATTTTACATGTCACCCAGCTGTCTAACTAGGGCTGTTCCAGCCGAGCAACTCGCTCGTGAGCAGCAGAGTACTCGCCGCCTTTCGTGAGTAAACCTGCAACATGCAATACAGCTCTGCTGTGCGGGGCTGCCGTCACTTCGCGGTGGATACATCAAGACTGGCAGGAACGCATAGACTTGTGCTATGACCTTCGCCCAGTGACGTATTGGCTCTCACCCCCAGTCCCTCTCCAACCGTGCTCAGAGCATTACTGCTGAGTACTCGCGTGTACGCATACTCAAACTCATGGATTTGGAACAGCCTGACTAGGACGTCCATCCGTCCGTCTATCCATCCATCCTACCTGAGCCTTAACGTTGAGATTAGGTAACTCCAAATCCTTGAGCACCGAGTCGTTTGAGAATTATTAAGATCGTTTTAGACAGGCAAATATCGTGTAAGAGAGGAACCACGGTTTAAATGTAACTGGAAGCGATCCGGTTGTTTTACATAATGAACTCTACAGTAGCCTATTCAACCTCAACTCAGAATCCTACCTCTCCATCCGGAATATACACTACCTTTAAGGGGACATGGTCGTAATTTCAACGCAAAATATTTAATAAAGATTTGAATTTTAGAATTAGATTTTGATTACGAAAGATCCCTTTTATGATAAACATTAGATCAGACCTTGGTGCCAAAAACCAAGCAGATTAAAATACGGCTGGCTGCGTGGCTTACTGGTAACGTTCTTGCCTGCTATGTCCAAGGTTGCAGGATCGAATCCTGGCGCGGCCAGTTGTCTTTTGAGGGTTCGCAAATGCATTAGAGACGAATCAGTTGATTTACTGGCACGTTAAAGATCCACTTAGGGGGAAAATTCCGGCACCCAGCGTCTCTAAAAGCCGCAGTTGTTAAAAGGGACGTAAAACCAATAACATTATTATTATTATTATTAGATTAAAATATCTGTGTTCGACCAAAATACAAATACTAAACCTTTGTTTCTATGATCCTAGTGGATCTTCACCTTCATGGTGACTGCTTCTTAGTTTGTGAGATGAGAGGACTACACAACGCTTCATAATCCTCCAACCCTGGCTTCTAGATCAGCAGCTGCTAGGTCACGTGCGAGGCATCTTCACTGTTAACCTAAAGAGGCTGTCAACCCCAATCTAGTCCGTTTATAAATCATAATTCATAGCGAGGTCCAGGATTCAAACAAGGTACTGTCTCCTCAGGAAACTGAAGCATTACACCTAAACAGATTAGGCCTATTGCTGAGTTTGTGCTCATTACTAGAGCGGCAACTCGAACTATGGCCCAGAACGTCTGGTGCTATCGCCACCCACCGGGTAAGCGATGGAGAGCACTTGGAAGGCGGTAAAGAGTTGAAGTAGTTCCCTGTTGTCAAACTGTCGATTGTTTGAATAAAGCAGGCTGTGTTCATGTTACAAGTCTTATAAAGATTATCGTGTGGTAGCAGGTAGTGGAATGATAATAGTGCAATTTTTGACAACGCCGAATGAACTAGAAACTTATTGGTTTTTGATGAGGTAGCTATGATAGTCGTAACCTTTGCAATAGCAAATACCAGTGTATTCTGTAAAATGGAAACTAGAGGGGCAAATGCAAGCTTAGAACATCACATATTTTTTCGGAGCCACAGGTGAACTTGTCATACTAGTTACCCTACAAGCTAAATTGGAAATGAAATCGTAAGCAAATTAGGAAGTATTTTCCATTAAATGGTGGCACATATAGTCTAAGTCTCAGATTTTTACTCAAGTTCTGGAAATGAATTAGATGATTCTCATCCATTTCGGATTTCATAACTAGTCTATATATTTAAAACACTAAGGTGATTTTTGTTACCGCGAGATTGAGAGAATGACAGAACCGATTTACTTCGTAATGCATTCTAACGAGAGCTCTTGGCATGTAGATTTGCAGAGTGTCTTTAAAAGGAAAATATATGTTAGGGTATATTTTTAAATTATTAAAGAAAACATTAATATTTGCCGCTCCCGCGCTTGCGCACAAAGACTCTTTTCAACGAGGAAAATGGCGCTTGGTTCCCGCCGCGTCTAACTGAGATCTTTGTTTATGAGAATTAAACAGGGTCTCCAATATTGTTAATTATGTTCTTAGAATATACATTGAAATAGAATTATAAAATAAGCAAAGTATTGAGGGAGTTAAACTGCAGGTTGAGTGTGTATGGTGGTTAGGTACCTTGATATTGTTAACTCGAGCAGTTGTCTGGATGGCCACGCGGCTCGAGTTCCAGTCCAGTATTATTCGAATTACGCATGGTCGAGGTGGTTCGAATCCCACCTTTGACATATTTTTTTATTTCCGTTTTCTTCCTTCTTACGATTGATATTACATTGTCGAGCAGAGTGTCTTTAAAAGGAAAATATGTTAGGGTATATTTACAAATTATTAAAGAAAACATTAATATTTGCCGCTCACGCGCTTGCGCACAAAGACTCTTTTCAACGAGGGAAATGGCGCTTGCTTCCCGCCGCGTCTAACTGAGATCTTTGTTTATGAGAATTAAACAGGGTCTCCAATATTGTTAATTATGTTCTTAGAATATACATTGAAATAGAATTATAAAATAAGCAAAGTATTAAGGGAGTTAAACTGCAGGTTGAGTGTGTATGGTGGTTAGGTACCTTGATATTGCATCAAAAAGACACTTGTCTGGATGGCCGCGCGGCTATAGTTCCAGTCCAGTAGATTGTATTATGCATGGTCGAGTGGGTTCGAATCCCACTTCGGATATGGTTTTTTTAATTTCCGTTTTCATCCTTCTTACGATTGCTATTACATTGTCGAAACATATTTTACTTTTATAATTCGCGTCAAGTATCGGATTCTCCTTTGCCATCTATATATTTAAAACACAAGGCGTTTTCTTTTGTAAATCGCCAACAACTCCCCACTGGACCGATTTTCATGCCGCCCCGGAGGTCCTGGGTTCGATTCCCGGCTCTGCCACGAAATTTGAAAAGAGGTATGAGGACTGGAACGGGGTCTACTCTGCCTCGGGTGGCCCAAATGAGTAGAGGGGGTTCGAATCCCATCTCAGCCATCCTGGAAGTGGTTTTCTGTGGTTTCCCACTTCATCTTCGGGCAAATGCCGGGATGGTTCCCACTGTAAGGCCACGGTCGCCTCCTTCCCACTTCCTTGCCTAACCGTCCCACTCTTCCCATCCCTTCATCATGCCCCCTGTTCGCTTTGCAGGTGAGGCCGCCTGGGCGTAGTGCTGGTCACACATCCCAGTTGTATCCCTGACTCAGAGTCTCAAGCTCCAGGACACTGCCCTCAGAGGCGGTAGAGGTGCGATCTCTCGCTTAGTCCGAAGGAAAAGCCAACCCTGGAGGGTAAAACGATAGCGAAAATAGCCTTATTTTAATGTGCTATCACTATTGTTTTCTTTAATTCAACAATTATTAGTATTTAATTTCATGAAATTAACTTGCACATAATGTTATTCGCCCATATACAACAATTAGCTTATGCATTCTATCTACAATCCGCCAGCGATTTCATGTTGTTTGCTTTAAGTTATAGATACATATTTCTACATTCCACATCAATACATTTTATTACCGTTTTACCATTGCATTACAGCATGTGATCGAAAGAGCTAACTGAAAATCCACAGCCTGCCTCCAGTCTCCGACCGGGTCAGGAATGGAATGAATGAAGCCCCCAACTAGCGGCGAGGATATGAACTGTGCCGGCTGCCGAGGCCTGACGCACTCCTCTGGGGCAATGATTAAATGAATGACAGATGGAATGAAATGATAGTGGAGAGTGTTGCTGGAATGACATTTTGACAGGGAAAACCGGAGTACCCGGAGAAAAACCTGCTAACTGTTGTCCCCAATATCTGCAATCAGTTCCAGTAACAGATGGCAGTACTTCGCCAATATAGTTCCAATAACCGACAACAGACTGCAGCACCATTGCATCGATATATTTAATACATCAGACATGGCGTGTTTTCACGTGATAGTTATTTATGAGAATTATAAAGGAGGGGAATATTTTCTATGATGTTTCCACGATATGTATACTGAAATAGAGTTATAAAAGAAGGGAAATGTTGAAGAACATTAACTGACAGTTGAATGTGTACGTTATTTATGTACCTTAATATTGCAATTCCCTCCCAATGCTTCGGTGGTCAAGTTGGTAGCGTCCTAGACTAAAAGTTATAATTATGCAATGTCGATATACTCTTAAACTATTAAAGAAAAAAGTAGTTTACCAGGCACTCGCGCGTGTCCACAATTGCTTTCGCCATGAGAGACACTTGGGAAACATAATTCGTTTGAAGGGCTCCGACATCGTGGTCACTCAGCCCCGTGTACTTCGGTGTGTATGTTTAAAATTTTCTCTGTTGACCTGTGTTATTGCGATGGCTGCATTAAAGTGTGTATTTGTAATTAAGGAGGGGAATGGCAAGGAGACGGCCGAGGCCTAGGAACCGTCCCGGTATTTTCCTTGAGTGGAAGTGGGAAACTACGGAAAACCACATCCAAGATTGTTGAGGTGAGAATCGAACCTCCCTCTTCTTAGTTATACTTCAAGAGACTGAGTGTGCCCCGTTTTTGCCCTTAGACCAGAATTACAATTCTTGGCAGGGAAGGAAATGTAACCCGGGTCTCCGGGGCGATAGCCAAGAATAGGTGGGCTTCCATGTGTTAATACGATTTTGGACATGCACGGGTGATAGAATTCTAAAACTGCCTCCATTAGGGTGACTGCCGAAGTGAGTATTGAGTATAGGCCTATGCTCATTCCAGTAGTTGGCGAAGTGATTCTATGTTTCCCCTGCAAAATGTACTGCCATAACCTATAACAGGTGATGGATATTGCTTATTAAAGCAGTATCGTACTGTTTGTATCAAAATGAAGAGTTCATTCTGAGCTGCGTTTTCAAGCTATTACAAAAAAAAATCGCTGGCAGGAACAACTATAAGGATTTTATTGTAGGCGATCAGTCTCATCGCATTCTCCTCAGCTACCAACTTGAGTATGAAAGTGTCTGGACGGGTCATGTTGAACTTCATTGAATAAGACAATGATTATTTGTTTAGAGTACTGAGTCTAACTACGCTGTTGATTTCGGCAATGGAAGTATTATTTTACATTTAATATTTAGCGGCTCCGGGGATGCAGGACGCTATTGTGTTATCGAATAATACGAAGCCACATTTAAAATTCAATATAAATAGGCCATTTCAGGAACAATTCCAGATATTATGCAGTACAGTGTAAGGACCGTGACGATCAAATATAAACATTATTCTACATTGCATTTCTCTTGCGTAATATCTACGCGTGGTTACTTTCGTCTTTACTGTTGTGAGGGTAAAATTGATCTGCTGGAAAATAAAATATTTGACAGGCTGCAAGAATGTAATGATATTAATTTAAAAGTCATTGAACTTATATACAGTAGTTCAAACACATACATCAGCGTTAACAGATTAGATACTGAAGTTGAAAGCCAGCTACTTTATATCCCTACTATAGAATTCTTCAATTCCTTGGAATTAAGAGATTCGCCTCCACATACTCCGAACGTTTGAGCCATAGTTATGCTCCTTAGAAATCTGAACGTTTCCCAAGGACTCCTATATGGAAACATATTAATTGTAAGAAATATGTAAGAAATTGCTTGGATTCGGATATAATAGGTGCAGTAATATTGGGCAGAGAGCTCAAATCTTACGACTTGATTTAAAACCTTCCGATAAAACACTTGCAGGTACAGTACATTGTATTTTAATAGGCAACAATTTCCTATTCGCTCGGCATACCTTATCACAATCAATAAAGCCCAAGGAAAAACTCTAGAACGTATTGGGCTATTTACCTCATCACGTTTTCAGTCATGACTAGCATTATGTTGCAATGTTGAGAGTGCTAACTTTTGACGCCCTTAAAGTTGCAATAGTAATAAGAAGTAATCGTACAAAGAATGTAACTTATATAAGAAGCTTCTTCAGTAAATATTTTTGTCATTGTCCGTCATGTTTTGACGGGTTTCAACTAGTCTATATATTTAAAACAGTAAGGTGATTTTTGTTATCACGAGATAGAGAGAACGACAGAACCAATTTACTTCGTAGAGCACTCTAACGAAAGCTCTTGGCCTGTAGATTTGCAGAGTGTCTCTAAAATAAACAAATATATTACGGTATATTTTTAAATAAATATAGAAAATAGCAGAATTCAGCCCCTCGCGCATGCGCACAATCCGCCTGGGCTCATGACAAAATGGCGGTGAGAAGTCCATTAAAATGTAAGTTATTTAATAAGCTTCCATGTAATTGAAAACATACATTAACCAAGTTCTGACAATACAATATAATAACAGTATGAACATATACGAATGTATATTGATTTTATTGATAATGAATTGGATTATTTTCTTCAGATAGCGGCTTTTGAAGATAGTGAATGGTTGCGTCTGCATCTAAGTCTGAGTGCGCGAGTAGCTATTTGGTTAAGGCGATTGACTGTGGATCCAAGGATCGCAGGTTCGATCCCAACTCTCGCCAGTATTTTTTTTTTTTTTTTGCCACTGAAATATTGTTTTATCAAGGAGTATTAGTAAGGTTTTATGTCGGTTAAAGATACATATTTCTACACATTTTCTCAACACGTTTTATTTCCGTTTTACCATTGCATTACAGCATGTCCTCAATACGTCGTTTGAATATCTGCAATCAGTTCCAGTAACTGACAACAGATGGCAGTACCTCGCCAATATAGTTCCAGTAACTGAGAGCAGATTGCGTCGATATATTTAAAACACAAGGCATGGCCTTGATGGCGAGTCTTCGCGTGATAGTTAAATATTGTTTTATCAAGGATTATTAGTAACGTTTTATGTCAGTTAAAGATTCCTACATTCCCTCTCAATAAGTTTTATTTCCGTTTTACCATTGCATTACAGCATGTGGTCAAAAGAGCTAATATCTGCCATCAATTGCAGTAACTGACAACAGATGGCAGTACCTCGCCCATATAGTTTCAGTAACTAACAACAGATGGCAGCACCATTGCATCGATATATTTAAAACACAAAACATGGCGCGTTTTCAAGTGATGGAGAGTTATAGGCTAGAGGGGAATTTTTAAGAAGGGAAACGTTGAAGAACATTAACTGACAGTTGAGTGTGTAGGCTATGTTGTTTATGTACTTTAATATTGCAATTTCTTCCCAATGCTTCGGTGGTCAAGTTGGTAGCATCCTAGACTAAAAGTTATAAACTATGCATCGTCGATATACTCTTAAATTATTAGTGAAAAGGTAGTTTTCCAGGCCCTGGCGCGTGTCCACAATTGCTTTCGCCATGAGAGACACTTGGCAAACATAATTCGTTTGAAGGGCTCCGACATCGTTGTCACTCAGCCCCATGTACTTTGGTGTGTAAGTGTAAAATTTTCTCTGATAACCCGTATTATTGTGATAGCTGCATTACTTTGTGTATTTGTAATTAAGGTGGGAAATGGCAAGGTGACGGCCGAGGCCTTAAGTTAGGAACCATCCCGGTATTTGCCTTGAGTGGAAGTGGGAAACCACGGAAAACCACATCTAAGATTGTCGAGGTGGGAATCAAATCTTCCTCTTCTTAGTTATACCTCTAGAGACTGAATGTGCCCCGTTTTTGCCCTCAGACCAGAATTAAATTTCTTGGCAGAGCAGGAAATGTAACCCGGGTCTCCGAGGCGATAGCCAAGAATGGGTGGGCTTCCATGTGTTAATACGATTTTTGACATGCACGGGACATAGAATTCTAAAACAGCCTCCATTAGGGTGACTGCCGAAGTGAGTATTGAGTATATGCCTAAGCTCATTCCAGTAGTTGGCGAAGTTATTCTATGTTCCCCTGCAAAATGTACTGCCATAAACTATAACAGGTGATGGAAATAGCTTATTTAGAGCAGTTTTGTACTGTTTATATCAAAATGAAGAACGTCATTCTGCGCTGCGTTTTCAAGCTATTGCCAAACATTTCGCTGGCAGGAACAATTATAAGGAATTTATTGTAAGCGATCAGTCTCATCGCATTCTCCTCACCAACCAACTTGAGTATGAGAGTCTCTGGACGGTCATGTTGAACTTCATTGTATAAGACAGTTGTTTAATGATTATTGTTTAGAGTACTGAATCTAACTACGCAGTTGATTTCGGCAATGGAAGTATTTTTTGCCATTTAATATTTAGCGGCTCCGATATTGCAGGTCACTATAGTGTTATCGAATAATACGAAGCCACATTTAAAATCCAATATAAATAGGCCATTTCAGAAACAATTCCAGATGTTATGCAGTACAGTGAAAGGTCTTTGACGATCAAATGTAAACATTGTTCTACATTGTATTTCTCTTGCGTAAAATCTACGCGCGGTTACTTTGGCCTTTACTGTTGTGATGGTAAAATTGATCTGCTGAAATATAAAATATTTGCCAAGCTGCAACAATGCAATGATATTAATTTTAAAGTCATTGAACTTATATCCAGTAGTTCAAACACATACATCAGCGTTAACATATTGGCGAACATAATTCATTTGATGGACTCAGACATCGTCGTCACTCAGCCCCGTCTATTTTGGTGTGCGAGTGTAAACTTTTCTCTGATAACCTGTGTTAATGTGATGGCTGTGTTGATGTGTGCATTTGTAATTAATGTGGGGAATGGGGAGTTAACGACCGAGGCTTTAAGTTAGGAACTATCCCGGTATTTGCCTGTAGTGGAAGTGGGAAACCACGGAAAACCAAATCCAAGATTGTTGAGATGGGAATCAAACTTTGCTCTTCTTAGTTTTGCCTCACGAGTGCGGCCCGTTCCAGTCCTCAGACCAGAATTAAATTTCTTGGCAGAGCGGGGATCGAACCTGGAATCCGGGGCAATAGCTCAGAATGTAGCCTTAAGAATGGGCTTACCTGTGTTAATACGATCTTTGACAAGCACTGAACATATAATTCTAAAACTCCCTCCATTACTGTGGCTGGCGAAGTGAGTCTATGCTCATTCCAGTAGTGGCGAAGTGATTCTATGCTCCCTTGCATAATTTACTGTCATGGAAATACAAAGTATTGTACCTTCAACAGGTGATGGAAATTCATTATTTACAGCAATTTCATTCTGTTTATTTCAAAATGAAAATCGTCATCCTGAGTTGCGTTTGCAAGCAAATTGCAAAAATTGCAAGGATTTTATTATTGGCGATCAATCTCATCGCATTCTCATCAGCAACCAACTTGAGAATGGAAGTATTCATTGTATATGTGAATATTATTGTTTATTGATTATTTGTTTAGAGTGCATAACAATGGGTCTAACCACGCAGTTGATTTTGGCAATGGAAGTAAGTTATTATTTGCCATTTAATATTTGGCGGCTACGTTGATGCAGGCCACTATAGTGTTATATAAAATGACGTTAATTTGGGCAGAAATGCTGCTATAAATAAACCCATTTGACGAAATAGAACATTAGCCGCAAAAAAGTGGGAAATCGGAGAAAAATACGAAGCCACTTTTAAAATCCAATATAAATATGGCATTTCAGAAACAATTCCAGATACTATGCCGTTACAGTTTAGGGTCCTTGACGAACAAATGTAAACATTGTTCTGCACTGTATTTCTCTTGCGAGAAATCTACACTTGGTTACTTTGACCTTTGCTGTTGTAATGGTAAAATTAATCTGAATAAATATAAAATATTTGACAGGCTTTAACAATTATTTTTCACTGGAGATGATATCTCAAGGAATTCCAGAGGGACTAATCGGCAGTACAATGCTATGTCCTTCGTTTCATGGCGCAGCGGTCAAGCTGTATGCCTCTCACCAAGGCGGATCGGGTTCGATTCCCGGTCAATGCATGTGAGATTTTTGATGTGAAATGCCATGTCCTGTGGTTCGGATTCCACGTTAAACGGAGGTCCCGTGGCTTATGATCGCGAGATTAACGGTCACGTTAAACTGCAAGCTTCCTTCCTTCGTTTCATTTGGTGCCAATGTTACTGTGCCACACGCACACGGTCCACATTGTTTTAAAATGTATGGAATTGCACATCATCGCATTTCTTCGTTATATTCCAAAAATATAAGCGATGGTTTGCGGCCAGTTGTATTAGACTCATCAGAGTTCTTGAATTCCTTGGAACTAAACGACTGGCCGCCACATACTCCAAACGCTTGGCCCGTTATGCTGCTTAGAAATCTGAACGGTTCCCAAGGACTCCTAAATGCAACCATATTGCTTGGATTTGGAAATAATAGGTGCAGTTAAAATTAGGCAGAGATGTCTAATCCTTCGACTTGATTTAACACCATCCGATAAAACGCTATCATTTTCTTTTAAGAGGCAATATTTTCCAATTCATTTGGCATACTTTATCACAATCAATAAAGCTCAAGGGGAAACTCTGGAACGTATAGGCCTCAATTTGCCCCAACAATTTTTCAGTCATGGCCAGCAGTATTTTGCAATGTTGAGAGTGCAATCTTTTGACGCCCTCATAGTTTCAATAGAGTCAAAAAATAATCGTACAAAGAATGTACAGTAGGCGTATATAAGAAAATTCTTCAGTAAATATTTTTCTATTGACCGTCATGTTTTGACGGGTTTAAACTAGTCTATATATTTAAAACAGTAAGGTGATTTTTGTTATCACGAGATAGAGAGAACGACAGAACCAATTTACTTCGTAGAGCACTCTAACGAAAGCTCTTGGCCTGTAGATTTGCAGAGTGTCTCTAAAATAAACAAATATATTACGGTATATTTTTAAATAAATATAGAAAATAGCAGAATTCAGCCCCTCGCGCATGCGCACAATCCGCCTGGGCTCATGACAAAATGGCGGTGAGAAGTCCATTAAAATGTAAGTTATTTAATAAGCTTCCATGTAATTGAAAACATACATTAACCAAGTTCTGACAATACAATATAATAACAGTATGAACATATACGAATGTATATTGATTTTATTGATAATGAATTGGATTATTTTCTTCAGATAGCGGCTTTTGAAGATAGTGAATGGTTGCGTCTGCATCTAAGTCTGAGTGCGCGAGTAGCTATTTGGTTAAGGCGATTGACTGTGGATCCAAGGATCGCAGGTTCGATCCCAACTCTCGCCAGTATTTTTTTTTTTTTTTTTTGCCACTGAAATATTGTTTTATCAAGGAGTATTAGTAAGGTTTTATGTCGGTTAAAGATACATATTTCTACACATTTTCTCAACACGTTTTATTTCCGTTTTACCATTGCATTACAGCATGTCCTCAATACGTCGTTTGAATATCTGCAATCAGTTCCAGTAACTGACAACAGATGGCAGTACCTCGCCAATATAGTTCCAGTAACTGAGAGCAGATTGCGTCGATATATTTAAAACACAAGGCATGGCCTTGATGGCGAGTCTTCGCGTGATAGTTAAATATTGTTTTATCAAGGATTATTAGTAACGTTTTATGTCAGTTAAAGATTCCTACATTCCCTCTCAATAAGTTTTATTTCCGTTTTACCATTGCATTACAGCATGTGGTCAAAAGAGCTAATATCTGCCATCAATTGCAGTAACTGACAACAGATGGCAGTACCTCGCCCATATAGTTTCAGTAACTAACAACAGATGGCAGCACCATTGCATCGATATATTTAAAACACAAAACATGGCGCGTTTTCAAGTGATGGAGAGTTATAGGCTAGAGGGGAATTTTTAAGAAGGGAAACGTTGAAGAACATTAACTGACAGTTGAGTGTGTAGGCTATGTTGTTTATGTACTTTAATATTGCAATTTCTTCCCAATGCTTCGGTGGTCAAGTTGGTAGCATCCTAGACTAAAAGTTATAAACTATGCATCGTCGATATACTCTTAAATTATTAGTGAAAAGGTAGTTTTCCAGGCCCTGGCGCGTGTCCACAATTGCTTTCGCCATGAGAGACACTTGGCAAACATAATTCGTTTGAAGGGCTCCGACATCGTTGTCACTCAGCCCCATGTACTTTGGTGTGTAAGTGTAAAATTTTCTCTGATAACCCGTATTATTGTGATAGCTGCATTACTTTGTGTATTTGTAATTAAGGTGGGAAATGGCAAGGTGACGGCCGAGGCCTTAAGTTAGGAACCATCCCGGTATTTGCCTTGAGTGGAAGTGGGAAACCACGGAAAACCACATCTAAGATTGTCGAGGTGGGAATCAAATCTTCCTCTTCTTAGTTATACCTCTAGAGACTGAATGTGCCCCGTTTTTGCCCTCAGACCAGAATTAAATTTCTTGGCAGAGCAGGAAATGTAACCCGGGTCTCCGAGGCGATAGCCAAGAATGGGTGGGCTTCCATGTGTTAATACGATTTTTGACATGCACGGGACATAGAATTCTAAAACAGCCTCCATTAGGGTGACTGCCGAAGTGAGTATTGAGTATATGCCTAAGCTCATTCCAGTAGTTGGCGAAGTTATTCTATGTTCCCCTGCAAAATGTACTGCCATAAACTATAACAGGTGATGGAAATAGCTTATTTAGAGCAGTTTTGTACTGTTTATATCAAAATGAAGAACGTCATTCTGCGCTGCGTTTTCAAGCTATTGCCAAACATTTCGCTGGCAGGAACAATTATAAGGAATTTATTGTAAGCGATCAGTCTCATCGCATTCTCCTCACCAACCAACTTGAGTATGAGAGTCTCTGGACGGTCATGTTGAACTTCATTGTATAAGACAGTTGTTTAATGATTATTGTTTAGAGTACTGAATCTAACTACGCAGTTGATTTCGGCAATGGAAGTATTTTTTGCCATTTAATATTTAGCGGCTCCGATATTGCAGGTCACTATAGTGTTATCGAATAATACGAAGCCACATTTAAAATCCAATATAAATAGGCCATTTCAGAAACAATTCCAGATGTTATGCAGTACAGTGAAAGGTCTTTGACGATCAAATGTAAACATTGTTCTACATTGTATTTCTCTTGCGTAAAATCTACGCGCGGTTACTTTGGCCTTTACTGTTGTGATGGTAAAATTGATCTGCTGAAATATAAAATATTTGCCAAGCTGCAACAATGCAATGATATTAATTTTAAAGTCATTGAACTTATATCCAGTAGTTCAAACACATACATCAGCGTTAACATATTGGCGAACATAATTCATTTGATGGACTCAGACATCGTCGTCACTCAGCCCCGTCTATTTTGGTGTGCGAGTGTAAACTTTTCTCTGATAACCTGTGTTAATGTGATGGCTGTGTTGATGTGTGCATTTGTAATTAATGTGGGGAATGGGGAGTTAACGACCGAGGCTTTAAGTTAGGAACTATCCCGGTATTTGCCTGTAGTGGAAGTGGGAAACCACGGAAAACCAAATCCAAGATTGTTGAGATGGGAATCAAACTTTGCTCTTCTTAGTTTTGCCTCACGAGTGCGGCCCGTTCCAGTCCTCAGACCAGAATTAAATTTCTTGGCAGAGCGGGGATCGAACCTGGAATCCGGGGCAATAGCTCAGAATGTAGCCTTAAGAATGGGCTTACCTGTGTTAATACGATCTTTGACAAGCACTGAACATATAATTCTAAAACTCCCTCCATTACTGTGGCTGGCGAAGTGAGTCTATGCTCATTCCAGTAGTGGCGAAGTGATTCTATGCTCCCTTGCATAATTTACTGTCATGGAAATACAAAGTATTGTACCTTCAACAGGTGATGGAAATTCATTATTTACAGCAATTTCATTCTGTTTATTTCAAAATGAAAATCGTCATCCTGAGTTGCGTTTGCAAGCAAATTGCAAAAATTGCAAGGATTTTATTATTGGCGATCAATCTCATCGCATTCTCATCAGCAACCAACTTGAGAATGGAAGTATTCATTGTATATGTGAATATTATTGTTTATTGATTATTTGTTTAGAGTGCATAACAATGGGTCTAACCACGCAGTTGATTTTGGCAATGGAAGTAAGTTATTATTTGCCATTTAATATTTGGCGGCTACGTTGATGCAGGCCACTATAGTGTTATATAAAATGACGTTAATTTGGGCAGAAATGCTGCTATAAATAAACCCATTTGACGAAATAGAACATTAGCCGCAAAAAAGTGGGAAATCGGAGAAAAATACGAAGCCACTTTTAAAATCCAATATAAATATGGCATTTCAGAAACAATTCCAGATACTATGCCGTTACAGTTTAGGGTCCTTGACGAACAAATGTAAACATTGTTCTGCACTGTATTTCTCTTGCGAGAAATCTACACTTGGTTACTTTGACCTTTGCTGTTGTAATGGTAAAATTAATCTGAATAAATATAAAATATTTGACAGGCTTTAACAATTATTTTTCACTGGAGATGATATCTCAAGGAATTCCAGAGGGACTAATCGGCAGTACAATGCTATGTCCTTCGTTTCATGGCGCAGCGGTCAAGCTGTATGCCTCTCACCAAGGCGGATCGGGTTCGATTCCCGGTCAATGCATGTGAGATTTTTGATGTGAAATGCCATGTCCTGTGGTTCGGATTCCACGTTAAACGGAGGTCCCGTGGCTTATGATCGCGAGATTAACGGTCACGTTAAACTGCAAGCTTCCTTCCTTCGTTTCATTTGGTGCCAATGTTACTGTGCCACACGCACACGGTCCACATTGTTTTAAAATGTATGGAATTGCACATCATCGCATTTCTTCGTTATATTCCAAAAATATAAGCGATGGTTTGCGGCCAGTTGTATTAGACTCATCAGAGTTCTTGAATTCCTTGGAACTAAACGACTGGCCGCCACATACTCCAAACGCTTGGCCCGTTATGCTGCTTAGAAATCTGAACGGTTCCCAAGGACTCCTAAATGCAACCATATTGCTTGGATTTGGAAATAATAGGTGCAGTTAAAATTAGGCAGAGATGTCTAATCCTTCGACTTGATTTAACACCATCCGATAAAACGCTATCATTTTCTTTTAAGAGGCAATATTTTCCAATTCATTTGGCATACTTTATCACAATCAATAAAGCTCAAGGGGAAACTCTGGAACGTATAGGCCTCAATTTGCCCCAACAATTTTTCAGTCATGGCCAGCAGTATTTTGCAATGTTGAGAGTGCAATCTTTTGACGCCCTCATAGTTTCAATAGAGTCAAAAAATAATCGTACAAAGAATGTACAGTAGGCGTATATAAGAAAATTCTTCAGTAAATATTTTTCTATTGACCGTCATGTTTTGACGGGTTTAAACTAGTTTCAATTTAATGATGCAGAATATTCAACACTATTTTTCAGGGACAGTTTTATTTTGGAGTTGTATATTTTAAATACCGCTGAATCTAATCAATAAAACATTAGTGTCCTCTAATTTCTTCATATTTGAACATTTTTTTAAGGTAATATTACATAACCTTAGTTTCTATGACCCAAGTGTGTCTTCGTCTTCGTAATGACTGCTGCATGATTTGTAGCCTACTGCTTTTAAGAGGTGAGAGGACAGCACAACCCAGCCTTTAATTCACAGCTGATTGAGAAACGTCCAAGGACTAGGTGGAAGGATAGAGTGACGACGACGTTACAGCAGATAAAACCGAGTCCCAGGAGGATGCTACATTTAGAAGAAAGTAGGACAACATCTGCATTAAATATGTGCTACTATGATCAATATAATGCAAGTTTACCTTCGTGTGTGATTGATCTTCTTGAAGTTGGTATTAGTTTTGTGCTAGGTATAATGCTTTTGTTTTCTGTCATGGTTCGTAATGGCCTGTTATGTACAATAAATGGTGATGAATACAAAACCAACAAACCCCCTTGGCAGTTAGCCTCTGAAGGGTTATGGACTACCAAGAGACCGTTACCCAGCCCTGTTAGCCTAAATATTGTGGGGATGATGCGTTGTCAGCCCTCGGCCATTACTCCTCTTTTTCTTGTCCACGGCGCTGCCTCTGAATAAACAGCTACTCAATTGTCCTCACGAGGCTGACTGTTCCCCATTCTAGCACTCATGTCAGCACGGAGTCAGGGATCGAACCTGGGCCTGTTACGCTACTCCAACACTGCGGGTTGGTTATAATAATAATAATAATAATAATAATAATAATAATAATAATACCCACAAGCTAGAAAAAGACCTGCGTGAAGTGGGAATAACCCAGGAGGATATTAAGAAACGTGTGCCACTAAAGTCAAAACTCCAAGAACATCCATGGATTCCTAGAAAAGCCAAAACTAAACACTGGCAAGACATGGACTGAAGTGAGGAAGGGATAGCATAGGAAACGAATGCAGGAATACTGGGCGAACGTTAAGGCCCAGGCGCAAAGACATGGAAAAGGGCAGTTGAAATAGCGTGGTCCGTACATGGCCAAAACGACAGCAAGAAGAATACCTACAAGCATTTGGTATCAACGAAGAAATCATTCACAATAGAACACAATTTAGAACCCAAATAAACAGACACAAATTTGCCGAGAAACCTGTACGCAAGCATAAAGGATGGACAGAAGAACGCAAAAGAGAGCACAGTGAGAGGATGAAGAGATATTGGGAAGAAAAGAGGAAACATTGTACTAAATAAATTCTAACGCGTTCCTCAATTGGACATAACAAACAAACAAAACGGCCTACGAAGAGGCCTGGTGCATGTTTTTTGTTTAAGTCCGTACGTGACCTACACATTATTATTAGGATGAAATGAACTATGAAAGCGCCAAAAACACAGAATCTCCAAGTTACGGAAATTAGCATTACGAAGTTAGAATTCCATAACGCGCCAGGAGTCGACCCCGAGGGCCCTTCAGACCAAAGGCAAGCGTTTTGTCCACTTAGCCACGAAACATGACCCCTGCAGTAATTTTAACCTCCAAGCAGTACAGAAAGTAAGACTCAAGGATGATCATTGCATGTGCACGCTAGTTCCTCTCAGGAAGCTAATCAGCGACTCTCTTTTTGCATATTCACGCACCCTTTGTTTCCTTCCATATGTTTGTTTCCCGCGCTTGTTTATCCCGAGAGAATTGCCTTTGTCTGATCACTCTCTACTTTCTCCCTCTGCAGGGAAAGGGTTTAGCAGATCCCACTTTGGAGGTTACCTCGGGAACAACCAAAACAGAATATAAGCGTTGTTGTTATTTGAATCATCGGACCGCAGACTGTTTGATTCGTCCCACCTTTACTTCTGATACAAATTTGTCTTTAATTCCTTGCTTGGCATAGATTGAGAAGTACAAGCAATAATCTGTGCTCTTGCTCCACACCTTCTTACACTTTATTTCACCTCCAACTCTAATGACATTGGTTTCTACACAGTTCGTTGCTGTCCTTTCTCTTCTAGCCTTGTTTGTAGAGTATAGAAATATTGGAAGTCATTTTTCAGTGTCGGCTTCGACATACAGTAGGCCTACAATAACTGTTTATCAATCGGTCTACACTTTAATGATCCCATTCAAATTAAGCGAGGAGCAACACTTATCTACTCGCTCTTAGTAACCTAGAAGAAATTTCATTGATTAATCATACACTTGGTATATACCAATAACATTTAAACGGCTGGAGCGATTTCAATGAAACTCGGTTAGTTCATAGCACTATTCCGGGCGACCCCGACCGTGCCTTTCAAATTTGGTTACATCTCACCAATCCAACATGGCGGCTGTGCGAAATATTTCACCAGCATTCAATATCTCCGAAACTTTTCCCGATATCACCCTGGAATTTGGTACGGTGATAAAGGGAACTACTAGAAGTTCACCTGTGTGACTTTTGAAAATCTGGTAACTACAAAACCAACATGGCGGCCACGCGAATTTGCGACATTTAAATAGACGTTTCTCGCGATATAACCAACCAAACGCAATAAAACTTGGTACAGTATATGTTTATACACATTGTAATGTACCGACATCTAACTTGGTTCAATTGTTTACATAACCACAAGATGGAGGATGTGCGAAATATATCACCGGCATTCTATATCTCTGGAACTATTAGCGGTACCACCCTGAAATTTTGTACGGAGATAAAGGACACTACTGGAAGTTCATCCATAAGACCTTCAAAAACCGGTTAACTACAAGACGAACATGGCGGTCAAGCGAATTTTAAAATTTTAAATAGCCCTTTCTCGCGATTTAATGTTCCAACTGCAATGAAATCTGGTACAGGAAATGTTTATACACATTGTAATACGCTGGTATCTAATTTAGTTCAATTGTTTACATAACCTCAAGAAGGCGGCTTTGCGAATTTTAAAATTAAGTTTTTATTTCTTGTGTCGTAATCATGCGATCGATGTGAAAGTTTGAATAAAGAACCTACGCAATAATTTTCCTCTAATGGTACATGACTCTATGGCCTATACATTTAACAATCCAACATGGCGACCATGCGAAATATTTAGATGGCTCTGAATATTTTCGAATCTATGATAGCAATCAAACTGAATTTTTTTATGTTCATAGGGGCTATGGACTTAAGTTTACCTATAGGACTTTAAATAACCTGGTGATCACAAATCCAACATGGCGGCGACGCGAAGTATATATATTCACATGGAAGTTTCTCGCAATTTAACCATCCGAGTGCAGTGAAACTTGGTAGAGTAAATCCTTATACGAATGTTAATCCACTGTCATCTAATCTATTTCAATTGTTTCCTTAACCACAAGATGGCTGCTGTGCGAAAGTTTAAAATCTCCTTGTTACTTCTTTTGTCCTAATTATGCTATTGTAGTTTGAATGCTACACGTACACAATGATCTTCTTGTAACAGTACATAACTCTAGGACCTACATATATAAAATCCAACATGGCGACCATCCGAAGTATTTAGTCGGTTTTCAATATCTACGAATCTATTACAGCAATCAAGCTGAAATGTTGTATGTAGATAGAGGCAATTAACATAAGTAGGATATATGAAAATAGGCTGTATAGTTCTTCACGGAACTACTTGTTTAATTTACTGTCAACAACTTTATGAAGTGTCAAATTATGACTTGAGTACCGTTAGTTCTTGGCCGATGATGTAGGATGTTTGAAGGACGGCAAAAGTCCATGGTACTCCGAGTGGTACGATGTAGGCTCGTAAAAAAATCTGTCGTGTCTCATTTCGTGATTACATAACAGCATTAATTAAATCTCAGTCACATGTCACCCGGTAGGGTTCTGGTTTCACTGCCACATGACAGGTTTAAATTATCAGAACTTCGATTTGGAAAGTAGGTCGCCAAATGGTCCTAACTCAAAAGTTCTACGCCATGGTAGCTGAGACCATACAATAATTGGTAATAATAATTGTTGTTTTAAGGGATCTCACATGTAGGTTGTCGGCCTAACTATACGATTGATTATTAGCTACTGCTGTGACATCAGACATCTACAAAGAATGTCGCTGGAGACAGCAATGCAACTCTTCCCAAGCCGAAGTGCTAGCAACACTCACATACGGATTTGAAGTAGAAGAACTAGAAAGCATGAAACGAAGATACCTCAAAAGGGTTCCCAGGATATCAAAATTCGCTCGATGCCGATATGTATATGTCTTAGCCCGGGAACCTTCTTGATAAAAACTTAAGACTGCAAATGCAACTAGAGCACACTTTGGTAGACGAGGTACTGTTACGAGAACTACGAGTGAAAAGGGACTCATTCGATGAATGTTTCTACAATACTACAAAACAGACGCAATGATAAATAAATATTCGATGAAAGAGGAATACTAGTTGAGACGCTTGATGACACGCTTTATAATATACGGTTTTCACCATCGTATTACTGACAGTAGTGGCTACGCTGGCTAAAGCGCGGGATTAGGTCATGGGGCCAAGCTCTCTGCTGACTCGGTAGACGCGTGGGTTTGAGCCCCACCGTCGGCTGTCCTTGAAATGGTTTTCCGTGGTTTCCCCATTTTCAACACCAGGCAAATGCTGGGACAGTACCTTCTGACAGGCCACGGCCGCTTCCTTCCACATCCTTGCCCACTTTCATCCATTCATCTCATATCTCATCCCGACGCGCAGGTCGCCCACGGGCGTCGACTAGAAATACCTGCACTCGGCCTCTCAGGAGGCTACACGAAAAAAAAACATCGTATTTGTGCCAGGAAATATTTTCACCAGGTGAGCCAGTAGTGTGCAGTGAACAATGTGATACCAACCACGCGATAAAGTGAGAATAGTCTCTCTGACTCAATTTTGCCCTGAACATAGTACCTCTTGAATTACTGTAGGCTAAGTGTCATTTACATTATGCAATGTACTGATTTTGGACATTGTGCGCAATTTATTATTGTTATTATTATTACTATTCGTTATGCCCAAGTAAGGAATGCGTTAGAACTTATTTAACACATTGTTTTCTCTCTTGTCCCGAATATCTCTTCATCCGTTCACTGTGTTCTCTATTGCGTTTTTCTGACCATCCTGTTATCTTTCAGGTAGGTTTCTCTGCAAATTTGTGCCAGTTTATTAGGGTTCTTAATATTGTTCTATTGTGAATTATTTATTCGTTAATACCAATTTCTTGTAGGTCTTGTGTTATTTCTCTCAGCCAATTATTGTGTATTTCAGAGTTACGGTAGGCTAGTTGGCCAATTGTCAACCATTTTGTATATGTGACTATAACATTTCAGTCTTGTTTTTCTGATGATGATGATGATGATAATGATTATTATTATTATTCTCTTGTAAACACGCCTATTGTTAACAGAAGGGGGACGAGCGTGGTGGCGCAATGGTCAAGCTGTTGGCCTCCCTCCAGGGCGGACGGGGTTTGATTCCCGGTCAATGCATGTGAGATTTTCAAAGTGAAATTCCATGTCCTGTGGTTTGGATTCCACGTAAAAAGGAGGTCCAGTGGCTCATGATCGCGAAATTAACGGTCACGTAGGCTAAACCAACAAATGTCCTTTCTTTTTGTTTACAGAAGGCGGGAAACGATCACGAATGGCATTCCACTGCAAGTTGGTGATCTTCTACTTCATTTCTGTGGTGTGGAGGTGTAGGCACTTTCGAACTGTTGAGCACGTGTTTGTAATGAATAGGGACTGAATTCTTAGGTTTTACCTATTTTTTTCCTGACTTCTAAGTACAAAAATCCTTTAATACTTTTCCGAATCACTCTCAAAAGATAATAATAATAATAATATCGAATGGCCTCGGGTGCCGGGTGCAAGCTTTGTTACTTGAGACCCAGAGGGCAGCTTTCAAGTCGTATTTAGTTGTTCCTTGGAGCACTATTTATTTATTTATTTATCTATCGTATGGTTTTTAGAGCCGGGAGTGTCCAAGGACATGTTCGGCTCGCCGGAGTCTGTAGCTGATTCCAGCGGACACCCAGAGGGTGAGCTACACGTTCCGTTCAAGTAGTCCAACTTTCGCCACCAGATATCAATGATACCTAGTGGTGAACGATGGAACTTTGATAGAGCGTTCCAACGAAATCTAACCTAGAAATTTAGCTCCTCACAAGTTTAGTCTGTGGATGGATCTTTTACATGCCATAAATCTATGACATGGGACCACCGGCTTTACTTCCCGTCCGAAGAAAGGCATACTGAAGGATTTTTAACGCTCTTAAAAAATCCGACGACTTCGGCTGGGTTTGAACCCACGATCTTGGGCACAGCAGTTCAGCATGCTACCAACTACGCCACCGAAACCGCTAATGAAAGTCAAAGAGGTTAGATATCGAAGCTCCTTGACACTAGTAGAGAAAGGAGGAACTTTAGTGTTGGCGGAAAATCCCTAGATTATTTTGCCATTATGAACACAGCCTACTGAATTCATATGGGTTCTTTAACATGCCAGCCACGTATGACATGCGTGTCGTGATATTTGTCGCCTTTCAAAAATCACTTATCATGGCCAGGAGCGAACCCCAAGTTGGTAGTCCGACACGATAACCACTCACCCACCGTGGCAAGCTCCTCTCAAAATATGAATTCTGTAGTATCTAAAAAAACTAAATGATATGCGAGTACCTAAAAATACCAAATTGCAGTTTTGTTCCATTTATTGTAGTTTATTTCATTTTTAGTTGATAATTTTTAAACGTAAACCACAAGACAGTGTTTATTACTAGCTCTAGTCGATCGAGAGAAATCCTACCTGCCAGAAAATTCAAATATTTTCGTCACTTTTCAGCTTATATCTTAATGTTTGGTTATTTACTATCAGAAAAGTGGGGATGAATCTCTTATATTTTAAAGAATCCTATATTCTAAGTAAACAAAATTAATTAACCTTGGTTTTTTGACTTTGCATAATTTACACATTAAGGAGAGAAAATATTACCTAAAGGTTCTTGGTGATAACTTGATGACTATCATCCTCGTAGCAAACAGATTTTCTACTAATAATTAGGCATTAATTTTAAGCTTTTCGGAATTTATGTCAACTTTTGCTACTCTTCAGACATAAAAACCTATTTAAAAAGCTATTCTACATATTAAAACCTAAAATAACAATTTTTGAAACCTAAAATTCTGGTCCCTAGAAACGACAGATTTGTGAACACATGTCACTGTATTGACGGTAAGTTCCAATACTTTCAGATTTCTCTTTAGAGATGTTGGTTGGTTGGTTTCTCAGTTTAGGGGCTGCGACAACGCGGTCATGTAGTCCCGTGTACTTTGAGTGTGTGTAGAATCTGTCTGATAACCGGTGTTAATTGTGATGACTGTATTAGTGTGTGTAATCTGTTTTTTAATTCAAGTAAGGACTGCAGACTTTGAATTTTTCAAATAGTTCCTACTTTAGCCACCAAACGCCACCGTCAACGACTACTAGGTCAGACCTTAGCTCCTAGACGCCACCGCAGTCGGCTTCTGGCAACGAACGTAGGAACCTAAGAGCGATGTTTACATTCTTAACCTATATAATTTAGCTTCACACAGGTGTAATTATTGGAAGGTTCTTTAACATGCCATAAATGTATAACATGGGACCGCCGGCTTTACTTCCCCTCTGAAGGAAGGCATACTGAGTGATCTTTAACACTCTTAAAAAAATCCGACGACTTCGGCCGGATTTGAACCCGCGATCTTCGGCATAGAAGGTCAGCATGCTACCAACTACGCCACCGAAGACGCTTTCTTTGTAGATGTTGGTACAACATCAGTTACTGAGAGGACAAGTGGTATAATAGTTGTCTTTTCTTGATGCCACATCTTTATTTCTTCTACCAACTCATTGTAGGCGGCTTCGGTGGCGTAGTCGGTAGCATGCTGAGCTTCTTTGTCTAAGATAGTGGGTTCAAACCTGGCCGAAGCCGTCGGATTTTTCAAGAGCGTTAAAAATCTCTCAGTATGCCTTCCTTCGGAGGGGAAGCAAAGCCGGCGGTCCCATGTCATAGATTTATGGCATGTTAAAGAACCTTCAACTAATTACACCTGTGTGAAGCTAAATTGTAACCTATAGGTTAAGAATGTAAACAACGCTCTTAGGTTCCTGCGTTCATTGCTAAGAGCCGACAGCGGTGGCGTCTAGTAACTTAGTTCTGATCTAGGCCTAGTAGTCGTTGACGGTGGCGTTTGGCGGCAAAAGTAGGAACTATTTAAAAAAGTTCAAAGTTGCAGTCCTTACTTGAATTTAAAACAAGTAGTTCCGTGAAGAACTATACAGCCTATTTTCATATATCCTACTTATGTTAATGGCCACTATGAACATACAAAATTTCAGTTTGATTGCTGTAATGGATTCGCAGATATTGAGAACCGACTAAATATTTAGGATGGTCGCCATTGTGGATTTTATATTGTAGGTCC
The DNA here is from genome assembly GCA_946902985.2 of Meconema thalassinum. Classification (NCBI taxonomy): domain Eukaryota; kingdom Metazoa; phylum Arthropoda; class Insecta; order Orthoptera; family Tettigoniidae; genus Meconema; species Meconema thalassinum. The sequence goes on along the minus strand of OX336388.2, from coordinate 1,943,899,453 downwards.
TAGAGTTATGTACTGTTACACGAAAATTATTGTGTACGTGTAGCATTCAAATTCCAATCGCATGATTAGGACACAAGAAGTAACAAGGAGATTTTAAAATTTCGCACAGCTGCCATCTTGTATTTATGGAAACAATTGAAATAAATTAGATGCCAGTGGATTAACATTCGTATAAGGATTTACTGTACCAAGTTTCACTGCACTAGGATGGTTAAATTGCGAGAATCGTCCATGTGAATATTTATAATTCGCGTCACCGCCATGTTGGATTTGTGATCACCAGGTTATTTAAAGTCCTATAGGTGAACTTATGTTCATAGCCCCTATGAACATAAAGAAATTCAGTTTGATTGCTATAATAGATTCGTAGATATTCATAGCCGTCTAAATATTTCAGATGGTCGCCAAGTAGGATTGTTAAATGCATAGGCCATAGAGTCATGTACCATTAAAGGGAAATTATTGCGTAGGTTCATTATGCAAACTTTCACTTCGATCGCATGATTACGACATAAGAAATAAAAACTTAATTTTAAAATTCGCACAGCCGCCATTTTGAGGTTATGTAAACAATTGGACAAAATTGGATACCAGTACATTACAATGTGTATAAACATTTCCTGTACCAGATTTCATTGCGTTTGGAACATTAAATCGCGAGAAAGGTCTATTAAAATTTTTAATTCGCTTGGCCGCCATGTTCGTTTTGTAGTTAACCGGTTTTTGAAAGTCTTACAGATGAACTTCCAGTAGTGCCCTTTATCTCCGTACAAAATTTCAGTGTGATACTGCTAATAGTTTCAGAGATATAGAATGCCGGTGAAATATTTCGCACATCCGCCATCTTTTGTTTATGTAAACAATTGAACGAAGTTTGATGTCGGTGCATTACAATGTGAATAAATATATACTGTACCAAGTTTTATTGCGTTTGGTTGGTTAAATCGCGTGAAACGTCTATTTAAAAGTCGCAAATTCGCTTGGCCGCCATGTTGGTTTTGTAGTTACCAGCTTTTCAATAGTCACATAGGTGAACTTCTAGTAGTTCCCTTTATCACCGTAAAAAAATTCAGGGTGATATCGGGAATAGTTTCGGAGATATTGAATGATAGTGAAATATTTCGCACAGCCGCCATGTTGGATTGGTGAGACGTAACAAAATTTGAAGGGCACGGTCGGCGTAGCCCGGAGTAGTTCTATGAACTTACCGAGTTTCATTGAAATCGCTCCAGCCGTATAGAAATTATTAGGGGACACACACACACACACACACGCACACACGCACACACAGACACACGGACAAAAGGTGATCTCATAAGCCTAATTTTTCAATACTGAAAATAGGCTAAAAACACATACACACACTAATACAGTCATCACAATTAACATCAGTTATCAGAAAGATTCTACACACACCCAAAGTACACGGGGCTACATGACCGCGCTGTCGCAGCCCCTAAACTGAGGAACCAAACAACCCCCTCACTGTATTTGTAGATCGTTGTGTGTATTTGGCACAGCAATGGCAATCAAATGCGTGTGTTTTTGGAATCTTGGCAAATTTGAGTCAAAAATTATTTTTATTTTTATTACCGGTATTATTCTTGTTAAAGTTTGCCCCCAGGGGAGTGCGACAGGCCTTGGCAGCCGCCACAGTTCATGACCTCGCCGCTAGATGCGGGCTTCATCCATTCCATTCCCTGACCCGGTCGGTCGACTGAAAGCAGGATGTGGAATTTCATTTCATTATTATTGTTCAAGTGTTACATCCTGTATAAAATGGCTGCTTGTTCTCGTATTATTCCTTTCCGCAGGCACTAGAAAATCCAAACCACCGCAATACTTATCTCCACCTACAATTACAGTATAGCTGACAATTGGAGCTCATTACCCACTTTCATTTCTTGTCGCACCACGTGCGCCAATCACGTTCAAGTAACCACTAACACGAGACAAAGAATATGTTCTCTTAATTGCAAGGTACTAGTATTAGCCATATCAATATCAGCTGCTGGTTTCTGTTTCAACACTCGTTCCGAATAACAACTCATAGAACTTTTGGGATTTTAATTACTGACTGCATACAAGCGATTTAGCTGTTGATTCGTATTCTATTCGAAAAGCAAAAATAAAATAAAACCACATATTTATGATGGTCTTTTTTTTTTTTGTTATTTTGTTTTTGTTTTTAAGTCAAGTTTAGCCTCCAGGTTGGTGGTTCCCACGGACTCAGCGAAAGAACTCACCACTACCGCCTTTCCAGGCAGTGTCCTAGGGCTGGGAACACTTGGTAAGATTGGATACAACTGGAGAGGTGTGATCAGCACTTCGCCCAGGTGGCCTCACCTGCATAGCGAACAGGGGCCTCGTGAGGGAAGGGAAGGGAAGGGAAGATTGGGATGGATAGGCAAGGAAGAGGGAAGGAGGTGGCCATGGACTTACAGTAGGCACCATCCCGGCATTTGCCCGAAGTCGAAGTGGGAACCACTTCGAGGATGGCTGAGGTGGGAATCGAACCCCCTCTTCTCATTTGGACCACCCAAGTCTGAGTAGACCCCGTTCCAGTCCTCATACCACTTTTCATACCGCTACTCTACGGAGGCGTATGATGGTCTTTACAAGATAAAACAGGTTTGGAGGGCGGGTGGTCTATTTTTTCGGTTCGCTAGTTATTTTAAAAGGGACAGTGTGGACATTTAAGAAAATAATATTCTGGTCATTTTGACGAAATGTTATGTCTTAAATTGAAAGGAATAGGGTCGTATTTCTAGTCACGAACATATATGGTCGTCATTCAGATCCATGTAACTGGGTGTATGTGCAATGTTGTTTGTTATTGTGAAGGTTGTACCGGTAGTGTTCAATTCATGTGAATATTGGGAAGGAACACCCGTGGCATTAAGTTAGAAACCATCCCGGAAAGTTGAAGATCTTCTGCCGGTACTTGTTTCCACAGGGCGCCCGGGAAGTTCTCCGCAGTGGCTACATGCAGCTGCGAGTGGTTGCGTCATCAGTTTAGTTGGCAGCACAGTGTTCTTGATAGGGTCAAGGCCACGTGTGTGGGCTGTGGGCTGTCGAATTCGTCAGTGTTATTGCAATAAGCCAGCATGTGTGTCATCAGCACTTCTAGCATCTGTTATGAATGGCTGTGGTGAGTATAAAGTTTACTGTTTGTTTGTTATGATACAAGCGACAGCCGTGCTGCCAACGTAACTGGTGACGTAATCTCTCGCAGCAGCTTGTAGGCACTGTGGAGAACATTCCCGGGCGCACTGTATTAGCGACGTCTTCGCGCTTCATACCCATATTTTATAGACCCTCCTGACTTCTCTGAACCACTTATCTGCGGTTTTAGGTCTGTCATCAAGTGTGGTGAAAATTGAGTCAATCGCTTTTCATCCATTCGAAATAGGTGACCATAGAATTTGAGTCTTCGCTTTTTTATGGATTCCAACAGTCGTTTGTTACTTTGATACTATTCCGTGCTTCCTAGCGACCTGTATCGTCCAGATACGATCTTTAGGCCCATTATCTTTCTAAGAATCTTCTCTCTAACTTCTGTGATTCCCTTAGACCAGCCTTTCCAGTAATTCGGAGGCATTCACTTCCATAGAGACACTCGGGTTTAATCGCCGCATTGTAATATCTGAGTTTAGCTTGCATTGAGATTGCCTTTTTCTTGCGTAAGTTACGTGTTCTGCGAAACTCTGCGGCCATTTTATCTCGTCTTCTGTTGTTCGCTTCTCTTTCATTGGTTCCCATCTGAACAAACTCACCAAAGTACTAAAAGCTCTCTCAATTTTACCTTGCCTCGTCTTTTGGTGTTGTGGAGCTGTCAAGATTTTCGTTAAGTACTTTGTTTGTTCAAAGGAAATCTGGAGTCAAGATTTCTTTTACAGTTCTTTCAAAGGATTTATCTGTTCAACAGCTGCGCCTGTGGTTCTAGACAGGATCGCCAGATCATCAGCGAATGCAAAGCAGTTTATCTTGACACGGTTCTCAGAACCTCCAATGTAGACTCTTTTCCTCGTTCGTGGTTTAAGTTTTCCAACACATAATTCAAGAGGGTAGGCGATAGTCCATCATCCTGTCCAACACCTGTTTTGATTTCAAACTCCCTGGAAAATTCCCCAATAAACTTTACTTAAGGTCTGCTTTTTGAGTTCCGTTGTTCTGGCATCCAATCCGAATTCACTCAAGATATCAAGTAACACTCCTTGGTCGACAGAAGCATATTCTTTCTTGAAATCTACGAAGATCAGATCTTTTGATTGGTAATCTTCCATTACTCTGTTCAAAATCCATATCTGCTGAATGCACGGTCGTCCTTTTCTGAAACCACCTGGACATTCACCAAGCTGTCCCACTAGTCTGGTCTGGAGTTTTTTTTAGCAGTACCTTATATGCTAAAACAGCGGTTCCCAACCTTTTTTCCTCCCGTACCCCTTTATACATATTTATCTAAAATAGTACCCCCTAAAAAGTAAACTTTTAAAACGTTTAATATTTTAAGGGCAATATATACTTAGCTTAATAAGAAAATTAACAATAAAAATAACTTACAACTATTTATAACTCATTTTTTGAATGCAGTATAACTAATATTTTTAATGTATTATTTGTTTGCTCTTAGTCTGCATTTCATTTCAATAAAATGCTAAATATATTTTGCAATTTTACTTTTATTTAATTGCGCAAATGAAGTGGTATAAACATGTAGGTGAGGTAATTAAACAATATACAGTACATAAGATTTTTTAAACTTTGATTTTATTGAAAACCAATTAATTCAAGCGATTAGTTTGGTAAAAATGAACAAATCAAGACAATAGCAGTGCAGCGTTGGAAGTGACTGGGGTTGGGGTACGTAGAGTTGTCGAGGGGGAGCATTGACCTGGACGTGCCTGAATGAGACGGCACTGCATGCCGGTACATTTCGACTGATACGTACGATGGGCGACCACCATTACCGTATATTTTTGGCGTACCCCTAACCGGTTCGTTGCGCACCACCAAGGGGTACGCGTACCCCAGGTTGGGAATCGCTGTGCTATAGCAACAATAGAGATACCCCGGCAATAATGTTGACTTCTGTTATTTCACCTTTTTTATGTAAATGGTGAATCAATAGCCTGCTGTTTTCCATTCATCGGGGATCATCTCAGCTTTCCAGACCTGCAACATTTGTTGAGTTAATACCTTAATACAGTTCTTCTTCTTCTTCTTCTTCTTTCGATACGGCCATCTAAGGACCACGTCATTTCAACTGCTTCTTGCTGCATCGAGATTTAACATCCTCCCAGTACTTTCGCATTAGTTCTCGATGCTGTTGTTTCCTTTCTGTAGTCCACTTCTTGCCAGTTGGAAGCTTTGGCTTTTCTTGAAAACATCGGTGTGCTGTTAGTTTTTGTTTAAGTGTGGCACGTTCCCAAATATCGTTGCCTGTAATTCTCACTTTTTGTAAATCTTTGTCCACCTCAATGAACCAAGCTCCCTTGGTTTTCTTTTTGAGGAAGTAGGTGAAAATTCTATTTGTCAATCGTGCTGGGTTCATTCTTGTTATATGACAGTAAAAGGCAATTCTCCGTTTCCTCATGGCATCAGTTATTTTTCCCACGTGGGTGTAAAGTTCGTGGTTGTGCCTTCTCCGATATTCCCCATTTTCTTTTACTGGACCCAAGATTTTCTTAGAATTTTTCTTTCTTTCACTTCCAGCTTCTCTGTTAGTCCCTTGCGATGCAGTGCAAGGCACTCTTGTTGTTGTTATTATTTTTATTAATAATAATAATAATAATAATAATAATAATTTAAGCTGCATTCACTTTGATAAGTATGACAATAATATATTATCCTATAATTCTCCACACTTTGGAGTTCACGAGGTTTGTAGCCTAGACGTTCCTGGCCTTTAAAAGAAGTGACAACAACGCTAGTATGTCATTGCTACGGTATGTGATGATAGCGTTAAAATGTGGTAAGGTAAATATTCCATGGATCTCTTATAATTGACCGTTTCCCGGATAACACTCTGAATAAACGACACTTTACATACTTTATTTGTATGCCACAAACCGCACCAAAGCAAACAGCGGAGCGCGGCAGACTAATTTGCTCTGCTCGTGAGCCGTGTCCGGAAGAAAGTGCTATGCTGCAGTAATAATACAAGTGGAGTGCAGGCCCTTACATTACTTTCTCACAACATTCCCTCTATTGTCACACAAACCATACAGCACAAACTGAGTGATGTAGCGTCTTTCTCGTGACACAATGTTCCATTAACAAGCAATAGGAAGCGAGAACAACAAGGCAAATATAAATAACTTATTCCATTCCTTATAGATTAAGTAAAGGTCTAGTAATTACCACTTGTATTGGCATTGTTTGGGTTCAAATGTGTCCGTACTGTTCCACATTCCGTGAGACTCTTTGCTCGCCCTCACAAGCACGTCGCTATCGGCGCTTATTTCGGCACGAGCCACCCGCCCCAATCTTGCCCCCTCACCCCTTTCCTTTATTATTTGAGAATGGAAATAAAAAACTTCACAAAATGAATTTAGTTGTTCCATAACCCAAGGTTTGAAATGAAAACCAATGTGCACTTCGTACGGTACATGCATACCCTAGGAGTAGTCTGCTATGAACGAACCAAATTTGTTATACTTGAGTTTTGCCAAATACGCAATTTTATCGTGAGATAAAAAGTGAATTTAATTCCTTTTAGAGACTGACTTACTGTTTTAATAAGAATTTAGATACTATTTTAAGTCCCTTCAGTAGCAATAATAAATATTCTTCCATGTGTTCAACTACTTTTAACAAGGATATGGTTTAGGGCTGGGGTCTATCTGTTATTAGCGAGGATAATTTTCTGATTATTAGTTTCCATGGCAACAAATGCTCGTCAACTAGTCCTAAAATGCTTTGTGACTCGGTTTAAGAGAAGCACAGCCCAAGCGGGTGGCGTTGAGATCTTTTAAAAGGGAGAATGTTCGTCCACGTTATAATTCGCCAAGCATGAACTGCTGAAATACGATTGTCAATCTGTACAAGTGAAACTATGTACGGTAGGTAAGCAGATGGTACTCATTACCACGAACAACTTTGAAAACATTAGGAACTTTAGGACTATACGCCTTGATGAAGTCGGAAATATTCGTGCCATCGAGACTCATATCGATGATAAACGAGCACTCGTTATCGCTCTATACATTTCACAAGGCACCACAATACGTCAATTAACACATTTCTTTGAATTGAGACTCATGGCGTACAGCCCTCAAGTTGGAAATATTTACTAGCTGTCGTACTTGCTGGTGATATGAACATCGATCTGAAGTCAGCACTTGTGAGAAAGTATCTCTCTGGGGCAGATGACCTAGCTATTCCGCCTCATAAAACCTCAATAAATAAATAAATAAATAAATAAATAAATACATAAAAAATAGAGTTTCTCTCCATCAAGCGTGATACATTGGCCCTCGATTAAACAACAACCCAGCCATTTCCACTACGAGGAGTAGTAAGTGCATCGATGTTGTGTTAGTCGACACGTAAACAGCTAACAACCCAACAGTACGTTTCCTATTTTACGATAACCGTCCATCACTGGTACTGAGTGTAACTTAAACCTACATCGGAGCAGATGACCTCGCTGTCCTGCTCTTTTAAACAGCAATAATTAACTAATAACCTGTTTCTGTATACTAAAATATGTAATAAACACGTAAGGTAAATCCGTTACAGATGCCGCTGCGGTACAGAAGCCACATACACTGTAGCCATAAGTTCCCATTGTTGCAGCTATGGGAGTGTGTAACCTATTTCGGTCTAAGCAATAACCACTGTCTGTGGATATGGTGCAAGTTGCTCGCATATTACGCAAAGTGTAGTCGATGACGTGAGGCGAGTGCATGCTTCCTTTCTCCTGACAAAGATTTCCTTGTGTTCATTTATTGTATAATATTAAGTTGGTTTCAAACGCTTAAATAAGCCTTTTTAAGAACAGAATAAGACTTTACCGATACTGTAGTATAAATGTGGCCTGTATAAACATATTGTAACCGAAGGGCAAAATTTGAATGTAATTTTGAGCATTTAAGACAGAAAGTTATCAATATATTCTTTCGCTACTGGTAGAATATTGCCAGCTCAGAGCACAGTGCAGAGATGGAAAGGCGCACCCACCACAGAACAATAGAGCACAGGTACGCACTAGCCCTTTTCCTAGAAGACATGGTCAGCTCCATCTCATTATTTGTGCTGGAGACTTATTGTACTGAGACCGTTAGGTGAGTAAACAACCGCAATGACTTTCCTAACATCTCATCCGTCGAATAAAATTGCCGTGAGGATCAGGTGAACTTCCAAATAGGCTAAAGCGGCACGAGAGTCTGTAGTCCACAGGGATCGTGGTACATGGTGACGATGGTCATAGACTGCCTAAGGAAAGGTTCACCTTAAAAACTAGACTGAGAAAATAAACATCCAGACTTATGTAAAACACCGTGAAAATTTATTGATAAAATTCACAAGCCCCTAGCCTAGTTCGGAGGGTTACAATCGGCTAGTCCGCAAGCTAATAAACAAACAAAAATAATGAGCAGGTCCCTACCTGAGAAGTTACGGAAAACCCTCGCGAAGGATCTATCTCACAATAATAAAGCAACAACAGCAACGCTAGGAAAATGGTACGACGCAAGTCCCTAGTTCAAGTTACAATATCAAGCTAATATCAGAATTTACATTTAACAGGGTAGCAAAACAAATCTAAGTTAGGATGATACCATCTCCACATTTACATTTAATGTTAATTCATCTAGCTAAGTCCTATCAGTTAATAACAAAATTTACGGCGATGACGTCCGTAACAGAAAACAATTACATTCAAATCTAAGTGTACAGCCATGTAAAAAAACATTTAATTATTCTTAGATAATACGTGCTAACAGCACACAATAAGATAACAGGTAGAATTCATACACTTGTACATCAAAAATAAGTAATGAAGAAGACACATAGTTTTATTAAAATGCCTGCCTGCACCATGGTTTACTCTTTGTAAGCAATAGTCATCTAATGTGTGTGGTTACGGTGACGACTGCGTAGTTAAGACTACGTATAACATCGCATGGCCTGCGCTCCACAAGCTACAAACTCAAGGTTCGAGCATGCTTCAGGTCGCTTCAAAAGTGTCAGCTGTCCTAGTCATTTCCACACAAGGAAAATACCTTCATCTGCACGGCTATGTCATCAGTTCCAAATGCAAAAGAACAAAGTTAGATAGAAAGAATTCGTTAGTTAGCTTTTGTTTTACCAAAATTATGCGTTTTATTATTAAGATGTCGGTTTAGGTTTATCGTTGGTTTATGGCGAATAATACTGACAATAGCCTGGGCACGGAGTGTCTCCACTGAGATCATTCTCCACCAAAAAGCCTCGACTCAAAAGTCGGAAAATCAACGAGCAATAACAACTCGGACACACAATAACACAAGTTACCAGCGGCGCAAAGCTCGCGTTCAATAACTCTGGGATAGGCCTGTACAACAGTCACCTTCCAATAACATCTGGTCAACGGGACAATCCCGGACAAGGGATACACAAAATACCTTCATACAATAAATTCCTCCCATAACAGGGCAGCCTACAACTTACGATAGAAAACCTGACATAACTGTACACGTCAAACGACGGTACACGCAAAAGTGCGTTTAACTAACAAAAGCAATCTATAAAACATGTGATCAGATACAAGGTTGAACACTGGGTTCCATGAGTGAAGTTGCAATGAAAGAAAAAGCGAATACAACAAGCATTCTGTCCTTCGTCAAAGTAGTTCTGTCTCACAAATAAAAGAAGCTTGCTCTCAAGGGCACTGGGGCACAAACCAGTTTATGTCGCTGGCAGGTTACAACATTCCTGCGCTCTCTGACATAACACATTGACTATCAAGGCCGGCGATTTAGACAAAATAAAACTGTACATCTGGCCTCTTCATAAAAAACTTTACCATGGGTCATAAACCTCGAAGAATACGTGTATAAAACACGCTATAAATCTGAGTAGAATAATATAATTCTGTCTTCACACCAAAGACGTCTAAATGATAGTAATGTCACTATTACTGGAGCTCTTTGTTCTCAAAGATATGATTCAGTAGTTGCTTGTACAACATCAAATAAATACGTGTCTTTACATGACACTAACAAAATAATAATTGTGACGCAGATTCCACACTCTGGATCTGCTTAATGATACGTTGGGAACTGAGTTCGATGCTAGACAACGAAACATTCCTTCTAATTATTAGGTCCACACTTGACCAAAAATAGCTTCTGAGCTTATTCAAAATGAAATATAATGCAGTTACAAAACTGGTAATTGCAGTCGATTACCTAAATGATACGACTGTTCTAACGAAAGTCAGGGGTGTAACAAAGACTGGCTGCAAAGAATGCAGTTAAAGAAATAACTAAAGTCAGCAAAGACTTGAAATATCACCCCAAATAGGGTTGAAAAAAATAGCCTCAAATGACTACGGTCACGTTTAGCAAAAGATAGGCTTTGACGTTCTACGACGTTCATCAAGCTGCACCAGGGCTGACCAAAATGTCTGATCCAAGGGTGTCTCACTCTAACTGAAATAAATGACATCTAATTAGACTAGCTACATTCCCTACCTATAAAAATGGCTGACACTGAGTTCGGGTGGTTCACAAACTACATTAAACCGAATATACCACCAGAAACTAGACCAAGAAAGGGGTGTCCAAAAACTCACGAAATGGAGAAGCTATCACTCAGCTCTCTGTTCAACGACAAGGGTTGTACAAATTCATCTCTGGCTCTCTGGAACGGTATCATCCTCATCAGGATTCCCATCTGGACTCCTCCAAAGACCAGGGTTCGATCTGTCCCTGTCGACAACTTCGTGGATGTACTGGATATGCCTGGAAATGGCATCCTGGTTTCCTTCCTTCTCGTTCGCTGTTCTGGAAGTTCCACCATCATGCTGGTTCCAATAGAAACATCACCCTCACACCAGGATGGTATTAGCCCATGAAGACGGTCTCAAACATGGTGTAGAATAGTCTGATCACGTGGGTAGTGAAATAAATTACGTAGTAGTTCATTCTTTCACTTTCAAAAATACAATGTTCGTAGTAAATGGTATAGGCTTTAATTGCAGTAGATAACACAGCCTTTATTCCGTAGATGTGAATTAATACGTGAGCAAGCACTGTTCTATGGTTCTTCACGTGTTAATGACGCCACTTTTATATCACGTAGCATCCGTGAAATATACGTCGTTTTTGAATTGAAATATTCACTGTGGCAATTTAAATATGTTATTCATTCATAATAACACTTAATCAAAGTAGTTGTAACACTTTTACCAGTATATTTTCCACCAGGCACCCTCCACAAACACGTGGGTACTAAAATGTGGTGTTACGGTAATTTCATATAATTCACTATACTTGCCAATTATTATTTCCCAATGTGCTTCTTGTGGCTCACTGTGCATAAACAACAGTGAATTGCTGTATTCTCGTGCTCGATGGCACCTGATAATCAATTCAACGCTAAACAGCGGATATTTTCTACGTCTTATAGGACAGATACAATTTCACGCCTACACAGGGCGGGTTCTCCAGACGTAGTGCAAGGCACTGGGTGTCTCGAGGAAGTAGGTCGTCAAAACGAAGTCGTTGAGCGACTACTTACGTTCCTGTTTGCGTATCTGCAAGGGTATTACCTTACCTTAAGTGAAAATAACATTCACAAAAATGTTTTAATAATGCAGCATGACGAAATGGAATATTCTGAGTCTTGTGGAAAGATTAAATTAATTAATAAGACCTCAGATAAATAATTAGCAGATTTCACCAAAGTCAAAAGTGTGATTCAACGCTACTTCAAAGAGTATAGCGTGAGCTCTCAGCTCCACGTGGCTTTCTGGGGGTGTTCAAAGGTATTACATCCCATCATAAATGTTCTGTTATAAAAATATATCACATGAACCGTAGCTCAGCGGGTTTATCTGCCTCTCCGTCGTTTCAAATAAAATGTTGGGACGACATTTTTATTTGCCTTGAAATTCATTCATGAGTGATATTTTTTTAGATTGGCTGCATTGAAGGTTCCAATGCGCTCTCCTGCCCTAATGTCTTCTATTTCATAACTTCCATTGTTCAAAGGCTGTCGGATACGACTAGGGCCATAATATAAAGACAGAAATTTCCCATATACGCGGTCTATAGGACTTGAAATTCCGGGTCTCCTTATAAGGATAAGGTCTCCCTCAGCTAGTGGTTCTCTAAATCTCTGGCGTCTAGTTCTTCTCAAGCGCTTGGCAGCTTGTCTGTCCATAGTGTCCCTTGCAGCTAAAAGTCCGCTGGCATGTGATGGTTGTAAACAAGGTGGATTTACGATCACACGATCCCATATTCTCATTGTCATCTGGTTCAAATGCAAGACCATAGGTATTTGACCAGTGCTCTCATGGACTGTTGAATTAATACATTTTGCCATTATAACTAGGACTTCAGTCCATCGCCAGTGTTCTTCTTGACAATATAATCGACAGAATTTTGCGATAATAGACATTACTCATTCTGCTAGGTTGCTCTCTGGATGGCGAATAGATGATAAAACATGACCTACTTCTAGCTCGTTCATAGCATTGGCAAATTCTGCGGAGGTGTACTGTGATCCGTGATCAGTCAACAGGAATTGTGGCTTTCCTGCCTCCGGTATCACTTGTCGTCTAATCCTCTGAATAATCTGATGTGCTGTGGCTTTCTGAATCGGATGAAGCATCGTATATTTCGTGAACACATCAATAGTTACAACGATGTAGCGATTCCCACGACGAGCCTTAGGTAATGGGCCATACAGGTCCTGTGCGTATAACTCTCTAGGTTGAGTTGGGAGTATCGGTCTAGGTGGTTCCTTCTCCATTGATTATGTGTCCCACAAATTTCACTTCTTTCTGAAAGAATCGACACTTGTCAAATTTTACCTTAAAATTAGCCTGTCGAAGATTCTCAAAAACAAGGCGTAAGGTCTTTAAATGCTCTTCCTCTGTTTCCGAAGCTATGATGATGTCATCCACATAACATATCACCTTCTGCTTCACTTCAGGAGTCAGCTTGGCATCAAGTGCTCTGATTAATGCAGCTCCGGCATTTTTCAATCCAAAGGGTAGTTTTCGGAAAACATAGGTGGTCTGATCAAACAGGAATCCAGTATATTTCTGAGTATGCTCAGATAATCTGATATGGTAATAAGACTGTACCAAGTCCAATGACGAAAATATTCTCTTTCCCTTGAACTTCCTGAGGATGTCCCTAATCTTGGGCGGTCTGTCGTGCTCAGGAGCTAGGCATTCATTTAAGGCTCTTGCGTCGAGACAAAGACTCAAGCTTCCATCCACCTTAACCACAGGTGTTATGGGATTCAAGAATGGAGTCGGTGACTTCTTGATTGTGCCTGCTGCTTCCATCTCATGGATCTTCTTAGCAGCTTCCTCGCGATGTTTCTCGGCGATAGGATAAATCTTCATCTGGAATGGGGAATCATCTAGTAGCACAAGATCGTACTCTGGTCCAATATCTCACCAGGTGTGGTGTCGAATATGTCCCTGTATACGTTCAATATTGTATCAAGATTCTCTCGTATGGGTCCTGATAATGATTCTGCCTCTCCGTCGGCATCTAGTGTCTTCTCAATTTCCTTGCCATTTAAGTTTTCGACTACGTCGACTTCGGATAGGAATTCCGGTTCTTCTTCAACTAGGTTCATCTGAATGGGTTCGTTCGGCTTAAACTCTACCGTATTACGTCCCATGTCAATGATTCCATCATACTTTCTAATGAAGTCTGCCCCCAATATGGCATCATGATGCAAGCCCTTCATTACAAGAAATGCGTGCAAGTACACGTGGCTCTAAATCTTCAGAGTGCATAGAATCTGGATTTTGCACGTCACAACACGGTCAGGTATGACTCCTCTGACTCTTACAGCAGAAACTGGCAGCTCTGTCACCTCAGAGTTTGCTTTCAGTCTGGCATGGCAATCGGCGGAAATGACATTAATCATCGCCCCAGTATCAGTGAGAATGACTACGTTGCATCCATTCAAGGTGGCTACAATCTTTGGAAGACGCGTCAATTCATAGTTGTGGTTCGTCGTTCGTCGTTCGTCCAACAAGTCTTCTTGGATTGGCTCCCAGAGTAATATGGTGGCAGTTACTCGGTGCTCAACCGGACAAGAATCTATTGATTTTTCGGCGTTTTTTTCTGTCCTAGCGAGAAGTAATGGGCTGGTTTTGCTCCGTCTCCTGCGCCGAATTTCTAGTTTCCCTCGAAGTCGGGTTCTGTTCTCCCTCTTCTCGGATTTGCAGTTCTCTGAGTTGTTGAAGGTACTCACGGCTCTCCCGTGCTCTTCCTCTCCAATCTCTATCTGGCTGGTATCTAGGGTCTCGATCTCGGTTATACCCTCTACTGTATCGGTAGTCTCTGCGGATACTTCCGTGCTGTGGATTTCTGCCATTATTCCCTCGGCGGTCGTTTTCGTGACGTCGGTTGTCGTTCGTCCCTCGGTCGAATCGCCGGTTCCAATGACTACGACGGTCATCTCGCTGATCTCGAGCATATGGAGTATTGTTCCATTCTCTTCTACCATAGTTGTAGTTGTTATTACGTTGCCCAGAACTCTCTTGGGTTTGCGTCTGTTGTGGCGTCTGGCTCACTTTGTCGACAGCAGTCAAGTTGACATGTCTCTCCTCGCGCCTGTCAGCCTTCTGCTGACGGTGTGTCGGGAACTGTTCCGTGTTCGCATCCAACCGTCGCAGGATTTGGTCACACTGATGGAAAGTGGATGCCCCTGCAGCAATCAACACACGTTGCACGTCTGCAGGGTACTGCCAAACAATGGTGTTCACTAAATCTTGTTCAGACAACGGGGGCTGAAGACAACGAAGCTTCGCAAGCTGTATCGCGAAGTAGATCGCATAACGCGTTGGAGTATTAGAGCTGTATCTGCGAGTGTACATCTCAGCTCTGATGCTCTGCTGGATGTCACTCGACCAGTACGTTCTTAATAAGGCTTCTTTAAAGTCCTGGTAGCCTTTAAACGAGTATCTGAATGCTCTAAACCAGGTGCTGGCTTGCCCCTCAAGCAAACGCTCTATAACTCTGAGTTCCCTCTCCGGAGTTACCATAGTGTCTCTCAAGTAGTTTTCTACGTTGGCCAGGAATTCAACTGGAGTAACACCACTTCCAGTTCCTGAGAAGCGAGCTGGTTGCTCCTCTCTCGAACGTATTATAGTTACATTTCCCTGCGTATGCGCGGGTCTGAATGTATTCTGCATGTAGTTATGCGTAGGTGTATTTATTTCATGACTAAGTCGATTGGGTGCTGGTTGAAAAGGATGGGCGTCAAAGTTCAAAGTCTGACTTTGCGCTGAACCAGTGAATTGGGATGGTTGCGGTTCTATAGGTGCGCTGGGTTGGAAATCAGTAGGCATCATTCCTGCGGATTGAGATACGGGTGTTTCCTGGGATTCTCCCATCTGTGGGTGTAAGTGTCTCTCTCTAGGAAGCGTCTCAAGTCTGTCAAGACGTCTTTCTATGACTTCAAGTCCTGGAATGGTTCTGGCTGCGACTTTGTTGCCTAAGTCGTTCAGTTGTAGCTCGATCCTATCGACTTTTCCCTTGAGGTTCGTGTCAACTTCGCGTATTGCCGTCCTGGGGTTATAGCTAAGGTCTAACCTCTCGGTTACCGCGACTTCTTCAAATCGTTTTTGCAAGGAATCGATCTCTCCTTCAACTCTCGACACGTTGTCTTGGATCTTCCCAACATCGTCTCTGACCTCGGCTACCTTAGCCTCCACTATGGTCTTGTGTTCGTTGAGGTCACCCCTCAATAACATGAGATCGATTTTGTGTTCCTCACGATGAACATCAACTGTTTCGCGTAAGCCTGCTACAGTTTCTGTTAACTCAGTAATGTTCCTCCTGTTGGTGTTTAATTCTTCCTTGACTTCTATCATGCCGTCAACGATCGTCTTGACGTTGTTATTCACAGCATTTGCAGCACCCCTCATCAAGATCAATCCAATATTCATGGTTGCCATGTCCTTTTTCACAGTGTCCATAAATCCCTCGACGTGAGTCAATCGAGTCCCAAATTCTTCCCGAGTGTGCTCCAGGTCGGCTCTCATATCTATCTGGACTCTGTTCATGGTCGTTTGAATTTGAGCTGTGTGCTCCTCCAATCGGGTCTGCACATCCTCCCTAGCTCTATTCATCTGGTCGGTTAAGCAATCTACACGCTGGTTAGCCTCCTGATGGTGTCGTATGACATCAACCCTAACAGCCGCTAAACCTGCCGTAAGATCATTCCTAGCTTCGACTCTATTTGCGTCCATGTCGGCCCTGACTTGAGTTAAATCAGTCCTAACATTGTTAACTGACTGGGTGTTAACCTCTAAATCTAGTCTTACTTGGTCCACATGACCACTAACATTGTTAATCAACTGAGTGTTAACCTCTAAATCTTGTCTGACTTGGTCCACATGACCACTCACATTGTTTTTAGACTGGGTATTGACTTATAAGTCCTGTCTGACATTGTTAACTTCCTGTCTAACTTGGTCCACATGAGCACTTACAGTGTTGACAGCTTGAGTATTCTGACCTAAGTCACCTCTTACATCACCTAAATCAGTCCTTACTGTACCTAATTCAGCAGTAATCTGCTGGAGGTTGGCGTTAACACCTGCCATCATCTCTCCAAAGACACGACGAATAGTTTCCTCATCCATTGACAAGAAATATATATGAGAAAGTGAGGGATCAATCTCTACTGAAACTTACAGCTATGATTAATTACTTGGTGGTATAAAGCTTGTTTCATTTATATAAATATCACGAGTACAGCTGGAGTGTGCAAACTAAGTGCTTCTACATTTACAAAGACAACGGCGAGCAAAGCAAGGTATTACATTTACTCAGGATGAGGCATCATCAAAGAAAATCCTATCCATCATTTATCTAACACTAAAGCCTCACCCCATGGACTTCTATCAAACATGAATGCCATGCGGTCAATTGATCTGCAGTACGACTTTCTAAGTTCGTCCCAGTCCTGTCAATTTACCATTAATCAACAATAAGATCATCCTAAATAACATGGAACTGACGGTCACCACGTTAACGTCAGCACATGAGTTGGGCGCCATTCTCTGAGACCGTTAGGTGAGTAAACAACCGCAATGACTTTCCTAACATCTCATCCGGCGAATAAAATTGCCGTGAGGATCAGGTGAACTTCCAAATAGGCTAAAGCGGCACGAGAGTCTGTAGTCCACAGGGATCGTGGTACATGGTGACGATGGTCATAGACTGCCTAAGGAAAGGTTCAACTTAAAAACTAGACTGAGAAAATAAACATCCAGACTTATGTAAAACACCGTGAAAATTTATTGATAAAATTCACAAGCCCCTAGCCTAGTTCGGAGGGTTACAATCGGCTAGTCCGCAAGCTAATAAACAAACAAAAATAAAGAGCAGGTCCCTACCTGAGAAGTTACGGAAAACCCTCGCGAAGGATCTATCTCACAATAATAAAGCAACAACAGCAACGCTAGGAAAATGGTACGACGCAAGTCCCTAGTTCAAGTTACAATATCAAGCTAATATCAGAATTTACATTTAACAGGGTAGCAAAACAAATCTAAGTTAGGATGATACCATCTCCACATTTACATTTAATGTTAATTCATCTAGCTAAGTCCTATCAGTTAATAACAAAATTTACGGCGATGACGTCCGTAACAGAAAACAATTACATTCAAATCTAAGTGTACAGCCATGTAAAAAAACATTTAATTATTCTTAGATAATACGTGCTAACAGCACACAATAAGATAACAGGTAGAATTCATACACTTGTACATCAAAAATAAGTAATGAAGAAGACACATAGTTTTATTAAAATGCCTGCCTGCACCATGGTTTACTCTTTGTAAGCAATAGTCATCTAATGTGTGTGGTTACGGTGACGACTGCGTAGTTAAGACTACGTATAACATCGCATGGCCTGCGCTCCACAAGCTACAAACTCAAGGTTCGAGCATGCTTCAGGTCGCTTCAAAAGTGTCAGCTGTCCTAGTCATTTCCACACAAGGAAAATACCTTCATCTGCACGGCTATGTCATCAGTTCCAAATGCAAAAGAACAAAGTTAGATAGAAAGAATTCGTTAGTTAGCTTTTGTTTTACCAAAATTATGCGTTTTATTATTAAGATGTCGGTTTAGGTTTATCGTTGGTTTATGGCGAATAATACTGACAATAGCCTGGGCACGGAGTGTCTCCACTGAGATCATTCTCCACCAAAAAGCCTCGACTCAAAAGTCGGAAAATCAACGAGCAATAACAACTCGGACACACAATAACACAAGTTACCAGCGGCGCAAAGCTCGCGTTCAATAACTCTGGGATAGGCCTGTACAACAGTCACCTTCCAATAACATCTGGTCAACGGGACAATCCCGGACAAGGGATACACAAAATACCTTCATACAATAAATTCCTCCCATAACAGGGCAGCCTACAACTTACGATAGAAAACCTGACATAACTGTACACGTCAAACGACGGTACACGCAAAAGTGCGTTTAACTAACAAAAGCAATCTATAAAACATGTGATCAGATACAAGGTTGAACACTGGGTTCCATGAGTGAAGTTGCAATGAAAGAAAAAGCGAATACAACAAGCATTCTGTCCTTCGTCAAAGTAGTTCTGTCTCACAAATAAAAGAAGCTTGCTCTCAAGGGCACTGGGGCACAAACCAGTTTATGTCGCTGGCAGGTTACAACATTCCTGCGCTCTCTGACATAACACATTGACTATCAAGGCCGGCGATTTAGACAAAATAAAACTGTACATCTGGCCTCTTCATAAAAAACTTTACCATGGGTCATAAACCTCGAAGAATACGTGTATAAAACACGCTATAAATCTGAGTAGAATAATATAATTCTGTCTTCACACCAAAGACGTCTAAATGATAGTAATGTCACTATTACTGGAGCTCTTTGTTCTCAAAGATATGATTCAGTAGTTGCTTGTACAACATCAAATAAATACGTGTCTTTACATGACACTAACAAAATAATAATTGTGACGCAGATTCCACACTCTGGATCTGCTTAATGATACGTTGGGAACTGAGTTCGATGCTAGACAACGAAACATTCCTTCTAATTATTAGGTCCACACTTGACCAAAAATAGCTTCTGAGCTTATTCAAAATGAAATATAATGCAGTTACAAAACTGGTAATTGCAGTCGATTACCTAAATGATACGACTGTTCTAACGAAAGTCAGGGGTGTAACAAAGACTGGCTGCAAAGAATGCAGTTAAAGAAATAACTAAAGTCAGCAAAGACTTGAAATATCACCCCAAATAGGGTTGAAAAAAATAGCCTCAAATGACTACGGTCACGTTTAGCAAAAGATAGGCTTTGACGTTCTACGACGTTCATCAAGCTGCACCAGGGCTGACCAAAATGTCTGATCCAAGGGTGTCTCACTCTAACTGAAATAAATGACATCTAATTAGACTAGCTACATTCCCTACCTATAAAAATGGCTGACACTGAGTTCGGGTGGTTCACAAACTACATTAAACCGAATATACCACCAGAAACTAGACCAAGAAAGGGGTGTCCAAAAACTCACGAAATGGAGAAGCTATCACTCAGCTCTCTGTTCAACGACAAGGGTTGTACAAATTCATCTCTGGCTCTCTGGAACGGTATCATCCTCATCAGGATTCCCATCTGGACTCCTCCAAAGACCAGGGTTCGATCTGTCCCTGTCGACAACTTCGTGGATGTACTGGATATGCCTGGAAATGGCATCCTGGTTTCCTTCCTTCTCGTTCGCTGTTCTGGAAGTTCCACCATCATGCTGGTTCCAATAGAAACATCACCCTCACACCAGGATGGTATTAGCCCATGAAGACGGTCTCAAACATGGTGTAGAATAGTCTGATCACGTGGGTAGTGAAATAAATTACGTAGTAGTTCATTCTTTCACTTTCAAAAATACAATGTTCGTAGTAAATGGTATAGGCTTTAATTGCAGTAGATAACACAGCCTTTATTCCGTAGATGTGAATTAATACGTGAGCAAGCACTGTTCTATGGTTCTTCACGTGTTAATGACGCCACTTTTATATCACGTAGCATCCGTGAAATATACGTCGTTTTTGAATTGAAATATTCACTGTGGCAATTTAAATATGTTATTCATTCATAATAACACTTAATCAAAGTAGTTGTAACACTTTTACCAGTATATTTTCCACCAGGCACCCTCCACAAACACGTGGGTACTAAAATGTGGTGTTACGGTAATTTCATATAATTCACTATACTTGCCAATTATTATTTCCCAATGTGCTTCTTGTGGCTCACTGTGCATAAACAACAGTGAATTGCTGTATTCTCGTGCTCGATGGCACCTGATAATCAATTCAACGCTAAACAGCGGATATTTTCTACGTCTTATAGGACAGATACAATTTCACGCCTACACAGGGCGGGTTCTCCAGACGTAGTGCAAGGCACTGGGTGTCTCGAGGAAGTAGGTCGTCAAAACGAAGTCGTTGAGCGACTACTTACGTTCCTGTTTGCGTATCTGCAAGGGTATTACCTTACCTTAAGTGAAAATAACATTCACAAAAATGTTTTAATAATGCAGCATGACGAAATGGAATATTCTGAGTCTTGTGGAAAGATTAAATTAATTAATAAGACCTCAGATAAATAATTAGCAGATTTCACCAAAGTCAAAAGTGTGATTCAACGCTACTTCAAAGAGTATAGCGTGAGCTCTCAGCTCCACGTGGCTTTCTGGGGGTGTTCAAAGGTATTACATCCCATCATAAATGTTCTGTTATAAAAATATATCACATGAACCGTAGCTCAGCGGGTTTATCTGCCTCTCCGTCGTTTCAAATAAAATGTTGGGACGACATTTTTATTTGCCTTGAAATTCATTCATGAGTGATATTTTTTTAGATTGGCTGCATTGAAGGTTCCAATGCGCTCTCCTGCCCTAATGTCTTCTATTTCATAACTTCCATTGTTCAAAGGCTGTCGGATACGACTAGGGCCATAATATAAAGACAGAAATTTCCCATATACGCGGTCTATAGGACTTGAAATTCCGGGTCTCCTTATAAGGATAAGGTCTCCCTCAGCTAGTGGTTCTCTAAATCTCTGGCGTCTAGTTCTTCTCAAGCGCTTGGCAGCTTGTCTGTCCATAGTGTCCCTTGCAGCTAAAAGTCCGCTGGCATGTGATGGTTGTAAACAAGGTGGATTTACGATCACACGATCCCATATTCTCATTGTCATCTGGTTCAAATGCAAGACCATAGGTATTTGACCAGTGCTCTCATGGACTGTTGAATTAATACATTTTGCCATTATAACTAGGACTTCAGTCCATCGCCAGTGTTCTTCTTGACAATATAATCGACAGAATTTTGCGATAATAGACATTACTCATTCTGCTAGGTTGCTCTCTGGATGGCGAATAGATGATAAAACATGACCTACTTCTAGCTCGTTCATAGCATTGGCAAATTCTGCGGAGGTGTACTGTGATCCGTGATCAGTCAACAGGAATTGTGGCTTTCCTGCCTCCGGTATCACTTGTCGTCTAATCCTCTGAATAATCTGATGTGCTGTGGCTTTCTGAATCGGATGAAGCATCGTATATTTCGTGAACACATCAATAGTTACAACGATGTAGCGATTCCCACGACGAGCCTTAGGTAATGGGCCATACAGGTCCTGTGCGTATAACTCTCTAGGTTGAGTTGGGAGTATCGGTCTAGGTGGTTCCTTCTCCATTGATTATGTGTCCCACAAATTTCACTTCTTTCTGAAAGAATCGACACTTGTCAAATTTTACCTTAAAATTAGCCTGTCGAAGATTCTCAAAAACAAGGCGTAAGGTCTTTAAATGCTCTTCCTCTGTTTCCGAAGCTATGATGATGTCATCCACATAACATATCACCTTCTGCTTCACTTCAGGAGTCAGCTTGGCATCAAGTGCTCTGATTAATGCAGCTCCGGCATTTTTCAATCCAAAGGGTAGTTTTCGGAAAACATAGGTGGTCTGATCAAACAGGAATCCAGTATATTTCTGAGTATGCTCAGATAATCTGATATGGTAATAAGACTGTACCAAGTCCAATGACGAAAATATTCTCTTTCCCTTGAACTTCCTGAGGATGTCCCTAATCTTGGGCGGTCTGTCGTGCTCAGGAGCTAGGCATTCATTTAAGGCTCTTGCGTCGAGACAAAGACTCAAGCTTCCATCCACCTTAACCACAGGTGTTATGGGATTCAAGAATGGAGTCGGTGACTTCTTGATTGTGCCTGCTGCTTCCATCTCATGGATCTTCTTAGCAGCTTCCTCGCGATGTTTCTCGGCGATAGGATAAATCTTCATCTGGAATGGGGAATCATCTAGTAGCACAAGATCGTACTCTGGTCCAATATCTCACCAGGTGTGGTGTCGAATATGTCCCTGTATACGTTCAATATTGTATCAAGATTCTCTCGTATGGGTCCTGATAATGATTCTGCCTCTCCGTCGGCATCTAGTGTCTTCTCAATTTCCTTGCCATTTAAGTTTTCGACTACGTCGACTTCGGATAGGAATTCCGGTTCTTCTTCAACTAGGTTCATCTGAATGGGTTCGTTCGGCTTAAACTCTACCGTATTACGTCCCATGTCAATGATTCCATCATACTTTCTAATGAAGTCTGCCCCCAATATGGCATCATGATGCAAGCCCTTCATTACAAGAAATGCGTGCAAGTACACGTGGCTCTAAATCTTCAGAGTGCATAGAATCTGGATTTTGCACGTCACAACACGGTCAGGTATGACTCCTCTGACTCTTACAGCAGAAACTGGCAGCTCTGTCACCTCAGAGTTTGCTTTCAGTCTGGCATGGCAATCGGCGGAAATGACATTAATCATCGCCCCAGTATCAGTGAGAATGACTACGTTGCATCCATTCAAGGTGGCTACAATCTTTGGAAGACGCGTCAATTCATAGTTGTGGTTCGTCGTTCGTCGTTCGTCCAACAAGTCTTCTTGGATTGGCTCCCAGAGTAATATGGTGGCAGTTACTCGGTGCTCAACCGGACAAGAATCTATTGATTTTTCGGCGTTTTTTTCTGTCCTAGCGAGAAGTAATGGGCTGGTTTTGCTCCGTCTCCTGCGCCGAATTTCTAGTTTCCCTCGAAGTCGGGTTCTGTTCTCCCTCTTCTCGGATTTGCAGTTCTCTGAGTTGTTGAAGGTACTCACGGCTCTCCCGTGCTCTTCCTCTCCAATCTCTATCTGGCTGGTATCTAGGGTCTCGATCTCGGTTATACCCTCTACTGTATCGGTAGTCTCTGCGGATACTTCCGTGCTGTGGATTTCTGCCATTATTCCCTCGGCGGTCGTTTTCGTGACGTCGGTTGTCGTTCGTCCCTCGGTCGAATCGCCGGTTCCAATGACTACGACGGTCATCTCGCTGATCTCGAGCATATGGAGTATTGTTCCATTCTCTTCTACCATAGTTGTAGTTGTTATTACGTTGCCCAGAACTCTCTTGGGTTTGCGTCTGTTGTGGCGTCTGGCTCACTTTGTCGACAGCAGTCAAGTTGACATGTCTCTCCTCGCGCCTGTCAGCCTTCTGCTGACGGTGTGTCGGGAACTGTTCCGTGTTCGCATCCAACCGTCGCAGGATTTGGTCACACTGATGGAAAGTGGATGCCCCTGCAGCAATCAACACACGTTGCACGTCTGCAGGGTACTGCCAAACAATGGTGTTCACTAAATCTTGTTCAGACAACGGGGGCTGAAGACAACGAAGCTTCGCAAGCTGTATCGCGAAGTAGATCGCATAACGCGTTGGAGTATTAGAGCTGTATCTGCGAGTGTACATCTCAGCTCTGATGCTCTGCTGGATGTCACTCGACCAGTACGTTCTTAATAAGGCTTCTTTAAAGTCCTGGTAGCCTTTAAACGAGTATCTGAATGCTCTAAACCAGGTGCTGGCTTGCCCCTCAAGCAAACGCTCTATAACTCTGAGTTCCCTCTCCGGAGTTACCATAGTGTCTCTCAAGTAGTTTTCTACGTTGGCCAGGAATTCAACTGGAGTAACACCACTTCCAGTTCCTGAGAAGCGAGCTGGTTGCTCCTCTCTCGAACGTATTATAGTTACATTTCCCTGCGTATGCGCGGGTCTGAATGTATTCTGCATGTAGTTATGCGTAGGTGTATTTATTTCATGACTAAGTCGATTGGGTGCTGGTTGAAAAGGATGGGCGTCAAAGTTCAAAGTCTGACTTTGCGCTGAACCAGTGAATTGGGATGGTTGCGGTTCTATAGGTGCGCTGGGTTGGAAATCAGTAGGCATCATTCCTGCGGATTGAGATACGGGTGTTTCCTGGGATTCTCCCATCTGTGGGTGTAAGTGTCTCTCTCTAGGAAGCGTCTCAAGTCTGTCAAGACGTCTTTCTATGACTTCAAGTCCTGGAATGGTTCTGGCTGCGACTTTGTTGCCTAAGTCGTTCAGTTGTAGCTCGATCCTATCGACTTTTCCCTTGAGGTTCGTGTCAACTTCGCGTATTGCCGTCCTGGGGTTATAGCTAAGGTCTAACCTCTCGGTTACCGCGACTTCTTCAAATCGTTTTTGCAAGGAATCGATCTCTCCTTCAACTCTCGACACGTTGTCTTGGATCTTCCCAACATCGTCTCTGACCTCGGCTACCTTAGCCTCCACTATGGTCTTGTGTTCGTTGAGGTCACCCCTCAATAACATGAGATCGATTTTGTGTTCCTCACGATGAACATCAACTGTTTCGCGTAAGCCTGCTACAGTTTCTGTTAACTCAGTAATGTTCCTCCTGTTGGTGTTTAATTCTTCCTTGACTTCTATCATGCCGTCAACGATCGTCTTGACGTTGTTATTCACAGCATTTGCAGCACCCCTCATCAAGATCAATCCAATATTCATGGTTGCCATGTCCTTTTTCACAGTGTCCATAAATCCCTCGACGTGAGTCAATCGAGTCCCAAATTCTTCCCGAGTGTGCTCCAGGTCGGCTCTCATATCTATCTGGACTCTGTTCATGGTCGTTTGAATTTGAGCTGTGTGCTCCTCCAATCGGGTCTGCACATCCTCCCTAGCTCTATTCATCTGGTCGGTTAAGCAATCTACACGCTGGTTAGCCTCCTGATGGTGTCGTATGACATCAACCCTAACAGCCGCTAAACCTGCCGTAAGATCATTCCTAGCTTCGACTCTATTTGCGTCCATGTCGGCCCTGACTTGAGTTAAATCAGTCCTAACATTGTTAACTGACTGGGTGTTAACCTCTAAATCTAGTCTTACTTGGTCCACATGACCACTAACATTGTTAATCAACTGAGTGTTAACCTCTAAATCTTGTCTGACTTGGTCCACATGACCACTCACATTGTTTTTAGACTGGGTATTGACTTATAAGTCCTGTCTGACATTGTTAACTTCCTGTCTAACTTGGTCCACATGAGCACTTACAGTGTTGACAGCTTGAGTATTCTGACCTAAGTCACCTCTTACATCACCTAAATCAGTCCTTACTGTACCTAATTCAGCAGTAATCTGCTGGAGGTTGGCGTTAACACCTGCCATCATCTCTCCAAAGACACGACGAATAGTTTCCTCATCCATTGACAAGAAATATATATGAGAAAGTGAGGGATCAATCTCTACTGAAACTTACAGCTATGATTAATTACTTGGTGGTATAAAGCTTGTTTCATTTATATAAATATCACGAGTACAGCTGGAGTGTGCAAACTAAGTGCTTCTACATTTACAAAGACAACGGCGAGCAAAGCAAGGTATTACATTTACTCAGGATGAGGCATCATCAAAGAAAATCCTATCCATCATTTATCTAACACTAAAGCCTCACCCCATGGACTTCTATCAAACATGAATGCCATGCGGTCAATTGATCTGCAGTACGACTTTCTAAGTTCGTCCCAGTCCTGTCAATTTACCATTAATCAACAATAAGATCATCCTAAATAACATGGAACTGACGGTCACCACGTTAACGTCAGCACATGAGTTGGGCGCCATTCTCTGAGACCGTTAGGTGAGTAAACAACCGCAATGACTTTCCTAACATCTCATCCGGCGAATAAAATTGCCGTGAGGATCAGGTGAACTTCCAAATAGGCTAAAGCGGCACGAGAGTCTGTAGTCCACAGGGATCGTGGTACATGGTGACGATGGTCATAGACTGCCTAAGGAAAGGTTCAACTTAAAAACTAGACTGAGAAAATAAACATCCAGACTTATGTAAAACACCGTGAAAATTTATTGATAAAATTCACAAGCCCCTAGCCTAGTTCGGAGGGTTACAATCGGCTAGTCCGCAAGCTAATAAACAAACAAAAATAAAGAGCAGGTCCCTACCTGAGAAGTTACGGAAAACCCTCGCGAAGGATCTATCTCACAATAATAAAGCAACAACAGCAACGCTAGGAAAATGGTACGACGCAAGTCCCTAGTTCAAGTTACAATATCAAGCTAATATCAGAATTTACATTTAACAGGGTAGCAAAACAAATCTAAGTTAGGATGATACCATCTCCACATTTACATTTAATGTTAATTCATCTAGCTAAGTCCTATCAGTTAATAACAAAATTTACGGCGATGACGTCCGTAACAGAAAACAATTACATTCAAATCTAAGTGTACAGCCATGTAAAAAAACATTTAATTATTCTTAGATAATACGTGCTAACAGCACACAATAAGATAACAGGTAGAATTCATACACTTGTACATCAAAAATAAGTAATGAAGAAGACACATAGTTTTATTAAAATGCCTGCCTGCACCATGGTTTACTCTTTGTAAGCAATAGTCATCTAATGTGTGTGGTTACGGTGACGACTGCGTAGTTAAGACTACGTATAACATCGCATGGCCTGCGCTCCACAAGCTACAAACTCAAGGTTCGAGCATGCTTCAGGTCGCTTCAAAAGTGTCAGCTGTCCTAGTCATTTCCACACAAGGAAAATACCTTCATCTGCACGGCTATGTCATCAGTTCCAAATGCAAAAGAACAAAGTTAGATAGAAAGAATTCGTTAGTTAGCTTTTGTTTTACCAAAATTATGCGTTTTATTATTAAGATGTCGGTTTAGGTTTATCGTTGGTTTATGGCGAATAATACTGACAATAGCCTGGGCACGGAGTGTCTCCACTGAGATCATTCTCCACCAAAAAGCCTCGACTCAAAAGTCGGAAAATCAACGAGCAATAACAACTCGGACACACAATAACACAAGTTACCAGCGGCGCAAAGCTCGCGTTCAATAACTCTGGGATAGGCCTGTACAACAGTCACCTTCCAATAACATCTGGTCAACGGGACAATCCCGGACAAGGGATACACAAAATACCTTCATACAATAAATTCCTCCCATAACAGGGCAGCCTACAACTTACGATAGAAAACCTGACATAACTGTACACGTCAAACGACGGTACACGCAAAAGTGCGTTTAACTAACAAAAGCAATCTATAAAACATGTGATCAGATACAAGGTTGAACACTGGGTTCCATGAGTGAAGTTGCAATGAAAGAAAAAGCGAATACAACAAGCATTCTGTCCTTCGTCAAAGTAGTTCTGTCTCACAAATAAAAGAAGCTTGCTCTCAAGGGCACTGGGGCACAAACCAGTTTATGTCGCTGGCAGGTTACAACATTCCTGCGCTCTCTGACATAACACATTGACTATCAAGGCCGGCGATTTAGACAAAATAAAACTGTACATCTGGCCTCTTCATAAAAAACTTTACCATGGGTCATAAACCTCGAAGAATACGTGTATAAAACACGCTATAAATCTGAGTAGAATAATATAATTCTGTCTTCACACCAAAGACGTCTAAATGATAGTAATGTCACTATTACTGGAGCTCTTTGTTCTCAAAGATATGATTCAGTAGTTGCTTGTACAACATCAAATAAATACGTGTCTTTACATGACACTAACAAAATAATAATTGTGACGCAGATTCCACACTCTGGATCTGCTTAATGATACGTTGGGAACTGAGTTCGATGCTAGACAACGAAACATTCCTTCTAATTATTAGGTCCACACTTGACCAAAAATAGCTTCTGAGCTTATTCAAAATGAAATATAATGCAGTTACAAAACTGGTAATTGCAGTCGATTACCTAAATGATACGACTGTTCTAACGAAAGTCAGGGGTGTAACAAAGACTGGCTGCAAAGAATGCAGTTAAAGAAATAACTAAAGTCAGCAAAGACTTGAAATATCACCCCAAATAGGGTTGAAAAAAATAGCCTCAAATGACTACGGTCACGTTTAGCAAAAGATAGGCTTTGACGTTCTACGACGTTCATCAAGCTGCACCAGGGCTGACCAAAATGTCTGATCCAAGGGTGTCTCACTCTAACTGAAATAAATGACATCTAATTAGACTAGCTACATTCCCTACCTATAAAAATGGCTGACACTGAGTTCGGGTGGTTCACAAACTACATTAAACCGAATATACCACCAGAAACTAGACCAAGAAAGGGGTGTCCAAAAACTCACGAAATGGAGAAGCTATCACTCAGCTCTCTGTTCAACGACAAGGGTTGTACAAATTCATCTCTGGCTCTCTGGAACGGTATCATCCTCATCAGGATTCCCATCTGGACTCCTCCAAAGACCAGGGTTCGATCTGTCCCTGTCGACAACTTCGTGGATGTACTGGATATGCCTGGAAATGGCATCCTGGTTTCCTTCCTTCTCGTTCGCTGTTCTGGAAGTTCCACCATCATGCTGGTTCCAATAGAAACATCACCCTCACACCAGGATGGTATTAGCCCATGAAGACGGTCTCAAACATGGTGTAGAATAGTCTGATCACGTGGGTAGTGAAATAAATTACGTAGTAGTTCATTCTTTCACTTTCAAAAATACAATGTTCGTAGTAAATGGTATAGGCTTTAATTGCAGTAGATAACACAGCCTTTATTCCGTAGATGTGAATTAATACGTGAGCAAGCACTGTTCTATGGTTCTTCACGTGTTAATGACGCCACTTTTATATCACGTAGCATCCGTGAAATATACGTCGTTTTTGAATTGAAATATTCACTGTGGCAATTTAAATATGTTATTCATTCATAATAACACTTAATCAAAGTAGTTGTAACACTTTTACCAGTATATTTTCCACCAGGCACCCTCCACAAACACGTGGGTACTAAAATGTGGTGTTACGGTAATTTCATATAATTCACTATACTTGCCAATTATTATTTCCCAATGTGCTTCTTGTGGCTCACTGTGCATAAACAACAGTGAATTGCTGTATTCTCGTGCTCGATGGCACCTGATAATCAATTCAACGCTAAACAGCGGATATTTTCTACGTCTTATAGGACAGATACAATTTCACGCCTACACAGGGCGGGTTCTCCAGACGTAGTGCAAGGCACTGGGTGTCTCGAGGAAGTAGGTCGTCAAAACGAAGTCGTTGAGCGACTACTTACGTTCCTGTTTGCGTATCTGCAAGGGTATTACCTTACCTTAAGTGAAAATAACATTCACAAAAATGTTTTAATAATGCAGCATGACGAAATGGAATATTCTGAGTCTTGTGGAAAGATTAAATTAATTAATAAGACCTCAGATAAATAATTAGCAGATTTCACCAAAGTCAAAAGTGTGATTCAACGCTACTTCAAAGAGTATAGCGTGAGCTCTCAGCTCCACGTGGCTTTCTGGGGGTGTTCAAAGGTATTACATCCCATCATAAATGTTCTGTTATAAAAAATATCACATGAACCATAGCTCAGCGGGTTCAGTACGTTAGTCACTGAAAATTTATGATACCAGTGCTGCAGGATGGGCCAGCGTGGGTTGTAAAACCAAGGTACATGACCCAGGACAATAGGAAGCTACGCGAATAAATGTAATTGGAAAACTAGATGATGCAAATTTATAAGGAATGAAGAGCTGTGTTCAGAAAAAGAAACTGTTTTTTTTCTGTGCAAGAAAAATTCATAACTTTGGTAAGACACCGGAGATAGCACTCGGTATTGGTGGATTTTTAAGTTCGCAGGCGCAGTGATCTACGATACGGCGCGAAACTCAGCCTGGTGGGGGAGAGTAGAGGACCCTACCTGGAACTATTTGCTAGCGTCATGATGCAATGGCATATGTAGAGTCTCCCCACGATCGAATCCTAATCAGAACTGGATATTCGGTACCTGCCCATTTAAAGTGACAATATGAGATATCGCACGTGAATCTGCGACCATTTCCTGAGTAGCGGGTTCTTTGGCGGCAATATGTCCATTGAGTACCAACGGCCTGCCGATATAAGCCCAGAGCACGAGGAGCGGGGGTTCATTTTTCTTGTATAGACTTCATGCCACTGACTGTGGAGGTCGGGTCGGTACCTGAGTGTCGCGCATGTATGCCAGCCGCGAGCTGGAGCCACGAAGTACTTGTGTTTGAGATATCGTGCATTAAGTGATACTGGTTCGAATCAAGAACCGAAAGGGAAATAGGGTGTTGGACATTGCACCCAGTGCTATACTCGCTGTCACGATAGCGACAAGTTCACGGGGTACTGGAGGATCCCCGCTGATTGCCGAGATACGGGACCGAGCGCTCGAAACATTGACGTCACTAGTGTTGCCAGACGGACTCTCTAAGTTAACGCCTACGAAACTGTGGTTCGGTCCAGGTTAATCTTGTTTTAAATTCTGAGGGTGTGCCGAACAAAACGGTACGGGTCCACCAACGCGAGACCAAGTGAACGAGGTTCGGAGCCCGATAGGACAAGTCCCACCAGCAAGAAGTGATAGGGAAGAACATTTTTACTAGTGACTTCCGAGGTGTAAAAATATGTGTTATCAAATTCAGTGTAATTTCAGTGTATTTTCAGTATAATTCCAGTGTATGTGAAAAATACCAGTGCTGCCTGTGTTGGAGGCAGATATATGTGTGTGTGTGAATCCCAGCGCGTACGAATGGGCAGGATTATGGAGTCCCTTTGGCGACTCTGCACCATGGGCTAAGGTGGCCTTTGTGGGTCTGAGCGAACCCAGGACACCATGCAGACCACCTCACCTGGACGGCAGAAATGATGAGTATTGACTTTCAAATTATGGGTACATAACTTACGAAAGGGAGGCGGACAGTAATGTAGATTCAGTAGCTTGCGTGACGATGTTAGTCACCGTCATTATAGATACGGGAGGCAAGTTATTTAACGGTCAGCATGTTCTAGTTAGGAGTTGTGTGTGTACTCGCCATTATTAGTTTAATGCATGTCTTGGGTCTCAAATGGTACGAGTATGTCCATGTAGGTAAGAATGATTTGTGAGCCAGGGCACGTAAGATTAAATTCACGTGAAGTTTTGGTGTTTTGTTCGTGTGGCATTTAATGTAATGATGTTAAAATCTTTGACCATAGTTTGTTTATATTTTTTATCGTGATATTAATAAATTCCAGTGAGGATAGTTTTTCGCCACATAATGAGGTATATTGAGTGACCCTTTGCCCCTTTACTTTCCGTGAGACCGGCGGGGTCGAACCAGTGTCCGGCGAGAGGTTACGAGTGTGTTATGGTGAGTTGTTCCCGAAGAAGCGTGTGTGATATTTATGTGTGATGGGGAATGAGGTTGCCGGCGAGGTTAGCCGAGGTTCGTACCACGTGCGATAGCCGTATGTTGATACAAGAGGCGTCGTGATGCACGTGATGGTACATTTGTTGTTGTTGTTTCTGTATGAGAGGGTCCATGCCTCATAACAGGGAAAGTTCAGTCACACACGCATGGGAAAATATATATGTGTTTTTCAGGAACACCATGAAGAAACACTGGTTCAATCCCCCCGCCGATGTACACCAGCATATTATAAATTTACCATTTGTATATTCGTATAATGTAGGCACAGTAGAGGTTTGTTTTGCTTTGACAGCTGCTCAGGTAGAGAGCTATTTATATTTACGGCCGGCCCGTGCGAGCCATTGTGTAAGTAGGGAGAGTCCTTCTGTCTCGTTTTGGTCAAAGCTGTAATTACCACATACCGTTGTTAGCTAATTAATTTAAGGATGCATGTCGTTTTGCCATGCTGATTCGTATTTCTTTGCTTGTACTACTGTTCGTGAATAGTAGTTTTCTTTTTTTCATCCGGGTTCAGCCCGTGTTTATTTTGTAGTAATTTTGTCTTGTGCCTAGCCCCGTATACTTGGATATGATCCGCCCGCCCTAAATATCGTAGTTATATTAGCCCGACGTAGGTTGGGCCCCATTTGGTCCGAAGCCCGTCTATGAAAGTTACTCGTCATTATCTGTGTAAAAATTGACCCTGTTCCCTGCTAGAGTGTATATTTGTGTGACATAAAAATCAGAATAACACTATTTGTTTATAATAAAATCAGTAAGGGCAACTGCAGTTTGTTTTTGACCCAAATTCGTGTTAGAGGCAGTTGACAGTCAATTTAAAGTAGTTTTTGACCACCTCGCACAGCTGAGTAACGTGATGTAATGATTTAATGTAAATTCAATGGTTGAACTCAGCTGTTATTAAGGTTTCATCTTGTGGGATGAGGTTTGTTCTAGTTTCTTTTAAAGAGGGGCGCACTGGGATATCACATATTCTTTGTTTTCTTATATTTAATTTTGATGGTGTTGGTTTCTCTTTGTATGATGTCAGTTGGGTTTTTATTTGTTTTTTTTTTCTGTAATTTCTTTCTGCCAGTTTTTTTGTTGGAAATAAATTACGGACTCAGTAAGATGTGAGTGTACACCATTTCTGTAATTGTAAGACACCTGTTTCCTTCATGTTAGGCCTTTAAGTCAGTTACTATAACGAACGCACCACCCCCGAGATCAATTTATTTTATCCAGGCCTGAAAGATTGCCCTATCGGGTACAATATATACCATTTATAATGTGAATTAAAATAGAACGTAGTTTGTGGAGTACTTTCGAAAGATAAATTCTATTTTTCAAAATATATACTATAGGCCGGACGTTTGTTTTAGACGAGTGAAAAATCTTAATGGAAGCTTGGAGGCGAGTTACTACAGTACCTGTGTTGTTATCAGCTGCCCCAAGCAATCTGATGATTGACGAAGTTTTTTTCACACTATTGCTAGGAGTACAGTCATTGGCAAATATAATGACGTTCTGCTCGTAACTACGTAACGTGTACTTCCACGTCACACAATACTTCGATGTGGACTGTACTGTCTGCTCAAGTCTGGAATTCCATTACATCAGATCGGTGGTGACAAGTGTGAAGCGATAGGGCGAGAGAGTAAGTGTGTGTAGGCTCACCTGCAGGCTTCAAGGTCAAGGGAAATCGTCTAAAACAAACGTCCGGCCTGCAATTGTCTTGTAGTATATATTCGGTTCTAATATTCAATTAATTGTATTAGAGTTGAAGAAAATACATTTGATTTTGTTGTTAATTAAGTTACTTGCGGCATCTCTCTCGAGCAAAGTCAGCATCTCTCCAGCGATCCAGGGAGAGACGCCGTTGATGCAACATATTCTTTGTTCCTTTATTTTGCCGATATATTTTTAATTACTAATGCTCATATGTGATCTATTGCTAACATTTTCAAATTATGGTCTATCAATTTGCAACAATTTTTAAAGTGATGCTACACTAACACATGTCATAAAAAGTACGGCAACACTCCCGGATTTACCTTATTATATTATGAATTACAGCCGAATGGCCATTAGCTGGGAAGTTTTGATTGAACGCCAGAGGGCTCCCAACAAGTTCAATTTCAAGTAGTTCCAACTTTGACTACCAGATGCTACTGATACCAAGCGGTGAACGTTGGAAGTTGATAGAGCGTTTGTAAATAGCCAAATATAACCTACAAATTTTGCTACAAACTAGCAATTGCAGTGGTTGGTTCATTTATGTGCCATAAATCTATGGCATGTGCCCTCTGACTTTACTTCCCCTCCGAAGGAAAGCACATTGAAGGATTTTAACGCTCTTAGAAAATCCGACGACTTCGGCCGGGCTTGAACCCACGATCTTGGGCATATCAATTTCACATGCTACCAACTACGCCACTGGATTTACCTCACACCAGTATTTCCTCTATAGTCCATACCTGGGCCTCGCAGGCCTCTCAGGCCCGGCCTATGTAAATCTGCACAAAAAGATGCTTATGCACTGAAGTTTTAATAATTATCTGCCACCCCATGTGCAGGCAATACATTCTGGGGAGGTCACTGCGCCCTTGTCTATGTGAAATGAATTCCTCATAATTTAATTAATATTATAACAGACGCAGAACCCAGCAAATTAATTTTGAAGGATATTTATTTGCATCATCGATCATCATTAAAGGGAGGTTAACACCTTTCTGGCTCAGGAAATGCTTTGCTGTTAGGGCAATTTATTACTTATTTAATGTAAAATTCATATCATGGGCTTAAAATTTAATGTCGTGAGTAGTTTGGCGATTAAATTAAGATTAGGCCTACATTTCAGTCGAAGTGATTATGAAATCCTTTCTAACGAGATGGTAAGCTGTCGCATGGGGGACCAGTAGAGAATTAAGAGGCATTACACCGTTCGCGAGATGATGGTTATAGAAATGGAGATAACGTCATATCCTCTCATATCGACAAATAAAGGAACTCATACACCGTCGGATGTCAAAATCTTCGTTTTTTTCTTTTACATTTAAATGAATAACAATACCTTTCTCAATATATATGTTAAGTTTTATAACTAAATTCAGCATTTTGGCGGAGATATAGTATATTACATGAGACCATGCGCCTATCTGCCAATGGAGTGTTTAATATCCAAAGCTGCTTACCCGAAAGTTGTAGTTTCTTGGAAGGAAAAACACAATATCTCGTGAACTATGTGATGAAACTGGATGAAACTCAGCAGATACATTCCAACCTATGATCCCTAGAGGATGAACCTCATTCTTGAAATTATCTTAAAAACTAATTTAGATATTATATAAATAATTCATGCTTTTGGGCTAATGCTGTGTGTATTTAGATTTGAACCATACGTTTCGGACAAACCTTGCCATTGAAAAAGGAGGCAAGGTTTCTCCGAAACGTATGGTTCAAATCTAAATACACACGGCATTAGCCCAAAAGCATGAATTATTTACATAATAATCCGGGCCGTGAAAGCCTTAATATGTAATTTAGATATACTTGGAAAATTAAACAAAAAAATGTTCATTTTTTGAAAGACAATTTTAATATAAAAAAAAAACACAATATAACATTCATGGTGGTTCATCCTCGGTATTTAAGCGTTTAAATTACATTTAAAAATATCATTCCATTCAGACTGGTATTTCTTGTTAAATCGTGTTTTTTGTGATTCACTGAGTTTAAACAATCACGAATATGATCCTTTCAATAAATCACGAGATACTTTATATACTCTTCCTCTCTCTAAATTAGATGAAAGCTCTATGTATTTACTATACGTATGTCAGTTTCCATTACTCTATGTTATATATTAGTGAAGCTATGATATGATTCGTAACTGTATGCGAGAATTCCCACTGACGGTGTATGAGCCCGCTTAAATCCTTCAGGATATTTCATTTAATAATAATACCGGGTGAGATAGCCATGGTCGTTACGGCATGACTGCTGGCAGTCGCTCACATCCGGGAGGCGAGGTGGTTCGAATCCCTCCGGAAACCTTGAAGATGGTCTTCTGTGGATTCCCATCTTCCTTCCAAATGCCCGGTCGGTCCCTAACTATAGGCCACAGCCACTACCTTCCAACTCCTCGTCCTTACATTCAAACTTTCCTCCCCAGACAACGCTCCACACGCGACGGTACTTGTAGCTCACCGATTGGGTGTCCACCTCGAAGCAGCTACAAACTGGCGAGCCGAACATGTCCTCGGACTCTCCCGGCATTAAAAGCCATACGCTAAAAAATCATAATAGTAATAGTAATAAAAACTATTAATGTGCACTTTCATTGGGGATAGCTTACTAAATATAATAAGAGTCTTGAATCCTTCATAATTTTCAGTCAACACTTTTATATAACAATAGTCTGCTCTCTCTTCATCCTTAGTGGAAATAAAGAGGCTGTTATTGTGTAGCCAATATCTCATGTGCTGAGAGCGTGACTCATTTCGCTACGTAACAAAACGATTTAAACTTGCAGAGAAAACATTCGATTAGCAACTTAATTGGGGCAGTGAATCTAGAACCAAGATTTTATCATGACATTGATACACAAAGCAAATCTTTACTCTGTGTAGATCTGAGTCTTTCAAGTACGGTAGCCTCACAAGGAAGCCATTCTTACCAGTGAGCTCACCTGTTCAATTGATTCAATGTGGCCGACACTGCCAATCATCTTATTATTACCGAGGATGAGATGAGCTGAAAGGTTAAGTAGCGGGGTGTTCTTACGACTGGATGCCCTTCCTGAAGCCAACCTCATGAGAGGATTGAGATGAAATGAATGAAGATGAATGAAACCGGGCAAGGATGTAGAACGAAGCAGCCATGGTCTGTCTGAAGGTACCGTCCCAGGATTTACCTGGAGTTTTAGGTAGATGTCATTAGAAAGCTATTGCAATGGGTACCATGTTTCGACTTCCGGAAAATTTCGACATATCTTCGCGTTTCACATCCCCCAGACCCCAAAACCATCGTCAGTTCAAAAGTTTATACATAATTTATGTATGTATATATATATATATATATATGTATATCAGTTTCTTGTGGACACGAAAACTGCCGTAATTTTGCACCAATCACTTTGAATTTTTTACCGAATATGTATACCCATAAAATCTCGGTCGAGTTCGTTACTGGGCTAAATCGGCCGAAGGGGGTGAATATGGGGGGCTTTTTTCGAAAAAGTGAAATATTGCTATAACTCTCTTAATATGTGAAATATCGAATCCGTTCAAAGTTCATACTATGTGTCGGATAAAGTCCAAACATTTATGTTTGAAGAGTTTTTTTATAGCACCAACCATTGACCAAAGGGGTGGGAAAAAGTGGGTTTTTCGAGAAACATTAATAATATCTCTCTTAATAGGCACAATATCAAAACCGTACAAAATGGAAGATATTCCCCTAATAATTACCTAAAACTTTTGTCTGAAAGAATTTTTGATATGACCCACCATTACGCCAATGGATAAGAAAAATGATTTCGGAATTATAAGAAAATGCCAAGAGCTATCAGAGGTTGCCATGGCAACACTACTAAATTGATGAGGGATGAGCCATCAGACGTTGCCATGACAACGCACTTGCACGAGATCAGATTCAGATTTCGATTTGACTAAGTGTGAAGCGGCTTCGGTGACGTAACTGGTAGCATGCTGAACTTCTATGCCCAAGGTCGCGGGTTCAAAGCCGGCCGAAGCCGTCGGATTTTTTAGGAGCGTTAAAAATCCCTAAGTATGCCTTCCTTCGGAGGGGAAGTAAAGCCGGCGGTCCCATGTCATAGATTTATGGCATGTTAAAGAACCTTCCACTAATTGCACCTGTGTGAAGCTAAATTGGATAGGTTAAGAATGTAATCAACGCTCTCAGGTTTCTACGTTCGTTGCCAAGAGCCGACTGCGGTGGTGTCTAGTAGCTATGTCCTGAACTTGGCCTAGTAGTCGTTGACGGTGGCGCTTGGCGGCAAAAGTAGGAACTATTTGAACAATTCTAAGTTGCAGTACTTAAATTAAACAAGATGTTCAGTAAAGAACATATAGCCTAATTTCTCCTAAATGCATGGGTATTGTTATAAGTCTTTGTCCTTTTCAAGGAGTATAATTGAATGTTGGTTGTAGTAGCTTGTTGAAATACAACGTGCTATAGGGATATTATGCTAGTGCTACCTCTGTAAAAAATTTCATTCAATTCGGTTTCACCGTGTTTGAATTGATATGGGGAATGGACTTGCACACATACATGGCCGCTACTTGCAAACTATTGGGCTGATGACCTTGTAGTTAGACATAAGATGCTTTCCACAAAAAGGCATGTTGTTGCAAAATCTGGTAGAGATCAAATTATTAGGATGGTCGTAATTTGATTTAAGCTTTTAACATTTGGGTGGCCGTCATTCCGTTTCCGTCAAAAAGGCGGCGATATAAAACATGACACTGAGGTGCCCTTTGCTAGTGCTACCTCTGTACCAAATTTCGTTCAATTCGGTTTCACCGTGTTTGAATTGATAGGGGGAATCGATTTGCACACATACTTGGCCACCATCTGCAAACTATTGGGCTGATGATCTTGCAGTTTGCTCAAAATATGCTTCCCACATAAAGATATGTTGTTGCAAAATTTGGTAGAGACTAGATTATTAGGGTGGTCGTAATTACATTTTAGCTTTAAACATTTGATTGGCCGCGATTACGTTTCCGTCAAGATGGCGGTGATATAAAACATGACACTGAGGTGCCCTTTGCTAGTGCTACCTCTGTACCAAATTTCGTTCCATTCGGTTTCACCGTGTTCGAATTGACGGGGGGAATCGATTTTCACACAAAGATGGCTGCCATCCGCAAAATATAAGGCTAATGGCCTATTAGTTTGGTCAAATGATGCTCCCTCCATAAAGGTATGTTGTTGCAGAATTTGGTAGAGATCGGATGATTAGGTTAATCGTAATTTGATTTAAGCTTTGAACATTTATGTGCCCGCCATTACGTTTCCGTCAAGATGGTGGCGATATAAAACATGACACTGAGGTGCCCTTTGCTAGTGCTACCTCTGTACCAAATTTCGTTCCATTCGGTTTCACCGTGTTCGAATTAATAGGGGGAATCGATTTTGACACAAAGATGGCCGCCATCCGCAAACTATTAGGCTAATGACCTATTAGATTGGTCAAAGGATGCTTCCTCCATAAAGGTATGTTGTTGCAAAATTTGGTAGAGATCGGATGATTAGGTTAGGCGTAATTTGATTTAAGCTTTGAACATTTGTGTGGCCGCCATTACGTTTCCGTCAAGATGGCGGCGATATAAAACATGAAACTGAGGTGCCCTTTGCTAGTACTACCTCTGTACCAAATTTCGTTCCATTCGGTTTCACCGTGTTCGAATTAATAGGGGGAATTCATTTTCACACAAAGATGGCCGCCATCCGCAAACTATTAAGCTGATGACCTATTAGTTTGGTCAAAGGATGCTCCCCCCACATAGGTATGTTGATGTAAAACTTGGTAGAGATCGGATGATTTGGTTAGTCGTAATTTGATTTAAGCTTTGAACATTTGTGTGGCCGCCATTACGTTTCCGTCAAGATGGCGGCGATATAAAACATGACACTGAGGTGTCCTTTGCTAGTGCTACCTTTGTAATAAATTTCGTTCAATTCGCGTTCACCGTGTTCGAATTGATAGGGGGGGACAGACATTCAGAGTCCACACACTCACACACACACACACACAGACTCACACACACACATACAGACACACAGACAGACACACTTTTTTCACCCTGTGTTGATCTCATAAGTCTACTTTCATTTTTTGCTAAAATCGAAAGTAGGCTAAAAACAGATAACACACACTACACAGGCATCACAATTAACACCGGTTATCAGACAGATTCTACACACACCCAAAGTACTCGGGGCTACATGACCATGTTGTCGCAGCCCCTAAACTTAGGAACCAACGAACCAACCATAAGGACATTGTGATCACAAGTATAACAAGTAGTTCCGTGAAGAACTATACAGCCTATTTTCATATATCCTACTTATGTTAATTGCCACTGTCAACATACACAATTTCTGTTTGATTGCTGTAATAGATTCGTAGATATTGAGAACCGACTAAATATTTCGGATGGTCGTCATGTTGGATTTTATATATGTAGGTCCTAGAGTTATGTACTGTTACATGCATATTATTGTGAACGTGTAGTATTCAAAGTTCAATCGCATAATTAGGACACAAGAAAAAACAAGGAGATTTTAAAATTTTGCACAGCTGCCATCTTGAGGTTATGGAAACAATTGAAATAAATTAGATGCCAGTGGATTAACATTCGTATATGGATTTACTGTACCAAGTTTCACTGCATGCGGATGGTTAAATTGCAAGAAAAGTCCATGTGAATATTTATAATTCGCGTCACCGCCATGTTGGATTTGTGATCACCAGGTTATTTTAAGTCCTATAGGTGAACTTAAGTTCATAGCCGCTATGAACATTAAAAAATGCAGTTTGATTGCTAAAATAGATTCGTAGATATTCAGTATCGTCTAAATACTTCGGATGGTCGCCATGTTGGATTGTTAAATGTATAGGCCATAGAGCCATGAACCATTAAATGAAATTTATTGCGTAGGTTCATTATTCAAACTTTCACTTCGATCGCATGACTACATCACAAGAAATAAAAACTTAATTTTAAAATTCGCACTGCCGCCATCTTGAGGTTATGTAAACAATTGAACTAAATTAGATACCAGTGGATTACAATGTGTATAAATATTTCCTGTGCCAGGTTTCAGTGCGCTTGGAACATTAAATCGCGAGAAAGGTCTATTTAAAATTTTCAAATTCGCTTGGCCGCCATGTTCATTTTGTAGTTAACCGGTTTTTGAAAGTCTTATGGATGGACTTCCAGTAGTGCCCTTTATCTCCGTACAAAATTTTAGGGAGATACCGCTAATAGTTTCAGAGATATAGAATGCCGGTGAAATATTTCGCACATCCGCCATCTTGTGGTTATGTGAACAATTGAACGAAGTTAGATGTCGGTGCATTACAATGCATATAAACATATACTGTACCAAGTTTCATTGCGTTTGGTTGGTCAAATCGCGAGAAACGTATATTTAAAAGTCGCAAATTCGCTTGGCCTCCATGTTGGTTTTGTAGTTACCAGGTTTTCAAAGGTCACATAAGTGAACTTATAGTAGTTCCCTCTATCACATTAGAAAATGTCAGGGTAATATCGATAATAGTTTCGGAGATATTGAATGCTGGTGAAATATTTCGCACAGCCGCCATGTTGGATTGGTGAGTCGTAACAAAATTTGAAGGGCACGGTCGAGGTCGCCGGGAATAGTGCTATGAACTTTCCGAGTTTCATTGAAATCGCTCCTGCCGTTTAGATTTTATTAGGGGGGGACACACACACGAATCACACACACACACACACACACACACACACACACACGGACAAAAGGTGATCTCATAAGCCTATTTTTTCAAAATTGAAAATAGGCTAAAAATGAACCCCAAATGACAAGAAGGTTTACCATCCCCATAAGACAATAAAATGCTAAAAATATGCATACAAAAACGAAAAAAAGTTAATTAACCTCCAATTGTAAAATTCTTTCTTGCAATAAATGAGGTCTGATCCTCCTACGAAAACCTGCATATTTTGCCTATTATAGCCTATTCCCTAGTTTCACCGGTGAAATCTACCTCCGCCTTCCGGCGTGCCGAGAGGAATTTTTATTTTATTTTTACCCTCATGTGTAAGCATTTTGCTAAGCTCCTTGTATCGATCACCTTTCCTTGGTGTGTTTTGAAGAGCGTTTAAGAGCGTTAAAAATCCCTCAGTATGCCTTCCTTTGGAGGGGATGTAAAGCCGGTGGGCCCATGTCATAGATTTGTGGCATGTAAAAGAACCTTCCACTAACTAAACTTGTGTGAAACAAAATTTGTAGGTTAGGTTTGATTAATGCTCTTAAGTTCCAACGTTCGTCACCAGGTACTGGTTGCTATGACATCTAGTAGTAGCCAAGTTCACAGCTAGGTGTCGTAGACGGTAGCATTTGGTAGTAAAAGTAGGAACTACTTGAAATTATCGTCTGTAGTCCTTACTTGAATTAAAGTGGCTTCGGTAGCATAGTTGGTAGCATGCTGAACTGCTGTGCCCAAGATAACGGGTTCAAACCCGGCCGAAGTCGTCGGATTTTTTTAAGAGCGTTACAAATTCTTCAGTATACCTTCCTTCGGAGGGGATGTAAAGCCGGCGGTCCCATGTCATAGATTTATGTCATGTTAAAGATCCTTCTACAGACTAAACTTGTGTGGAGCTAAATTTCTAGGTTAGATTTCGTTGGAACGCTCTATCATAGTTCCCACCTTCACCATTAGGTATCATTGACATCTAGTAGCGAAAGTTGGAACTACTTGAAATTGAACGGAACGTGTAGCTCACACTCTGGTTGTCAGCTGGAAGCAGCTACAGACTCTGGCGAGCCGAACATGTCATCGGACACTCCCGGCACTAAAAGCCATGCGATAAATAAATAAACTTGAATTAAAAAAACAGATAACACACACTAATACAGTCATGACAATTAAAACCACTTATCAGACAGATTCTTCTCACACCCAAAGGACACGGGTCTACATGACCGCATTGTCGCAGTCCCTAAACTAAGGAACCAACCAACCAACATTCTGAATGATTATTACATTTCAATAGTACGCCCAGCCACCATGTTGAATGTTTGGAGTCGTTATTGTGCTTCAGGCAAACGAAGTTATATATACAGTCCTCATTTGCCACTAAACTTCGTTATTTTATCTCTGAATCGTAGAAAATTATTTATGTTTTAATTATGAAATTTCAGGATGGCCACGGCGCGTTATTTGCATATGGTAAATTTATCACTAACATTGGAACTTTCTTCTGATGCGTGTATTTGTGCTCAAGTTTCAGTCTTGGAATTTGTTCTAGTGATGTAAGTTCTGAATTTTTGTCCCTCTCCCTCTAAAAACTTACCTCCACCAAGAAAATATTCTGCAGCCACCCGTGTTTGTGGTATTGGAAAAGGTTTGGTCGGTTTCCACTTACTTATAAAAATGAACCCTTCCAATGGTAGGACGTGGGTTCATTAAGAGCCTTCCCCAGAGACAATGTCACGAGGTGTAACTGGCCAGGACCAGTCCCCACAGTCAACATCGCCCTGTTGTCCTAGAAGTTGGCACTCAAATCCCTTTTGTGACCTCCTTCCCACGACCTCGATGGAATTTCATGAAAGCAAATTGGAATGATTTCTCACGAGACCTCGATAAATACGTTAGATGGATTCCTCCAAATGCCGATAATTATGGCAGATTCGTTGGTGCCGTTCTAGCTGTTGCTAAAAAGCATATTCCAAGAGGCTACAGGAAAGAGTACATTCCTGGCTGGACTGATGTTTCTGAGGAGCTTTACAAGGAATTTATCACTAATGGAGACCAGGATATTGCTGATGAACTCCTCCAAAGCTTGGATAACTCTCGAAGACAAAAATGGGTTGAGACTGTAGAATCTTTGGATCTTAAGAAATCAAGCAGACAAGCTTGGTCCTTGCTGAGGAAACTGGGTAATGGTCAACCAGCAGTTCGTGAGACACCTACAATAACTCCTAATAAAGTTGCTGCGCACATAGTTTCCGTGTCCAAAGCAACAATGGATGTGAAGCATGTTAGACAGGTCCGAAACGAACTGAAATGTTTGAAAGCTCAAAGCCAATCATACTCAGAATATGCTCGTCCCTTTTCTCTTGACGATGTTGAAGTAGCTTTGAAGGATATGTCAATTGGTAAAGCACCGGGATTTGATGGACTTCATCCCGAATTTCTTGTCAACTGTGGTAGAAATGCACGATCATGGCTCTGTAAGTTTGCAACCAATATCCTGCAGACTGGTAAGATTCCTCACTTGTTAAAGCAAACAAAAATCATCGCTGTTTTGA
This sequence comes from Meconema thalassinum, assembly GCA_946902985.2. Taxonomy (NCBI): domain Eukaryota; kingdom Metazoa; phylum Arthropoda; class Insecta; order Orthoptera; family Tettigoniidae; genus Meconema; species Meconema thalassinum. Next base: position 1,943,855,595 of record OX336388.2, on the reverse strand, counting down.
AACCTGGGAAACCAAATAATAAGCCAGAGAGTTACAGACCAATATCTCTATTGAGTGTTTGCTACAAATTAGTGGAACGACTCCTCCTGAACAGAATTGCTCCAAGATTGCTTGCGGAGATACCCATTGAGCAAGCGGGATTTAGACCTCATCGCAGCTGTACAGACCAGGTGTTGTCACTAACGACATTTATTGAGGCAGGATTTCAAAATTGCCTTAAGACATCAGTGGCATTCATTGATCTCAAGGCTGCATACGACACTGTTTGGAGGGAAGGTCTGATTTACAAACTACTTCGAGTAATTCCCTGCAAGACCATTGCCAATCTAGTCAATAACATGATGAGTAACAGACTGTTTAGAGTTGTCATGGGTAGTACAGTTAGTGCACAAAGGAAATTGAATGACGGATTACCACAAGGTTCTGTCCTGGCTCCACTTCTTTTCAGCTTGTACATAGCTGATATGCCAAGGACGGAATCAAGGACATTTGGGTATGCAGACGACTGGGCTATAGCTACAAGCAGTTCAAACATAACAACAACTGAGAACACACTAACAACAGACCTGAGTGTCCTAGGGGAGTACTTTCGCAAATGGAGACTACAGCCTAGTATGACCAAGACAGAAGTGTGTGCCTTCCACTTGAATAATCGCATGGCTAACATGGATCTCAGGGTGTACTTTGATAACGTCCTTCTGCCACACAATCGGCATCCCAAGTATTTGGGTGTTACTTTAGACAGAACCTTATCCTTCAAACAACACCTTTTGAAGACTGCTGCTAAGCTGAGATCACGCAACAACATCATCCAGAAACTATGTGGAACAACATGGGGTTCTAATGCTTCAACTCTTAGATCTTCTGCAATTAGACTCGTTCTATCTGTTGCTGAATATTGTGCCCCTGTGTGGTTAAACAGCCCTCACATAGGGAAGATCGATGTTGAAATCAACAAGACCATGTGATTGATATCTGGTACAATTAAATGCACCCCCATTCAATGGCTTCCTGTTCTGAGCTACATTCCTCCACCCCATCTCCGCAGGTGTAATATCCTGGTCAAAACATACCAAAAGATACTTCAAAATCAGGATCTCCCTATTCATGTTGATATACCTGCTGCTTGTCTACCCAGACTTCGCTCAAGGCAGCCGCCTGTGAAGACAGCTATGAGACTTATGAATGAGAACTTTGACATAGTCCAGCAGTGGTCTCATGATTGGAAGATTTTTGCTCCACAGGAGTGCCGAGACATGCCATCTGTCACTTCCAAAGTACCTGGCTTTGATCTTCCTCGTCGGATATGGTCGAAATTAAACCGTATCAGGACCAATTCTGGTGTTTGTGCGGACTCTTTGTTCAAGTGGAACAGGTTACCCTCTCCAAAGTGTGACTGTGGAGCCGATAGACAAACGGTGAAGCACATCATTCACGACTGTCCTCTAAGATCCTACGGAGGCAACATATTGGATTTTCTCTCAGCGACTCCTGCATCAGTGGACTACATTTTGAATTTAGATATAAAATTATGAGCCTATCTGTTCTCTTTATTTTATTTTCATTTTTCTTCTTTTTCATTAAGATGTATTTTGATGTACTGTAAGTGTGTATTATACCATACGATAAATAAATAAATACCTACAGAAGGGGGAATTTGATGAGCAAATAATGTAAATAAAGAAACAGTAACCTGAGTAGTGAATTGTGGAGCACGCTGTTTTTAACGACGAGTAAGTAGCGATTGCTAAAGCTCCTCTGAGCGAGAAAGTGCTTCAGTTCATTCTTATTATCTGAGGATACAGCTACCCCAATGATTTCAACAGACAGCTGAAATCATGGTCCACGAATTCTTGCACGTCCTACCGGATTTGAATGAGGGATACTTTGAACAATTTAAGTTAAGTGTTTCACTATTATCCTTTGATCATGATTCCTCTACTGTTGAAAACATCGGTTTGGCAAAGTGGTCAGTCAGGAAGCGATGGATTCTTTGTTAGTTTCAGGAACGTTAAATAGCGGTTACGACATTGTGTGCACGGTCAGTGACTGTAAGAGTGTAATCTAGATGCATTCCAACCTGTTTCTCCACCTGCTACCGGTCTGTGAAGAGCATGGCCGGAAAGTGGAGCACCTCACGGAGCACGTTCCATCAGCTGACCACGAGTCACCTCATTGCCAGTACAATCTCATAGTGGTTTGCTTTCAGTTTATGGGTTAGCTTCTTTGTTATAATCATTAATTCTCCTTCTCTTTCCCTTCCTTTACCGACCACCTCGTGGTGTAATGACTGTCATCTATACCTCTAGTCACCTCAAGACCTAAGCGGTCCCTTGGATGTTCTGGTCTGTGAAGAGGCTTACGCGCCAGGAAATAGTTCCCAATTTTTCTGCTTGTTTTTAGGGCACAAGATTTTCCAGCACATGTTGCTATATTTTCATAAGCTGCGTCGGTTACTTTTCAGAATGTCCTTTGTAAAAATCTATGAATACATTTCTCATTTTTAGGTTAATTGGGAACTTTTCCAACTTTGCTTTCCATGCGATGAATTGTGTGTGTGAATATATATAGTATTTAGTGGTATTTGAACGATAGGCAGAGTAATTCAGGACGAAGTTAATATTATATTACATGTTGTTGTGTGTGTGTATAAACCTTCTTTGAGCGGCAAAATAGTACCCGAATAATTCGATTTTATGGCGAATCAGGCTCAAAGGTTGACAACACTATTACAATTTCACAAAGTTCAACATGGTTTCCTCAAGTACACAACGTGTTCAAACTGCAGATTTTAAGCTTGAATCACCAATAAAATACTTCAAAGGTAACAGAAATGGAGAGAAGTTGAGTAACAAACAAATGATTTTAAATGTATATAGCAGGTCGAGAGATGACAATCCACGCCGGAAACACAAGAAGGGACAGAGAGCGGACATGTACGGAGGGATATTTTCCTCAGGACTTGACCTGACGTTTGGAATAGTAGTAGCCAATTTCACAGCTAGGTGTCGTGGATGGTAGCATTTGGTAGCGAAAGTAGGAACTACTTGAAATTATCGTCTGCAGTCCTTACTTGAATTAAAAACAGTTAACACACACGAATGCAGTCATCACAATTAACACCGGTTATCAGACAGATTCTACACACACCCAAAGTACACGGGGCTACATGACCACGTTGTCGCATCCCCTAAACTAAGAAACCAACCAACCAACCGACCAACCAAACTTGTTCGGCGGAGGAAATCTACCAACACGTGTCTCTCACATATATGGTCCCCCAAATGGCAACCAATTGTATCAGGATTCGATTCGGCAACTAATTTGGTAAAAACCTTAGTTATTTATTGATGTTTTAAGGGGTGGAACGAGGTCATCTAATCCTGGTAAAACATAACGACTACGCTACTCATTCAGCCTCTTTCATTCATTTTTAGTGTTACTACAACACTATCCTCACACTTGTGAGCATTCGACTATTTTGGTTTGAGTAGTTGACGTACCTGAGAATCATGGTGCAGTGACATTCCTACGTGTCATTCACCTACAGTATACGGCCGCGATTTAGATCTCGGTGACAGAGGGGTGAAGTCTTCACCTGAACAACCACGTGGCATCAGGAAGGTTATCAGGCATTAAATCCACCCTGGTGACCAGGATCAGATGATGACGGCGTGAAGGTCAAAACGTGAAATCCTAAATTTCGCTCTTTATCAGTGATTAATATATATATATTAACATGATTTTTTTTCAGGAATAATATGTTATCTATACAGTAAACTCTCGATAATTCGGACTAATGGGGGCGAGGTCAAGTCCGAATTACAAGACGTCAGAATTATAGAAATGTTTTCTAAAGTATTGTACTGTACAGTTCGAAAGTTCTAAAATCATTCAAATATGTTTTAAAGTGCCTACATACTTTTTCCGGGATTGTTTATCTATCGATAAAGTTTGAAGACAAAGGTCGATTTACTAATGCCAAACTCTGTCATAATACTTTGAGTAGAAGCACCGGCTTGGATTTTATCCAGCACTCTCATTTTGTCTTCTAAACTTAGCGATGTGTATTTGCCCCTAACACTCATCTTAGTTACTGTATTCTAGCGAGGAAAACAGTACGACACTTCCAAACACTTGAAGCAATTATTTTAACACAATGCAACAGTAGTTCGTCTTGTGGGCTTCAAAAAGCGAACTGAGCAGGCGTGCTTGTGACCAATAATAATACTCTGGGATTTGCCGATGACATAGTCCTCTTGACCGACACGCCTGAGGATTTGAATGAGTTTTTGACTGGTATGGACTCCGTCTTGAGGAAAGAATTCATGATGAAAATTAATAAATGTAAAACAAAAATATTGGAATGCAGCCGAAATAAATCAGAAACCTCTATGGACATCAAATTGGCAGGTGAAAAACTAAAGGAAGTAGGTGACTTCTATTACTCAGGAAGCAAAATAACCAGTGATGGACGAAGCAAAGAGGATATAAAAAGTAGGCTAGCTCAGGCAAGGAAAGCATTTATACAGAAAAGGAATCTGTTGACATCGAATATAGATTTAGGTATTAGAAGTTATTTTTGAAAGCCTTTGTCTGGAGCATGGCACTCCATGGAAGTGAAACTTGGACTTGCTGCAGCAGAAAAGAGGAGAATTGAAGCGTTTGAAATGTGGCGTTACATGAGAATGATGAAAGATCAGATGGGTAGATAGGGTTACAAAGGAAGAGGTATTAAGACTAGTGGGAGAGGAGAGATGTTTCTGACGACTGCTAATGAAGAGAAGAGTTAGGTTGGTAGGACACATACTAAGACACCCAGGAATAGCAAGGTGAGTTATGGAAGGAAGAGTCGAGGACAAGAACTGTAGGGGTAGACCAAGATTAGTATATGTTAAACAGATTGCCTCGGATGTAGGGTGTGGTAGCTATATAGAGATGAAACGATTATCTCAGGACAGGGAGGCATGGGGATCTGCATCAAACCAGTCGAAAGATTGAAGACTCAAACAACAACAAGTTACTTATTATTTGGCCACGAGTGGAGTGAACGGGAAGGGAGGGGGATGCGATCGACATTTTGCAATAGATGGTCTTGGTGTGAATGATGTCGGGCGCTGTACTGTGGCGTGTCCGAATTACCCAAATTCCGAATTAGTGAAGCCCGAAATAGTGAGGGTTCTTTGTACTGTATAATTACCGCACCTAATGTAATTGGGCAAGAAGCGTGTTCACCGACTGAAAAGTATAAATAACTGATAGTTTGGACAGGCAACACTGAAAAATGGCCTCAAAACTTCACTTCGATGACCTGTAGCCAGTAAGCTGTTCGTGTCGAGACTAGAGTGCTCTATAAAAGCGCGGGACAATGTTTGGAAAGTGGCGGGTCAGAGTTGATCACGACGATACAATCTCGGGAAGGCCTAGGCCCACAGGGCGTGGCGTGCCCAGGGAAGGTAGGACGGAGCCATCGAGGGCCAGGCGCGCGCGGTGCAGCGAAAGGCTTGCCCTGCCTTGAACCACGGACTGCAACATATCACACGTAGTCCCACGCCAACATTTCTTAGGAAATGACACCGCACATCCGCACCGTTAACTGCAAGGCCACACTCCTTCTCAAGAACCGATTAATAAACCACATATTGTGCACTGCGTCCGGTTCTTAATAGTTCCTCGGGATATGACTGCGTGCTTGCTTAAGAAGCGGATTTATTTATGACTTCTTGACCTTTAAAATACTGAAAAGTGCCGGGATACAATTTTTCTCACGCCGGATGCTGAAAAATACTACTTCCGACATCAGTTACACTATTTAGAGCCAGGTTCACCAACGCAGCGTTAACAGGCCGTCAGTAAGTGCCTCGTTAATTAAACTCGGCGTTTCAACAGCTCTTTCGCCGATTGGCATTAGCAAACGAATCGTTATGTTTAAGGGCTGTACAAAACTCATTCAAAGATGATGATTGTGGTGGTATTTGTATATTCTTTGGTTTACAAGCCGCGGTGGCCGAGAGCGCTAACGTGCTACCTCGTGCCTCGCTGGAATCGGGAGAGCGTGGGTCTGAATCCCACTTCGGCCGTCCTGTGAATGGTTTTCGTGGTTTCCCATTTTCACCACCAGGCAAATGCCGGGACGGTTCCTTTCAATAGGTCCACAGCGGATTTCCTTCGAATATCCCTTCCCTGACCCGTCCTCAAAAGAAAAGTATATGTCCATTGGCTGTATAAATATACAGTAATTATTACATTCTTTGGTTTAATCAAACAGACCGTGAACTGCAAAGAGCTTAAGGGTCAGGTCCACCAACGCAGCGTTAACAGGCCGTCAGTATGTGCGTCATTAATTTTAACATTGGAATTAAGCTCGTTGACATTTCACCAGCACATTCAAGGATTAGCATTAGCAAACGAATCGTTATTGTTAAGGAATGTACAAAACTCCTTGAAACATGATGATTGCGGTGGTATTTGTATATTCGTTTGTGTTATCAAACTGGCCATGAACTGCAAAAAGCTTAAAAGTTATATACTCCTTGGTTAAATACTAACATGGCTGATGAAGAAAAGAGGAAGAAGAGCCGGGGACTGAATTCTTCTATAGTTGAAAGAAACGTACTTATTCACTTGGTGGATAAGTATCGTGAAATCGTTGAAAATAAGGGGACTGATGCTATGACGTCTAGGTAGTCATATAAATAAATTAACTGCATGTGCTATACAGTAATGAATCACACAATAAGTTATTACATATAGCCTAAAGAAGATTGATTTGTTACATATCTTTTTTGTCAGATAGGAATTCCAGGTTAGGCTCTATCGTCTGTAGAACATTCAACACAGAAGGTTTTGACGATAGAAATCTCATAATAAATTCTGTGTCGTCACATTCTTCAAAGTAATTCCTTCGCGTTCTTTATAAGTTCGTGGTCGACGAAAATCTAGCATGTCTTCGAAAACATCGTCATCGTTCAAAGTAAAGTTACTGCACGCTCCATGTTGAATTTGAATGCTACGTAAATCGTCCGTCAAGTCGTCAATTCTATATTGACAGAGCAATTAGTTTTGATGGATTGTTAGGGAAGCTAATGGATTGTTATAGTTTGGTGAACCACGACAGTTTGGTAATCGTCCGTTAACGGCCTTTAATGGTTCGTTAACATTTTGACGAACTATGGTGAACCCGGCCCTTAAGCCCCTTTCACACCGAAGATGCATAACGTAATATGCGTGCATCTTAAACACCAGACTATGTAATTGAACGAGAGGTTCAACACCGAAGATGCAAGTGCGTCTAGCACCCTGGATGCAGGATGTATGCATCTTAAACACCAGACTATGTAATTGGACGAGAGATTTCACACCGAAGATGCAAGTGCGTCTCTCTCGGTGGACACGGTCTAGCATCCTGGATGCAAGACGCACTTGCCTCTTGAGAACCAGCCAGCTGGAGATTCCAGCGTGCATCTTTGTTGTGCTGGTCTTACATACTCGCCCCTCCCTTGGAATCTGACTTGATAAAAGTTAAAAGTCGAAATCCCTATTTTATAATACACCTGAAACTTTACGGGATGGTTCAGTAATTGCTGAGACGCAATAGCAGGGCTATGCTCTTCAGCATTATCCCAATATGGATGCTGCCATAAACGATTCCTTCTTTGTCTTCGTCTTCTTCTGACTGCACATCCCAGAATTTATAAATTCGTCGTCTGAAGAGTCGGATGATTGATTATTTATTTTTCAAACTCACGTACTTAACTAAACAGAGATAATGGAAATTAAAAGAAGGTGCAAGTGGTACATGCATCTTTGGTGTGAAAGCCCTTTCAACAAGATGCAAGACGCACATGCATCCTGCACCCAGGATGAATGCATCTTGCGTCTTGCATCTTCGGTGTGAAAGGGGCCTATGAAGTGCACAAATAAAGATGTGAGCTGTCTCTCTTTGAGTAAAACACACAGTATAATGTCGCAAGCTTGTGGTGAAATGACAACTCTTGTCAGCACCAGTTTCATGACTTGTTAACTATTGGGCAATGCCATTCCAGGAAGCAGTTAATTATTTTAATGTGTCACTCTTGTTATTGCTGTGACAGGCACAGATGGGGGTCTCTAAAACAACAAAAAGACCGGTAGGCACAGGAAACAACTTGAGTTGTTGCTGTATAGTGTCAGAGGTTGAAGTGATATAGAGGCGTAACAAGTAACCTTACAACCTCGGCGAATTTGTTTAATCTTTTGAGGTCGTAGAAATGTCCTAGTTCTGTTCTCCACTGCCATTTAGGAGGAAAAATCATAACTCAATGTGGGTAACTTGTAGCTGAGATTTAATAATACCGTAATAATAATAATATTGGTTTCACGTCCCTGCTAACTACTGCGGCTTTCATTGAAGCCGCTGCCGGGGTGCTGGAATTTGACCCCGAATGGGATCTTTAACGTGCCAGTAAATCTACTGACATGGCTCCTTAGCATTTGCGCACCCTCAAATGCCAACTGACAGCGCCTGGATTCGATCCTGCAGTGGCTAGCATTCTTAGCTATCACCCCTGAAGTCCGGGTTCAATTCCCGGCTCTGCCATCCTGGCCACGGCTGCTTCCTACCCAAATTCTACCTCAATTACACTAGTACACTAGTACGGACTTTACAGCGACACAGGTTATCAGAGAAATTCTACGCACACCCAAGTACACGGGCCTACATGACCACGATGTTGCAAAGACCCTAAATAATCAACAACAACTACGATCCTACAACCTTGTACACAGCAGGTGAGAGCGTTACCGCTGCTGGTGGGGCGTGGTGGCTCAGCGGTCTAGCTGTATGCCTCTCACCAAGGCTGTCCGGGTTCGATTCCCGGTCAATGCATGTGAGGTTTTCGAAGTGAAATGCCACGTCCCGTGGTTCGGATTCCACGTAAAAAGGAGGTCCCGTGGCTCATGATCTCTAGATTAACGGTCACGTTAAACTTCAAGCTTCTTTATTTTCTTTCTTCGTTACCGCTGCGCCTTGCAGCCAGTCGCTGAGATCTAATTTCATGGGTAGTCTATATTGTAAGAATATGCATTACCCTCAGGGGAAAGTGCATTGAACTTTCGTTTTCATTAAGTTGTTCTGTCTTTGCAGGGAATAGAGGCTATCCCTGGCTGTGAAACAAAAATAGCTTATTAGGTACTGAGGGGAAATATCTCCCTTATTCTCCCGTTAATTCATAACTTGTCTAAAGCTGTATGAAGACAGTGACTGCGTTAATGACTCCTGGGAGGCCAGAGACAGACAATAACAGCGAGAGAGCTAGAGGAAGGAAAGTGCAGTTGACAGGTGTTGTTCTCACTGCTCTGAATTACATGTAGGAGGAACAGTTCCTCTTCCTGCTAGACGTCAGCCAGCATGAACTAAACTGTAAAAGAATCTCTCATTTTCATATACTCGTATTTTATTATCAATGCGCTCTCCATTCCACTACCAAATAATAATAATTAGCCGTCCAACGTGCTTGAAGATGAGGGAGGGTACAAACTTTACTGGGACTGACATGACCTAACGGACCAGAAAATCTTGGTAAATTGATCATATATCGTCTACGTAAACAAAACTACCAACATGCTAATTTGTTAGTCATTGAGATACCACTGAACCTAAACCTCAAGTCTACACAGGCACAAAAGTTCAACAAATATGCATCGTTGACAAAAAAAAAATATCAATAAGATGTGATGAGTCAATTTTGTATCGTTGCAGTCGTGTACAGGTCGGACGTTTGTTTTAGACAATTGCCCTTGACCTTGAAGCCTGTGGGTGAGCCTACACACACTCACTCTCTCACCCTATCACTTCACACTTGTCACCACCGATCTTATGTAATGGAATTCCAGACTGGAGCAGACAGTACAGTCCACGTCGAAGTATTATGTGACGGGCGGAAGTACACGTTACGTAGTTACGAACAGACCGTCATCATATTTGCCAATGACTGTACTTCAGCAGAAGTGTGAAACAGATTTGTCAATCATCGGATTGCTTGGGGCAGTTGATAACAACACAGGTACTGTAGTAACTCGCCTCCAGGCTTCCATTAAGATTTTTCACTCGTCTAAAACAAACGTCCGGCCTATAAATCCAATTCTTGGAATTATAATCTGTTCATGCTACTTTGCTTCCTTGTATACCAGATACAGTACGTCTAGATGAGTCTGACATGACTTCTACATTTATGTAGGCCTGCCAGGGTCCACTCGGTTTTCTATGCTGTCTGACAGGCTTCATGCGAGCTAGAGAATGTAGCATTACACCTTCTTTCATGGCTTATCGCTGTTCTAACTATCGAGGATTTTGGGTTCTTTTTTCTTGGTTCTTGTTCGCTTAAATACGGTACATTGCTCCTCAATCAAAACCAATCAATATAATAATTAAATTGAGTGGGTTTAGTGAGAAGAGATGATAAATTCTATTCTGACAACGCTTAGTTCATTATCATTCAGTTTTAACTCACAAATTAAGGTTGTTTAGAATGTAAGTAGTGGAGTGATGATGATTCTGCCCCACTTGACACTCCTGTGCCCAACAAACCAACATGGCCGCCGTGCGAAATTGAAATAATTAATATTTCTCAAACGCATGGCCGGATGTTGACAAATGAGGTGTTGTTGAACTCGAGCAGTCGTCCTCTTTCTTATCGACCATGTATTATATTTTTCAAAAATTCTTTGAATTTTTTTGTTTTGCAACGTTGGTGATAGTTTGAAAACCAAACATGGTAGAACGTTGTGCCATGGCTCAAACGAACGGCCTTTATGACCTTTATTTTTTGTAATAAAACTTTTTTATTTTTTATGTTTTTTTGAAAACACTCGAATTTTGAAAATCCTATATTTTGGAAACTAGGAACTCTACAAAAAAGTTTGTTTGACGTAAATGAAAGGTCCCTACCCCCTCTACCCCCAAAATAAATTTCAAGTCTCTAGGATGAAAACCTGTAGGTAGTAGTGTGGTAAGGGGGAGCTGCTTCCAAAAGCAAGTTGTGAGACCCTGCGACCTTGGAATGGAAGGAGCCATGCTAGGAGGGCGTGCTTGGATTCGTTTTTTTCGTCTCGTTGTGCTCCTTACGGGAATGTAGGTGTCGAAAAGGTGAAAATCTGGGAACACGGTCTTTTTGGGGTAAAAACGTGATTTTAGACTTTTTGCTATATCTCGCGAACCAAGTATGCTAGAGACATGAACGAGGGGTCCAAGGACTCGGAGTGACGTCCTCTTTGCTATGGACCACTCGTTATATTTTTAAAAAAAATTTGGAAACGCGATTTTGGGGTAAACACGTGTTTTTTGTGATTTTTGCCGATATCTCATGAACCAATAACGCTAGAGACGTGTACGAGGTGTCCTAGGACTCAGGCTTTCGCCCCCTTTCAAATGTGGTAGATATTTATTTTCCAAAAAATAATTCACAAAGGGCCTAACGCCATACATGTTGAAATAACGTTTTCTTTTTCTTTACTTGTTTATAATGTTTATGAAGCGTGGTGGTTGAGAGAGACGATACGGCTGGGTGTGTGTGTGTGTGTCGCTGACCACGGTGGCTGTGTTCAATAGAACAATCGCTATTTCGGCGGATTGGTGTATGACAGAGCGAGCGTGCGTTTTTCCTGATATTTTACCTTTAACGTGTAAACGGTGATGAGAACTTGATTCTATGTTGGTCGAAGCGAGTATCGAAAACAAACGAGCAGGAGGTGAAGGTCATTTGAGCTTATTGGAAGGCTCCGATCTGACTTGACAACAGGTGCAATGGAAAAAATGACCAAGACGCTTGAAGGTGAAATAATCTGACCATCGTGGTGGCAGGGGAGTGCGAAAGGCGTGCACACATGTGTGAAACCACAGGCACGCTAAACCAGTGACATCCTGTCTTGCTTCGTACGTGACAAAATGCAAGTCCATGTGAAATTTGATCTACCGCAGGTGTTCACCTTGGACGTTATCTGTCCACGTGCGCGATAACTGTTAACAAGTTACAGCCTGTTTTGCTTCGTACGTGACAAAATGCAAGTTCATGTGAAATTTGATCCGGCACAGGTGTTCGCCTGGGACGTTAGCTGCCCACGTGCACGATAAGAGAATGTTCAAAGCGTGGGAAAAAAAAGATTATACATGCAATGTGATATATAAAGACACGTCGCTGACATTTCCACTCGCACTTATGTGACTACTTTTGAACACGCTACAGCGTTGTGTGAAACACTTGGCCTTGTTTAACAGTTTTGGTGTTGGTGGAAAATACTTATTCTTGTTGTGAGGTAGGTATATATTTATTCATTTATACATTTATTGATTTATATATAAATACATGCAATTATTTATTGATTAGGTAATTAATGATTTTATTTATTTATTTGTTTGCAGATAACCGGCATACCTTACATGTCAGAGGGAGAAGAAACTATTGCACTTTTGAGCCCACTAGAAGGGAAGAGTAACAAGTCACTACAAGTAAAGGTGAGATGATTTTTTTTAAACTAACTTGTTTCATTTTTTTTGTTTTATGTTTTATTTTATGAAATGTATGTATTAACCTGAATTTAGGTATTTATAGCGGTTTATTTTATTTATTTTTAGAAACTTGGAAAGAATAGCCTTACCGCCGTAGCAGTCGCTGAAAAAAACCAGAAACGCACTAAAGCGAAACCACTGCCAAAGAGTGAACTGTTTAAAACTCAGGTAAGTCCAACTTAAAAATGCTATTCCATTTTACCACTACTGAAAACTCGTAGACAAAAAAAAAATTCATTACCTGTACATGACTGGGACAATGATTGCTTTCTTGATTAATGGCTATGTTGTTGTTGTTGACTGGGAAAAGTACAAGGCCATGTTGGATTTTCTAAAAATAAAATAATAAATTTAATTTATGGGTGGTTCCCTATGGACTCAACGAATATCCACAGGTTTGAACATGATAATGTGAACAAAATGACATGACATTCATTTTTGTTTATATATTGGTTAAAGGGAGGGTGGGGGAATGTAAATGACTGTAGCTTTATAAAAAAGAAAATAAGTACATGGGTTACTGTTTGTGCCAACATACAGTTTATTTTTAATGGTGTTTTGATATATTAATGCCAATTAACGTTAACGTTTTATTTACAAGTATTGATTGATTGATTGATTGATTGATTGAGTGATGGGTTATTTTGTTTGCTTTTAGGTGTCGTCATGTGCCATTAACGTAATGAACAGACAGTGAACAAGCATGCATTATGCTTTAAAGTACTCTGTGCAATGTTAATAACTTACAATAAGAAAACGTTTTATTATAACACATGGCGTTAGTACCAAATACAACAAGTGAGCAAGTTGGTTTACCACGTGGGTTAAATTTAAAATCAGAACATGATCGATGGTTAACATTTGAATCCTGGCCTGTAGGCTTTTTGTCGACGCATGAACTTGCAAAAGCCGGTTTTTTTTACTTGAACCGAGGAGATGTGGTGCGCTGTGTGTTTTGTCGTATTGAACTTTCACACTGGGAAGAAGGGGATGATCCCTTTAGAGACCATTTGCGATGGTCTCCTCACTGTCCTTACATGCTTGGAAAGCAAGTGGGTAACCTACCCGTGCATTCATTTTACCGAACCACAAGGCCTATGGCCGCTACTTACGTTGCTGAATCACAAATAAATAATAATAATGATGTATTACCAGCCAACGGTAGTGTCGATATATGTGGTCCATATGCCATAGACAGTGTTGAATTGGCGTGTGCTTTTGAAAAATTGGGAGTTTGCAAGACTAAAGCACTAGCACACCCAGAGTACAGCTCTGTTGAAAAACGTTTCGAATCTTATAAAAATGTTTGGCCATTAATATTAAAACACCTTACCAAACAGCTAAGTGAAGCTGGATTTTTTTATACTGGTGAAGGGGATAAAACAATATGTTTTTATTGTGGATTTGCTTTAAAGGATTGGCAAATGACTGATGACCCTTTTGTGCAACACGCTCGTTGGTTACCAAACTGTAAATACATGGTGTTGCTTAAAGGTCAGGAATTTGTGAACACTATTCGTAAAGAAAAAGTGATTGCAGCACAAGACATAAAAGTGCCTTTAGAGTTAGAGCACGCGGAGCAAATACATAAGGCTGAAAGAAAAGACTTGTCTCACGAACAGATACAAAAGTGTGACCAACAATTATGTAAAATTTGTTATCAAGATGAACTAGGTGTTGTATTTTTACCCTGTGGACACATGATAGCCTGTGTCAAGTGTGCATTAGAACTTAACACTTGTGCTATATGCAGAAAAGTAGTATCTGCAACAGTTAGGGCATTTCTTGCATAACTAGTATAATTTATTCGCCATGGATAGTGCAAAATCCCTAATTGCACAATATTATTAAAGCTGTTTTAGAGTGTAATAGATATGCTTTTGTTTTGTTTATAGACTACTACAATGAATGTTTTGAATGCTGTGGGACAATCATGTGGCTTAGAGACAAAGAAGCTCAGCGAATTGCCAATGCATATTCCATTCCGCATTATCAAGATTCGGAAATTGAAAACAGCATATGGTGATCGTGTACTTTGTGTATGTGAAAACTTTGAGACATTTCTGCCTATACGGTTTAATGATATGTCGGAGAGTGTTTTTGATGAAGTCAATAATGCTGTGCAACCTGTACACTTAATTTATGAAGGTTTTAAAAACAATAGGTGCATGGTTCGTTTTAATTAAATAAATAAATAATGTGAAATAATAATGGAAATTATAAGTAATGACAATATACTGAAAAAGAAAGAAAATATGTGCATAGAATAGTAATGTTTTAGTGTTTAGTGTTGTCTTTAAAAATATTATGATGAAACCAAAAAAAATGTATATAAAGTTTGTAAATAAATGCAAAATGATGTTACAATGCTGTTTTATTTTATACAAAGTTAGTATATTTAACATTGCAGAGTATACATGATTATGACAATAAATGCATACTGAATACAAGCCTTTCTCACATTACAATAGTCTGTTATAGTTTTAAACACAAGGCTTGTTGTAGATCATTTTATAGCAATGTCCCTTTAATGTTGTTTTCGAAAAGTGGGGAAGCCACAATGGTTGTATTGACATAAAAACCTTATGGTTATTACTATTTAGTCACTTTGATCCCCTTGCAAATCAACAGTAGATGACCTAGTTGTTCCACTCTTTAAAACGACAACAACAACACTACCTCTTGCATAGTTTGTGATGTTGATGGCTCTTGCGACGTGGAAGATGGATTAAAAATAACTTTGAGAACAGGGGTTAAACGTTGATCATTAAACAATGCACTATTTTGAGTAGCAATATGGTTTTCTTGATTTTTTGTCGACGGCAACTGTGTTTCATGCGGTACACTACATTGATGATCACTGACACTTAAAACCTCACTATTTTTACTTTTTAGGTCACCACGACAATGTTTGGAACGTTGCTTTGAACAACGCCAAATAACAGTTCCATTTTTATTGGTTCGTTTCACAATATATGAATATCCTTTATAGTATGCGTAAGGCTTACCATACCTAGTCACTGATACTTCCATATCAACTGTCGAGCATAGACTAAGCTCTAGTAAATTCAACTTGGTAATAAGAATACTAGTTTAATGTGAGAGCAAATATGGATCCAAAGAGTTCAGGTAAAAGTGAAAGCAAATAAGCAAATATTAGAAACAAGAGTTGGGGTGAAAGTGGTCGCAAAGTGGTAGACCCATTACACAATAATTTCAGCACGACGAAGCTCTTGTTCAATTTCTTTGATTTCCCAATCGTGACCAGTATGGCCAGATTGACGTGAGGCATGCAACAACTGTAGCCGCTGGACGAGCTTATTGGGATTGTGCCAGTATACAAATTTAACAAATGGATTTTTAGGTGTAAACAAAGCATTACCATTATCATGATCATTATCATCATCGTCATTATCATCATCATGATCACCATTATCATCATGACCATCATCACTGTTACTATATAGTCCTTTTTGATCCTCTTGCAATACCACTTTATTTATAGTCTGAGTTGATTTTGACAGTGTTGAAGGTTTCTTGGACGTTGACAACTGTCCTAACATGACGTTTTGAGGACATGATAAGTCCTTTTGAACAAACACTGTACTATCTTTAGCCGCAATATCGTTTTCTTGAACTTGCTTTTTAGCATTTTGATAATTGTTTGTAAACAGTAAGCGTGGTTCGTTTCGAGCACTACATTGATGAACACTCACACTTAAAACCTTTCCATTTTTACTTTTCAGATTGCCTCGACATTTTGTTGACCTCTCTTTTGAGCATCGCCAGAATATTATTCCATTCACATTCTGGCGATTATAGTTATAGGAGTAGCCTTGATAGAGTGCACGTAGCCTACCTTTGTTGGTTGTAATAAGTTCCATAGTAGTAACTGACCTGTCAGTACGATGTTCACACTACAAAGGTTACAACTGTTTTGCTGATGGAGTGACCTACTATAAGCTTATATATTGGCTTATGTGTTGGCTTTTTGTGTTGGCTTTTCGTGTTGGCTTTTGTGTTGGCTTATGTGTTGGCTTTTTGTGTTGGCTTTTTGTGTTGGCTTTTCATGTTGGCTTTTCGTGTTGGCTTATGTGTTGGCTTTTTGTGTTGGCTTTTTGTGTTGGCTTTTCGTGTTGGCTTTTGTGTTGGCTTATGTGTTGGCTTTTTGTGTTGGCTTTTTGTGTTGGCTTTTCATGTTGGCTTTTCGTGTTGGCTTTTCGTGTTGGCTTTTTGTGTTGGCTTTTCGTGTTGGCATTTCGTGTTGGCTTTTGTGTTGGCTTTTCGTGTTGGCTTTTTGTGTTGGCTTTTCGTGTTGGCATTTCGTGTTGGCTTTTCGTGTTGGCTTTTTTTGTATTGGCCTTTCGTGTTGGCTTTTTGTATTGGCTTTTCGTGTTGGCTTTTTGTGTTGGCTTTAGTATTGGCTTTTGTATTGGCTTATTTGACAAGTTATTTGTGTCAATGTATTTAGTGGATTTTTTCTTGGTGTTGGAAAGTAGTTGAAAGAGAGGGAATATTTAAAGACTTAACCTCAGCTCACTAACCTAACCTAACCTTTCAACTCTCAGATGTTAATTAAATTCTGTGCATTGTCGAGTTGGAGCCCAAGACCTCAGGGGTTAAAAAAACAATTATTTTTGACGACTTATTTTGGTAACTTATTTTAATGGCTAACCTAACTTTACCTAACCTAACCTAACCTAACCTAACCTCAGCTCACTTTGGATATTACTAGTAAGTGTTCATATCCTCTGCTAGGTAGCATGCTAGTAGTACAGGTAGTGCTCATATTTACCGCTAGATAGCGGAAACATACTTTGCATGTTGCATGTGACACTTGTGAAGTTTAACCACATGCAAGACGTGCTTGTATAAGTTCTCTATTTAAACTCAATATACAATTAACCACTAAATGTTCAGAACTAACATGTATAGCCATGTTTAGGGTATATAGGAGACCCTTAGCAAGAAAGGCTGTCTAACCCACGAGTGTACAGCCTTGTCATACGCAGTAAGCCCCTGTTGGCAGAAAACAACAACAACAACAATTTGAGAAAGCCAACAGGGGCTTACTGCGTATGACAAGGCTGTACACTCGTGGGTTAGACAGCCTTTCTTGCTAAGGGTCTCCTATATACCCTAAACATGGCTATACATGTTAGTTCTGAACATTTAGTGGTTAATTGTATATTGAGTTTAAATAGAGAACTTATACAAGCACGTCTTGCATGTGGTTAAACTTCACAAGTGTCACATGCAACATGCAAAGTATGTTTCCGCTATCTAGCGGTAAATATGAGCACTACCTGTACTACTAGCATGCTACCTAGCAGAGGATATGAACACTTACTAGTAATATCCAAAGTGAGCTGAGGTTAGGTTAGGTTAGGTTAGGTAAAGTTAGGTTAGCCATTAAAATAAGTTACCAAAATAAGTCGTCAAAAATAATTGTTTTTTTAACCCCTGAGGTCTTGGGCTCCAACTCGACAATGCACAGAATTTAATTAACATCTGAGAGTTGAAAGGTTAGGTTAGGTTAGTGAGCTGAGGTTAAGTCTTTAAATATTCCCTCTCTTTCAACTACTTTCCAACACCAAGAAAAAATCCACTAAATACATTGACACAAATAACTTGTCAAATAAGCCAATACAAAAGCCAATACTAAAGCCAACACAAAAAGCCAACACGAAAAGCCAATACAAAAAGCCAACACGAAAGGCCAATACAAAAAAAGCCAACACGAAAAGCCAACACGAAATGCCAACACGAAAAGCCAACACAAAAAGCCAACACGAAAAGCCAACACAAAAGCCAACACGAAATGCCAACACGAAAAGCCAACACAAAAAGCCAACACGAAAAGCCAACACGAAAAGCCAACATGAAAAGCCAACACAAAAAGCCAACACAAAAAGCCAACACATAAGCCAACACAAAAGCCAACACGAAAAGCCAACACAAAAAGCCAACACAAAAAGCCAACACATAAGCCAACACGAAAAGCCAACATGAAAAGCCAACACAAAAAGCCAACACAAAAAGCCAACACATAAGCCAACACAAAAGCCAACACGAAAAGCCAACACAAAAAGCCAACACATAAGCCAATATATAAGCTTATAGTAGGTCACTCCATCAGCAAAACAGTTGTAACCTTTGTAGTGTGAACATCGTACTGACAGGTCAGTTACTACTATGGAACTTATTACAACCAACAAAGGTAGGCTACGTGCACTCTATCAAGGCTACTCCTATAACTATAATCGCCAGAATGTGAATGGAATAATATTCTGGCGATGCTCAAAAGAGAGGTCAACAAAATGTCGAGGCAATCTGAAAAGTAAAAATGGAAAGGTTTTAAGTGTGAGTGTTCATCAATGTAGTGCTCGAAACGAACCACGCTTACTGTTTACAAACAATTATCAAAATGCTAAAAAGCAAGTTCAAGAAAACGATATTGCGGCTAAAGATAGTACAGTGTTTGTTCAAAAGGACTTATCATGTCCTCAAAACGTCATGTTAGGACAGTTGTCAACGTCCAAGAAACCTTCAACACTGTCAAAATCAACTCAGACTATAAATAAAGTGGTATTGCAAGAGGATCAAAAAGGACTATATAGTAACAGTGATGATGGTCATGATGATAATGGTGATCATGATGATGATAATGACGATGATGATAATGATCATGATAATGGTAATGCTTTGTTTACACCTAAAAATCCATTTGTTAAATTTGTATACTGGCACAATCCCAATAAGCTCGTCCAGCGGCTACAGTTGTTGCATGCCTCACGTCAATCTGGCCATACTGGTCACGATTGGGAAATCAAAGAAATTGAACAAGAGCTTCGTCGCGCTGAAATTATTGTGTAATGGGTCTACCACTTTGCGACCACTTTCACCCCAACTCTTGTTTCTAATATTTGCTTATTTGCTTTCACTTTTACCTGAACTCTTTGGATCCATATTTGCTCTCACATTAAACTAGTATTCTTATTACCAAGTTGACTTTACTAGAGCTTAGTCTATGCTCGACAGTTGATATGGAAGTATCAGTGACTAGGTATGGTAAGCCTTACGCATACTATAAAGGATATTCATATATTGTGAAACGAACCAATAAAAATGGAACTGTTATTTGGCGTTGTTCAAAGCAACGTTCCAAACATTGTCGTGGTGACCTAAAAAGTAAAAATAGTGAGGTTTTAAGTGTCAGTGATCATCAATGTAGTGTACCGCATGAAACACAGTTGCCGTCGACAAAAAATCAAGAAAACCATATTGCTACTCAAAATAGTGCATTGTTTAATGATCAACGTTTAACCCCTGTTCTCAAAGTTATTTTTAATCCATCTTCCACGTCGCAAGAGCCATCAACATCACAAACTATGCAAGAGGTAGTGTTGTTGTTGTAGTTTTAAAGAGTGGAACAACTAGGTCATCTACTGTTGATTTGCAAGGGGATCAAAGTGACTAAATAGTAATAACCATAAGGTTTTTATGTCAATACAACCATTGTGGCTTCCCCACTTTTCGAAAACAACATTAAAGGGACATTGCTATAAAATGATCTACAACAAGCCTTGTGTTTAAAACTATAACAGACTATTGTAATGTGAGAAAGGCTTGTATTCAGTATGCATTTATTGTCATAATCATGTATACTCTGCAATGTTAAATATACTAACTTTGTATAAAATAAAACAGCATTGTAACATCATTTTGCATTTATTTACAAACTTTATATACATTTTTTTTGGTTTCATCATAATATTTTTAAAGACAACACTAAACACTAAAACATTACTATTCTATGCACATATTTTCTTTCTTTTTCAGTATATTGTCATTACTTATAATTTCCATTATTATTTCACATTATTTATTTATTTAATTAAAACGAACCATGCACCTATTGTTTTTAAAACCTTCATAAATTAAGTGTACAGGTTGCACAGCATTATTGACTTCATCAAAAACACTCTCCGACATATCATTAAACCGTATAGGCAGAAATGTCTCAAAGTTTTCACATACACAAAGTACACGATCACCATATGCTGTTTTCAATTTCCGAATCTTGATAATGCGGAATGGAATATGCATTGGCAATTCGCTGAGCTTCTTTGTCTCTAAGCCACATGATTGTCCCACAGCATTCAAAACATTCATTGTAGTAGTCTATAAACAAAACAAAAGCATATCTATTACACTCTAAAACAGCTTTAATAATATTGTGCAATTAGGGATTTTGCACTATCCATGGCGAATAAATTATACTAGTTATGCAAGAAATGCCCTAACTGTTGCAGATACTACTTTTCTGCATATAGCACAAGTGTTAAGTTCTAATGCACACTTGACACAGGCTATCATGTGTCCACAGGGTAAAAATACAACACCTAGTTCATCTTGATAACAAATTTTACATAATTGTTGGTCACACTTTTGTATCTGTTCGTGAGACAAGTCTTTTCTTTCAGCCTTATGTATTTGCTCCGCGTGCTCTAACTCTAAAGGCACTTTTATGTCTTGTGCTGCAATCACTTTTTCTTTACGAATAGTGTTCACAAATTCCTGACCTTTAAGCAACACCATGTATTTACAGTTTGGTAACCAACGAGCGTGTTGCACAAAAGGGTCATCAGTCATTTGCCAATCCTTTAAAGCAAATCCACAATAAAAACATATTGTTTTATCCCCTTCACCAGTATAAAAAAATCCAGCTTCACTTAGCTGTTTGGTAAGGTGTTTTAATATTAATGGCCAAACATTTTTATAAGATTCGAAACGTTTTTCAACAGAGCTGTACTCTGGGTGTGCTAGTGCTTTAGTCTTGCAAACTCCCAATTTTTCAAAAGCACACGCCAATTCAACACTGTCTATGGCATATGGACCACATATATCGACACTACCGTTGGCTGGTAATACATCATTATTATTATTTATTTGTGATTCAGCAACGTAAGTAGCGGCCATAGGCCTTGTGGTTCGGTAAAATGAATGCACGGGTAGGTTACCCACTTGCTTTCCAAGCATGTAAGGACAGTGAGGAGACCATCGCAAATGGTCTCTAAAGGGATCATCCCCTTCTTCCCAGTGTGAAAGTTCAATACGACAAAACACACAGCGCACCACATCTCCTCGGTTCAAGTAAAAAAAACCGGCTTTTGCAAGTTCATGCGTCGACAAAAAGCCTACAGGCCAGGATTCAAATGTTAACCATCGATCATGTTCTGATTTTAAATTTAACCCACGTGGTAAACCAACTTGCTCACTTGTTGTATTTGGTACTAACGCCATGTGTTATAATAAAACGTTTTCTTATTGTAAGTTATTAACATTGCACAGAGTACTTTAAAGCATAATGCATGCTTGTTCACTGTCTGTTCATTACGTTAATGGCACATGACGACACCTAAAAGCAAACAAAATAACCCATCACTCAATCAATCAATCAATCAATCAATACTTGTAAATAAAACGTTAACGTTAATTGGCATTAATATATCAAAACACCATTAAAAATAAACTGTATGTTGGCACAAACAGTAACCCATGTACTTATTTTCTTTTTTATAAAGCTACAGTCATTTACATTCCCCCACCCTCCCTTTAACCAATATATAAACAAAAATGAATGTCATGTCATTTTGTTCACATTATCATGTTCAAACCTGTGGATATTCGTTGAGTCCATAGGGAACCACCCATAAATTAAATTTATTATTTTATTTTTAGAAAATCCAACATGGCCTTGTACTTTTCCCAGTCAACAACAACAACATAGCCATTAATCAAGAAAGCAATCATTGTCCCAGTCATGTACAGGTAATGAATTTTTTTTTGTCTACGAGTTTTCAGTAGTGGTAAAATGGAATAGCATTTTTAAGTTGGACTTACCTGAGTTTTAAACAGTTCACTCTTTGGCAGTGGTTTCGCTTTAGTGCGTTTCTGGTTTTTTTCAGCGACTGCTACGGCGGTAAGGCTATTCTTTCCAAGTTTCTAAAAATAAATAAAATAAACCGCTATAAATACCTAAATTCAGGTTAATACATACATTTCATAAAATAAAACATAAAACAAAAAAAATGAAACAAGTTAGTTTAAAAAAAATCATCTCACCTTTACTTGTAGTGACTTGTTACTCTTCCCTTCTAGTGGGCTCAAAAGTGCAATAGTTTCTTCTCCCTCTGACATGTAAGGTATGCCGGTTATCTGCAAACAAATAAATAAATAAAATCATTAATTACCTAATCAATAAATAATTGCATGTATTTATATATAAATCAATAAATGTATAAATGAATAAATATATACCTACCTCACAACAAGAATAAGTATTTTCCACCAACACCAAAACTGTTAAACAAGGCCAAGTGTTTCACACAACGCTGTAGCGTGTTCAAAAGTAGTCACATAAGTGCGAGTGGAAATGTCAGCGACGTGTCTTTATATATCACATTGCATGTATAATCTTTTTTTTCCCACGCTTTGAACATTCTCTTATCGTGCACGTGGGCAGCTAACGTCCCAGGCGAACACCTGTGCCGGATCAAATTTCACATGAACTTGCATTTTGTCACGTACGAAGCAAAACAGGCTGTAACTTGTTAACAGTTATCGCGCACGTGGACAGATAACGTCCAAGGTGAACACCTGCGGTAGATCAAATTTCACATGGACTTGCATTTTGTCACGTACGAAGCAAGACAGGATGTCACTGGTTTAGCGTGCCTGTGGTTTCACACATGTGTGCACGCCTTTCGCACTCCCCTGCCACCACGATGGTCAGATTATTTCACCTTCAAGCGTCTTGGTCATTTTTTCCATTGCACCTGTTGTCAAGTCAGATCGGAGCCTTCCAATAAGCTCAAATGACCTTCACCTCCTGCTCGTTTGTTTTCGATACTCGCTTCGACCAACATAGAATCAAGTTCTCATCACCGTTTACACGTTAAAGGTAAAATATCAGGAAAAACGCACGCTCGCTCTGTCATACACCAATCCGCCGAAATAGCGATTGTTCTATTGAACACAGCCACCGTGGTCAGCGACACACACACACACACCCAGCCGTATCGTCTCTCTCAACCACCACGCTTCATAAACATTATAAACAAGTAAAGAAAAAGAAAACGTTATTTCAACATGTATGGCGTTAGGCCCTTTGTGAATTATTTTTTGGAAAATAAATATCTACCACATTTGAAAGGGGGCGAAAGCCTGAGTCCTAGGACACCTCGTACACGTCTCTAGCGTTATTGGTTCATGAGATATCGGCAAAAATCACAAAAAACACGTGTTTACCCCAAAATCGCGTTTCCAATTTTTTTTTTAAAATATAACGAGTGGTCCATAGCAAAGAGGACGTCACTCCGAGTCCTTGGACCCCTCGTTCATGTCTCTAGCATACTTGGTTCGCGAGATATAGCAAAAAGTCTAAAATCACGTTTTTACCCCAAAAAGACCCTGTTTCCAGATTTTCACCTTTTCGACACCTACATTCCCGTAAAGAGCACAACGAGACGAAAAAAACGAATCCAAGCACGCCCTCCTAGCATGGCTCCTTCCATTCCAAGGTCGCAGGGTCTCACAACTTGCTTTTGGAAGCAGCTCCCCCCTTACCACACTACTACCTACAGGTTTTCATCCTAGAGACTTGAAATTTATTTTGGGGGTAGAGGGGGTAGGGACCTTTCATTTACGTCAAACAAACTTTTTTGTAGAGTTCCTAGTTTCCAAAATATAGGATTTTCAAAATTCGAGTGTTTTCAAAAAAACATAAAAAATAAAAAAGTTTTATTACAAAAAATAAAGGTCATAAAGGCCGTTCGTTTGAGCCATGGCACAACGTTCTACCATGTTTGGTTTTCAAACTATCACCAACGTTGCAAAACAAAAAAATTCAAAGAATTTTTGAAAAATATAATACATGGTCGATAAGAAAGAGGACGACTGCTCGAGTTCAACAACACCTCATTTGTCAACATCCGGCCATGCGTTTGAGAAATATTAATTATTTCAATTTCGCACGGCGGCCATGTTGGTTTGTTGGGCACAGGAGTGTCAAGTGGGGCAGAACCATCATCACTCCACTACTAATGTATTGCTGTTGTTTTATTTTTTGAAGTTTGGACTTAGTAATTATCAGACCTTTGTACTTAAGTTTGTATGGAAACTGATAACCTGTTTTTATGGTGTCTGTATTAGTGTGTGCACTTGAAATAGGGCTTGATGTTGGAATGGAATCAACCATATGTACAGTTAGGTACGCTATTGGTTATTTACCTGTAGCTGACGTGAGAAACCCTGGAAAACCACTTCTAAGATGTATGAAAGCAGGTTTTTAAACCCATCTCTTTTCTCAACTCTCCTCACGAGGCTGAGTTCAACTCGTTTCAAATGTTCATATAGTGTTTTCCTCCATAGCTGTGCCTGAAATCCTATCTGAGCCATCTGGATGGGAGCTACTACGTTTACTCATTGACCTAGCACGGTGTGGCGGTGGGAAATTCAGTATACAATTATTGTACAATAAAATTATCGGTATACCACGTTATATTATTTACCGAAATTCCCACTACTAATTTCGACACCACCTGGGAGCTTCTTCAGGCGGTAACCACAGTTGTTGTTGTTTATGTCTTCAGTCTTTCGACCTAGGATACAATGGTTAGATTCAGTGTTCAACAATTTCAAAGTGAGATGTGTAGAAGTAGAGGGGTTACAATGTCAACTATTGTAATGGTGGGCGATCATGGAGACCTGCTGAACGCTGAAAGGAAAATCGCCACGAAAGTGTTAGACATATTTTCAGTTTACACTTGTAAAAGAACAACCGACAGTAGTGGCTACGCTGGCTAAAGCGCAGCATTAGGTCATGGGGCCAAGCTCTCAGCTGACTCGGTAGACGCGTGGGTTCGAGCCCCACCGTTGGCCGTCCTTGAAATGGTTTTCCGTGGTTTCCCATTTTCAACACCAGGCAAATGCTGGGACGGTACCTTCTGACAGGCCACGGCCGCTTCCTTCCACATCCTTGCCCAGTTTCATTCACTATCATTCATTTCATCTCTCATTAACTCCTCTCATGAGGTTGGCGTCAGGAAGGGCATCCGGCCGTAAAAACCATCGCCACAAAGCCTTCCATCGCATCTCATCCCCGACCCCGTTGGAAAAACGGGAATAATAAGGGGTACACATACATACTTGTAAAAGAACAACACATGCAATGGGGCGAGGCGAACACGTCATTCCGAAAATAACATGGATATGTATGTAGTAATGTGGTCGGAATGTAGGCCTAAGTCTCTCTAGTCTGTCATCAGCAGGAAGCTTAATTGGTGATATGTAAAATAAAAGATAAAGAGGGGAATTAAGTCGACTACTTTTCTGCAATGTTCCTTCCGACATTGATGCATTTGTCTTACCACTATACGATCTTGAGGAACCCCTGGTGGTAAATGTCCGTATCCTGGGTACGGTCTTATCGACGGCATCGATGGTAGTTGTTATTGTTGATTATTTTGAGGCTTTGTGACAACGTCATATATCCCCGTGTACTTGGATGTGTGTGTGGAATTTTTCTGATAACCTGTGTCACTGTGGTGCCTGTAGCCTACTAGTGCGTACATTTTATAAATAAGGTAGGATTTGGGTATGAAGTGACCGTGGCCTTAAGTTAGGTACCATCCCGGTATCCTTAGTAGTGAAATGGCGAAAGGCAAAGTGATCCACCTGTTGCGTTGAATCAGCTCATCAACTCCTCAAATAATAGTCTCTCTTCCGGCTGTAAATGGGCGCGTAAGTCTCACATAATTCAACATATTTGCACGCCGTTTTTTTTTTCACCATGTTGAATTAGAGGCGTTTTGTCACTCTTTGAACAGTCATTTCATTAAATAAGAATATATCATAATTATTGAACATTATAAGTTATAGTATATTGGCTTTCACGGCCAATGAATTAAAACTCAGCAATTCTTCTAGGTTTGTGCCGCCGATGAACCAGCTTGTTGTCCTAGGCGAAACCCTACACAAGACACGGCACAAACCTAGAAGAATTGCTGAGTTTTAATTATAAGTTATGTTCATTTTCACTGACAAACTGCAAGTTGACAGGATATCAGTCAGATTTAATTCGGAGGCAAATTAATTTTCTCCCGTACATTACGAAGTGTGAAAGGAAGGTGAGAAGCCATACCTTCAGATGGGAAGCTACAATATTGTAGTGTCATTTGTGCGTCATCAAGGTTCTCATGCTTAATGAAGAAGTTGAAAGTGAGCTTTCCGTCTCAAGTACGTGCGTGTGGCCGGTGTGGGATCTTATTTTCTACCAAGAGGTGACCGATGTGTTCTGATGAAGCTATCAATTCCATATTGTCTGGGTTAGACCACCAAATCTTAAGTGAAGGTGAACGTAATTACCTTGGTTAATCAGAGTTAGATCGTTCACATCATAATCTTACAATCGTAGGTTCAATTTGGAATTTGCAAGAGTCTTTGAGACGAAACTCTCTCTAAATCGCTCAGTATTTACAGTAGATCTACCGTGCTGTATGGGAGTGAGAGCTGGGTAGATCATTGTTATCTCTTACATAAGCTGGATGTTACTAACATAAGGGTAGCATGAATAATAATAATAATAATAATAATAATAATAATAATAATAATAATAATAATAGTATCATATGTCCTCGGTGCCGGGTGCAAGCTTTGTTATTTGACACCCAGAGGGTAACTTGCATGTCGAATTTAGTTGTTCCTTGAAGCACTATGAAAGTCAAGGAGGTTAGGTATCTAAGCTCCTTGAACTCTATAGAACTTTCTAGTAGAGAAATGAGGAGCTTTGTGTTGGCGGAAACTCCCGAGATTAATTTTGTCATTATGAGCACGTCCTACTGAATTCAAATGGGTTCTTTGACATGCCAACATCGTATGACATGCGTGTCGTAAATTTTTGCCGCCTTTCAAAAATCACTTACCACGGCCGGGAGCGAACTTTCAAGCTTGGGGTTAGTAGATCGACACGATAACCACTCACCCACCGTGGCAAGCAGCATGAATAATTGCTGAAACAAATAGATGAGAGTAATAGCAGGAGGGCAATCGTAATTAAGAGATAGAGGCTTGGTTAGATCTGGACACACTATATGAAGCTGTATGAGCTGACTCTGATGGTAGTGTACGTGAAGGGAGTGGGGCAGGAGAGATTGCCTATGAGGTTAATGAGTTCTGCTGTAGCGGGTAAGAGAAGTAGAGGTAGACCTAGTGTTCAACAATTTCAAAGTGAGATGTGTAGGAGTAGACGAGGCTACAATGTTAACTACTGTACTGACAGGGGATCATGGAGACTTGCAAGCGCTGAATGGAAAATCAGTCTCAAATGAATAATATAACAGTACTACTAACAATAATAATAACTATCGGACCCGTGTGAGAACTCTCGCATGTGTATAAACCACCCGCCTGTCTTTACTGTTATGCGGGCTTCTATAAATATGTGTATTTGTTTAAACGCACTTTTTAAACAATTTGATGATATTTATGAAATCAGAGAGCAATTCATCACTGCTGCTGGTTGCACAATGGGTTGTGTGCGCCCCATGTGTACAGACTACCCGCCCGTCCCTAGTGCTATGCGGCTGTACGCGACACAGTTCTGCCAGAGGCTATCGTCTTGTTTATTTGTTTAATACCACTTTATAAACAAATGAATATATTTCCGTTGACTTTTCAAGAAATGAAAGGTTTTTCCTGTACTATTGAGACGATTCGGAAGATTTTGGTACAAACCACACCTTCTAACTCCCTCAGGTTTAGGAGCTTGAGTTTTGTGAAACATACACCTTAGCGTTTTTTTTTTAGACGTTTCGGCCATCAATGGACCACGATGTTCTTGACTCATATGATCACTGTAATGCTTGTTTTCTTGTCTGCCAGTAGATCTTCATTCTTGACGAATGTTCTGCTCTCCTATCTTCCGTCCACTTGCAGTGAGGGCGAGGCATCACAGATGTTAAAGGGTGTAGATTACTGGTTGATTTAACCGCCTTTCTGAACAGGTTCCTATCCCAAACCAGAGCTTGATTGATTCAAGCCTCTGTTAGGTCCTTTTTAACTTGCATCAACCATTTACAATAGGAATTTTTTTAGATATTGATGAGTGGATTCGATATGAAAGTCGATGATGCTCCATCCGCTCCAAATGTCCAAAGAAAGACATTCTCCTTTTTCTCATCACACTCACCAAATCTTCTATATGTTCAAATAATTCATTGTTATGTCTTCTTCTGTAAGTACCATTATCATTAACAGGTCCTAATATTTTCCTTAGAATTTTCCGATCCTTAAGTTCTAATTTTCTCAATGGACCTTTGTTTGTCATCTGTAAGCATTCTGCGGCATACAGTGCTGACGGCACTGTGTCCCCCCCCCCCCCCCCCCTATCAACTCCTTAGCGTATTATATATATAGATAATGAAATGAGTACCATTTCCTACAGGGGCATAGATGACTTGATCATAATCCTAGTCTATGACAAGCAATCACCAACCAGGTGCTCTGAGCGGACGTTTACGAACGGTAGGGTGGCCGCTCATCTTCTTGCCAGAATAACCGGCTGGCGTCACGAGGCTGGGAGACCCCGTACTAGACACTTTTATGACTTTTAAATACTTCAAAGTACCAGGAGTCGAACTTGGAACCTCAATAACGCCATGAACGTTATCCACTACACCATGAAATTAAAAACCTAAATTACAACAATACCTTGTACGAGGCTTGACGAACTGTCATATTCTAAGATCTGCACTACATGTTAGGTCTCGCAGTTCCTTCATTGTAAAGATCATGGCTTATCACAGCATAGGAATCAATCAGTATGGACATTTGTCGAAAGCCGGGACAACAATGGATAAGCCACCTCCCCTCCCACACTTCCATTACGGTACTACACTAAAACCTGCCTTCAACGGAAACTTGTCTTAAACGGAAATATTTTACGGTTTCGTGAATCTAAGGGTGAAAACGTGATAAAATCAAAATGGTGGCTGTACGATATTGTAAAATTTGGTTTTTATTTCTTGTGTCTTAATCATGCGATCGAATTAAAAGTTAGTATATTGAACCAACGCAATAATTTTTGTCTATTGGCACATAACTCTATGGCATACATATAAAACAATCCAGCATGGTGGCCATCCTAAGTATTTCACTGGTTCTCAATATCCATGTATTTCAGCAATCAAACTGAAATTTTGTATGTTGATAGAGGCCTTCAGAATATTTTCTCTTATTGAACTTTCAGTATCGTTATGAACATAAAGCCAAAATGGTGGCGACGCGAAATTTAAATATTTAAATGGATTTTTCTCGCCACTTGATCATCCGAGCGCAGTGAAACTTGGCACGGTAAATTTTCACAGAAGGCTTCATATACTGGCATCAATTTAATTTATTAGCCTACTTTTCACATTTAGCAAAAATGAGGAAAAAGTAGACTTATGAGATCGGGCAAATGTGTGTCTGTCTGTCTGTCCTTCTGTCTGTCTGTCTGTCTGTCTGGCAGTGTGTGTCCCCCCCTATCAACTCCTAAACGGCTACAGCAATCGAAACAAAATTTGGTAGGAGGAAAGATCTATACCTGAATATCTCACGGCCATATTTGAAAATGATGTCAGTGCTACCAACTGCTGAAAAATCGCAATTGAAATTTGAGCTCCAAAATGGATATCTTGGAAGGTATGAATGGGAGCTATTTCAAAATTGGCACACGTACAGCTAATAATATTGCAGTTTAATTTCCAGGAGGCCATATATGGCAGTGTTTCCAAAATGATTATGAGTCTGCTGATAAGTCCAAATTTTAAATGCATATAACTTCTACACTATCAATTGGATTTCAACCAAATTTCGTATCTGCTATGTGTACATAAGCAGATATGATTGAGCGTATTCTTAAGAGCCACCAGGGCTGCCAACTGTTAATAAATGCTCTCATTTTTTAAATCCAAATACCCATATATCAGAAAGTATGCAAGCCGACATCTTTAAACTAGTACCTGCCATTCTAGATTAATTTGGAGTAACTAATGGACCTCAGTACTAGCAACATGATTCTAAGCCTGCCAATAGGACCAAATGTAAATGCATGTAACTTCTATACTATCAATTGGATTTCAAACAAATTTCGTATGTGCTATATGTACTATAACAGATATGACTATGCATATTCTTAAGAACAACCAGGGCTGCCAACTGTTAATAAATGCTGTCTTTATTTTTTACCCTAATATCAGTATATCAGAAAGTATTCAAGCCAACAGCACTAAACTTTGCACACACATAGTACCTTACATTCTAGATTAATTTGGAATAATTAATATACGTCAGTGCTTCCAACATGATTCTAAGCCTGCTGATTTGTCCAATTTTAAAATACATGGAACTTCTATACAAATAAATGTATTTAATCCAAAATTGGCACAACAATAAATCATAATAGTTCAGATTATTTCTGACCAATACATGCATGACATTGTTGCCAACATGATTTTACGTGCGCTGTTAGATCCAATGTTTAACTGCATGTAACGTCCATGCTAGCCATCGGACTTCAGCCAAATTTTGTATTCTGTACCTTAAAAGATGGAACTAAGAATATATTCAGTCACCAGGGCTGCCAACTGTAGTGCTCTATTAGGCTACATTATGCCAGTTATATTTCGAACTAATAAGAAATTTCGTTATTACCAACTCAATTTCGTCATTATTCTAATTTTGTCCATATAGATTAATCATTGGAATGAATCTTACATTTCGAGAAAAGTAGGCTCTTTAGTTCGTCACGGAACTTCTTGTTTTTATGATAACTTAAAAATGGTGGTTGTACAAAATTTTTAAATAATGTTTTTATTTTTCGTCGCAAAAACAAACAATCGAAATGAATGTATAATAAACAATTATATTCACCTGCTTTCAAAATCCTGATAAATACAAAATCAACATGGTAGCCAAGTGAGAATCCTTACTATCCGTCTTACAAAAGAGAACAACAGCTCTGTTCCATTAATATCCAAAAACCATTAGTCAGAACCAAACTTCTTTCCAAATGGATTCCAAAACTATTACACGATGATTTAAAAATAACTAACTCTGCGATTGGGACCTGAAGATCACGCGAATGGTAAGATCATTTCCTCCCAGCTTATTGCCGGTGAATCGCGTGCGTCGCGTGACCAGCGCAATAATATCCATGGATTTTAGGGCATTGAGTGCTATTTCTCGGATCCAGCAGCTATTCAATTGTCCTCACAAGAATGAGTACTCCCCTTACCACCCATCGCGTCCCAAATCGTACCTCAAGAGCTCAAAAGGTGGCAAGACCTAAACTAGTATGACACATCCTGAAGAACTGTCCATCCTCCGCGTTGATTATCTGACAAACAACATAGGGAATGCCGTGATCTAGTGGGTTGATTATAACATTCCTCGTTGCTCAATTCTTATCTCTATTAACAATGGGTGATTACGATTGTTCCCCAGGAACAGTATGCAATGAGTTGGAGGGTCTAAACTGCAATTATCCAAACTGCCATATCGTAAGATCAGCCTCCCAGTGTTACAGAACACCAGCTCTTGGGTCATGGTTTATATTAACCGCATTTTAAGAACAATAAGATGTCGTTTATGTTCACTGCTTATCGGCTGTCTCATCGTAGATCCCACACTTAAATGGTGAAAGTGAGCTATATTGACATGCATTTACTTCATGTCAAGACAATGTTACGTAATTTAGTCACTTCGAACAAATACGCAATTTGTATCCCGTTGAGTCCACAACCACTACAATATTTCAGTAACCAGTCTTAGGCTGCAGCAGACAGTTCCAAACTGTGGCCCGTGGTCCCTGGGAGGGGGGCGTGACGATAATCCAAGGAGTCACCAATAATAATGCGAAATGTTATTGTGCACATACTTCATAGACCATTATTTTCACCCTCAATCGGGTGCATGACGGTCTAAACGACCGAACTTTTTAACTTTTTGGTAGGCAATCCGTCATAAAGTTAGCGATGCCCCCTCCCCTCCAGACTATCTCGGCCAAGCGATCATCTAGCCATCTGATAGATTGGTTCGTCTCTAGTCAGCCTGTAGACAGGGAAACGAGCGGTTAAGTGTGTTGTCGGTCTATTACACCGTTCAAAATGGATATGCCTTAATATATTACCGAGTGACGGGAGGAGAGAAGGGAAATGTACACGATTATCCTTCATATTAAGTCAGATAACTTCCATTTTAATAACCAAGAAAAAATAAATAGAAAGGAACTGTGGTGTTCAGAGCTTTCCAGATTTCTTTTCAAAACAAATCGTCTTACAATGAGATATATTTTTATAAGGCCTATGAGTACAGAAAAATGTTATAAATATTATCTAAATATGTATAAACTTGTATACAACAAAATTAGTCTTCAACATTTTTATTAGAATCCAAGATCGTTCAGTGAAGGACTAAAAAAAAAGCTGTCGAAATGACCGATGAGCCCGAGAGTGTTCGTCAGATGGCCACGTCCGGTTGAGGGTTAAATATCGGAAATATGAAGTCCACAAGGATGTTTAGTTTTGTTCAATCTTACCCACGCACGCGAATACCGAAAGTATCTTTGCGGTCCTCAATACATTCATGACTTAGAAGAAAATTGACGAAGCATGCGTTGGATTAACTATCGATGATTCTAGGGAAGACATAAATGTGTAATTGCGCATGTGTAGACTATTACGGTACCCTTCGTGTAATACGGACACATTGTTGCATCCAACGTGCAGCAATAGCCACTCGTAATATGTCCCCTGAACTGGAAGTTCAGATACAAGAAGTCGTGAAAGTTGTTAATTTCATCAAATATTTCCCTCTAAATTACAGGATATTTTCGATGCTATGCAAGGAGATGGGGAGTGTCTGTGAATATTTTCTATTCCAGTCAGAGGATAGGTATTGTCACGAGGAAAAACGTTTGACCCGCTTGATTGAACTGCGAGATGAAGTCCATCTTCTCGATATTTCCATTCGATTTATTATGACTTACGAACTTGCTTATTTAGCAAATATATTGCCACTTGAATGAATTGCATGTAAGACTCCAAGCATCGCAAGTCATACTGTTTACACTTACAGTCCAAGACAAAATGGATGGCACAATAATGTAAATGAATATATGGACACTCCGAATCAGCAAAACTGAATTTCATTGTTTCCCAACATTTCATGATTTCCTGTCTGCAAATAAAGAAATGCTATCAGGCAGTGTGAGTATTGTAATGGTAAAACACCTGGAATTGCTAGGCTCCACGCACAAGACTATTTTCCACCTCTCGTTGAGGAAATCTCGTGGATCAGAAATTCCTTCTTGCAGACTGATCATAACCTGCCGTCCCTTGTGAAAGATCAACTGACCGAAGTATCTTTTAACTGCTTTGAGAAGGGCTTTGTATCACAACTCCACATATCTACTTGATTTCTGGGCCCATGTCATTTCTAGAAACGTACGGAGACCAAAATTACTTTCACAACAGTATACCAGTCTCACTAGATTGCCACTGTGGGTGAGTGGATAGCGTGTCGGTCTACTAACCACAAGATTGCAGGTTCGCTCCTGACCGTGGTAAGTGATTTTTGAAAGGCGGCAAAAATGTCATACGATGTTGGCATGTCAAAGAACCCATTTGAATTCAGTAGGCCGAGTTCATAATGGCAAAAATAATCTCGGGAGTTTCCGCCAACACCAAGTTCCTCATTTCTCTATTAGAAAGCGCTATAATGTGCAAGGTGCTTAGATATCTAACATCTAACCTCCTTGACTTTCATAGTCAAGGAACAACGAAATTCGACATGCAAGGTACCCTCCGGGTGTCAAATAACAAAGTTTGCACCCGGCATCCGAGGCCATACGATATTATTATTATTATTATTATTTATTTACTTATTTATTTATTTATTTATTTATTTATTTAGTATGTTTCAACCCATACAGGATCACATAAAGCAAGTTATGATCTGTTGCTGTTATTTTTCTTGTTCTTCCAGAATTCTTTCATCATGTCGCTATGTTTAGCTCGACGTTCGTCTGTCCATTTTACCCTAGGTCTGCTGGGCTTATCTTCTGATGAAGCTTCCCAAGTGTAGATCTTATGTCTGAAAGTTTTGTGGTCTTCGATATCTGTGGGTATGATGTTGGCGTTATTGAGTTCAGTTTGGACTTGTTTAATCCAAACCGTTGTCGTCTTTAATTTTTGTGAGTACATCAATATTTTCTTTGTTAATCGGTTGTCATCTAGCCTCATAATGTGTCCATAAAATTTCAAGCGTCGTTTACGGAAATCGGTTTCAATATTTGAATATTTTTCTGTGATCTTGTGCGATTGTAAACGATATCCTTCATCTGTAAGTCTCACTGTGCCTTTTCTGCTATATACGAAATCGAAACGAAGTACAGAAACAAAGCTAATATAGAGTCTGATCTTTGACTTCGAGTGGCCACGCTTGAACTAGACCTAAACCGCTTAGTCTCTGGAGAATAGCAAAGAGTCGCGTTGATCCAACAACTGTTCCAGGTGAATATTCTCAAGTAAGTTTCCAGTGGTAGGCGTAAATATTACCTTTATTTAATTTCGATTAATTAATTGATGTTTGTGTTATATGATTCAAAATCTATGAATGACTATAAACTTGGGAACGTTGAAGTCTACGGGATATAGAAGCGTCTATATCCAAAGACGACTGGAACTGACCTAGTCATCAATATCCCCTGGCATATTCAATTGTCAGAAGTTCTGTATTGCTAAGAAGGTCAGTGAGTTTCTACAAACATAATAGGCCTACCCTCCTTTAGGGCACAATCCTACATTGCATCTTCTATTAAGGTTTTGTTTTTCAACGTTTGATCTCTAACTTAGCGGCGTGTGGACATTTTGAGTTTCAGAACAATGGTTTTGAATTGTTGGTATTAGATTTCACTGAAGAGCTTCAATCATCGCTGCTAGGGCTTCTCATAACCACTTCTGTTCCTTTTCGAGGTACCAACATTTTTGGAGGGGCCGAATATCTTCCAAACTGAATAATCTGCCTGAAAAGCAAAGTTCAATGTAACTTTAACTGAAATATCAGTGCTTGAAGTTCCGTCTAGCAAGTAAAGGATATTATCATTGTGGTATTGAAGTTACTCTTTCAATGTTAGGACTGGGGACATCAGACCCATACCCTCGAAGAATGAGGGCATCAGGCAAAGAATGAAAGAAAGAAAGAAAGGTACTATGTAACATTTTAATATTCTTTAGTGACAGGATTAGGAACTGTCAATAAACATGTCTGCGTCACAATAAAGAAGTTAGCAAGAGTGCAACCTTAACACTTGTTCTTCGTCACTACAATCATGGTAATTTATAGAATAATTTTTTACTGTTACTCATATGTATCGAAATACCGACAGTAGTGGCTACGCTGGCTAAAGCGCAGCTTTAGATCATGGGGCCAAGCTCTCTGCTGACTCGGTAGACGCGTGAGTTCGAGCCCCACTGTCGGCCGTCCTTGAAATGGTTTTCCGTGGTTTCCCATTTTCAACACCAGGCAAATGCTGGGACGGTACCTTCTGACAGGCCACGGCCGCTTCCTTCCACATCCTTACCCAATTTCATTCACCATCATTCATTTCATCTCTCATTAACTCCTCTCATGAGGTTGGCGTCAGGAAGGGCATCCGGCCGTAAAATCATCGCCACAAAGACTTCCATCGCATCTCATCCCCGACCCCGTTGGAAAACGGGAATAATAAGGGGTAGACATACATACTCATATGTATCGAAATGAAATTCATCACTTTCAAATATTTGTCCGAATTGACGTATAAATTAAAGTTGATACTTATGAATAGGTAAACTGAATGATCCCCCTCAATAGTCAATAAATGTATTGGAAATACTTATACAGTATTACAACAATACCAGTTTCGGTTGTTTTGCAACCTTCTTCAGTTTTACTAAATAAACTAAAAGCATCAAACTTCCAAGATGATAAAAAACTCTCATTAAAATCCTGCTAATTATAATTATTTCCTTTATAATTGACAAGTATATTGTAGTTTGTGGGAATAAGCCTCCGTGGCTTAGGCGGCAGCACGCCGGCCTCTCACCGCTGGGTCCGTGGTTCAAATCCCGGTTACTCCATGTGAGATCTGTGCTGCACAAAACGGAGGCAGACAGGTTTTTCTCCGGGTACTCCGGTTTTCCCTGTCACAATTTCATTCCAGCAACACTCTCCACTATCATTTCATTTCATCTGTCATTCATCTAATCATTGCCCCAGAGGAGTGCGTCAGGCCTCGGCAGCCGGCACAGTTCATATCCTCGCCGCTAGATGGGGGCTTCATTCATTCCATTCCTGACCCGGTCGGAGACTGGAAGCAGGCTGTGGATTTTCATTTCATTGTGTTTTGTGGGACAAAGATCCTTTTGGCCATGACTATCTCTGCCTATGCTGCAATGAACTCTATGGAGACTGCGTCAGGATTCGATCCTGAAACCTTGGGCACAGCAAGCAAGAACGTTACCGCTGAGCCACGTATTCGGCCTATAATAATAATAATAATAATAATAATAATAATAATCATAAGTGAAATTCTTAGTTTCGATAGAACCAGTCTATAATCAAAAAGGTTTAATTCACACCCTGTCAATAACGTAGGAAATCAGATAGATTCAAACACACCCAAGTACATGGTACTCATCACCACCACCATGTCCCTTGCCTCTAAATGAAACGACAAAAAGGAATCATTGGGTTCTGATAGGTTTAATCAATATTCAAACATTCATTTCCACAATTGAAATTCATTTTATGCGCGCTTTGAAGTATCGACGTCGAAGAAATTGTGTGAATTCAAAAGTCGGCAGACCCATCTCGCGGCAAATTCTTGAACTGCATGGGATATGAGAAAGCAATGTAGTTCACTTTTCTCATGGAAGATGTCAGTATCCGCGCTCTAACAGCAACATGCAGCGCGCGAACATTGAACTTACCTGCGAACCGTACATCTTCGTTCCTGTGTTAGCGTTGTTTAATGGGGCGTAACAGCGAGGTCATCTGCCCCTTCATTCCTGTGTAATATATGTCCACCTCTTATTATTCCCGATTCTACGAAATCGGGGATGAGAGCTGATACATTTCGGTTGTTTTTGTTGTTGTTATTATTTCATTTGAGGGGCTTGGATATCATGCTCATTCAACCCCGTCTACTTTGGTGTGTGTAATTTAGTCTGATAATCTGTGTTATTGTGATGGCTGTATTAGTGCGTGTATTTGTAATTAAGGAGAGGATTGGGAAGGAGGCGGACGTGACCCTACGTTAGGATCTATCCTGCCATTTGCCTGGAGTAGAACTGGGAACCCACGGAAAATGGCTGAGGTAGAAATCAAACGTACCACTTCTCAGTTTTGCCTCACGAGGCTGAGTCTACCCCATTCCAGCCCTCAAACGAAAATTAGATTCCTTGGCAGACCTGGGAATCAAACCCAAATACGATAAATGTATTTGCGGTAGATCGCGGGTTCAAACCTGGTCGAAGTCGCCGGATTTTTAACAGCGTTAAAAATCCCTCAGTATGCCATCCTTGGCGGAGGGGGAGTAAAGCCGGCGTCCCATGTCATAGATTTATGGCATGAAAAGGAACCTTCCACTAATTAAACTTGTGGAAGCTAAAATGTGTAGGTCACTTTGATGATGCTATATTAGTCCCAACGTTCACCGCCAGGTGCTGACTGAGATGGCATTAAGTATCCACGTCCGCAGCTAGGTGTCGTGGACGGTAGCATTAGGTAGCAAAAGAAGGAACTAAGTGAAAAATTCATTCGCCTGCAGTCTTTCTACC
Organism: Meconema thalassinum; assembly: GCA_946902985.2. NCBI lineage: Eukaryota > Metazoa > Arthropoda > Insecta > Orthoptera > Tettigoniidae > Meconema > Meconema thalassinum. Next base: position 1,943,817,126 of record OX336388.2, on the reverse strand, counting down.
TAAATACAGATAGCACACACCAATACGGCCATCACAAAAAAACCGGTTATCAGACAAATTCTACACACATCCAAATTGGGCTATATAACCAAGTTGTCGCAGCCCCTAAACTAAGGAACCAACCAACCCGTCTCTGCGGTGAATGGTTTCTACGGCCAGATTCCCTTACTGACGCCAACCTGAAACAAGTAGTTCCGTGAAGAACTATACAGCCTATTTCCATATATCCTACTTATGTTAATTGCCTCTATCTACATACAAAATTTCAGTTTGATTGCTGTAATAGATTCGAGATATTGAGAACCGACTAAATATTTTGGATGGTCGCCAAGTTAGATTTTATATATGTACTGTAGGTCCTAGAGTTATGTACTGTTACATGAAGATTATTGTGTACGTGTAGCATTCAAACTTCAAACGCATGATTAGGACACAAGAAGTAAAAACGAGATTTTAAAATTTCGCACAGCTGCCATCTTGGGTTTACGGAAACAATTGAAATAAATTAGATGCCAGTGGATTAAGATTCGTATAAGGATTTACTGTACCAAGTTTCACTGCACTCGGATGGTTAAATAGCGAGAAATGTCCATGTGAATATTTATACTTCGCGTCACCGCCATGTTGGATTTGTGATCACCAGGTTATTTAAAGTCCTATAGGTGAACTTAAGTTCATAGCCCCTATGAACATAAAAAAATCAATTTGATTGCTATAATAGATTCTTAGATATTCAGAGCCGTCTAAATATTTCGGATGGTCGCCATGTTTGATTGTTAAATGTATAGGCCATAGAGTCATGTACCATTAAAGGAAAATTATTGCGTAGGTTCATTATTCAAACGTTCACATCGATCGCATGATTACGACACAAGAAATAAAAACTTAATTTTAAAATTCGCAAACTCGCCATCTTGAGGTTATGTAAACAATTGAACTAAATTAGATACCAGTGTATTACAATGTGTATAAACATTTCCTGTACCAGATTTCATTGCGGTTGGAACATTAAATCGCGAGAAAGGTCTATTTAAAATGTTCAAATTCGCTTGACCACCATGTTCGTTTTGTAGTTAACCAGTTTTTGAAAGTCTCATAGATGAACTTCCAGTAGTGCCCTTTATCTCCGTACATAATTTCAGGGTGATACCGCTAATAGTTTCAAAGATATAGAAAGCAGGTGAAATATTTTGCACATCCGCATTCTTGTGGTTATGTAAACAATTGAACCAAGTAAGATGTCGGTACTGTACCCAATTGTCATCATGTGGAACATGTGTTCGTATCCCAGCTAACTCACGGTCTTTCGAGGTATGGGACGTTCCTGCCCACCATACGACCACATGCTCAGGATTTGAGTCTACCAGGTAACTACTCTACATGAAATACACAACATATTCCTAAAATAAAATATTTACTGGTATAAAATCATGGCTATACAACAAATACAAATAAAGGACAAATTATATTTACTTCCCACAAATAAAAATAGGTTTATTTTGTGAGTTTTCTTCTTAAAATAGTGCTACACTGCACTCAAATCTAATTCTAGCATCCTATCATTGATACTTTCAGACTTCATGGGTTTCCATGTGACACAATTTACATAACTGGAGTATCACAACATAAAAATCACATATCACATCAAAATGACATTAATAAAACATTACTCCGCTTCTTATTGCATTTACTTTGATTAGCATAAATTCACTATTTTCTGCTTTAATTAACAATTATTTGTTGTGTCGTGTGAATCATCTTCCTTCTTTCCAACAATATGAAACGCATAAAAAAATGGTACTTTTCCCTTCCAAAATAGACATGGATAGAAATATTTATAGTTTCACCATACAACGATTCTCTGGGTCTTGTCGGGATTATTATCGTTACAAATGTGTCATGCTCTTAGAAATCACATACCCGTCTGCATAAATTAGCGTGAACTGGCAAAATGCATTCTAAATGGATGCCTAACACTTTATTTGGTTCAGTGTTCCTCTTCAGAGAATAACTGAGCCAAATATTATCAGATTTCTTTGATTCAACAATGTATGTGTGTTGGAACACATCACTTAATTCAATTGGCATCATCATAACACTCATATCTTAATTGCATATTGAAATATCGAGATTCTTCAGTGTCCTACTGTGACCCTAATTTAAAGGACTGGCGTACCGATGTCCCCTCTTCCTAGCAGGCAATAAAATTAGTTCCGGCAAGCTGCACAAGATGGCCGCTCGCTTCAGTGGGCCAACCCACTTCCCTCATCTGCTGGCAAGGTCAAGTTTGTTTACAATTGCAGTACAGCAGAGATACGCTAAGTGTTGTTCCTAAGTAATTGAGTCATATAATTATTTAACACCTATAATTAGTGCATTGGGCTCAACTCGGCTCCTTATTAACATTCATGGCTGGGGATGATTCCGGTGATAGCCTTGCCGTTCTATGGTGAATAATAGTGGCTTTTGGACGCGCATCATAATGAGAACACAGGATTCTCACCAGCAGCTGTCACAATAAACATAAGGAAATCTGAGTTTCCTAAACGACGAATATGATCCTTACCTCTCAGGGTAGATCATTTATACACATGCTCACGGAGTCTCGACGGACCTCACTCGTGGCCATAATTCATGCGAGCGTTGGATACAGACAGGCTCTGTCCAATTCGCTGCGAATAATAGAGTATGCACAAGGGCGATACTAACTCGTAGATTAGCCAACTTCTCACCTAACGCGCAAGCTATATTAGATTGGTCCCCGCAATATTTATTTACGTAAATCACTGGATTCTACGTTATTTCTGCACGCGATATGCGGCTTCAAACAATACTTCACATAGATGACTCAATTATTAAGACACCCGCGTTCTCTCTGTAATAACACTTAAGCCAAAGCTTTAAATAGCTCCTAACAACAAGGTATAAATTTACTGGCTTACTTTACATTAATGGTCCTCAAATATAATCCTAAGGATTGACCATATCAAATATTCATTCAACATTTCATTGACACTGAAAAACTCTCGTATCTCGCAATATTCCACGTTACATTCTTACTGTTTACCAAAATACAGTATCCTTATATTAGACATGACACACTTTGAACATTATTTAGGCCAAAAATGCCTATTACTTTACTGTTGCCGACCCCAGATTATTATTATTATTCATTTAACGTTACCGTTACATCCATCACTATTTTCGGCCTGAATGGCCCTAAACAAATCACCTTCCAAACCATATTTTATTCAAGACGAGTGGTGAAAACTCGTTCTAATAAGTGACTGTTACATCTTAGTCTCAAAGTGATAAATCGCTATATGGTGAACTATTTAGTTATAATAACATTGTAAATTGGTACTCACTTTTTATTTTCGCTGGATGGTACCAGCACATCAGCTTCAGGCCTACCATGACGCTTGATTTAAGCCATCATGTTATATTTTTCACAACACTTAATTTCACACATTTCCCACCTGATAAACATACTCTTATCAGTGGCCTCTTTCACTTTTACACAATGCATATTAATCACTATACACATGAACACTTTTAAATCACTATTACACAATTTATGTACACTTATTCACTACTTCACAGGTTGAACCTTAATCGGACTCCTCCTACGCCTGATCTCAGAGATGCGATGCAATTACGCCAACCGCTGGTCTCCGTGAAAGTTTAACTGCGTTTACGGACGTTCGATCCTCGTCACCTGCAATATCGTTCAGCTCACTGTCAAGATTAAGTGGCGATGCTTCCCAAGGTCCCATCATTGTAGTGATCCTGATGATAATGTCATTTACAACTCTGACAATACCTCCTGGTATGTGTAATGTTCAAAAACATTTTAAGTTACTTTTTCGCTGTAGCGAATTTATATTTGCGTCAGATAATAGATAATTATCTGTATTAAATTAACTTCGACGTACTTCATGATTATACTTATGAAGCTGTATGACTTGCTTCTATTGTTCTTCAACGGCTGAGCGTCGATACTTTAACATTTCGCGCGCTTACTGGCAGCGTATCAGTTACGTGTAGACTTGAGAACAGACTGAAGACAACTCTAGACGAACTGGCTTGGTCTGCACTGCTCTCCCTTATAAAGGCTTCTCGTAAAAACTAGTCCACCGGACACATGTGTGCGACTCCTTCCTTGAAATAATACCTTTTCAGCCGAACTGACATATACACTTTGTTTATTTAGGTGTGGAGGTTTCGTAAACGTTCGCGTGCCGGCGATCGCTTCGGCCAATTAATTACAATTAATTGCCTTATTTCAGCGCGTCAGGACGCCATCATGGTGATTCCCCACTGACTGGTCACCAAATTACTCCTCTCGAGCGCAGGCTCGGTGGTAATGCGCTCATTTAGAGATATAGGCTTTAATTTAGGTGTAAAATCATTCCTAAATTATCTCTCCTTGAATATATTCACCTGGGTGTACATTTCATTCCACTTCAATGCTCCACTTGGCTGTAATTAATTAATTTCCGTGGATAGTCCTCCCCACCATAGCTTCCATCGTTGTCAGGCGGTGAATACCCAAGTCATTAATTTTAAGCTGTCTCCTCGCTCCAGACGAAAGTAGGTCCCTTGGCGTCTACGATCTCCACCCACTTGCCAACTGTAATTAGTAAAACGTCAAACTGGCCTCCTCTCGTTCTTGTATGCTTCGAAAACGTATATTTTCTTGCATTTGCTTACAATTCTTCACCTTAAATTGCTATGATATTCACATATAGGTCGTGAAATCATGCTACATTATTATGTCTCATTATTTTACACATTGCACTTCGGGTTCCCTAAAACTGTTCTCCCTCAGATCAATGGTTCGATTCCAGTTAGAATCATGTGCCTGGTCTTCTCAGATAAGACCTGAGTTCGATGCCAATCTGCCGTGACCAATTGGGCACATCTTTCCCTTTCTAAGCTCGGAAAATTCATTTCACTAGTGAATTTTTCGGGCCCTTCAGATGGCATTGAATCATGCAGTATTTACTTTAACCGGTCAGTGCTCTCGGCAATGGGCTGTCTCGTTCCCCCATTCCACTCTGTCTGCCGTCGCATACTCTTGTTCTGCCTTCTCAATTGTTCATTCATTTCCTCTAGTTCCGTAGCGGCCTCCCTCAACTGGTCGTAAAGTTCCTTCAGTTGACAGCTGCATTCTCCCCTCGTGTCCCTTGGGTTTGCGAGCTGCGAGCCTCGCTCCGTTCCTTCCTGGGTCTGCAAGCTTTTCTCAAGAGTCTTTGCGTGCATACGTAATGACTCCCCGTCCACTTGGGTGTGCATTGCTTGCTCTTCCCTCGTATCATAAACCTCTGGTGGACTATATAACTTCAAATTAGCTGCATTTACAACAACTCTACCTGTTGCTTCGTCTCTGATCCGGTATGCATTGTTTTGCAAGTCCCTTATAATCAGGTAGGGTCCGTGGTAGGCATGCTGAAATTTTTTATATTTCCTGCTCTCTGGATCTGAACTAGCGGGTTTCTTCAATAAGACGTACTCCCCCAAGAGTAATGGTCTGTGATAGCGTTTCCTCCTGTTTCTCCGCTGTCGTCTGTCTGCTTGTTTCTTGAGATACTCGAATGTTCTCTGGATCCTCAACTCACGTCCAGGCTGTGCATCGATGGGTGTCCGAATGACATTATTCCATGGCCTCTCTGGTCTTCTATCAAGATGTAGGCTCACTGGCACCTCTCCTGTCGCTTCGTGCACGGTATTGTTGATACAATATTCAATAATCTCAAGTACGTCGATCCATTTCCAATTCTCAGTAGAGCAGTATATCTTCATGTACTTTTGCAGTTCCCTCATTACTCTTTCGGCGGAATTCGACTCCGGGTGTCGAACTGTGGACAAAATCTGTCTTATGCCCAGATTTTACAACTCCCTGCGAAATTCTACGCTGGTAAAACAGCTCCCATGATCAGATAATATGTTCTCCGGCTGCCCTAATATAGGAATGATTCTTTCCTTCAGTCTCTTAAGTACCTGTTTTGTACTGGTTTTCTGAATTGGACACAGGACTACCATTTTCGAAAACACGTCTAGTGCAACTAGAATGTGTCTATTTCCTTTTCTAGCTCTAGGAAGCGGCCCAAAGTTGTCCAGTGCCAGAAGCTGGCATGGCTTCTCTGGTAAGAGTGGTATAGGTTTTTGCCTCATTAAGTACGAGTTAGGCTTTACTCGTTGGAAAATATCACATGTCCTGATTGTATTCCTGACTGTATCTCGAAGTTTTGGCCAAATAAATGCTTCTTTAAGCAGGGCAACAGACTTATCTACGCCGGGGTGACCAAAAGCTCGGTGTGCTAACCATACTAGCCTTCTCTGCAGTGCAGGTGGTACAACGATCCTGGGTCTGGTGTGGTCTGAGTCGCTCCATTTATGTAGCATCTGGTTAAACCATAGATACTCCGTTGATAGTGCTTCGGCTTCCATATACATCGGGGTTCCTCTATCCAGTTTTCCCTCGAAGTAATTAATCATCAACCGTATCCAGGGATCTTCACGTTGAAAAACGGTGATGTTCCTCAGATCATCTAAGGTCTTCTGATCTCTATCTTCTATCTCGATAGCTAGAACTTCTTCTTCATCAGCTGTCGGGTATCTGCTTAGCAAGTCAGGTATGATATTGTCCTTCCCCGGGCAATACTCGATTTCCACTTGAAATTGCTGTATGTACAGGGACCACCTCGTCAGTCTTTGACTCGACAAGTCAGTTTTCAACAGGAACGTTAGGGCTTTATGGTCTGTTCTCAATATAATTCTAAAGCCATAAACTAGCTTTCGCAATACTGTAAGGCATACAATATCGCGAGTAATTCGATCTCCGTGACCGTATAATTCTTTTCATTAGGTTTCAACCTTCTACTTATGAATGCAATGTAAGATTTCTCCTCTGGCCTGTCCACATTTTCCTGGTATAACATTGCTCCAATACCTATGAATGATGCGTCAGTTTGGATAGTAAATTTCTGAGTGTAGTCAGGATATCCCAATTTTACATAATCTAACAGCATCTGTTTAGATTTTACGAAGGCTTCTTCGCATTTCTCCGTCCAGCGCCATCTTCCTCCTTTCTTAAGTTAGTCTTGGAGTGGTGCTACGGTCTCGGTATACTTTGGGCAATGGTTTGAAAAGAATCCAATAACGCCTAGATATTGCCTGACGTTCTTTACCTTCGTTGGTCTCGGGAAATGTTTAATAACTTCCAATTTTCCCGGATTAGGTCTGACTCCTTGTGCATCTATTACGTGGCCTAGAAATTTAACTTATCTCTGACCAAAGTTAGATTTCTTTATATTGACCTTGAAGTTAGCCTGACTTAGGTCATATAACAACTTGCGTAGATCTCTGACATGTTCTTCGACTGTTTCAGATGTCAGTAGTATATCATCGACGTAACATATGGTTGTTCCTTTTACTTCTTCAGACAGGTTCCGATCTAGCGCTCGTATCAACGCTGAACCTGCTGTTTTCAATCCAAATGGGAGACGCACGTAAGAATACGTGTGCTGGTCAAATAAAAAACACTGTTAATAAGCTAGTTTTCTCCTCCAGATCAAGATGGTGAAAACTTTCCGTCAGGTCAAGATTTGAGAACACAGTCTTTCCTTTGAACCTCCTGAGTACCTCCTTAATGGGCGGCACTTTGTCAAATTCCGGTATGACCTTGGAATTCAAATTTCGTAGGTCCAGGCATATCCTCACACTTCCGTCTTGTTTAGGTACAACTACCAGTGGGCTGACATAAGGTGTGGCTGTCTTCACAATGACGCCTGCCTCTAGCATTTCCTGAATTGCTTCTTTGACCTTTAAATAATGTTTCTCAGCTACAGGATACGGCTTTTGTTTGAATGGTGTCCAATCGCTGACTTGGAACGCATATTGGAAATCCTTGATCCGGCCAGATCTCGAATGGAAGACTCCGTTATACTCTAATAGCAGTTCCCTTAGCATTTGCTTATATTCTGGACCAATTTTAGCTTCCTCAATCTTCTCTTCCAGGCATTCTTCAAATTTTGGTTCGAGGTCCTTTTCAATGTCTGCGGCCAGTGTTGCCAACTCTTCCTCGATGTCTTCTGTTGTCGATACTGCATCCCCAGTCATATCTCCGTTTGTATGCCATACGTACTCTTCTGGTCTCGTTTCATTGTGCTTTAATGCAGGGGCGGTTCTAGGCGTAGTGCCACCGTGCCATGGCACTGCCCTCTAAGAGAAAATAAATTATGCATAGTCCTGAAAGAATAATTTCCAACGCCTACGTTTAATACCGATATCTAATTAGTTTCAAATTACTTTGTAGTTAAAATATTCCGTCCGTAAAGTATGATCATTGATTCCATCTTCGCCCCAGTGATATCTTGAGCCGCGGTCTATACGGCACAGTTGACGCATGCGCAGTTCAATATACGATCTTTTCCGTAGCCTCTCTCGTCACTCGCTATGAGGAAATATGCTGGTCTCCGTGCCGAATCGAGTTTGGCTCAACGCGGTACTGAAAGTGAAGTGCAATGCTATCTGGCGGTCATTACGAGGTACTGGGCCAGCGACATGCCTGTCACGAGCTTTCACAAAGGGAGGAAGGGAAGAGGGTGTGGGCCGATGGCCTGATTGGCTGGAAGTAATTTGACTCATTGGTTATTGGTGGGGTGGGGCGTTGGTTGACACAAATTGACAACCAATCGCTCTCACACAAAGAGCATTAATTCTAGATTTCTCTGAAAGGGGGCTCTGCGTCCAACAGTGAAATTTAAACTTGCCGTAATAAATAGTGAAAATAATATGTATGTATTTATTAATTCCTTATTTGGTAAAGTGAATAACTAAGCGAGTGAATAAAAGAGAAAGAAAAGTAAGATCATGACTGCCGTAGGCCTACATGTTAAAGCTTCACGGATTACTCTCGGTAGCTAAATATTTATGGTTGATAAACCATCTGCAACTGTCAGTTCAGGTCTAGTCTATCTTCAGTTCTTGTTAACGGTTCGTGGTTATTTTTGGTGAGTCAAGGTATTAAAGAGTCAAACATTGAGTTTGAGTGAATGGTTGAGTGCTGAAAAAGTTTCTTTTATATACCGGTACTTTAATATATTTTCTTATCGTATATATTATATTCGGTAAGTCCCGATGTGAAATGTTGACTATCAAGATTAGTGTAGGCCCTATATATACATCGGAAAATGAACCCTGCTCTGATATAATGTTAAGAAAATACCAATATTTTCATATTTTTTACTTGGCACTACCCCTTGTGCGGGACTGGAGCCGCCTCTGCTTTAATGAGAGCTCTAAATCTTCCTTTCCCTCACTTGCGCGAAACATAACAATGTCTTGCGAGAGATCTATAATAACTTTATATTCTCTTATGAAATCCATGCCAACAATGAGGTTAAACGGCAGCTTATTTACAAGTAGGAAGCTCTGTGAGAATGTAGAGTTCCCTATCTGTAAATCTAAAAATACTTGGTATCTGCATATCATAACTTTATCTGGTATCACACCTTTTATTTTCACGCTTGAAGTAGGTATTTTCAAGACGTGGATTTTACTTTGGATTTCATTATACAGTGCCTGGGTTATCAAACACACTGTTGAACCTGTATCAATGAGACTTCTTATCTTCATGCCCGCAATGTTTACAATAATAATGGGTAGTTCCCTTCTTACATTGACCGTCCCTTCATCTAGGTCTTCGATAAGCTCCTCAGGTTTGGCAATCCAGTTAACAACATTCACTGTATTCCATCCTGAACTTATCTCTCTTTGGTCATTTAATTTTGGTGTTTTTTTTCAATTGCTCCATTCTTTGTGGAGTTCTTCTGCCTGTCTTCATACTGCTGAAGTTCCAGACTCTTGGCACCGTCATCATTTTTATAGATGTCGGGTGACCTTCTATTCCTAATCGCTTCATCCCAATGAACTCGCGATTGTCTCTGGTCATCTCCGCGCTCTTCCATGTATCTGAAAGATGCGTGATAGCGTTCTTCCGCCTCTTCATCGAACCCGCGACTCTGCTCTTGGGATCTCCATCCTTGGTTGTTCCCATTTCGGCCGTAATTCCTTCTGTTATCAGGCTGCTGGTCTCTGGTACCGCGCTGATTCCAGTTTTTCCTTCCTCGGTTTCCACGGTTCGATCCTCCTCGATATGCTGGCCTCCAATTTTGGTTTTCCCGTCCTTCACGTTGCCAGTCGGATTTTTCCGTTTCGGTGCTCGTAGATTTGCTTTTTGTCTGCACCTTAGTCGGTTCAGTCGGTGTAGTCGTCATGTTGACTTGTTCCGTGTTCCGACTTTGCCTTGTGTGCTGCGCTGTGGTGAGATCGAGTTGTCTCAGCACCTCCTCCATATCGATCGCAGTTTTGGCGTTTGCTGAGATTAGTAGACGTTGTACTTCGTACGGTAGCTGCTTGGCTATCGCTATGCACAAATCTGACTCTCTAATCCCTTCATCAAGTTCGCGGAAACGGCACAATTGACTCACAAAGAATTCTCCGTACTTAGTCGGATTATTAGTGCTATAACGCCTGGAATACAAGTCCAATCTGAAGTTCTGTTGTATACTTGCGTTCCAGTACCTGCTTAAAAATGCTTGGCGAAATTCGTCAACGGTGTCGAACGTGTACCGAAAACTCCTAAACCATAAGGCACACTCGCCCTCAGTTAGTTTTTCAATCGCTCTCAACCTTCGCTCTGGCGGTACTTTTGCGTCATTCAAGTACTCGGAAACTTCTTTAAGCCAGTACTTGGGTGTCATGTTAGAATTACTCCCAGAGTATTTCTTTGGCTTCTCATCACTAGCCCTTACAACTGTGACTATTTGATTTTGAACAGCATTTTCATGCCGTGTTGACATGGCAATTGGCATACCAGGTGTGGTATACGGGCTGTCACTTGGCATGGCTGCATTCTTTGGAGTAGGCTGTATTTCTATCTCTGCCCATTTGTTTCTCCTATTCTCGTCTATACTTCCTTCGCTAGACCTAGGATTCCGCAACATGGATTCCTCCTGCGCGATCATTCTAGTCTCTATTTGGCTCTGCCTATTTTCTGCCCTTTCCAAACGAGCTAATACCTCTCGTTCTATTTTCTCTAGGCGATCTCGGTTTCTTTCTGCCATAGAAAATACCTTTTCCTTATCATCCTTAAGGTTTTCCTTCAGGTGGGTAATTTCCCCCGCTAGACTTTCTCTTACTTCGGCAAGAGTCTTATCGCTGGCTTCAGTCTTTAAGCCTTCTCGAAGTTCTAATTCTTCTCGTAAGCCTGTAACTTCCTTTTGAATGAGACCCTGCATATGAGAGATTTCCGTCCTTATTTTCGTGATTTCTCCCTGGTCCTCATCCTGCCTTTTATGAATAACTGCTAGGTCACTCTGAGTTTGTTCCAACTCTTTCTGCACCTTCCCGACCTGTCTCTTTATATTTGACATTATTTCCTTATTCTCTTGATCAGAAGTTTTTATTTCCTGGATTTCCTTGCATTGGTCAAGGATATTCTGATCCTGTTTTCTTAAGGCTTCGTCTACCGCCTTGGCGTAGCCTGCCATTCGCGTATTCCATTTTACGTCGCTATCCTCGAGCCTTTGATCCACGGTCTGAGTGAACGTATTAAATTGCTCTAGTTGACGTTTAGTATTAGCTTCATTCTGACTCTGAATATCTTTAAGCTCCATGGACATACTGCTTAAGTTATCGTTAATCTCACGCTGTGACTCTCTGCACGCTTGCAGATTATTCTCTAGTTTTAGCTCAATAGACTCAAAGCGTTTATCGTTATCAGCTTGCATTTCTGAGACCACGCTAACAATATTCTTTGTTACCTCACGCTGAACAGATTCTTTAACGTCATCCATTTTTTTATTAACCTCTATTAGGTTTGATTCTAACTGCGTATTTACTGTAGCCAACATCTGGCTTACCTCAGTTTGATTGGCATTCAATCTACCCGCTATTTCATCTTTAAATGCTTTGGATTCTTCCTTACTCTTAGCATTAGAACATCAAAATGTTCCCTTAACTCAGCGATACACCTGAGTACGTCCTCAGTTCCAGCCATCCTGTATTTCTTAATTTGAGATTCAGGTAGGCCGCAGCTGAACATGCTGGCGCGTTCTATTGGAAAGAAAAGGATTCCGATCCCGCGACAACAACAACAACAAATTACAAAGTGCCAAAACCACATATGGAATGGGTATAGACCCACGTACCCGTCTGACAACAGTGTCTGACGTCTGAGTATCATCTAGAAAGACTCACAATCGCTCAAACAGAGTTTGAGGAAAAAATACAATTATTATGGTTTTCCCCATGAAAACCATGCTATTATTATGGGGTTTTCTGAATCCCATAAGCCATCCACGTCCTGGGCGCCATGATAAAGAAGAGGGGTATCCCATGCTTTGCCACACACATCTTGGCGACATGATAAAGTTTATTATGAGTACTCTGGGTTATAATCATGCCTTGGCCGGTTTGTGCAATGCCAAGATCGCTCATATTGCACTGACGCAGGCGGTTCCATAATGAATTAATACCGTTCCACGTTGCTTGGGCCATGATAATGAAAAGGGAGTTGTGTCATAAAATTACATTTACATTTAAGCATGTCTTATGGAGGACTATCAACATTTATTTGACGAGATGGCTTATTAACAAATGGGACGCGGCCTTTTCCTATTATATCCTAATTTCTATGCTGTATTTGCTTCTACCATTAATATCTTGGCCGACTTTTAGTAGTACCTGCGACTCAATCCTAGTACAGAGATATCTCCCCCATGTACCCAATTGTCATCATGTGGAACATGTGTTCGTTTCCCAGCTAACTCACGGTCTTTCGAGGTATGGGACGTTCCTGCCCACCATACGACCACATGCTCAGGATTTGAGTCTACCAGGTAACTACTCTACATGAAATACACAACATATTCCTAAAATAAAATATTTACTGGTATAAAATCATGGCTATACAACAAATACAAATGATGGACAAATTATATTTACTTCCCACAAATAAAAATAGGGTTATTTTATGAGTTTTCTTCTTAAAATAGTGCTACACTGCACTCAAATCTAATTCTAGCATCCTATCATTGATACTTTCAGACTTCATGGGTTTCCATGTGACACAATTTACATAACTGGAGTATCACAACATAAAAATCACATATCACATCAAAATTACATTAATAAAACATTACTCCGCTTCTTATGGCATTTACTTTGATTAGCATAAATTCACTATTTTCTGCTTTAATTAACAATTATTTGTTGTGTCGTGTGAATCATCTTCCTTCTTTCCATCAATATGAAACGCATAAAAAAATGGTACTTTTCCCTTCCAAAATAGACATGGTTAGAAATATTTATAGTTTCACCATACAACGATTCTCTGGGTCTTGTCGGGATTATTATCGTTACAAATGTGTCATGTTCTTAGAAATCACATACCCGTCTGCATAAATTAGCGTGAACTGGCAAAATGCATTATAAATGGATGCCTAACACTTTATTTGGTTCAGTGTTCCTCTTCAGAGAATAACTGAGCCAAATATTATCCGATTTCTTTGATTCAACAATGTATGTGTGTTGGAACACATCACTTAATTCAATTGGCATCATCATAACACTCATATCTTAATTGCATATTGAAATATCGAGATTCTTCAGTGTCCTACTGTGACCCTAATTTAAAGGACTGGCGGACCGATTTCCCTCTTCCTAGCAGGCAATAAAATTAGTTCCGGCAAGCTGCACAAGATGGCCGCTCGCTTCAGTGGGCCAACCCACTTCCCTCATCTGCTGGCAAGGTCAAGTTTGTTTACAATTGCAGTACAGCAGAGATACGCTAAGTGTTGTTCCTAAGTAATTGAGTCATTTAATTATTTAACACCTATAATTAGTGCATTGGGCTCAACTCGGCTCCTTATTAACATTCATGGCTGGGGATGATTCCGGTGATAGCCTTGCCGTTCTATGGTGAATACTAGTGGCTTTTGGACGCGCATCATAATGAGAACACAGGATTCTCACCAGCAGCTGTCACAATAAACATAAGGAAATCTGAGTTTCCTAAACGACGAATATGATCCTTACCTCTCAGGGTAGATCATTTATACACATGCTCACGGAGTCTCGACGGACCTCACTCGTGGCCATAATTCATGCGAGCGTTGGATACAGACAGGCTCTGTCCAATTCGCTGCGAATAATAGAGTATGCACAAGGGCGATACTAACTCGTAGATTAGCCAACTTCTCACCTAACGCGCAAGCTATATTAGATGGGTCCCCGCAATATTTATTTACGTAAATCACTGGATTCTACGTTATTTCTGCACGCGATATGCGGCTTCAAACAATACTTCACATAGATGACTCAATTATTAAGACACCCGCCTTCTCTCTGTAATAACACTTAAGCCAAAGCTTTAAATAGCTCCTAACAACAAGGTATAAATTTACTGGCTTACTTTACTTTAATGGTCCTCGAATATAATCCTAAGGATTGACCATATCAAATATTCATTCAACATTTCATTGACACTGAAAAACTCTCGTATCTCGCAATATTCCACGTTACATTCTTACTGTTTACCAAAATACAGTATCTTTATATTAGACATGACACACTTTGAACATTATTTAGGCCAAAAATGCCTATTACTTTACTGTTGCCGACCCCAGATTATTATTATTATTCATTTAACGTTACCGTTACATCCATCACTATTTTCGGCCTGAATGGCCCTAAACAAATCACCTTCCAAACCATATTTTATTCAAGACGAGTGGTGAAAACTCGTTCTAATAAGTGACTGTTACATCTTAGTCTCAAAGTGATAAATCGCTATATGGTGAACTATTTAGTTATAATAACATTGTAAATTGGTACTCACTTTTTATTTTCGCTGGATGGTACCAGCACATCAGCTTCAGGCCTACCATGACGCTTGATTTAAGCCATCATGTTATATTTTTCACAACACTTAATTTCACACATTTCCCACCTGATAAACATACTCTTATCAGTGGCCTCTTTCACTTTTACACAATGCATATTAATCACTATACACATGAACACTTTTAAATCACTATTACACAATTTATGTACACTTATTCACTACTTCACAGGTTGAACCTTAATCGGACTCCTCCTACGCCTGATCTCAGAGATGCGATGCAATTACGCCAACCGCTGGTCTCCGTGAAAGTTTAACTGCGTTTACGGACGTTCGATCCTCGTCACCTGCAATATCGTTCAGCTCACTGTCAAGATTAAGTGGCGATGCTTCCCAAGGTCCCATCATTGTAGTGATCCTGATGATAATGTCATTTACAACTCTGACAATACCTCCTGGTATGTGTAATGTTCAAAAACATTTTAAGTTACTTTTTCGCTGTAGCGAATTTATATTTGCGTCAGATAATAGATAATTATCTGTATTAAATTAACTTCGACGTACTTCATGATTATACTTATGAAGCTGTATGACTTGCTTCTATTGTTCTTCAACGGCTGAGCGTCGATACTTTAACATTTCGCGCGCTTACTGGCAGCGTATCAGTTACGTGTAGACTTGAGAACAGTCTGAAGACAACTCTAGACGAACTGGCTTGGTCTGCACTGCTCTCCCTTATAAAGGCTTCTCGTAAAAACTAGTCCACCGGACACATGTGTGCGACTCCTTCCTTGAAATAATACCTTTTCAGCCGAACTGACACATACACTTTGTTTATTTAGGTGTGGAGGTTTCATAAACGTTCGCGTGCCGGCGATCGCTTCGGCCAATTAATTACAATTAATTGCCTTATTTCAGCGCGTCAGGACGCCATCATGGTGATTCCCCACTGACTGGTCACCAAATTACTCCTCTCGAGCGTAGGCTCGGTGGTAATGCGCTCATTTAGAGATATAGGCTTTAATTTAGGTGTAAAATCATTCCTAAATTATCTATCCTTGAATATATTCACCTGGGTGTACATTTCATTCCACTTCAATGCTCCACTTGGCTGTAATTAATTAATTTCCGTGGATAGTCCTCCCCACCATAGCTTCCATCGTTGTCAGGCGGTGAATACCCAAGTCATTAATTTTAAGCTGACTCCTCGCTCCAGACGAAAGTAGGTCCCTTGGCGTCTACGATCTCCACCCACTTGCCAACTGTAATTAGTAAAACGTCAAACTGGCCTCCTCTCGTTCTTGTATGCTTCGAAAACGTATATTTTCTTGCATTTGCTTACAATTCTTCACCTTAAATTGCTATGATATTCACATATAGGTCGTGAAATCATGCTACATTATTATGTCTCATTATTTTACACATTGCACTTCGGGTTCCCTAAAACTGTTCTCCCTCAGATCAATGGTTCGATTCCAGTTAGAATCATGTGCCTGGTCTTCTGAGATAAGACCTGAGTTCGATGCCAATCTGCCGTGACCAATTGGGCACAGTACATTACAATGTGTATAAACATATACTGTACCAAGTTTTATTGCTTTTGGTTGGTTAAATCGCGAGAAACGTTTATTTAAAAGTCGCAAATTTGCGTGGCTTCCATGTTGGTTTGTAGTTACCATTTTTTCAAAAGTCACATAGGTGAACTTCTAGTAGTTCCCTTTATCACCTTGAAAAATTCCAGGGTGATATGGGGAATAGTTTCAGAGATATTGAATGCTGGTGAAATATTTCGCACAGCCGCCATGTTGAATTGGTGAGACGTAACATAATTTGAAGGGCACGGTCGGAGTCGTCCGTAATAGTGCTATGAACTTGCCGAGTTCCATTAAAATCGCTCCAGCCGTTTAGAAGTTATTAGGGGGGGCACACACACACACACGGACAAAAGGTGTTCTTATAAGCCTTTTTTTTTTTCAAAATTGAAAATAGACTAACAATGACGAATGGGATGAATGAAGATGCGTGATACTAGCAAAGGAATTGATAGGAAGTGACCATGCAGCCATTGAGAACCATTTCAAGGATGGTCGAAGGCGGGTGAGAGCATTCGTCCACAGAGTCCAGAGCAGTCTGTACCAATTGAATTAAGCCGAACTGGGAGGAAAAGCGACATTTTTATCTTATACTCATTTTATGAAAATGAAAAAAAAAAAAGGCTTATGAGAACACCTTTTGTCCGTGTGTGTGTGTGCCTGTACGCGTACCTACCGAGATCGATGATTCATTCCTGTATGACATAAATATACAGGGTGAGTAGGATATAACTAAGTAGCCAGGAACATAAGATACCATGGGTAGGAATGTGTCGACCGGTAGCTGAGAGCGTCGTGCCTCGCTGGCATCGGGAGAGCGTAGGTTTGAATCCTTCCTCGGACGTCCTGAAAATGGGTTTTGTGGTTTCCCATTTCCCCACCAGGAAAATATCCACATGGTTCTTTTAAACAGGGCCACGGCTTTCTTCCAAAATCCCTTCTCTGACCCTTCCTTAATTAGACTCAAGTTAAAGTCACCTGGGCGATCAGCAGGTCACCATCCCCAGTTGTATCTGCTGATAAAGTGTGCTCAGCTCCCAGGCGCAGTCCTTGCGATGGTAGAGGAATGATTTCACGCAGAGGCCGTGGTTGAAGCCTAACTGGGAGGATAACCGATATTTTAGCCAATATTCATTTTATGAGAAAATAGGCTTTTGAGATCACCTTTTGTCCGTGTATATGTGTATGTGTGTGGGTAAGTGAGTGTTCCCCCCTAATAACCTCTAAACGGCTGGAGCAAATTCAATGAAACTCGGTAAGTCCATAGTATTATTTCGGCCCTTCAGATTGTATTATGTCTCACCAATACAACAAGGCGGCTGTGCGAAATATTTCACCAGCATTCTATATCTCCGAAACTGTTGCTCATATCACCCTGAAATTGTGTACGGTGATAAAGAGCCCTCTTAGACGTTCACCTATGAGAACTTCAAAAACCTGTTATTTACAAAACGAACATGGCGGCCATACGAATTTGAAACTTTTAAATAGATATTTATCGCGATTTATCCGTCCAAACGCAATGAAACTTGGTACCGAAAATGTTTGTGCATATTGTAATGCACAAGCATGTAATTTAGTTCAATTTTTTACATAAACTCAAGATGGCGGCTGTGCGAGGTATTTCACCGGCATTCTATATCTCTGAAACTATTACTGATATCACCCTGAAATTGTGTACGGTGATAAATGGCATTACTAAATGTTCACTTAAGAGACTTTCCAAAACCTGTTAACTACAAAACGAACATGGCGGCCAAGCGAATTTGAAACTTTTAAATATACTCTTCTCCCGGTTTGACCATACAAACACAATGAAACTTCGTACAGCAAATGTGTAAACACATTGTAATGCACTGGCTTGTAATTTAGTTCAATTGACTACATAACCTCAAGATGGTGGCTGTGTGAAATATTTCACCGGCATTCTATATCTCTGAATCCATTACTATCACCCTGAAATTTTGTACAATGAAATTTTGTACTAAAAGTTACTCTGAGACTTCCATAGACCTGCAAAATACAAAACGAACCTGGCGGCCAAGCGAAGGGGAAACATTTTAATAGACTTTTCTCGCAATTTAACCATCTGAGCGATGTGAAGTATGGTACAGTAAATGTTTATATACATTGTAATGCACTGGCATCTATTTTAGTTCAATTGTTTACTCAAGAAGGTGGCTGTGCGAATTTTTAAAATATGGTTTTTATTTCTTGTGTCCAAATCATGCGATTGAAGTTTGAATACTACACCTACACAATAACCTTGATGTAATAGTACATAACTCTGAGACCTACATAGATAAAAATACAATATGGCGACCACCCGAAATATTTACACGGTTCTCAATATCTACGAATCTATTACAGCAATCAAAATGAAATTTTGTATGTTGATGGAGGCAATTAACAAAAGTAGGATATATGAAAATAGGCTGTATAGTTCTATAATCGTGAAAAACCTATGGTAAAATGCATGTGGTTTAGCGAGAATGGAATGATGGCATCACAGTGTTTAAACATACCTAGCAGGCTAATCATTAGTGCCGAGTATACAAGGAGGCAAAACCGTATCTTAAGGTGGCACAGGCGTTGGAGTGTGTACAATTTGTATTTATTTATTAACTTATTTATTTATTTATGTATTCAAATTATTCATGTTTTTAGGCTAATGCCATGTGAAAATAAAATTAAAATTAATACCACCAGACGTTTCAAAGAAATCTTGCCTCCTTTTTCAATTCCTTTAATTCCATTGAAGAAGGAGGCAAGGTTCCTTCGAAACGCCTGGTGGTATTTAATGTTAGGTTTATTTTCACACGGCATTAGCCTAAAAAACATGAATAATTTGAATAGTATTCCTGGCCGTGAAAGCCTTAATCTACGTACAGTACTCATTTATTTATTTAATATTATTTACAGATGCATTCAATGCTTATATAACAGATGAAACAAGTAGTTCCGTGAAAAACTAAATAGCCTATTTTCATATATCCTACTAATATCAATTGACACTATCAACATACAAATCATCAGTTTGATTGCTGTAATAGATTCGTAGATATTGAGAACCGTCTAAATATTTTGGATTGTCACCATGTTGGATTTTTAGCCTACTTTTCACATTTTGCAAAAATGAGGAAAAAGTAGACTTATGAGATCGATCCGGGAAAATGTGTCTGTCTGTCTGTATGTATGACCTTTTGTCTGTCTGTCTGTCCTTCTGTCTGTCTGGCAGTGAGTGTGTCCCCCCCTCCCCCCCTGAAATCAACTCCTAAACGGCTGCAGCAATCGAAACCAAATTTAGTATGAGTAAAGATGTATACCGGAATATCTCAAGCCCATATTTGAAAATGATGTCAGTGTTACCAGCTGCTGAAAAAACGCCCTAGAAATTTGAGCTCCATGTTGGATATCTTGGAAGGTATGCATGGGAGCTATTCCAAAATTGGCACACATATAGATAATACAATGTCAGTTTAATTTCCAGGAGGCCATACATGCCAGTGTTGCCAAAATAATTGTAAGCCTTCTGATAGGTCCAATTTTTTAATGCATATAACTTCTAAACTATCATTTGGATTTCAACCAAATTTTGTATGTAATATGTGTACAAAAGGAGATATGACTGAGCTGCAAACTGTTAATAATTGCTCTCTCTATTTTTTTATATCCAACACCAATATATCTGAATGTATGCAAGCCGACAGCTTTAAACTATGCACACATATAGTACCTGACATTTTAGATTAATTTGGAGTAACTTATATACGTTAGTTCTACCAACGTGATTCTAAGCCTGCTGATAGGACCAATTTTCAAATATATGTAACTTCTATACTATCAGTTGGATTTCAGCCAAATTTCGTATGTGGTATGTGTAACATAACAGATATGACTATAAGTATTCTTAAGAGCAATCAGGGCTGCCAACTGTTAATAAACGCTGTCAATATTTTTTACCCTAATATCAATGTATCTGAAAGTATGCAAGCCAACAGCTCTATACTTTTCACGCGTATAGAACCTGACATTCTAGATTAATTTGGAGTAATAAATATAAATCAGTGTTGCCAACATGATTCTATGCCTGCTGATAGGTCCAATTTTAAAGTACATGTAACTTCTATACCATCAAATGAATTTCATCCAAAATTGGCACAACAAGATATCATAATATTTCAGTTTATTTCTGACCAGCACACGCATGACATTGTTGCCAACATGCTTTTACGCGTGCTGATAGATTCAATGTCTAACTGCATGTAACGTCCATTGGACTTCAACCATATTTTGTATTCTGTACCTTAAGAGATGGAACTAAGAATATATTCAGTCACCAGGGCTGCCAACTGTAGTGCTCTATTAGGCTACATTATACCAGGTATATTTCGAACTAACTTCTATACTTCATTTCGATATTACCAAATTAATTTGGTCATTCTAGATGGGTTCATACACTGTAGATTAATCATTGGCATGAATCTTAATTTTAAGAAAAGTAGGCTCTTTAGTTCGTCACGGAACTTATTGTTATATTATAGGCCTTAGATGTATGTACTATTACATGAAGATTATTGTGTAGGTGTTTCATTCAAACTTCAATCGCATGATTAGGACCCAAGAAATAAAAGCGGGATTTTAAAATTTCAATGAATTAGATGCCAGTCGATTACAATTTGTAAAACCATATACCATATCAAGTTTCACTGCGCTCGGATGGTTAAAACGCAAGAAACGTCTATTTGAATATTTAATTTTCGCGTTGCAGCCATGTTGGATTTGTACTACCCGGGTTATTGAACGTCCCATGGGTGTACTTATGCTTATAAACTCTATACACTTACAACATTTCAGTTTGATTGGTGTAGTAGATTAATAGATATTGAGAACTACCTAAATATTTCGGATGGTCTCCATGTTGGATTTTAATATATGTAGGCCGTAGAGTTATGTGCTATTATATGATGATTATTGTGTACGTTCATTATGAAAATGTTGATTTTGATCGCATTATTAGAACACAAGAAATAAAAACATGATTTTCGAAATTCGCGCATCCGCCATCTTGAGGTTATATAAACAATTGAACTAAATTAGATACCAGTGCATTACAATGTGTATAAACATTTGCTGTTCCAAGTTTCATTGCGTTTGAATCGTTAAGTCGCGAGAAAAGTCTATTTAAAACATTCAACTCTTGGCCGCCATGTTCGTTTTGTATTAACCGGTTTTTGAAAGTCTCATAGATGAACTTCCAGTAATGCCCTTTATCTGCGTACACAATTTCATGGTGATACCGGTAATAGTTTCAGAGATATCGAATGCCGGTGAAATATTTCGCACAGCCACCATCTTGAGGTTATGTAAACAATTGAACGAAGTTATATGTAGGTGCATTACAATGTGTATAAACATATACTGTACCATGTTTCATTGCGTTTGCTTGGTTAAATCGCGAGAAACGTCTATTTAAAAGTCGCAACTTCGCTTGGCCGCCATGTTGGTTTTGTAGTTACCAGGTTTTCAAACGTCACATAGGTGAAATTCTAGTAGTTCCCTTTATCACCGTAGAAAATTCCAGGGTGATATCGGTAACAGTTTCGGAGATATAGAATGCTGGTGAAATATTTCGCACAGCCACCATGTTGGATTGGTGAGAATAATAAAATTTGAAGGGCACGGTTGGGGTAGCCCGGAATAGTGCTATGAACTTACAAAGTTTCATTGAAATTGCTCCAGCCGTTTAGAAGTTATTACGGGGTGTGCACACACCATCTCTCACACACACGCGCACACAGACAGACACACGGACAAAAGGTGGTCTCATAAGCCTATTTTTTTCACAAATGAAAATAGGCTAAAAATACATGGATCAGGAAATTACACCAACTGTGGGACACTCAATAATAGCACAGAAATACGAGACTACACACATGGATATAACTGTTCGATTCACAGTATTTCGGGTCACTGGTCACGCTTATGTCAGTTGTTCAAAATGTGGACCCTCTACTTCTAGGCAGCATTAACAGCGTTTCCCCATTGACAATAACAATTTAATTTTAAATTAAAACTGAGACTCGTACGATGCTACATAATTTCAATGTTAGACTACTCTACTGAGTATACAACAAATAGTTCCCTGAAGAACTAAATAGCCTATTTTCATATATCCTACTTATGTTAATTGCCTCCATCAACATACAAAATTTCAGTTGATTGCTGCAATAGATTCATAGATATTGAGAACAGTCTAAATATTTCGGATGGTCGCCATGTAGGATTTTTATTATATAGGCATTCGAGTTATGTACTATTACATGAAGATTATTGGGTAGGTGTATTATTCAATTTTCAATTGCATGATTAAGACACAAGAAATGAAAGCGAGATTTTCAAATTTCGCACAGCCGCCATCTTGTGCTTATGAAAACAATTACATTCAATTAGATGTCAGTGGATTAAAATTTGAATAAGCGTTTATCGTACTGAATTTCACTCGGGTAGTTAAATCGAGAGTGACGTCCATTTAAATATTTAAATTTCGCATCGCCACCAAGTTAGATTTAAGCTCACCAGATTATTG
This sequence comes from Meconema thalassinum, assembly GCA_946902985.2. Lineage (NCBI taxonomy): Eukaryota > Metazoa > Arthropoda > Insecta > Orthoptera > Tettigoniidae > Meconema > Meconema thalassinum. The sequence continues at coordinate 1,943,794,034 of OX336388.2, read as the reverse complement.
AGAGTCCCATAGGTGAACTTATGTTCACAGCCTTCATCAACATACAAAATTTCAGTTGAGTGCTGTCATAGATTAGCAGATATTGAGAACCGTCTAAATATTTCGGATGGTCACCATGTTGGATTTTTATATATGTAGGCCAGAGAGTTATGTAGCCTACTATTAGATGCCGATTATTGCGTAGCTTCATTATTCAACATTTCACTTCGATCGCATGATTAGGACACAAGAAATATAAAAACGTTATTTTAAAATTTCGCTTAGTCACCATCTTGAGGTTATGTAAACAATTGAACTGAATTAGATGCCAGTGCATTACAATGTGTATAAACATTTGCTGTACCATGTTTCACTGCGCTCGGATGGTTATTTCACGAGAAAAGTTTCTTTAAATGTTTCAAATTCGCTTGGCCGCCGTGATCGTTTTGTACGTGACAGGTTTTTGAGAGTCCAATAGGTAAACTTCTAGTAGGACCCCTTATCACCGTATAAAATGTCAGGGTGATATCAGTAATAGTTTCGGAGATATAGAATGTCTGTGAAATGTTTCGCACAACCATCATGTTGGATTTGTGAGACGTAATAAAATTTGAAGGGCACGGTCGGGGTCGGACAAAAGAGTAGGTACTATGACCTTACCGAGTTTCATTGAAATCGCTCCAGCCGTTTAGATTTTATTATGAGTCATACACACCCATATTCACACGCACACACACACACGCGCGGATAAAAGGTGATCTCATCTCATATGCCTATTTTTTCATAAATGAAAATAGGCTGAACACGAAGAGAATTGAGGCATGCATGCGAGATATGTACAGTATCTACAAACAGCTGATGCGTATAAATTGTGTCGATATAGTCAGAAATGATAAAGTGTTGTCTGCATGGGTAAAATACAGTAAGAGAGATCACTGAAACCATCAAAGGGCGAAGATTGGATTATTTTGTCTCTGTGATTTGAAGGAAGGAAGGAAGGAAGGAAGGAAGGAAGGAAGGAAGGAAGGAAGGAAGGAAGGAAGGAATGAAGGAAGAAAGGAGGGAAGAAAGGAGGGAAGAAAGGAGGGAAGGAATGAAGGAAGGAAGGAAAGAAGGAAGGAAGGAAGGAATGAAGGAAGAAAGGAGGGAAGGAAGGAGGGAAGGAAGGAAGGAAGGAAGGAAGGAAGGAAGGAAGGAAGGAAGGAATGAAGGAAGAAAGGAGGGAAGGAAGGAAGGAAGGAAGGAATGAAGGAAGAAAGGAGGGAAGGAAGGAGGGAAGGAATGAAGGAAGGAAGGAAGGAAGGAAGGAAAGAAGGAATGAAGAAAGGAAGGAATGAAGGAAGGAAGGAAGTAAAGAAGGAAGGAAGGAAGGAAGGAAGGAAGGAAGGAAGGAAGGAAGGAAGGAAGGAATGAATGAAGGAAAGAAGTAGGGAAGGTAGGAAGGAAGGAAGGTTGTAGTTTTACGTGACCGTTAATCTCGCGATTATGAGCCACAGGACCTCCATTCTTACATGGAATCCGAACCAACGGACGTGATATTTCACTTCGTAATTCTCACATGCATAATCCAGGAATCAAATCTGATCCACCTAGGTGAGAGGCGAGCAGATTGACCACTGCTCTACCACGCCCCCACTCTGTGATATGACATTCAAACAATATCTTGTATTGTACTTAATCAGCCAAAATAATCACTTAGTGAATATTCATCATATTAAATAATTCTACTGCACAGTCTCGAAATAAATGCTTTTCAGTCGATCAACACGATTGTACCCAATTGTAATGGGCGTTACCATAACCAGAAAAAATTACATAAATTTTTTTTCAGGTTTAGGGAAACACCCATTACAATTGGGTACAATTGTGTTGACCGACTGAAAAGCATTAATTTCGATTACTAAGGCAACACTGCAAAATGGCTTCCAACACGACAATGTTTTCAGTCAGTAATGAGACACATTCATGTAATTGTTGCTATGATTTCCAAACTCTGTAAGACATACTGTATCAGTGTAATTGTTGCCACATTTTCCAGTCTCTAGTGAGATATACCCGTATATTCTTTCGCGATGTGGGTGTGTTATCTGCGATAGTCCCACCTGATGGAGACCTTGGCATGCTAACCCCTTGTTCAAACCTGCCCGCAGGCATAGGTGGTTCATGGGAGTATCCACTCGCCTTCACCGAGCAAGTCGTCGTAAGCGTCTTAAGCCTCGTCCACATCGGCAGATTTGTTTCCAGAAACATTGTATGCTGACTGTTTCCCAAATGTTTCTCATTTGTATGCGGAATGTTTGCATACGTTTTGAAAACAATCTACATACAATCGGGAGACACATTTCATACTCGAGTGATGTTTGGAAACAGTCTGCATACAGTTTGCATACAATTGACATACAAATGACAAACAAATCTCGTGTTTCAAGAGACAAGATACAATGTTTTCTGTTTTCCAACGAAATGGAAAACACGCATACAAGAAACAAGTATTTTGTCTCAAGTCTTGCTGTGTGGACGTGTTTTGAAACTGTAGACCGGATATAAACCACAGACGCATCCAGCTAGCCACGTTTTTTCCACATCATATTGTGTTGATTTAGTTTCAATTTCCCATCCTTCTTTATGGTGCACCATATCAGGTTTAATAACAAGGGACTTTTTGTTGTTACGCTATACATTTCGTGTATCTTTGACATTTATTAATTCATATCGGCTGATGAAGGGACCAAAACTAATTAGGCCTTGAAACATGCCCCACCAATGACCACACAGTGATCTCATTATATTGCCACAAAATGTAGTTTAGAGGGGCTACCGGCGGGGTGTCCAACACCCCCTCTTCCTTGGTAGAGTAGGCACATAATCAAGCAATACAAAACACGCACAAGCCAAAAGTACGTCTTCTTCACTCGGCATCGCTAGGAGCACTGACTGTGTGGACTAGAGGTCTAATTCTGGTGAGGACGCAAACCAAGTAACATACTTGTATCGGATACAATGTTTCTTAACAGTCTGCATACTGTATGCAGACTTGTATGGAGACTGTTTCCAGACTCCAAAGAAGTATACATACAGTCTTCATCCAGTTTTCAAACAGTTTGCATACAGTATGCAAACAATCTACATACAGTCTGCAAACAAATCTGCCGTTGTGGACTAGGCTTTAGGCTACGTCAGCTTGCCGTGTTCCTTCGCTCTGCTTTGGATGGGGATGGTCGAACTGCGCTAATTAGGTTAAACCCAAACAGTCCTGTCAGCTCACGCTAAAGGGTTTGGGAAGAGACTCGGGGTGGGCAACCTCTCCTGAAATGTTGGTTAATGTTGACTGACAGCTACGTACACCTGGATCTCCTATAGTTTCCGTAGATATAATCAGTGCAGCTAACATGTTAATGATGTTATCCATGTACAATCAAAGAAGTGGAGGTTTGCGAGTTATAGGAAACTTTAAATGGTATACTGTAAGTTTGAGTTGTCACAAATGGGCCAAAAGTGGAGGTGTTCCAACAAGGAATTCATTTACGAATGCACCATATTTTGTTGTAGAATACAAATAAGCATTTTGGTTCCCTCGATATCGTTTCAAAGCTCATGGTGCAGGCTATAACTTGCATGTTTATGAAGCTACAACATAACAATTAAAATGTGCAGATCTGAATAGTAACTGTGCAACACAAAGAAAATGACCGAACCTTATCTTTATCAAGTGCAAGGCTAAGGAAATCCAGGAATCTGGAATAATACCAAAGTCTGGCCTGAGTAGTCGGGGATCCGACGTTCTTATCCCCGCGCGGATAGCGGTCATCCTGAGTGAGGTTCGTTCACTGGTTTCTCCACACTCACTCCAGGCAAATGCCGGTGTGGTAACTTATTTTACGTCGAGGGCCCTCATCCGAATGTTACACCGTAATGTTACAGTTACACATACTGCCACAGACATCACAATAACACAGGTAATTAGTAAATTTCACACATACCCACGAACAAGGGGTTGGTGACCGAGATATCCCAAGCTCCATAGCGAAAAATCAACTAACCCTAACTTAGTGTGACAACATTCCTGACCGAGCAGCACCCACTTCTTGTGGGCTCAATAAACACCATTAAATAATCTGAGATGGTTTCCAGAAACCAGTCATGTGCATGAGGTGTTCATTGGTAAAGGAGAGTGGTACAGCACAACCTTGTTGTACTGAGAGGGCCCTTGATTGAAAACAAGCCTGATATCAGAATTGTTTAGAAAATTAAAACGTGGTTTATCAAGCACGAATGGTTTGACAAATTAAATGTAAATTCATTTTAGTGAATGAGTCTCAACCAGAAATAATGACTCCTAAACGTACAAATAACAATAGCTTCATTAGAGAATGACCAAAATCAGCTTTGCGAATTTGATCCTAGCTTCCGAAGATATCAGTTTCCAAAATTATATTGTTGTTGTTTGAGTCTTCAGTCTTTTGACTGGTTTGATGCAGCGCTCCATGCCTCCCTGTCCTGAGCTAATCGTTTCATCTCTACATAGCTACCACACCCTACATCCGAGGCAATCTGTTTAACATATTCTAACCTTGGTCTACCCCTACAGTTATTGTCCTCGACCCTTCCTTCCATAACTAAGCTTGCTATTCCTGGGTGTCTTAGTATGTGTCCTACCAACCTATCTCTTCTCTTCATTAGCAGTCGCCAGAAACATCTCTCCTCTCCCACTCGCCTTAATACCTCTTCGTTTGTAACCCTATCTACCCATCTGATCTTCATAATTCTCCTGTAACACCACATTTCGAATGCCTCAATTCTCCTCTTTTCTGCTGCACCAATAGTCCAAGTTTCACTTCCATAGAGCGCCACGCTCCAGACAAAGGCTTTCAAAAATGACTTCCTAATACCTAAATCTATATTCGATGTCAACAGATTCCTTTTTTGTAGTAAGGCTTTCCTTGCCTGAGCCAACCAACTTTTTATATCCTCTTTGCTTCGTCCATCACTGGTTATTCTGCTTCCTAAGTAACAGAAGTCTCCTACTTCCTTCAGCTTTTCACCTGCCAATTTGATCTCCATAGAGGTTTCTGATTTATTTCGGCTGCATTCCAGTATTTTTGTTTTACATTTATTAATTTTCATCATGAAGTCCTTCCGTAAGACGGAATCCATACCATTCAAAAACTCATTCAAATCCTCAGGCTTGTCGGCCAAGATGACGATGTCATCAGCAAATCTCAGAGTTGAAATTATTTCTCCTTGAATCTTTACTCCCACTTTAAATTTTTCTCTAATTTCCTTCATTGCTTGTTCAATGTAAAGATTGAAAAGTATGGGTGATAAGTTGCAGCCTTGCCTTACACCTTTCTGAATACCAGCTTCTCTCTCATGTCCTTCAGCTCGAATGACTGCTGTCTGGTTTCTGTATAGATTGTATATCACCCTCCTATCCCTGTACTTTATTCCAATAGATTTCAAAATGTCAAACAATTTAGTCCAATCAACGTTATCAAAAGCCTTTTCTAAGTCTACAAATGCCATGAACGTTCTCTTATCTTTCCTTATTCTACCTTCCAAAATCAGCCTAAGACTTAGCACAGCTTCCCTTGTTCCTACATTTCTCCTGAAACCAAACTGGTCTTCACCCAACTCCGTTTCTATCTGGCTTTCAATCCTCTTGTAAATTATTCTAGACAGGATCTTTGAAGCATGAGTAATCAAGCTGATTATACGGTAATCTTCACATCTGTCAGCTCCCACTTTCTTTGGTATAGGGATGATAACATTCTTCTTGAAATCAGGGGGTACCTCACCTGTCTCATAAATCATACACACCAAGTGAAATAACCTGATCAGACCTTCATCTCCTATGCAACGTAGCAACTCAATCGGTATATCATCTATGCCTGGTGCTTTGTTCCTGCCTAAGTCCTCTAATGCTCTGTCAAATTCTGATCTCAATATTAAATCTCCTTTTGCATCCTCATCAATTTCCTCCTCCCTTTCCATTACATGATTCTCAATCTCCTTTCCCTTATACAAGCACTCTATGTAAGCTTTCCATCTCTCAACCTTTCCTTCCCTATCTGTTAGAGGCTTTCCATTTGTGTCCCTAATATTACAGCACTTAGTCTTCTTTTCCCCAAAAGTATTCTTAATCCTTCGATAAGCTGTGTCTACTTTTCCTAATTTCAGACACTTTTCTATACCTGTACATTTCTCTTTCAACCATTTTTCTTTCGCTTCCTTGCACTTCTTGTTAACCTCATTTCTCAGACGTCTGTATTCTGCTTTCCCCTCTTCATCTCTTAGATTCTTGTGTCTCCGCCTTTCATCCATCAATTCCAGTATATCCTGAGTGATCCACGGATTTCTACCTATTCTTTCTTTCCTACCAATGTTTTCTTCTGCCGATCTTGTTATTTCATTCTTCAAAAGTGCCCATTCGTCTGCAATTGAAGTTTGTTTAGGGGTTTTGATTAGTCCTTCCTTTATACTCTTCTTGAATCTTTCGTTCACATCCTTTACTTTCAGTCTGTCTATTGCCCACCTTTTTGGCTTTTGACTTTTCTTCAGTTTCTTCAACTTTAATCTGCATTTCATTACAACCAGATTGTGGTCAGAGTTTATGTCAGCACCAGGATATGTTTTACAATCCAAAATCTGGTTTCGAATCCTCTGCTTGACCATAATGAAGTCGATTTGGTAACGCCCTGTATCTCCTGGTCTCATCCATGTGTATATTCTTCTATTGTGGTTATTGAATAAGGTGTTAGCTATGACCAACTCATGTTCGGTGCAGAATTCCATCAGCCTGCTTCCTCGATCATTCCTTTCACCTAATCCGAAATCTCCTACTATCTTCCCTTCCCTCCCTTTTCCTACCACAGCATTCCAATCTCCCATTACTATAACATTTTCATCACCTTTGATATACCTCAGAATGTCATCTATTTCTTCGTAGACCTTTTCAACATCCTCATCATCAGCTTGACTGGTAGGCATATAGACTTGTACCACTGTGGTGCACCTAGGTTTAGTATTGATTTTTGCTACAATAATCCGTTCACTGTATTGCTCATAATATTCCACCCGCTGTCCAAGTTTCCTACTCAATATGAGACCAACTCCTGCTTGGCCATTGTTTGATTTAGTGCTAATGACCCTATAGTCTCCTGACCAAAAGTCCTGTTCATCCTGCCAGCGCATTTCACTAATCCCAACCAAATCCAACCTCAACCTATCCATTTCCCTTTCTAAGTTTTCTAACTTTCCACTTCCTAGCAGACTTCTAACATTCCACGCTCCGATCCGTAGAATGTCATATTTCCTCTTTGTCACCTCTGTGATGTTAACCCCCTCTCGAGTAGTCCCCACCCGGAGATCCGAACGGGGGACTAGTTTACCTCCGGATTGAAATTTTACAAGGGAGGAGGCCATCATCACATGTAATTATGCATAGAGAGGTGCATATCCTCGGGAATAGCATTACGGCTGTAGTTTCCCGTTGCTTTCAGCCGTGCTGCAGAACGCAGTGTAGCCATTAGTTGGCTTATATTATCAATATCTTAACCGTCTATTAGACTAGTAAAGAATTGATTTATTCTGAAAGGCTGCTACTCCCTTTCAGAATAAGTAAAGAGCAATTCTACTACAAAATACTAACCTTCTACTAACAATTAAATACCAAAATTCTACTAACGAAAAAAATACTTAAGTTTCACCAACAACAAATACTACCACTAAAACAGTCTGTCACTAGGCCCACTTACATGCACCCTCACCAGCACACTCACACACCGCAGTCTAATAGAACAATGACATATATCTAATAAACAAATTAACTTCATACTTACAACTAAAACTAACTACATACTTACTGTACTGTAATTGAATTGACAATATTTACAAAATTTAAAATGATAATCTGGTAGCAAAAGTATCTACCCCATCCCGGATTCGAACCTGAGAACTCTAGGTAGGTCGGTAGATACCCACAAAACCTCAAAGCAGACATTATAAATTAAAGACATTACGTAAGTTTATTTTATACATAACCTATAAACATATCACCCTGAAAAGGTACTAACAGTATGGTACATTATTACAGGAAGTGAGATGATAGTCAATATTAGCTCTTAATAAATTCAGATGTGAATAATAAGCTCGTTGAACATCTCTTTCAAACTTTGCGCAATGTGACCTACGCTTTTCTTTTTACGTATTTCCCAAAATTAAGATATCTGATGAAGGAATCGCGTGTAATGATATCAGCGATGACTACTCGCTTTCCAATTATTTTGGTAAACCCATTGAGCTACGATTTCTTACTTTTTCTTCCGATACGGTAAAATAATAATAATATATTTGCTTACATCTACGTTAGCCAATGAGATAGGTTCTGCACTATTCACCACATTACATGGGACGATAAAAGCGTGTTCACTTGTGACACATATTTCATGTAACATTTATTTCAGATTAGGGCGTTTAGATACTTGTATTCCCGTCTAATGTAATTGTATACAATTTGTGTTGACCTACTGGAAAGCTTTCTATGATAGTTAGGGCCTGTGTATTGGTATGGTATGATGATGCGGGACTTCCACGTGATGTTTGTAAAGAATGAAAAGTAGGCAAGTTAGTTCTTCACAGAGCTACTTGTTTAATTTGTCCACCAATATTATTATTTCCACTGGAGTTTAATTTATTGACAGAGTCGGATATTGATACAAGGTCCCATTGTACAAAAGTTTCAAATCGTACCTCTGGACCAGGGATTCTCAACCTTTTTCAACCATCGTACCCCTTTAAAAAAAATTAAACATCATGCGTACCCCCTACTAACCTTTTTAGGTAGTAATAATGGTTATTAAAAAGTAAAAGGTATTTAGTGAGTATGGTTTAACCTATGTAACTTTATAAGAATAAATATTTTAATAAAACAAAATATAGTTGTTGTTTTTCAGTTCCTTTTCCCAAAGGGTGATATTTGCAATCATTGCATTAGTTTTCATTTCAATAGAGAACATATCAGAAACACTACCTTACATACACTTATTCCAAATGTTCAGTTTTTCAAAAATATCACTTAAATAGGCCAATTTTAAAAGCCAACCAAAGTCATTGAGTACCGGTACTGATGATAAATTAGAATTGTGCTCGGTAAAGAAAAGATGCAAATCTTTGTGGAGTTCAAATACACGCGCCGTAAATAACTCACAGAGTAGTCACGGCACGAAGCTCACTGCGCATGTGGATCGAGTAGAAGGATGGCCTGCCACGTACCCCCTGAAATGTTTCGCGTACCCCTTAAAAGGGGTACGCGTACCACAGGTTGAGAACCCCTGCTCTAGACTACAGAGGTATCATTTACCTGCAGAAGTGGGATGGATGATAACCCGTTTTTTTAATGTTACGTATATTAATCCATACTTTCCCCTTTCCCAAAGATTTATCATATTGCCACCTCAGAAAATATTGCTGCAGTTGGTCTTTCGTTGATATCACAATTACCTGTACTTCACAAGCTGTACGAAATATCCATAACGTGACGAAAAACATATTAATATGATGGAACTGAATTCAATGTTTTCTTTTCTATGATATATCCCACTAGCTGTCCTTAGGAACATTTGGACCTGGATGAGTCATATGTAAGTAGTTGTCAGCCTGTATAATTTTTAAGGTCTATAATATTAGCCCCTGTAAGTTTACCAGTGCTGCTTCCGCATTCCACTCTGTAATTGCACCACAGCTTAGAGAACAAGGCAAGGTCATTGATCGTACCTGAGTGATATTATTACCTTTCTACAGTCCGCTATGAGTGGACAATACCGTGCCACATTCACAACGCGCAGTGTGAAGTAAGTTGATTTCCACGGTCGAAGAATAGGTTCACACATCACAGCACCCGTATTATTAAAAAGTATTGCTTGCAGCATTGTGTCATTGTGTTGTTTGAGACTAAAATAGAAATGTAAAATGGTTAAATTAATAATAATGTTATTGGTTTTACGTCCCTTTTAACTACTGTGGCTCTTAGAGACGCCGGGGTGCCGGAATTTTGCCCCGAAGAGGAACTTTAACGTGCCAGTAAATCTACTGACACGGCTCCCTCGCATTTGCGCACCCTCAAATGCCAGCTGACTGCGTCAGGAAAAATGGTTACATTAAAAGCTGTAGTGTATACAATGGCTACAGAAATTCACTTAATACGCTGCCAGCCACGAGAAAGGTGGCAAATAGGTGTATTGTTGCTTGGTCTATTGTCAGTTAACATTAATGAGAGGGGTTTACGTCTTAAATTCATATGCGTCTAAATCTTTCACCTTAGCCATCATATTCTCATGTTGTGCTAGAAATAATACTTAAACCAGTAAATATGCAGTATCTATATACGAAATGAAAATGAAAATCCACAGCCTGCTTCCAGTCTCCGACCGGGTCAGGAATGGAATGAATGAAGCCCCGATCTAGCGGCGAGGATATGGACTGTGCCGGCTGACGAGGCCTGACGCACTCCTCTGGGGCAATGATTAAATGAATGACAGATGAAATGAAATGATAGTGGAGAGTGTTGCTGGAATGAAATTTTTGACAGGGAAAACCGGAGTACCCGGAGAAAAACCTGTCTGCCTCCGTTTTGTCCAGCACAGATCTCACATGGAGTGACCGGGATTTGAACCACGGACCCAGCGGTGAGAGGCCGGCGTGCTGCCGCCTAAGCCACGGAGGCTTCGTCAAATTTATTCACGTGGCTTGCATAAATGAATCGATGAAACAAAGTGCCAGTAGTATAACTTATTTAAGTTATAACATTTACTGCTCCTTGCATGGAAGAGTGAGACATTAATTAATTAATTAATTAATTAATCGATTTATTTATTTATTTATTTATTATTTCATCTGCAATTTGGTCACGACACCAAACTGGCAGATTTTACAATATCCATTCAAAATTGAAGTCAATACAGGCTTATTGTGTTTGGATCACACATTAGTTGGCTATTCTGTTGACTAGCACTAAATAAAGCATTACTAATGCGCAGTACTTATATTCTCATCAACAGAAATGCAGTAGTGATGAAGCTATCTGCTTAGTTGGGTTCTGGCTCAGCGTCACATTGTCAATATTCGTTTGGGGTTATGGTTTTCAGCTGATGGGTCAATTTCATTTTGTTGTCATGTATTGTTTTAGAGATGGTTGGTTCCTTAGTTTAGGGGCTGCAACAACGCGGTCATGTAGCCCCGTGTACTTTGGGTGTGCGTAGAATCTGTCTGATAATCGGTATTAATTGTGATGTCTCTATTAGTGTGTGTTATCTGATTTTATTCAAGTAACGACTCCAGACATTGACTTTCAAGTAGTTCCTACTTTTGCTACCAAACGCCACCGTCAACTACTAGTTCAGAACTTGGATACTAGTCGCCACCGCAGTCGGCTCCTGGCGACGAACGTAGGAACCTTAAGAGCGTTGTTTAACATATACGTTAATTTAGCTTCACACGGGTGTAATTAGCGGAGGGTTCCTTAATATTCCATAAATCTATGACATGGGCCCACCGGCTTTACTTCCCCTCCGAAGTAAGGCATACTAAGGGATTTTTAACGCTCTTAAAAAATCCGACGACTTCGGCCGGGTTTGAACCCGCGATCTAGGGCATAGAATTGTTTAGAGACCAGAAATAATCTTATGACAGTCCTTATTGCCTTATAACCTGTGCTACAGTAAAATGTGTGTGAGTAGGGGGGCAGTGGCGGTTCTAAGCCACCCATTTTAATTGTACCCGACTGTACATGTTAAAATAATTAATATCTCTCGAACGCATGGTCCGATTTTGACAAATGAGGTGTCGCTGGACTCGAGCTGACGTCCTCTTTCCTATGGACCACTCGTTATATTTTTGAATTTTCTTTTGAAAATTTTTGTTTTCGAAAGTAGGTGATAGTTTGAAAACCAAACATGATAGAATGTTGTGCCATGGCTCAAACGAACGGTCTCTATGTCCTTTATTTTTATAATAAAACTTTTTTATTTTTTTCATTTTTTGAAATTCCTATATTTTGGAAACTAGGAATTTACAAAAACGTTTGTTTGACATAAATGAAAGGTTCCTACGCCCTCTATCCCCAAAATAAATTTCATATCTCTAGGATAAAAACTTGACAGTAGTGCTAGATGGGGCTTTCTGCTGCATTTAGGAAGTTGTGAGCCCCTGGCGGCCTTGGGAAGGAAGGAGTAATGCTAGGAGGACGTGCTTGGATTCGTTTTTTTCGTCTCGTTGTGCTCTTTACGGGAATGCAGGTGTTGAAAAGTTGAAATGCTGGAAACATATTTTGGGGGGTAAAAACGTGATTTTAGTCTTTTTGTTATATCTCGCGAACCAATCATGCCAGAGGCGTGTACGAGAGGTCTAAGGACTCGGGGTGACGTCCTCTTTGATATGGACCCTGTATTATATTTTTTTTATTTTGAAAAATTTGATTTTGAAAGTAGGCGATAGTTTAAAAACCAAACCTGATAGAACATTGTGCCATAGTTGAAACGATTGGCCTTTATGTCCTTTATATTTTATAATAATTTTTTTTTATTTTTTAAGAATTTTTGAAAACACTGAAATTTTGAATTTCTACTATCTTGGAAACTAGGAATTCTAAAAAAACCTTTGTTTGACATAATTGAAAGGTCCCTAACCCCTCTACCAAGAAAATAGATTTGAAGACTCTAGGGCAAAAACTGGGCATGTTCAAACTTTTTAAAATTTTAAAAATAAAGAGTGTAGACAGAGAGCCGGTAGCGCTGGGCGTGTGTTACAACGAGGCTATGACTGGCCATGGTGAATACAGGAAATGGCTATTTCGAGGGGGCGATGTATGGCAAAACGAGGGGTTGCTCTCCGATATTTTCCTATGACGAACGAATGAAGGTGAATATTTCGAAAACCCATTATGGTGATCTTTAAACATGTTAGCAAACACTTGACCAGTAATCTGACAAATTCATAACAGTATCAGCCGAAAAAAAAATAGTCGACAACAACAGAACTTGCTTTGTGTATGTCTCACTGGCAGCCAAGAAAGACAAATCTGCTTGGGGTCTGGCCGACTGAAGCTGGCCAGCTGAGAGAATGGAATGTCAGTCAAGCTGACAACACTGTTGGATATCGATAACAGGTTGGAACCATCTGACAACTCTGAATAAAGTGATAACAGCCAGCCAGGCGCCAAGCAGAAGCGGGTGAGAGGGGAGAGGAAGAAGAACTCTACACAACAGGAAATCACGTGACCACTGCAAAGCGGTGAGGGACGAGGGGGCGAGGCCAGAGGGCTGGGAAGGTGAGGGGAGGAGTGGAGAACAAATGACAGCCAATAGTTGAACGAGTTGTATGTCAACATGGAGTGAAGGAGTGAGACTCAGGTGTGGAAGGAGAAAGAGAAACATGTATGAACATGCACGAAGCGTGGAGCGTTGTACTCAGGTCTCATGTACAATATAATTCAATAAATAAAAAGTACACTGGTTCACACAACATGTAATTTATTGATCCAAGAATTAAACGTAGAGTTAAATCCTAACCATTTCACATATAGTTTATTTCCTTTTTGTTTCAACACTTTTTCCACAAGATAATGCTTAGGAAACGCTGTTTTCTGAAGTTTATGGAGATAAAATCTACCTTTTATGGGTTGATGGTTGAGGTGTTGGAGTAAATAGGTGACTGGACTGTCCAAGTTGACTTGACGAATTCGAAATAGTTCAGTCCCCCACTGAGGTGTGTAGCCCTTATTGAAGGCAGACTTAAATTTGCTCACATGAACAAAATCCCCAATTTTCAGTCGGTGACGATTAGGATCGGCTGTTTTATGGGGTTAAACAGTTTATCCAGTCGCTGAATATTTTTAGTCACGAGGCGTGGCTTGTTCCCAATCGTTCTATGTTTGGTGTCATTGTAACGTGACACTAGCTCTGTTAACATGTCCAACCAGCAATACGTGCCCTGAGCGGTAAACGCTTTCCACATATGCGTTTTCAATGTTCGGTTGAACCGCTCAACCACGCTGGCTTTGAGATTGCTGTACGTGGTGTAATGGTGAATATCCTTAGATTTGAGCAAACATGGAGAAATCCTTGTTGAAAAATTCTTTCCCCTGGTCTGTTTGTAGTAACTGAGGTTGGTGTTTGGATTGTTGAATAATATGTTGAAAGGCCTTGGTGACTAGTGGACCAGCCTTGCGACGCACAGGTTCAACAAACGCCATTTTGGAATAGACATCAATGACGGTTAAAATATAGCGTACACCGTCGTTAACGCCAGCATAGGGTATCATCTCAACCAAGTCAGCCTACCAAAGTTCATCCACACCTCGTGAAATCACCTTGAGTCGTGGATAGTGACGCCTAGCTGGGCGTTGCAACTCGTGAGCGATACCCATTTTAATGGGTGAGGGCTTTAACAATAATTTTGGCATTTCGAAGTTCTTGTTCAATTTCCTGAATTTCCCAATCGTGACCGGTATGGCCAGTTTGACGTGAAGCATGCAACAACTGAAGCCGCTGGACGAGCTTATTGGGATTGAGCCAGTAGGTAACATCCACAAGGGGATTTTATGGTTTAAATGTCACTCCCAAAGCGGATGATTTACGACGGCCACTTTGACTAGTTGGAAACATTTTTGCAATGATGGTTTTATATTTTTGAGATATATTGGCATTCACTTGTTGAGCGGGATCATACTGTCTTTTGTGGGCATGGGTATCCAAAAAATGGATTTATATTTGCCAAGATCCTCTGGTGTATAATCAAGGGAAGAGGGTGTTCGAGAGAAGAGCAGCTTTAACAGTCCTGGCGTTAATTTATAGTTGATGTTTTAATGACAGCTTTAGTACGAGCAAATTTAATGGATGAATCACAAATTTTAAAACTATCATCCTCATAGCGAACACCATACGTGGTATCTGTGTTTCCAATAAATAGATCAATGAGATAGGGTTCTAGTGTTAATCCATAATATTTTATTAAAATGTTTTTCAGTTGAGCTTAATGTTGAGGGGTGGCCAAGAGTTGTGAAAACGGAGACGATCTGGAAGGGCAAGGTGTTTCGACCATGACCAAGGTTTTCTTTTTTCTTAAAAACTCTGCAAGGGGTGCAGACTTTTTTTTTGAGGTGAAAACATAAGTTCCTCCTCATCCTCAACTTCGCTAACACTAGTCAAATCTTCCTGTTCCTCTTCCTCTTCCTCTTCCTCTTCCTCAGGGTCCTCGTGCAGCGTCTGAGTGGCTTGTGAAACGGTGGGTAGCGTTTCAGATGGTTTGAAAGAGGGTTTCAACATGGCTTTTAGCGGAGGTGCTAAATGTTGAATAAACAAAGCATGATCTGCACGCGATCGTTTCAATTGACGAAACTTTTGGCGAATAGTATTTTTTGCTCTAATAATATGCTTTTTCAATTGACTCTGCTAACGCCATGGTGTCTTGACAAATGACTTGACAGGGAATGAGACAGTGCCTTAAATAGTAATAAAATGACCAAACCCTAAGCGATACCGTCCTTGGTTGAGTTCACTTTGTTTGTCAATCACTAAACAGACATGACGTTGAGTGTTCCAGCACTTGGCACACAATTCTGTAAACATTTGAAAGGTCATATCCGGATTCACATGTTCATTATAAATGTGACGACTGTTCCCCTCGTCCTGGCGAAATAAAACAATGACATTGGCATTGTCACGAATCAACTGTTTGGACATTCTAGAATACGTTTGTCCAAGATAGAAGCAATCGATATGTTTGTGTCGACCCATGCTGAAATAGCTTTGAATGATGCCTTGTCGTTCAGTGGATACATAATCGAAAATCATGAGTGAATCAGGCTTTACCTCATCCAGTGAAATAACATTTTCTTGCATGGAAAATATGAAATAACCCAAATTCTCATTTTGTAATCCAGACATGACTTGATCCAGAAACACGTAGAGGGGTTGGTAGAGAGATTTTGCAAAAATATAAATATTTTGAAAACGCAGACCATTGGGGGCTGTAATAAGCGTTAGCAAAAGATTAGTCTTTCCACGCCCCGAAGGCCCCACAATGATGCAGCGATTGGAAGACGGAAACAGTGAACCATGGCGTTGTTCACGTGATGTGGGACAGAGATGGGAAACCATGTCCTCCACGGGGAATGACTCTTGCTGCTTAATAATCTTCATTTCAACTAAGGCTTAGAGAAGTCAGCAGGCTGTCTATATACATGGCACCGAGCCTTGTGATAGAAACAGTAGATTCATACTTCAGGTTGACGATGGATGTCTTTGGACGTGCGTTAATGGCCAAAGCTAGGTCTGTCCCCATACATGATCCTACACAAGAAACCGATCCTGCTAATAAACACTATGTGGATAGGTCAATAGTGCCACGCACGACACAGGGAGATTATGACTTTAAGGGAAAGCGGTTAACCCTTGTAAAACATCCTCAAATGTCTAAAGACGTTACTACAAAAAAGCATGTGGGTAACAAAGTGTATGAGTTTTATAACAAAGTGTCCCAGCTTACAGTGAATGGCTATAGCACTAATCACCATCGGATTATTCACGTGGAAGACCCACAAGACGAAGACGATGTCTGAACCAAGCGTTACGTGACCTATGAAATGAAAAGGCTTTATACATGTATCCCATCTGTATTTTTAGTGTATCTGACAAATGAAAAACCTGTGAATGACAAAAACAATTTACCACTAGTCCATGACCAGCACTTGACCTATGTGCTTGCTTCAGGTTTAAACCACTATCGATTACACTATGATGGAACCATTCACATGAAATACGCGATGCCTGATGAGAACCATTTACAAATAGAGATAAATGGTCATAGGATGTTGGTCCATAACCATGAAATGGTCAATGCAGGTGACGAATTATCCTTTCATCATATGTTGACATGGGATGAATAGCAAGCGGGAAAAACCATAAACGATTTCCCACTATATGTGGAATTGGAATATACAGCCATGAAATAACAATCTGGCGTTAGTTGTGTCTTAAACTCTCTTGTAAAAGGTTGTAGGTGATTATCACCATGGTGAAACAAAGATACGCTGTGAGAAAGACTAAAAAGACAAAAAATAACACCCTGTCCTTGGCAAAGCATGGGCTTAAGACATTCGTGGACAAGCCCTTGCGAAAGAAAAATATAAAAAATAATGTGTTGACCATAAGAAAAGCCCTTCGAGCAGCACAGAGACATGTTGTTCCAAAACGTCGGCGAAAGGGTTTAAAACAAGGGCGAGTGATTCCCGTCCCCAAACGAGCTGGATTTTTACCTGCCTTATTTGCTGGTTTGGCTGCTCTGGGTTCACTTTTGGGCGGTGCCAGTGCAGTGGCGAAAACCATTAAAGCCACGCAGCAGGGCAAGCAACAACTCAAAGAAAGTCAGCGACACACTGAAACCATGGAAGCGATTGCTATGGGAGCTAGAAATGTCAATTTAAAGCCAGCCTTTTATCAATAAGGATTTGGGATTTCACCACTTCGAAATATAAAAAAAATAACCTCTGCCATAGCAGGACATGCCCTGATGCATGAACAAGTGGAAAGCTATGCTAAACAACTAAAGCTTTCTAATTTTCGAGGTGTGTTTATGCGAAACCAATTACCCACGATCTTGGAAACAGGAATGTGCTGTTGTCAATTTGGATGATCACCGAGGACCAGGAACGCATTATGTAGCTTATGTCAAAGAGGGATCCACCGTATGGTACGTTGACAGTTTTGGGAATTTGCCCCCGCCCATGGAACTTGTGACCTATTTTGGAAACAGAATCAAGATATAGTATAATGTGAAACGTGAGCAAACGTTTAACAGCCAACAGTGTGGACGTTTGTGTTTATTTTTTTATATAAGACGCAGCATATGCAAAAACGTCAACAGTATGTCGGCAGAAAGTAAAACGATTACACTGCATGGACGAGGACCTGAAGTCAGCCTAGACTTTTACCCACCTATCGAATTGAGTGAAAGACCTTATGGTTTGGGACTTGTTTCTCTTGAAACGTAGAATCGAATATACAACATACGTGAAAATGTGAACAACAAGTTTTACTATGATGATTCTGTGCTCACCCTGAACTCTGGTGGATACACGATCGATGACATTTATGAACACATTTATGTGTTGTTGATCAATCAATATGGTTTAAAGTCATTTATCGATGGAACGCGCAAGTTTGAACTTGTAGGAAATACCAACACTCATCGCTGCAGTATTTTCTCCACATTCAACATTGACTTTAAAACACGCCCCGATTCCATTGGTCCATTACTAGGATTTAAACCACGCGTGTTGGAGTCCAAAAAAAAACATGAATCAGACCATGAAGTGAAATTCATTGAGGACCATCATGTGTCGGTGACGTGTAATATTATTAGCCAAGTGTACACCAATCAAGAACTATCCCATTCGCTTTATGACTTCATTGTGACATCGCCCAATGGTTATATTATTCGTGAAAACCCTCCAGTGGTGCTTTTTCATTCTGTGGCTGTCGATGGTATTAGTAATATAACATTAAGATTGAAAATAGAGATCAACAACTCATTGATCTTGATTCTACCACACCAGTGACTTACAAGTTGGTGCTAAAGCCACTATGAAGTTTGTGTATAAAGCAACAACACCGTCTAGGAATGGTGTTAGTTGCCACGTGAATACACGTTAACATCTAAGGACAAGCAGATTTTACAGCATTTGGGTTACCACGTCAAGCCCCATGAAGAATTCTATTCTAGAGATAGCGAACCACATCGAGGAGCAACCAGGGGTGGTAAGAATTGATCTCCATTCATATCGAGCTCAAACACTTGGACTCAATAACAATGATGAAATTAAATTTCTTATCAACAACCAAGATATTTACACCCTACCGCATGAAAGTGTAATTCAGATTGAAGGTCGACTCACTGAAGCCAATGGCTCTACACCCACCACATTCAAGTTGGCCAACCATGCTTTTGCCTTTCTGTTTTCTGAAGTACGTTATGTCATTAACGATATCGTGCTGGATAGCACTCGAAATGTGGGTATTTCCAGTGTCATGAAAGTATATCCCTCTTATAGTGAGGAAGAAGGTGAAACACTTTGCATGGCGGGTTGGTGCCCTGACTCAACCAATGACTGGATGGTACACACCGATGGGACCTTCACTGGATATTTACCCCTTAAACTGATTTTAGGCTTTGCCAAAGATCACCAGCGCATTGTGGTCAACTCAAGGCAAGTGCTTTATCTGGTGAGAGACAGGAGTGATAATAATGCACTCAAGGGAGCCGACAATGCCCCCATAGATTCAAAAATTCAACTACAACGCCTGCTATGGAAAGTGCCCCATGTGACCCTAAACGATAGCAAAAAACTGGACATACTCAAGATGGTAAAGAGAGGTATGCCTCTACCCATGGAATTTAGAAGCTGGGCACTCCATGAGTATCCGCTATTGCCCACCACCAACACATATAGTTGGTCTGTAAAGACAGCTCGCTAAACAGAGAGACCTCTCTACATGATCGTGGGTTTTCAAACGAATCGCAAGTATCAACAAACCAAAGATGCCACACAATTTGATCACCTGCAATTGAGAAATGCACGTATTTTCCTCAACGGAGCTGTGTTTCCCTATGAAGGACTGGATTTGGATTTTTCAAAAAATAAGTTTGGCCCCCTGTACGACTTGTCTTCTAAATTTCGATGGTCGTATTATCAAAAAGAGAACGGCCCCATGCTGCTACCCCAAGCGTTTAAGGCAAGGTCGCCACTGATTGTCTTTGACTGTTCTTACCTGGGAGAGTCTGTCAAGCCATCCAATATTGACATCCGACTAGATTTTGAAACGCATGACAATGTACCAGCCAATACGACGGCCTACTGTTTGATTATTCATCACAAACCAGTCAACTATTATCCACTGTCCAACAAAGTGACGAGTGTATAAATAACAGGTCAACCCACGTCAAACCGCTCAGTCATGTCTTGCTTTAAAGCATCAAGAGAAGTCACATCCATGAATTTAAGTTCTGAGGAACAACGTTTCAAGACTTTTGCAACGTGGCCAGTGCCTTTCATAAACCCTCAAGCCTTAGCGGCCGCTGCATTCTACTATTTAACAAGTAGTTCCGTGAAGAACTATACAGCCTATTTTCATATATCCTACTTATGTTAACTGCCTCTATCAACATACAAAATTTCAGTTTGATTGCTGTAATAGATTCGTAGATATTGAGAACCGACTAAATATTTCGGATGGTCGCCATGTTGCATTTTATATATGTAGGTCCTGGAGTTATGTACTGTTACATGAAGATTATTGTGTACGTGTAGCATTCAAACTTCTATGGCATGATTAGGACACAAGAAGTAACAAGGAGATTTTAAAACTTCGCACAGCTGCCATCTTGTGGTTATGGAAATATTTGGAATAAATTAGATGCCAGTGGATTAACATTTGTATAAGGATTTACTGTACCAAGTTTCACTGCACTCGGATGGTTAAATTGCGAGAAACGTCCATGTGAATATTTATACTTCGCGTCGCCGCCATGTTGGATTTGTGATCACCAGGTTATTTTAAGTCCTATAGGTGAACTTAAGTTCATAGCCCCTATGAACATAAAAAAATTCAGTTTCATTGCTATAATAGATTCGTAGATATTCAGAGCCGTCTAAATATTTCTGATGGTCGCCATGTTGGATTGTTAAATATATAGGCCATAGAGTCATGCACCATTAGAGGAACATTATTGCGTAGGTTCATTATTCAAACTTTCACTTCGATCGCATGATTACGACACAAGAAATAAAAATTTTATTTTAAAATTCACACAGGCGCCATATTGAGGTTATGTAAACAATTGAACTAAATTAGATACCAGTGTATTACAATGTGTATAAACATTTCCTGTATCAGATTTCATTGCGTTTGGAACAGTAAATCGCGAGAAAGGTCTATTTAAATTTTTCAAATTCGCTTGGCCACCATGTTCGTTATGTAGTTAACCGGATTCTGAACGTCTTATAGATGAACTTCCAGTAGCGCCCTTTAACTCCGTACAACATTTCAGGGTGATACCGCTAATAGTTTCAGAGATATAGAATGCCGGTGAAATATTTCGCACATCCGCCATCTTGTGGTTATGTACACAATTGAACGAAGTTAGATGTCGGTGCATTAGAATGCGTGTAAACATATACTGTACCGAGTTTTATTGCGTTTGGTTGTTTAAGTCGCGAGAACCGTCTATTGAAAAGTCGCAAATTCGCTTGGCCGCCATGTTAATTTTGTAGTTCCCAGTTTTTCAAATGTCACATAGGTGAACTTCTAGTAGTTCTCTTTATCACCGTAATAAATTCCAGGGCGATATCGGGAATAGTTTCGGAGATATTGAATGCTGATGAAATATTTAGCACAGCCGCCATGTTGGATTGGTGAGACTTATCAAAATTTGAAGAGCGCGGTCGGGGTTGCCCGGAATTGTGCTATCAACTTACCGAGTTTCATTGAAATCGCTCCAGCCGTTTAGAATTTATTAGGGGGGGACACACACACACCTCACACACACACACACACACACACACACACGCACACACACACGGTCAAAAGGTGATCTCATAAGCCTATTGTTTCAAAATTGAAAATAGGCTAAAAATAAGAGATGAAGTGAAATGTGCCTTTTGTTCCCATCATCATAGACCAATGGCAAGAGAGCGATGAACCCATGCAGGAACATCAGCGCTGGTCACCTGCCTGCCCCTACCTGTGCAGAATGGAGGTGGGAAATATACCCTGCCATTCAAGCTATCCCTCACTCGTGCCTCTGAGTGATGAAAAAGAAAAAAAACGATACTTGTGGACTGTATGGTGTCCATGGTGCTTCGGTGAGCAGCTCACCATCAAAAACGCCTAGTTTAGAAACATTGGGACATCATCGGTGTTATGGACGTTACAAACACAAGAGACTATATCGTTGTATCAGTTGGTATCGTCCCTACCCCAAAATGACTAAAGCCTGTAAGACGTGTTATGATAATAAAATGATGTAATTTTTAAATTCCTACTTTTTCATGTCCCCCTGTCCTACCCTAACCTCATTTGTTTTTCAAACTAGCATGGCAGGTAAGTCCATGTTATGGTCACACCTTAGTCATTGATCGTCAGCCAGTCCTCATTTGAACATGGTCCAGGCAAGCGTCAACATGTTGCGCACACTCATTGTGGATTGCCAAGGGTTTAAAATTGGTGACAACAAATTTATATCTAATCAAGTGGCTATTATCGATTGTACCTTTTTTGGATATCGCAAGCTACGCATTTGCTATTTAAACCGCCTCATGCTTTCGATTTGTTGTGTGAAAAAGACCGTAAAAAATCCCAGTGGCTTGAAAATCATAGGCATTTAGACTGGAATCAACGAACCATTTCCTATAAATATTTGAACGTGGTCATGAAAGCACACTAGTCCTCGGCCAATGTGGTATTTGTGAAAGATAATGAAAAACGTCAATGGTTGCAACCATGTTTGGCGTCTTACTGTCAATGTATCAACCTCATGGAGTTGGGCTGCCCTTCATTGCAAACGCTCATGGATACTTGTTCCTGTGGCAACATTACCCATACAGCCCTAGCTCATGTGTGGCATCTCTTTCATTGGTTAACCACCCATGCCAGTTGGGAGTTGTTAAATAAAATTAATACTCAAGATTTACCTGTGAATTACGCCAGTGAGATTTCTACAAGCGAGGTGTAAACATCTACAGCACATGATACCGTGGAGAAAGGCAATGCTACGGACAAAGCCATTGGCAAGTTCTTTGTGTGCAAAAAGAAACTAGACAGTTTTACCAAAGAGGAACTATTGGCGCTGCCCAAGTCGTTCATTTATTATGTGGCCGCCAACGCAGTGAAAGAAATCTGGCAACATGTACCAAAATCATGGACTCAAGACCCTGTGTTGAGTGAATTGCAACCCTGTAGGGATTACGATCACCATAAGCAAGTGGCCATGGCAAAAATACCGTCTATGCGTCAGTGCGCGACTTTTCAGCTAGTGAAACTGTATCACGGTCATAACAGTCCGTGTAAAGACATTGTTGAATCATTCCACGGGTGTCATGGCGAGAAAAACCAGCAACAACAACAACAACAACAACAACAACAACAAACACAAAAATCGTCCACAGAAGAAGAGGATGACCAAACCTTTTTACCATCGATGGAAATGGATATGCCAGACCTGTACTGGCCATGGCGTCATTGACAAAGTAATTCAATACTTACCTTTTGAAATCCATCTTCCAGGTTATCGTTTTTGTTGCCCTGGAACTCATCTTGAAGAACGTTTGCAGCGTGGTGATGTACCCATTAATCTTTTGGATCAAGCATGCAAAGAACATGACCTTTCTTATCGCCATAGTCATCCTGGTTTAAGACATGTGACAGATAAATTGTTATTGAAAACAGCTAAACAACGTTTCACATCCTTTGATGCCTCAGTCGGTGAGAGGATGGCAGCCCTGATTGTGATGAGTGCTATGAAAGGAAAGTTGATGATGCGTGGACATAAACATTGAGGAGTGAGGAATTGGGATGTGTTTGTATTCTATTTTCATTTGTCAATCCCCTTATGGTTACGAAATAAAAACAAAGGTTTACCAGAGCACGTTGATGTTTAATTTTAACAAGAAGTTCCGTGACGAACTAAAGAGCCTACTTTTCATGCCAATGATTATTCTACAGTATATGAACCTATCTAGAATAATGACGAAATTAAGTTGCTAACATCAAAATTTCTAATTAGTTCGAAATACTGTATACCTTGCATAATGTTGCCTAATTGAGCACTACAGTTGGCAGACCTGATGACTGAATATATTCTTAGTTCCATCTCTTAAGGTACAGAATACAAAATTTGGTTGAAGTCCAATGAATAGCATGGACGTTACATGCAGTTAAACATTGGATCTAACAGCGCACGTAAAATCATGTTGGCAACAATGTTATGCATGTATTGGTCAGAAATAATCTGAAATAATAAGATCTATTGTTGTGCCAATTTTGAATGAAATCCATTAGATAGTATAGAAGTTACATGCATTTTAAAATTGGACTTATCAGCAGGCTTAGAATCATGTTGGCAGCACTGACGTATATTAGTTACTCCAAATTCATCTAGAATGCCAGGTACTATACGTGTGCAAAGTTTAGAGCTATTGGCTTGCATACTTTCTGATACTGTATATTGATATTAGGGTAACAAAAATAGGGACAGCACATATTAACAGTTGGCAGCCCTGGTTGCTCTTAAAAATACGCATAGTCATATCTGCTATGGTACACATAGCACATACGAAATTTGGTTGAAATCCAAATGATAGTATGGAAGTTACATGTATTTAAAGTTGGACCTATCAGCAGGCTTAGAATCATGTTGGTAGCACTGACGTATATAAGTTACTCCAAATTAATATAGAATGCCAGGTATTATACGTGTGCATAGTTTAAAGCTGTCGGCTTGCATACTTTCTGATATATTGGTATTTGGTTAAAATAAATTAGGAACATTTATTAACAGTTGGCAGCCCGGGTGGGTCTCAAGAATACGCTCAGTCTTATCTGGTTACGTACACATACAACATACGAAATTTGGTTGAATTCCAATTGATAGTGTAGAAGTTATATGCATTTAAAAATTGGACCAATCAGCAGGCTTATAATCATTTTGGCAACATTGCCATGTATGGCCTCCTGGAAATTAAACTGCTATATTATTATCTATACGTGTGCCAATTTCGAAATAGTTCCCATGCATACCTTCCAAGATATCCAACATGGAGCTCAAATTTCAATTGCGATTTTTTAGCAGTTGGTAGCACTGACATCATTTTCAAATATGGCCGTGAGGTATTCGGGTGTAGACATTTACTCCTACCAAATTTTGTTTCGATTGCTCCAGCGGTTTAGGAGTTGATAGGGGGGGGGGATACACACACAGCCAGACAGACAGACAGACAGAAGGACAGACAGACAGACAGACAGACACACATTTGCCCGATCTCATAAGTCTACTTTTTCCTCATTTTTGCAAAATGTGAAAAGTAGGCTAAAAAAACATGATGTTGATGGGCTGACTTTTCATTTTCACATTTCACACGTGATGAATTCACACATTGCCATTTGTCAATTTGCAATTTACAGTTTAAAAAAATGTTCGTTTAAAGTTTTGTGTTTTTAATTATATGGATATTTCCATTTTGTTGATGACACTTTTTAAACAATGTCCGTTTGAAGTTTTTTCAATGTTCATATTTCACACATGGCTATTTCCAGTTTTTAAAAATGTCTGTTTTAAGTTTTGCGTTTTTGGTGATATCGATACATGGATTTTCCATTTTGTTGTTTACACATTTTTCCATTTGGTGTATGTTGAAAGTTTTATTATTTATTTATCGTATGGCTTTAAGTGCCTGGAGTGTCCGAGGACATGTTCGGCTCGCCTGAGTCTGTAGCTGCTTCCAGCGGATACCCTAAAGATGAGCTACAAGTTCCGTTCAATTTCAAGTAGTTCCAACTTTCGCCACCAGATATCAATGATACCTAGTGGTGAACGTTGGAACTTTGATAGAGCGTTCTGACGAAATCTAACCTAACAAATTTTGCTTTACACAAGTTTAGTCTGTGAAAGGATCTTTTACATGCCATAAATCTATGACATGGGACCGCCGGCTTTACTTCCCCTCCGAAGGAAGGCATACTGAAGGATTTTTATCGCTCTTAATGAATCTGACGACTTCGGCCGGGTATGAACCCGCTATCTTGGGCATAGCAGTTCAGCATGCTACCGACTACGCCTACGAAGCCATCAACATCATGATTTTTAAAAATTAAACAACATCGTGCTCTGGTAAACCTTTGTTTTTATTTCATAACCATAAGGGGATTGAAAAATGAAAATAGAATACAAACACATCCCAACTCCTCACTCCTCAAGTTGAGATTTGTCAATAATGTTGATGCGAGTGCTTGACCATGATAATAATAATAATATCGTATGGCCTCGGGTGCCTGGTGCAAGCTTTGCTATTTGACACCCAGAGGGTAGCTTGCATGTCGAATTTCGTAGTTCCTTGACTATGAAAGTTAAGGAGGTTAGATGTTAGATATCTAATCTCCTTGAACACAATAGCGCTTTCTAGTAGAGAAATGAGGAACTTTGTGCTGGCGGAAACTCCCGAGATTAATTTTGCCATTATGAACTCGGCCTACTGAATTCAAATGGGTTCTTTGACATGCCAACATCGTATGACATGCGTATCGTATTTTTGCCGCCTTTCAAAAATCACTTACCACGGTCAGGGGCGAACCTGCAATCTTGGGGTTAGTAGACCGACACGGTATCCACTCACCCACCGTGGCAAGCTTTGACCATGATGATGCCTCAATATGTTTATGGGTGTTTGGAGAAACGTCGAGGTCTACGACTACTGCAGGTAAGACTGATTTTACCAAAATAATGTATATTGACTGCCACATTTCAAAGAAAACAAAACTATTGAAATCAAAATGAGTATATAAGTGACAATTTCCCCCTCCCCACCCACCCTACCTCGCCGTGTTTACTCTAGTCATACATACACACCAGCTTTTACTCTACTCATTCATTCACACCTGTCTTTGGGAACAAACACAACCACTTTATTTATTCCCAAAAGCAGATTCTCTACATGCACGCTCATCCCAAAAGTACTTTTTATTTCACCATTTATAATTTACATTACAAAAAATAATTAAATACCAGTCATTAAAGTTACTAAAAATATTACTTATTTCATATTTACAAAAAAAACTACAACTTTGTACAGCTTTAAAAGAATCATACTATTTACCAGTCAAAAAATTTAAATAAAAAAAAGGTTGCATAGAACTTTTTTAAAGAGCAAAAGTTCCAAGTGGGTTGCCACTATTTACAAAATCCACTATTTACAATGCCAAAAACCAATATTTACAAAATACTAAATTCTAAATCAACGAGTTACAAAAAGCCATGTCCCTAAACGAACAAATAGGAAAATCACACCTCCTCCTCCTTGCGTCATAACCCAAGGGCAGGCTGGTGAGCAGGTCATCAGCCCACACACGTTTGTTATCCATGGATGTGAGGGTGCGTTTTCTCTGTTCCACAAGATACAAATGATTGTTGCTGGATAGTATCCTGCACTGTGTATGGGACATAGCTTTGCCAGTGCGTAAAACCACTACGTTATCGTCTAAACGTAGCGATTTTACCACTGCCCTACCTACACCTTTTGCTCTTTTGGCTTCCTTACAGTAATGTGTGATAAACATACATTTTCGAGGCCAAACCTACGAATTCCGTCATAATGGAATCACCGCATTCATCTTCTAAAACACACATTTCCTTCTTGTTTTTTATGGGCAGATGAAACATGTTGTCAGCGCTATAAGAAGAGGTGTCGAACCAGTCACTATTCCACCTCATGACGTCATAGGGGTTGCAGTGGCGTATGTGGTAAATGAATGAGTCCGTATCCATATACAAAAGAGAGACGTCCTCAAAATGGCGTTTGGCAAACTCATAGTGGAATCGATACATGACCGATTTGGAAAAGTCTAAAATGACTTGGCCCAAGTAAATGGGTTTATCCATGGTCACGCTGGCCTTACTCAATTCAATAGTAGCCAAATTCTCATCGATAATGTCGATCGATTTGAAATGTGGCTTGGCAATGCACCGCCGGGCACCCCACCGCCCGTCCCAGATATTTCACCAATTTAATGTCACGGTATTTGCGGACATTCTCCATGTACTTGCCGTAGATGCAGTTGTTCATTAATTTGAAAAAAAAAATCAAACTGCTGTGTTGCCATTTGTCGGTGCTC
Organism: Meconema thalassinum; assembly: GCA_946902985.2. Taxonomy (NCBI): domain Eukaryota; kingdom Metazoa; phylum Arthropoda; class Insecta; order Orthoptera; family Tettigoniidae; genus Meconema; species Meconema thalassinum. The sequence continues at coordinate 1,943,766,123 of OX336388.2, read as the reverse complement.
TGTGTTGAGTTATGGTTTTTTGGCAAAAGAAATACCCCTGTGGATTTTCTTCAACACCATGCCTTGGGCTAGGCATTGCACCAACATTTGGATATGTAGCACATACCGATTTTTGTTGTAAAGTGCGCCCATAAGTTTTCAATTTTCACTTTACTGTCAGGGGGAACCATTTGCTCAAGGCAGAATAAGAAATCAGCATGTTCATCATACAAGGATGAGGGATATTCAATATCCACTTCTAGGACATATCCACGGCCTGTTTCTTGGCTAGCCTTGATCACATCAAATTGTGACACTTGTTTCTCTGTCAGCCAAACAAACTTTCCATAGGGCAAAGGCTGACTCATGGAGTAGCCATGCAAATTATTCACGTCATAGTACATTAAGTACGATTCTGGTTTGTCTGGTGAATAATCGGGCATGTAGACATTGTTCGCATCGGCATGGCGTTGGTTAAGCGAAACAAAGCCGCCACAAATGCCCTTTTTCAAAAAATAGAACCATGTCTACAACAGTAAATCCAATTCCACTGGAGTGTATGTCAAAGCGGCATCGAACGAGAGCCCAGGACTCGTATAATAGTGAGCCGTGTGAAAACCGAAAATGTGTTGACACAACTCACGAAATTTTTCAAACACATCCGTGAGCAGCAATACATTCAGTTTTAGGTAATGCATAGCATATTCACCTAGCGTCTTGGTATCAAACACTCGCCAAACTTGACATGCATGTGCATAGTCTTCATCGGAAACGGTACTGCGTGTTAGTTTCGAGTAAAATTTATCTTGTGGTGGGAGTTTTCTTTGCATTAACACGTCCCAGCTATTGCAGAAATCATATGGGGATATACCTTTCCGAATGCACAATTGAAATTGCTCAGGATCATTAAAATGTTTTCTAGTATTTTTTAATTCCTCCTCATTCAAGCCATTCACAAGACTATCAAGCGAGGATGCCATAAACTTAAAGGAATCCAAAAATCGAATGCTTAAGTCACTCAACCTCCATGTCAGGGCTGTAAAACGCTCATGGTTTTGGGGAATAATGGTAAACGAGCCCTTGTTGACATGACCCAATTCACTTATCAAAAACTGAATGTCATAATTCGCCAGATAGTGGAAAAAGACACTGATGAAACGAGGAGCTAGAAAGTTCAAATTGCATTTGCTGCGCGCAGCTCCACGAAACTCTCCCGTAAAGTGCGAGTGGTCTCTGACTTTTTCTTCTCCGCCTAAAATAGGCTTTTCACAAATATGGCATGTCGTGGCATCCTCATACTGTTGCTGTTGTTGTGGCGTTAGGCTCATGGTACTGGGCGGTCCAGTAATCCCTGTACATGTTCGGCCAACTTTGCAAGTTCATCCAAGAACCATCTGACACAATCTGCCCCTCACGGGATTTGTAAAAGGATTGCGTGGGGTCATAGACACACACCACATTAAATCCCATGGCAATGGGTTCATGTTTTTGAATGGGTGTGGTTGAGCTGATGGTGGGATCTCGTTCACATCCCGCAATGGGTGTGGTGAGTGCTTCGAAATAGGGAACGGTGTCACGCTTATGAATGTCCTTAAACTTTAACACAGCCTTGTCCCCTTGTGGCAATATCAGTCTCACCGCTTCCTGAGAAACGCAATCTACCCTATGACGTTCCAAAAGCGTAGGGGCTGTAAAATATTGCAGACAACGATAACACATATGTTTACACCAGTGTGCTTAGTCACTTGTCTGCTTAGCAATCTTCTCAGGCTTTTAATGAGGCAATACAGATAAATATAAAGGAAGAATGTGATGTCGTTTCGGTTCTTTTGTGGCATAAAGAGGACCCACAATCTCATCACCATCAAGGCGAACGAAAAGTCATGGTTGTCTTGTTCAAACCTATGGATCTCGGTTAAGTCCATAGGGAACGACACTCGAGTTAAATTTAATTTTTGTTTCAATTCGACGAACTTGGCCTTGTATATTCCAGGTATGTAACAATGCTGTTGTACTGGCCGCAATTACGCCGCCACAGCCCACAGAAAGCAATCATTGTCATGGTTCTCAATATTTACCACTGCCTTTTTCGAAGCTATTGCTGGTGGTGTTTTAATAAAGCTAAACCCAGCATTGAACGAGTTGAATTGACAAATGTTGATTTGCAGATGATGAATTTTGTTTAACGCTAAACCACTGGGTCCTTGTTGCAGTTTATCAAATTTTGTTAGCAAGGCGTTAATCACGTTGGATTGATACCACTCGTTCAGATTATCGGCTATCAAAAGCTCTTGCATTTTACTGTCAATATAAAATGTTTTTTATGCTCACCGTCCTTGTTTTTATATATGAAATCGCACAATAGTTGTGTATTGACCCTTAAAGCCGTATGCAACCTTTGCGCTGTACAAATTTGTTGTTTAAAAATTTCGAAACAAGATTCCATAAAGTCTTTTGGTATTAAACTCTCCCTAACATTGACCACGCGGCCAGAGCACACACGTGACTTGAAACATGACTCAAGAGGCTCCCAAGTTAATGTATCAATAGCAGTGGCAAAATACATTATTAATATAAAAAAAACAATTTCACCTAAGTTTTCAGCCGTAGATTACTCGGTAAACAATGGTCCCAAACACACACGTTGCGGGTTTTCAGCAGTGGTCAAGCGTTTTCCAAGACACACTAAAAAATCACCATGTGTATATCTATTTCAAATAGCATGTTTCATAAACAAATGTAAATAAAATAAAATAAAACAGGTTTTTAATATATAACAAGAAAATCGTACCTTGATTTGTAAAAAGCCCTGCGTTTGCCTTTTCCTAGGTTCGAGTGGAATGGGGTTTCTGTCTCCCAACAACAGGTATGCAAATTATCTAAAACAAAAATAATAACAATCCATCAATGAAATGGTAAACCAATAATCATTTAAACATTGATTAGCATTAAAATAAAATAAACAGTGTTAATCCCACACTTACCTCAGATATATAATTTATCCAATATAGTAACCAACTGGGGTTGAGCACACGAATGCAATCACTTTTATACAGATAAGACACAGCATATGTTTACACTACAAATTTTAAAACAGTAATGACTGACTGTGTGTCATATCACGATCAACACTCCAATACTCCCTGCCCTCCTCTCCTCGCCCATCCCCCCGTCCTGTGTCCCTCTTATCCCAGCTGTTAACATCGCTCTTGCCCTGCAATTGGCTATGGCAATGGTAGGGGCAGGAGTTATACTCGCTTACTGCATTATTTCTCTGAAGTCGTTGCGATATTGTTCGACCTTCAATTCACCTCTACGTCACTGTAATTTTCCATTGGCCTGTTGTCTCGTTCGCTCACATTCATGAATCGCGATAACATCTCACATCCTGTCACCCCGCCAGCCAAGCTTCAAGCAGGCCTCTCGAGCAGATATTCTGTTTTCCCATTCTGGCTGCCAGCGAGACATACACAAAGCAAGTTCTGTTGTTGTCGACTATTTTTATTCGGCTGATACTATTATGAATTTGTCAGGTTACTGGTCAAGTGTATACTAACATGTTTAAAGATCACCATAATGGGTTTTCGAAATATTCACCTTCATTCGTTCGTCATAGGAAAATATCGGAAAGCGACCCCTCGTTTTGCCATACATCGCCCCCTCGAAATAGCCATTTCCTGTATTCACCATGGCCAGTCATAGCCTCGTTGTAACACACGCCCAGCGCTACCGGCTCTCTGTCTACACTCTTTATTTTTAAAATAAAAAAAAATTCAACATGCACAGTTTTTGCCCTAGAGATTTGAAATCTATTTTCTTGGTAGAGGACATAGAGACCGTTTGTTTGAGTCATGGCACAACATTCTATCATGTTTGGTTTTCAAACTATCACCTACTTTCGAAAACAACAATTTTCAAAAAAAAACAAAAATATGACGAGTGTTTCATAGGAAAGAGGACGTCAGCTCGAGTCCAACGACACCTCATTTGTCAAAATCGGACCATGCGTTCGAGAGATATTAATTATTTTAACATGTACAGTCGGGTTCGAATAAAATGGGTAGCTTAGATGCGCCACTACCCCCCTACTTGTGTGAGTGTTATTTTTTTTCGGGATTGAGTTGGCATGAGTTTCTCTCATATTATAAGTAACCAGCATTAGTGCCCGGCTTCGCCAGGTGGATTTATTTGTTTTACAGAACTGGAGCGCTCAAGGATAAGGATCGGAGTAAATGAAAGTAAATTTGAAAGCACCAACGCTTATTGCAGCTGATAACCTCAGTATACTGCACCAACACCATCATCCTTATACAGAGGCATACTATTGTCATGATGATAACTGTTTTAAGGGGCCTAAGAAATCTTTTTGCACTAATTACTGCCCGTGACTGCAATTTATAAGCAGCTCGCAATTCTGCACCAGAACATTGGTAGGGGTGACGTGATGCAGCCCGCATTATATGGCAACAATATACTTCGGTAATATTGAAGCTGTTCTTGAGCGCTTGTTCTTCCGACTTACTGAACAAAAATCAATCTAAAAGGTTACCTGAGAGGTGTAGCCTAATGCTACATAGCCTAAACTATTTCTCTTGAATCGGGCTATCATATACAAAAATAATTTTTCGAATCCGACTGGTAGTTCCAGAGAGTAGCGCGTTTAAACACACAAACAAACACACCAACTCTTCAGCTTTATTATATTAGTATAGATAAGACCTACATTTATATAGACACGTTAGCTTAGAATGAGGATCAAATACCCTTCATCTAGTGGCGGCTGGTGCAGTAAATCATTTGTGTGCTGTAACTCAGCCTCCTCCAAAGAATAAAAATATTTAGAAACATTATTTATAGAAACACTCAAGAAGCTCTCCACTGAGTTTTCCATACAAAACAAACTATAGGTCATCGATTTACAGAATGTGGCTACAGGATAGGTAAGTTGGGAGTGTTAAAAGACCTTCTGGTGGGAACTGCTGATCGTTTCCTGTATTTTTTTCCACCGTTTGCCATTGAGAGATTCCCTCTAAAATGCTACCGCAGGGTCTAGAAGGAGCCACCTGCTATACCTGTTATACGTTCTGATTGCATGTGACTAGTGCTGCCGCTGTGTGCTCGCATACGAGACAAATTCGAAGTTCATGGAACAGTGTGTGATGTGCATAAAGGTCATTCAGGTCGATCTCGAACAGCTACAAGTGATGAGTCATCAACGGTAGTCTTGGAACTGTTTCAACGCTCTCCTAACAAATCTTCAAGGCAAGGGGCACGTGAAAGTGATGTGAGTGCTAGCAGCGTGCTACGCATTCTGAAGAGAGGCAAGTATCGTGTTTACATTCCAAGGCTGGTGCAACAGCTAAGTGACGACGATCCAGATCGAAGGCACCTAGAGGCCAAGAGGCAAACTAACTCTGTTGATACACAATATCACCCAGAATATGGATATACAGTACAACCTGTCACATCCGGACCTGTGATATCCGAACCCTCCCATATCCGGACACATCTCCGAATGAATTTTTAAGTCGAAGTTGAGAGCGAGGATACATTAGTGTGCTAGCTAGGGAGGACGAGTGAAAGTTGTAGCGCTGGAAGGCTGTGTGCGTGCTTGACCGCGAGGGGTTGTGGCCTGACTCTGTCAATGACATCATCCCGGAAACTCATCCCTTTGTGTGAATAAGCGATATTCTAATCACAGCTTCTGCCTGCCTGACACTTACGTCAACACGAGGCTGCCTCTCTTTCTACCCTTCAGTATGTGCGTGCGTCTTGAAGCGACAGTTTGTTTTGCGACGAGACTGGGCTCAACTATAAAATGCTTCCCACCTACACTTTGGCTTCCAAGAAAGAAAGAAAGAAGACAGTGCACCGGGGTATAAGAAGAAAAAGGAGAAGGTCACCATTTTAGCCTGCAGCAACGCTACAGGAGATCACAAGCTTCCATTAGGATTCATTGGAAAATCCAAAAAGCCAAGGGCTTTCAAGAAATTTAAAGACTTGTCTGGCCTACCAGTCTGGTACAGAAACCAGCGCAGCGCATGGATGAACTGCGAAATATTTAGTGATTGGTTTCACAAGCAGTTTGTGCCACAAGTGGAAAAACATTTGTTGAAAAATAACTTGCCAAGAAAAGCAGTGCTCCTACTTGACAATGCACCCTCACATCCAAGTGAAGACGAACTTAAAGATGGAGATATAAAGGATGTGTTCTTACCACCAAACGTGACATCACTTTGTCAACCTATGGATCAAGGCGTGCTTGAGTCACTAAAGCGAACCTATCGCCGTAGGTTACTGGGTGTTGATTGCTGGAATGGACGAAAAAGAAAGTGTTACAGAGACGATAAAGAAGGTGGACATGTTAGACGTGATAATGTGGGTATCCCAGGCATGGGATGAAATAAGACCGTTGACGCTGGTAAGGTCATGAAGGAAGCTCTTAGATCACAAAGCTACTGATAAATGGACGGGGGAGAAAACAGAAGACGTCAATGAAACTTATGGCTGCAATGAAGAAAATCGTCAGATTGCTGAGCTTGTGCAATGCCTGCCTGGTTGTGAAAAAATCTACAACGAGGAAGCCATAAATAGGTTAGTAAATGAAGACGAAGTCAACGAAATTACAGACAGTGACATTATAGAAATGGTGTGCAATGATGAGGAAAAAATCTTTGAACCCGAAGAAGAGGACAACGCCCCTATAATGAGTCACTCTGAGGCATTCAAGACCATAGAATCTTTAATCACTTATGTAGAAAATCAAGATAAAACGAGTGTGACTGAAGTGATGCTTTTAAGAAGATTGAGGGACATGGCATCCAAAAAGCGTGTACAGTGCGTGAAGCAACAGAAAATCACAAACTCTTTCAAAAACTAATGTAGAAACAGTAGGCCTAAGTGAAGTGCGTGAAGCAACAGAAAATGACAAACATTTTCAAAAAATTATGTAGAAGCAGAATGTACAGTGTATTTATGTAAGTACATGTACTGTAAAGCATATTATTGTTACGTGCCACCCCCTAGTGGCACTTATGTTAACTGGATTACGGAGGGTAGAAAACACAACACCAATTACTGCTTTAAAGAGAAGTTAGCTTTATTGCTTGCAGGGAGAGGTACACTACTCATCAGCAATTACAAACAATTAGAACCTTACTCCAGTTTCCTCAAGTCTCTTCCTTGAGCGCTCTTGCCCCTTTCACTTGTCAACAAACCACAGAAGTTAAACCGTCTTAATGAGTCCGGTGGCCTTGACAGAAGCTACCTGCACCTCTTCCTCATGTACACCTACTAAAGTAGCTTACGATAATCCGCTACCCGCTGTTTCGCTGTCCACAAGCAGGGGAAACAATGTCACTGGATTTCGTAACTCGCACGGCACTTCGTCACCACACTTCTGTCGCACTCGCTCAAAAACACACACCCACAGAAAAACTCAGTCCCCTCACTTTGAGGCCGCTTATATAGCAGGCAGGTGACCCAATGAATTCTAGAATCGTCCAGGACACACGGCTTCTAAAGATTTCCTTCACTGGCTGGGTCACGAATATTCTGGACCATCCCTTTCACTTCGCAGCCCGTTGCGTAACGCGCACGTAATATACTGAGGCAGAGCACACACAGCCTGGGGGCAGCTGTGACTCAACGCGGCGAGGCGACAAAACAAACTCACAGCCGTAACACCACCCCCTTCCAAAAAGGCTGATCGTCCCGATCAATCATTGGTCCGTCTGTGTCCCTCCATAGGCTGCCTGGTGATCTCGATGCACGATCTTCATCTTCGCCCTCGGGCTCCGCTGGATCCTGTAGACGACATCGTTGATCCGTTTCACGACTCGGTACGGGCCCTCCCACGTCTTCTGCAGTTTGGGTGACAGGCCTTTCTTCCGTAATGGGTTGAAGAGCCAGACCAGGTCGTCCTCGTTGAATCCGCCGGCATCCGTCTGTTGGTCGTATCGGGTCTTCATTCGGTCGGTCTTGATCCGCAGTTTCCTCCTCGCGAACGCGTGCACGTCCTCCAGTTGGTCGACAGTTCTTGACAAAACTGGCTTACCGGGACCGGATCATTCCCAGGTCGGCCGAAGGCAAGATCGACAGGTAGACGGAGCTCCCTCCCAAACATGGCCCGGGCTGGTGTGCACCCGGTGGCTTCATGCACGGCGGCGCGGTAGGCCAGGAGAAATAGTGGAAGATGTTTGTCCCAATCCCTCTGGTGCTCGCTGACGACTATTCGGAGATGGTTCTCGATGGTGCGATTGAATCGCTCTACCATCCCGTCGGACTGAGGGTGTAGCGGCATTGTCCTTGTCTTCCAGATTCCCAGCAGCTGGCATAGGTTCTGGAACACCTGCGACTCGAAGTTCCTCCCTTGGTCGGAGTGCAGCTCCAGGGGTACTCCGTACCGGCTGACGAATTCCTTCACCAGGGTCTCTGCAATCGTCGCGGCTTCTTGGTTAGGGAGCGCATACGCCTCCGGCCATTTGGTAAAGTAGTCGCTGACGACCAAGATGTAGCGGTTCCCCGCCTCGCTTAACGGGAATGGCCCAGCAACATCGATGGCCACTCTCTCCATGGGGCCGCCCACGTTGTAGGTCTTCAGTGGACCCCGTCGTCTTCGTCCTGGGCCCTTGCTGGCTGCGCATCGTGGCACCTCGCGCAGTGGTTCCCTACGTCAGTTCGGCATCCGATCCAGTAGAACCGCTCTCTCAGCTTCTCCAGGGTCTTTTTTATCCCTAGGTGTCCACCAGATGATCCTCCATGGACTTCCTTCAGCACTTCCTCCGTCATAGCCTTTATAACGACGACTTGTTCCCGAGATGTCTTCCCGTCGGTGCTCTCCCAGGTACGGCAGATGAGGCCATCCCTTACAACCAGCGAGTCCCACTGCGCCCAGCAGGACTTAAACTTTGGGCTGCAGTCACCCACAATGTTCCACCCGGGTCTGGGGATACAGGCTCTCTTCCATTCGGCTATCAGTCCCAGGTCATCATCTTCTGCTTGTGCCCGCGTGAAAGATTCGCGGCTCCAGCTCCCTTGAAGTTCCACGGTAGTCCTTCGGCACTGTATCCCGGTGTTCTCCTCCCTTCGGGCACATAATGTGCAGTCTTCGGGGCACGGTCTTCGTGACAGGGCGTCGGCGTTAGAATGCAGTAGGCCTTTCCTGTGCTAAATCTCAAAGTTGTACTGTTGAAGCCTCTCTAACCACCGCGCGAGTTGACCCTCGGGCTGCTTGAAGTTCAGGAGCCACCGCAGGGATGCATGGTCGGTCCTGATGAGAAATTCTTGCCCGTACAGGTACTTGTGGAAATGTTCAATGGTCTTCACGATGGCTAGCAGCTCCTTCCTGGTGACTCTGTAGTTCCTTTCTGGCTTTGACAAGGCCTTGCTGAAGTAGGCCACTACTCTCTCCTCGCCGTCCACTACTTGCGACAGGATTCCCCCTATGCCAAATTCGCTGGCATCGGTATCGACGATGAACCTTGTTCCAGGTCTGGGGTAGGCCAGAATAGGCGCGGTGCACAGAGCCTGCTTGAGTTGTTCGAAGGCACTGTGGTATTCTGCTGTCCACGTGAAGAGTTGCTCCTTCTCAGTCAGTCGATGTAAAGGTTTGGCGATGTCGGCGAATCCTCTCACGAAGCGACGGTAATAAGTGCAGAGTCCCAGGAAGCTTCGTAGTTGGGACTTGTCCTTCGGAACTGGCCACTCCCTCACAGCTGCGGTCTTCTCTGGGTCTGTGCGCACCCCTTCCACGGAGACGATATGCCCAAGGTACTGGACCCGCTTCTGTAAGAGCTGACACTTCTTGGGGCTCAACTTCAGCTGGGCAGCCCGTAGCTTCAACAAGATCTCCTTCAGGTTGCTGTAGTGCTCCTCAAAGCTTCTCCCCAGAACGATGACGTCGTCTAGTTAGACAAGGCAGGTCTTCCAGTGTAGTCCCCTCAGAATGGACTCCATTAGCCTTTCGAAGGTCGCAGGGGCGTTGCACAGGCCGAATGGCATGACGGTGAACTGCCAGAGCCCGCTGCCCACAGAGAACGCCGTTTTCTCGCAGTCCTTAGGGTGGACCTCCACCTGCCAGTAGCCACACTTCAAATCCAACGTGGAGAACCATCTTGATCCTGATATGGTGTCCAGCGTGTCGTCGATCCGGGGTAGAGGGTAGCTGTCCTTCTTCGTGACGTCGTTCACCCGCCTGTAATCCACGCAGAACCTGGTGGAACCGTCCTTCTTCTTCACTAGCACGACCGGAGAACTCCAAGGACTATGTGATGGCTCGATCACCCCTTGCTCCTTCATCTCTTCTACCATCCGGTCGACTTCGGCTTGCTTGGCGAGCGGGACACGTCGGAATAGGGCCCTAATCGGTGCGCTGACCCCAACGTCGATTCTGTGCTGGACCAAGCTTGTCCTGCCGAAGTCTTTGCTCCCCACGGAGAAGACGTCCTGGAATTTGTGTAGCAGGTCCTGAAGTTGGCGTGATTGTTCCTCGTCTAAATGGTCCTGGGATCCTTGGTAAAGCTTCTGTAGTTCTTCTGGCATGTGCGTCTTCTTCGGTTGTCCGTCTGCTGGTGTCCGTCCGTCGTATCTGTGATGCGGGCAATCCAGGTAACGGGCTCGCAGACTCCTAAGTTGGTGTCCCGGTGAACCGTAATGTCGTAGTCGTTCAGGTTGGACAGGCGGACGTACGGCCGAGACGTCGTGTTGATGAGAGTCTTGGCAACTAGCAATCCTTTTGTCTGGATGTCCTCATATTTTGGCTCGACGACAGCCGCCACTCCCTTAGCAGTTCCGTCGACAATTACGGCAGCACTGACCTCCGTCCTGGCGGGAACGATGACGTCTTCTCTCAGCCTTACTCGTCGTGCGGTGATGGGCTCGTGCGCAGGTTGCAAAGCAAGTTCCTCACCTCCGAAGTGCAGAGTGTTGGTACTCAGATCCAAGATGATGTTGTTCTGGTCCAGGAAGTCCAGTCCGATGATCACTTCATTTGATACGTCAGCCACAAGCACTGGATGCTTTATCGCCCGTCGACCAATGACGAACCCCAGAGATGCTTCGCCATGTACCGGTGCGGTCTCTCGGTCGCGGTTATTAGCTGGAGGTTCCTTTGTGTGGGTTGCACTCTCCACTTCGGGATCACGGTGGGACTGACGATGGTCCTCGATGCTCCCGTGTCGATTAGCATGGGCCAGCTCTCTCCGTTGACGACTCCGTCGACCATCAGGCTGTTATTGTCCCTCCGTAACTTCGTCACACGAACCTGGACTGCCGGGGCTTGACGACTGTCACAAGCCAACCTCTGCCCCCCAAGGCTGGCTGATACTTGCTTTCCTGGGCCGCGCGGTTTCCCTACGACTGACTGTACCGACGGAAACCCTTGGCGGCGGCGATCACCGCAGTCCTTGCTCAGGTGGCCTCTCTTACGGCAGGTCCAGCAGGTCGGTAGTCCTCTTCCGGGCCGCCTCTCCGGATGTTCTTCGGCTACGTTTTTGTTGGTGGTACTGCGACTCTTGAAGAACCGGCCTAGCGCCTCCATCAGTTCATCGGCCGGGGGCTTGGTCTTGTCGGCTTTGGCTGGTTCGTCGACGTCCAGCTGACGCACCCGCGCGTGCATTCTAGATACCTGCTTTGCCATCTCGAACTCAAGTGCGTGGCTCAGCGCATCTGCCAGGGTCTTATTGCGCGCGAGTCGCAGCGCCTGTTGAGTGTCCGAGTCCCGTAGCCCGTCGGTGAAGGTCTGCGTCGCAATCTGTTCCAGAAAGTCGGCCGGCGCTGTTGGATAGGCGAGCCTTACGAGGCGTGCGATGTCCATCTCGAACTCCTGCAGGGTTTCCGCGTTCTTCTGTACCCGGCTCCGGAGCTGCATCTGGTAGGCCTGCTGAAGATGGCTATCTCCATATCGGGACTTCATATGGGCGATCAGTGAAGCGTAGTCCTAGGATCCAGTCGGGATGGCCTGAAGGACGTTAAGGGCGTCACCTCTCAGCGCTTCAATGAGAGCTGTAGCCTTTTCTGTGTTGTTCCAGTTATTTATGGAACAGGCCGCCTTGAACTGACGTAAGTAGGTGCTCCACGGGACCTTTCCGTCGAAGGTTGGGGGCGTCACTCTGCTCTGTCCCGTTCCTGAAGTCCCCGGTGTACCTGTGGGCGGGCGTCGGCGCAGCTCGGCAACTTCCTCTTGAAGAGCGTTGAATTTCTCTTCCACCCCCATGATTGGGCGTTGGCGCAGTTCGGCAACTTCCTCTTGCAGTGCTTTGACTCTCTCATCCACCCTGGTCGGCGGGCGTCGGCGCAGCTCGGCGACTTCCTCTTGTAGAGCTTTGAATCTATCTTCCATCCCTGTCGGCGGGTGTCGGCGCAGCTCAACAAATTCATTTTGTAGAGCGTTGAATCTCTCTTCCACCCCCGTCAGCGGGCGTCGGCGTAGCTCGGCAACTTCTTCTTTTAAGGCGTCGAACTTCTTTTCCACTGCCGTGACTTCCTCACGCAGACCCAGTTCTAATTTATTCAGGTCCTGTGCTAACTTATTCTGCCCGTCATCCATCTTCTTCTGGCCGTCCTCTATCTTCTTGGTTAAATTCTTCTGGCCATCTTCTAATTTAGCAGTTAGGTCCTCGGCCAACTTCTTCTGGCCGTCCTCCATCTTCTTCTGGCCGTCCTCCATCTTCTTCAGGTCCTCCGCTAACTTATTTTGACCGTCTTCCATCTTCTTCTGGCCGTCTTCTAATTTGGCAGTTAGGTCCTTGGTTAAATTCTTCTGGCCGTCCTCCATCTTCTTCTGGCCGTCTTCTAATTTGGCAGTTAGGTCCTTGGTTAAATTCTTCTGGCCGTCCTCCATCTTGGTTTCCATGCCATTTAACTTTTCTAGCAATGCTGCCAATTGCGGCTCCATTTTAGTTGTTTGTCTTGTAAAGGGCATGAACCACAGGAAAATTAGAGAAAATGACCTGCTCGGGTTTTGAAACCAGGACCGTCAGGTGTTGTGCTTGAGTTCGTAATCCGGCTTCTGACACCAGTTGTTACGTGACACCCCCTAGTGGCACTTTTGTTAACTGGATTACGGAGGGTAGAAAACACAACACCAATTACTGCTTTAAAGAGAAGTTAGCTTTATTGCTTGCAGGGAGAGGTACACTACTCATCAGCAATTACAAACAATTAGAACCTTACTCCAGTTTCCTCAAGTCTCTTCCTTGAGCGCTCTTGCCCCTTTCACTTGTCAACAAACCACAGAAGTTAAACCGTCTTAATGAGTCCGGTGGCCTTGACAGAAGCTACCTGCACCTCTTCCTCATGTACACCTACTAAAGTTGCTTACGATAATCCGCTACCCGCTGTTTCGCTGTCCACAAGCTGGGGAAACAATGCCACTGGATTTCGTAACTCGCATGGCACTTCGTCACCACACTTCTGTCGCACTCGCTCAAAAACACACACCCACAGAAAAACTCAGTCCCCTCACTTTGAGGCCGCTTATATAGCAGGCAGGTGACTCAATGAATTCTAGAATCGTCCAGGACACACGACTTCTAAGGATTTCCTTCACTGGCTGGGTCACGAATATTCTGGACCATCCCTTTCACTTCCTAGCCCGTTGCGTAACGCGCACGTAATATACTGAGCCAGAGCACACACAGCCTGGGGGCAGCTGTGACTCAACGCGGCGAGGCGACAAAACAAACTCACAGCCGTAACATTATTATAATTTAATTATTTTAATTTAGTTTAAAGCAATTCTATTTCTTAGCCTATGTGCAGTATACAGTTAACAAAATGATGCTAGACCGTTAAAAACATTAAAATTAATCAACAACAAACTAGTGAATTACTTCTGGTCACCTAGCTATTTGTAAAAATAGCCTTATGATATCCGGATTTTTCCATATCCGGATCGGCCGGTCGCCACATTAGTCCGGATATGACAGGTTATACTGTATTAATCACGCAATATTAAATAATAACTTCCTTATGATGCAACCGTTTGGCGACAAAAATAAAAAGGACTCGCTGAAGTGTGAATAAATAATTTACCTAACATGTCCTTCTCAACTTGAAAATAAAATTAAAAACCTCTCAGAAGAAAGGCAATTCACGTCACATATATATTGAACCTTACCGTTAGATAAGTCTCCATCCCCATGAAGACTCCTTTAATTAATTAATTAATTAATTAATTAATTTATTTATTTATTTATTTATTTAATAATTATTAGATACAACCATGATAGGTCATTTTACACTAATATTTTAACAATTTCAAATAGTATTAACAAAAATAACAACAACAATGGCAGTGATGGCAGCAAGGGACAAGTCTCGGGAAAAGTGCAGGGAGTGATTGGGGTAGTGGGTGGTTAGGAGGGTGAGGGGGTAGGAATTGAGGATGAAAGGGATCTTCTAATGTTATGTTTGAATGTTCTATAGGGAGAGAATATGTCAATATTTGGAAGGGAGTTACTAAGGGTAGGTAGACGGTGGAATATAGAGCGCTTCTGTACTTCAACTCGTGGGCGGGGTATATGGTGTAAATGGTTCTGACGTGTTGAACGGAAGGGAACATGGAGTGGGAAGTAGCTTAAGAGCATGTTACATTTTGTGTAACCATTCATAATTTTATGTAGGAAACACAGGTCAGTAAATTGTAAGCGGCTTCTCAGGTCGAGTATATTGAGCTGATTTAGAATGTCGGATTTGGCAAACTGCCTTAGCGAAGGATTGCGAGCTTTGACTATTGATATGAAGAAACTAAAGACACTGTTCAATTTAGAAATATTGGTTATAGCAGAAGTAGACCAAATTGGGGAAGAGAAATCTAGGATAGGGAGAACATATGTGGTGAAGTATAATTTAAGTGCAGTGAGGTCTTTAATTTCTGTGAATCTGTATAGAATGCCGAGACTGCGCATTGCGCGTAATTTGATATGGTCAATGTTGGGAGAGAATGTCAATTTATCATCGTGAATAATACCTAAATCTCTTACCTGAGAAACCGTATCCAATTTATTTCCACATATTTTATAGTCCGCTTGATTTCCAGGTCTCAGTAGTGAGAAAGAAACTTTGAAGCACTTTTTGGGATTTGGAGATAACCTCCATTTGTTGAACCAATCAGTACATGCATTCACTGCTTCTTGGAGCTCAGCGTGGTCGTCGGAACTGGAAATTTCTTTGAATATCTTGAGGTCATCAGCGTACAGAAGAAGGGAACACGGAGAAGTTTGCACGCATGTGTTTATATCATCCATATACTGTACCCTTTTGAACATAGGACCTTCAGGACAGGATTCATTCCTCGGGGGCGGAGCGTTCCTACTTGAAGCTAACAACTGTCCTGGCGTACACCATTTGGAAGATCGATAGGGCTGATCAATGAATCATCACACACAGAATTCAAAATAAAGGGAAAACAAACTTTATTAACACTAAATAAACAAATACAAATCAAAAAAAAATAAGAGTAAAACAAAATATCCAAATAAGAAAATCAAAATCTTAACGAGAAATGAATTAAGGCGAAAGTAAACTAATAAATCATGAAATTCTGAAGCAAATCCAAAATAAGTTTAAAACTCCAAAATAATCTACTCAAAATCACGAATTATCAAAATCAATCCAAACGGATTCCAAAAATAACAAAATTGAATAAAAAAATGATCAAAATCAAAATTTAATTAATTGGATATCAATTAAATTAATTACACAATCAATTTGATTAATTAAGTGGATCAAAGTGATCAATCAAATCATTGAATCCCGATTGGGAAATATCAATCCAATTAAAGACCATTAACAACTTATTCAAATTAATAATTACATAAATTAATTAATCCATCTTTGATCAAACACGTAAGCAAAATTATGATCTGATCTCACTACAATCAGTACTGTACTCATTGAAAATTCCACACTGTGAGCTCATTACATCAAGTATCATGTCAACTCACCATAACGTAATGTACCATGTAAATTAACATTGCTTTAATTAAATCATTCGTGCATCACACTATTAAGCAAGGGCTTTCCAAACATGATCCAACACCTTAATATAATCTGGCAATATCGCCTGTATGATCCCTTGTATGGATTAAAAGTACTCTCATAAAGATACACTTCTTATGCATCCAAACTCTTAACACAAGCCTTGCCCCCTTTTTATTCTATGGATATAAAATTGGTACATTTATTTATGAGCTCTCGTGTATGCAACAGATGTACACCACAATAGGACTTGAGATATGCTATACTGGCATATTATAATAAACACCAATGCATGAGAACACGATTATCCAAGAATCGAACTCAAGATTCGATACCTCATTTCGGGTCTCGAATTCGATACTGTCTGTCAGAGTTTATGGGTGTATGTTAACTATACTAATATACAATAACTGAGATGCTTGCAATATCCCCTCAAATATCCTCTTATATAAGACAAAAACCAAAGGCTAAAAATGAACGCTGGACTATATGCAAATTTGCATCAATGCAATAATAAGAATATTCTATGCTCACACTTCGTACGGTGACAAATAACATTTGAAAACAACGATGAGTGTAAGCAACAACGATGTTTCCCCGACACTGTAAATAAAGGCGTGGCACAACTGTATCTACAAAATATATTCACAAAATATGTACACAAATAGGTCTCGAAGTAAGGACCTCAACTTACCTGTTTCGGGCATGGCATATCTGCAACCGTCGCTAGTATTAGAGAGAGAATACACTTCTACCTCAAATGGTTAATGAATACCTGCACCCTTCTGTAGAACACCATTATCAAATTAATTACTTAACTATCATTATTATTATTATTATCATTATTATTATTAGTAGTATTATCCAATATTATTCCCACAGTGATGTTAGTTTGCAATGACGCTAGGACGCGAAAGGTCAATGGATATTCGTACCCTTTTACAGAATCCATTGATTACATAATTATTATTATTATTATTATTATCATTGTTATTATTATTATTATCATTGTTATTATTATTATCATTGTTATTATTCGTCACTGCGAGGACGCTAGGTCATGATAGGTCACTGTGTATCTGCACCCTATTACAATATACCATTATTTAATAAGTTATTATTATCAGTTCAAAAATGTGCTCAACAAACACAGACTTAAACTCGGTACAGGAAACCTATGATTTACTGAAAGCTCGGCTCTCTACACGGCCGAGAGGGGAGTGACGGGAATACCGTTATCAAAGTGAGAGGGAAAACGTCAACTGACCTTGGCCTAGGACAAACATGTGTTGAGCCAACACACCCAGTGGTAACCAAAAACATCCTATTAATCTCGCACCAACTAAGCGAAATGAAAAAAAAAATACGAGCAGCTAGTCTCGTAAGCCTAGTGGTCTCCTGTTCGAAGCTGAGCGTAGTATAAACTTTGGAACATACCCAATCGTGGTTCATCATTTCATTCAAATAATTACAAGCGCCGTTCGGCTTTACCTCTTATCTTATGGCATGCCTCAATACACACTTCTTACCTTTTTATTTTCAGTTGGCGACATCATGGGACACATGGCGATGTCCGCTACGGCCTAACTGCACATATTTCATAATCCTTACCAATTCCTTTTCTTTCATTCGTCGTAGCTTACCTGGAATCACATGAGATCATCCCAATACCATATTTTGCATGCCTTTATCATAACATTTCTGCATATCACCACGACCCAATGCTCATACATGTTCCAAAACACTCAGACAGTTGTTCAGTGCACTCTCTCACAAACCGTATCTTACCTGATTAGAGCAAATATATTGGAGACGCAAAGGTAACATTCCTAGCTTACTCCCAGGGCGTAACTTAGCTAAATAATTATCTCACCAGGTGTGAAATCAAAATACCAGCATTACGAAATTACAAATTCCCCTCCATTACTCGTGTTATTATTATTAATAATATTATTATTATTATTATTAATAACTTGTGCTACTATTGTGTCCGTAAAAAAATAATGTTAGAATCTCTCTCTCTCTCTTTCTTACCCAAAACCACATGCCTCACTCTGGGCTTCTTCCGTCTTTTCCTGGGCTGAAATACACATACTTTAGCAAATAAATAAACATACATTCCTACCAGTGTATCCAACATGTACGACATGTGAGCATTATTTCTGCCAAGCATCTCAAAATAAATCAACGGCGTCGCGTCATCACGTGCGCACATATCTAAGCAAAATAAATCTAACCTCAAAAATTAATCACTAACATATTATTTACACAACTATGGTAATCCTAAGAATACACCCATAAACAATGACTTAATATAATCAAAGATTGATACTCATCGTGGTCTCCTGTCAGCTGCCTTCATTCCTTTCAGCAGGGATCTTTCACAGCTCCTCTCCAGGGCTCTACATGATATCACAATTACACATCATCACTGGATACATTATTACACTGATTAATTCTTCATCCTAATTTCGCTACGTTTCACTCGATTTCCTTCACAAACTATTATTGACACTTTCATAAGGTATCACATACTAGTACCCTAATAAACACGTAATTTATTATTCTAGACACTTTATACACTTTGCAGGGATTGCGCAATATAACCACACGTATTTCTATCTCACTAGCTCTTTCTTCACGGTGCCGTGGGTTGATCGATTCCACGCGTATTTCCCTTCGAATGGTGAGCTCGCAGATGACGTGCCGGTTCAACTGGACTCCGGTTCGGACCTCGATTGTCCTCCTACGTCTTCCTCACTCCTGCGTCTGCTAACACCGTCTCTGCACTTGGCGTGAAAAGTCTACTATACACATTTGAGCGAATATATTGCTTTCCCGCATATGAATACATTATTTTACACAATTTATGTCTCTTTAAATATCGTCCCCTTGTACTTTACAAATTGTGGTGCAATATTATTTTAGCTCGGCGTGCTCCCACTGCTAACTGCCCGTAGTTAAGCGACGATCTTTCTCGCCCGCCGTTCGTCACCAACCAACTAGCAAACCGGACTCTGACTCACTACGCAGCACTGCTCACGCGAAACTACTCCAGACTACCGCCAACTAACTCCTGCGACCACGAGAGTGCGGGGATATATCTTTCACATGGCGGCGGTCAACACTAATCTTCATACGCTGTCGGGAGCTCTTCTTTCAGGCCGCACACCATCTTCACAATATATGCAAATTAATATTGATAATAAGGCCGTATTATTATCATATTGTCACCGACGTTCGATCGTGGCTTCCACAAATATCCATCTTGCGTCCCCTGGCACTATTTCTGACGACATGGACGCTATCCCTACCAGCGCAACCAAACTCTCCACCCCAGACTGTTGGCGTAAGAAACTCATTTCCTTGATCATCGATTTAATGATATCATGATGATCTATTCAGTTTGATGACTGGCGAAAAAATCTCAGGAATATTCCAGGTTTAATGACGTTAAGGGTTCGATCCTGGGTGTTATCGTATTGTCACAATTTATTTATTTGGTGATTTAGGGGCGGGGCTTTGCTAACGTGCGGCGTAGCGTAGAACATACGAGAACAAATTATTGAGGTCAGCTTCCCAAGAAGTCCTTGGAATGTTGCACCTGCTCTGGCCGATGCGTAGCATAGAAATATGTTCTAGACTTCGCTGTATTGGCAAACTTTAGGCAATACGTCGCTGGTACTGTCTGCGACGTGCATGAGCTCGACTTCCAACCCAGATCGGGCACTTGCCATGATTAAATAATATGCAATCCGGTTTCCATCTCCTCTGTAATTTGAAGCTCATTTAAACGATATATACTCTGCATGACGAAGAACCATGCGAACTTAGCCTGGGGCCTATAGGATAAGGGCGCATCTTCCCCCTCCTTGGGTTTCGAAAAACTATCTACAGGATGTGATGGTTTTTCGAGATTTATTAACTTCATCTCCCTTCTTAATAGTTACTCTGTCATGCATCGTTTAAATGTTGAGTACGCTGACCTTCCGATCATTCCTTCTCTTCCTCAATAACATTGACTTGTTGGCCCGTATCTTCTTCTTCCATCGGGTAATAAACCTTTAGATTCTGAGCGTTGTAGATTGCTTCCACTCCTGTTTCCAGATGTTTGACCTTGTACGCATTGTTCCCAATCACCTTGGTAATCTTGTACGGTCCATGGAACAACTCACAAGATTTAGCATATACTCGTGCCTGAGGATCAGATATTGCCGGCTTCTTCACGAGCACCAGTTCTTCCAATTCAAGTGGTCGATGAAACCTCCTATTCCTTACCCTTCTTAAACGGCGCTCAGCCTGTTTCTTCAAATATGACGCTGTGTCTCTGATCACTAACTCATGGCTCAGTCTGGCGTCTACCGGACACGGTACAACATTATTCCATGGTCGATCAGGGTGTCGGTTGAAATGCACAACCGCGGGAATCCGACCCGTGCTTTCGTGTATGGTATTATTGATACACGACTCGATTATCGGCAATACATCCACCCATTTCCAGTGTTGTTGTGGACAGTATATTCGACAGAACTTGGCAATTTCTCTCATAATTCGTTCCGACGGATTTCCCTCCGGGTGACGGACAGAGCTTAGGACGTGTCGAATATTCAACCTTGCCATTTCCCGTCTAAATTCAGCGCTGGTGAAATAACTTCCGTGGTCCGTGAGGCAAAATTCTATCTCTCCAAACGTGGGAATTACTTTAGCTTTGATTCGGTTCAAAACCTGACGGGTATTCATCTTCTGAAGAGGGCATAAGACCACGTATTTCGAAAATACGTCTATGCTGACCAAGATGTATTTACATCCCCTTCTGCCTTTGGGCAATGGACCGTATCCATCCATGGCGATGAGCTCACACGGCTTTTGAGGCAATAATGGTTTCGGATACTGTTTCATCAAAAACGAGTTGGGCTTCACTCTTTGACATTGGTCACACGTCTTTAGTGTTCTTTGGGTGGTCTCACGTAACTTCGGCCACACAAATGTCTCCTGGATTAAAGCGCTAGTTTTGTCAATTCCACCATGACCTGAAATACGATGTGCGTGCCACACCAACCCTTTCTGCAATGAGGGCGGCACCATAATCCTCAATTTGGTACGATCTGCGTCTACGAACTTGTGTAACAATTCGTTATACCACATATAATTATCAGAAATTTTCTCTGCCTCGATGAATGCGGGAGTTCCAGGTTGTAACTTTTTCTTGAAGTAATTTATGATCATGTTCATCCAAGGATCCTTCTCTTGTTCAATTTTGATACCCCCTAATTTTTCCAAAAATTCTTGATCTGGCCGGGTGAGTTCAATTTGGTTCACAGACTCAATCTGATCCTCTTGATCTGGATTTCGGCTTAAAATATCCGGTATTAGGTTGAGTCTTCCCAGTTAGTGTTCAATGGTGATGTCAAACTGCTGGACGTACAGCGACCACCTGTTGACCCTTTCTCCTGCCATCGGCGTTTTCAATAGAAAAACCAGGCTTCTATGGTCTGTTCTGATGAGAATTTTGAATCCATACACAATTTTTCTCCACTGTTGTAGAGCGAATATTATAGACAACAACTCTCGCTCTGTGATAGTATAATTCATCTCATGTGTCCTCAATTTGCGACTTGCGAAAGCTAGGTAAGTTTTAGTCTGAGGATTTTCCGGGTCTTCCTGGTATAACATCGCACCGACTCCAATTTGTGATGCGTCAGTTTGTATGATGAACTGACGTGTAAAATCAGGGTAACCCAACTTAATGCTTCCGGTTAATAATTCCTTGGCCTTCCTAAAAGCGCTATCGCATTCATCATTCCATGCCCATCGGTTGTTCTTGTGCAGCATATTTTGGAGTGGAGCCATTATCTCTGTATACCCCGGACAATGATCAGCGAAGAAGTTACATATGCCCAAAAATTGGCGAACATGCTTCACTCTCGTAGGCTTCGGGAAGTTCCGAATTGCTTCCAATTTAGCTGGATTCGGGCTGATACCTTCACCATCAATAACATGACCCAAATATATGACTTCTCTTTGGCAAAAATGAGACTTCTCAATGTTGATTTTGAAATTTGCCTGTTCGAGGTTAGCTAATAACTTCTCCAAGTTTGATAAGTGTTCATCCAAATCTTCAGAAGCCAGTAAGATGTCGTCCACGTATCGGGTGGTTATGCTCTTGACTTCTGGCGTCAGATTACGCTCGAGAGCCCTGATTAACGCCGACCCGGCCGTCTTAATGCCAAATGGTAACCTCTGAAATACATAGGTCTGCTGATCAAACAGAAACCCTGTGAGCAGTTGTGATCTTTCATCCAACTCCAAGTGATGATAACTACTCGTTAAGTCAATTGAACTGAAATAGACCTTGTTCCTGAACTTTCGGATTATCTCCTTGATTGGTGGAGCCTGATCATATTCTGGAATCAATCTCTCGTTTATTTCTCGTTCGTCCAAACAGACTCGTACTGTCCCGTTGGGTTTCAAAACTACCACCAAGGGGTTCACAAAAGGAGTAGCCATCTTGGCGATCACACCTCCTTCTTCCATCTTCTTCAGAGTCGCGGCAACTTCTTTGACGTATTTTTCAGCAACAGGGTATGCCTTTTTCTTGAAAGGTGACCAGTCATTAATTTGCATCGCATATTTAAACCCTTTGATCCTCCCGGGCTTAGAATCAAAAACTTGTCGATGCCGTTTCAATATCTCCCCCAGCTTCATCCGATCGTCATCACTAATTTTTGCCTCTTGCATTTTCTCTGCAAATTTCGCCTCAGGTTCTTCGACCTCATCCTCTGTGGTCGTGGTCCATATCTCGGGTCTTATTAATTCGTCGTCAATGTCATTGAGCCGTTGATTCAACCTGCTGCAACTCTGCACCATCCATATCTCTTCCGAATTTCTGGGAACGTCCGGATTCAACGGGATCTTCATGGCACGGTCCTCGTCCACAATTTTAAATTGGATGATTCTATTGGCCAAATCAATGACGGCACCATATTCCCGAATAAAGTCTGCCCCTAAGATGACATTATAACTTACTTTGCTCATTATGAGGAATGGGTGTGGCATGCTGTACCCTTGCACGTCAATATCTAGAAAAGTTTGAAATTTGCATGTGGTGGATTTGTCTGGAATGATACCTTTAATTTTGACATTGGACAGGGGCAAGATTGGGATCT
Organism: Meconema thalassinum; assembly: GCA_946902985.2. Classification (NCBI taxonomy): domain Eukaryota; kingdom Metazoa; phylum Arthropoda; class Insecta; order Orthoptera; family Tettigoniidae; genus Meconema; species Meconema thalassinum. Next base: position 1,943,742,997 of record OX336388.2, on the reverse strand, counting down.
TAAAATGCTTTCCCAACTCATTCACCAATGCTTGTGAGACTATGCTAATGCTAGCTCCTGTATCCACCATGCATTTGACAGTTAAGCCTCCTACTCGGGTATGTATGACCGGTAATTCTCTAATAACTTTGATTTCTGGCCCCTTTAGGTCCTCGGTCAATTCCTCTTCTTTCATCACCCAGTCACTTATCTGAGCGACAACCATGTATCTATACGACCCATTTAAATTGTCTGCATCGTCCTGATGGCCTAAAATTGACGTTTTTTTATCTTGGGACGCTTCCCTAGTGTTCTGTCCTCTAGACCTCTGGCTAGCCTGAAATTCTAGACTTTCGGCCCCAGTTTCCACTACGTCCGGATTCTGCCTCGCTTCCATACCTCTCGTCCACTTATCCTCTTCTTCTTCCTTCCGTAAATCTTGGGCTTGGAGCTCATCCAGGTATCTTTGTGTTCCTCGATGCCATCGTTCCATCTCTTCTTCATGCGATGGATGCGGCCTCCGATTTTGCCATGGTCTTCCTCCTCGAGTCCATGAGGATCTGCCTCTCCAGAATCCTCTTCCTCTCCAAGGGTTGGGCCTAGATGTTCCTCTATCCGCTCTCCATGTTCCGCTGTATCTCCATTCGCGTCTCCATCCAGCATTCTGAGGCATCTCAGGCTGTTGGGTTCCATGTCCAGGATTCTGGCGTCCTTGTTGTCCCCATCTCGTTTGTTTTTCCATGGCGTCAGCATTCATTCCTTTTCGTCGTTTACAAAGTGGCTCCGAGATTTCAGCCGAATTGACGTTTTCTACTGTCCGATGTGTGCGTTGCGGACTGTGCACCGTGGTTTCATCCAAATGGCGAAGTATTTCCTCTGCACGCACCGCGGTTTTTACATCTGCCGTCGCCATGATCTGTTGTACCGCAAGTGGTAGCTGTTTTTCAATTGCTGTTACCATTTCCTCCTCCGACGGTGGCATGTCAAGTTCCTTCATCCTGTGCCATTGGGTTATGAAATACTCAGAGTATTTCGTTGGGGATGTCGTACTGTATCGACGAGCGTATAACTCAGCCCGCAAATTCTGTTGAGCTGATAAGCTCCAGTACTTCTTTAAAAATACCTCCCGGAATTCCTCCATGGTGTTGAATGTGTAACGGAAACTCCTGAACCACTGTAGAGCGTTACCAGTCAGAAGCTTTTCCACTGTTCTTAGCTGACGGTCTTCAGGAACCTTGGTCTCCTTTATATACTCCATTATCTCCCGGAGAAAACCTTTTGGCGTGACGTTTGTTGTGCCAGAGAATTTATTTGGCCGATCGTCATTCATCCGGATGACTTGCACCACTTGAGTAGTCACGTTTTGCTCCACTGGCGTTGACGTCTGTCCTCTTATGTCTCGAAATTCAGGACTATAGGGCCTCCCATCATCTCCGAGGTTGAGCTGTTCCTGGAATCCTATTTTATCCGATCTATGGGTCTCTGTTGCTGGTCTGACCGTCCCCATTTGTAGGTCAGTTATGGTTCTATCTTGTATCGAAATCTTTACTTCATTTTTGGCCTGCTTATTCTCCTGTTTCTCGAGTCGAGATAACAGATCCATTTCCACTCTGTGACGTCTCTTTTTATCTTCCCCAAATTCTCGCAACATGTTCTTATTTTCTTCCTTAATTTCCTTACGAAGGTCCTCGTATGCCATCTCCCTGTCTCTCCTGAGATCTTCTCTATCCTGAATCCATGCCTCACCTTTTCCTTCCTGACATTCCTTTAATTCCTCTCTTATCACTCGCCAGGTTTCTTTGACTTCTTCTTTGAACTTGGAAACGTCAATCTCAACTGATTCGATTCTAGTTGATGTTTCCATATGGCCGTCTTGTAACTCATCAATGTCTGCTCGTGCAGCAACGAGCCCCTTCTCAACTGTGGATATCTGTGCCTGTGTACCGATTTCCAAAGCTGTTATTCTCTGGGTAAGACTATCGACCTGACTCTCAATTGCAGCCCTGTGTTCTCGCATTTGCACATTGTTTTGTTCGCAGGTGCGACTTATTCGACTCATTTCCGACCTAATGTCATCGAATTGTGTCTCATTGTCAACCCTCAACTGACCTAATTGTTGTGTCAAGTAAGCCCCCTGTTGTGTTATATGTTCTGTTAATTGCGCTCCCTGTTGTGCTAACTGTTCTTGGTTGTCAACCTTCAACTGCGCTATCTGTTCTGTTAATTGCGCTCCCTGTTGTGCTAACTGTTCTTGGTTGTCAACCTTCAACTGCGCTATCTGTTCTGTTAATTGCGCTCCCTGTTGTGCTAACTGTGCTAATTGTTCTCCACTCATCTGCTCCATCAGAGCCTTAATGTCTTCTAAAGACGCCATTACAATTAATGTAAATAAACGGAGCTGCACCAACCCATGCTGAACAACGACTACAACTACACAAATGCATAGCACATCTCAATCCTTCATGTGAATCCTTCAATGAGTATCTGTTTCAACCAAACAATATCCTCCTCTCTTGAATTTAAGTAATTAATCGCGCAGTGTTAATAAAGTAAAAAAAAAAATCTAATCCCCGTATACAACAACAAAATTTCGTGGACTCTTGAAAAACATCAATTTTACAAAGAAATTAATGCCTTCCGTAAACCTCACCAAATAAGGCTCTATGAGTCCCTCATGGAAACTCAATATCGAAACTTTAAAGGGTTTTATTCAGCTTACTGTGTAATTAAAATGTTAAAATAGCAATAATTCTGAAACACAGTAACTGTTAATTGATTGAGTTCCACGAATGCTTCAAGCATCTGCCCCTATCACGTTGGGCGCCACGATTCGGCCACTCCACCACGGATGGCCGGGTTTCGCGGGATTATCCCTAGATTGGGATTCCCGCCGGGGCAGCTAATGCCGTCGGAGATACTTCGGGATATCGACCCCACACGGATGCGTGAAGCTCAAACGCATCTACCATGCCGTACGAATAGGCATCACACAATAAATCATAGTATGCAGGTCACCCGAATGCGTCTGTGTGTGTTAACCACTATGATCTTCCATAAATAAAAGAAATTCGACAAAGGGATAGATAACAATCTACCCATGCCCTAGGTACCCTTTTGAACATAGGACCTTCAGGACAGGATTCATTCCTCGGGGGCGGAGCGTTCCTACTTGAAGCTAACAACTGTCCTGGCGTACACCATTTGGAAGATCGATAGGGCTGATCAATGAATCATCACACACAGAATTCAAAATAAAAGGAAAACAAACTTTATTAACACTAAATAAACAAATACAAATCAAAAAAAAAATAAGAGTAAAACAAAATATCCAAATAAGAAAATCAAAATCTTAACGAGAAATGAATTAAGGCGAAAGTAAACTAATAAATCATGAAATTCTGAAGCAAATCCAAAATAAGTTTAAAACTCCAAAATAATCTACTCAAAATCACGAATTATCAAAATCAATCCAAACGGATTCCAAAAATAACAAAATTGAATAAAAAAATGATCAAAATCAAAATTTAATTAATTGGATATCAATTAAATTAATTACACAATCAATTCGATTAATTAAGTGGATCAAAGTGATCAATCAAATCATTGAATCCCGATTGGGAAATATCAATCCAATTAAAGACCATTAACAACTTATTCAAATTAATAATTACATAAATTAATTAATCCATCTTTGATCAAACACGTAAGCAAAATTATGATCTGATCTCACTACAATCAGTACTGTACTCATTGAAAATTCCACACTGTGAGCTCATTACATCAAGTATCATGTCAACTCACCATAACGTAATGTACCATGTAAATTAACATTGCTTTAATTAAATCATTCGTGCATCACACTATTAAGCAAGGGCTTTCCAAACATGATCCAACATCTTAATATAATCTGGCAATATCGCCTGTATGATCCCTTGTATGGATTAAAAGTACTCTCATAAAGATACACTTCTTATGCATCCAAACTCTTAACACAAGCCTTGCCCCCTTTTTATTCTATGGATATAAAATTGGTACATTTATTTATGAGCTCTCGTGTATGCAACAGATGTACACCACAATAGGACTTGAGATATGCTATACTGGCATATTATAATAAACACCAATGCATGAGAACACGATTATCCAAGAATCGAACTCAAGATTCGATACCTCATTTCGGGTCTCGAATTCGATACTGTCTGTCAGAGTTTATGGGTGTATGTTAACTATACTAATATACAATAACTGAGATGCTTGCAATATCTCCTCAAATATCCTCTTATATAAGACAAAAACCAAAGGCTAAAAATGAACGCTGGACTATATGCAAATTTGCATCAATGCAATAATAAGAATATTCTATGCTCACACTTCGTACGGTGACAAATAACATTTGAAAACAACGATGAGTGTAAGCAACAACGATGTTTCCCCGACACTGTAAATAAAGGCATGGCACAACTGTATCTACAAAATATATTCACAAAATATGTACACAAATAGGTCTCGAAGTAAGGACCTCAACTTACCTGTTTCGGGCATGACATATCTGCAACCGTCGCTAGTATTAGAGAGAGAATACACTTCTACCTCAAATGGTTAATGAATACCTGCACCCTTCTGTAGAACACCATTATCAAATTAATTACTTAACTATCATTATTATTATTATTATCATTATTATTATTAGTAGTATTATCCAATATTATTCCCACAGTGATGTTAGTTTGCAATGACGCTAGGACGCGAAAGGTCAATGGATATTCGTACCCTTTTACAGAATCCATTGATTATATAATTATTATTATTATTATTATTATCATTGTTATTATTATTATTATCATTGTTATTATTATTATCATTGTTATTATTCGTCACTGCGAGGACGCTAGGTCATGATAGGTCACTGTGTATCTGCACCCTATTACAATATACCATTATTTAATAAGTTATTATTATCAGTTCAAAAATGTGCTCAACAAACACAGACTTAAACTCGGTACAGGAAACCTATGATTTACTGAAAGCTCGGCTCTCTACACGGCCGAGAGGGGAGTGACGGGAATACCGTTATCAAAGTGAGAGGGAAAACGTCAACTGACCTTGGCCTAGGACAAACATGTGTTGAGCCAACACACCCAGTGGTAACCAATAACATCCTATTAATCTCGCACCAACTAAGCGAAATGAAAAAAAAATACGAGCAGCTAGTCTCGTAAGCCTAGTGGTCTCCTGTTCGAAGCTGAGCGTAGTATAAACTTTGGAACATACCCAATCGTGGTTCATCATTTCATTCAAATAATTACAAGCGCCGTTCGGCTTTACCTCTTATCTTATGGCATGCCTCAATACACACTTCTTACCTTTTTATTTTCAGTTGGCGACATCATGGGACACATGGCGATGTCCGCTACGGCCTAACTGCACATATTTCATAATCCTTACCAATTCCTTTTCTTTCATTCGTCGTAGCTTACCTGGAATCACATGAGATCATCCCAATACCATATTTTGCATGCCTTTATCATAACATTTCTGCATATCACCACGACCCAATGCTCATACATGTTCCAAAACACTCAGACAGTTGTTCAGTGCACTCTCTCACAAACCGTATCTTACCTGATTAGAGCAAATATATTGGAGACGCAAAGGTAACATTCCTAGCTTACTCCCAGGGCGTAACTTAGCTAAATAATTATCTCACCAGGTGTGAAATCAAAATACCAGCATTACGAAATTACAAATTCCCCTCCATTACTCGTGTTATTATTATTATTAATATTATTATTATTATTATTATTAATAACTTGTGCTACTATTGTGTCCGTAAAAATAATGTTAGAATCTCTCTCTCTCTCTTTCTTACCCAAAACCACATGCCTCACTCTGGGCTTCTTCCGTCTTTTCCTGGGCTGAAATACACATACTTTAGCAAATAAATAAACATACATTCCTACCAGTGTATCCAACATGTACGACATGTGAGCATTATTTCTGCCAAGCATCTCAAAATAAATCAACGGCGTCGCGTCATCACGTGCGCACATATCTAAGCAAAATAAATCTAACCTCAAAAATTAATCACTAACATATTATTTACACAACTATGGTAATCCTAAGAATACACCCATAAACAATGACTTAATATAATCAAAGATTGATACTCATCGTGGTCTCCTGTCAGCTGCCTTCATTCCTTTCAGCAGGGATCTTTCACAGCTCCTCTCCAGGGCTCTACATGATATCACAATTACACATCATCACTGGATACATTATTACACTGATTAATTCTTCATCCTAATTTCGCTACGTTTCACTCGATTTCCTTCACAAACTATTATTGACACTTTCATAAGGTATCACATACTAGTACCCTAATAAACACGTAATTTATTATTCTAGACACTTTATACACTTTGCAGGGATTGCGCAATATAACCACACGTATTTCTATCTCACTAGCTCTTTCTTCACGGTGCCGTGGGTTGATCGATTCCACGCGTATTTCCCTTCGAATGGTGAGCTCGCAGATGACGTGCCGGTTCAACTGGACTCCGGTTCGGACCTCGATTGTCCTCCTACGTCTTCCTCACTCCTGCGTCTGCTAACACCGTCTCTGCACTTGGCGTGAAAAGTCTACTATACACATTTGAGCGAATATATTGCTTTCCCGCATATGAATACATTATTTTACACAATTTATGTCTCTTTAAATATCGTCCCCTTGTACTTTACAAATTGTGGTGCAATATTATTTTAGCTCGGCGTGCTCCCACTGCTAACTGCCCGTAGTTAAGCGACGATCTTTCTCGCCCGCCGTTCGTCACCAACCAACTAGCAAACCGGACTCTGACTCACTACGCAGCACTGCTCACGCGAAACTACTCCAGACTACCGCCAACTAACTCCTGTGACCACGAGAGTGCGGGGATATATCTTTCACATGGCGGCGGTCAACACTAATCTTCATACGCTGTCGGGAGCTCTTCTTTCAGGCCGCACACCATCTTCACAATATATGCAAATTAATATTGATAATAAGGCCGTATTATTATCATATTGTCACCGACGTTCGATCGTGGCTTCCACAAATATCCATCTTGCGTCCCCTGGCACTATTTCTGACGACATGGACGCTATCCCTACCAGCGCAACCAAACTCTCCACCCCAGACTGTTGGCGTAAGAAACTCATTTCCTTGATCATCGATTTAATGATATCATGATGATCTATTCAGTTTGATGACTGGCGAAAAAATCTTAGGAATATTCCAGGTTTAATGACGTTAAGGGTTCGATCCTGGGTGTTATCGTATTGTCACAATTTATTTATTTAGTGATTTAGGGGCGGGGCTTTGCTAACGTGCGGCGTAGCGTAGAACATACGAGAACAAATTATTGAGGTCAGCTTCCCAAGAAGTCCTTGGAATGTTGCACCTGCTCTGGCCGATGCGTAGCATAGAAATATGTTCTAGACTTCGCTGTATTGGCAAACTTTAGGCAATACGTCGCTGGTACTGTCTGCGACGTGCATGAGCTCGACTTCCAACCCAGATCGGGCGCTTGCCATGATTAAATAATATGCAATCCGGTTTCCATCTCCTCTGTAATTTGAAGCTCATTTAAACGATATATACTCTGCATGACGAAGAACCATGCGAACTTAGCCTGGGGCCTATAGGATAAGGGCGCAATACAGCACGAAGAGAAGGGGTCCCAGGATACTGCCCTGAGTTACTCCTGATAAGACTGGGAGCCAGGATGATACAGACCCTGGAAGCACTACCCGTTGTTGCCTATTGGACAGGAAGCTTTGTATTAGGGATAGGAAGGATCCATGTACGTTGTATCGTGAAGCAAGCTTGTGGAGGAGAAGGAAATGGTTCACGGAATCAAATGCTTTGGCCAAGTCAACGTAGATTACATCTAGCTGAGATTTTTATCTAATGCAGAAATTATGTGATGGTTCAGAACAGTCAGATTTGTTAAACATGATTTTCCAGGGACGAAGCCATGTTGTTCTTCTGAGAGGTATGGTTTGGTGAAAGTGAGGAGACGGCAATGTATTATTCTTTCGAAGACTGAGGAGAGTATAAGGACGATAGATATAGGTCTGTACGAGGAAATTTCGTGCTTGCTGCCTGATTTAAAGACAGGTGTGACATCAGCTCTCTTCCATGAGTCAGGAAAAGTGCCGGAAGTCATGCACCAGTTGAGTATTATGGACAAGGGGATGCTGAGAGATGCAGAGGTGTTTTTCAGGAATATGGGGCTTATGTCTGATGGTCCAGTAGATCGGTTTGTGGGCAGACTTTTTAAAATATTTTGGATTTCATCGGGGGTCGTTGAAATTTGAGACAATGAATCAGAACAGACGCTAGTAAGTTGAGGGGGACTGGGGATTGGTACGGGAACTGAAAATGTTGAGTGAAAATATTCATTGAAATGTGTGGACCTCGATTCAAATGGGATTTCTTCATTATGGAGGTTTAGGTTAAGTGGAATTCTAGGAGTCTTTCTACGGGATGATATAAGTGTCCAGAACTTCTTCGGGTTATTCTTGAGATTTCCTGTTTGGAAGAAATGTAGCGGTTGTAATCTTGATATTTTCCGTAGGTGAATAAATACATTGCGTGTATGAGGATTAGGAACTGATTTCCAGAGCGACCATGCACGAGTTTTATTTTGGAGAAGAAGTTTGGTGTTTTGACTAAGCCAGTGCGGATATTTGTTGGATTTGGGTAGGGAGAAAGGAATGTGTTGTTTAATAGCCGAGTAGAGTAGAGTAAATCCTCAAACGAGATCACAGCGCTATTTACGTCTCTCTCAGCTGTTAGGAGGCACCAGGGCAGAGATTGTAAATTCTGATTGACAGCTTGCCAGTCGACTTTTCTCCAAAGAGGGAAAGCTTTGTTCTCGGTGGGTGGGCAGTTTTTATGTCTGCTGGCTGGGACGGGGAGGGTAGCTTCTATTGAACTATGATCGGTGTTCAGGATATTTCTTCCAACGGTCACAGTGACATTACGTAGGGTTGAAAATATGAGGTCCAGTGTTTCGGATTTCCTTGTTGGGTGCAGGTTGAACTGTTTCAGATGTAGACCATTTATAAAATTTGATAAGATGAAAGTATCTATTGGGGGAGAGTGTATGGTACCGTTGTCTATTGATGTCCAGGAGATATGGGAGTTAAAATCACCTACTAACATTATTTCATTTTCTTGGTTGAGGGCAAGAACAGTAGAGTTGAAACATTCTTCTAAGGTGTCAATTTTGCTGGTAGGTTGACGGTAGAAGCAGCCTACGAGTAAATTCTTCCTTTTTGGAATATTAATCTCAACCCATATTATTTCACAGGAAGTTTCTAAATCAGGCCGATGTTTTGCCTTTAATTTGTTATGAACTGCGATTGCAACTCCACCACCCCTTGAAGCCCTATCGCGCCGAAACACATTGAATTCAGACGAAAACGGAAGTTCCCCACATGACACGAAGTCTGACAACCATGTTTCTGAGAGGCAGAGGATATCAAATTGATTAACTTCCGTTACATTTGCTAAACAGTCTGTTAGTTTGTTTTTGATGCTCTGTGCGTTTTGATAGTAGAGGTTAAGGGGGCCTGGGTTTAGATGTATGTCACCTGATAACAGTAGCAGTGTCAAGCAAACCGCTCTGGAGGAAGCACGGCAACGCTGTACCGGTCCATGAGGTGTGGCGCATGGCGCAGAACTGGGAGACCACAAGCCGCCGCGGTAGAGAATATACAGTGTCTCTCTGCACAGCACCACCGAACTTCCCGATCACACGACACATCACTACGGCGGAAACGACTTCCGATACATCTGCACACCATATAGCACACTTGAACAGGCAAAACACCACTAAAACACAGTAATATGTCAGAGCCACTGAAACACTTGCCGCCATCTTGGCTAGTGGGACATGAAAATTTAGTTTTCTTTTAGGTTTCAATGGCCACAATTTCTAAAAGCCACAAAAATACTATTTAAATTCCAGAATTTTTGAAAATAATGTTGCAGTTTGGAGATATGGTAAACCTTCCGTACGACATATTGTACGTGTAAATCATGTGAAAAAATGTTTGGGTACCCCTTGCTCCTTTAAGCGCATTATACGTATTGATGAATTGTTCAGCCTACAGTAAGTTTCTCCGTGATAACTTTATATACATTTGCAAACTTTCATAGAAATATAATAAATGGAGTGGCCTTTTACAGAAATAGATGGAAAGTTGGATGTCCCCTCTACAGGTTCTGTTGCCATGGAAACGGTCTTGCATTCCTTCGTTAGTTTATTACATCAAATTAGTTTTCTGAGAATTTTGTTTCCCACATTGAAGCGCTGAAAATAAGTTTTGTCTCGTCCTTCTACGCCTATTTCTGCATGCATTTTAAGGGGATAGGCCCCCCTTTATGAGAGGTACGGAGAAGAGTGGGTGTCGTGTCTCTGATGGATATCTGTACCAAATTTTACGTTGATCCACCCAGCCGTTCTCGAGTTAAAAGGGAACAAACCAGTCCACAGGCAAACAAACAGACATGATGATTATTGTTGTTTTATGGGGCGAAACAGCGATGCCACCAGCCCCCAAACAAACAGACAGACAAAATCAATATTGTCGCGCTCATTCGTCATAAAATAGTCTGAAAGGCGTTAATAACGCGAATTTCCGTGGCAATTAAAAAAAACAGACAAACTTTCATTTTTATATATATAGGGATTAACATCAGCTACAGTGATAGTTTTCCGGTTTGAGGAGTTATATGGTGCCGTTTTACTTTGTATAAGAAAGGAGAAACGTATCGATGTACTAACTACAATAACAACAATATACAGACGTATTCGTCTCGTGGCTCTGTGCTTTACGGATTTCGGTATACTTGGTGGTATATCGTGTTCCCTAATACTATCTGATCACACACTCGTTACAACCGAAACATGTATATGTAAACAGTTGCGTACTGGCTAGCAGTTTTGACTCTCATGGCGGAAGCTTGAGTTCGATCATCGGATCTGTCAAGAAATGTAATTGTGACCTGAGGGCTGGAACGGGATACACTCAGCCTCGTGACAAAACTGAGAAGAGACAGGTTCGATTCCTAACTAAGCCATCCCCACTTCTACCTCAGGCAAATGCCGGGAAGGTACCTAACTTAAACCCGCTTCATTCCTCAATTAAACACTCGTACATACATCACAGTGACACAGGTTATCAGACAAATTCTACACACACCCAAGTACACGGGGCTACACGACCACGATATCACGAAGCCTCTAAAGCATCAACAACAACAACAACAACAGATGCATTATCCATTATCTCTGTGCTCTCAAAGTGTAGCCTTTCTTTGACCAGATATTTGAATGGATGGAATATCTTCAAAGTACAGAGAGGATAGTTTATCTGTCTCGGAGACCCTCGCTAGCCCGCCACGCACTTTGCCGTTATGCGGCCCCCGCCCGGCACTGAGTCATTGGGTATAGGGATTCGTACTTAAATTTGTACTTCAATTTGATCCTTGACCAATTTTTTGACGAACTTACTTACGGAGAGCGATTGCCGCATTACTTTCAACAAGATTCTGCCACTGCTCACACTGCCGAAGCATCCATGACAGAATTGCGTCGCATTTTCGGTACGAAGGTTGTAAGTCGGAACGTGTAGCCCCCGCGAAGCCCAGACTTATCACCATGTGACTTTTATTTGTGGGGGACGCTTAAAAATAGAGTGTATGCGAGAAACCCTCACACTGTAAATGAGCTTAATGACTATATTACAGCTGAAATACAGTCAATCGGTGCTGAGGAACTTCAGAGAGTAAATGCCAGTTTCATAAAAAGGTGCCAGCGATGTGTAGCAGTGCATGGCGAACATTTTCAGCACCAGCTGTGAACTAGGTAAGTACAAATATATATTCAGTCACCAGGGCTGCCAACTGTAGTGCTCTATTAGGCTACATTATACCAGGTATATTTTGAACTAATTAGATATTTCGATATTACCAACTTAATTTCATCATTATTCTAGATAGGTTCATATACTGTAGAATAATCATTGGCATGAAAAGTAGGCTGTATAGTTCTTCACGGAACTTCTAGACTAAAATTCATTGCTACAAGATAAATGTTAGTGTCAATAAAATATCCCTAAGCAGTTACTAAATTCAAATTTCTTCGAAAGTGTTATTTTAATATTATATTTATTAAACACAATGTGCACTGAGAAAATGAAAAGTTCCATTGTCGTGATTTCACCAATCTTTAGATTGCTCAATTAGTGATAAAGTCCTATTTTTAGCCTATTTACAATTTAGAAAAAATAGGCTTATGAGATCACCTTTTGTCCGTGTGTGTGTGTGTGTCCCCTAATAAAATCTAAACGGCTGGAGAGATTTCAATGAAACTCGGTAAGTTTATAGCACTATTCCCGGCGACCTCGACCGTGCCCCTCAAATTTTGTTACGTCTCACCAATCCAACATGGCGGCTGTGCGAATTATTTCACTAGCATTCAATATCTCCGTAACTATTACCGATATCGCTCTGAAATTGTGTACGGTGATAAAGGGCACTACTAGACGTTCATCTATGAGACTTTCAAAAACCTGGTGACTACAAAACCAACATGGCGGTCAAGCGAAATTGAGACTTTAAATTGACATTTCTCGCGATTTAACTATCCAAACGTAATGAAACTTGGTACAGCAAATGTTTATACACATTGTAATGCACTGGAGTCTAATTTAGTTCAATTGTTTACATAACCTCAAAATGGCGGCTGTGCGAAATATTTCACTGACATTCTATATCTCCGAAACTATTACAGATATCATCATGCAATTTTGTACGGTGATAAAGGGTACTGATACAAGTTTACCTATGTATATTTCATAAACCTGTAAAGTACAAAACGAACATGGCGACCAAGCGAATTTGAAATATTTTAATAGACTTTTTTCGTGATTTAACTCTCTGAGCGCAGTGAAATATGGTACAATAAATGATTTTGCAGATTGTAATGCACTGCCATCTAATTTAATTCAATTGTTTACATAACCTCAAAATGGCGGCTGTGCGAAATTTTAAAATTAAGTTTTTATTCTTGTGTCGTAATCATGCGATCGAAGTGAAAGTTTGAATAATGAAGCTAGGCAATAATTGTCCTTGAATGGTACATAACTCTATGGCCTATACATATAAAAATCCTAAATGGCGAGCTTCCGAAATATTTAGACGGTTCTCAATATCTATGAATCTTTTACAGCAACCAAACTGATTTTTTTATGTTCATAGAGACTATGAATATATGTTCACCTATAGGACTTTCAGTAACCAGGTGAGCACAAATTCAACATGGCGGCGACGAGAAGTATAAATATTAAAATGGACGTTTCTCGCGAATTAACTATCCGAGTGCCGTGAAACGTTGCACGTTAAATGCTTATACAAATGTTGATCCACTGGCATGTAATTTATTTCAATTGTTTGCATAATCACAAGATGGCTGTGTGCGTACTTTTAAAATCTCGTTTTTACTTCTTGTGTTCTAATCATGCGATTTAAGTTTGAATACCACACGTACACAATAATGTTAATGTAATAGTACAAAAATAAAAATCCATCCTGGCGACCATATGAAATATTTGGACGGTTCTCAATATCTACGAATCTGTTACAGCAATTAAACTGAAATTTTGTATGTTGATAGAGACAATTAACACGAGCAGGATATATGAAAATAGGCTGTATAGTTCTTCACGGAACTACTTGTTACACTTCTGCAGGTGATATTTGGGGCACCGTTCATTACATAGCTTACAGATGCAGCTGTCCTTAGGATCGTGGTAGGTGCTTTCTGTGCAAATCATTCCATGAAAGCCGTGTACTGCAAATCGTGTGTACAGGTGTCGGAGTTGGAAGTTTGGTCCTTTCCAGCAGTCTGTTGTCATTGCGTCTGTTTCTGTTATCCCCTCCGGTATCTGTCTTGCTATGCTGCTCCTCTCTTCGATGAAGGTTGCATATGCTTGTGTCTCCGATAAACGAAAGCAGTGTTTTATGTCATCTACGAAGAGAGTTTCCTGCGCAAGGATATAAGCATAACTATTTCTTGTGAATTTTGAGATAGATAACACTCTTTAGGAAGCTAGATGTAACGCTTTCCAACTTTCTTAGATTTCCGACCGTCAGGTAGTTCCAGATTAGTTGTATTCCATAGGTGGCTGTCGGCATGACTTTGATCTTGAATAGTGCCATTGCTGTTGAAACTGACAGTAGTTGTAATTTGGGTATGTCATATATAGTTTTTCTGCAGCTGCTGTTCGTTCTTCTTGTATGTGTAGTGAAAACGTAATTCCCGTAGTTTGGAGGGTGACCCCCAAGTATTTAGAATTTGCTTTTCAAGTTTGCCTTCTATCCTGAATTTCATTGCTTTTGTTTTCAAGCCATTTATTTCCATTGAGTTGTATGCTGCCCAGTTCCTGATGTCGTCTAATGCCGTTTGTAAATGTTTAGTGCTTTGGAGAGAATGGCCATGTTATCCGCGTACATCAGTAGTTTTACATTGACGTTTATAGCGTTGCCGATATCCGCTGTCATGACGTTGAATAAGACCGGATTCATCGGGACTCCTTGCAAGACCCCTCGTGTTTGTATGATGCCATTCGAAGTAGTTATGCCATCATACACCGCTATATGGTTTGCATCAAGGATAGACTTGATGGTTTGGAGCTCCTGACTTGATTTGCCTAATATGCTCTCCAATTTGTTTACCAATGTTGATCAGCTGATGCTATCAAAAGCTTTGGAGTAGTCTATGAAGATTACATATATCGGAGAGTTGCGATAAGCGAGTGATAGAGTTATTTCCTGAATAATTTCTTGCACCGCGTGCAGTGTTGATCAGCCTGGAATGAATCCATATTGAAATAGAGGTATAATTGCATAAAATTTTTGCGCGATGCGTCCTAATAGGACTTTGGAGAACAGTTTAAACATTACATTTTCTACAGCAATTCCCCTATAGGAGTTCGGGTCTTCTTTCCTTCCTTTGCCTTTGTAAAGTACTATTATAGTGTATCTTCTCCATTGATGGGGTATTGAATTCATCATAAGACATTTGTTGAATAGAGCAGTTAAAGGTTCGGCTATGTCTTGTAAGGTGTCTTTTAGATGCTCCATGTATATTCCGTCTGGCCCAGCCGCTTTGTTATTTTGCCGTTTCTTATAAAATGGTTGACCTTATCACATGTAATCAAGTCAATGTCTTGCGAGTGATCTGGTGTCGATGTAAATTCATTTGATATTTTATCTTTTTCTCCTAGAAGGCTGCTGAACTGTAGTTCCCATTGATCAATGTTTATTGGATAACTCGGTTTTTGCTTCTTCGAAGACTTGAAGATCTTATGTGAGCTCCTTTCTGCTTCTGCGATTAGTTTCTGTTCGACGTGGAGTTCATACTTCATATGAGAGTTTCTTTTCTTTTAGTAGCTGCTTGTATTTCCGACGTTCTGAAGCGTACTCTGCTAGTGCACCATTTCCGTATTCTCTAGCTGCATTAAGGCACTGTAGAGTTCTTTTCCTCATAGCATAGCACTCAGAATCGAACCATTGTTTCGCTATCCGATTGTTCCTTGCCGCTTTTGTGGCAGCCTGCAGAATTATTTCGTTTAGGGCCTCAGTAGTCTCGTCTAGGGTTTTCTGCTTACTGATTATTAATGGTATTTGGATTCTTAATGCTTGCCATTTCTCGTCATTTATGTATCTTGATACTTTCGATTTGATATTTTTGTCCGTGGGGACCTGCATCGTTCACTTTACTTGCATTTTGGCTATCACGGGTACATGTTTCCTGAGTGTGGTTTTTCCAGTTTCCAGCTGCCCATGGCCTTGATTGTTAGTGAAGATTAAATCCATCGTACCATTTGGTGCTATGTAAGTGTATTCTTCTTCCTTATTTAGTAATTTGAGTTGGTACTCAATGAGTAAATCTTTAACCTCTAGAGTTTTTGCATCCTGTTTGTCTATATGACAATTTAGGTCTCCCATTAATATGATAGGTTTGTCATCGTCTGTTCTTTCTAGCGCTTTCCCTAGTTCATCGATAATTGTCTCCGGTTGTGCCATAGGCTTGAAGTATACTCCTATTATATTTATTATTCGTGTGGATATGGATAGGGTGTTCGCAGTGCAGTCTATTACCTTGATTGGTTGTAAGTGGGCCTTTATGTAACAACTTATTCCGCCTGAAGGTCTTCCTCTGTCCCCTTTCCTAGCTAGGGAGAGGGCTCCGTAGAAATTGTTGATGGTTATGTCACTTGTGCTGAACGTTTCTCAGATGAGAAGTACATCGTAATCCTGTAAGTTAAAAGTGGAGTTCATGTCAAGGACGGATTTCAGTCCTTCTACGTTCCAAATTAATATGTTAGTATGGTTGTAGCTGATGTTAGTTGAAGGTAATTGTGGGCTGAAGTTTTCTTGGGTATCAAGTCTTGCTCCTTGGTCATGTGAACGAAATCGATAACGCCTGATAATTGCGCCCTCCGGCCATAAGTCCGGTTTAGTGATCTTGCGCAGGTCTCTAAGGGGTATTCCTACTTTATAAGTTTTTAGGGTACCTTTCTTTTGGATTTCTTCACAGCCTGATAGTTCAGATATGTTCAGTCCCTTCAGGTGGCTAATCACCGTTTCACAAGTTGTGTTGCGGTGAAGATGTCCTATATAAAGCCAAGCTTTATGGTAGACAGCTTGGAGTACATTTGTGTTCTCTGTTGTGGGAAGGTTGAAGGATTGCTTGGTTCCTATAATAGTAGGAGTTCGTATGAATTGTGGCGTATTGCCACGCCTCCTCCTTGCGACTTCTGACCATGTTCCTTTGTCACAGTTTTGTTTCTCAACGATGGGCTGTTGCTCTCGAGGTAATTGTCCTCTCTTTCGTATCCAGTTTTTCTGGTCTCATCTTTTCTCTGAGTACCGGGTAATAGGTCTACTTCCATTACCTTCTCCATTCTGATTTCCTAATTTCCTGTTTGACATTTCGTTATTTCATCTTTTATCATTGATTTGAGGTTACGTGTCAGGTTTTCGATCATGTACTGAAGCTGTGTGCTTAGTTTCTCTGATATTTTATCTTCTATTGTCATCTCATTGCCACATAATTTCTCGCCTTCTCCGCGAGATTTCGTTGGTTGTAGGCTCGTTTCATCAAGACAAAGTGTCAAGAGATCTGAATCAGAATTGACGTCGTCAGATGGCAGCACGTGTCGCTATTATTGTTGGCCTCTTGTGTAATATCTATGCATGATTCCTTAACCTCTTTGCGGGTCTGTATGTTTTCATTAGTTATATCATTATATGTGGTTCTCATTGTAATAAAACATTCTCGAATAACACTCACGCTTCCTTAATATCCTCTTTTGCCTCCTTCTTTAGATATTTGCCTGCTGCATACGCTATATTCACTATTTTCACGAGAGCAACTTCTAGACGTGAACTTAACTGTCCGCCATGTTTCACAATATCAAAGTGTTATTTTAACTGCATGAGTGATCTTTGAAAGCCTGATTGGTTACCAAGACAACAAGGCTCTCAAAATGGGCCATCACTAAAAATCACATCAATTGTTGCCTCATATTCATATTATCAAGATAATTATTATTATTATTATTATTACCGGAGGCATGCGACTACCCGCCCGGCTTTATTGGTATGCAGGCTCGACGCAACACAGTTCTGGAGGGGCTATCGTCTAGTTTATTTGTTTAATAGCACTTCATAAACAAATAAATATATTTCCGTTGACTTTTCAAGAAATAGAATATTTTTTCTGTACTATTGAGACGATTTGGAAGATTTTGGCACAAACCACACCTTCCAACTCCCTCTGGTTTAGGAGCTTGAGTTATGTGAAACGTACACCTTAGCTTATTATATAATAGGATGATGATAATAATAGTAATAATATATTCATTTGGAATAAATGACTGGTCTCCCTACTGATGGGGAGAGATATGTAGGAATATACGAAACATTGTTGACCATAGGCCTATATCGAATACATCACTTCAACTATTAACATAGATGTTCTCATTCCTGAGCGTAATTTTGATTTTTTAAATGCCTTTGAAAGACTTCTAATAATAATAATAACAATGATAATAATAATAATAATAATAATACCATTCATGATCCTATGATTTACAGTGTAGCAGAGGAACTTAAGGTTAATTTGGTGTGGTCAACGGGTCTCATGTACACTGAAGGAGCCTCCCCGAAGATTGTTAATATTTGCTAGATAAGCACAAATTATGAATACTACAATCGGGCGTACCCTGGGCAACGGTGGCCATAGGTCAGCGGCTGATCCTTCAACCACCGGGAGATATTACATTTTCGACCAGTCTTTTTCAAGACTTTCAATAACTTCAATAAACATCGAAGGCTTATCCAGAGATAAAGCACTCTTACTCGCTGACATGTGCAACCGACTAAAGATCGACATCCTAGTGATGCAAGAAACTCACAGAGGGATCGACAACTACATACCCAAAATAGAAGGAATGCGACTGGTTGTCGAACGACCCCATGAACAATACGGCAGTGCTGATTTTGTCAGACCAGAGATTAATGTCAAGTCATCTCAAATGACGTTCAGGAACAATATAGAAATCTTGACTGTAGAATTGGAATCCTGCTCTGTAACATCCATTTAAAAACCACCCAATGAACTCTTCTTCTTTGAAAGGCCAAGTAACTTTGACAAGCAGAATATCAAAATTGTCCTGGGGGATTTTAATTGTAAGAGCATCAGTTGGGGATATAATATCACAGACAAGAATGGGGAGAAACTGGAGCAATGGGCAGAGAGGGAAGGATTGAGATTGATTCACAACCCCAAACTGAGACCATCTTTCAACAGCGGTAGATGGCATAGAGGTTACAACCCTGACAACAAGTGAGCAAGTGAGCAAGTGATAAAACATGTAGTTAAAGCGGTGGAGGAACCCATCCCTAGGACACAACATAGCCCAATCACATGTTCAGTTCGAGGAGTGGTCAGCCCTGAGGAAGTCCCTTTTAAACGACGTTTCAATTTTAAAAAGGCAAACTGGGAGGGGTTTTCCATTGAGCTGGATGAGGAACTGTCCAAGTTACAACCAGAGCCAAGTCATTATGAAGACTTTGTTGACCTTGTGAAGAAGATCTCTCGTAGACATATTCCCCGAGGCTGCCGTACCCAGTTCATTTCTGGCCTCAATGCTGATTCTAAGGATCTGTTAAAAGATTACCAGGAGAAATACGAGACAGACCCTTTTGCAGATGACTCCATTCAGACGGGTGAAGAACTCATGAGGAGCATCGCTGACGGAAGAAAGGAAAGATGGATGAACTTACTAGCAAACCTTGACATGGCCCAGAACAGTAGAAGAGCATGGAAGCTGGTCAAAAATTTGAGCAACGACCCTAAGAGTCCACCAGTGGATCTCACCAAGGTTACACCAAATCAAATAGCTCATCAGCTGCTTCGTAACGGGAAAACCATCACGAAGACTCAGCCTGTGGAGCTGAAGCCTAGTGAAGATGAGAATAATTTTCTCGGTCGTCCTTTCACATCAGCAGAATTAGAACATGCCATCAAGCTGACGAAAGTCAACAAAGCTGCGGGCTCGGATGACATCTGGACAGAACAAATCAAGAACTTTGGACCAGGAACAATCCAGTGGCTGGTGAATATGATGAATAGATGTATCGAGACCCTGCACTTACCAAAGCTATGGAGGAAAGCTCATGTGGTCGCACTGCTAAACCCAGGCAAGGAACCAACGGATGCAAAGAACTTCCGTCCTGTCTCTCTTCTTTGCCACCTATACAAGGCATTTGAAAGGTTGATCCTTGAAAGAATTGCAACATTCATTGATAACCGGCTAATTCAAGATCAAGCTGGATTTAGACCAGGGAAATCATGTTCCAGCCAAATTCTGAACCTGACACAGCATATCGAGGATGGCTATGAGAATAAACTTATCACTGGTGTTGCCTTTATAGATCTCAGTGCTGCATATGATACAGTGAACCATAAGAAGCTCATAGCCAAGCTGTTCAACATCACTAAGGACATGAATCTAACAAGTGTCATACGTGGGATGCTCCAGAACAGAAGGTTCTATGTTACACTTCAAGGGAATAAAAGTCGATGGAGGAACCAGAAAAACGGGTTACCTCAAGGCAGTGTGTTATCCCCATTACTATTCAACATTTATACAAATGACCAGCCAGAATATTTAGAGGCCAGGCGATTTATTTATGCGGATGACACCGCTATTGCTGTACAGGGTAGGAGCTTTGAGGAGGTGGAGGGAAAACTGTCCAATGCTCTTGAGAGATTAGACAATTATTACACCCAGAATCACCTGAAACCTAACCCTGGAAAGACACAAGTATGCGCATTTCATCTTCGCAACAAAGAGGCCCGGAGAAAGTTGAATGTTGTCTGGAAAGGAGTGACACTCGAAAGCTGTGAAACGCCTCGATATTTGGGAATCAAGCTTGATCGTACCCTCAGCTTCAGGAAACATGGTAGAGAACTGAAGTGCAAGATCAGCTCAAGAAATAGCATAATGTGGAAGTTGATAGGTTCAACATGGGGAGCGAACCCTCAGGTTCTACGTTCAACAGCATTGGGACTTTGCTTTGCAGCAGGAGAGAACGGATCATCAGTGTGGGGAGCATCTGCCCATACCAAGCAAGTGGACATAGCTCTTAACGAGTCCACACGTATTGTCACTGGATGTCTGAGACCTACTCCAATGCAGAAGATCTACCCTCTCGCTGGCATTGCACCTCCAGTTATTCGACGCAGGGTGGCAGCAGAGAAAGAGAGACAAAAGCTTGAAACAGATCCCAGACATTCTATGTTCAACCACAAGGTGACCACTCCTCGCCTAAGATCCAGGAGGAGTTTTATTAAGAGAACAGTACCCCTCCATACCAAGCCAGACGTCCGGCGTGTGTCACTCTGGAAACAAATAGTACCAGAGGGGTTTACCCCTAAAGAAGAACTGAGCAGTGGTAGTCATTTGCCTCATACCACCTGGAGGTCCTTAAACCGGATGAGAACAGGAGTGCCTAAGTGTCGTAGCAACCTTGTGAAGTGGGGTTATGCAGAAGATCCACGATGTGCCTGTGGAGAAATCCAGACTCCACAACACCTGCTCACGTGCAAAGATCTTAATGAAACCTGCAGCCAGGAAGACCTTATGTTGGCCACAGACCGAGGGATAAGAGCTGCAGAGTTCTGGAAAGGAAGAATTTAGTGTGTCTGCCGGACACGGAAAGTAAGTATGTAGCTTGATGGCCGTGAGTTGACGGATCACCGCCCGAGCCACGTGTCACCTATTACCGGTTGTGTCAACCATATTAAAAGGGCCAGGCATAGACTTCTGGCATAGTTCAGTTAAAGCAAGTCGTTTGTGTTGGATGTACTGTAAGTGATTATAACTAGGTGGAACGAGGAAGGCTTTATACATTCATGTGATTTTTTTGAAATTAAAATTAGCATGGACTTTCAAGTGATTTACTTAAACAGGGGCTGATGACCTCGTCTTTCCACCCCTTAAAACCACAACAATTAGATCAATAAACTTTAAAACGACGTATTTTCCCAGAATAATTGATTTGTAAAAGAAAAAGGAAATTTCTTTTACCGTAATTCCCCGGTGTACGAGTTGCACACAGATCCAAAATGCATAAAGGAAGTAAAGGAAACCTGGCCATTGTTTCAAACGAAAATTCAGTGAACGCTGACTTCTTACACGCAACACGATGGATGAAATCTCTGCTAGCTGTGAACCATATCCTCGGAAATCAAATCGACGTAGGCTATTGCTCAGCAGACTGGAGTAGGCTAAGTCTGTTATCTGTTTGAAATACCACATTCGTAACGCAAATTTAAAACATATTTATTTGAAGTTTTCGCAGAACGATTAATTACGAATAACGCGAGGCCAGAGGCGAACTGCGTCGAGTGAATGGTAATTTCATTCTGAGGTGTCAGCAATGCTCCCCAAAATCCTCTGTAAATTGTAAGCACTGTACCTTCCATTTCAATCTTTGCCGCTGACAGCCAGCAGTATATAAAGTTCTCTCAATGTCCTTGTTAACGACCGGCGACTCAAACGTTACGCAGTACTGAACCCGAGGGGGTCATGCTGACTGATATCGAACGTGGATCTCAGAGACTGTGATCTCAGAATAAAGGTTCCACCAGGGAACGAACCCGAGATCTGTTGAGGGAGTTTCATTGTAAAAACCCCTAGAGGAAAGTATATTTAATCGCTGGTGTGATTTCAGTTGATAATGGCATTATTTATTAAAATAATGCAGGGAAAAGGAGCGGAATACAGCATTATTGGACTACTTGGAGTAGGCTATGCTGGACTTAGAACGCAGAAGTAGAGAGTTTGACGTTTTACTAATAGGCCCAGAATAGTAGGAGGAGACTCTTGGAGCCTTGTCAATCTCGCTGACCTAGTTAAGTCGTCTGGAAGGGGTCGTGGGGTTGAATAATGACCCAGTTCTTCCCCGTTTGAGAAGGAACATGAGAGTGGGATGAGAAGATCCCAAGGAAAATCATTGATTACTCGTAATTGGAGCAATGCAATGACATGAGAGTTGCACACAGGTGAATCTTTAGCCAGGAGGCTAATTTTAGAGCCTTTAATCTGCGAAATTGACGCATATTTAATGGAGTGCGTAGGGACACAGGACGATGGATGTTCGCGGCTGGGTTTGACGATGTCACCAGGGATTCCCACTGAAACCGCGTCCCCAAGCCATGGGAAAAGCAATTAATATTAATTAATTGGCCGATCGATCCTTCAGCACGCAGATAGTTCTGGGATCAGTGAAGAAAAAGGAACCCGATGAGCATGGTTTCGAGACCAGAATCACGCTGGGAGAGGAGTTGAGATAGCGCGGGAAATTTAGCTCTACTTTTTGTGTGAAACCAATATAAGGGAGTCGACCCTTAGCAGAAGTCAGTCGTTGTCAGACAGTCGGAGACAGCAGTTGTTTTTGAACAGACTCGAGCGCGGAACGTATGTCGGTCCGGCTCAGGAAAGGACGCTCAAACAAAGACTTGAGCATTTGAGTGTTAACCATTATATTCACCGCACATCGTAATGCACCAAGTGAGAAGATAATCATGCATGGTCATGAAATAATAAGAAGTACGGAAATCAACGAACGTTATTGTGCGAAATGCGTATTACCGAAGTCAAGGAAGGAGGCCCGGACTTCAACTTGGGAAGCCGCGCAGTAAAACCTTTAGAAGGCTTTATGAAGGAAAGTCGTGCCGCAGGTGAAGTCAGCAGTACGAACAATGGTTTGTGTTCACATAGGAAGTACCGTGTGATATAAGTTGCAGAACTATTGAAGGTAATAATCTGTGTATAAATTATGTACAATGTTAAGCGCAGTGTATAATGTACTGACTGGTTATACATGTCTTATTACGCTGGAATGCGCTGGGAGAAACTTTACGAAGCATTTGGTAATGTCTTAAGAATACCAAATAGTAACGCTTAGGACGGAAATTAGCATATTTATGCAAAGCAGGAAGTTTACCGTAGGATTATTGATAGACTGTTGGTGAATTCCGGAGGCAGATGAACCAGACTTTCAATCAGGAGTTGGTAGGAGCACGGAAGATGCCGTCGACGCCTGCAATTCTGATATTTTGCCGGGGAGTTCAACCAATGAAAAGTGTAAAAGGTGACGTGTGTTATGTGTAAATCATATGTGAAAAATCTTTTAAATTAATGGAATAATAAGTGTCATTAAGTGTCATGTGTTTTGGAAGCAATAGCTTCTTTATATAAATGAAAAGTGCCGTGCGGTTGGTGAGAGAAATGTATCATAAAATGTGTATATTCAAGATGCAAATGTCGCACTAAATCTGCATATGGCAGGCGACCCGGAAGGATATAAGTGGTTGGAGCCACCATGATGATCCTATATATGTGAGTACCCCACAAATTATGATTATGTAGAAGTATAGGCCACTGCATGTAATGTGATTTCAGAGTTATATTGATGCCAGTAAAAATCAGTATTAGGAGGTAGACCCTCCAGGTTTAATTATTATTGTGTTGACTTTAGTAGAATTGAGATGTCGCTACATCAGTGAGTGGATTAATCGTTACCACTATTAATAATATGGCAAATCAGTTATGTAAACGTAACGTAACGAACACGGTTGTTCGAATTTTAAGATGGTTAAGTTGTGTCGGATTTTGGTAATTTATGTCAGCAAGATAATAATAATAATAATGAATAATAAAAAGTATGAATGAATACATCAGGAAAAATGTGGTAAGCAAGAAATATTTACGCTAATTGGAAGACTTATCGATCGAAGCAGTAAGATTATACAGTAAGATTACATTAAGGGATTGAGAAAAAGTTTAATATTAAATATATTTTATTAATGGGAATATAATTATGCAAGGAAATGGAAAAGCTTTCTAGTGAATTGAATTTGCAGCTTGTGTAAAAGCATATAGAGTAATTGATAGATTTCTCTTAAATATTAATGGACGAAGATTATAACATTAGGTCATGGAACCAGGTATTCTATTCGACGTATGAAATCTCGTATGCCGTGGGTATACTGGGATATGTGCTTTGTGCCAGAGTGTAATTAGTGTTGGACCCTAACTCTGATGATGGATATGGAATGTTCCGGGTTCGAATCCTATGATAGGTGAGAGGAGAACGTTGGACACCTCTGCAGTCTATCTGGTCGCCCGATAACTTATTATTGAGTGATTCGGCTCGTGTGAAGCGAATCTTATGACGGCAGCATGTGGGCTGACCGCAGGATTTATTTAAGATACCGGTTATCCTACTAGACCAATGTTTTTATGAATCTCGTGCCGTCATGTTGAAATGAACCGTATTTTATTTATCATGGCGCCGATATGTGGGGCCAGTTTAAAATACAGGTCACTATAGGCGCAGGTGTGTATATCATTTATCATGGCGAGACCCAAGTGGGGCATTCGACAGTACAACTGAGACCTTGGATGGTTGCTGCAATGTCTTAACGTGGACCACCTCCCATGGTATTTTATTTATCATGGCGCCCAGGTTTGTGGAGCTTATGGGAGTTAGGGAAACCCCATAGATTTTTTATGGTATTTCATGGGGAAAACAATAGTATTTTTTTTTTTGCCTCAAACTGTGTTTGAGTGATTTTTGAGTTCAGTAGGCTTCTGATGTAACGCAGAATCTCTCTATTGAGAAGAGAATTACCCAAGGGTACGAGCGCTACATACTAAATCCACAATTTATCATAAAATTAACAGGTTTTGTACGATTTTACAATATGTGTGCAGTGTTTGGTGTCTCTCTTCAAAACATATCCACACGTGTTTCCAGGAAGCCTGCCTGCATTTCAAAGTGTATTATTGTAAGAATGGCTGGCACAGAGGAGATTTTGCAGGTTATTGCAGGGTTAAGACTGTATTTTGACGCTGTGAATGAACAAGCTGGAAGCTAAGGCTTTCCAGGAGGGAATAAACACTCGTTTAGATGCCAATCAGGAGGCAATTAATGCAAATCAGGTTGCAATGAATGCTAATCAGGTTGAATTGAGTAATCGGTTAGATGCCAATCAGCTGGCAATTTATGCTAATCAGAGTGAATTGAATAACCGATTGGATGCAAATAAGGTTGAATTAAATGATAAGCTAGGTCAAATGCAGGAAACGATTAAGACCGAAGTAACAGAAACTGTTGTAAGCATTATATCAGACATGCAGGTTAAAACAGATAAACGTTTCGAGGCTATAGAAGCCAAGCTCGAAAGTAATTTACAAGCGTGTAAGCATGCGCAGGATGAAACCAACTGTAGGTTAGATGCGCTGTCTAATGACATTAAGGATATTCAAATCCAAAATGAGGCGAATCTCGAACGCCAAGCGAAACAGTTTTCAGAATTTACGAGAACGGTAGATCAGAGGTTAGAAGAGAACGACTCTAAATGGGACCAGAAATTGAAAAGCTATGATAGAGCAATTAACGGTGATCTCAAGAAACAGGATCAGAACATATTAGATCAATGTCAGGAAATAAGCGAGATTAAGGCTATCGCTAATGAAAGTAAAGAGCTGATAAGCAACGTGAAAGGTCAGATGAGCAAAGTTCATCAAGAACTGGACCAAGTTCAAAGTGACATTGTTGTAGTTAACAAAAGGCAAGAGGAGAATAGAGGTGAGATCATTAAGGTACAGAATGAAATGTCAAAGGCTAATGGACACATTCGAGAGGAAATCAAAGGATTGAGAGAAGATCTCGAAGTGAGAGAAGGCCAGAAGACAGAGGCAAGCGACAAGACCATTGCTCAAATTAAGGAAGATGTAGAGGATGAAATCTCCCATATCAAACAAAGCCTGAAAGAAGACAAGAAGAAAATATTTCATGTGGCCGAAGAAAATCGAGATAGACTTACCAGAATCGAGAAGGAGGTAATTACTCGACTGGAAAGAGCGGAGATGCGCCACAATCAAATGGAGACTAGGATAATCGCACAGGAGGAAACCCTTATGAAAGATCCTAAGTCAAGTGAAGACAGCATGGAAGATATGAGGAAAACAAGGTGGGCAGACTTAGAAACCCAACCTATAATCAGGAATGCTACAGGCCCAGGCGAAAGTACTTATATGACGCCAGGTGCACCAGTTGCAGCATCAACGCTACATGAAAATGCTATGCACACCCAGGTGATAAACGTAATCACGGCAAGCGAAGAGAACCCAAGGAAATTCTCAGGTAGCCACTGTAATATGACACCAACATATTGGTTGAAGGAAGTGTCTGAATATTTGAATGACGCTCGGATACCGCAAGAGCGCAGGCTACGAGCCATTGAGAAACTAACAGAGGGAGAATGTGCATTATGGTTTCGCAGTTTCCGGTATACTTTCGATACTGTTGAGGAGTTTCGGGAGGCATTTTTGAAACGTTACTGGGATCCAGCCACACAGCAAAATTTGAGATTGGATTTGTATTCCAAAAGATACAGCACCAACAACTCAACGAAGTACGCAGAGTTTTTCATATCTCAAATGTGTAGGATCAAATAACTTGATCAAAAACCTAGCGAGCTGGAGCTATGTATTGCTATCGCCAAGCAGCTTCCATACGAGATCCAAAGACTGCTAATCTCGGCAAATGCGAAAACTGCTATGGAAATGGAGACAGTTCTTAGACAACTGGACCTCACAACAGCCAATACGATGCGTCAGAGTCGAACCGTGGAACAGGTACACGTGACCAACACGCAGACTGACCAACATCAAGCTCCAAGGAACATCAAAGCTACGAGCACTGAAACATTAGATTCCAACGGACGTCAATGGGAACAGGAACCCAGAAGATGGCAGCCGAAGTACAAAGGGAATGCTAGTAGAGGAGGAAGAGGCCGAAATTCGTGGAATAAGCAGAATGCCAGGGGTAGACCATACCAAAACAATGGAGGTAACAATGGCCAAGAAGGCAACAATAGAAATTGGAGACCCCAGGAAAGAAGAAGTAACTTCGATGGCGAGGTAGAGGAACGATATCACGCTTCATTGCGATACCTCGAGGAAAGGGGAGATGAGCCCCAGAAGCAACATGTCCGCTGGCAAGAAGTTATGCAGAACAGGACTTCGCCAGACAGATATGGAGATGGAGCTAAGAGTTTGGAGGTACAGCGCAGCGAACAAGAGAGAATAAATTCTAAGGGAACTGGCGCTATAGAAAAAAAAAAACTCCAAAATTAGAAGAGTTCGAGACTGATGGATGGAAGTCAGTTAACATCATCAATTGGATAGCCAAACCAGAAGAGCTAATCGAGGATACAGGAGGATCACAGGTCATGGTCAAGAGAGAATTGCCTATTATAATAGTAAGAGTGGCAGGGTTGAAAATAAGAAGTCTGTTAGACACGAGTTCAACAGTGTGCCTTATGACACAAGCTTTATATAATGAAATAGCCCAGAGAGAGAATGTTTTGAAAATACCGATCTCTAGTGTCAAAATAAAAGGGGTAATTCCAGACAGAACGATGATATGTAAATATCAGGTATTCCTAGATTTACAGATAGGAGGCTCTATTTTTTCACAGAGTTTTCTATTAGTAAACAAACTGCCTTATAACCTACTTATTGGGGCAGAATTTATAAGGGAATACAGAGTGATAATAGACCTAGCACAGGACAGGGTTATGTTCCATGTGAATGAGGAAGCCGAAGGCTTGGAGGTCGCACTCAATCAGAACGAACCAGGGTCAGATGAACAAGTATGGCATAGGAAGAAGTGTTAGCTATGGAGCAGTTAGAAGAAGAACTGAAAACACTAGCCACAGACATGGAGAAAGAACTGGAACCCGAACTGGAAGAATATATTACGGAAAAACTAGAAGAAGCAAAGATTGGGCTAAAAGAGACGGAAAATTTAAAGAAATTACTACTGGAACAGAAGGAAGTCTTTGATTCGAGACCTGGTCGTATAAAGAACTTCACTTATGCTTTTCAAGTCAATGATTGGACACCATTTAGGCAGAAACCCTACCCTATAGCCGAAAAGCATTATGCCAAAGTGAAAGAGGCAATTCAGGAGATGTTGGAGGCCGGTGTTATTGAGAAGACACCTACGCCTTATGTAAGTCCATTGGTAATCGTACCTAAGACAGACGGGACTGTCAGAGTATGTCTGGACCTGAGACATTTAAATTTGAAGGTTATTCCGGAGTTTGACAAAGTGCCGCATATTAAAGAGATCCTCAGGAAGTTCAAAGGGAAGACCGTATTCACAAACTTGGATATCACTTCCAGTTTCCACCATCTTGAATTAGAGAAGAAAACTAGTCTGTTGACAGGATTCATGTTTGATCAACACACATACACGTTTTTAAGGCTACCTTTTGGTTTGAAAACAGGTGGTTCAGCCCTGATAAGAGCGTTAGATCGCAATCTATCCGATGATGTGAAAGAGAGTACCATCAGATATGTAGACGACATTCTACTCACATCAGAATCTCTGGAGGAGCACATGAGAGGCCTGAAGAAGTTGCTAGATGACCTTCGAGAAGCTAACTTTAAGGTTAATATCAAGAAATCACACTTCTGTCAGAGGGAAGTTAAATTCCTAGGGCATGTTATTGATGCAAATGGAGTTAAGCCTAATCCAGATAAATTGGAGGTAATTCGAAATTTCCCTCGACCCACGAAAGTAAAGCACGTCCGACAGTATTTGGGAGTAATTGGATTCTTTTCGAACCACTGCCCAAACTATACTACGACAGTAGCACCCTTGCAGGACCTATTGATGAAAGGCGGCAGATGGAATTGGACGGAGCAATGTCAGGAAGCATTCGTGAGGTCAAAACAAATGCTTTTGGAATATGTGAAGCTGGGATACCCGGATTATACCCAGAAGTTCATCATACAGACGGATGCATCACTTATTGGTATAGGAGCGATGCTATACCAAGAAAATGTTGACCAGCCTGAAAAGAAAGTTTCCATCGCCTTTATAAGTAGGAGGTTGAAAGCCCATGAGAAAAACTACAGGATTACAGAGATAGAGTTGCTCGCAATTTTTTACGCGTTGCAATCATGGCATAAACTCGTGTATGGCTTTCAAATAGTCCTCAGAACAGACCATAAAGCTTTAACATTTCTGTTAAAGACAGACTTGTCTAGCCAGAGGTTGACAAGATGGTCTCTGTATATTCAGCAATTCAATGTGGAAATAGAATACTGTCCAGGGAAAGAAAATGTAATACCGGACATATTAAGCCGTTACCCTAGAAAAGAGGAAGCGCTAGCTGTCCAGATTGAGAATCGAGATCAGAAGACGTCGGATGACTTGCGGAATCTTACCAAACTACAACGCGAAGACCCGTGGTTGAAGATGATGATCGATTACTTCGAGGGACGCTTAGCAAGGGGAACTGCAATATACAGAGAGGCAGAGGCATTATCAGCAGATTATGTATGGTATAATCAGATACTACACAAGTGGGATGATGTAGATCATACACGTCAAAGGATTGTTATTCCTGCGTCTTTGCAGAGGAGATTGGTGTGGCTAGCACACAGAGCATTTGGACATCCCGGAATAGACAAGATTACCACTCTGTTGAAAGAAGCATTTACTTGGCCAAAGTTGAGAGAAACGGTGAGAAATGCTATTAGGACATGTGACTTGTGCCAAAGGGTGAAGCCAAATCCCTTTTTAATGAGGCAACGACCTATCCCGTTGTTACCGGAGAAGCCAAGGCAGCTAATGAGCATAGATAACTTTGGGCCACTGCCTAGAGCACGTAGAGGCAATAGACACATTTTTTTGT
Source organism: Meconema thalassinum (assembly GCA_946902985.2). NCBI lineage: Eukaryota > Metazoa > Arthropoda > Insecta > Orthoptera > Tettigoniidae > Meconema > Meconema thalassinum. The sequence continues at coordinate 1,943,712,605 of OX336388.2, read as the reverse complement.
AGCCATGGATGTATTTTCAAAAATGGTAGTATTATGCCCCATACAGAAGACAAGTTCAAAGCAGGTATCGAAACGCCTGAAAGAGAGAGTTATTCCGATTCTTGGGAAGCCGGATAACATCCTCTCGGACCACGGAAGTTGCTTCACAAGCGCGGAATTTTGTCGAGAACTGGAGAACCTAAGAATTGGGCAGATTTTATCTACCATTCGCCATCCTGAGGCAAGTCCAGTTGAAAGGGTAATGAGAGAGATCCAGAAGTACATGAAGATCTACTGCTCTGAAGAGAATTGGCGTTGGATTGAGTTCCTAGAAGTAATTGAATACTGTATAAATAATACTGTACATGAGGCGACAGGTCAGGTTCCCGTGACTCTACATTTGGATCAGAGACCGGAGAGACCGTGGACTGGTGTTATTCCATTACCAGTAGACGCACAGCCAGGACGAGAATTGAGGATCCAACGAACCTTCGAATATCTCCAAGCACAGGCGGAGAGACGTCAGAGGAGAAATCGTGCGAAGAGGTATCACAGACCGCTTCTCGTCGGCGAAAGAGTTTTAGTCAGGAGACCAGCCAGTTCAGATCCAGGAGCAAGGAAGTATAAGAAGTTCATTTTCGGTTATCATGGCCCGTTCGAGGTGATTAGAGAACTACAAAACAATGCATACAGAATAAGGCATTTAGAAACAGGAAACGAGGTTGTTATGAATGCAGCCAATTTAAAAATTTAGCATTCGCCAGAAGAATTTGACGAACAAGAAGAAGTATTTGCAGCCCACATCCAACTGAACGTGGATAGCGAAGTCAGCCAGGCAGTCAGACCTGAAAGTTCACGTGGCGAGACGGAACGAGAAGCAGACAGCTTGCCCAGTGTAAGGGACAAACAACAAGAATGCCAGTGCCTGCGAGAACTCTACATAGAAATGGTCGAAGCGGCAAGGGAAGTTGAGGCCATAAATGAAGCCCTCCGTCAAGAGAATGAACAGCTTAGAGCTGAGCGCAGTGTGGAAGGGGGAGCTAGACAAACCTACTCGCAGCCAGACGAGGTGAAGGACCCCAGATGTAAACACAGACAGTGGTAGACAGTCAGCTGGTTACTTACAGAAGGTCACTTGAAATTGACTTCTATAAGTTTTGCAAGGGGAATATGAACCCGAGGGGGTCATGCTGACTGATATCGAACGTGGATCTCAGAGACTGTGATCTCAGAATAATGGTTCCACCAGGGAACGAACCCGAGATCTGTTGAGGGAGTTTCATTGTAAAAACCCCTGGAGGAAAGTATATTTAATCGCTGGTGTGATTTCAGTTGATAATGACATTATTTATTAAAATATTGCAGGGAAAAGGAGCGGAATACAGCATTATTGGACTACTTGGAGTAGGCTATGCTGGACTTAGAACGCAGAAGTAGAGAGTTTGACGTTTTTTTAATAGGCCCAGAATAGTAGGAGGAGACTCTTGGAGCCTTATCAATCTCGCTGACCTAGTTAAGTCGTCTGGAAGGGGTCGGGGGGTTGAATAATGACCCAGTTCTTCCCCGTTTGAGAAGGAACATGAGAGTGGGATGAGAAGATCCCAAGGAAAATCATTGATTACTCGTAATTGGAGCAATGCAATGACATGAGAGTTGCACACAGGTGAATCTTTAGCCAGGAGGCTAATTTTGGAGCCTTTAATCTGCGAAATTGACGCATATTTAATGGAGTGCGTAGGGACACAGGACGATGGATGTTCGCGGCTGGGTTTGACGATGTCGCCAGGGATTCCCACTGAAACCGCGTCCCCAAGCCATGGGAAAAGCAATTAATATTAATTAATTGGCCGATCGATCCTTCAGCACGCAGATAGTTCTGGGATCAGTGAAGAAAAAGGAACCCGATGAGCATGGTTTCGAGACCAGAATCACGCTGGGAGAGGAGTTGAGATAGCGCGGGAAATTTAGCTCTACTTTTTGTGTGAAACCAATATAAGGGAGTCGACCCTTAGCAGAAGTCAGTCGTTGTCAGACAGTCGGAGACAGCAGTTGTTTTTTAACAGACTCAACGCGGAACGTATGTCGGTCCGGCTCAGGAAAGGACGCTCAAACAAAGACTTGAGCATTTGAGTGTTAACCAATATATTCACCGCGCATCGTAATGCACCAAGTGAGAAGATAATCATGCATGGTCATGAAATAATAAGAAGTACGGAAATCAACGAACGTTATTGTGTGAAATGCGTATTACCGAAGTCAAGGAAGGAGGCCCGGACTTCAACTTGGGAAGCCGCGCAGTAAAACCTTTAGAAGGCTTTATTAAGGAAAGTCGTGCCGCAGGTGAAGTCAGCAGTACGAACAATGGTTTGTGTTCACATAGGAAGTACCGTGTGATATAAGTTGCAGAACTATTGAAGGTAATAATCTGTGTATAAATTATGTACAATGTTAAGCGCAGTGTATAATGTATTGTCTGGTTATACATGTCTTATTACGCTGGAATGCGCTGGGAGAAACTTTACGAAGCATTTGGTAATGTCTTAAGAATACCAAAGAGTAACGCTTAGGACGGAAATTAGCATATTTATGCAAAGCAGGAAGTTTACCGTAGGATTATTGATAGACTGTTGGTGAATTCCGGAGGCAGATGAACCAGACTTTCAATCAGGAGTTGGTAGGAGCACGGAAGATGCCGTCGACGCCTGCAATTCTGATATTTTGCCGGGAGTTCAACCAATGAAAAGTGTAAAAAGTGACGTGTGTTATGTGTAAATCATATGTGAAAAATCTTTTAAATTAATGGTATAATAAGTGTCATAAAGTGTCATGTGTTTTGGAAGCAATAGCTTCTTTATAGAAATGAAAAGTACCGTGCGGTTGGTGAGAGAAATGTATCATAAAATGTGTATATTCAAGATGCAAATGTCGCACTAAATCTGCATATGGCAGGCGACCCGGAAGGATATAAGTGGTTGGAGCCACCATGATGATCCTATATATGTGAGTACCCCACAAATTATGATTATGTAGAAGTATAGGCCACTGCATGTAATGTGATTTCAGAGTTATATTGATGCCAGTAAAAATCAGTATTAGGAGGTAGACCCTCCAGGTTTAATCATTATTGTGTTGATTTTAGTAGAATTGAGATGTTGTTACACCAGTGATTGGATTAATCGTTACCACTATTATTAATATGGCAAATCAGTTATGTAAACGTAACGTAACGAACACGGTTGTTCGAATTTTAAGATGGTTAAGTTGTGTCGGATTTTGGTAATTTATGTCAGTAATAATAATAATAATAATAATAATAATGAATAATAAAAGGTATGAATGAATACATCAGGAAAAATGTGGTAAGCAAGATATATTTACGCTAATTGGAAGATTTATCGATCTAAGCAGTAAGATTATACAGTAAGATTACATTAAGGGATTGAGAAAAGAGTTTAATATTAAATATATTGTATTAATGGGAATATAATTATGCAAGGAAATGGAAAAGCTTTCTAGTGAATTGAATTTGCATCTTGTGTAAAAGCTTATAGAGTAATTGATAGATTTCTCTTAAATATTAACGGGCGAAGATTATAACATTAGGTCATGGAACCAGGTATTCTATTCGACGTATGAAATCTCGTATGCCGTGGGTATACTGGGATATGTGCTTTGTGCCAGAGTGTAATTAGTGTTGGACCCTAACTCTGATGATGGATATGGAATGTTCCGGGTTCGAATCCTGTGATAGGTGAGAGGAGAACGTTGGACACCTCTGCATTCTATCTGGTCACCCGAGAACTTATTATTGAGTGATTCGGCTCGTGTGAAGCGAATCTTATGACGGCAGCAATTGGGCTGACCGCAGCATTTATTTAAGATACCGGTTATCCTACTAGACCAATGTTTTTATGAATCTCATGCCTTCATGTTGAAATGGACCGATTTGGTGCCAGTTATTATATCCTCAGGGTAGGAATAAATGTTAAAGCTCATCCAATACCTATTTGCATAATATTCAGTTTAAATCCATTGGGATATGTGTGTCACTGTGACCACGGTATTGTCTTTACAAATCGGAATACTGCTTGGGGAGATGAAGGCCAGGAATCAGGGAGACAAGGGTCGGTTTACAGCTGTGAACAACCCCTACTCCGTTCCATTGTATACAGACAGCTCCAAGGGGCTGGGTCGCTAAACGTACCGTGAAGGCTAGCGTTTTGAGAGGAAAGATTTAAGACCTTGCTTGCATTGTAAGAAACATTGTTATAGTGAGTAATGAAGTCATGTGGTTTAAGAACACATTGGTAATTATAGATCACCCTGATGGTTCATGGTTTTAGCAATCTAACGAATGGTTGGAAGTTGAATTTGTTACTGTCACTGACACCTTTTTCAGAAGGCTGTTACTAACGCCACAGGCTACGCGCGCAAGGGTAGTTTAATAGTATCATCCGACACAGCGTTAACTAAAGTTTTTAAGATGAAATTACAACGGCATGCAGTGGGGCTATATAAATAGAGGAAGTGTAGGGGTAGCTTACATAATTATGGAGTTGCACGTAGATTGTTGTGCAACACCTGAATAGGCTAATGCATGTAAAGCATTTGGTGGGAAGAGAGAGATGAAACACACGGTACACATAATTCTCAAATTAAGACGAGGTTTAAGGAATAAGTAATTTTGTGAAATTAAAGAAGTCACATTGGATGACAGAAGAATTAAAGTACAGTTTGTTTACAGTTGTATGTGCATCAGCGCACTAGAGTGAATTGTAAAGTTGATATAAGGGTAAAGGTGTGAGTTATGATATGAGTTTATTATGATGATCTTATGTTAATATTAGTGGATTGTGGAAGTAATTTTTGTTTAATTTTGTTTTATGTTTGTTGGGATTGTTTTATTTGTTTGAAGCCATGATTTTATTACTGAATTAAAGTCTTGGAATAGAGTTGTGCCTTATCATTGTAGAGTTGATACCTTTTAGTTTCAAATCCAAAATATGCAACTGCTCAATGGGGGAACGGTACACGCCCGAGTCCTGATGCTAGCTGGAGGCGGAAGCATATTTTCCATGGAGATTACTCACAAGGGTACAGTACCACGCGTCGAAAAAAAAAAACATATTTATGACTTTTCGCTGTTGAAAAGTCACTGTCAGTCAACGTGGTATCCAGAGTCCAGTCCTGCTTTCCGGCTCGCTTTTCAGGTATCCAGTGTTGCACAATTGCACGTAGTTCTGTCCAGTTTCGCTGCTTGCTCTCAGTCGCTACGGTGGAGAGTTGATAACGCTGTACCTCGAGCTGGGAAAGCCCTGGCTCCACGCAGACATGGAATGTAAACATGGCCGCCCAGCTATGTTTCATAAGCGAGCCGGTCGTTAATGACTTAAATGTGAAAACTATACGCAGCATATACGCGGTGAGCCGTGCGAGAGCCGTTGGCCATGCCAAACGTCACTCTATATTAACAAACTATTACGTACAAAACTATGCGATATTCATCCAGTGGCGTAACTAGGGTTTGCTTCGGGAGGGGATGAGCTAAGTCATGGGGGCGGGGTCATTGTGAGACAACCAAGAAAGGCAAATATCCCATTCCAAAAATATAGATAACCGAAAATCCTCCTCTCTATGTTTCTTTTTATTTTCGTGTTTGATTTCATTAGCATTTGCTACGTTGTATTTGCAATTATCAATGTGTACGACTGGGAAATGAAGAGAAGTGTCAGAGATATAAAGGTAATACCATCAGAGGCCTTAGATAGCGACCACAGAATACTTGTAATGAACCTGGGAGTTGTTAAGGATAGCAAGAGGACAGAGTACCAGGAAAGGAGAATCAAAGTATGGAAACTCAAGGAAAAGGAAGTCAAGGAAGATTTCCAGAAGATAATAAGGGAAAGGATGCCAACAGACAATCCTAAAACAGGGGAAGAGGAATGGAAGCAATTCAAAAACACAATAGTGGAAACTGCAGTGGCAGTATGTGGAAGAACAAGCAACAGAAAGCGGTGTAAAGAGACACCATGGCGGAATGAGAGAGTAAAAGAAGCTGTGGGAAGGAAGAACAAGGCTTTCAGAGTGTGGTTCCAGGAAAGAAATGATCTGACAAGGGAAGATTATAAGATAAAGAAGAAAGAAGCAAACAAGATTGTCGCAGAGGAGAGGAAGAAGTGGATGGTAAAGTGGACAGAGATGATGGAGGAAGACAGCAGAGGAAATAAGAAAGTACTTTATGGGATGATCAAAAGTAAGAGAAGAGGTCTGCGAGAGGATGTGGTAATGATGGACAAAAACGGAAATGAGGTACACAACAAAGAGATACTCAAGACAGTGTGGAAAGAGTACTTTGAGGATTTGCTGAATCCAAATGGTCATAGGGAGGAAGACAATGTATTGGAAGATGGAGAAGACAACACAGGAATGGAAAAGGACCTGACTTGGAGAGAACTGGGAATGGCTATAGACAAGATGAAAGGAGGAAGGGCACCAGGTGTGGATGAAGTGAGTGTTGAAATGGTGAAGGCAGCAGGGGAGGTTGGGAAACAGTGGCTGTACCGTGTGATGAGGGTGATATGGAAGGAGAAAATGACACCAGAAGAGTGGAAGAAAGGATTAATTGTCCCAATATTTAAGAAAGGAAGCAGAAAGGAGTGCAGAAATTACAGGGGAGTCACACTCATACCTCACTGTGCCAAGATATATGAAAAGATATTAGAAAGTAGAATACGAGCCAAAGTGGAGAGAAAATTGAGAGAGGAGCAGTATGGATTCAGACCTGGGAGATCAACAGTGGATCTCATATTTTCTGTGAGACAGCTCCAGGAACACCACTACGAATTTGGAGAGGATCTGCTGATGGCCTTCCTGTACATCGAAAAGGCCTATGATAGTGTGTGTAGGGAGAAGGTTTGGAAAGCAATGGAAAACATGGGAGTGGAAAACGGGACTGTAGACAGAGTGAAGGAGATGTATTGTGGAAGTGTGAGTTGTGTGAAAGTTGGAGGGGAAAGAACAGACTGGTTCAGACAAATGAGTGGCCTGAAACAGGGTAGTGCGCTGTCACCCCTTCTCTTTATTGTGGTTATGGACGAGGTAATGACACTGATAGCAGGAAAGATAGGAGAAAGGAAGGAAGATTGTAGTTTTACGTGACCGTGAATCTTGTGATTATGAGCCACGGGACCTCCTTTTTACGTGGAATCCGAACCACAGGACATGGCTTTTCACTTCGAAAATCTCACATGCTTTGACCGGGAATCGAACCCGGACCGCCTTGGTGAGAGGCATACAGCTAGACCGCTGAGCCACCACGCCCCAAAAGATAGGAGAAGATAAGATGAAAGCAATGGTGTTTGCAGATGATCTCATGGTCTGGGGAAACAAGGAGGAGGAAATTCAGGAGCAACTGAAGGCTTGGGAAGAAACAATGGGAGAGTACGGATGGAAGTTCAACATCAGTAAATGTGAGATCCTGTTAACGACCAGGAAAAAGGACAGACCAATGAGTGGGATAACACTTGGAGGTGGACAGCTGAAGAAGGTGGAAAGTCTCAAGTACTTGGGAAGTATAGTGGAGGAAAATTAGAGAAATGACAAAGAGATTACGGAACGTGGCAGACAGGCAGAAGCATTTCTGAGAAGCATTAGGAGCTTAGTGTGGAATAAAGATGTCCCACAAAAAAGCAAGGAAGTGTTATACAGAAGCTACTATATCCCGATACTGACCTATGCTTCAGAAACGTGGACAATGAAGAAAAGAGACATAAGCAGAATACAGGCAGGTGAAATGAAGTTCCTACGAAGTAGGATCGGAGTAACAAGAAGAGACAGGGTGAGGAATGAAAAGGTCAGGGAAATGGTAAAAGAGGAGCCCTTACAAGGTAGGATTGAGACATCAAGACTGAGGTGGTATGGACACTTAAAGAGAATGGATGAGAAGAAGATTCCCAAGAGGATACATGAGATGCAGATGCAGAAGAAACGACCAAGGGAAAGACCAAGAGATAGATGGCTGAAAGGAGTGGAGGAATGTGTCAAGAAGAGAGGCGAGGACTGGACCAGAGTGACAGCGGAGAGGTGGTGGGAAGAAAGAACTAAGTGGCGAGGCTTATGTTCCAAACAGACCCAGCCTGGGGCTGGAAACTGTACAAGATGATGATGATGAATGTGTAGGGGCAGATGAGCTCGCAGTACCGCCCCTTAAAACAACAATAACTAACTAACTAACTAAATGTGTAGATGCTCGACAATTTTGTTGATATAAAATTATAAAGTCCAGTTTTCTTTGCAAAATGACCGTTTCTATTCCCCGACATTGCATAAATAATAATAAACTACAGATTTCAACTGAAGTTTAACTTAAAACAGTTTAACGCAATATTATTCACTTGTCACAATGCCACTCTCACATTGATACCAACAGAAAGGCGGTACTTTTGCAAAGGGATGAGGAAAGTTAGTGCTACACCCATCTCACTGTCACCCCTCTGGCTAAATGAACAGCTGACCAGTTTGCTCATTCAGTTATTTAGGGTAACGCTAAACATTTTACGCGAGTGAAAAGAAATGCTTTCAAATAAGTAAGTATAAACTTACACAATCCAATCATTTGTCATCAATCCGGAGATTGGTTTCGTTCAAAATTTAAAACTGTAACAAATTTGGCTGGGGGGGGGGGGGTTAAACCTCTGATCACCCCCCGTAGTCACGCCACTCTATGCAACCAAATCAACTGAGCAATCAAGTAAGTGAGCAACAGGTAATACTGGGAGGAACTTAAAAATAAAATAAAAATATCACAAATCTCTTATCAAATTTTATTAATTACACCGCGGTTCACATAGTAACCGAACGTAACTGTACAATAAATACAGAAATGTTTCACAGTCTGATAATACATATTATGTAACCAGTAGTCTATTCATGAAATAGAACTTAAGACATCCACATGGATAGGTAATGTGCAGCAATATTACCATAGAACTTAAAATATTGTACTTAGAAACTCATCATTCTTGCAAGTGGATTTGAACCATTTATGATGAGAAACATTGCAGTTTATCTGAACTTAACGACTTGAAAAGATCAACGTAGCCTAGACAGGCTAAGCATAGTTGGAATATTACGGAAAGTGGAATTTGAATATAATGACTTAGGATTCGGAAAGGTTAATAATGAATGACAATATTCAACCCTCATGTTGATAAACTCTCATACATATGTAACATCCCTTCACAAACTTCGCCAAAAATATAATAATTCCTTAAAGTTATGTTTGGACCAGTAAACACAAGTAAGTACAATCTGATTGAGTGTTCAGCATTTTAAAGGACTACACCCTGAAGTAAAGAGGGAAAAGATAAATGGAATCTTTAGAAGCTAAAGTGATAGTCAAAGGCAAAACGAGAATAACTATAACATATAAAAACAAAATTCCCAGTTAGTGGAAGAAAAGCGATATCGAATTAAATAAACTATGAAGAAAGAATTTGAAGTTTTTAGATTCGTCTCGAATGAAAAATACTGTGAGGGTATGTAGAGAGTTATGTAATTATAACAACAAATAGAAGGTGTAAAACACTTCCTTGTAAGAAAAGACAGGTAAATATCAGGAATTTAAGGAACATTAGGAGGGAACATTTATACATACAAATGAAAAATAAAACATTAGAAAGCAAACAACCTTAATTTGGAACCTACGAGATAACTACTGTACATTGTAAAGGAAAGGCGATAAAAATTAGCAATATTATAACACGAAAAATATCCATTCTACCAATAAAGCAAAGTAAATGAAGACCTGTCCAGAGAAAGTATGAAGTGAGAAGAAATGTCATAAATACATGTATGTATCTTAAGCTATTGTGTAATAGAAGTCCAGCTCATAAACCTAAGGAGAATATTAAATGGTAGCAAAGACTTGCAATAGTTGTATAAGTCTTACATGGAAAAAGGTTATGTGAGACAGGCAGAGGAATGTAATACAGGTAGGCACATGCTCACCAACAAGTAGACTGACAGGCACAAGAAAAGGTACCAACATATTTACAGTTTTGTGCACCAAGATATGCAGCATACATTGAATGAGCTGTCAATTATTGTTAAATATTCTTACATGAATATGTGATTTATCTGAAGAAAACAAATGAAAACGTCATCCAGAAATACAAATAAAGTTATAGGCTCATTAGTCACCAGTTTGAGACACACGCAGGAAAATCATTCTTCTCTAAACACATCCATTATACAGAAAAGCAACTCGCATGTGTATTAGAAGTAAATGGCATGCACTTGAGGCAATAAATATAATGATTCAACGGTTAACTAGCCAAACAGACAGACTGAGATACAGAATTTAGAGAGCAATAAATGGAAATGACTCTAGAAGGTTATGAATTAATTCCTGAAGTTAATTAAATAGACACTAGTGCATTTGTACCATACCATTTATAATAACATACGATGCCACAGGTTTGAGAGGTTAATGCATCAAAAGAGAGTTGCAGAGAATGGGAAATACACCTAGAAGGAATGAGTAGAAATATACAGTATATAGACTAAGCTAGAGTCAAAATCACCTTATTTCTTATAAATACTAACGCACGTGGAGTGGGAGGAAGGAGAAAAATATAAGAGTAGGAAAATACTAAAATCTCGATAAGACCTATGAACGATAACTACTTTTATGACCTCCGTAGTGCAAAACCAAAAAGTAAACCCTTAGATAGAGGAAAGAAAGATAGATAATGTCAATCAAGAGTAGTGCACTTATACACATGTTTAGAGGGAACCACACTCAAACCTAGACACCATTAAAGGGAGCTACAGCTGAATTCTATTCCCAGTTGTAAGGAGAAAATACGTAACAGGCCTACAGAAAATATTGAACATACACCTGTTATATTACTAGATCACTTATTAGCCCCACCCCATTTACGTTGGAGGACTACAAGTACACAGGATCAGAGAAGTAGCACTGCAAGAATAGATAAAACGTAAAATTAATCATCCGAAAAATTACGAGTAACCTACATGTTTATAAAGAGTGCAGCAGAATAAACTAATTCTGGAGACTAAGCCTATCGAAGGGAGCCTAAAAAACAAACTTTATCGCATCAGATACTACGGTATAGGCATTGGGATTTAAACTTCAGTGAGCACTTAACACTCCAAAGGGATCTACATACAAAGTTTAGCGGTATAAAACACGGAACCACTCAAAATATCCATTTCTCTTGAGTCTGTAAATTCACCATCTTCATTGTCATGCTTTGATTAGCGACCAAATGTTTTACGAAGAATGTCCTTATTTTTCGTTTTGTGATAAAATGGTGAAATAATATAAAAGTGAGCAACTTCTAGCGAAGCCTTGCAACAAAACGAAACATCATATGAGTCCGTAATTTGTAGAGATTTATGCATCTTGTGAGTTTCTTCGGCAGATGGTCTTACTGGCCCTTGCTGCTCTTTGAAGCCCGACTGCAGCTTGAAGCTCGTAAGGACATAGCGCGAGGAATACTCTACGAGTAATAACCAAAGGAGATATCGGTGAGAGCGGTGCCTCCCTGGGGAAGAGCATAGTCCCTAGCCAGCTGATCGAGAAGTCCTCCGGACTGGCGGGTCTGTGGTGCAGGTCTGGGGGCAGGCCTGGGTGGTGGTGGAGGTGGCAGAGGGGGAGCAGTGGATGCTATGGGCTGAGCATGGTACACGGGTGTTTGGTGCTGTTGCACTGGACGGGGTGGCGTAGGGCGAGAGGGTGCATGATGAGGCTGAGGAGCGTACACCACTCCTCCGGCAGGCACAGCTCCGGGGATCTGGAGACGAGGAGGTGCAGGGCCAAGGCTCTGACTCGCTCTGTGTTGAGGAGCCGCTTGCTGAGGCACTGGTCTGTACTGAGGCTCCTCGTACTCCTCGTAGCTGGTGTACTGTGGAGGAGGTGGTGCGGGTCTGGCCTGAGGGGGTGTGGGCTGAGGAGCTTGGTGCGCAGGGCGCAGAGGGGTCGGCGCAGGGCGCAGAGTGGCGGGGGCGGGACGAGGAGGCTGAGGTGCAGGTCTAGGCTGGGCACGAGCCACTTGGACCTGAGGGCGGACCGGAGCGCGTGGAGCTGGTGCGTCGTAGTACTGACCATCATCGTAGTCTGGCTCTCCATCGCGGTTCTTCTTGGAATTGTCCACCAGCGTGGGAGGGGCAACAGTGATACCTTCCCCAGAGGGCTGGAAGCCGTAGCGATTGGCACCATACTCCACCACACGAACCTTGCCAGTGTCATCCACGTAACCATACTTCCCCATGACTTCTCCGGTGTTCAGCTTAGTCTCGATCTTGAAGCTGCCATCAGCACCTTCATAACCGTAGGTGTAAGATCCATCTTCATTGTGCCTGAAATTGAGCAAACATTTTAATGAGTGTTTCTCCCTCATCTTACTATTATTTTGTACGTGTAATTATGACTGTTTTACATCACAACCATTGATAACTAGTTTATTAAGCAAAATTGGCAATTTATCAAAAAATATTTCATTCATCTAATTAGTAGACTATTCTTCCTCTGGAGAGTACTTGTGCCATTAGGCGAGTGTTAAACTAAGTGAGCCACAATTTTCTTAAGCAACCAATGGCCATTTATTGAGGACGTGTCAGGGAAGGGGTTGGATGGAAATCACCCTTGGGCCTGTTGAAAGCAACAATCCCAGCATTTGCCTGGTGGTGAAAATTAGGAAACAACGAAAACCATTTTCAGGACGGCCGAGGGGGATTTGAACCCATGATGCCAGCAAGGCACGAAATAGCGCGTTAGCACTCTCGATCGCTATTTTATCGAGATTGTATTTTATAGTCTCAAATATCGGTTCCTTTTTAGGTAAAATTCTCTCTTTAAACAAATAAATATTCCGCTGCAAATTTAAAATGAAAATGTTTGTATTTGTGCTGAAAAGAGTTAATTGTTGTTAATTAATTTATGGACTTTGCGAGATAATAGTCATTTCACCCCGCGTATTTGTTTGTGTATATAATTTGTCTGATGATCTGTGTTATTGTGGTATCTGTTTTAGTGTGAGTACTTGTAATTCAGGAGGCAGCCGTGGCATTAAGTAAGAAACGATCCCGGCATTTTCTGGAGTAGAAGTGGCGGACCACGGAAAAGAACTTCAAGGATGGCTGAACAAGACAAGAATGCTAGCCGCTACCTCAGGAAGTGGACAGTGCTGAAAAAACTAGCACGGTAAGGATTTGCTTAGTATTATTCAAGAAAGTATAGAAGATATTGCAAGCTTATGTATTTGTGGACCAAATATAATACACGTGCTTTTTTCGATAACTATTGTATTTATTCATGTAGCGTATGGCATTACACATGAAACATGATAATAATAATAATAACAAGTACATACTAGCACAGATATCAACCTTAACACGACCTTATGTCCAGTCTGTTTCTCCAGTCCAGGCTCAATGGTGTATCATTGAGAAAGTCGTTAGGATCACCTAGGAACGCTCTCAGTTTGCAATCTTCGACAATTGTGCCAGATGGTCTGGTTCGATGTACCGCAATCACAGCAGGGGTTTGGCCACTTCCCCCATGCGTGCAGGTTGTATGCACAAACTCCATGTCCGATAACAGCGTACGGTACAAACAAACATGTTATCTTAAAGTTAACACATGAGCCAATGTGCAAAAGCGAAAGTCGTCATACAGCAATGAAAATACATTATGCAATATGCAAAACTTATGACCAGTGTATTTGAAAGAAATTCCAGGTGTAACAGACTGAAGATCCTCTTATATATTTAGTTTGTGAACAATGTATTTAGACTTCACATGATCTAGGTATTTTCGTCCAATTATCTACTTACAAATTGACACGCTATGGTTATTCCACTAAACTTGCATACATCGTAAATGCAGTTCATGGTGATCAATGCATTGTACAAAATTTTAAAACCTTCTGTAATGATAAGCTTATATTGTATACCTTTGGTCGTAATACTTAGAGTTGACGTCTGACAGCTAGTGCTGGAGGGAGGAGCATTGCACGTGCCATTTCACGCGGTTGCCACATTCCTGCATTCCATACCCTACCCTTCTGACTTCCGGCTGGCTTGTTCGTTCATTCTGACCGCTGTGTTTTCTTGTAGACTACCTGGCCAGACCATGACTGACTTGGTCTTATGTTCGGTTTTCTTTAACAGAGGTCGGGCTGAAAAGCTCAGACAGTAGAGCGCTGGCTTTCTGATCTCAACTTGGCAGGTTCGATCCTGGCTCAGTCCGTCACCTCTCTCCATCAGCAGCTTCCTACTGTTGATAGCTTTATATTCAAAACTAAGGTTATGAACCACTTTCAGTAAGGAAGAGTATCTGCCTTTAAATAAGTCGTTCGGAAGTGTAAATAACAGTTTTTGAATTGTTGGATGTTCCCTCCTGGTGTAGTAAGAATATATGTGCCGGCGAATAGCATCGTCTTTAAACGGATCCAGATTTTTAATTCTGGAGGTTCTAGGCCGCTTCTTTCCAGGCATGGACAGTTTAGATGAACCCTCTTCTGAGTTGTTATATTTCTACATCGTAACTCTTGTCACAGTACTTTTACTAACTCTAAGAGCTTTCGCAGTGCGTTCTTGAACTCTCTGGAATGGAATTAAAGGAACATTCCTTTCCGAAAAACTCTTAGCCTCCTCTTCAAAGAATTCCCTTGCGGCACATATAATTTCTCTTCCTCGGTGATGAATTGTCACACCATGACCGGCAGTATTTTTTTCATGAGGTGGACGAGTTCTGGGCCTCCCTCTCCCTCGAGGAGTATTCATAATGCTCGAAATATATATTGCAATACAATAATTGTAGGTCTACGTAATTAGTATTTAAGATACCGTTAGATACTTAATGACGGCCTCCAAACAGAAACACAAATAGAATAACACTCACGCTGAACTGCTTGTGACAAGATCTAACTCAGAAGTGCGAGGTTTGGCAACTCCTACAAACTCCTCCTCAACCTGAGCTGGCCAGAGGGCTTATCTCCATGGCAACCGCAGTCGCCCCACCCCGTTTCCATGACAACCATACCCCCACCTCTCTTTAACCCACCCCGGTAGGCAGTAAAAGGACCTCCCTCTAAGAACTGTCAGAATTCAACTCTAAGTATTACAACTGTAGGTATGAAGTTATTTCTACAAATTATATTTTTGAGCACATCTTAGGATAGGTTTCTCAAGGTTAGAAGTTGACCTTAAGATTAAGAAACTTGGAAACTGGTGGGAGAGATTATCATGACCAGGGCGAGGTGATGCGGGTGTGACGGAAGAGATCAGTGAATGATTTCATTACCTTTTTCTTTCAAACCGGCGCCTTCCTTTCAACGACTTGCCCTTATTTCATTATTCATTCAGTCCTCTCATAGGGTTGACGTTAAAAAGGAATTACAGGCGTAGAAATCATTGCCAAATAGAAACTCTTCATCACTGATCTCACACAAGAGGGAAATGATAAGGGATAGAATTACATACAGATGATCTTTGAAGGTCTTTGCTACGGGATTAATCATAGGTGTGAAGGAGTCTACCTCGGGATAGTTTAAAACGTGGCAACAACATATCATAATTAACACTCAGGGTCGGGCGCACCTAATCTGTGAGATTTAGAGGAAATACTTTTTCCATCCCAGGCTTGTGTTTTTCCATGAACGGTGCGTGCGTCACAATAGCTTCCGCTCTCCCTGCCAGTTGCGTGAGGGTGAGGCCGTCCTCGTTTCAGTACCCTTCGCTACTCCGTGGTGAGCCGATTGATCCACGAGATTAAGTGTGCTTGATTGCGTAAGTATTAGTAAGTTATGATTTTGTTCGCGTATGTGTAAATAGATGTTTCTTATAATATGCATAAAAACATTCCTTTATTTTAGTTAATTCAATCTGTGACATATTTAAATCTCAGCAGAGAAGCTTCAGTGCAATATGATTGCAAAATTTGAGTCTGTTTATTAAAGTTATGTACTGTAATTAGTTTTTTGATTCGGTGGCGTAGTCGGTAGCATGCTGAACGGCTATGCCCAAGATAGCGGGTTCAAACCCGGCCGAAGTCGTCGGATTTTTAAGAGCGTTAAAAATCCTTCAGTATGCCTTCCTTCGGAGGGGAAGTAAAGCCGGCGGTCCCATGTCATAGATTTATGGCATGTAAAAGATCCTTTCACAGACTAAACTTGTGTAAAGCAAAATTTGTTAGGTTAGATTTCGTCAGAACGCTCTATCAAAGTTCCAACGTTCACCACTAGGTATCATTGATATCTGGTGGCGAAAGTTGGAACTACTTGAAAATGAACGGAACTTGTAGCTCGCCCTTTAGGGTGTCCGCTGGAAGCAGCTACAGACTCAGGCGAGCCGAACATGTCCTCGGACACTCCCGGCACTAAAAGCCATACGTTAATAAATAAATTTGATTTTAGTAACAATTGAGAATTTTATAATTTTTATAATTTCAATTGGATATTTTCCTTAATTCAAGTTCAAAGTACAAAAGATAAATGAGATGCCAAATTCTAGTGGGCGACTGTTTCTAGGTGATATAATGTAAATAAACATACATTTCAATGGTTAATCTGTGTTATTATTTAGGTTGCGCCTGACGGAGGGTTAAATATTCTGTAACCATAGTTTAATACCAAATGTAAGAAATGCATACCACGAAGCGTCTGGTATACTTATAGCTTGCATGCATTTGTGCTATATCATCTGTGTAACTGTTCTGTTCATGTGCAATTTAAAAATTATTCTGACATATTTTGTGTCATTAGAAAAGTCAGTAATATCTTGTACCAGACACGCAGATAAATATTAAATGAATAATGCCAGTCAAGTCAGAACATTACCGTACGTGAAAACATTTTAACTACAATACAATCCTTGCGTATCCACTAGAACGTGACAAGACTAGATATACTTTGTTTGTGAAAGTTCTCTTCACACAAATCATTCTATAAACTAGCCAGACTATGTAAGGAGGGAAATATTACTGTATGATTCAGGTTGTAAATTAAGAAACACTTGCCATGAAACTTGCGTGAAATGGTACTGATATCAATGGAAAACATTTCTCGAACCTTAAAACTTTCCACATTCTTCAAAATCCAACATAATTTCCCGTTGGATGAAATTATACGTTGAGTCTCAGGACTTTGATATTGAGTTCCATAAACACAAACATTGCTACCAAGTCGTTGATGAATCTTTCACTCATTATGTTAAATTTCCTCATACGTTTGTTTTCCTGATACTCCTAAATTTCTTTGTTCTGTCGCTTCTTAGATCAGTGTAAACCGGCAGTAGCCTAACACATCACACGTGCATTATTTTGTGTTCTATGATTTATTCCTAAAGAACCATGCAAATGAAAAATCCATGCAGACATCTGAACGAAGAATACTTCCTCACGTTACGTTAAAAGTAAAGATATTATTTCACTTCAGTTTGACTTTATACAAAGAAATGTAAAGAACCGAAATCAAAGATATACAGAGTAATGTATATTTATGGGCTAGTAAGAGAACTGTTATGCTATTTCATCATACACGACCACTGAATTCAACATGAGCTTTGTAATGAGTTTCAGTTACTCCCTCTATCCATAGAGGTACACCAATTGAGACAATATTTATTTTATCTTTGGAGACATTAATGAAGGGGAGATACACCTTAAAGATTCAAATAATCGAGCATTAAAATATATTATATGTCAAGTTAACTTTGAGGTTCAATTTACAGAAATAATTATTTAAATGGCTGCCCTGGCCGAAAGATATGACCACATGCCAGTTGAGCTTTCTTTGTAGCTAGTACAAATATATTTAAGGCCATTTTTCTCAGGATAATAATTTATGTAATGGTACTATTTTTCCATGAATGTTTCAGTATTTGGTATTAAAGCACCATACATCAAACGAAACATCATTCATGACTAATAGGGTTTATTTAAATTTCTACAAAACCCGTTTGAAAAATAAAATGATTTTTTAATTTGGCCACAATGAAAATGAAAATTTAATGCTTAATGGACATCGGTTTACTTAGTAGCTGGAGATTTAACATGCAGTTTGAAAACAGAAAAGTTAATAATTCTCAGAAAAATGGGAGGTACGAAGGGAACGGTGAAGGACACCTCAAAGCAAGCGCAAACTTTTAAAATTGGATAAAAATAGTTATGGTTAGAAGTTTGAAAATTTAGAAGTTTGATTCTTGTAACAAGGATGTCCATAGTTCCTTGAAAATATGCAAAACTGTTGCAGAAGAATTATGACAGCCACAGTCATGAAATTCATTTTGTTACTCTCATGGCTCTGTAGGCTCTTAAGATATTTTGTATTTGCAGCAAGTCCAAGAACTGATATTTTTTTGAAACTGTGTTTGACAAATAACTAGGGGAAGATGAACTCGTAGTTCCTCCCCTTGAAACAATAAAAACTAACTATAACTGACAAATAACTCTCATAACAAACCTCTCCATTTTCACCACCGAAGCTACAAGAAAGTACAACTGGCGTGTGGTCATATCTTTGGGACCAGAGCAGGCATTTCAATAAATATTATTTCTGTAATTTAAACCTTAAAATTAACTTGTCAATACCGTATAATATATTTTAAACTTATTACATTTAGAAATTTAGCCACGCGTATCATTTCATGAATGGTTTCTGAACAATGAGAGGATTCTGCATATGAAGTGACGTGTAAACTGGTATGAATCCGACCCAAATGTTTTTGATAGACATTCGAGTGTACGTTCCTCCTATATTTTCCTCATATTATCCACTTACTATTTTGTTTAGAAATAAAGTCTATTACGCTGCTTTTTTAAATATTCATGTTTCCAGTTCGTCGTCAAATTCCTATTCATTATGCAGTACGCTTTTTTGTTTTACAGAAAGTAATAACAAGTCAAGGATACAGTCATTATGTGGTTCTCTTTGATGCGACAGTTTCCACGACATGACACCTTGAAATATTTCTACTCCCGTAATGGTGAGAAAAGTCCATGTACACTTTGTATCTCATCGCGATCTAGTCTTGTAATCTCCATGGTGAATTTCGTTAACTTGCTGTTGACAGAAGAATGTGGCAACTCTAATCTCTAAAGCACAACACCGCACTTTCTGTGGTCATATGTCATCAGTAAATTGCTGGCTGTGACATGTGAACAGTCATGGCTACACACGCTTTAGTTTCTCGTGATATGAAAACTGTTTGAGTGCGAGCAAGTCACTCCAAGGACGTCTTACCAAAGTAATTCTTTTCGTCCTCATTCTTCAAGTCGAACCAGCTCTTCTAAATTAGTGAAGATAGTGTATTTTACTATGATATTTCAATTAGTGCCTTGGGAAATCAAGGTCATCATTTCCATGAATTTGAATGTGTGTTGAATCATTCCGACAATCTGTGTTATTTTTATTACTGTACTAGTATGTGCAATTTTTATTTTGAAACTAGGATTGGGAAGCAGGTGACATTGGGATAAGTACCATTTCGTAATTAACGTGGAACTGAAGAAGGAATCTATGGAAAATACTGCTACTAGGGTGAATACGAATACGATTTCAGCCACCCTGTCTTCTATGGTATGCTCTCAAGACTGATAGGAGTCATTTCCAAACCTCGATCTTGACTAAAGTCATCCATGATTTCTCTTACACCTCGATCAAGCTACTGAACAAGATACTGCACTCAGTGAATGCCTTGAGTGATATGTACCGTTAAGAACAACTCTGACAGACGTCCTCATAAGTTACCTATACGATTTATTTTGAATTCCGAAATAATTAAATAGTCCAGCTAGTATATTCGATTAGAACAAAGCAATCAGTGTAATATCTCGTAATTATGACAACGTGAATGCTTCTTAGTTTAGGGACCAGTGTTATTGGATGACGCTCCTGGGATGCCTAGTTTGTTTCCAGAAACTGCCAAGAATTAAACAATCTTGTTATGGCCTGGTACGGGCCATCTAAATTCGCAGTGTCAGATAGGAATCATTCTAATTGATGTGGAGAAGTAGTAGAAACTAATTGGTCATCCTACCTCAGGTAAAATTCCATCTCAGGATGGCTGTTTGTCAGAGTCGAGGCAGCCTTAGCCCTTGTTGATATGACATTCAGACTTTTATTATAACCAACTAAATCATACAAATAATTGGATTTTTACGATATACGGTAATTGATTGCAAAAATATTGTCAGCTCTTAGGATGTGGCTAGTACGCTACATTGAGTAGAACCCATGCACTGTAGGTGGAGGTTAGAGAACGTCGGCCAATCGTAAGGTTGTGGGTTCATTATCCGCATGCATCATTCTGTGGCTCACATTTATGTGACTTGTACTAAATGTACTCATAACGACCTATTTGGTTGTAATTAATATTTCACATTGTATAACCTTAAATGTCCAATGCACGTATCCCATTAAGAAATGTGGGGGAAAACATAAAGAATAATTAGTAGGTTGTCAGCGTGAAAAAAAAATTGAAACTATCTTAACTAAAACAATTGATGACTTTTTCTAATGATATCCAGTTTCTTTTTTGTTTTTTGTTAAGATAGTTTCCAAGATTTTTTCACGCTGACGAAGTTATCATTGAGATAACGAAACATGTACGTATTAAACCACTTTCTTTTTGTTTGTCAAGGTGGCTTTTATAATTTAATTCAGCCTTCCAATCATAATTTGAATTTCAACCTGACCTTCATAGGCACTGACATTGACAAGTGTAGAATCAATGAAATTTGTGCCGTTTTTTAAACCGGTCATTTTTTACTTCCATTATGAAAATTAAACGAGGACGAAGTCACATAACATTCCATTCAAGGTTTTCTTATAACTTGACCTTAAAAATAACCCAGTTCTTATTACCATGTCATGATTTTTAGGACAATTTCATCTGCGTTATTATATTAGCAGTAACAAACCAGAAGCACGGAGACTGAACATATACTGTAGTGAACAAACATTATACAGTAAGTTGTTGCTGACTTCACATGAGACTTGGCCCACCTTCTGGTGTAGCGGCTGGTGGAGGTCTGGATTCGATTCCCAGCTCTGACAAGAAATTTAATTCTGGTCTGAGGGCTGGAACGGAGCACACTCAACCTCATAAGGTGAAACTGAGAAGAGGTGGGTTCGATTCCCACCTCAGCCATCCTAAGAGCGGTTTTCCGTTGTTTCCCCACTTCTACTCCTAACTTAAGGTCGGGGTCGCCTCCATAACAATCCTCACCTGAATTACAAATACTCAGACGAATACAGCCATCACAATAACACAGGTTATCAGTCTAATTCTACTCACACCCAAGTATACGGGCCTAAATAACCACGATGGGCATGCCCCTCAATTGAAACAACACCACATTCAACTAAATTTGATTTTTGTTTTTGATTATTGTTCAGAAAGTTCAATAATAATGTTATTTAATGGTTTTACGTCCCTTTTAACTACTCTGGCTTTTAGAGACGCCGGGGTGCCGGAATTTTGCCCCGAAGGGGATCTTTAACGTGCCAGTAAATCTACTGACATGGCTCCCTCGCACTTGCGCGCTCTCAAATGCCAGCTGACTGCGCCAGGATACGAACTTGCAACCTTGGGCCCAGCAAGCGAGAACGTTACCGCTGAGCTATGCAGCCAGCCTTAGAAAGTTCATTAAGTCTGATAATGTAATCTTCTACCTACTGAAGTTGCCAACGAATAATAATAATAATATATTATGGAGAATAATGAAAATGTTCGAGAGAAATGGATTGCTGAATTCGATATAATCTCACAAACTAACTTGGTAAATTAGAAATTACGTGAAACATTTGATCATTGTTTATTTTCAGGTGTAAAAACATTGACTGGCCGAACACTCTATTGCGTATTTCAGATGAATCTAGTTTGATAAAGTTCTTAATTTCATAATTGTGTAGGATTTAGGTTCTTAGATCTGCCTGTTGTCCTTTCACAATTTCAACTTATAGATTGAGGTGCTATCCCTGTAGCATCTGCCCTGTGCCACACTGAACGTTACTTATAAAATATAGCCGAGGCTGTAGCTTGATTATTATACTTTGGGATCCTAAACCAATGACATAGGATGAGTAGGTAACTTATAACATTTGTTCTTGGAACAACACCTCCATAGGATCAATAATGTACTAATTGCACACTCTCATGGTATTTATTTGGAATATTATACAACACCAAAGTGTATTTATTATTTGTCACGTGACAAGTGCTGCTCGCCAAATGGGACAAGGTACAGTATATGGTAGCTGAACGGAATCTGACCTCGCTGGACTTCGAATGTTGCCCGACCAGGGCGTGGGTGCTGTGTAATGCAAATGTCATAACAGTGAAACTAGGTTTTAACACACAAGGTGAACGCAGATGTAGCTGAAGAATATATTCATTATAACATATAATTTGATAATCTCAAGATAAATAAGAATTAATTATTTTAAGTACTTGGCTCAGGCAAGGAAAGCATTTCTACAAAAAAGGAATCTGTTGACATCGAACATAGATTTAGGTATTAGGAAGTCATTTTTGAAAGCCTTTGTCTGGAGCGTGGTGCTCTATGGAAGTGAAACTTGGCCTATTGGTGCAGCAGAAAAGAGGAGAATTGAAGCATTTGAAATGTGGTGTTACAGGAGAATGATGAAGATCAGATGGGTAGATAGGGTTACAAACGAAGAGGTATTAAGACAAGTGGGAGTGGAGAGATGTTTCTGTTGACTGCTAATGAAGAGAAGAGATAGGTTAGTAGGACACATACTAAGACACCCAGGATTAGCAAGCTTAGTTATGGAAGGAAGGGTTGAGGACAAGAACTGTAGGGGTAGACCAAGGTTAGAATATGTTAAACAGATTGCCTCGGATGTAGGGTGTGGTATCTATGTAGAGATGAAACGATTAGCTCAGGACAGGGAGGCATGGAGTGCTGCATCAAACCAGTCAAAAGACTGAAGACTCAAACAAAAACAACAACAACAACAACAACAGCAACAACAAGGCCTTTTCCGTGTCATCGCCCAGATGTACCGATTATCCGTCAGCAGACGTCAGTACATTCTGCCCGGACCTATTGAGGGACATCAAGTACCGGTACTTGAAGTGCATTTCAGCTCCTTCAGCAATGATAAGCTCCCTATGGAGGCACCAAAAGATGACAGTGAAAGCCAATACATTCCATCAAGGTAGTAGTTATCTGCCTTCTGGAACATTGATAGCAGACTGGATCCTCAGACACCACATGATCATTCACATAAATCCAGTATATCATAGCGAGTATATACTTATGAGTGCTTCTACTGGTTGCCACGGTGGGTGAGTGGTTATCGTGTCGGTCTAACAATCCCAAGCTTGCAGGTTCGCTCCTGGCCATGGTAAGTGATTTTTGAAAGGCGACAAAAATCACGACACGCAAGCCATACGTTGTTGACATGTTAAAGAACCCATTGGAATTCAGTAGGCCGTGTTCATAATGGCAAAATTAATCTCGGGATTTTCCGCCAACACAAAAGTTCCTCCTTTCTCTACTAGAAAGCACTATAGTGTCAAGGAGCTTAGATATCTAACATCCTTGACTTTCATAGCGCTCCAAGGAACAAAAAATTCGACATGCATGCTGCCATCTGGGCGCAAATAATATAGCTTGCACCCGAGGTCATACGATATTATTATTATTATTATTATTATTAGTGCTCCCGCTGATATATTGTTCCCAGGAAGAAAGATAGACTCGTCCTGTGCATTTAATTTTTGTTCTCAAAGGATAACAATCAAGATGCAGCCGCAAATATATTTCATAATAGATAAAGTGCAGTGCGCGAATTCACTCAACTTACATACTGTGCGAGAAGAAGACACGCAAACTGGAGTTGAATCTCATCGAAACATTGTAACGAACATAGGATGCATCTCAAGTAATTAGGAACTAATGAGATGAAACTGTCATCATTAACAGAATCCTTCTCAGTCAGTCTACACGATTGAGCCCAATTTTATTGGGCGGAGAATAACAACTGTTTTATCACCCTAACCTGGATGAAATATTTTTTGTACAAAAAATGTGTGTGTGTGTGTGTGGGATTTGTATGGAAAGTGTGTCAAATAACTGATAAATAATTCAAGTAATATCCACCCATTATAATTGGACACAATTGTGTTGACCGACTGAAAAGCATTCTTTTAATAGATTACCTTGTCCACTAAAAATATCTTCCAATAGCCTACTTCAAAATATTGTCACGAAAATACCATGACAGATTTACGAATTTTGTTTAATTTTTTAATTGATGTTGCATGTGATCCAAAGGTATACGATTATCTCGATTCATTTTTAAGTAATGCTTCATTAGACGATTATTGAAAGTGTTCGTACTGAGAATTGGAAGATGCCCTACTTTCAAATGTTTCGTAATAACGTTTATGGCATTTTAATTACATAACACCCACCTCAAAAGCCCCATACGGAGTAGTCTGAAAGTAGTAAAGAGAATAGAGAGGACTTCAAGGATTCATTTTTGTACTGTAAATTCCTCCTTAATTACTCGGACAAATGGAGGTAGAGCAGAGCGTTTCGAAAGTAATTACCTGTTGGAGGATGTTGTCTCTGGGTAGGAATTAGAGGCATAAAATGAGCCAATCACAATAGATGATGGATTCGAGTAGCACACATGTCCCTCACCCGGAGGCCTCGGGTTTGACAGCTCCGTCAGGGATTTGATAAACTGACGTGAGGGCTGAAATGAGTTGCACTCAGCCTCATGAGGACAATTGAGTAGCTGTCTGACAGTGAGGGAGCAACCTGGTCAGGAAAATCAAGATTAACGGCCCACGGGACCCGACGCGCTGACCACGCGTCACCCGGCAATCTGTATGCCAAATGTCTGGGAGTGGTCACTTGGTAGGCTAAGACCCTAGGGGCTGTGGTGCTATGGGTTTTGGTTTGGTTTCAGCATTCTCTTAAATGCAGCTACTCACCGAGTTAGCTATGAGACTTAACGTACTTGGACTCGAAGACGAGTGATTATAATCCCACCATAGGCAGTTTTCGGCATGGCTTTCCTTGGTTTCCAATTTTCAGCTCCAGGGAGATGCTGGAACGGTAATTTATGATTGGTCACAGCCACTTCCTTCCAATTCCTAGCACTATTTAATTCATTTCATCTGTAATGAATTCCTCTCTGGAGATTGGCGTTAGTAAGAGCAGCAACCCAACATAAACGGGAGTTGGTTGGTTCGTTAGTTTAGGGGCTGTTACAACGCGGTCATGTAGCTCCGTGTACTTTGGGTGTGTGTAGAATTTGTTTGAAAACCAGTGTTAATTGTGATGGCTGTGTGTTATTTGTGATTCAGGTAGAAGGACTGCAGACGATTATTTTTTTCAAGTAGTTCCTACTTTTGCTACAAAAGCCTTCCATCCACGACACCTAGCTGCGGACGTGGCTTCAAAATGCCATCTCAGTCAGTACCTGGCGACGAACGTTGGAACTAACATAGCGTTATCAAACTAACCAACAAATTTTAGCTTCCACAAGTGTAGTTAGTGGAAGGTTATTTTTCAGGCCATAAATCTATGACATGGGACCGTCGACTTTACTTCCCCTCCGAAGGAAGGCATACTGAGGGATTTTTAACGCCCTTAAAAAATCCGACGACTTCGGTCAGATTTGAACCCATGATCTTGGGCATAGAAGCTCAGCAATAAACGGGAGTAATAAGGGGTTTGCTCTCCTAGTTGCAGCTACATGACAAGAGACTCACCTGTTGATCTGCTTGAGGATGGGCACAGGTGTGGGGCGAGGCCCAGCGGGGGCGGAGGGAGCAGACGAGCGAGCAGCCGCAGGAGGAGGCCTGGAGAAGGAAGACCTGGAAGGACTGGCAGGCCTGGGCGCTGGAGCGCCACTATCGTAGTCATAGTCGTCCACGTAGTTGCCATTGCTGCTGTATTGCTGTGCGACGCTCACTGACGCCACCAGCGCCAGTATCGTTATCTGTCAGTGAGAAGAGATTCATTTAGAGAGAAATACTTTGCATAATACCTGCACAAGATATGTGTCTCTGAGCCGGCACACGTGGGAAAGAATTGCTAGCTCGTTTGCTTACATTACACAGACACAAAAGCAGCAAATCCAAAATATGAAGTACTGTAGAGATGAATTATTGAGAAGCCGTAGCAGTGCGCCCGGGAATGTTCTCCGCAGTGCCTACAAGCTGCTGCGGGAGATTACGTCACCAGTTACGTTGGCAGCAAGGCTGTCGCTTGTATCATAACAAGGAAACAGTAATCTTTATACTCACCTCAGCCATTCATAACTGATGCTAGAAGTGCTGATGACACACATTCTGGCTTATTGCAATACACACTGACTAATTCGACAGCCCACACACAGCCTACACATGCGGCCTTCAGCCTATCAAGGACACTGTGCTGCCAACTAAACTGATGACGCAACCACTCGCAGCTGCTCGTAGTTACTGCGGAGGACATTCCCGGGCCCCCTGTTCCATAGTAATAGTTGTCTCCCATAGCGCTGCCTCTCTGGCTCAGAGAGGTAAGTGATCATTATGAATTGCAGCCAAGGGTCATAGCTGGGTATTTTTGATTGAATGCCTGAAGGCTCCTAACAAGTTCAATTTCAAGTAGTTCCAAATTTGGCTATCATATTCTACTGTCACTAATACCTAGCGGCGAACGTTGGAACTTGATAGAGCGTTTCCAACGAGCCAAATATAACCTACACATTTTGCAACACGCTACCAATTGCAGTAGTAGGTCCTTTCACATGCCATATATCTAAGGCATGATGTGCCCGCCGGCTTGACTTCCCCTCCGAAGGAAGGCATACTGAAGGATTTTGACGCTCTTCAAAATCCGAGGACTTCGGCCGGGTTTGAACCCGTGAGCTTTGGCATAGCAGGTCAGCTTGCTACCAACTACGCCACCGAAGCCGACATATTGAGGAATATAATTTCATCCACAGACCTGATAACAGGAAACCAACATCCCTACACGAGTCTATTGTGGTCAAAGCACAGCAACCCGCTACGCATCTGTCACGACTTCTCTACCTACAAACCACCAATAGCTGTACGGAAGTTAGTAAGTCACCACTCAGAATTATTGTGAGCTGTTGTATCACCTAAGGACATACCGACAGCAGTGGCTATGCTGGCTAAAGCTCAGCGTTAGGTCGTGGGGCCAAGCTCTCTGCTCACTCGGTAGACGCGTGGGTTCGAGCCCCACCGTCAGCCGTCTTTGAAATGGTTTTCCGTGGTTTCCCATTTTCAGCACCAGGCAAATCCAGGGACGGTATATTCTGACAGGCCACGGCCACTTCCTTCCACACCCTTGCCCAGTTTCATCACAAAAAAAAGAACATGAAATCATCTCTCAGCCAGAAGCGGAAAGGAAGCGTTTAATTCCACTGGTACCACGCCTGCGGTCAATTGACTTTTCCGAGGAGTGAGCTTAGCAAAATCACTCCGTGTGTTTAATTGAAGACATTTTCATTCAATTTTCAGTGTTAATTTGTCCTATGAGTGTACAGAAAATAATTTCCACGCGTGCAAATTCTCAGGCTAATGTTAATTTAAAATGAGCCTGGAGATCCCTATCTGTGGCAAAACGTTGGCTCTTTATATAGGCCTATGACTTTAGACTTGCCAGTCATTCACCTAATAGCAACCGACAGCAGTGGCTATGCTCGCTAAAGCGCGGCATTAGGTCATGGGGCCAAGCTCTCTGCTGACTCGGTAGACGCGTGGGTTCGAGCCCCACCGTCGGCCGTCCTTGAAATGGTTTTCCGTGGTTTCCCATTTTCAACACCAGGCAAATGCTGGGACGGTACCTTCTAACAGGCCACGGCCGCTTCCTTCCACATCCTTGCCCAGTTTCATTCATCTTCATCCATTCCATCTCTCATCCCGACGCGCAGGTCGCCCACGGGCGTCGACTTGAAAGACCTGCACTCGGCCTCTCAGGAGGCTACACGAAAAAAAAAAAAAAAAAAAAAAAAAAAAAAAAAAACCTAATAGCATACGACCGAGAAAGCAGTTGCCTTCTCCAGTTAATTGCTGGTTATTATCTGCTTAATTGTGATCTTTGAACCGAGTACTAGTCACGTAATATTCTCATGAAAATATTTTTTCATGCTAAATATCAGTGTAAATTAAAAGTAATTATGTGTTTCGGATTTTTTATTGGAGAGAAAACCAACGTAGGCTATATTGCGTGCTGAACTTCATTACGTAGCACCATAGAAGTAAGATTTGTTGAGAACAATGGAAATTAAGTAACAATTGATGTAGAGATTCCTACCAAATATGCCAGGATTCTCAGGGATCTATTAGGTGGTTTCCTATGATCGCAGATAAGATCATTGAGCGTTGCGTTTTAATTTAGTTTCAAATAATCTTGTCGTTCGAGCGCTGCCACAAGAACAAAGTGTATTACATCATTTATTTTTTATTTTTTTAAGTACTAAAATGTTAAAGCTCTCTTATGAAACAAGAATTACTTATGAAAATACAACAGCAATAATGATATTTATGTTATTAGTCGCCTATTACTCCTGACTGGTGCCATACTGAGGATTCCATAAAATAACTCAATTGTAGAACCTTTGAAAGCGGGTACTTCAGCTTTTCTGACAAACCACCCCACTGGCGCATTTAATTCGTTGTTGTTGTTGTTGATTAATTGAGGGGCTTTGCGACATCGTGGTTATGTAGCCCCGTGTACTTGGCTGTGTGTGTCAGTGGAATTTGTCAGATAATCTAGGTTATTGTGATGGCTGTATTAGTGTGTTATTAATTAATTAGTGTGTGCGTTTGTAATTAAGCTGAGGGCTGGACTGGCTGCGTGGCGTAGCGGTAATGTTCTCGCCTGCTCCCTCGCATTTGTTCACCGTCAAATGCCAACTGACTGCGCCATGATTCGATCTTGCAACCTTGGGAAATCCAACAACAGCGTGCGGCATTGTCCCAGGATCATGCAATTGTTTTTTTTAATATTTCAAAACAAAAATCTGTTGGGAACTCTGATAATACAAATCCCTAAATATAAAATACCACAGAAATGGAACTTTCGTAACATCGAGATTTGACTGCAGTAGAGGTGGGTATCGAACCCTGTTCTTAGTTTTTCCTCATGAGGCTAATGTACCCCATTCCAGCCCTCAGACCAGAATTAAACTTCTTGGCAGTGCCAGGAATCGCAGCCAGACCACCGCGGTGACAACCAAGAGTGCTAGCCACTACGCAACGAGGCGGACTAACGTTTAATTCACACACATAAGTTTTCTCCAAGCACAGGCTATTCCGTTGAGTAGATACATTATACTAGGTTTATGGCAAGTTTGCTGTAAAGACATATTAAAGCAGGAGAATCATTTCCAAATTTATGAATTTATTATTATATTTGAATTGCAGCCTATGGCCATAGTGGGGTATTTTAATTAAACGCCCGTGGGCTATCCAACAAGTTCAATTACAAGTAGTTCCAACTTTGCCTACCAGAGATACCACTGTCACTGGCACCTAGCGGTGAACGTTGGAACTTGATAGAGCATTTCTAACTAATTAACCTACAAATTTAGCTACACACTATCAACTGTAGTGGTAGGATCCTTTACATGCCAAAAATCTATGACATGGATCCGCCGGCTTTACTTCCCCTCCCAAGGAAAGCATAGCTTATTGAAGGATGTTAACGCTCTTAAAAATACGACGACTTCGGCCGGGTTTGAACCCGCGATCTTGGGTATTTTTCAGGTTTAGGGAATATAACTCATTATAATTGGATACAATCGTGTTGACCGACTGAAAAGCATTTACATTTCGTTTACTAAGGCTACAGTGAAAAATGGCTTCCAAAACGATAACGTTCCGCACATTTAAGGGGCTAGGATATCGTGGTAAATTAGCCCCATGTACTTGGATGTGTATAGTTAATTTGTCTGGTAACCTGTATTATTGTGATGTCTATAGTAGTGTGTGTGTTTGTAATTCAGGTAAAGATTGGGAAGGAAGCAGCCGTGGTCTTAAGTTAGGAACCATCTCGGCAATCAAACCTGGCCGAAGTCGTCGGATTTTTTAAGAGCGTTAAAAATCCCTCAGTATGCCTTCCTTCGGAGGGGAAGTAAAACTGGCGGTCCCATGTCATAGATTTATGGCATGTTAAAGAACCTTCCACTAATTACACCTGTGTGAAGCTAAATTATTGTAGGTTAAACATTTGACTAACGCTCTTAGGTCCCTACGTTCGTCGTCAGGAGCCGACTGCCGTGGCATCTGGTAACCAAGTTCTGGACTAGTACCCGTTGACGGTGGCGTTTGGCGGCAAAAGTAGGAACTACATGAAAAAATTCAATGTCTGTAGTCCTTACTTGAATTAAAACAGATACACTAATACAGCCATCACAATTAACACCGGTTATCAGACAGATTCTACACGCACCCAAAGTACACGGGGCTAGTTGACCGCGTTGTCGCAGCCCCTAAACTGAGGAACCAACCAACCAACATCTCGGCATTAAAGTGGAGTAGAAGTGGTAAAGCACGGAAAAGCACTTGCAAGATGACTGAGGTGAGTATCGATCCCACCTCTTCTCAGTTTTGCCTCACGAGGCTGAGTGTACACTAAATAAAACCCGGACCTCCAAGGCGACCAGCAAGACAGCTAGCTGCTACACCCGGTGGTGGTCATTCAGCAGGTAGGCCTATTCGAGGTTGAGTGTACGGCTGTCAGACGTTAGTACCCAATCCGAGGCATGAAAAAAAGTGCAGAGGCACGAAGACACTTGGAGGCTGACTTGGACTCCTCTGTTTTAAAGCATGTTGTGCAACTGATTGCGTTCACAAATACAATAAGTTCAGTAGTTTCACATATCTCGGGATTGTACCCTGGAATACATGGCATATGACTTTCTATATTGGCCATGTCCTTGTAGCCGAGAGATCACAGGGGAAATACCTGACGAACTGTTACTCTACGCTTGAGGCCTGGGTGTGTGGCCATTCTCATTCTACTATTTCATACTGAAGCATTAAGACATTATTTTCCAGGAATTGAAGAGATATTTGCTCATTTATCTGTTATATTTTTTCTTGTTTTTAAGCCTAAAATGAATTTAATATATTCGGCTATCTGTGGTTGAGATTTAATTAATTTTGTGTTGTAAACACGAAATCTGATACGAGAGATCGTTTGTGAACCACTTGGAGTGCCATAAATGGTTACTGCCCCAGGATTCGAACCTATCTCCTTGGGATCATTTGGCGGACACTTAACCCACCTTGCATATCTACATAATGGAACACACGTATGCATGTACATCACGGTAATCAACAATTATTTCTATGATACAGTATTGTTAACAAAGTAGGTAGCAGAGGGGAACTCCAATTGCTGCACGAAAGTGCACGGCACGGCCACTCCCAGATCGTGACTGAGGCAATGTTTATAAACAAGGAAATACTTTTGGCATTCCAATTACGTCATTAGGGTCTCCTACGCAGGTGAACAAGACACACGATTCTTGGCTGAGGCGGCATTGAAATTAGAGGACATGAAACCGTCTGACAAGTGAAGCTCTGGTAAGTGGAGTAATTTACGAACTAGGCCAACGGTAATAGCTCAAAACTTTCCTTGTCCTTTGCACCTACCTCGAGAATATGTATACACTCTAGTCCCGATTAACCGAACGTCCGGATTACCAGAATTGAAAATTGAAATATAATATCATATAATATTGTTATTATTTAAAGGGCACAGGGATGGATGGAGTTAAGTCTCAAATTCATAATGTTCAGTTTATGTATTTATCGTTTGGCTTTTGATGCTGGAAGTGTCCGAGGACATGTTCGGCTCGCCTGAGTCTGTAGCTGCTTCCAGCGGACACCCTTCGGGTGAGCTACAAGTTCCGTTCTATTTCAAGTAGTTCCAACTTTCACTACCAGATATCAATGCTACCTAGTGGTGAATGTTGGAACTTTGATAGAATGTTCAGTAAATAGCGTTTAAAGAGTTTAACTCAGTTTGGGGCAGATGACCTCGCTGTTCCGCTAATTTAAGCAACAATAACTAACTCAGTTTATCAGATATTTAAAAAAATAATTATTGGTGGCAGATCATTAATTAAAGATGTGTAAAAGCAAGAAAGGAAAATCCTAAGAAACATTTTTGGACCAGTCTGTACAGGGGGAATCTGGATGAAAAGAAATTCCCACGACTTACATGTATACCAGCAATCGGAGAAAATCTCAGACACATGCAGGAAAAGACGATTGAAATTTTAGTGGCATATCCTCAGGATGGGCAATCAGAGACTGACCAAAAGGATTCTTAACCTTGCCCTGTCAATGGAAGTTAAAAACACCTGGCTGCTTGAAGTTGGAAAAGAACTTCAGGAAATAGGCATCACAGATGGCATTGAACTAGACAGAGCTAAGTTCAGAGGATTAGTCGATAATCACCGCTTTGCAGACCATCCAAGCACTATCACCAACAAAACCTGGTCGGAAGATCGCAAGAGAAGCCACAGCGAGAAGTTGAAGAGATTTTGGGGGAAGAGGAAGGCAATGCCATCAGCTAAATAAGTTCAATCGCTCTCCTTAGTCGGGCAGGACGAAGAAAGAAGAATAACCAGTTATATATGTTACCTTTCATGTATTATTTACTAGGCCATGGGGCCTAGCTTTCTGCGCACTAGGTAGACGTGAGTTCGAGCCCTACCGTCAGCCATGCTTTAAATGGTTTTCTGTGGTTTCCTATTTTCACCACCAGACATCATCACCTTTCACCAAGTCCACGGCCGACTTCCTGACCCTTTCTTCATTATATTAGTCCCAAGTTAACGGTCACCTGGGTGATCAGACTGTCACCATCCCAAGTTGCATCTGGTTATAAAGTGTGTTCATCTCCCACACACCGTCCTTGCGACGGAAGAGGAATGATCCCTCGCAGATTCCGTGGGTGAAGCCGAGGTGGAAGGATAAGTGATAAAAAAATCTAGAAAGATGAGAATGTCGCAATAATGTATTAATTATAAAATAGGATTTAAATAATGTCAATTCGTTTTATTACTCCATATTTCCAAAATTCCTTATTCCGTCCAAATCAAGCAAATTATGGGAACGGGGAAAGTTTTATTAAGGAAATATTCTGTCCAAACGTAACGAAACGGTGAGTTACTTTGACAATATTGTGACTGGAACTTTTCGCTTGGGAACCGGGACATGTGATAGGCTCAAATATGTCAATTTTTATTTCTTAGCTTAAAAAATCTCCCTACTTTGCTGAAGAATTTGGTGTAACAATTATTGTGCTGAATCGATATTTGATGTTATAAAATTAGGTTTCAACATAATTTTTTAAGGCTATATTGTAGCTACCTATTTGCCAAACATTATTTTTGTGTTTTACGTAAGTCATAATTTTGGAAACGTCATGTACCATTTACTCAGAAATTATCTGATCAATGTATTTGAAACTTGGTAGACTGTAAGAAACTATATAGATCTACTAGTGGAAGTAAATTTATTCAGGTATCTTGATTAATTCATGGATCCCAGCTTGAAAAGCACTGAAAATTTTACAGAAAATGTCAGTTTTCAAAAAGGATGTAAACAAAAAAAAAAGATAACCCAGCTCCTGTAAACGATAGGGCAATATTTTTACTTCAGTAGCTCAAAAATGGTTGAAATATTATGCATGCAAAGTTTGATGGGTCTGGTTTGTATATTTGCTCAGGAAAAGGGACATGAGTTAAGGGAATTTTTAACAATATATTGTTTTAACATTGTTTTTGTGATGCTCTCTCTGACACAAAATATTCAACATAGAAGCTTCAAATTCTACCCAAATATTGACGAATGTACTCTGAATACACCAAAAGAACATTCAAGGAGATATCTATTGTAGTGAGGGAGCCGTGTCAGTAAATTTACTGGCACGTTAAAGATACCCTCCGGGGGCAAAATGCCGGCACCCTGGCGTCTCTAACAGCCATAGTAGTTAGAAGGGACGTAAAACAAATAGCATAATAATACAATGTCACCGTGGAGGACCGGGTTCGATATCCGGCTCTGCCAAGAAATTTAATTTGGTCTGATGGCTGGAACAGGGTACACTCAATCTCGTGAGGCAAAACTGAGAAGATGCAGGTTCTTTCCCCATCTCAGCCATCCTGGAAGTGGTTTCCCGTGGTTTCCCCACCTCTACTCCAGGCGAATGCTGGGATGGTTCCCAAATTAAGGTCACGGCCGCCTCCATCCCCATCCTCACCTGCATTACAACTAAACACACTAATACAGCCATCACAATAACACAGGTTATCAGACAAATTTCATACGCATCCAAGTACTCAGGGCTACATGACCACGATGTAGCGAAGCCCCTAAATGAATCAACCACAACGGTGTCCATTCAGTCTCATGAGAGAGAACTGGCAAGAGGTGGGTTCGATTCACACCTTAGTCATCTAAGAAGTAGTTTCCCACGTCTACTCCGGACCAATGTCGAGATGGTTTGTTAATTAAGGCAACGGCCACCTCCTTCCATATCATCATCTCAATTACATAATGCACGCACGACTACAAACACAGAACAATACACGTTATCAGACAAATTGTACATACACCTAAGTACACGGAGCTGAAATGGTTCGTAGGCCTACATGGTTATGGTGATATTCAGTATCCACTGCCAGGCAATATGTGCCTTCTCTTACTCCAGATAATTACCGGTATGTTATGGTTACTTCCAGAAATCCGTTTGCATCTGGTTTTCTTTTAAGTTACTACAGAGCAGTTCTGTCCTCGCAACTCACGAGGGAGACTGAACTAAAGTCTGTTCGCCGAGTCGAGATAGTGGAAGTAAACACAGTTGTACACATGATTGCAGGGCTGCCCGCAAGGGGTGCATAAAGCTGTGCCTATTGATCGTACGCCAACTTCAGTGCTGTGTATAGCCTAAATGTGAAGCGGGCTGACTTATCGGTTACATGCTACAGCGCGGTTTATATATTGTTCGTTGATGTATTAATTTAATTAATTAATTAATTAGTTCTTAACTGCTTACGACAGACAACAGTATACAGTGCAGCACAGCACTAAGTGCGGCAAGTCTTGTCTTTTCTAGGGCTGCGGCATGACCAATGATCTTGGAGCTTCTTGGCTACCCCTGTTCGGCAGAGCCGATGACTTGAACTGGGCGTGTTTCCCTGTCCAGGCAGTCAAGTGACCACGTGCAAGTATTTACGCGCACTATCTCGACTCGGCGAACAGACTTTAGTTTTATATTCCTGTCGACAGTGGGTTTTCTCTTTGCCAGCAGCCATTAGCTAAGGCACATAACTCTACTTTCCTGATCCCTAGGCCTATAGCACAATTCACTCATTTACAAACATTGTTAAATTTAAGAAGCAAGACAATGACTTACTGTATGTGTTCATCCTCATATCTGACCAACTGGCTGCATGGCGCAAGCGTAAGGTTTCAGGATCGAATCCTGTCGCAGTCAGCTGGCATTTGAAGGTGCGCACGTGTGACGGAGCCTTGTCAGATGATTGGCACGTTAAAGATCCCCTTTCTGGGCAAACGTTCGACAACCCGGTGCCTCTAAAAGTCGTAGTAGTTAAAAGGGACTTAAAACAAATAAATATTATTGTTATTAGTAATACATTATTCTTATTTGGTTCGTAAAGCAACAGAAATTTTCACGTAGCCCGTAGAGCACTGCATGGTTTCAGCCATTATACCAAGGAGTTTGTAGCGAACTACCTTTGGATGTAGACTTTTGTGGAATCGGCTACTTAACTTGCCCGACATTCAGGAGCTTCGGGTTATTAGACTGTTAAGGGTCTTCATAGGTTTTAGACTAAGTCATTATGGAAACATTTCAGTACATTCTACTATTAACACCATGTGTTAGGTGTTCTTGATGACGTCGTAGTTCCGCCCCTTGAAACAACCATAACTAACTAACTAACTAACTAGGTGTTCTTGTTAACTTAACTTGTGCGAAGCAAAATTTGTAGGTTTGCTCTTAAGTTCCAAAGTTCGTCACCAGGTGCTGGTTGCGATGGCATATAGTAGTAGCCATGTTCACAGCTAGGCGTCGTGGATGGTAGCATTTAGTAGCGAATGTAGGAACTACTTAAAATTATTATCTGCAGTCCTTACTTGAATTAAAAACAGATATCACACACTAATACAGTCATCACAATTAACACTGGTTATCAGACAGATTATACATACACCGAAAGTACACGGAGCTACATGACCACGTTGTCGCAGCCCCTAAACTAAGGAACCAACCAACCAGGCGTTCTTGTGCACCCCGCCCAACCTCTCGTTACCATGGTTACAGCAGTCCTCCTACTTGCAAAGCCGAACGATCTAATTGGGTCTCCAAGGCTGGCGACTTGACTTGGCTCGATACTATTCAGTAAAAGTGATCTACGGGGAAACCGGAATGTCGCCATCGTTACAATCCCGTTAGTTCTGAGGGTCACGTGTTATGGCATCTGGAGCACAGAGAAGGAGAGTGCTGGTTCGCTAAAATTAAGTTATTTTACAATATTCCATTCGGTAAAAGCCGAGATGGTTCTCGCGCCAGAAGAATTTTCGTTTTCATATCCGCTACCTCCCGACATGGCAAGCTGTTATGGGCCTGAGTGACACACCTGCGATTCTTTATTAACTCTTTGCGCAGTGACTAGCATTCTTGGCTGTCACTGCGCAGGCCCGGGGTTGATTCCCGACCCTTCCAAGAAACGTAATTCTGCTCTGAGGGCTAGAACGGGGTACAGTCAGCGTCATGAAGCAACACTGAGAAGAGGCGGATTCGATCCCTACATCTATTAACCCGACAATTTTGAATTTAACCTACTTTAAAAGCCATTACAACGAGCCGAGGTCGTACCCTTAACAGTGGATTTCGAGAGTTAGCACTTATCCGACGGTATCACTTGTCCCGTAACAGTCTCCACAACAACTTAAGTTATCAGTCAGCATCCATACATGCTCAAGTACACCAGATTGATGTGCACAATTTCCCAAACCCCTTAAATGAATGAACGAATAAACAACAAGATCCAAAATAAAATATTTGAAATATTTTTTGGAAATCTATTTCATGAGGCACACTCATAAAATTGAAGATCTGTAATCATGGAAAATGGATCGTGTAAACAATAGCTTTAACAAACATGATTTTTTAGACATTTAAAAATTGGCTGTTTTTGATGTTATTATTATCATTATTAATAATAATAATTAATAAGTGATAATAATGATAATAATAATAATATAATTTATGGCATAACATTTGAAACTCAAAAGTGCATCGACATTGGAAAGACGACAAACCCCATAGTGAGAGAATAAGTTAAATTTAGGAAGCTATGAGCAAGAAGACCAATTCATAATGCTATTATGTGCTCCTTAGAAGGCTAAACGTATGTATAAAATAATAAAAAAAATTGTAATAACGTGGCTTCCGAGGAGGCTTCTTGATGGGACGAAACTCCACTTATGATGAAAGCTACCGAAGAAGACTTTACTAACATTTAGTTTACAAGGTACAAAACTTAAGCTGACGATATTAAAATCCTAAGGCCCAGCTGGAAGTCGAACTCGAGAAATTATGTTTAGAGCGGCAACAAGTAAGCCACTGAGCCGGAGAGCTATTGTTAACTCAGTTTCAAAAGTCCACGTTACTATTATCACTACTAACAATAGTTATTCCGGTGACAGGCGGAGATATATTTATTCGCCCAATAATTAAAGTGCTACACACACTGCTTTCACTGTACTCTTCTCACTCGAAGACTCCGTGAATGAGTCACGGCGGGTCACGACGTAGAGGATTCACCAAAGACTAAATTAACATTGGATTGTGCTTAAAGATTCGAGGCCAAAGACAGGATTCACTGAGCGTCACAACAATACAGTATTTTAACGATGCTTCACAACAATCAAACCGTAATAAACCCCGAAGATTAGTCACATCAAACACTGTGTGGGAGTACATACCAGAGTTAGTTGCGCCATGTATCCGGTCTTGAATTCACACCAACGAGTATTTCAACAACTGGGCCGGTGTCTGAGGCAAACCTTATGTTTTATATGGAGCATGCTGGGAAAACAGCCGCGAGAAAATGTCAGATCAAAGAGTGAGGTAAGGGGGGAAAGGAGGGGGTAACCCGAGCAAGGTCTAACACCAGGAGAGGGAGGGACAAGACAAGGTCTTGATGAAGTCCTGGTCCAGATCGCGATACACCGCGGCCACTTTCACTTGCGCTCGCGAGTAGCCAGCCTTTGACCCGTCTAAACCTCTTTATTATGTAACATTGTCTGTGAGGTAGCCTGTCTTTCAACTGTAGGGGTTGTAATCTTCTTCCTCATCTCTCTGGAGGGCAACAGGTCAACTAGCCTGCTTTCATTATAACTCCCGAGGAATTTCACCCCATTGGAGAATTATCTCATGGTCGGTGTGGTTTGATCACCTCAGTAGCCACAAATACATTACCGGAGGTAACGGGAAGAACTGAGCATTAACCCGGCAATGGACGTAGGCTACCTCTCAGACAGCAATTTTGTCGCAGCGATTTCTTAGTTTGCCTTGTTTTAAAATTTTGTTAAAACGCCGTCAAATATAATTTATATTATATAAAGGGAGCGGTAGGAAATAACAGTGAGTAGATTAAGAAACAACTGAAGCAATTTAAATCCATTAATAATCTTTTCACAGCAACGAATTATGTTTACAGAAGAAACACCAGTTATTAAAAATTAATTACGCCTGTCCAGAAAACTACGTACAAATTATAGTAGTTATGCTCTATGTTAGATTTCAAATAGAAACTGTTATCCATGAGATATCTGTGGGGCACCATACAGTCCGATAAAACTGCTGTGTTGCATGTGATTATAAGCGCTATATTGGGTTGTGCTTGGCAGTCATCTCACGGAAAATTACCTTCCCGTTCGATGACCACTGTAAGCATTTTCTATACATACCCTATAACAGATTAAATGTAAACACAAGAACAATATTATTAGATATAGGCTATATTCAAAGAAAAATTAATGGACTTAATACCTGACTTGAACATAACAGAAAACAATTCGCAATGATAAAAGAAAATATGTCTAGTAGGAATGGTTGTTATCTCCAAAAAAAAAAAAAAAATCTTGAACATCGTAACCATTTACCCTACAAACAAGAGTTATAAGTTACTCAAAAGTCCTATAATATCCGTACCACTTGCACGCGCACGTATTTAGCACAAACAACGTACACAATAATATTATTCTGCAGTCACGGCGCGGAGGTTCTGTGAGATCTAAAAAACTCTTGCAGAACGTGTATTGACAGACGAGACATTTTAGGCACACTGCCTGGTTTGAATCACCGAGCACGGAAGATAGTGGGGGAGGGCCGGCCTGACCTGCCACTCGTCTTGGAGGGCGAAGTAACTACCTTTATGTCTCAGCCACCACTAATGCCGGGTTAACATCCTACTCCCAAAGGAGACTGGCCGTGGTGGCCGAGAGCGATAATACCTCGTACCGCTTTGGCATCGGGAAAGCGTGGGTTCAAATCCCATCCCGGCTGTCATCAAAATGGTTTTCGTACTATCTCACGCCACTATAAAAATGCTGGGACGGTTCCTTTCAACAGGTCCACGGCTGACGTCCTTTCAGAATCCTTTCCCTGGCCCTTCCTTAATTACACCCAAATTTGCGGTCGCCTGGGCGATCGGCCTGTCACCATCTCCAGTTGTATTACCCATTTAAGATTTGATTGCCGCTGAGCGTGGCTGCACCAGCATTTGTTGATTATTGTAGCAGGAGTCCCGCGGGGTGAAGTGGAGGACACAGTGATGACAGAGTGCTGTCTGCACATAATTCAAGCAGCATTACATTGTCTTAGAATGCAGATAAGCGTCACAGGAGCTCATGTCACAACGGGCAGCTAAACGATGACTGAAGCTACTGGAGCTGAGTCATACCCTACTCCCGCTACTGCACCTGTCAACGAAGGTGAGTGACGTGTGACACAAGTAAACAGATGATAGTTCCCATCTCGACCGCCGGCAATCAATTCGTGAAGGGGCAAATATCTGCTGACAAAATGTGTTCAGCTCCCAGACACTCTCCTTGGGTTGGTAGAGGAATAATCCCTCGCAGAGTCCGTCGGTGAAGCCGACCTGTGCTGCTTGTTTTTGAACTCTTTCAAAATATCTCACTTCATAACTTTCTGTAACTCGCAAATGGCCGTGTATCTCATTGCTCTAATGCACATTGCCAAGGAGCTAGGCTATCTCCGGATCTGGAAGACGAATTCAAGTAATTTTCCATTTTTAGCTCCAGGTAAGTACCAGAATAAGCCTCCGTGGCTCAGGCGGCAGCACGCCGGCCTCTCACCGCTGGGTCCGTGGTTCAAATCCCGGTCACTCCATGTGAGATCTGTGCTGGACAAAACGGAGGCAGACAGGTTTTTCTCCGGGTACTCCGGTTTTCCCTGTCAACATTTCATTCCAGCAACACTCTCCACTATCATTTCATTTCATCTGTCATTCATTTAATCATTGCCCCAGAGGAGTGCGTCAGGCCTCGGCAGCCGGCACAGTTCATATCCTCGCCGCTAGATGGGGGCTTCATTTATTCCATTCCTGACCCGGTCGGAGACTGGAAGCAGGCTGTGGATTTTCATTTTCAAGTACCAGAATAGAGCTTTTAATAAGCTACGACCACTTCCTTCAACACCTTACCCAAATTACTTCATCTTCATTTAACTTACTATCACTCACATGAACTCGTGATGAGGTTTGCCTAGGGAAGACATCTGGCAGCAAGAAAAATTTGCCACATCACCTGATTTATGATCCCGTATAAAGGAGGACTTTACGGGGAAGAAATGCACAATTAAACATACAGTTTTATTTTGTTCCCGTGGAATGGATTAGGGGTAGATGACCTCGTTGTTCCACCCCTGAAACCTCATTCCTTCGCTCATCGCCTTGCACTGCTTCAAGAAATTTGACGTCCTCTTTCATTTAAATGTATTAGGGGTGAAAGGGAAACGTAGATTTCGTTTATGGATAGAGAGAGCTTCTTCTGTTCTACTCCAATCTTAAAGTAGCAGATCTACTTTCTTGTTTCACTACCATGCAGTGCGCCTTATGGTGTAACAGACAGCACTGTTGGCTACCACTCTGAACGCCCAGGTTCAATTTCCACCTCTGCTATGTACCCAACCAGGGTTGGTACAGGATATGAATTTCCGAGCTTTAAGATGAAAAGAATCCAACATGAACTGGCAGTGAGGAAACCAGGAAATGATTCAGAGCATGACGCAGAACATTGATAGCTTTATCTAGAGATGTGTGTTGCAAGCGATATGTGAATCACGCAAGCAGTCACGCTGGGATGAATCAGCCCGAGCAGGTTAGCAGGGGAACAACCATTGAGTGCTGACATTAGCATATTTTTGACAACGTTGGATTGCACATCGACACCGCAAAGTTGTGAAATAAGCCGTTTTCAGGGAAACAATGCAAATTTATAACAATAGGCTTATGGGAATCAGAATGATCCAGGAAATTATGAATTAAGCGAAGTTAAAAGTGAAAAATTTAGGCCCAGGAAAGAAGTACTTAGTCAGCAGTTACGTCATTAGGCGGGGCCAAGCGAAGGTAGTGGGATGAAGGTTTAAAAAATCAATCACCCACGCAGCTGAGGAGCTTCATAGATTTTATTTAAATTAATTACGCGATCGATTTTCAGAAAACGAAGTGGTAATGAGACGTTTGAATTATAGGGAACATAATGATGTACTTTTTCAAAAACGTACGACGTCTGGTTCAGAAGTTAGCTCCAGGAAGAAGGCAAAGATAGTTTTTTTTGCAAGTTCCCAATAAATAGCCCAGGTTTCAACCGCAGAGTATGCAGTTCTTCGATAGCCCGAGAGGGGGCGTCCGGCTGTATCAAACATTGAATGCAGTTACCGTCAGCTCACGGGCATGACGCTGTGTCACCATCATCAGAGGCAGTTTCCGACAGTCCGAGAGGGGCGTCAGGCTACATCGAACGCAGTATCTGTCCACCCGAGAGGGGTGTAACATTGGACTATCATCATAGGCGTCAGGCCGCATCAAGTACAGTTTACCACAGATCTCGTATGGAGGTGGTGCATCGAATGCAGTATCCGGCAGCCAAGTGAGGCTATAGGCTGTGTCAGAACCAGTTCACCAGAAGCGCGGAGAGGCTCCACGCTGTCTCTCAAAATGCAGAGACGTTGCATAACATTCGTCGCAGTTCAGTAAGACCGGGGAAGCTCAACGCATTTCTGCACAGTATACAAGTATACCGCACACAGTATTATCAAGTTGTTGGGACGGAAGTCCGTCATCAAAATAGTAAAGACTCATCGTACTCCGGTATGGAGAACTCGCAGCAAGTAACGCAGTTCGTTACCAACCGCCCAAGTAGAGCGTGTTAAAACAAATCAACGATCATCAGTATCCGCGGTAATAACAAAAATTGTATGTGCGTGGTAAATTAAATCCGCTACGGCTGTTATCAGTGATCACTAAAGCACTTGTGCTAGATCAATATTATAATACGCTAATCGAAAACTGTAACAAAGTAAAATTGCGCCACGACGAATTCTAGAATAGTAACAAGCTAGAATACAGCCGTCAGGATCAGTAAAGACGTTAAGCTGGAGGTCAATATTTTGAAATACATAGACAGGTCTCCGTGAGAGTTAAGTGAAAAGACTACATTATTGAGGGACTGATATTGGAACAATGCAAGTAAATGGACACGGGTTCGAGACCTAGAACAAACATAGTGAACTTTAGCGAAGCTACAGCGTTTCAGATAGGAACGTAGCAATAAAGACATTCTCGTAGGAGAAGAAAAGGAAAACTTGTCGCAAATAAGGACAATACGGTCACGACGTAAGCGGGCCATAGGTTCGATAAACCGCTACGAAAACGTAGGACAAGTAAAAGTTAAAAAGGACAGTAATAGAAGTCAAATTAGACTATCTAAAGAACAGGACAGAGACTAGATCCAGTGAACAATTAGGAGCCGTTCGAGTTGCATCACGTCCAATGCAGGGTCCGGGGATCTCATCAGGGCGTGAACACCGGTAAAACGTGCCAAAAGTCACTGAGAGGTGGTGAACATTTTAAGCAGTGTAAATAAGCTTCAATATATATGTGTTTTAGTGTTAATATAGTGTTTTACAAATTAGTGATGTGTATAGATTTAAGTAAAGGTCGATTGGACCTAAGTGAGGTGTCGCTCACAATAGAAAGTGCCATGGAAGAGTACAAATTATGTCGTTGGGTGGGTGAAATCCTTCCCACAAATGGATCAGAAGATTGATCACGAGGGTGAGTCATGATTTTTCGTTAAAATTACAAATGTACGATGTACTGGCCAGATGAGATCGGTCGTAACTGGGAGTTACACGATCGAACTCATCGGGTATTTGAATGCACTCATATGATTGAAATGTTGAATAATAATAAATAACTGCGAGAATGACCTCGCAAATTAAATATGTGGATGGGATCAATAATGTAACGTAATAAAAACCCAAGGAATGAAATAACAAATAGTAAATGATTTGGAGGAAGGAGCCGAAATATATATTTAAATGGCTTAAAGTTTCGCCATAGTAAAAGCAGAAAATGAAATAAATATGCATCATAAATACATTGTAAAAATAAATAAGGAATATATAAAATAGTTGATCTTATAATTAAATGGCAAATAAGACGAAAGTTGAAATGAAAATTATTGAAAGTTCGTAGTGAAAATAATAAAATAAATATTATCAAGTGGTTATGCATTAAAAGTAAAGTGATAATAAATTTTTTATTGAGAAATTCAAGTAACTAACATAACGAAATAAATTAAAAGGTATGATAAATGTTATCAATCTTTAAAAGTAATTGGTGACTTAAAACACCTAAAGAAATGTATTATCACTGGCTAGCGAGCCAGAATTATGAAATAAATGATAGGAAGGCCCAAGGTCTTACCGATATAAATGAAATGTTAATTTGAGATGTAAAAAAAACCGTGAAGAACCAAGCAAGGTATAGTTGATGCCAAAAAGGGCCGAAAATAAAATGTTGAAGCTAATTGTGCGTTAATCAGGATAATTACTCTGGAGATGGAGAGTCTCATCGAAATGTTGTGGGTGAAAGATTCCCCTTTTGTATTGTTGTTGTATGTTGACGTCATTGTTGTATTGGGTAGGTGAAATTCCCAAAAATCTGTATTGCAATGTTGAAGCGTTAAAAATAATAATTGCATTGTAAGTCCGATCAGACTGTGTTAAATAAATAAATAAGTATAGTGGGCCAAAATCGTCGAATGATATACATGTGAGACCTTGAGGGGCATTGTTATAATATATATATTGAAGGCCATAATCGTCGAAATAACGCGTTGTAAGTGAATATACATGTAAGGCCATAAGA
Organism: Meconema thalassinum; assembly: GCA_946902985.2. NCBI lineage: Eukaryota > Metazoa > Arthropoda > Insecta > Orthoptera > Tettigoniidae > Meconema > Meconema thalassinum. The sequence continues at coordinate 1,943,668,092 of OX336388.2, read as the reverse complement.
GCATTGTTATATCTAATTGTGGTAGGCAATAATCGTCGAATGAAATTTGCAAATAAGACCGTTAGCGGCTTTGTTATAAAATTGTATTGGTAGAGGGCGTCATACGAATTGTTGTTATATTAGGCATCCTCTCCGGAATATGTTACAAAAATCCTGTAAAAACGAATATAAATGAATAATAATAATATTAAAAGCAGGGACTAATAACCGCTTTTAGAAGCCTTGGTAATCATATGTTTAAAGAGTAAACATTGTAGGAAGCGTGGTGGCCAGTCGAGACACCATAAATTAAGTAAAGTACCACCACGGAGGCGAGACAGCTTTTGAGAACCGACCTACCGTACTGTGGGAGAGAGATAGAAAGTAAATGAGTTTCACGGTCAACTGAGGGTCTGTGTGAAGACTAACATAATAAAATGTCCATTAGGTAAAAGTTTTATAAAATGATGCAAGCTGAAATTAACGTATATAATAAAATTGCTGGGATGGAGATATTTCTCCAGAATATAAGTTTGAAACATTTACATGAATTTTTACAAGTTTGTCAAACATTCATGTTAAAAGTAAAAAAGGATTCCTTCCTCGAAAGAGTAAAAGTTACGGGTTATGAAAAATATAGTTTAATGATTAGTAAAGATCCCATAAAAATAAATTACACAGTGCTTCGTACATTGCAAAGAAAGACCACCTAATGCATGAGAATGAAACTGGTAGAACCAGGATTCGATTCACAGACATGGCATGTTCTTGTACAGTATTTTAAATGTGTAAAATCTAAGGCTTTGTGGAAAATTGCTGGTAAGGTCCAAAGGACTAAATGAATGATAGATAAATGAATATGATGTAACGTTAAAGAAACCCAGAAGGGTAAAGATTTGGAAATAAATATAAATATCCAAAGCCTTGGAAAGTTGTATGACTTAAATGATAGGCGCGCTTGACGCCTCAGTGAAATATAATACAAGTAATTATAATTAGAGTTAAGCAAGACAAAGTGATTACAGAGTGGTTATATAGTTCACAGAATGATGAAATGACATTATAGTGATCTTGATAAAATTTTGCAAAGTGATTTTGTTTGAATGGCACTTGAAGAGACTATGCCAAGTGATTAATTTTTGTTTGAATGGCACTTGAAGAGACTATGCCAAGTGATTAATTTTTAGTTTTGGATAACACTTGAAGGGATTATGCCAAGTGATTAAATTTTAGTTTTGGATAACACTTGAAGGAACTATGCCAAGTGATTGATTTTTTCATGTTTGTGAGTGAAATATTTTTCTTTTATGAATTAAATTTTTGTAATATTTAAAAATGTTGAGTTTTTCTTTAATATCCTTGTGATCCTGAGTATTCCATATCAGATGTTTAATCAGCGGGGGAAGGAACGTCCCATAACCCGAAGCCGCAAGAGCATAAGCTGAGTGCTGATTAATCATCATCCGTGTATACGGGCACAGCTAAGAAATTTAATTCTGGTTAGTAATACTGAAACGATATCGTTGACATACAAGGTTTGTCTATTTCGAAGGCTTGCCCTGAGTCCAGTAGGGTATATTAGTTAACTACCACCCATCGAAATCTCCATGACTTATCAACTCCCATTTAGTGGAATGTGTTAAAATGTTATTCTCCTTCAGTGTCATATTAGATCTCTTGTGTGGCATAGTACTTCTGGGATTGGGAGACCTAGCCCTATAGGCCTATCCCATTTCCCCAACATGATACTCTACGTCAGCAATATCGAATATTTCCAATTGCAAGAGGATGGACCAGAGGTTCAAAAACACTCGATTACATAGATCAATCCTCTAGTGTATTATCACTCAAATAAAAGCAATAACACCTAATTGCAATAAGTTAAGAAATACCGGCACGCTATCACAAACAATAGATGCAATGGAAATAAAATATTAAAAACAAAACAGCATTGTACTTTAGATAGCAGTGAATATGTTTTCATGTTACGGTTGACAATATATATTGAACATTAAATATTTACCGGCAATTGACAGACGATTGGAAAATAATTATATTTCACAAATTCTTTAATATATTGGATACTAGCAGCAATTGCCCATGCTTCACTACTGAAGAGAAATGCCTAAGTTAATTTTATAATTTTGAGTGTAAATTAATCTTAGCCCTACATCACACGGTCCGCTCACAATTACACGTTTTCATACCACGTAATAGTGCCCCACAATTTAGAGTAGCCTATTGTACCCATGTGAGTAATTTCCATGGAAAACATGCTTCTGCCTCCAGCCAGCATCAGTTCTCAGGCGTGTACAGTCCACCCACTGAGCAGTTGCATATTTTTGATCTGAGACTAAAAGGTATCAACTCTACAATGATAAAGCACAACTCTGTTCTAAAGACTTTAATTCAGCTCTAAATCATGGCTTCAAACACATAAAAACACAATCCCAACAATATCATACAAAAGAAAGCAGGATTACTCCCACAATCCACTAATATTCACACTTTATCCTTGCAAATCCATATGATTATTCATTCCTTTACCCTGAGATTGACATCAAAATACATTCTCAAGTGCGCTAATGCACATGTAAATTACAAAAAAACTGTACTTAAAACCTTATGTCACCTCTTGTGACCTCTATCATTTCACAAGCTTAATTGTTTACTCTAAACACATCTTACTTTACATTATGTGTACCCTTGTGTTTTGTTTCTCTCTTCCCACCAAAATCCTTTACCATGCATTAGCCAATTCATGGGTTGCATATCAAATCTACTTGCAACTCCACAATTATATGTAAATACACCCCTACAGTTCCACTGTATGCCGTTGTGATTTCAACTCCAAAACTTCCGTTACCGCTGTGTCGGATGGTATTATTATGCCACCCTTGCGCGGGCATAGCCTGTGGCATCTAGTGCCGAGCTCCAGAGCTAAGTAATACTGTCAGTAAAAAATGTAACTTCCAATAATTCATTACGTTATAGGAACGAACCTTAATTAACAATGTGTTTCAAACCACACAAATTCATTATACAATACAACAATGACTCTTTTCATTACGAGCAGGGTTTCACAGTCTGTCCCTTCTCAATGTCAACCTTCACGGATCGTTTAAAACTCTGCCCCTCGGAGCGACTCGTATACAATGGAACGGAGTTGAGCGGTCACAACACGTGCGCCGTCCTTCATGACTCCTTCTTTTATCTCCAAGCAGTAACACGATTCTAAATACAATAGTGCAGTCTCATAGACCCACATATCCCATATGATTTAAACTGAATGGTATGCAATTTAGGTTATGGGCGAGTTTAAACATTTATTCCTAACCTTAGGATATTAATAACCGGCCTTAATAGGTCCATTTCATTATATGAAGGAACGAGATTCATCAAACACCGGTCGAACTGGCTAGCCGGTATCTCAATAAATGCTACGGTCAGGCACATGCTGCCGCCAATTAGATTCGCTTCCCAGGAGCTGAATCATTCAAATAACTAGTTCTCGGTCGATCAGGTATCATGCAGAGGTTTCCATTGTTATCCTCTCATATACCACAGGATTCGAACCCGGAACCTTCCATATCCATCCTCAGAGTTAGGGTACAACACTAAATACACTCTGGCAAATAATAAATATCTCTGTATGCCCTAGGCTATACGAGATTTCACACGTCGAATAGATTACCTGGCTTCCCTGACCATTATGCTATGATCTCGTCCTTTGATTAGTAAGATAAATCTATCAATTACTCTACAAGCTTATTCACAAGCTGCAAATTCAATTCACTATTAAACTCTTCCATTTCCTAGATGCTTGCATAATTTATTCCCATTATTACAATATATTCTGATATTAACTTGCTTTTCTTAGCCCTTCATGTATAATATTACTGCTTGGATAGATAAATATTCCAATGAGCATATATTTTTTTGCTTACAACCATTTCTCCCTGATTTGTATTCGTTTATTCCTTTTATATATTTATTATTATTATTATTATTATTATTATTATTACTGACATGAATTACAATAACCCGACACAACGTAACCATTTTCATAACCGAACATCCGTGTTCGTTACGTGATGTTTATATAACTGAACTGCCATTTTACATTAGTGGTAACGATTTACCCACTCAATGATGTACAAAAACATCTCAACTTTACTAAAATCAACACAACAATACTACCTTGAGGTTCTACCTCCTAAAATTGACTCTTATTGGCATATTTTATAATTTTGAAATCACACAACACACAGTGGACTATAACTGCTATAAAATCATGGTTTTTGGCTACTTACATCGGCTAGTCCGGTGGCTCCAACCACTCATTCCTTCCAGTAACGCCTGCCATTTGCATAAATAGCAAGGCTTTTTACACTGATAACACACATTTTATATAACTTTGGCCTCACAAGACACGCGGCACTTTTCCTTTCCATATTGAAGCTATTGCTTCCTTACACACATAACACTTTATAGCTAGAGGTGTTAGTTTTTGTTAATTCGCGATAGAACGAAAAGTCATATTTAGAGGTTATGATGTTTTATTTTCACGTATTTACATGTTTCGTGCCGCCCAGGAGTGAAATTAAATCGCGAAATAACGCGAATTATGTGAATAACACCACAAATACCGCAATCGGCGAAATAAAAACAAATTTTCATATTTTTCCCCACACCAATCCGAACATTTTTGTCCACAAGCCGATAATCGAATTTGGTTGGTGTTCAATTCGAGAGAATGATCGATTGTATAGTTTCGCGAGGGGTAATACTACGATATACGTCATATTACGATATACTGTCGATATTCTCGTTACTCGTTGGATTTTAGCGCTGTGGTAAACAGCTGTTATATCGCGGCGTGAATAGTTTGGCCGACTACCTCCAACAGGTTATGTGATAGTTGTTCATAATGTAAACTACGTTTGCCTCCTGTTACATCGGTAGCGAGTGTAAATTATAGTAGAGAATTCTATATAATTTAATAAAAAGTGCGCATATTGTGCCTTATCATCGAAGCTAGTGTGTTATTTGCGTGAATCAGTTGGCGACCACGTGTTCGTCGTATTAGTTCCGAACTTAGTAGTACAGGAAGATGAGACGCGACGTAATTTAAATATTATGACACGAATTCAGAAATAAATTTTGCGTGTGGTTACGAATTTATACTGGCGTGTGACTACAGTCAACCGTGTGATAACAGTGTTTGTTACTGGGCATCGCTCAGTTGAGTTTAAAAATGCCGAAGGTAGCTGTTTCTGCCATAGACAGACTTAAAGAATATAAGAATGAAGGATTTATAATTTCTTGTGGCATTCTTATGTGCAAATATTGTGATTGTCGGTTAGATTATCGCAGGAAAGATGCATTAGACAAACATTGCAAATCGGAGAAGCATTCAAAATGCCGAGAAAATTCGCGTCTTGAAGTTAGTGTTCCTAGAGTGGCCACCTTGAAAGAAACATTATCAAATGCTAGTCGTGTGAAGGATATGAAAGAAGAGTTTATTTTGGACACTACTACTGCGTTTGTGAAAGCTAATATACCAGTAGAGAAACTAGACAATCCTGCTATCCGTACTTGGTTTAATAAGTACGTTCGCGGAAGTGGAGATTTACCATCAGCAAATCAGATTCGTCAGAAATACATCCCCATGATTGGCGAAAGAAGGAGGGAATAAATTATGGAAGATATAAAAAACAAAGACGTGTTTCTGCTACGTGACGAAACAACTGACAAGAATGGTAGGTGTGTTTCCAACATTCTTTTTCGTCCATCAGTACCATCAACTGAAATGAACACCCAACTGGCTGCCTCTGTTGTTCTAGATTCTGCCAATAGCGTAAATTGCTCCAATGCGATATTAGACACCTTGAATTCCTATGAAATTGAATGGGAGCGTGTAGTGGCAGTAGTTACGGACTCAGCACGCTACATGACAAAATATGTAACTACTCTTCAAGGATTGATTGAAGAATTAAGTCATGTCCAGTGCTGGGCTCATAAAGTCAATCTTATCGGCTGCGTATTTGAAAACGGGCTGGACGAATTGAACATGTCTATAGTAAAGACAAAGAATGCCTTTTTAAATACGCGAAAAAGAAAAAGCAATTACGTTGCATTTCTAAGGGAGAAATATGAAAACAGAAAAAGAGAATGAAATTCAAGCTTTCCCAATGCCTGTATGTACAAGATGGAATTCATGGTTTAAGGCTGCAATGTATATGGCCACGCATGTGGAAGATCTGGTAGAATTTTTCAAAACATTGGAAGATTCAAATTCTGGGGACAAATTTTTCCAACAAGCATCGACTTCAACAATACAATTTATACAATTACAAGCATTGTATGTTTCTGTTGTTGGTGCCTCTCTTATGGACTTGCTTAATTTCTTGGAGGGATCTAAGTACCCAACAATTCACTTACTGGCTGGGAAGCTAGATGACCTTGAGGTAAAGCTCAAGCTATTAGGCGATGGTGGAATGTTCAATCATACGATCCTCCAGGACTTGGAACAGCTTCCTCAAAATATGCAGATAAAGGTTAAGTCCAAGCTTACGTGTGTTGCCCAGTCAGCTCTAGTGAAAGTCAGGACTTTAAGGACCACGGATCCAGCCAGGAAGACTGTAGAAGCCATCGGGTCATTGTTTGATCCTCGGCATGCACCTAAGAACGTATCTCCCACAGAACTGCTCCAATTTAAGAAGAATGCCCCATTTCATACGAAGATGGAGTCTCAACAGTTTTTAGAGGCTAACAGCATTTACCTGACTGCAATCAAGAACCAACTGCGTCATGAAGATAATGTGAATGTTCCAGAGATCCTCATGGGATTAAGGCCTGCTCACCGAGACTATGCAACAGCTGCATTAAAGTGTGTGTGGTATCCTTGTTCAAATGTGGATTCTGAAATGTCATTTTCGAAATACAGTCTCATAGTAAGTGATAGGAGGCGAAAATTGACAGCTGCAAATGCTGAGACTTTAACCATGATCTACTTCCAGTGATTTCACCGCAGTATTTGGATAAAACTGAAAAAGGTATTCACTGAAATGTGTTTCGAGATGGTGAATGTAAAATTAAAATGTGACTTCCATATAAGTATTATCTCATTCTTCCATAGCCATGTTTAACGTTTTACCCTGCTGTTTTGTTTTTTACTTTGTTTTATTAATTGTTTATATTTTTAAATGCACTTATTGTACAAACCTTATCGCTTTCCAAATTTTAACATGTCATCCCCCGAAAAAATAATAAAAACACAAAACACCACCTTTTGAATTTTAAATCAACAAATCTTCAAAAAAAAAAAATAACAACACATTCTAACACCTCTATTTATAGCACTTGTTACAATATTAATTTTAAAGATATTTAACAGATCATCACTACACTCACACGTCACTATTTACATTTCTTACTGGTTGAATTTCCTGGCAAGATATCAGAACTGCAGGCGTTGAATAACTCCTCCTCGCTGCTATCCGTATCCTGATTGAGAGTCTCGATTATCTGGTTAAGGATTCCTATCGATTCCCCCAACTGTCTATCAATCTCTATCCTTCGATGAACTTCCTGCTATCTCATAAATATGCTTGCATATCGTCCTGAGCGTTACTTATATTGGTATTCTTATAAAATTTCACCAATCGCATAATAAAGTTTATCCCGGCGCAGTCCGGCATACCAGATATGTATAACCAATAGTTTACACACTGCGCTCAACCATTTTACTTTGTACTGGTACAAATTATCACTCTCAATTGTCCTACCATGTATATTACACGGTACATTTCCTACGTGCACAAAACAATCGCTCGTACTGCCGACTATACAAATATGGCACGACTGTCCTTAATAAATGGTATTCATAAATGTTTTACTGCGCGGCACTTCATGAAGTCCGAGCATCCCTTCTCGACTTCGGTTTACATGCACTTCGCATTAGACTGCGGTTCAACTGATTACATTACTCGTTTTTACTTCATGACTTAATGCATGACTATATGTTGCTGCACTTAGAATGTTAAAGTCCGCGCCTTTCTTCTCTGAGCTAGAGTGACGTGCTCTCCGCTCTCAAGTATGGTTCGACTGACCTCCTCTGTCATATTTCCATCCCTTATATCCGTTTGAAGAGAAAAAGTAGACCGAGAATTCCGCTGCAGCGTCATATTCTCTCACAGTATGATTCTGGTCTTGAAATAACGTTTATATGGTTCCTTTTTCCTCGCTGGTCACATATCAGTATGCGTGCTCGAGGATCGATCGGCCAATTAATTAATATTAATTGTCTTTGCCATGGCGTGGACACGCCGCGTCACCTAAAAAACCCCGACAGCACGTTTATATCAGTCCGCTAACTCCCAAATACTGTGTTACTGCGCGTTCCATCAAATATGCCTCGATTTCACTGTTTAATGGCTTGATAATTAGCCTCCGGGCTAAACATTCACATAGGTGAAAACCTCATTTCACTGCGTTGCCCCAATCACGAGTAATCATTAAATTACGCTGGGATCTACCCACTCCACCAGCTTCTCTATTCTGAAACGGGGAATAACTTGGCAATTATTTTTCCTTCTGACCTGCTCCAGACGACTTAAGTAGGTCACCAAGAGTGACAAGGCTCCAAGAATCTCCTCCCCTTTTTCTAGAGTCATTAGACAAACGTCAAGCGCTCCAACTTCTGTGCTCAAGTCCAGAATAGTATGCTCCATACAGCCCAATAATGCCGTATTCTACTAATATTCCCTGCATTATATTAATAAATAATGTCTGCATTAGTGCATATCACAACAGTGATTTAATATGTATTTTTCTCTAGGGGTTTTTATAACTTTAACTCCCTCAAAAGATCTCGTGTTCGTTCCTTGCCGGAACCTGTATTCTGAGCTCAACTATCTCTGAGATCCACGTTCGACACCAGTCAGCCTAACCCCGTTGGGTTCATATTCCCCTTGCAAAACTTATAGAAGTCAATTGCAAGTGATCTTCTGTAAGTCACCGGCTGACTGTCTCAACCGTCTGTGTTTACTCGAGGCGGTCCTTCACCTCGTCTGCCTGCGGGTGAGTCTGTCTGCTTCCCCCTTCCACTCTGAGCTCAGCCCTTAGACATGCATTCTCTCGACGGAGGGTTTCATTCACGGCTTCTACCTCCCTAGCGACCTCGACCATGTCTTTGTAAAGCAGTTGCAGACACTGGCATTCTGGCTGTCCGCTCCCTTCACTGGGCAAGCTGCTTGTCTCACTTCCCGTCTTGCTGCGTGAGCCTTCAAGCCTGACTGCCTGGCCGACTTTGCTGTCCACGTTAATTTGGGTGTGTGCTGCTATTACTTCATCTTGTTCATCAAATTCCTCTGGTGAATAATAAATTTTGAGGTTGGCCGCATTCATAACGACCTCGTTTCCCGTTTCTAAATGCCTTATCCTATATGCATTATTCTGTAGGTCTCTTATCACCTCGAACGGGCCATGATATCCGAAAATGAACATACTTCCGTGCTTCTGGATCTGAACTAGCGGGCCTCCTGAATAACACTTTTTCTCCAATGAGAAGCGGTCTGTGATATCGCTTCGCACGGTTTTTTTTCTCTGGCGTCTCTCTGCCTGTGCTTGGAGATATTCGAAGGTTCGCTGGATCCTCAATTCTCGTCCTGGCTGTGCGTCTACAGGTAATGGAATAACACCAGTCTGGTCTCTGATCCAAATGTAGAGTCACGGGCACCTGACCTGTCGCCTCATGGACAGTATTATTTATGCAGTATTCTATTACATCCAAGAAATCGATCCATTTCCAGTTCTCTTCAGAGCAGTAAATTTTCATGTATTTCTGTATCCCTCTCATAACACGTTCAACTGGGATTGCCTCAGGATGGCGAATGGTAGATAGAATCTGCCCGATTCCTAAATTTTCCAATTCCCGACGAAATTCTGCGCTAGTAAAACAACTTCCGTGGTCTGAGAGTAGGTTATCCGGTTTCCCAAGTATCGGAATAACTCTCTCTTTCAAGCGTATTAATACCTGCTTTGAGCTCGTCTTCTGTATGGGGCATAATACCACCATTTTTGAGAATACATCCATGGCCACAAACATATGTCTATTGCCTCTACGTGCTCTAGGCAGTGGTCCAAAGTTGTCTATACTTATTAGCTGCCTTGGCTTCTCTGGTACCAACGGAATGGGTCGTTGTCTCATTAAAAAGGGATTTGGCTTTACCCTTTGGCACAAATCGCATGTCCTAATAGCATTTCTCACAGTTTCTCTTAACTTTGGCCAAGTGAATGCTTCTTTCAGTAGAGCAGTTATTTCGTCTATACCGGGATGTCCAAACGCTTTGTGTGCTAGCCACACCAATCTCCTCTGCAAAGATGCAGGAATAAAAATTCTTTGACGGGTATGTTCGCCATCATCCCACTTGTATAGCATCTGATTGTACCATACATAGTCTGTTGATAATGCCTCTGCCTCTCTGTATATTGCCGTTCCCCTTGCTAAGCGTCCCTCGAAGTAATCAATCATCATTTTCAACCACGGATCTTCGCGTTGTAGGTTGGTAAGATTCTTCAAGTCATCTAAGGTCTTCTGATCTCGATTTTCAATCTGGACAGCTAGAGTTTCCTCTCCTCTTGGATATCGGCTTAATATGCCTGGTATTACGTTCTCTTTCCCAGGAGAGTATTCTATTTCCACATTGAACTGTTGAATATACAGGGACCATCTTGTCAACCTCTGGCTAGACAAGTCCGTCTTTAACAAAAATGATAAAGCTTTATGGTCTGTTCTATGTACGATTTGAAAGCCATAGATGAGTTTGCGCCAGTACTGCAATGCGTACAGAGTTGCGAGCAACTCTATCTCTGTGATCGTGTAATTTTTCTCATGGGCCTTCAATCTCCTACTTATAAAGGCAATAAAAACTTTCTTTTTGGGCTTATCAACATTTTCTTGGAACAGTATCGCTCCTATCCCAACAAGTGATGCATCTGTCTGTATTATGAACTTCTGGGTATAATCAGGGTATCCCAGCTTCACGTATTCCAAAAGCATTTGTTTTGACCTCTCGAACGCTTCCTGACATTGCTCCGTCCAATTCCACCTGCCGCCTTTCTTCAATAGATCTTGCAGGGGTGCCACAGTAGTAGTATAGTTTGGGCAGTGGTTCGAAAAGAATCCAATTACTCCCAAATACTGTCGGACGTGCTTTACTTTCGTGGGTTGAGGAAAATTTCGAATTACCTCTAATTTCTCTGGGTTTGGTTTTACTCCATTTTCATCGATAACGTGCCCTAGGAATTTAACTTCCCTCTGACAGAAGTGCGATTTCTTGATATTAACCTTAAAATTAGCTTCTCGAATGTTATCCAGCAACTTCTTCAGGTCTCTCATGTGCTCCTCCAGAGATTCTGATGAGAGTAGAATGTCGTCTACGTATCTGATGGTATTCTCTTTAACATCGTCTGATAGATTGCGATCTAACGCCCTTATCAGAGCTGAACCAGCTGTTTTCAAACCAAAAGGTAATCTTAAAAACGTGTATGTATGTTGATCAAACATAAATCCCGTCAACAGACTAGTTTCCTTTTCCAATTCAAAATGGTGAAAGCTCGATGTGATATCTAAATTTGTAAATAGGGTCTTCCCTTTAAATTTTCTGAGGATTTCTTTAACAGGTGGCACTTGGTCGAATTCTGGTATTACCTTCATATTTAAGTGCCTCAGATCCAGGCATACTCTGACAGTCCCGTCTGTCTTAGGTACGATTGCCAATCGGCTTACATAAGGCGTAGGTGTTTTCTCAATAATACCGGCCTCCAACATCTCCTGAATTGCTTCTTTGACCTTATCATAGTGCTATTCGGCTATAGGGTAGGGTTTCTGCCTAAATGATGTCCAGTCACTAACTTGGAAAGCATAAGTGAAGTTCTTTATACGACCAGGTCTCGAGTCAAAGACTTCCTTCTGTTCCAATAATAATTTCTTTAAATTTTCTCTATCTCTTGGACCAATTTTTGCTTCTTCTAGTTTTTCCGAAATATACTCTTCCAGTTCGGGTTCCAGATCTTTCTCCATGTCTGCGGCTAGTGTTTTCAGTTCATCTTCTAACTGCTCAATAGCTAACACTTCTTCCTCAGCCACGTCTTGTTCATCTGTCCCTGGTTCATTCTGATTGAGTGAGACCTCTAAGCATTCGGCTTCCTCGTTCACATGGAACATCACTCTGTCCTGTGATAGGTCTATTACCACTCGGTATTCCCTTATAAACTCTGCCCCAATAATAAGGTTAAAAGGCAATTTGTTTACTAGTAGAAAACTCTGTGAAAAAATAGAGTCTCCTATCTGTAAATCTAGGAATACCTGATATTCGCATATCACCTTTTTGTCTGGAATGACACCTTTTATTTTGACACTAGAGATAGGTATTTTCAAAACATTCTCTCTCTGCGTTATCTCATTATACAAAGCTTGTGTCATAAGACACACCGTTGAACCCGTGTCTAACAGACTTCTTATCTTCAACCCTGCCACTCTTACGAAAATAATGGGCAATTCTCTTTTGATCATGTCGTGTGATCCTCCTGTATCCTCGATTAACTCTTCTGGTTTGGGTATCCAATTGATGATGTTGGCCGCCTTCCATCCATCATTCTCAAATTTTTCTAATTTTGGAGTTTTTTTTCTACAGCGCCCGTCCCCTTAGAGTTTCTTCTCTCCTGTTCACTGCGCTGTAACTCCAAACTTTTGGCTCCGCCTCCGTATCTGTCTGGCGACGTCCTATTTTGCATAGCTTCTTGCCAACGGACTTGTTGCTTCTGGGGTTCTTCTCCCCTTTCATTGAGGTATTGCAATGAAGCGTGATAACGTTCCTCTACCTCGTCATCAAAGTTACGTCTTCTTTCCTGGGGTCTCCAATTCCTATTGTTGCCTTCTTGGCCATTGTTACCTCCATTATTTTGGTACTGTCTACCCCTAGTATTCTGCTGATTCCAAGAATTTCGGCCTCCTCTTCCTCTACCAGCCTTCCCTTTATACTTCGGCTGCCATCTTCTGGGTTCATGTTCCCATTGACGTCCGTTGGAATCTAACGTTTCAGTGTTAGTAGCTTTGTTATTTTTCGGAGCTTGGTACTGGTCATTCTGCGTGTTGGTCACGTGTACCTGTTCCACGGTTCGATTCTGACGCATAGTATTGGATGACGTGAGGTCTAGTTGTCTAAGAACTGCCTCCATTTCCATACCGGGTTTTGCATTTGCCGAAATCAGCAGCCTTTGGATTTCATAAGGAAGCTGCTTGGCAATAGCAATACATAGCTCCAGCTCGCTAGGTTTTTGGTCAAGTTCCTTGAACCGACACATTTGAGATATGAAAAATTCTGCGTACTTCGTTGGATTGTTGGTGCTGTATCTTTTCGAATACAAATCCAATCGTAAATTCTGTTGTGTTATTGGGTCCCAGTATCACTTCAAAAAAGCTTCCCGAAACTCCTCGACAGTATCGAAGGTATAACGGAAACTGCGAAACCATAACGCACATTCTCCCCTCGTTAATTTCTCTATGGCTCATAGCGTGCGCTCTTGTGGTATCCGCGCATCGTTTAAATATTCAGACACTTCTTTCAACCAATACTTCGGTGTCATATTACAATGGCTACCTGAAAATTTTCTTGGTTTCTCTTCGCTTGCTCTAATTACATTTATCACTTGGGTGTGCATAGCATTTTCATGCGGCGTAGAGGCTGCAACCGGTGCACCTGGCGTCATATAAGTACTTTCGCCTGGGCCTGTAGCATTCCTTATTATAGGTTGGGTTTCTAAATCTGCCCACCTGGTTTTCCTCATATCTTCCACGCTGCCTTCACTTGACTTAGGATCTTTCATTAGGGTTTCCTCCTGTGCGATTATCCTAGTCTCCATTTGATTGTGGCGAATTTCTGTTCTTTCCAACCGAGTAATTACCTCCTTTTATATTCTGCTAAGCCTATCTCTATTTTCTTCTGCCACTTGAAATATTTTCTTCTTATCTTCCTTCAGGCTTTGCTTGATATGGGAGATTTCATCCTCTACATCTTCCTTTATTTGAGCAAGGGTCTTGTCGCTTGCCTCTGTCTTTTGGCCTTCTCTCACTTCGAGTTCTTCTCTCAACCCTTTCATTTCCTCTTGGATATGTCCATTGACCTTTGATATTTCATTCCGGACCTTAACGATTTCCCCTCTGTTTTCCTCTTGTCTTTTGTTAACGATAACAATGTCGCTTTGAATTTGGTCCAATTCTTGATGAACTTTGCTCATCTGGCCCTTTATCTTGCCTACCAGCTCTTTACTTTCGTTAGCGATAGCCTTAATCTCTCCTATTTCCTGACATTGATCTAATATGTTCTGATCCTGCTTCTTTAGATCCCCGTTAATCGCTCTAGCATAACCTTTCAACTTTTCGTCCCATTTACTGTCGTTTTCTTCTAATCTCTGATCTACCGTTCTAGTAAATTCTGAAAACTGATTTGATTGGCGTTCGAGATTCGCCTCATTTTGGATTTCAATATCCTTAATGTCATTAGACAGCGCATCTAACCTACTGTTCGTTTCATCCAGCGCGTGCTTACATGCCTGTAAATTACTTTCAAGTTTGGCTTCTATAGCCTCGAAACGCTTATCGGTCTTAACCTGCATTTCTGATATAATGCTTACAACGGTTTCTGTTACCTCGGTCTTAATTGTTTCTTACATTTGCCCTAGCTTATCATTTATTTCTGCCTTATTTGCATCCAATCGGTTGTTTATTTCAACCTGATTATTATTCATTGCAACCTGATTTGCATTAATTTCCAGCTGATTGGCATCTAAACGATTACTCAATTCAACCTGATTATTATTAATTGCCAACTGATTAGCATCTAAACGGTTGTTTACTTCATCCTGGAAAGCCTTGGCTTCCAGCTTATTCTGTTCATTAACAGCGTCAAAATGCTGTTTTAACTCTGCAATCCTCTGCAAAATCTCCTCCGTACCAGCCATTCTTACAACAATACATTTTGAGATATAGACAGGCTTCCTGGAGACATGTGTGGATTCGTTTTGAAGAGAAATACGAGACACTGTACACATATTGTAAGATTGTACCAAAACTTTGGATTTTTGGATAAATTTTGGATTGGGTTCGTAGCGCTCATACCCTTGGGTAATTCTCTTCTCCATAGAGAGATTCTGCGTTACTTCAAAAGCCTACTGCACTCAAAAATTACTCAAACACAGTTTGAGGCAAAAAAATAATTACTATGGTTTTCCCCATGAAATACCATAAAAATCTATGGGGTTTCCCTAAATCCCATAAGCTCCACAAACCTGGGCGCCATGATAAATAAAAAGGAAGACATGCTTTGCCCACACACGGGCGACATGATAAATAAATGAGAGGTTTAGCCATGAAGGTCAGGTCTTGCAATGCCAAGATATACATATTGCACTAATGAGGCGATTCCACTATAGAATAATACCGCCCCATGTTACCTGGATCATGGTAAGTATAAGGTGTTTATCAAAATTTATATTGTTTGTATCGGAGCTTAGCTATGGTTAGGTGCGGTCATCCCCTAATTCATTTTATTCGTTAATTTAATAGAGTTGTTTGCACTAGATGTAGACCGACTTAAATTGTACCTATAGCTCCAATCACTGTACAGGACATCAATATCCATGTACCCATGTGAGTAATTTCCATGGAAAATATGCTTCTGCCTCCAGCCAGCATCAGTTCTCAGGCGTGTACCGTCCACCCACTGAGCAGTAGCATATTTTTGATCTGAGACTAAAAGGTATCAACTCTACAATGATAAAGCACAACTCAATTCTAAAGACTTTAATTCAGCTCTAAATCATGGTTTCAAACACATAAAAACACAATCCCAACAATATCATATAAAAGAAAGCAGGATTACTCCCACAATCCACTAATATTCACACTTTATCCTTGCAAATCCATATGATTATTCATTCCTTTACCCTGAGATTGACATCAAAATACATTCTCAAGTGCTCTAATGCACATGTAAATTACAAAAAAAACTGCACTTAAAACCTTATGTCACCTCTTGTGACCTCTATCATTTCACAAGCTTAATTGTTTACTCTCAACACATCTTACTTTACATTATGCGTACCCTTGTGTTTTGTTTCTCTCTTCCCACCAAAATGCTTTACCATGCATTAGCCAATTCATGGGTTGCATATCAAATCTACTTGCAACTCCACAATTATATGTAAATATACCCCTACAGTTCCACTGTATGCCGTTGTGATTTCAACTCCAAAACTTCCGTTACCGCTGTGTCGGATGGTATTATTATGCCACCCTTGCGCGGGCATAGCCTGTGGCATCTGGTGCCGAGCTCCAGGGCTAAGTAATACTGTCAGTAAAAAATGTAACTTCCAATAATTCATTACGTTATAGGAACGAACCTTAATTAACAATGTGTTTCAAACCACACAAATTCATTATACAATACAACAATGACTCTTTTCATTACGAGCAGGGTTTCACAGTCTGTCCCTTCTCAATGTCAACCTTCACGGATCGTTTAAAACTCTGCCCCTCGGAGCGACTCGTATACAATGGAACGGAGTTGAGCGGTCACAACACGTGCGCCGTCCTTCCTGACTCCTTCTTTTATCTCCAAGCAGTAACACGATTCTAAATACAATTGTGCAGTCTCAAAGACCCACATATCCCATATGATTTAAACTGAATCGTATGCAATTTAGGTTATGGGCGAGTTTAAACATTTATTTCTAACCTTAGGATATTAATAACTGGCCTCAATAGGTCCATTTCATTATATGAAGGAACGAGATTCATCAAACACCGGTCGAACTGGCTAGCCGGTATCTCAATAAATGCTACGGTCAGGCACATGCTGCCGCCAATTAGATTCGCTTCCCAGGAGCTGAATCATTCAAATAACTAGTTCTCGGTCGATCAGGTATCTTGCAGAGGTTTCCATTGTTATCCTCTCATATACCACAGGATTCGAACCCGGAACCTTCCATATCCATCCTCAGAGTTAGTTAGTTAGTTAGTTATTGTTGTTTTAAGGGGCGGAACTACGAGGTCATCTGCCTCAGAGTTAGGGTACAACACTAAATACACTCTGGCAAATAATAAATATCTCTGTATGCCCTAGGATATACGAGATTTCACACGTCAAATAGATTACCTGGCTTCCCTGACCATTATGCTATGATCTCGTCCTTTGATTAGTAAGATAAATCTATCAATTACTCTACAAGCTTATTCACAAGCTGCAAATTCAATTCACTATTAAACTCTACCATTTCCTAGATGATTGCATAATTTATTCCCATTATTACAATATATTCTGTTATTAACTTGCTTTTCTTAGCCCTTCATGTATAATATTACTGCTTGGATAGATAAATATTCCAATGAGCATATATTTTTTTGCTTACAACCATTTCTCCCTGATTTGTATTCGTTTATTCCTTTTATTTATTATTATTATTATTATTATTATTATTACTGACATGAATTACAATAACCCGACACAACGTAACCATTTTCATAACCGAACATCCGTGTTCGTTACGTGATGTTTATATAACTGAACTGCCATTTTACATTAGTGGTAATGATTTACTCACTCAATGATGTACAAAAACATCGCAACTTTACTAAAATCAACACAACAATACTACCTTGAGGTTCTACCTCCTAAAATTGACTCTTATTGGCATATTTTATAATTTTGAAATCGCACAACACACAGTGGACTATAACTGCTATAAAATCATGGTTTTTGGCTACTTACATCGGCTAGTCCGGTGGCTCCAACCACTCATTCCTTCCAGTAACGCCTGCCATTTGCATAATTAGCAAGGCATTCTTACACTGATAACACACATTTTATATAACTTCGGCCTCACAAGACACACGGAACTTTCCATATTGAAGCTATTGCTTCTTTATACAAATAACACTTTATAGCACTTGTTACAATATTAATTTTAAAGATATTTAACAAATCATCACTACACTCACACGTCACTATTTACATTTCTTACTGGTTGAATTTCCTGGCAAGATGTCAGAACTGCAGGCGTTGAATAACTCCTCCTCGCTGCTATCCGTATCCTGATTGAAAGTCTCGATTATCTGCTTAAGGATTCCTATCGATTCACCCAACTGTCTATCAATCTCTATCCTTCGATGAACTTCCTGCTATCGCATAAATATGCTTGCATATCGTCCTGAGCGTTACTTATATTGGTATTCTTATAAAATTTCACCAATCGCATAATAAAGTCTATCCCTGCGCAGTCCGGCATACTAGATATGTATAACCAATAGTTTACACACTGCGCGCAACCATTTTACATTGTACTGTTACAAATTATCACTCTCAATTGTCCTACCTTGTATATTACACGGTACATTTCCTACGTGCACAAAACAATCGCTAGTACTGCCGACTAAACAAATATGACACGACTGTCCTTAATAAATGGTGTTCATAAATGTTTTACTGCGCGGCTCTTCATGTTGAAGTCCGAGCATCCCTTCTCGACTTCGGTAACGCGCACTTTGCATTAGACTGAGGTTCAACTGATTACATTACTCGTTATTACTTCATGACTTAATGCATGACTATATATTGCTGCACTTAGAATGTTAAAGTAGTAGTGGAGTAGTGGCGCTTCCAAGCCACTCTAGAACCCTCCTCTTACCACTACTAAGCCTCAGCCATGTTAAATATATCTCGAACGCGTGGTCCGATTTTGACAAATGAGGTATCGTTGGACTCGGGCTGACGTCCTCTTTGCTATGGACCACTCGTTATATTTTTGAAATTTTTTTGATTTTTTTTGTTTTCGAAAATAGGCGATAGTTTGAAAACCAAACATGGTAGAACGTTGTGCCATGGCCCAAACGAATGGTCTTTATGACATTTATTTTCCATAATGAAACTTTTTTACTTTTTATGTTTTTTTGAAAAAACTCGAATTTTGAAAATCCTATATTTTGGAAACTAGGAACTCTACAAAAAAAAATGTTTAACGTAAATCAATGGTCCCTACCCCCTCTACCCCCAAAATAAATTTCAAGTCTCTAGAATGAAAACCTGCAGTAGTGGGGTAGTGAGAGAGCTGGACCACTTAGGAAGTTGTGAGCCCCTGCGACCTTGGAATGGAAGGAGTGATGCTAGGAAGGCGTGCTTGGATTCGTTTTTTTCGTCTCGTTGTGCTCTTTACGGGAATGTAGGTGTCGAAAAGGTGAAAAACTGGAAACACGGTCTTTTTGGGGTAAAAACGTGATTTTAGACTTTTTGCTATATCTCGCGAACCAAGTATGCTAGAGGCGTGTACGACGGGTCCAAGGACTCGGAGTGACGTCCTCTTTGCTATGGACCACTCGAGATATTTTTTAAAAAAATTTGGAAACTCGATTTTGGGGTAAACACGTTTTTTTTTGTGATTTTTGCCGATATCTCACGAACCAATAACGCTAGAGACGTGTACGAGGTGTCCTAGCACTCGGGCTAACGCCCCCTTTCAAATGTGGTAGATTTTTTTTCCAAAAAAATAATTCACAAAGGTTCTAACGCCATACATGTTGAAATAACGTTTTTTTTTCTTTACCTGTTTATAATGTCCATGAAGCGTGGTGGTTGAGAGAGACGATACGGCTGGGTGTGTGTGTGTTTCAACGAACCTATCGCTAACCACAAGGACCATGCTTAATAGAATAATTGCTATTTCGGCGGGTCGGTGTATGACAGAGCGAGCGTGTGTTTTTCTGATATTTTACCTTTGACATGTAAACGGTGATGAGAACTTGATTCTATGTTGGTCGAAGCGAGTAGAGAAAACAAACTTGCCGAGGAGGTGAAGGTCATTTGAGCTTATTGGAAGGCATTGATCTGACTTGACAACAAGTGCAATGGAAAAAATGACCAAGACGCTTGAAGGTGAAATAATCTGACCATCGTGGTGGCAGGGGAGTGTGAAAGGCATGCACACACATGTGTGAAACCAGATGTAGGCTAAACCAGTGACATCCTGTTTTGCTTCGTACGTGACAAAATGCAAGTTCATGTGAAATTTGATCTACCGCAGGTGTTCGCCTGGGACGTTATCTGTCCACGTGCGCGATAACTGTTAACAAGTCACATCCTGTTTTGCTTCGTACGTGACAAAATGCAAGTTCAGGTGAAATTTGATCCGGCACAGGTGTTCGCCTGGGACGTTAGCTGTCCACGTGCACGATAAGAGAATGTTCAAAGCGTGGGAAAAAAAAGATTATACATGCAACGTAGCATATATATAGACATGTCGTTATCATTTCCACACTCACTTAGGTGACTACCTTTGAACACACTGCGTTGCAAGAAACCCCTGGTCTTGTTTATCAGTTTTGGTGTTGGTGGAAAATACTTAACCTTGTTGTGGGGTAGGTATATATTTATTTATATATTTATTGATTTTTATATAAATACATGCAATTATTTATTGATTAGGTAATTAATGATTTTTATTTATTTATTTGTTTGCAGATAACGTGTATAGCCTACCTGTCGTGTGTCTGCGGGAAATATATATTAAAGAAAGAGAAAAACAGACCGATAGAAGAGGAAACCATTTCCACACTAGCCCACGAGACGGGAATAGAGCAAAGCATTACACGTCAAGGTGAGATTTGTTTTTTTTAAATATATAACCTGCTTGATTTTGTTTTTGTTTATGAAATGCATAAACTATATGGAATGGTTATACTTATGGTGGTTTATTTTTATTTCTTTTTAGATATTTGGAGAAAAAAAAGGGTTCACTGCTACAGCAAATACAGTTGAAAACCAAGTGGCTTTAGAGTGGAACCATTGTCAAGCAGTCTACAGCTGAAAACTCAGGTGAGAGTGTTCTTTCAAAATAATGTCTTTTACTGCTGCGGATACGTTAACTTGGGAACCCCTAAACAGTTGTTTCAAATCACGTGTGTGCTCTGGTCGTGTGGTCAATGTTAGAAAAAGTTTGATTCCCAAAGAATTTTTACAATCTTGTTTTGAAATTTTCAAAATTGAAATTTGCACAGCGCAAAGGTTGCATACAGCTTTAAAGGTGAATACAGAACTGGTGTGCGATTTCATATATAAAAAGAAGGACGTAGAGCATAAAGAGACATTTTATATTTGCAGTAAAATGCAAGAGTTATTCATAGCCCATAATTTGGAACAGTGGTATGAAACCCACGTGGTGAATGCCTTGCTATCAAAATTTGATAAACTGCAACAAGGACCGAGTGGTCTAGCCTTAGACAAAATTCATCATTTGCAAATCAACATGTGTCAATTCAACCCGTTGAATGCTGGGTCTAGCTATATTAAAACACCACCAGCAATAGCTTCGAAAAATGCTGTGGTCAATATAAAGAATCGTGACAATGATTGCTTTCAGTGGTCTGTGGCTGCGTTTTTGCAGCCGGTACAACATCATGGTTGTCGACCGGGGAAGTACAAGGCCAAGTTTGAAGAATTGAAACAAACTTTAAATTTAACTCGAGTATCGTTCCCTATGGACTTAACCGAGATCCATAGGTTTGAACAAGACAACCAGGACTTTTCGTTCATGGTGTATGGCCTTAATGGTGATGAGATTGTGGGTCCTCTTTATGCCACAAAAGAACCGAAACGACATCACATTCATCTTTTATATTTATCTGTAGGAGAGGTGAATCACTATTGCCTAATTAAAAGCCTGAGTAGATTGCTAAGCAGACAAGTGTCTAAGCACACTGGTGTAAAACATATTTGTGATCGATGCTTGCAATATTTTAAAACCCCTACGCTTTTGGAACGTCATAGGGTAGATTGTGTTTCTCAGGAAGCGGTGAGATTGATATTGCCACAAGGGGACAAGGCTGTGTTAAAGTTTAAGGACATTCACAAGCGTGACACTGTTCCCTATGTGGTATATGCAGATTTTGAAGCTCTCACTACACCCATGGCGGGATGTGAAACAGATCCCTCTATGAGCTCAACCACACCCATTCAAAAACATGAACCCTTTGCCATAGGATTTAATGTGGTGTGTGCCTATGACCCCACGCAATCCGTTTACAAATACCGTGAGGGGCCAGATTGTGCCAAATGGTTCTTGGATGAACTTGTCAAGTTGGCCGACCATGTACAGGAATTACTGGACCACCCAGTACCCATGAGCCTATCTCCAGAACAACAGCAGCAGTATGAGCATGCCACGACATGCCATATTTGTGAAAGGCCTATTTTAAGTGGAGAGGAAAAAGTCAGAGACCACTCACACTTTACAGGTGAGTTTCGTGGTGCTGCGCATAGTAAATGCAACTTGAACTTTCCAGCTCCTCGTTTCATTAGTGTCTTTTTCCACAATCTGGCGAATTATGACATTCAGTTTTTGATTCGTGAATTGGGCCATGTCAACAAGGGCTCGTTTACCATTATTCCCCAAAACCATGAGCGTTTTACGGCCCTGACATGGTGGTTGGGCGACTTTAGCATTCGATTTTTGGATTCCTTTAAGTTTATGGCATCCTCGCTAGACAGCCTTGTGAATGGCTTGAATGAGGAGGAATTAAAAAATACTAGAATGCATTTTAATGATCCTGAGCAATTTCAGTTGTGTATTCGGAAAGGTATATTCCCGTATGATTTCTGCAACAGCTGGGACGTGTTAAAGCAAAGAAAACTCCCAACACAAGAGAAATTTTACTCTAAACTAACACGCAGTACCGTTTCCAATGAAGACTATGCACATGCATGTCAAGTTTGGCGAGTGTTTGGCATGAACACGCTAAGTGAATATGCATTGCATTACCTAAAACTGGATGTATTGCTGCTCACTGATGTGTTTGAAAAATTCCGTAACTTGTGTCAACACATTTACGGTCTTGACCCGGCTCACTATTACACGAGTCCTGGACTCTCGTTTGATGCCGCTTTGAAATACACTCAAGTGGAATTGGATTTACTCACTGACGTAGACATGGTTCTATTTTTTGAAAAGGGCATTCGTGGCGGCTTTGTGTCGCTTAACCAACGCCATGCCGAAGCGAACAATGTCTACATGCCTGATTATTCACCGGACAAACCAGAATCGTACTTAATGTACTATGACGTGAATAATTTGTACGGTTACGCCATGAGTCAGCCTTTGCCCTATGGGAAGTTTGCTTGGCTGACAGACAAACAAGTGTCAGAATTTGATGTGAACATGGCTAGCCAAGAAACAGGCCGTGGATATGTGCTAGAAGTGGATATTGAATATCCCTCATCCTTGTATGATGAACATGCCGATTTCCCATTCTGCCTTGAGCAAATGGTTCCCCCTGACAGTAAAGTGAAAATTGAAAAACTCATGGGCACACTTTACAACAAAAATCGGTATGTGGTACATATCCAAATGTTGGTGCAATGCCTCGCCCAAGGCTTGGTGTTAAAGAAAATCCACAGGGGTATTTCTTTTGCTCAAAAAGCATGGCTTGAGCCATACATGCGACTCAACACAGAGCACCGACAAATGGCAACACAGCAGTTTGAAATTAATTTTTTTAAATTAATGAACAACTGTATCTATGGCAAGTCCATGGAGAATGTCCGCAAATACCATGACATTAAATTGGTGAATGTCTGGGAAGGGCGGTGGGGTGCCCGGCGGTACATTGCCAAGCCAAATTTAAAATCGATCAATATTATCGATGAGGATTTGGCTACTATTGAAATGAGTAAGACCAGTGTGACCATGGATAAACCCATTTACTTGGGTCAAGTCATTTTAGACTTTTCTAAATCGGTCATGTATCGATTCCACTATGAGTTTGCCAAACGCCATTTTGAGGACGTCTCTCTTTTGTATATGGACACGGACTCATTCATTTACCACATTCGCCACTGCAACCCCTATGACGTCATGAGGCAACATAGTGACTGGTTCGACACCTCTTGCTATAGCGCTGACAACGTGTTTAAGCTGCCCATAAAAAACAAAAAGGAAATGGGCGTTTTAAAAGATGAATGCGGTGATTCCATTATGACGGAATTTGTAGGTTTGGCCTCAAAAATGTATGCTTATCGCACACTCGACTGTAAGGAAGCCAAAAGAGCAAAAGGTGTAGGTAGAGCAGTGGTAAAATCGCTACGTGTAGACGATTACCTAGCGGTTTTACGCACTGGCAAAGCTATGTCTCATACACAGTGCAGGATACAATCCAGCAACCATCATTTGTATCTTGTGGAACAGAGAAAACGCACCCTCGCCTCCATGGATAACAAGCGTGTGTGGGCTGATGACCTGTTCACCAGCCAGCCCTGGGGTTATAATCGCAAGGAGGAGGAGGTGTGATTTCACTGTATAATCGTTTATGGGACATAGCTTTATGTAACTTGTAGATTTAGTATTTTGTAAATATTGTTTTCTTGTCATTGTAAATAGTAGATTTTGTAAATAGTGGCAACCCACTTGGACCTTTTGCTCTTAAAACGTTCTATGAAACCTTATTTTTTTAAATTTTTTTGATTGGTAAATAGTGTGATTCTTGTAATGCTGTACAAAATTGATTTTTTGTAAATATGAAATAAGTAAGATTTTTAGTAACTTTAATAACTAGTATTTAATTATTTTTTGAAATAGTAAAATGGTAAACTAAAAAAAAGTTCTTTTGGGATGAGTGTACATGTCGAGAATGTGCTTTTGGGAATAAATAAAGTGGTTGTGTTTGTTCCCAAAGACAGGTGTGAATGTATGAGTGGAAAGAGAATGCTCATGTATATGGTTGACCAGAGCAAACACGGTGAGGTAGGGTGGGGGGGTGGGGAGGGGGTAAATGCTCACTTATATACTCATTTTGTTTTAAATAGTTTCGTTTTTTTCATTGAAATGTGGCAGACAATAGACATTATTTTTGTAAAAACAGTCTTACCTGCAGTAGTCGTAGACCTCGACGTTTCTCCAAACACACATCAACACATTGCAGTATTATCAAGGTCAAGCACTTGCATCAACATCATTGTCAAATCTCAACTTTCGACATACACCAAATGGAAAAAATATGAAAACTGCAAAATGGAAATTCCATGTTTCCATATCACCAAAACAGCAAAACTTAAAACGGACATTTTTAAAAACTTGAAATGGCCATGTGTGAAATTTGAAAATTCAAAAACTTCAAACGGACATTGTTTAAAATGTGTCATCAGCAAAATGTAAAAATCCATATCATCAAAAACGTTAAACTTGAAACGAACGTTTTCAAAAAATGTAAATTGCAAAATAATAAATGACAGTGTGTGGAATTCATCATGTGTGAAATGTGTAAAATGAAAAAATCAGCCATCAACATCACAATTTCTTAAAATTAAAAATAACAAAACATCGTGCTCTGGAAAACTTTTGTTTTTATTTCATAGTCATAGTGAATTGACAAAAGAAAAATAGAATACAAACAAATCCCAATTCCTCACTCCTCAATGTTTATGTCCATGCATCATCAACTTTCCTTTCATAGCACTCATGACAATCAGGGCTGCCATTCTTTCACCCACTGAGGCATCATTGGATGTGAAACGTTGTTTAGCTTTCTTCAATAACAATTTATCGGCCACATGTCTTAAACCAGGATGACTATGGCGATAAGAAAGGTCATGTTCCTTGCATGCTTGATCCAAAAGATTAATGGGGACATCACTACGTTGTAAACGTTTTTCGAGACGAGTTCCAGGGCCACAAAAACGATAACCTGGAAGATGGATTTCGAAAGGTAAGTATTGAATCACTTTGTCAATGACGCCATTGCCAGTACAGGTCTGGCATATCCTTTTCCATCGATGGTAAGAAGGTTTGGTCTTCCTCCTCCTCTGTGGACGATGTTTGTGTTTGTTGTTGTTGTTGCTTTTTCTCGCCATGACACCCGTGGAATGATTCAACAAAGTCTTTACATGGACTCTTATGACCGTGATACAGTTTCACTAGCTGGCAAGTCGCACACTGACGCATAGACGGTATTTTTGCCATGGCCACTTGCTTATGGTGATCGTAATCCGTACAGGGTTGCAATTCACTCAACACAGGGTCTTGAGTCCATGATTTTGGTACATGTTGCCAGATTTCTTTCACTGCGTTGGCGGCCACATAATAAATGAACGACTTGGGCAGCGCCAAGAGTTCCTCTTTGGTAAAACTGTCTAGTTTCTTTTTGCACACAAAGAACTTGCCGATGGCTTTGTCCGTAGCATTGCCTTTCTCCATGGTATCACGTGCTGTAGATGTTTACACGTCGCTTGTAGAAATCTCACTGACGTCATTCACAGGTAAATCTTGAGTTATAATTTTGTTCAACAACTCCCAGCAGGCATGAGTGGTTAACCAATGAAAGAGATGCCACGCATGCGATAGGGCTGTATGGGTAATGTTGCCACTGGAACAAGTATCCATGAGCGTTTGCAGGGAGGGGCAGCCCAACTCCATGAGGTCGATACATTGGCAGTAAGACGCCAAAAATGGTTGCAACCATTGACGTTTTTCATTACCTTTCACAAATACCACATTGGCCGAGGACAAGTGTGCTTTCATAACCACATCCAAATATTTATAGGAAATGGTTCCCTGATTCCAGTCTAGTTGCCTATGATTTTCAATCCACTGGGTTTGTTTACGTTTTTTTTCACACAACAAATCAAAAGCATGGGGTGGTTTAAATAGCAAATGCGTAGCTTGTGATATCCAAAACGTGGTACAATCGATCACGGCCACTTGTTTAAATATAAATTTGTTGTCACCAATTTTAAACCCTTGGCAATCCACAATGAGTGTGCGCAACATGTTGACGCTTGTCTGGACCAAGTTCAACTGACGACTGACTGACGATCAGGTGTGATCATGGCATGGACTTACCTGCCATGCTAGTTCCAAAAAAGAAGGTTAGGGTAGGACAGAGGCAAAAGCAAAAAAATAAGAATTTAAGAATTACATCATTTTATTATCATTACACGTCTTACAGGCCTTTGTCATTTTGGGATAAGGACGATAGCAACTGATACAACAATATAGTCTCTTGTGTTTGTAACGTCCATAACACCGATGATGTCCCAATGTCTCTAAACTAGGTGTTTTTGATGGTGAGCTGCTCACTGAAGCACCATGGATACCATACGGTCCACACGTATCGTAACTTGTATTTTTTTCATCACCCAGTGACACAAGTGAGGGATAGCTTGAATGACAGGGTATATTTCCCACTTCCATTCTACACAGGTAGGGGCAGGTGGGTGACCAGCGCTGATGTTCCTGCATGGGTTCATCGCCCTCCTGCCATTGGTCTATGATGATGGGACAAAAGGCACATTTCACTTCATCTCTTGTTTTTAAATAGTAGAATCCAGCGGCCGCCAAGGCTTGAGGGTTTATGAAAGGCACTGGCCACGTGGCAAAAGTCTTGAAACGTTGTTCCTCAGAGTTTAAATTCATGGATGTAACGTCTCTTGAGGCTTTAAAGCAAGACATGACTGAGCGACTTGACGTGGGTTGAGCTGTTATTTATACACTCGTCACTTGGTTGGACAGTGGATAATAGTTGACTTGTTTGTGATGAATAATTAAACAGTAGGCCGTCGTATTGGCTGGTACATTGTCATGCGTTTCAAAATCTAGTCGAATGTCGATATTGGATGGCTTGACAGACTCTTCCAGGTAAGAACAGTCAAAGACAATCAGTGGCGCTCTTGCCTTAAACGCTTGGGGTAGTAGCATGGGGCCGTTCTCTTTTTGATAATACGACCATCGAAATTTAGAAAACAAGTCGTACAGGGGGCCAAATTTATTTTTTGAAAAATCCAAATCCAGTCCTTCATAGGGAAACACAGCTCCGTTGAGGAAAAGACGTGCATTTCTCAATTGCAGGTGATCAAATTGCGAGGCATCTTTGGTTTGTTGATACTTGCGATTCGTTTGAAAACCCACGATCAGGTAGAGAGGTCTCTCTGTATAGCGAGCTGTTTTTACAGACCAACTGTGTGTGTTGGTGGTGGGCAATAGCGGATACTCATGGAGTGCCCAGCTTCTAAATTCCATGGGTAGCGGCATATCTCTCTTTACCATTTTGAGTATGTCTAGTTTTTTGCTATCGTTAAGGGTCACATGAGGCACTTTCCATAGCAAGCGTTGTAGTTGAACTTTTGAATCGATGGGGGCATTGTCGGCTCCCTTGAGTGCATTATTATCACTCCTGTCTCTCACCAGATAAAGCACTTGCCTTGCGTTGACCACAATGCGTTGGTGATCTTCAGCAAAGCCTAGAATCAGTTTAAGAGGTAAATATCCAGTAAAGGTTCCATCGGTGTGTACCATCCAGTCATTGGTCGAGTCAGGACACCAACCTGCCATGCAAAGTGTTTTACCTTCTTCCTCACTATAAGAGGGGTATAGTTTCATGACACTGGAAATGCCCACATTTCGAGTGCTATCCACCACGATATCGTTAATGACATAACGTACTTCAGAAAACAGAAAGGCTAAACCATGGTTGGCCAACTTGGATGTGGTGGGTGTAGAGCCATCGGCTTTGGTGAGCCGACCTTCAATCTGAATGACACTTTCATGAGGTAGGGTGTAAATATCTTGGTTGTTAATGATGAATTGAATCTCGTCATTGTTATTGAGTCCAGGTGTTTGAGCTTGATAGGAATGGAGATCAATTCTTACCACTCCTGGTTGCTCCTCGATGCGGTTCGCTATCTCTAGGATAGAATTCATCATGAGGGTTGACGTGGTAACCCAAATGCTGTAAAATCTGCTTGTTCTGAGATGTTAACGTGTATTCACGTGGCAAACAACTAACACCATTCCTAGACGGTGTTGTTGCTTTATACACAAACTTCATAGTGGCTTTAGCACCAACTTGTAAGTCACTGGTGTGGTAGAATCTAGATCAATGAGTTGTTGATCTCTATTGATCAGTCTTAATGTTATATTACTAATACTATCAACAGCCACAGAATGAAAAAGCACCACTGGAGGGTTTTCACGAATAATATAGCCATTGGGCGATGTCACAATAAAGTCATAAAGTGAATGCGATGGTTCCTGATTGGTGTACACTTGGCTAATAATATTACACGTCACCGACACATGATGGTCCTCAATGAATTTCACTTCATGGTCTGATTCATGTTTTTTGTTGGGCTCCAACACACGTGGTTTAAATCCTAGTAATGGGCCAATGGAATCGGGGTGTGTTTTAAAGTCAATGTTGAATGAGGAGAAAATACTGCAGCGATGAGTGTTGGTATTGCCTACAAGTTCAAACTTGTGCGTTCCGTCGAGAAATGACTTTAAACCATATTGATTGATCAACACCACATAAATGTGTTCATAAATATCATCGATCGTGTATCCACCAGAGTTCAGGGTGAGCACAGAATCATCATAGTAAAACTTGTTGTTCACATTTTCACGTATGTTGTATATTCGATTGTATGTTTCAAGAGAAACAAGTCCTAAACCATAGGGTTTTTCACTCAATTCGATAGGCGGGTAGAAGTCTAGGCTGACTTCAGGTCCACGTCCATGCACTGTAAACGTTTTACTTTCTGCCGACATACTGGTGGCGTTTTTGCTTATGCTGCGTCTTATATAAAAAAATTAAACACAAACGTCCACACTGTTGGCTGTTAAACGTTTGCTCTCGTTTCACATTATAATATATCTTGATCCTGTTTCCAAAATAGGTCACTAGTTCCATGGGCGGGGGCAAATTCCCAAAACTGTCAAAGTACCATACCGTGGATCCCTCTTTGACATAAGCTACATAATGCGTTCCTGGTCCTCGGTGATCATCCAAATTGACAACAGCACATTCCTGTTCCCAGGGTCGTGGGGGTAATTGGTTTCGCATAAACACACCTCGAAAATGAGAAAGCTTTAGTTGTTTAGCATAGCTTTCCACTTGTTCATGCGTCAGGGCATGTCTCGCTATGGCAGAGGTTAATTTTTTTTTTTTAATATTTCGAAATGGTGAAATCCCAAATCCTTGTTGATAAAAGGCTGGCTTTAAATTGGCATTTCTAGCCCCCATGGCAATCGCTTCCATCGTTTCATTGTGTCGCTGACTTTCTTTGAGTTGTTGCTTGCCCTGCTGCGCGGCTTTAATGGTTTTCGCCACTGCACTGGCACCGCCCAAAAGTGAGCCCAGAGCAGCCAAACCGGCAAATAATGCAGGTAAAAATCCCGCTCGTTTGGGGACGGGAATCACTCGCCCTTGGTTTGAAACCTGTCGCCGACGTTTTGGAATAACCTGTCTCTGTGCTGCTCGAAGGGCTTTCCTTATGGTCAATACATTATTTTTTCTTTTTTTCTTTCGCAAGGGCTTGTCCTCGAATGTTGTAAGCCCAGGCTTTGCCAAGGACAAAGTCCTTTTTTTAGTCTTTCTCACTGCATACCTTTGTTTCACCATGATGATAATGACCCACAACCTTTCACAAGAAAGTTTAAATCACAACTAACGTCAGATGGTTATTTCATGGCTGTATATTCCAATTCCACATAAAGTGGGAAATCGTTTATGGTTTTCCCCGCTTGCTTTTCATCCCATGTCAACATGAGGTGAAAGGATAATTCGTCACCTGCATTGACCATTTCATGGTCATGGACCAACATCCTATGACCATTTATCTTTATTTGTAAATGGTTCTCATCAGGTATGGCATATTTGATGTGAATGGTTCCATCATAGTGTAATCGATAGTGGCTTAAACCCGAAGCAAGCACATAGGTCAAGTGCTGATCATGGACTAGCGGTAAATGGTTTCTGTCATTCACAGGTTTTTCATTTGTCAGATACACTAAAAACACAGATGGGATAAATTTATAAAGCCTTTTCATTTCATGGGTCACGTAACGCTTGGTACAAACATCGTCTTCGTCTTGTGGGTATTCCACGTGAATAATCCGATGGTGATTAGCGCTATAGCCATTCACCATAAGCTGGGGCACTTTGTCATAAAACTCATACACTTTGTTATCCACATACTTTTTCGTAGTAACGTCTGTAGACACTTGAGGATGTTTTACATGGATTAACCGCTTTCCCTTAAAGTCATAATCTCCCTGTTTTGTGCGTGGCACTACTGACCTATCCACATAGTGTTTATTAGCAGGATCTGTTTCCTGTTTAGGATCATGTATGAGGACAGGCCTAGCTTTGGCCATCAACGCACGTCCAAAGACATCCATCGTCAACCTGTAGTACCAGTCTACTGTTTCTATGACAAGGTTCGGTGTCCTGTATATAGACAGCCGGCTAGCCTGTCTAAGCCTTAGTTGACATGAAGATTATTAAGCAGCAAGAGTCATTCCCCGTGGGGGACATGGTTTCCCATCTCTGTCCCACATCACGTGAACAACGTCATGGTTCACTGTTTCCATCTTCCATTCGCTGCATCATTGTGGGGCCTTCCGGCTGTGGAAAGACTAATCTTTTGCTAACGCTCATTACAGCGCCCAATGGTCTGCGTTTTCAAAATATTTATATTTTTGCAAAATCTCTCTACCAACCCCTCTACGTGTTTCTGGATCAAGTCATGTCTGGATTACAAAAAGAGAATATGGGTTATTTTACATTTTCCATGCAAGAAAATGTGATTTCACCGGATGAGGTAAAGCCTGATTCACTCATGATTTTCGATGATGTATCCACTGAACGTCAAGGCATCATTCAAAGCTATTTCAGCATGGGTCGACACAAACATATCGATTGCTTCTATCTTGGGCAAACGTATTCTAAAATGTCCAAACAGTTGATTCGTGACAATGCCAATGTCATTGTTTTATTTCGTCAGGACGAGAGGAACAGTCGTCACATTTATAATGAACATGTGAATCCGGATATGACCTTTCAAATGTTTACAGAATTGTGTGCCAAGTGCTGGAACACTCAACGTCATGCCTGTTTAGTGATTGACAAACAAAGTGAACTCAACCAAGGACGGTATCGCTTAGGGTTTGATCATTTTATTGCTATTTAAGGCCCTGTCTCATTCCCCAACAAGTCATTTGCCAAGACACCATGGCGTTAGCAGAGAGTCAATTGAAAAAGCATATTATTAGAGCAAAAAATACTATTCGCCAAAAGTTTCGTCAATTGAAACAATCACGTGCCAATCATGCTTTGTTTATTCAGCAACATTTAGCACCTCCACTAAAAGCCATGTTGAAACCCTCTTTCAAGCCATCTGAAACGCTACCCACCGTTTCACAAGCCACGCAGACGCTGCACGAGGACCCTGAGGAAGAGGAAGAGGAACAGGAAGATTTGACTAGTGTTAGTGAAGTTGAGGATGAGGAGGAACACGTGTTTACGCCTCAAAAAAAAGGCCGCGCCCCTTGCAGAGTTTTTGAGAAAAAAGAAATCCTTGGCCATGGTCGAAACACCTTGCCCTTCCAGGGCGTCTCCGTTTTCACAACTCTTGGCCACCCCTCAACATAAAGCTCAACTGAAAACCATTTTAATAAAATATTATGGATCAACATTGGAACCCTATTTCACCGATCTATTTATTGGAAACACAGATACCACGTATGGTGTTCGCTATGAGGATGATAGTTTTAAAATTGGCGATTCATCCATTAAATTTGCTCGTACTAAAGCTGTCATTAAAAACATCAACTATAAATTAACGCCAGGACTGTTAAAGCTGCTCTTTTCTCGGACCCCCTCTTCCCATGATTATACGTCAGAGGATCTTGACAAATATAAATCCATTTTATTGGATACCCATGCCCACAAAAGACAGTATGATCCCACGCAACAAGTGAATGCCAATATATCTCAAAAATATAAAACCATCATTGCAAAAATGTTTCCCACCAGTCAAAGTACTCGTCGTAAAGCATCCACTTCGGGAGTGACATTTAAACCATTAAAACCCCTTGTGGATGTTACCTACTGGCACAATCCCAATAAGCTCGTCCAGCGGCTACAGTTGTTGCATGCCTCACGTCAAGCTGGCCATACCGGTCACGATTGGGAAATTCAAGAAATTGAACAAGAACTTCGAAATGCCAAAATTATTGTTTAAGCCCTCACCCATTAAAATGGGTATTGCTCACGAGTTGCATCGCCCAGCTAGGCGTCACTATCCGCGACTCAAGGTGATTTCACGAGGTGTGGATGAACTTTGGCAGGCTGACTTGGTTGAAATGATACCCTATGCTGGCGTTAACGACGGTGTACGCTATATGTTGACCGTCATTGATGTCTATTCCAAAATGGCCTTTGTTGAACCTGTGCGTCGCAAGTCTGGTCCACTAGTTACCAAGGCCTTTCAACATATTATTCAACACTCCCAACGTCAACCTCAGCTGCTACAAACTGACCAGGGGAAAGAATTTTTCAACAAGGATTTCTCCAGTTTTCTCAAATCTAAGGATATTCACCATTACACCACGTACAGCAATCTCAAAGCCAGTGTGGTCGAGCGGTTCAACCGAACATTGAAAACCCATATGTGGAAAGCGTTTACAGCTCAGGGCACGTATCGCTGGTTGGACATGTTACCTGAGCTAGTATCACGTTACAATGACACCAAACATAGAACGATTGGGACCAAGCCACGTCTCGTAACTAAAAATATTCAGCGATTGGATAAACTGTTTAACCCCATAAAAACAGCTGATCCTAAACGTCACCGACTGAACATTGAGGATTTTGTTCGTGTGAGCAAATTTAAGTCTGCCTTCAATAAGGGCTACACGCCTCAGTGGGGGACTGAACTATTTCGAATTCGTCGAGTCTACTTGGACACTCCAGTCACCTATTTACTCGAGGACCTCAACCATCAATCCATAAAAGGTAGATTTTATCTCCATGAACTTCAGAAAACAGCATTTCCTCAACACTATCTTGTGGAAAAAGTGTTGAAACAAAAAGGAAATAAACTCTACGTCAAATGGTTAGGGTTTAACTCTACGTTTAATTCCTGGATAAATAAATTACATGTTGTGTGAACCTGTGTGCTTTTTATTTATTCACACATGTTGTACACCACCTATAGCTCTATGTATACAGCGCTCCGCGCTTCATGTATGTTCATACATGTTTGTCTTTCCCTTTCCTCCTGTGTTCTCTCATAAATCACCCCCTCCCCTCTCCCTCCCTTCACCTCCCACCACTGCTGTTTGCAGCTCTTGCCTCTCTATTGGTTGTGACATCATTCCCACAAGTTGCATCATACTTTTTACTGATTCAGCGATTCCCACGCTTTGAACATTCTCTTATCGTGCACGTGGACAGCTAACGTCCCAGGCGAACACCTGTGCCGGATCAAATTTCACCTGAACTTGCATTTTGTCACGTACGAAGCAAAACAGGATGTGACTTGTTAACAGTTATCGCGCACGTGGACAGATAACGTCCCAGGCGAACACCTGCGGTAGATCAAATTTCACATGAACTTGCATTTTGTCACGTACGAAGCAAAACAGGATGTCACTGGTTTAGCCTACATCTGGTTTCACACATGTGTGTGCATGCCTTTCACACTCCCCTGCCACCACGATGGTCAGATTATTTCACCTTCAAGCGTCTTGGTCATTTTTTCCATTGCACTTGTTGTCAAGTCAGATCAATGCCTTCCAATAAGCTCAAATGACCTTCACCTCCTCGGCAAGTTTGTTTTCTCTACTCGCTTCGACCAACATAGAATCAAGTTCTCATCACCGTTTACATGTCAAAGGTAAAATATCAGAAAAACACACGCTCGCTCTGTCATACACCGACCCGCCGAAATAGCAATTATTCTATTAAGCATGGTCCTTGTGGTTAGCGATAGGTTCGTTGAAACACACACACACCCAGCCGTATCGTCTCTCTCAACCACCACGCTTCATGGACATTATAAACAGGTAAAGAAAAAAAACGTTATTTCAACATGTATGGCGTTAGGCCCTTTGTGAATTATTTTTTTGGAAAAAACAAAATCTACCACATTTGAAAGGGGGCGTTAGCCCGAGTGCTAGGACACCTCGTACACGTCTCTAGCGTTATTGGTTCGTGAGATATCGGCAAAAATCACAAAAAAAACGTGTTTACCCCAAAATCGAGTTTCCAAATTTTTTTAAAAAATATCTCGAGTGGTCCATAGCAAAGAGGACGTCACTCCGAGTCCTTGGACCCGTCGTACACGCCTCTAGCATACTTGGTTCGCGAGATATAGCAAAAAGTCTAAAATCACGTTTTTACCCCAAAAAGACCGTGTTTCCAGTTTTTCACCTTTTCGACACCTACATTCCCGTAAAGAGCACAACGAGACGAAAAAAACGAATCCAAGCACGCCTTCCTAGCATCACTCCTTCCATTCCAAGGTCGCAGGGGCTCACAACTTCCTAAGTGGTCCAGCTCTCTCACTACCCCACTACTGCAGGTTTTCATTCTAGAGACTTGAAATTTATTTTGGGGGTAGAGGGGGTAGGGACCATTGATTTACGTTAAACAATTTTTTTTGTAGAGTTCCTAGTTTCCAAAATATAGGATTTTCAAAATTCGAGTTTTTTCAAAAAAACATAAAAAGTAAAAAAGTTTCATTATGGAAAATAAATGTCATAAAGACCATTTGTTTGGGCCATGGCACAACGTTCTACCATGTTTGGTTTTCAAACTATCGCCTATTTTCGAAAACAAAAAAAATCAAAAAAATTTCAAAAATATAACGAGTGGTCCATAGCAAAGAGGACGTCAGCCCGAGTCCAACGATACCTCATTTGTCAAAATCGGACCACGCGTTCGAGATATATTTAACATGGCTGAGGCTTAGTAGTGGTAAGAGGAGGGTTCTAGAGTGGCTTGGAAGCGCCACTACTCCACTACTTAAAGTCCGCGCCTTTCTTCTCTGAGCTAGAGTGACGTGCTCTCCGCTCTCAAGTATGGTTCGACTGACCTCCTCTGTCATAGTTCCATCCCTTATATCCGTTTGAAGAGAAAAAGTAGACCGAGAATTCCGCTGCAGCGTCATATTCTCTCACAGTATGATTCTGGTCTTGAAATAACATTTATTTGGTTCCTTTTTCCTCGCTGGTCACATATCTGTATGCGTGCTCGAGGATCGATCGGCCAATTAATTAATATTAATTGCCTTTGCCATGGCGTGGGCACGCCGCGTCACCTAAAACCCCCGACAACACGGTTATATCAGTCCGCTAACTCCCAAATACTGTGTTACTGCGCGTTCCATCAAATATGCCTCGATTTCACTGTTTAATGGCTTGATAATTAGCCTCCCGGCTAAACATTCACATAGGTGAAAACCTCATGTCACTGCGTTGCTCCAATCACGAGTAATCATTAAATTACGCTGGGATCTACCCACTCCACCAGCTTCTCTATTCTGAAACGGGGAATAACTTGGCAATTATTTTTCCTCCTGACCTGCTCCAGAAGACTTAAGTAGGTCACCAAGAGTGACAAGGCTCCAAGAATCTCCTCCCCTTTTTCTAGAGTCATTAGATAACGTCAAGCGCTCCAACTTCTGTGCTCAAGTCCAGAATAGTATGCTCCATACAGCCCAATAATGCCGTATTCTACTAATATTCCCTGCATTATATTAATAAATAATGTCTGCATTAGTGCATTTCACAACAGTGATTTAATATGTATTTTTCTCTAGGGGTTTTTATAACTTAAACTCCCTCAAAAGATCTCGTGTTCGTTCCTTGCCGGAATCTTATTCTGAGCTCAACTATCTCTGAGATCCACGTTCGACACCAGTCAGCCTAACCCCGTTGGGTTCACTATA
Source organism: Meconema thalassinum (assembly GCA_946902985.2). Classification (NCBI taxonomy): domain Eukaryota; kingdom Metazoa; phylum Arthropoda; class Insecta; order Orthoptera; family Tettigoniidae; genus Meconema; species Meconema thalassinum. The sequence goes on along the minus strand of OX336388.2, from coordinate 1,943,631,280 downwards.
TAGCTGCTTTCTTTTTTCCTGAATGACCAATTATGAAGGTAGCTCTTACGGATAATACAAGTATATTTTCTGTATGAATGAAATATCCAGACTCTTCGAAAATCTCACATGCATTGGTCGGGAATTAAACCCGATTCGCCTTAGTGAGATGTAAGCAGCTTAACCACTTTACCATAATGACCCCCTTTACAGCATGGTTATTCCACCTTTAAACCATCGTTGTCTTCTTCAGCTGCGGTTATCTTTGTTGTTGTTCGTATTTCATTTGAGAGGCTCGGATATCGTGGTCATTTAGCCCTGTGTATTTGGGTGTGTGGAAAATTTGTTTATTAACCTGCGTTATTGTGGTGGCTGTAGCAGTGTGTGTATTTGCAATTCAGGTAAGCATTGGAAAGATGGTGGCCATGGCCATAAGTTAAGAATCGTCCCTGCATTTGCCTGGATTAGACATGGGAAACCACGGAAAACAAGTCTAGGATGGCTGAGGTGGAAATCGAACCCTCCTCTTCTCAGTTTTGCCTCAAGAAGGTGAGTGTACCCCGTTCCAGCCCTCAGACCAGAATTAAATTCCTTGGTAGAGCCGGAAATTGAACCCCGGCCTTAAGGACATTATTCGTTAATGGTTAATTCCCCATTACAATGCGCCGTTCGCCTAAGGACGTCAGACAGATAAGCCTGCACCAGACAATCCTAGAAGAAACACGTCATTCATATCTTCCTATCATTATTATTATTATTAATGTGTAACATCTTTCCACTCGGTTGCTGGATATTTTTGTGGGAGTGATTTTGAAAAATGGGACGGAAGTGGATCGGACGGAGGTGTGTAAGTGGTACCATGTGGAATGTACTAGTATATAACATATGGATTACTTCAAAGTTTGGAGGCGCCATTACTGATATTTCTACAATAGATCATGATCAAGTTGTCATTCTTTGGTGTAAAAATATTCATTAAATCATAAATGCTGAAAACAATTATGATTTATTAAGAGTCTGTTTTTCAATCTCTTGATAAATTGATGGGCTTCCACACGCCGAGTAACTTTCCTCAACACTTTCATACTGAACGGTAAACGCTCATGCGAGCACTGGTGTCAACTCATTAAAACACTAACCACATGTCTTCGTATCAGTATTTAAGTGTTGATGTGTTTATTATGAAACATTGTAACTAGTCGGCAAATCCAGTATTATGTTTCTGCACAATGGATATTCAGATATTAATCCACATTGCGGTAATGCAGTTATCAACGTAATATACATGTATATCGATGATTTTATACGGGAACTGGGCTAGCCTTTCATAGACCACTATAGGAATTCCCTTTACTGTCAAGTTGGCGTATTCATAACTAATTTAAAACTCAATTCCACGCAGGAACATTATCGAAAAGAAGCAAAATATTAATGGAACATAAAAATACGTCCATATTATTACCGGCACGTGGAAATGAGTACCCGTCTTGAACTCCGTATGTCTGTGGTTGTAATGGCTGCGTGGATAACATCTAGGTCTGCGAATCATGATGCCTCAGGTTCGAACCCCAGTCCCGACAGTTATTTTTGCTGCCGGATTATCGATTTAAACGATTTATATCATAACATTATGCGTCATTTTAAATGAATCTACATGAAATTACTATTTATCAAATTTAAATTAGAATAGTTTGTACCAAGCAGGAGTTGGGAAATTTGATCGTATTGAACATTATTTCTGGTAGTCTATAGAAAGGCTAGAGACTATGGTTTCATTCCTCCTCTTAATTTACAATATAATATGTGATGTTTGTTCAAACATGTGTGACAGTAGCATATCTCCAATTCAATCTATACATTCATCATAGTATCAGTATGAAAACGGAGCATAAATTAACATTTTAAGAATATCCAAACTGTGTAGTAAACGAGTAGGATAACATGTCAGATGACTTCACATACATTTCATCCCAATTTCATAGTAGGATAACATGTCAGATGTTACACATCGTATGCGACTACTGTAAGGCTCGTATCTATTTTTTTATCATTACTTACAACCTGAAATAGATGTGCCAAATCTAAAGTGATTTGTATGTCATAATACGATTTTTTCCTGAGTACCGCCCGTACATACAGTAGATGCATTTACGTCAAAATTGTTTCCTTCTGGCGTTTAATTCCAGTGTCTTACTTGCTTTTTTCTTTCAGGAGTTAATAATCACTTAACGTACTCTCCAGAGAGATCCAAGGTTGTATGATTATATACAATACGTAGTCATCCGAGATTTGCACCTCATCAATTAGACCGATGAGCTTGTGCAACCTTGAGGTCCAGAGGTGGGAGTGACTGCGGAACGACCGAACCCGGAACTTTGAAGGGTGTGGAGTGCAATTGAGACACATATCACCTCGTAGCGACTGTGAAAACTCGTGTAGGATATTAAACATTGAAACAAGGCGGAGTTGGTACCTAGCAAGTGAATTCAGTCAATATGGACTCATATTTATTCACCCCGAAAGAGAAAGGAGCAAATGGACGACGGCTCACTCTTGACTTGACAAAACAGTACACGATATAAGTTGATATCAGTGTTAGTTTAGCGTTCACCTTCAAAACCAGATATAGCGGGTTCGATCCCGGCTCGATTCGATTGTATTTGAGAACACTTTAAATGTAACAATCTCGTGTCAGCAAAGTTATTAAAATTTTAAAATTTTCTGCTGAGAAACCCCGGTGTTTCTAAAGCAAAACCAGACGAAAGGGATATGAAGTCGATAACGTTAACACGAGGTAATATCAATGGGACAGATGACCTCGCTCTTCCGCCCCTTAACACAACAACAACAAACAACATTCAAGGTGATATTAACGTAGCTTCAGCTCTCGTATCAACATTTTGATTAGGTCATTCACGATCCAGAATTCCATACAATTTGTAATATTCTAGGTTGTGCTGTGCAAATAGCTTGAGAGAAAGTAAGAGTCTTGAGCTTTCGCAGAGATCCGTGCTCCAACTCGACAGAAGTGAACGCAACTAGTACTGTTAACTATGGAAAGGGCTGAATGTTGAGTCTGATCGTTTTGATATGAAATTATGGGCAGAAAAGAAGCGGTAAATAAGGGAAAATTTGGATTAAATTTGAGATGGATACAGAAGAAAAAGATATACGCCTAGAGGGGCATTTCTTAATACTTGATTCCAGGCAACTGGTTATCCCTAAACCGGTAGTCAGTATTATGATTGAAGTTAGTGTGTTATTTATTACCCTGGACAGCTTATAGTTCGTATGTGCAAAGGTTTGCACTCCATGAACATGACATCATGGACTGCTGTTCCGCTACACCAAATTTATCTGGTTGATATGGAAGATGTTCCCCTAATTTCCTTTAATAAGAGACCCAATGGACCTGCATGTTTACCTTTCACGTAATTGTCCTCAATTCAATGATTTTATACACCACACCATGTAGTAATGGGGAGCTGTCCACATCTTTGTATCTTTGTTCGAGCCCACACGTTGACAAATGTTGGAAACAGTGCAAAACACTGTGGTGCTTGAGGTAAATATTCCCAATTTAGTCAGTCAAATTGCCAATATATGGAATTTAAGGTGATTCCTGTAAGTCTTACTTCTGATATGGAGACCCTTTCCTCCTCTTGCGATGCAGGGCTAAAGAAATAAAACATTGACTGAAAACATTTCCCACTGCAGCTTTCAGTGTACCAATCTCCTGCTAGAGATTTAATAACTCACAAATTCTCTCAAATCTTCTAGTGGCAGTCCTAATGATATCTTGATTTTTTGCTGAATGGTGGTGGTTTGAGGGTGCACGTAAGTAACTGTAGGTGTGGATGGATTTTCTTCACACGTATGAAGCGAAAGAGCCGCCGGATTTCTTCTTCACGAGGCCATGGAAAACATGGATTAAAGACTGTTATTGGTTGATATGGTCTAGAAACTGGAAAATTTTCTCAGTATATTTTGTCTGTACAGTAAAGTGTGATCTCCATATATCCATATGCTTGGTGGATGCCGTCTACTCAAAATATTTCGTGGAGAATTTTACTACTAGTGTTGAACGAGGATTTTCCATAGCCACACCGTCCATCTGCTTATAACGTTCCATCCATCAAGAAAGGAGCATAAGAAAAGTCTCAAAATGTCCTCGAGGAAGAGTTGTTCCCTGAACAATATCACCTAATCGACAAGCACTCTTGTAAACAAGGAATTCTCAACGAAACTCACCAAAATAGTATTGGTGAGAAGGGTAATGGTTGACAGTTACAATAAATGTACCAAGCCTTGATGTACGATGGTGAATGGGCCAATTACGATTAAACGAATTTGCTCACGTACCTTTGATCCAACAGATTGTACTCACAATAGATCTAATAGGAACATGTTTAACTTTGAGTAGACCATAGAGTTCCGGTGGTTTTGCATCTCTAAGAGTAATAGTGGACAGATGCGTATCAGAGTGAGGAGTAGCCGATCTGTGAATAGATTATATAAGAGTGAATGTATCATGTTTCTCTACTCGTCAGTGTCCGTCACCCCCATCGCATTACTTTTGTCAGTCGGAAGTACTTGTAATTACTCCGATAATCATTCTCATTTCAGGGACTGATAACCATGAAGTTATTTCCCTTGAATCAAGATTGATGGTCACCATCATATTAACCAAGTGATGAACACCATATTCATCTTAATATCAAATTAAATGGATGTACTGTTTAACGCTAGAATCTGACCGTGATAACCTAAAGGAAATTTGAGTGAATCGTGCCAGATACAGTACTTCCAGGAGCTGTGTCTTTAGAGTCTTTCAACTAGGTTTAGACCTATCGGTGACACGTCATGTATATTATTGTTAGTGTTTCATTGTGTGGTCATCTTCCCCGTGTTCTTGGGTGTGAACTGCTTCAGAGAATTATGAACCAATCAGACTTTTCTAACGAGTATTATCATTTTAGATAGTGAATATAGATATACATGAGCAATTCTAGACTCAGCAGCCAAAATCTTGCTGAGGAAAAATATTAATTAGACACGTAGACATAACTTAGTACTTCTTTACCGAAGACATATTTGATTTATAAAAGACCATTCTGAGAACAGACAGTTATTTGTCAAAGCACTGCAAGAAGCAGTCAAGGTTGTGGCTCGTGGCTGTCGTTAACTGTACTGGACCGGTCCATATCCTCTCATACGGTCTGACAATCATTCCCGCTGACACTGATACTCTAGGTCATCTACACATCATTTCCGATCTATCGAGTGTCAAAACGAGGCTGTGTCCTTAGTCACCCCGGAAGTCAGGCAAACTATTTCCTATACACTTGTATCCTACACGCCCTTGCTATAGTTCCTACACTGCTTCAAGGCAGATTCCAGCAATTTGTTTAAATTACTGTAATACATAGCTTTTATGATTTTAATAAAATCCTACTTCGACGAAACTGGGCAGAATCAACTGAAAGACTGAATCATTTATTAATACATATCATCCGATAATTTCCATTATAACTTGTTGCAGTTATTCCTGTCGACCAAAAACGTGTTGTTGTTAGTTCATTTTAGGGCTTTATGACATCGTGATCATGTAGCCATGTATACATGGATGTGTGTGGAATATATCTGATAACCTGTATCATTGTGGTGTTTACTTTAATTGGGGCTGGGATCGGATATTCATTGAAGAACTATAGGCCTACCAGCGTTCACCTGGATTGGAGTAGAATTGGAAAACCATGGAAAACTACTTCTAGGATGGCTGAGGTGGGAATATAACACATCTATTCGCAGTTCTACCTCAAGGGGCTGAGTGAACACCATTCCAACTCTTGGACCACAGTTAATTTTCTTGGTGGAGACGGGAGCCAAGCGATCCTGAGTATCCTGAGTATCCTGAGTATATTGTTCGTATTTTTCACTCTCCCTACAGAAGAACGCCGGGGTTGTACCTTATTTGAAGTCACGGACACCAACAATATTCCCTACACTACACACACCAACAGTCACCTCAGAAATACAGGTTATCAGACGCCCAAGTACACGGAGCTGATGACCAAGATGTCGCAATCCCCTAAAATGGATTAACAACGATAGCATTGACATTATGACCAAATCTACACGTTTCGGAGATTCATGTGTGTATACGTGTTTCCTTATTCAGAAAATCATGTATCTATGATTCATTATGAATTAAATAAATAAAAAACATGAATTAAAGTTTTCCTTTAGTTGCTTACGTCTTATTGTTTCAAAACGTAGTAGCGTATGGGGTGTAATGCATACGACTGACATACTGTATCTGCTGTGTGCAATCGCGTAAGCGAGTTTATGAAGGAATTCAATTTAATAACCGTTTCTACGTCATAGGAGTTATTGCTTATTCTTTAGGAGCATTGCGACATGGTACTTGGGTGTGTGTAGAAGTTTTCTGTGTCACTCTGATGACTGAACTGGTGTGTGTATTTGTAAGTGAGGTAGGATTTGGGTAGGAAGCGACCGTGGCCTTAGGTTAGGCACCATCCCGACATTTACCTGGAAGGAAGTGGAGTAAACCACGGTAAACCGCTTCCAGGATGGCTGAGGTGGGAATAGAACCCATCTATTCGCCCTTCTGCCCCAAGGAGCTGAGTGAACACCGTTCCAGCACTCAGAGCAGAACTAAATTTCTTGGCAGAGCCGGAAAACGAATCCGGGTCTCCACGGTGACAAGCAAGAATGTTAGTCACTACGCAACGAGAAATAATTACAATATTAACACTAATAATAATAGAAATAGTAATCGCTATCCCTCTCTATATAACAAGAAGTTCCGTGACGAACTAAAGAGCCTCCTTTTCTTAAAATTTAAGATTCATGCCAATGATTAATTTATATGGACCTATCTAGAATAATGACGAAATTAAGTTGGTAATATAGATATTTCTAATTAGTTCGAAATATACCGGGTATAATGTAGCCTAATAGAGCACTACAATTGGCAGCCCTGGTGACTGAATATATTCTTAGTTCCATCCCTTAAGGTACAGAATACAAAATTTGGTTGAAGTCCAATGGATAGCATGGACGCTACATGCAGTTAGACATTGGAACTATCAGTGTGCGAAAAATCAGGTTGGCATCAATGTCATGCATGTGCTGGTCAGAAATAATATAAAATATTATGATCTCTTGTTGTACCAATTTTGGATGAAATCCATTTGCTAGTATAGGAGTTACTGGTATTTTAAAATTGGACCTATCAGCAGGCTTAGAATCATGTTGGCAGCACGGACATATATTAGTTACTCCAAATTAATCTAGAATGTCAGATACTATACGTGCGCAAAGTTTAGAGCTGTTGGCTTGCATACTTTCTGATATATTGATATTAGGGTAAAAAAAAACAAGATGTTCAGTAAAGAGCATATAGCCTACTTTCTCCTAAATGCATGGGTATTGTTATAACACTTTGTCCTTTTCAAGGAGTATGATTGAATGTTGGTTGTAGTAGCTTGTTGAAATACAACGTGCTATAGGGATATTAAACATGAATATGAGGTGCCCTTTGCTAGTGCTACCTCTGTACCAAATTTCGTTCAATTCGGTTTCACCGTGTTTGAATTGATAGGGGGAATCGATTTGCACACATACTTGGCCACCATCTGCAAACTATTGGGCTGATGTTCTTGCAGTTTGGTCAGAATATGTTTCCCACATAATGATATGGTGTTGCAAAATTTGGTAGAGACTAGATTATTAGGTTGGTCGTAATTACATTTTAGCTTTTAATATTTGGGTGGCCGCCATTACGTTTCCGTCAAGATAGCGGTGATATAAAACATGACATTGAGGTGCCCTTTGCTAGTGCTACCTCTGTACCAAATTTCGTTCATTCGGTTCCACCGTGTTCGAATTAATAGGGGGAATCAATTTGGACATAAAGATGGCCGCCATCCGCAAACTATTAGGCTAATGACCTATTGGATTGGTCAAAGGATGCTCCCTCCATAAAGGTATGTTGTTGCAAAGTTTGGTAGAGATCGGATGGTTATGTTAGTCGTAATTTGATTTAAGCTTTAAACATTTGTGTGGCCGCCATTACGTTTCTGTCAATATGGCGGCGATATTAATCATGACACTGAGATGCCCTTTGCTAGTGCTATCTCTGTATCAAATTTCGTTCCATTCGGTTTCACCGTGTTTGAATTAATAGGGGGAATCGATTCTGACACAAAGATGGCCGCCATCCGCAAACTATTAGGCGAATGACCTATTAGATTGGCTATAGGATGCTCCCTCCATAAAGGTATGTAGTTGCAAAATTTAGTAGAGATCGGATGATTAGTTTAATCGTAATTTGATTTAAGCTTTTAACATTCGTGTGGCCGCCATTACGTTTCAGTCAAGATGGCGGCGATATAAAACATGACACTGAGGTGCCCTTTGCGAGTGCTACCTCTATACCAAATTTCGTTCCATTCGGTTCCACCGTTTTCGAATTAATAGGGGGAATTAATTTTGACATAAAGATGGCCGCCATCCACAACCTATTAGGTGAATGACCTACTAGATTGGTCAAAGGATGCGCCCTCCATAAAGGTATGTAGTTGCAAAATTTGGTAGAGATCGGATGATTAGGTTAATCGTAATTTGATTTAAGCTTTGAACATTCGTGTGGGCGCCATTACGTTTCAGTCAAGATGGCGGCGATATAAAACATGACACTGAGGTGCCCTTTGCTAGTGCTACCTCTGTACCAAATTTCGTTCCATTCGGTTCCACCGTGTTCGAATTAATAGGGGGAATCAATTTTGACATAAAGATGGCCGCCATCTGCAAACTATTAGGCTAATAACCTATTAGATTGGTTAAAGGATGCTCCCTCCATAAAGGTATGTTGTTGCAAAGTTTGTTAGAGATCGGATGGTTATGTTAGTTGTAATTTGATTTAAGCTTTGAACATTTGTGTGGCCGCCATTACGTTTCCGTCAAGATGGCGGCGATATAAAACATGACACTGAGGTGCCTTTTGTTAGTACTACCTCTGTACCAAATTTCGTTCCATTCGGTTGTACCGTGTTCGAATTAATAGGGGGAATCGATTTTCACACAAAGATGGCCGCCATCCGCAAACTATTACGCTGATGACCCATTAATTTGGTCAAAGGATGCTCCCCCCATAAAGGTATGTTGTTGCAAAATTCGGTAGAGATCGGATGATTTGGTTAGTCGTAATTTGATTTAAGCTTTGAACATTTGTGTGGCCGCCATTACGTTTCCGTCAAGATGGCGGCGATATAAAACATGACACTGAGGTGCCTTTTGTAAGTACTACATCTGTACCAAATTTCGTTCCATTCGGTTGCACCGTGTTCGAATTAATAGGGGGAATCAATTTTGACATAAAGATGGCCGCTATCCGCAAACTATTAGGCTAATAACCTATTAGAATGGTCAAAGGATGCTCCCTCCATAAAGGTATGTTCTTGCAAAGTTTGGTAGAGATCGGATGGTTATGTTAGTCGTAATTTAACTTAAGCTTTGAACATTTGTGTGGCTGCCATTACGTTTCTGTCAACATGGCGGCAATATAAAACATGACACTGAGATGCCCTTTGCTAGTGCTACCTCTGTACCAAATTTCGTTCCATTCTGTTTCACCGTGTTTGAATTAATAGGGGGAATTGATTTACACACAAAGATGGCCGCCATCCGCAAACTATTAGGCTAATGACCTATTCATTTGGTCAAAGGATGCTTCCTTTATAAGGGTATGTTGTTGCAATATTTGGTAGAGATCGGATGATTAGGTTAATCGTAATTTGATTTCAGCTTTCAACATTTGTGTGGCCGCCATTACGTTCCGTCAAGATGGCGGCGATATAAAACATGACACTGAGGTGCCTTTTGTTAGTACTACCTCTGTACCAGATTTCGTTCCATTCGGTTGTACCGTGTTCGAATTAATAGGGGGAATCGATTTTCACACAAAGATGGCCGCCATCCGCAAACTATTACGCTGATGACCTATTAGTTTGGTCAAAGGATGCTCCCCCTACAAAGGTATGTTGTTGCAACATTTGGTAGAGATCGGATGGTTAGGTTAGTCGTAATTTGATTTAAGCTTTGAACATTTGTGTGGCCGCCATTACGTTTCCGTCAAGATGGCGGCGATATAAAACATGACACTGAGGTGCCTTTTGTTAGTACTACCTCTGTACCAAATTTCGTTCCATTCGGTTGCACCGTGTTCGAATTAATGGGGGGGAATCGATTTTCACACAAAGATGGCCGCCATCCGCAAACTATTATGCTGATGACCTATTGGTTTGGTCAAAGGATGCCCCCCCCCCGTAAAGGTATGTTGTTGCAAAATTTGGTAGAGATCGGATGATTAGGTTAGTCGTAATTTGATTTAAGCTTTGAACATTTGTGTGGCCGCCATTACGTTTCCGTCAAGATGGCGGCCATATAAAACATGACACTGAGGTTTCCTTTGCTAGTGCTACCTTTGTACCAAATTTCGTTCAATTCGCATTCACCGTGTTCGAATTGATAGTGGGGGACAGACATTCAGAGTACACACACTCAACCACACACAGACACACACACACACACACACACACACACAGACACACACACACAGACTCACACACACATACACACATACACACAGACGCACACACACACACATACACACACACAGACAGACACACTTTTTTCGCCCTGTGTTGATCTCATAAGTCTACTTTCATTTTTTGCAAAAATCGTAAGTAGGCTAATATATAAACAGCATTTATTAACAGTTCGCAGCCCTGATTGCTCTTAAGAATACGCATAGTCATATCTGTTATGGCACACATAACACATACGAAATTTGGTTGAAATCCAATTGATAGTGTAGATGTTATATGCAATTAAAAATTGGACATATCAGTAGGCTTAGAATCTATTTGGCAACACTGTCATGCATGGCCTCCTGAAAATTACACTGAAGTATTATTATCTATATGTGTGCCAATTTTGGAATAGTTTCCATGTATACATTCTATGATATCCATCATGGAGCTCAAATTTCAATTGCGATTTTTCAGCAGTTGGTAGCACTGACATCATTTTCATTTATGACATTGAGATGTTCCGATCAAGATCTTTATTCATACCAAATTTGGTTTTGATTGCTGCAGCCGTTTAGGAGTTGGTTGGGGGGGGGGGGGGGGTCACACAGATAGACAGACTTTTTCCCGGATCGATCTCATAAGTCTACTTTTTCCTAATTTTTGCAAAATGTGAAAAGTAGGCTAAAAATGAAAGTTTGTCTGTTTTTTCTTAATTTCTACGGAAATTTGCGTTTTATGAAGGATGCGCGCCAAAATAAAAATTTTGTCTGCCTGTATGTCTGTCTGTTTGTCTGTCTGTGGACAAAGTTGTTCCCTTATAACTCAAGAACGGCTGGGTGGATCAACGTAAAATTTGGTACAGATATCCTTCAGAGGCACGACACTAATCAATCATTGATTTAACTTTTCTCTGTACCTCTCATAAGAGGGGGCCTACCCTCTTAAAATACCTGCTGAAATAGGCGTAGAAGGGCGAGACAAAGCTCATTTGCAGCCCTTCAATGAGAGAAACGAATCTCGGGCCCAAGGGTCCCCGAAAACCACATTTTAAGGCACTAAAACCAACAGTTTTTGAGATATTTCCAGAAAACTAATTTCATTTAATACAATAACGAAAGAATGCAAACCGGTAACCATGGCAACGGAATCTCACGGATCCATCTATTGCTGTAAGACGCAATACAATTATTCCGTTTATTACATTACTGAGATAGTTTTCAAACGGCTATGAGGTTATAACGGAACCAAATTAGGCTGTAAAATTCACAATGTCATATAATGCGCTTAAGGGGGTCAAGTGGTACTCTAGATTTTTTTCACGCGATTTACACGTGCGGGTGTGGTACGGAAGGTCTATTATATCCCTATCCCTATATTGTTATATTATTATTATCATTATTATTATTATTATACTACGGCCTACAACGACGAGACAAAGCTTATCTTCAGCCCCTTGGTGTCAGAAACAAATTCGGTACCCCTAAATAGGCGTTAAGGGTCCCAGAAAACTATATTTTAAGGCTCTAAAACCAACAGTTTCTGAGATATACCCAGAAAACTAATTTCATTTTATAAACTAATGAAGGAATTCAAGCAAGTAACCATGACAACAGTATCTCTAAAGGTGACATCCAACTTTCCATCTATTTCTGCAAGAAGTAAAGCCACTCCATTTATTAAATTTCTGTGAATGTTTGCAAATGGCTATAAGGTTATTACGGAATCCACTAAAACTGTAAAATTCATCAATGCGCTTAAGGGGGTCAGATTTTTTCACTTTTTTTTTCTTTTAGGAATTTAGGCCTTTGGAGGCTAAAAAAACCTGAATTTTAATGCACCACAAGCCTTCATAACAACAGTGAAGGTCAGTTTTATTTGACGTTTGTTGCGTTTCATCCACTAGGTTTTCAAATTTATTTTCACGTCAGGAAGTATACGTTAGGTAAATTTAATTTCAGAGCATATTTTAACAAATCATTTTTCTTTGTCGACAAACAGGTTCCAAGCCTCTAACCATTGTAACTGTAGCTCAATTGATTACGTCTGGTTATTACTGTAATACTGAAGACCGTTCGAAGAATGGGTACTTCTGCTAGTATTAATATAAATAGTGACTTAACGCCCCTTTGAACTGCTGTGAATTTAGAGGCACCGGGGCGCAGGAATTTTCCCCATAAGTTTATATTTAGTATGGAATTAAATTAGCAGACCTCTCACGTCAAATGCTGAACGAATGTGCCGGGAATAGCTCGTGTAACCTTCTACGCAGCAGGTGAGAACCTTGTTTGAGTGAAATGAAATTACCGGTCTAGACAAGTATTCGAGAATTGTGATAATTGAATTATTTGTAACCATCCGTGTGGGCTAACATGTAGAAAAGGGTTGTAAAATACATGTATTGAGCAACTATATGAAAGTTTAATATTATATATTCCGTCACTTGATGGATGCAAAATTTTTTGCATTTGTCTGATGGCACAGGTTACAGAAAAATGTGGCATTTCACCGATGTCTCAATCTCAGTCATCGCCGTGATTGTATAGGAGTTACTAAGGTATGAGTGGTGTTGAATAATAGTATTTGGGGCACAGCCAGTGCCTGACGATGCTGTGAAAGGTTCTACTGACAGGGTTGGTTGGTTGGTTCCTCAGTTTAGGGGCGGCGACAATACGATCATGTAGCCCCGTGGAGTTTGGGTTTGATAACCGCTGTAAATTGTGATGGCTGTATTAATGTGTGTTATGTGTAATTCAGGTAAGGACTGCAGACGACCAATTTCAAGTAGCCTAGTTCCTGCTTTTGTTACCAAATGCTATAGTCAACGACACCTAGCTGTGAACTTGGTTACTAGATGCCACCGCAACCAATACCTGGTGGCAAACGTTGGAAATTAATGGAGCGTTAATTAAATCTAAACCTACAAATTTAGCTTCGCGCAATTGTAGTTAGTGGAAGGTTCTTTTAAATGCCATAAATCTGTGACATGGGCCCACCGGCTCTACTTCCCCTCCGAAGGAAGGCACACTGAGGGATTTTTAACGCTCTTAAAAATCCGACGACTTCTACTCATAGGGTCTGTACTATTGTACGCCTCATTAAAGTGCTCCCAAATGTTAATCCACTGGCATCTAATTTATTTCAATTGTTTCCATAACCATAAGATGGCAGCTGTGCGAAATTTTAAAATCTCGTTTTTACTTCTTGTGTCCTAATCAAGCGATTGAAGTTTGAATGTTACACGTACACAATAATCTTCATGTAACAGTACATAACTTTAGGACCTACATATATAAAAATCCAACATGGCGACCATCCGAAATATTTAGTCGGTTCTCAATATCTACGAATCTATTCAGCAATCAAACTGAAATTTTGTATGTTGATAGTGGCAATTAACATAAGTAGGATATATGAAAATAGGCTTTAGTTCTTCACAGAACTGCTGGTTTTCTTTCACTCCAAGCTTGATTTAAAATATCGTCTAGATTGTCAATATATCAGATTGTTGTTAATTGTCCCGATTTTTCAGTGATAATAACTTTATCCCCAGAATTCAACATTAGTCGCAGTATAATAGTTCTGTTATCTATATTTGAATTTTTACAATCATTTTTAGTCTATTTTCATTTATGAAAAAATAGGCTTATGTGATCACCATTTGTGGGTGTGTCTGTCTGTGTGTGCGTGTGTGCTGGTATGTGTTGGTGGTGTATGCCCCCCCCCCCCCCCCCAATAACTTTTAACGGCTGTAGCTATTTCAATGAAACTCGGTAATTTCAGAGCACTATTCCGGGCGCTTTTGACCGTGCCCTTCAAATTTTGTTACGTCTCACCAATCGAACATGGCGCCTGTGCGAATTATTTCACCAGCATTCAATATCTCCGAAACTATTACCGATATCTCCCTGGAAGGTTTTACTGTGATAAAGGGAACTACTAAAATTTCACCTATGTGACTTTTGAAAACATGGTAACTACAAAACCAACATGGCGGCCAAGCGAATTTGCAACTTTTAAATAGACGTTTCTCGCGATTTAACCAACCAAACGCAATAAAACGTGGTACAGTATATGTGTATATACATTGTAATGCACCAACATCTAACTTCGTTCAATTGTTTACATAAGCTCAAGATGGCGGCTGTGCGAAATATTTCACCGACATTCTATATCTCTGAAACTATTATTGGTATCACCCTGAAATTTTGTGCGGAGATAAAGGGCACTACTGGAAGTTTATCTATAAGACTTTCAAACACCAGTTATCTACAAAACGAATATGGCAACCAAGCGAATTTGAAAATTTTGAATAGACCTTTCTCGCGATTTAATTATCCAAACGCAATGAAACATGGTACAGGAAATGTTTATACACATTGTAATGCACTGGTATCTAATTTATTTCAATTGTTTACATAACCTCAAGATGGCGGCTGTGCGAATTTTTAGATTAAGTTTTTATTTCTTGTGTCGTAATTATGCGATCGAAGTGAAAGTTTGAACAATGAACCTACGCAATAATTTCCTTTAATGGTACATGACTCTATGGCCCATACATATAACAATCCAACATGGCGACCATTCGAACTATTTAGATGGATCTCAATATCTACGAATCTATTACAGCAGTCAAACTGAATTTTTTAACGTTCATAGGGGCTATGAACGTATGTTCACCAATAATCTGGTGATCACAAATCCAACATGGCTGCGACGCGAAATATAAATATTCACATGGTCGTTTCTCGCAATATAACCATCCGAGTGCAGTGGCACTTGGTACAGTAAATCCTTATACAAATGTCAATCCACTGACATCTGAAATGAAAATCCACAGCCTGCTTCCAGTCTCCGACCGGTTCAGGAATGGAATGAATGAAGCCCCCATCTAGTGGCGAGGATATGAACTGTGCCGGCTGCCGAGGCCTGAAGCACTCCTCTGGGGCAATGATTAAATGAATGACAGATGAAATGAAATGATAGTGGAGAGTGTTGCTGGAATGAAATTCTGACAGGGAAAACCGGAGTACCCGGAGAAAAACCTGTCTGCCTCCGTTTTGTCCAGCACAGATCTCACATGGAGTGACCGGGATTTGAACCACGGACCCAGCGGTGAGAGACCGGCGTGCTGCCGCCTAAGCCACGGAGGCTAATCCACTGACATCTAATTTTTTCAATTGTTTCCATAACCACAAGATGGCAGCTGTGCGAAATTTTAAAATCTCGTTTTTACTTCTTGTGTCCTAATCATGCGATTGAATTTTCAATACTACACGTACCCAATAATCTTCATGTAACAGTACATAACTCTAAGACCTACATATATAAAATCCAACATGGCGACCATCCGCAATATTTAGTCGGTTCTCAATATCTACGAATCTATTACAGCAATCAAACTGAAATTTTGTGTGTTGATAGAGGCGATTAACATAAGTAGGATATATGAAAATATGCTTTAGTCCTTCACGGAACTACTTGTTTTTGAGAATCCGACCAGCCTCCGGAATAATATAATATCGTATGGCCTTGGGTGCCGGGTGCAAGCTCTGTAATTTGACACCCAGAGGGTAGCTTGCATGTCAAATTTCGTTGTTCCTTGAATCACTATGAAAGTCAAGGAGATTAGATATATAAGCACCTTGAACACTGTAGCGGTTTCCAGTAGAGAAATGAGGAACTTTGTGTTGGCGGAAACTGCCGAGATTAATTTTGCCATTAGGAACACGGCCTACTGAATTCAAATGGGTTCTTTGACATGCCAACATCGTATGACATGCGTGTCGTATTTTTGCCGCCTTTCAAAATCCCATACCACGGCGAGGAGCGAACATGCAATCTTGGGATTAGTAGACCGACACGCCATCCACTCAGCCTCCGGTCTAACTAACAGACAATTTTATAACGAAAATAGTCGATACTAATCGATGTGAACTCAAATACTGAAAATACTCAGCTGTCAGTATCCTCCTCAGGTACATTTTATGGAGTAGTAAACTGAGCAGCCAATTATCCGTTTATGGATTAGTGACAATATCTTTAGAATAAGGATTGGTAGGAATGAGTATGTGCACATTTAAATTACCTGAAAGTAATTTTAAAACATTCACAAAAGTATTGTCAAGGATGATGATAAGTTTTAACATAGTCATGTACACTCTCGCACATAAAACCCAAGGTCAAGCAATCAGAGATATCTAACAGTGGGAGTCAGATTTGAAGGTGTAATGTGCCTAATTGATTGTTCAATTACTGCGTAGCCCACGGCAAAATTACAACACTAACTTCCGAATAAAGCTGGCCCACCTCGTTTTTGGCGGTCACCCAGCAGGTCCAGGAATGATTCCCGGCTCATTCAAGTAATGTAATTCTGGAACGGGGTAAAATCAGCCTTGTGAGACAAAATTGAGAAGAGGAATGGTCCATTCCGACCTCCACCCCTATCTGTGATACTTCGGGTACATGTCACGAAGACACGCTTCTATAGGGCAAATTGGTAGATGTCCCAGCAGATGGACTGACCAATTTAATACGTTGGTTGGCAAATTACTCTTTGAGGAGACACACGTGAGACAGGACTGGAGAGAATGACGTTTTGACACCAATAACACATGACGTGCAACCACACCCTATCAAGGGTGTACGTAGAAAGGGAAACACGTTCAAATGCAGAATATTTTAATTGTGTCGTGCCGGATGAGACCGTCCGGATGCGACCGGTGCCGCAAGCGACCCACCAATTTGCCATCGTGCCATTCGCGACCAAAGCACTGATGTATCGGTGGAATCTGGGAATTTTTAACTCATTTTTCTGGGAGAGGCGGGAATTTCCCGTCATGTAGACTGATCGAAAGACACTATGAGCCCTGATGTATCTTGTGACTCGCAAGCACTCAACATCTGTGTTAAGATTGCTGTACAAGTGATTTGTGCGATGGAAGAATCCTATGTTATTACAACTAAAAAACAAATCCTCTCGGCAAGTCGTAAGGTGGAGGTAGATTTCACCGGGCAAACTAGGGGATAAGCGATAATAGGGAAAATATGGAGGTTTTCGTAGAAGGACCAGACCTCATTTTATAGCTCTCATTACGAGAAAGTATTTCTACGTAAAAATAAAAAGTAAAAAAAGGTTGCCTAAAGTCCAACCCCAAACCTTCCGTGGTAGCTGCTGGAAACTAGAGATATCCTAATACAGTAGATAGATTTGTAGGCTAATATGGGTCTCTGGCAGACTGTACATTTTTCTTAAACGTGCATAGGATTTATAAACTAGGAGTAAATTAAGTTAAAACGGCGCACCGTAAAAATTCTTCTCTCGAACAATGGGTCGCATGGGGCACTGTAAGCTAGTAGCAGGGTCGCTACTGCCACGATTTTTGCTGGGTCGCATCCGGCATGGTCGCACTCGGCACGTAATCATTTTAATTATGTACTGAATTGTGCTCATGACTAGACGCTTGTTATACCTTGTCTGGACCCCACTGGGATAACAAACTGTATAGCCCATGTACATTTTTTAATTCCATAGACAGTAGCACCGTCTCTTTTTCCATCAAATTATAATGCTTCCTATGATTGAATATATAGTGGGAATTGATGGGCAAGTTGCTCCATCAAGGATACATTACCAACTTATTTATAGTCAAAGAGAGACAGGGAGAGTGAGTGAGAAAGATCATTAAGAATCGAAATTTAATGCTTTTCAGTTTGCCAACACGATTGCACCCAAATATATTGGACGTTTTCCTAATCTTAAAAGAATTTACACGCGATTCATAAATTCACTTGAATGACCAGTTTCTATCGTCGAGCCATCATCAACACATCCATTAAACTTAGGCTATTTACTCTATGTTTAAAAGTATGGGTGATCACCTGTACAATACACTCATTCAGTTGCAGTAGTAGTTAAACGAACGCAACTAATCAATATATGTTAGTTATATGTGATGTTTTGTTAAGATTTAATAGCCTAAGTATAATGGATCTGATGATGATCACTTGGCGATCGAAATTGGCAATTTATTGATCTCATGTAATTTTTTTTCAGGATTAGGGAAACAGCAAATACAGTTGGGTGCAATCGTGCTGACCGACTGAAAAGCATTACATTCCGATCACTCAGACAACCCTGAAAAATGGCTTCAACCACCATCATTTAGAATATCCTTAATTCTATGGGTTTGTTCGTTGGTTAGAAAAAGCACGGTCACTAATGGACTGGGCTGTACTATACCACTACGTTTATGGCACCGCCACACTTAAGTCAGATCTTGAAAGTTTCTCTTCTTATTGTTGCTTATCCAACAGGGGCGTATATCCATTTTTTTCGGGGGGGGGGGGGGGGGGGGGGCTGGATATCCTGAAAAATTGTGAGTTATCTCAGGGGATTGTCACCGCAAAATGCCCAGAAATATCAACCAATACCTTACGAGAGCATAAAACTTTGTGTAATTATTTCAGATAAGATTCAAAGTTTATATAGCCTACATTTAGTGGCAATACACAAAAGGTTGTAAAATACAACACTACACACAAATAGAATTGTATACTTAATGAATTTTCTATTGTGGCCTTTGGAGTATGAATGACAAATATCTAAATATTTGTCAATATACTCAGCAGAAAGGTAAAGAGGTGCTTTTTGTTTTGTTTATTTTTACAAGTTTATAATTTATTTCTCAAAAGTACCGTACTGTGGAATTCACAGTTTTGCCTCACAAGGCTGAGTGTACCCCGTTCCAGCCCTCAGACTAGAATTAAAATTTCTTGGGAGAGTCGGGAATCGAATTCGGACCTCCAGGGCGGCAGCCAAGACAGCTAGCCACTACACTACGAGTTAGTCTGATTTCAATCTTAATATTGTTTATAACTTAGCCAATAAGTTAAGATTGGGGTACAACCAAATTTACAATTATTTTATGCTCTTACAAAAGCAACACTTTCTTAATTTTATTGGCATTTTTAGGGGGGGGGGGCTGGAGCTCCCTCACCACCACCCTTATATACGCCCCTGTTATCCAACAACCTCGTATGTGCCTTCATGACATTATTTATGCTACTCATTCAAAAACAGCATTTCGCTGTTATCTTCACTAGGCTAATCTTGGACTTGTTTCGTAAGACGCTCTAATATTTCAATGCTGGACATGTAACGGTTGTTCTTGAGGATGCTCTTCGTCACACCTTGATCCTTACAAGGAATGGAAGCCATTATGAAGCTCCCGGTCCACCTTGAGATATCAACCCAGTTCTTAACGCGTATTCTCTCCTTGTTTCCACGATGACGCAGCCAATGGCGAGTCTAATCACATAATCTTCGCAAAGAGCGCGCAGGCTTTAAACAGACCATTCATGTCTTAAATGTGAAGGCTAATGTGGTACTCGATGATAATCATGTTTAGAAGTAAGCATTTAAGTATTAGCTTACAAGAATCAAACTCATTTCATGCGACTTACGTCCATTAGCATGTCTCATCTCACGGAAGAACTCCGTAAATTGAATAATGATCGAGAAATTATTCTTATTTCCAGTATTTCCTGCATACTAAATGTGGAATACCGCATAGAAAATACCTGCAATTGTAATGTAATTGTTGTTATTAGAAGTGCTATATTTGTTCCCGGTCCACTTGCTAGGCTAATATGACCTCGTCGTCCAATATCAACCATAGAACACACTGATTCAGAATACTGCAAAATGTATGTCTGTTCGCTACTTCAATAGATCTCGCAACTTCGAAGGCAAAATTTAACATTATTTCATTAAAACTGTGTATCACATGCCTAATTTCCTTACAAGCAATGAGGAACCGTTCATCGTTAGGACACAACATTGTATACACTGGTACAATGCGCAAGGAAAATTATTATTGAGAGATTTCAATGACACCGATGTTGTCAGCAATAATCATAGTGTGTATGAAGGTTCACCTTTAACTGATAACAACTTCCAAACTTTTCAATGAGTTTACATGAAATTTGATATGCATAAAGCAAACATTATTTCAATCTATTTCGCTCATTTCTAAATATACCTATCAGTTTGAAACTTACGTGCAACTACCATGTTGAAAACTTGATCTCACAATTTAATGAAGTAATAATATTGATAATGATAATAACAACTGACTTACGCAGTGGAAAAAACCATGAGAATGCACAAAAGACCGGATTACATATCTCTTACGACAAGACCAAATATACGGAGAGAAGGCCAGAAAATAAATCCCCTTTAAACACCAAATACGGTAAAATCGCACAAGTCTCCAATTTTAAATACTTTGGTGAAATTATACAGCCCTCAGGACTTAATCGAATCGCCAATGAAGACAGAATCACTAAGCTCCAGAAGGCCTATAGGCTAACGTGGGCCCATTACAACAAGAAATGCATTTCGACGAACGCCAAATTACGACATAATCAAACAGTTATTCTGCCAGAAGCCGCTGAAACAATAGTAATCGATGGTCATTCCAAGATTAAGGAACTGGAAAAACAGGAACGAAAAATTCTCCGAAAGATCTATGGATCAATCAACAGATACGGCATTTGGATGAAGAGACCTAGTACAGAACTCTATCAAAAGACCAATACGACAACAGACGAAAACGCAGAGCCAAATTTCACACTCACATACATAGGATGGCCACCTCCAGATTGCCAAATTAACTACTTGGTATCATAACACAAAGTAAATGCGGCACAGAATGGCTTAAAGAGGTACAGAGGTGTACTTACAAGTAATCAATATAGGAAATTTCGAAGACCGAACTGAGTGCCAGACGAAAATCACGAATATTAAGTTTGAACCAAGATTATTACGACAACCTCGGAAAAGTGGATGGATGAGAGGAAGAGGGAGCATTCCGCGTGAATGAAGAGATTTTTGGAGGAGCGGAGGACACACGCCTCGAAATGACATCATGTTATCAAGTTTAATCGCTCTCCTGTTGGGGAATTTTCGCTTAAATAAATACATATTAATAATGTTAAGGGTTTTACGTCCCTTTAGCGATGGAGGTTTATTAAACATGTCGGCAAATCTACTGACACAAGTTATTGCAATTTAAATACTTATGAATATCATAGGACTAAGCTGGGATACAACCTACTAATTTGGGTTTTGATGGCCAATACTTAATCAACTGAGTCCAACTAAGAAAGTTACATAGACGAATATTGTCAAGAAGAACGTAGCCTGTACTCGTATATCCCGGTGCCTGTCGCGAACATGAATCCCCCTGAACCATTGCCTAAATGTTGATCGGAACTTAAGAAATACATCTGTGATGTTGATGGTAATTAATTTGGCCATTCCTAGAGGAGGAAAAATTGTGTAAAGTCACTCACGAGACGAAGAAAACCCATAGTCGACAACGTGCGTCTTTTTCAACCTGTTGTGCTACCTCGACCACTTCCTCAACATGTACCGACTCCTCTCACAGCAGCCTGTCTACATGAGGGAAGTGAATCGGAAGGTCAAAATGAATTAAGGAATGAAATACCGTTACAGACGCTTTTCTTGGGACCATATCACCATTTAAGCAAAGTTCAAATGATAGGGAGATTCATCTTTACCATGTCCCTTTTGAGAGGGCAGGCGCTGGTTGTTTACCAGCGTATGGTGTGAGTGTTCATGACAACATACGTCTTGTGGCCATTTTGAATTGTTATGGTTCTTTCACTTAAGGATTGTACCATCTTGGGCCCCATACACCTGAATGTATGTCAACCTGATACGCTGTGATTTCATGATGGCGGCCCTATGTACTGGTGTACTTTCAACTGAGGCTAGGGCTGGGAAGAGAGCAACCATGGGAATAAGTCAATTACCTTTCCAGCATTTGCCCAAAAAAATCACTTCAGGGAAGGCTGAGAAATATATTAAGCACCTCTCTGCTCGGTTGTCCTCTCGAAGCTGAGTATGCCCTGTTCCAGGCCTCAGACCAGAATTGAATTTCCTGCCAGAGGCGGAAATCCAACCCATTAATATTAGGGATAGGGATCTGAATATGTACCCTAGGTCACTGAATATGGTTTCTTTGATAATTGTTCATGAACTGACGTTCGTAGCCTAACTTGTATATTCCATCCACAATCATTTTCCCTGCCCCTTGCAATATTCTTGTCCGATGTGATTAGCCGATACAGCAATTTCCATCACTTAATCGCTCATTATATCAGCCTACATGTCATACAAAATCAGAGCAGTACTCGTAAATCGTCATTGCAACAGCCTGGTTTTAGAGTCATAATGTAGCATACATATGAATTAATGGACTGACACACAAACCCACACTTATTCAGGCGCGGAACTCGAGTTTGGCTTTGGAGGGTGGGGAATGTCACAGAATCTAAAATGTTAAGAAAATGGTATCACTAACAACGCAATCACAAAATAATCCAAACGTACATAATAATTGCAATAAAGATATTTTCAGTATTGAATAAAATGAAGAAAAAAAAACGGTTTTTCAGTTAAAATTCGTTAAGTTTTATTTGTCTGGTTATTGTGTTTTCGTTTTTTTAGTTTGCAAAAAATTTGGTCTCCGTTTGGGGGGGGGGGGTCATGACCCCCGTGACCCTCCCCCCCCCCCCCTCCCTTGAATCCGCGCCTGCAGTTATTTCATAAACCAAATTTGCAAAAATGTGAAAGTAGCCAAAAATGATGTAGCTTTCCTGTGCTTTGCGTATGACATTGGTTATCTATCGCCCCACCAACTGAAACTCTGAATAATTTCAATATCACTTGGAGAGAAGGACACACTTACAAGGTAAAGGAATTTCTAGGTCGGTCAACCAGACGCATTGCTGGGCAACACCACATCAAGGATCAGTGAAAGAATATTCGTTTATAGAACACTACTGTATCAACCTAGCTTTAACCACTGTCTCGTGTACTATCATATGCTTCTCTACCACATCTGTTACCGGGTTGCAGATATTACAAACTATACAGAAGATATGCTAAAAAAAAAAGACAATGAGTAGGAGCCATCTTCCCAGATTAAAAAGAGTGTTAACCAAATTTTACTTAGTTGACAGCAACTGTTCTCGTTAATGTTACATATCCTACCACATTCAAATAATGTTTTTCCTCCTCTTGATTTATTTAATACTCTTCTTTAACTTGACTATTTTATAGCTCAAAGAACAATTATATAGATTTTCACTCTCGATGACTTGCTCAACATTTTAACCGGACTGCGATTGGAATGCAGTCCAAATAAATCAGAAACCTCTATGGACATCAAATTGGCAGGTGAAAAGCTAAAGGAAGTAGGAGACTTCTGTTACTTGACCAGTGATGGACGAAGCAGAGAGGATATAAAATGTAGGTTGGCTCAGGCAAGGAAAGCATTTCTACAGATAAGGGATTTGTTGACATTAGGAAGTCATTTTTGAAAGTTTTTGTCTGGAGCGTGGCACAATATGGAGGTGAAATTTGGACTATTGGTGCAGCAGAAAAGAGAAGATTCGAAGCGTTTGAAATGTGGTGTTATAGGAGAATGATGAAGATCAGGTGGGTAGATAGGGTTACAAACGAAGAGGTATTAAGACTAGTGGGAGAGGAGAGATGTTTCTGGTGACTGCTAATGAAGAGAAGAGATAGGTTGGTAGGACACCTATTAAGACAGCCTGGAATAGCAATGGAAGGAAGGATCGAGGACAAGAACTGTAGGGGTAGACCAAGGTTAGAATATGTTAAACTGATTACCTCGGATGTAGGGTGTGGTGGCTATGTAGGGGTGAAACGATTAGCTCAGGACAGGGAGGCATAGAGGGCTGCATCAAACCCGTCTAAAGACTGAAGACTCAAACAAAAACAACAACGATTGAAGTTATGTTCTTAACCATATTGTACGGATGAAGATAGTCACACTCAACTAAATACGGTTATTTCTCTTAAAGCATCAACCCCCTTTTTTTTTTTTTTTTTTTTTAGCGTATGGCTTTTAGTGCCGGGAGTGTCCGAGGACATGTTCGGCTCGCCAGTTTTGTAGCTGCTTCGAGACGGACACCCAATGGGTGAGCTACAAGTACCGTTGGGGAGGGAAGGAGGGAAGTTGGAATGTAAGGACGAGGAGTTGGAAGGTAGCGGCTGTGGCCTATAGTTAGGGACCAACCCCGGCATTTGCCTGGAAGGAAGATGGGAAACCACAGAAGACCATCTTCAAGGTTGCCGGCGGGGGGATTCGAACCTCCTCGCCTCCCGGATGTGAGCGACTGCCATCAGTCATGCCGTAACCACCACGGCTAACTCACCCGGTATCAACCCCTAATATGCATTGTAGAACTTATTCTACTTCCTTCTATAAAGTTCGTTTACATTCTGACCAACTTCTCATGTTCAATTCTTGTACTCCTCCGACCGTCTTAGTAATTGCTTGAGAGAGCTAAGCATTATTTATTTCCATCCTTTGAAAGTTCCTCTATTTTCCTAATATGACTCACTCTCGTATTTCCAACTATTCTAGATATTAACAAACAAAACAAACAGTTCAGCTCTGCACTAACAAGTGTGCAAATGGGATGACCTAGCTTTAACTTTACTAGGAAGAACTGTATACATTTTCTCATAACTCTACAAAGATATTTCCTGCATAATGAAGGTGATTAGTGAATCTCAGGCTTGGTGTGAGGTCTGTCAGCATTGATCGCTATGTAGAGCAGACATGACGAACTGACACTCAACGGAGTGAGTCAATTGCAATTTCGCCTGTGCACATCCTGGTGTAGTGGCTAACATTCTTATATGTTACCCTGGAGGTCCGAGTTCGATACCTGGCTCTGCCAAGAAATTTAATTCTGGTCTGAAGGCTGGTACGGGGTACACACAACATCGTGAGGCAAAACTTTGAAGAGGTGGGTTTGATTCCCACCTCAGCCATCCTTGAAGTGGTTTTCCGTGGTTTCCCATTTCTACACCAGACGAATGGCGGGATGTTCAGTAACCTGAGGGAACGTCCACCTCCATCCCAATCATCACACTAATACAGTCATCACAATAACACAGGTTATCAGACACATTTCACACTTAACCAAGTACACGGAGCTAAATGACCACGTTGTTCAAGCCCCTCAAATGAAATAACAACAACGAGATTCCCATGTCTCATTATACTACGAGTACCTAGGTGTTATGTTTCGACAGTGAGTGGAAGATTGATATCAATTACACTCTCATAGAGGACCTGCCCTTCAGATTTTGGAAGTGAAATTTCAAATAGCTAACAGTAAAAGGTTGATCTATTTATTGGAGTAACGTGAATATAACACCTCTTCTGAACTGTAGGGGTACGAATAGTAGGGTAGATAATACAAGGAGAATTTGATCTCATTCTGGTGCACCATTTCATCACATCTAGTAAGCGTTCTTCACTAACGAGAAATTGCTGGTGAAATGTATTGTAATAAAGCAACTGCTTATTCTGTCTTTTGAGTCTTCTACTCTGACTTTTGATTCTTTTTAAATGTCCAAAATTTCCATTATTCCCTAGACTGCATAATTTGTACGATTCAGATCAGGAGTAATTGGAGGTCAGCGATTTGTGACAACCACATACTAGCAATATTGTCTCTCAAAATATGAATTATATCCAACAGTGTAATCATCAGGAGGCACGTTGTTATTGAGTAAGTAGCAACAAATAGCTAGAGAATAAGTTTTAGTGCATCTTATATTGGTAAAATTCCAGAGGTAACAGTATCAATGATCAAAATAACAAACTAAGTCTTTCACTTTTACATGTATCTCCATGTATTTCTATCTTCGCCAGTGTGCAGTATATTGGGTGTTGAATCACACACGACCTTTCCTACCGTGGTCTTCTGAACTCATTGTGTGACTGATAGCCAACGAATACGCCTTGTTCTCCAAAACCTAAAATGTATGAAAGGGAAAAGGCATTACTGGAGAAATCCTGGGTGATAACAGGCTTAACTTAATTCATTGTTTTCCAACCCTCCCCAATTGGCTGCAGCTAAAACCTGACACAACCCACGGGCCTTCCTTTTACGCCTCTACCGAATATTCTACCGTACAAATAGGCTACCATATTCACTTCGCGGTGGTGACGTCATGGACTACTGAGCCTCTAGCGGGAATGGTCCATTTAATTTGATGGCCCGGTACCGTATGTTGTTTCTTGAAAGTAAGGGTATGCGAACTGAAGATTGTGAGTGGGAAATGATACAAGATGTGATTTAAAACGTATTGCTGCTTCTAAGAATGGTTTTCCTGTTAAATAGTTCAAACTTCAGAGCAATGTGCAAACCTTATTCATGCTTTATTATGTTCATTAACTTGTATGGTTAAATTAGTATTTTTGGCCTATTTTCATTTTATGAAAAAATAGGCTTATGAGATCACCTTTTGTCCATGTGTGTGTGTGTGTGTGTGCCCCCCCTAATAACTTCTAAGCGGCTCGAGAGATTATAATGAAACTCGGTAAGGTCATAGCACAATACTGGCCGACCTTGATTGTGCCCTTCAAATTTTATTGTGTCTCACCAATCCATCATGGCGGCTGTGCGAAATATTTCACCAGCATTCAGTATCTCCGAAACTATTACCGATATCGCCCTGAAATTGTGTACGGTGATAAAAGGACACTACTAGAGGTTCACCTATGAGGCTTTCAAAAACCGGGTGACTACAAAACCAACATGGCGGCCAAGCGAATTTGAGACTTTTAAATAAACTTTTCTCACGATTTAAATATCCAAACGTACTGAAACTTGGTACAGCAAATGTTTATACACATTTTAATGCACTGGAGTCTTATATAGTTCAATTGTTTACATAACCTCAAAATGGCGGATGTGCGAAATATTTCACTGACATTCTATATCTCCGAAACTATTACAGATATCACCCTGAAATTTTGTACGGTGATGAAGGGTACTCATACAAGTTTATCTATGTAACTTTCATAAGCCAGTAAAGTACAAAACGAACATGGCGGCCAAGCGAAGTTTTCATAGACTTTTCTCGTGATTTAACTCTCTGAGCGCAGTGAAATGTGGTACAGTAAATGATTTTACATATCGTAACGCACTGGCATCTAATTTACTTCAATTGTTTACATAACCTGAAGATGGCAGCTGTGCGAAATTTTTAAATTAAGTTTTTATTTCTTGTGTCGTAATCATGCGATCGAATGAAAGTTTGAATAATGAACCTAGGCAATAATTGTCCTTGAATGGTACATAACTCTATGGCCTATACATATAACAACTCAAAATGGCAAGCATCCGTAATATTTAGATGGTTCTCAATATCTATGAATTTCTTACAACAATCAAACTGATTTTTTATGTTCATAGAGGCTATGAACATATGTTCACCTATAGGACTTTCAGTAACCTGGTGAGCACAAATCCCACATGGCGGCGACGGGAATTATAATTATTTAAATGGACGTTTCTCGCGAATTAACTATCCGAATATAGTGAAACGTTGCACGTTAAATGCTTATACAAATATTAATCCACTGGCATCTAATTTATTTCAATTGATTACATAATCACAAGATGGCAGCTGTGCGAAATTTTAAAATCTCGTTTTTACTTCTTGTGTTCTAATCATGCGATTGAAGTTTGAATAACAAACGTACACAATAATCTTAATGTAATAGTACAAAAATAAAAATCCAACCTGGCGACCATCTGAAATATTTAGACGGTTCTCAATATCTACGAATCTATCACAACCTTCAAACTGAAATTTTGAATGTTGATATAGGCAATTAACATGAGTAGGATATATGAAAATAGGCTGTATATTTCTTCACGGAACTACTTGTATCGTTATCAGTATTTCGATTGCAATTCACATTGACACATTGCTTGTGGCAACCAAAATAGATTTTAATGGAGCTTACTTTTATGATATTCGATATTTGAAAGATATTTGACAACTGCATTCAGGAGACCGATATGTCTAACATTCTATCCTTCCATTGAGCTATCAGAGTGCTGTAGTATAACATTTCTCCACGTTCAGCTTTGTGCTTTATTAAGAGCAACCAATAACCCGTCTGGTAAATATAGGGGAACTATGTTCTTCACTTTCAGGTAAGGCACTGAAACATTACATTTCCACTGTTCTGAACGTGAGCAAAGCCAGGCAAGGTCTCCGCAGAATGCTATGAATCTCACATTACAATGCACACGTCTTCAGTCAACAATAAGACATGAAAATATATTTATTTATCAATGCTTCACTAACTCGCTCAAACCATGTACATGTACATGCAATTTAAAGAATCTCAGATATTGTGAGCAGAGCGGTATCCAGTATCTACTGTATTTTCGCAGTATAAATTATGACCTATGTTCTCTTAATCCACAAAAGGCAAGTTAAATTAAGATATTGGCAGATTCATTATCTTAAATCGAAACATCTTCGTGAGCGAAACAGACGAAACACGCTGTGAGTTTATATCCTCACTTGGACCAAGTACGGACATAATCACTTACACGCACTGAAGGCTTTCAAATAAGGGGCCATCAATTCCGTCGTGAGGCACCTTGACTCTAGTAGTTGCAAGGAGAATACAAATTGATTTAGTTTATCGCTTCTCAATGTGTATTACATGTGAGATTGCAGAGGAGTTTATTCATAAATTCCCAGCATAATATTACCTGTGCCTGAATGGCTGTGGATTGTTGTAACTAAATCTGGTATTGGGAATAAAATAAAGAGCGTAGGAATATCCAATTTGCCAAAGACTGATGCAGAGGGTTGAGAGCGATAACGGGGTTAGACGCGGGAAACAAAGCTAGAGAGAGGAGTGGTAGAATATATAAATATATGAATTATTTCGGGCATAGCCACGTGCAGCCTATCTGGATTTTAGCAGGCAAATGTAGGTTTCACCTATTATTGGAGACACGTAAAATTCACAGATTTATTGGAGACACGTAAAATTCACAGATTCAGTAGCCTATAGAATTTACATTAATCCTCTGTTGTGCCCGTATACACGGATGATGATTAATCAGCACTCGGCTTTTGCTCTTGCGGCTTCGGGGTATGGTACGTTCCCTCCACCGCTGATTAAACATCTGATATGGAATACTCTAGGTTCACAAGGATATTAAGGAAAAACGCAACATTTTTAAATATTACAAAATTTAATTCATAAAAGAAAAATATTTTCACTCAAAAACATGTAAAAATCAATCACTTGGCATTGCCCCTTCAAATGTTACTCAAAATATGTTAAAAGAAATCAATCACTTGGCATAGTCTCTTCAAGTGCCATAAAAAAACTAAAATTTTATCACTTGGCATAGTCTCTTCAAGTGCCATTAAAAAGAAAATCACTTTGCAAAATTTTATCAAGATCACTATAATGTCATTTCATTATTTTTTGAACTTTATAACCACTTTGTAATCACTTTGTCTTGCTTAAATCTAATTCTACTTATTTATAATGTATTTTACTAAGGCGTCAAGCGCGCCTATCACTCAAGTCATACAACTTTCCAAGGCTTTGGATATTTATATTCATTTCAAAATTTTACTCTTCCGGGTTTCTTTAACGTTACATAATATTTATTCATCTATCATTCATTTAGTCCTTTGGACCTCACTAGTTATTCTCCACAAAGCCTTAGATTTTACACATTTAAAATACTGTACAAGAAACATGCCATGTCTGTGAATCGAACCCTTGTTCTACCAGTTTCATTCTCATGCATTAGATGATCTTTCTTTTGCAGCGTACGATGCACTGTTTTATTTATTTTTGTGGGATCTTTATTCATCCTTACACTGTATTTTCCACAAACCGTTCTTTCATTCTTTTGAGGAAGGAATCCTTTTACTTACAATAAAAGTGTTTGACAAAACTCGTCAAAATTCATGTATATGCTTCAAACTTATATTCTGGAGAAATGTCTCCATCCCAGCATTGTGGTTTTATCAGTTAATTGCAGCTTGCATCTTTTAATAAAAACTTTACATAATGGCCTTTTTATTGTTAGTATTTCGACAGACCTTCACTTTATCGCGGAACCCATTAACTTTCTGTCTCACCCTCACATTACGGTAGATCGGCGCTCACAGCTGCCTGGCCCCTGTGATACCTTACTTGATTTATTGCATCTGGCTAGCCACCACACTTCACGCTTTATTTATCTCTCTCACCATAGGATTTTACCAAGACCTTCGTTCACTTCTAAAACAGCTATTTGTCCCTGCTTTTGGTTATTATTATTATTATTATTATTATTATTATTATTATTATTATTATTATTTATATTTAGTTTTTACAGGATATTTACAACTTATTCCGGAGAAGATGCCTAATATAATAACAATTCGTATGACGCCTTCTATCAATACTATTTATAACAAAGCCGCTAACGGTCTTACATGCAACTTTTATTCGACGGTTATTGCCTACAACAATTACATATAACAATGCCTCATGGTCTCACATGTCTATTCACTTACAACGCGTTATTTCGACGATTTATGGCCTTTATTAATTATAACGATGCTCTTATGGTCTTACATGTATACTTCATTCGACGATTTTGGCCTACAATAATACTTCAACACAGCCTGATCGGACTACAATGTACTTATTTTAACGCTTCAATATGGCAATACAATTTATGGGAATTTCACCTACCCAATACAATATACGACGTTTACATACAACAATAATACAGATAAGGGAATCTTTCACCCACAACATTTCGATGAGACTCTCCATCTCCTGAATAATTACCCTGATTAACGCACAATTTTTAGATTTTAGCGTCATTTATTTAGTATTCGGCCCTTTTGGCAACGACGATTTCTTGCTTGATTATTCGCGGTTAATTTAATATCTCAAATTAATATTTCATTTATAACGGTAAGAACTCGGCCTTCTTATCATTTAATTTTCATATTTCTGGCTCGCTATCCGGTGATAATACATTTCTTTAGGTGTTTTATTTCACCAATTACTTTTAAAGATTTATAAAATTGATCATTTGACAACAATATGTCAAGACGTTTTAATTTATTTCGTTCTGTTTATTACTTGGGTTCCTTATTACAAATTTCATTATCACTTTATTTTTACTGCACAACCACTCGATAATATTTATTTTTATTTTCTTCACTACGAACTTTCAATTATTTGTTCATTTCAACTTTTGTCTTATTTGCCATTTAATTATAAGATCAAACTATTTTATATATTTCCCTTTCATTATTTAAATTTACCAATTTTAATATGATGCACATTTGTTTTATTATCTGCTTTTATAATGGCGAAATTTTAAGCCATTTAAATTATTATTTTCGGTTCCTTCCTCCAAATCACTTATTATTTATTATTTAATTTCTTGGGTTTTATTTATTACTTTATATTACTGATTCCTTTCATATAATTATTCTGCGAGGTCATTCTCACAATTATTTATTATTATTATTTCAACATTTCAGTTATATAAGTGCATTCAACTACCCGATGAGTTCGATCGTTAAACTCCCAGTCACGACCGATCTCATCGAGACAGTACATCGTACATCCACAATTTTAATGAAAAATCATGACTCACCCTCGTGATCCGTCTTCTGATCCATCCTTGGGAAGGATTTCACCCACCCAACGTCATAATTAGTACTCTTCCATGGCACTTTCTATTGTGAGTGACACCTCACTTAGGTCCAATCGACCTTCACTTAAATTTAAACACATCACTAATTTGTAAAACACTAAAACACATATATCTTGTAGCTTATTTACACTGCATAAATTTTCACCACCTCTCAGTGACTCTTGGCACGTTATATCGGTGTCCACGCCCTGATGAGATCCCCGGACCCTGCATTGGACGTGATGCAAACTCGAACGGCTCCTAATTGTTCACTGGATCTAGTCTCTGTCCTGTCCTTTAGATAGTCTATTTTTACTTCTATTATCGTCTTTTATTAGCGACTTTCAATTGTTACTTATTCTACGTTTTCGTAGCGGTCTATCGAACCTATGGCCCACTTACTTCGTGACCGTATTGGTCCTTATTTGCGACAAGTTTTCCTTTACTTCTCCTACGAGAATGGCTTTATTTGCTACGTTCCTATTTGATACACTGTAGCTTCGCTAAAGTTCACTATATTTGTTCTTGGGTCTCGAACCCGTGTTCATTTACTTGAGTTATTGGATTTCGTTCCAATATAGGTCCCTCAATACTGTAGTCTTTCACTTAACTTTCACGGAGACCTGTCTGTATGTTTCGAAACGATGTCCGCCAGCGTAATGTCTTTACTGATCTGGACTGTTGTATTCTAGCTTATTACTGTTCTAGAATTTGTCGCGGCGCATTTTTTACTTTGTCACGGTTTTCGAGTAGCGTATTATAATTTTGATCTAGCACATGTGCTTTAGTGATCACTGATAACAACCGTAGGGGATTTACTTTTCCACGCACATACAACGTTTAGTTATTACCGCGGATACTGATGATTGTTGATTCGTCTTAACACGATCTACTTTGGCGGTTGGTAACGAACTGCGTTACTTGCTGTGACTTCTCCATACAGGAGTACGATGAGTTTTTACTAGTGTGAGGACGGACTTCCGTCCCAACAACTTGATAATACTGTGTACGGAATACTTGTATACTGTGCGGAATTGCACTGAGCCTCCACGGGCTTACTGAACTGCGACAAGTATAATGCAGCGCTCCTGCATTTTAAGAGACAGCGTGGAGCCTCTCCCCCGCTTCTGGTGAACTGCTTCTGACTCAGCCTATAGCCTTACTTATCTGACGGATACTGCATTCGATGTAACACCTCCATACGAGGTCTGTGGTAGACTGTACTTGATGCTCCAAAGTCACGCCCCTCTGGGCTGACTGATACTGCCTTCGCGTTTGATACAGCCGGACGCCCCCTCTCGGGCTATCGGAGAACTGCATTCGATGTATGATACAGCCGGACGCCCCTCTCGTGCTGTCGGAAAACGGCATGCTCTGTGGTTGAAACCTGGGCTATTTATTGGGAACTTGCAAAAATAAACTACTTTTGCCTTCTTCCTGGAGCTAACTTTTAAACTAGACGTCGCACGTTTTTGAAAAGTGTATCATTATGTTCCCTATAATTCAAACGTCTCATTACCATTTCGTTTTCTGAAAATCGATCGTCTAATTAATTTAAATAAAATCTACAAGGCTCCTCAGCTGCGTGGGCGATTGAGTTTTTTTATCTTCATCCCACTGCCTTCGCTTGGCCCCGCCTAATGACGTAATTGCTGACTAAGTAATTCTTTCCTGGGCCTAAATTATTCATTCTTTACTTCGCTTAATTCATAATTTCCTGGATTATTCTGATCCCCATAGGCCTATTGTTATAATTTTGCGGAGTTTCCGCGAAAACGTCTTATTTCACCACTTTGCGGAGTTGATTCGCAATCCAGTGTTGTCAGAAAAATGCTAATGTCAGCACTCAGTGGTGATTTCCCTGCTAATCTGCTTGTGCTGATTCATCCCAGCGTGACTGCTCCCGTGATTCACACATCGCTTGCACCACATATCTCCAGATAAAACTGTCAACATTCTGCGTCATGGCCTGACTCATTTCTTTATTTCCTCACTGCTAGCTCATAGCTGGACCTCTTTTCATCTTAGAGGTCGGAAGTTCATATCCTGTACCAACTCTAGTTGGGTACACTGTATACTTGGTCTGGTATCCTGTGTTCATTGTCCGCTGGCACAGTAGGAAACCATTTTCCTGGTGACTGGTTAGCATCGGTTGTTTTGTTGCAGTGTGTTTATAATGGGCACGGAATCCTTCATGATGGTGCAAGTAAACTGTTGATGATGATACCTGTTGTTTTAATGCCTAACATCTAGATTATAAGCCCCAAGTAAAGTGTTATTCAATCTGAAAGCCAGCATATATGCGTAGTAGGGTGAAACGAAAAAATATTGTTTTCAATTTCAATACGTAATAGTGATAAAAAGTTGCCTTTTGATATTATTAAAACAATTGTAAAGTTTGAACACGATTGGAGTAGGGTCAGAGGTGCCGCAATGGGTTAGAAATTATGATTTTTTAGTGAAATTTACAAAATTTCAATACATTTGGATCGGCAAAAAATATTGTTGTATTTATCAATTTATGCTCAAAAATGGAAGTTTTAGGTGACTAAGATGCACTAACAGAACTGGGGTTTCAGAAAGGGTTGAAGCAGCCATAGCGAGTGCCGTTCTTAAAGATGTGGGGATGATTTATGAGGAGAATAAAACTAACCTCATTGACAGGATGAAAATTATCAGAGCTAGAGCCAGTAATCGAAAAAAAAAAGCAATTGCAACCAGTGTCAACAATCAAGTTGGAGAGAACAAAGGGTTGTTTTTTGATGGCAGAAACGATTGTAAAAGAGAAAAGAGGGAACAAATTTTACAGAAAGAGTGTCGTTGAAGAACACGTTTGTTAGTTGATGAGCCTGGTTCTTTTTCTGGCGCACGTTGCTCCTGCCTCCGGTACAGGTAAAGGCATCAAAGATAGTATTATAGAGTAGGCTATTTCAATAGCAACTGTGATTTGAACTTGAACAGTGTAACTGCAATACGATGTGATGGCACTGCTACAAACACTGGAGCTTATAATCGTGTTATCGCTCTATTAGAAAAGAACATTCATAAGTCTTTGCAGTGGCTAATATGTTTATTTCATTGCAACGAGTTGCCGATGCGCCACCTGTTTTGTGCATTGGATGGAAATACATAAGGACCTAATGAGTTCGGAGGAGTATTAGGCAAACCATATGAAAAATGTTATGAGCTTCCAGTAGTTACGTACTCACCGATTGGGGCAAACCTTCCAGTCCTCGAAATGAAACAAGAACTAACAATAAGTACCGATCAAAATTATTTACTTGAAATGAGTAAATCAATCTCAAGTGGAATATGCCTCCCTGATCTAGCCATGAAGAAATCAGGAAAGTTGGCACATTCACGATGGCTGACGTTGGCCAGTCGCATTTTCCGGTTGTATGTTGGAACAGGGAACCCTTCAGAAAACCTGACAACCTTAACGGAGTATGTAGTTTAAGGTGTATGCTCCCATATGGTTTTACATTAAGCTGAAGCCCTTTTGTGTAAATGGAGCCAAACACTTATGGAGACTGATTTCGTTTTCACGTTACGAACATCTCAAAGTAATCGACCCGGTTATTCAAAGAAATGGCTACTACGCTCACCCTGAAAACATGCTTGTCTGTATGTTAAGTGATGAGAGAAAACACATAAGAGAGTTAGGCCTCCAACGACTTTTGAAGACAAGGTCAGAACAGAAGAATGAGGTACGGAAGTTTGTGAGACCTAAACTAAATTTCAAAGCTGAAGATTACATCGTCATGATCAATTGGGATGATGTAACAATCACGGAACCACCGATGACAAAGCACGCAACTGATGAGGACTTAGCATTCTATTGATTTTCCACTTTTTCCCTGGCATACACAATCAGTGGAAAGAGTAATCAAGCTTGTAACAGAAACATCTCTCTGTGTTTGTGGTCTAGAAGAACGAAATGGATTTGTCAAAGCCAGAATTGCTTCACACAAGATGATGCCAAAATTTGAAACAATGAAACTCTTTACCTAAAATGTATCTGAGAACATTGAATATTGATTTCACTTTGTTATAATGTTTTATTTGTCTATTATTTGCATTTTATGAATAAATGTGTGTTCTTATCGTAATGGTTATGACTTTATTGCTTAGGCTAAGTACCTTTTCTACTCTCTGATTTGGTTCAATATTTTCACTGTATTATAAAATGAAAGGAGACATTCTAAGTACCTTCAATACGTTTTAGTCAAAGAATAATCAATACAATATCATATCTACCCCTATCTTGCTATGACAAAGCCACAAATGTACATTTTTTTAAGAAAAACCTTCATTTATTCATATTCTAATACCCACCAAGTGGGCCTATAAAACGATGATGGACAACAAATTTAATTGTTTGCACTATTTTATGCGTAGTTTTAATGAAATTGAAATAATAAACATAAAAAACCATCAATAAAATAAAAAATAAAATTCTAGAAAATTTGAAAATTTAAAGATATAACACTATGTTCAAGGCCTTTGCGGCACCTCAAGATGTGGTTCTATCACAATAAAAATTTGTAGAATAACTTCTGACATAAAAAGACAAACTTTAATCACTATTAGAATGGGTAATACAGAAAACTATTGTTTGCCCTATGCCAACGTTCCACCCTACAGTAATGTGTAGGTGTTAAAATATTGCTTGTCGCCAAATGGAATTGCGATTTCAAGTATCTATAAGGCGTGATCAAAAGGCTTCCGTTTGAGGCCGTAGCTGCAGCGTATATGCAACGCAGCGCGACTCGGATGCGGGTATATATTCAATAAGGCCCGGAAGTTCGTGCACTATTAAATGAATAAATAAGCATGCCAAAATGCACTAATTATTGGTCAAATCTGCTTCACATTTCGAAAAGTATGCACTATGAAATAACTACGGCACTTACGATCACTCCGTATTCTTTAGCGTTTCTATTTTGAATATAAAGGACATATGAACAGACGGACATATAACTGCACCTTTCTTTAAATATCTCAACTAAGAAACAGTTGTAAATAGTAGGAATTGTTATTTTCTGGAACTTGAAGCGGTGATGACCATCAATAATTATTATATTATGTTAATTTTTAAGTATACCTGATATGCAATTTTAACAACCATTAATTTTTTTTAAATGAAAATAATTATACAATATTTACATAGGGAAAATCCACAGCCTGTTCCAGTCGTCCGACCGGGTCAGGGATGGAATGAATGAAGCCCTCATCTAGCGGCTAGGATACGAACTGTGCCGGTTGCCGAAGCCTGTCGCACTCCTCAGGGCCAACGATTAAATGAATGACAGATGAAATGAAATGATAGTGGAGAGTGTTGCTGGAATGAAAGTTTTGACAGGGAAAACCGGAGTACCCGGAGAAAACCCTGTCAGTCCCCGCTTTGTCCAGCACAAATCTTACATGGAGTGACCGGGATTTGAACCACGGACTCAGCGATGAGAGGCCGGCGTGCTGCCGCTTAAGCCACGGAGGCTTTACAATATTTACATAGTAAATGCTGAATAAATATAGTTAATATTAACTTGCAAAAAGGATTGAAACCTACTATGTATTAAAATAATTTCGGAGTCCGAATCGAAATATATGATTTTAAGTACATGAAGTAACAAAAAGCGCTTCGAAACAATAGGAAATTATAGATAGAATATACGCCCTTCTCAAGCAGAGATATGCACTTAAACAGGCAAAGGTGAAAAATACGATACATTGTACCAAAATGACCACAATATGCATAAATATGCAAAAATATGATTTTCCATGAATTTCCGGGCTTTAATAATCACGGACACGTAGGCAAGGGAATAGTGTGGCAGTCGTGACTTGCCGAGGTGCATGCGTAAAATGCGGCAACAGGAACTATGGCGACGTTATTACCAAATCCGTCCAAACAGGACCAACGAGCTGTTATTCTTTTGCTGGCTGCCGAAAGACAAACACCTGCGGACATCCATCGGAGAGTGACGAATGTGTATGGGACAGCATGTCTACCGAAAACCACCTTTGTTCTTTGATTACTGGGACCCATTGATTATTGATTTCAAGGAACCTGGTGTCTCCATCACTGGGGAACGGTACTGTGCAACACTGGAGAAATTACGGCGTGTAATTAAGGTGAAACGTCAGGGAAAATAGTGACAGGGGTTGCTGCTGCGTCATGATAACGCACGTCCCCATACCGCAAAGGTCGTAACGCAGAAGGTACGGTAGAACACTCGAAAGGATGAAGAAAGATTGTAGTTTTACGTGACCTTGAATCTTGTGATCATGAGCCACGCGACCTCCTCATTACGTGGAATCCGAACCACAGGACATGGTATTTCACTTCGAAAATCTCACATGTACTGACCGGGAATTGAGCCCAGTCCACCTTGGTGAGAGGCGAACAGCTTGACCGCAGCACCACCACGACCCTCAGAACACTCGAGCAACCGCCCTATAGCCCTGATATCTCCCCATGCGATTATCACGCCTTCGGCCCCTTAAAAAAGGAATTGAAGGATTGACGATTCCTGTCGGAGGAGGATGTGCGGCAGTCGGTTACGGACTTAATCACGCAGCAGGACACGGTGTTTTACCGCACGGTATCTTCAACCTGGTGCTTCGGTAGGATGAGGGCCTCAATGCTCACGGCGGTTTTGTCTGATTGTCAAACCGATTCTGGACTCGAGGGCCGTCAAATGGAAACTTTTTGATCATGCCTTATATTATGTATTATTCTCCCACTCATCTAAAGTAATTAGTCGGTATGTTCGCTTCACGTTCACGCATTTGAGATACCACCATTCAGCAAGCATGTGTCTCCTTGGAATTTTTACGATCCATTACGGAAATCATCATTATGAGATCCAAAGATCTCCAAAAATTGGTTGATATCCCCCTACCCGGAAACTGGAAGTGTCCCACCTCAGAGTAAATTTCCTGGAAGAAACGCCGTTGGTTGAGGACTGGAAAGGTTTTCACTAAGTCACGTGAGAAAACTTGATGAAAGTGAGTTTGAATCTCACTCTCAGTTGACCTAGAATTTATATTGGTTTCCCGCTTTAGGTACCAATTGATGTCGGAAGAGTACTGCCAAACCATTCCTACCTTAGAGTCCTCTTGAGAAAAAGTCATTTTAAATGACAACCGCACTTACAAGAGAGTTGTTGTTAGTTCATTTGAGGGGATTGGGACATCTTGGAGATCAGCCTCATATATTTATGTGTGTGTTGAACTTGTTTGATAACCTGTATTTATGTGGTGACTCTAGTAGTGTATTTGTCACAGAGATGGAGCAGGTGCCACAGGACTTGAATTAAGGTACTATCCTGGCATTTACTGGGGGATGTGTGGAAAAACAAACTGGGAAAACCACACTCAGGATAGCCGCTGTCAGGGCCGGGTTTCGAACCTGCGTCCGCCGGACTTGCTGCAGCTACCATCGCAGTCATGGTGCAGGATTTAACGAGCACGGCTACGCCGCGGGGTAATTGCAACAGAAGTCAGGTGTTAAGAAATATACAATACTACCCAACAACCTGAGAAGCTGTTCTGATCATAAAGAGTTTTTCTTTCAACTAATATGGATGGGCCTGAAAAAAATAATCAAATCTAAGAAAATAATAGAGCGAGCAGTCGCTTGGTAACAAGCGTGAAACAGTTCCCAGCCATGTGGTTTAACAGACTCATCCATTGTCGTCTGGCCGGGAACTGGTTTAGTGAGGCTGCTAAAGAGCAATTTGAAATTCAGTATCCATATGGAGAGTGTACAGGTGATGTATGGTAATTATTCTGCTAATTCTTTGATCCTGGCTCTCAGTAGGTATTGGTGCGTTCCGTCAACCTTCTGTCAGGCGCGGTAAAACATTTACTGTATGTGCAGATACCTGTAATCGTTTTTCAGTCACATTTAAAGAAAAACGATTGTATATGCAACGACATCATTGTGCCCCAGATGAAACATCAGGGGAGAAAATTGTATATATATATATTTTTTTGTAGTCAATTTACCCTCTAGGTTGGTGGTTCCCACGGGCTCAGCGAAGGAACTCACCACTGCCGCCTCTATGGGCAGTGTCCTGGAGCTTGGAACATCTGGTCGGGATGGATACAACTGGGGAGGTGTGATCAGCACTTCGCCCAGGCGGCCTCACCTGCAAAGCGAACAGGGGCCTCATGAGGGATGGGAAGGGATGGAAGACTGGGATGGATAGGCTAGGAAGAGGGAAGGAGGCGGCCGTGGCCTTACAGTAGGTACTGTCCCCGTTTACCCGGATAGTAGGCTGTCAGATATCCGCCCCCTCAATCGGATTGCCAACAATCAATCGCACCGGCTCAGCTACATCAATGAAAATGGCACTGACAGATACTACCGAGGTTTGAACACAGAAGTTACCAAGAAAATTATTGTGGAACACACCAAAATAGACGGGGTTTCATACTTACTTTTACTTACCTCTTAAAAATAATCTCGGGGATTGGGTTGACAACAGGATCTCTAAAGTATGCTCCCACAATAATCTTGACCATGACATTTAAAAATGAACCAAAACGCAGACGAGAACTTTGAAATGTACAAGAGCTTTTATTTCAAATAAAGGGTATGATTTTAACAACTCAACAAAATAAATGTGGCTATCAGTAGCCCATGTCAATCTGACTATGTCCTCCTAAAGGACTTGCAAAGTTATCAAACAATATGTTAGCTCCCATGAGCTCAAAATAACGTAACATTCAAAACACATTTGGATTGGATGAGGAAGTCAGGATGCGACACATATATATAGAGCATTTGGTTTCTTTTAATAAACATGACACTTGTATTAATAGGCGCAAGGCCAGAGTATCGACCTCGCCCGCTGATAACCAGATGTCGAGCCAGCTGGTCTACTCTTCAACCTGGCGCATGCCTGTCAAATGGGGCTCACTCGTCACGCCACACTGCGTAAGAATTCAGCTCCTTTCAAAGCTTTAAATGTCTACAAGACAACTCATATATATTGACGCAAATCTTTCAAATGCTTAACTCACATACCACTGGATTATTCTGACAATCCCTAAACTTGTTAAGTTATCATCCAAATGTTTAATAAGCATAGTTTAGAGTATAAAACACACTCTTAAATGTTTATAACAAAATCACATAAATTATTTATAACAATTAGAAATTGTTTATAATATTGTCGAAGATAATTAAAAAAATTTAAACACGCCTTTAACATTATTTTCGTTCCACATTATTTTCAAAGATATTTACATTATTATTTACACTATCAACATTTAAATTATTTAAATTATTAATTTAAGAAATACATTGAACCACATGTTCATCCGGTTGGTAATTTCATACTCGTGTTTAATATAATCGACCAATGAAGGTTAGTTATACATGTAAATGTCACAATCTGGTTTAATAAAGGTTGTAATAATTATTATTATTTGTGACGGTAATCTTCATTCAAAATCTTATCTCAAATTCTTTCAAAACTCTTGTTAATTATAACAGTAAATTCACTTGATTAATTTTCAACGAACTATGACAATACACTCTAGCGGAAAATACTTCGCTTACAAAATAATGCATAAACTGCATTAAAAATAGGCCCAAAATTCATCATATATTAAAATATACGGCATAAAAATCTTCCACAGAATTTACAAAAACCTCCACTAACACAATCTTTATCATTAATTACTGTGGGAATCTCCTTCATTTATTTAAGGGCATTATACATCAGCGACTTTCAACATGTCCGCTGCACTATCGATTATACATTCATAGTTCCACTTAAAAATTCTTATAATCATTAATTGTTTCAAAACTGTTGTCATTTAACCTTCGTGGATTTCATTCATGAATCGTAATGAAGTAAAAATTTGCCAATCACAAACAAATTTAATAGTGAATACGCTTATATACGCCTGTCTGGTCTATCAAAATTTAAGATTAACATCTTCAAAGAATTGTAGTATAAAAATACTATCATCAAACAAAGTGCGACTAAGCTGCAAAATAGTCGAATAGAATCCAATTAGACTGGGGAATGCAAACATCATTATATAAATCTCTAATTGAGAAAAAATTCCTAACACAAGTTTACGAATTTAATGCATTCAATAATTCATAATTAAAGTTCATCTTTCACAAAATGGTCTATGATGCAATGATCGTTCATAACTGACGATAAATGTCTGTGTTGCAATCAATTCAAATAACGACTAGTATTTCCAAGATCGTCGACAACGTAATGGATTTTAACGCTCTAAAATCATTTAAATGTTCTTCCATCTTGATGATGACAGAAAATTGGTCAAAGTAATTAAACTGGGGTAGAATTACTTTAATAAAGTGACACGCTGTCTGAATTTAAATCTGCCATAAAAATCATTAACTTACAGTCAAATCGTGACTACAAAAAAAATAAGCAAATTACTGAAAAATCTAAATATCAGTCTCAACTGATCCAAAATCGTTTAACTATGCCCATGACATAACAATGTCTTAATAAAACGTCGAAAAAGGCATAACTCATCAAGGTGTACTGAGAATAGGAATCTCAAACAAGAATATAGGGCAAAATACACGAGGACAAAAATATGGGAAAATGGTTGCTCAAATATTGCTAAAGAAACTCAAATACAATAAACGTTCACGACTACCTTATCTGCCGATTGACGTTCCAGAGGAAAATTCCCCAAAGAAGACTGTTGATGGATCCATTTCACCAAGTTAAAGCTGAGCTCCATCCTCGAAACAAGAAACAGCACCCTCGGAGAATCGAACTGCTTCCTTCTCCGGAAATTGCACTGCTTCGTGAAGACGAACGACATCCTTCCGGCAATAATCTTCTTTGTGAGTCGGGACAACCCTGACCTCTCTTGAAAAATCCCTGAAGTTCCAGTTGAAAATCGCCATGAAGTTTTTGTAGAAATTTCCGAAGAAATATTCATATTCAGTGAGTATGAAATCATTTCCATTGCTGTTCGATAGTATTCAGCCTTTAATCACGAAACATGGGTGTAGATGGTTATTTACCACATGTTCGCTTGTATGGAATAGCAATTAGCGAAGTTCCATGCTGCTATCTTACTCCGTTGAAATATGTCCCAATTGCATAAAGTCCTTTAGCCTTCCATCTTCTCTTCAGTTATGGTAATAGAAGAACAAACTGCCATATTAAACTGTTCCATAATACTGTAGCGTTGTGTCACAAAAGCAATCTGAAGTCTCCCTATTTCACTAGCCGTGTCAGCCGTAGCGTAGATTCTGGCTATACAAAGTGCTTCTCATGTAGCGAGAAAATCACTTTTGTCAGTCGTCTAAAACTGCTAATATCTTCCAAAATAATTACTCGAAATTGTTCAGCTTTTCTACACTCCTTACTGTAGCAATGCACAATAGAATTAGCTTATAGGCGAGCGCTAACTGTTCACAGCTAATCTCGTAGACGCGTTATAATGGTCGTTTCAACTTCACCTAGATTTACTCACAGTAAACCTGCACTGCTTGTATGTTCGACTCTCGTTTTAATGCAGTGGATTCACCACGCGTTATAAAGACGACTCTTTCACTACTAATCTCACTCGACGTTTCACCGAAATAACTATTTGAGATCTGACGATTGAATATCAGACGATTGATGATCTGAGAATGAGCGAATGAGGAATGAGACTCCTCTCTTCTGCGCAAGGCCTTTTATGAACTTCATGAGGGGCGTATCTATCCCTTTCATCGCGTGTTACTGCGTCATCGCTAGAAGTTCCAACTTCGTCAATACATGACGGATTTTCAAAATTCAAAAACTGAAAATAAATTTCACCAAAATTCCAGAACAATGCCTCTACTGCAAATGGATTTCCACAATTCTGCATTCCAAAAAGTAATAAAAATACCATAGTTTCAGCAATCTCCGTCTTCCTTCAGACTATCGTTCATTGGTTCAAGCCTCCCCTCCAATAGCATAATTTCTTCCTCGGCAGAATTCCACGTTTCCTGCGACTGCGTCGTAGATCTCGGATCTTTCTCGAATAAATGCTGACGTCACTGAGAATCTCAGCTCAAGTAGCCTGCTGGCATAACATCTGCGTCATCCGTGCTTACGTCATGACTACCCACGTCATAACTATGACAGCCATAACTTTCTTTATAATTTCCAAAATAGCCACCGTGGTCTCTATATAATTCAATTACGGGGGCATTCTCCTCTCACCACGTTTTAAAAACAGTTGCAAATTGTTTTTAAAGTCAGTGTTACAAGTACCTCAACTCTCTTGAACACGAAATTGAATTATTACTGGCTTACTCTAGTATGATATTTCCTCTATGTTCCTTAATCATTAATCTCTCCTCTCTCTGGGTTGTGTGTGGTTAAATGTATTTCTTTCCTCTCTACTTTCTCTTCTGTCCAGTATTTCTATTTTCTAAGTTCTGCTGGCTCGTAGAAGGCCCAGGATCGATTACAACATCCTGCCTTTTCTTTTGATTGTCGGCTTCTTTTTCCCGTAATTCT
The DNA here is from genome assembly GCA_946902985.2 of Meconema thalassinum. Classification (NCBI taxonomy): domain Eukaryota; kingdom Metazoa; phylum Arthropoda; class Insecta; order Orthoptera; family Tettigoniidae; genus Meconema; species Meconema thalassinum. Next base: position 1,943,586,555 of record OX336388.2, on the reverse strand, counting down.
TTCAGGTATTGCCGGCTTTCCTTCTCTCTTTCCTGATACTGATCGGGTGTCATAACCTGACCTTGAGGATTCTGATTTCTGTTTTGGTTCTGGTTATTCCTATTATAATTTCTGTTATAACCATTATTGTTGTAATATCTGCCTCTTCCATTGTAATTTCCTCGACTATAGTTCCAGCCTCTTCTCTGTTGATACGGTCGGTAACCTGGCGATCTGTTATTTCGAAACTGATTATTCCTGTGAGGACCTACATTGTCAGTTTTCTCCTCATCTGGCTTGTCAGTTTGTTGGACTTGGTCCATATATACAGTATTTATTTCTTTGAAGTCATGCCTTTGACCTTTCTGTACCACGTTAGGCATTGGACTTGTGTAGTCTAATCTCCTCAGTAATTCATCCTTGCTGGTCAAATCCCTGATGTTTGATGAAATAATTAGTCTCCTCACCTCCACAGGTAGCATACGAGAAATCGCATCAATTAATTGCTCCGTTGACAATGGGGGTTGCAAAAATCTCAAGCGGGATAATTGACTCGTAAAGAAATCAGCGTACCGCGTTGGAAGAGTAACTGAGTATTTTCTTGAATACACCTCCGCTCTTAACGAATTCTGCGCTTCTATGGACCAAAATCGTTTGATTAATGCCTCTGCAAACTCGTCAAAGTTACTGAATGTGTATCTAAATGCGCGAAACCATTCGAGGGGTCCTCCAATCAAAAATCTCTCCACTATCTTCATCTCTCTCTCTCTGGGAATGTGAGCTTCGATGAAATAATCTTTGAGGTTCCTTACATATTCTATAGGTGTCAAACTATCAGTGTTGCTGAACTTTTGTGGTTTGTCTTCAAAATTCCTGATGACCGTGACATTCCTCGGATATGAATCCGGGTAGTTTTTCCCACTATCTCGATAGTTCCACTCAGGTTCCATATTCCTCTCGTCATCTTCCTCCCTGAATCTGGATATACGTTCTTCAGGAGTCACGTCTCTCTCTTCTGGATCTAGGTTATATCTTCTGGCATAATTCCTATTGGTTTCGCAAGCCAAGCCTCCTGTATCCTTGTCAGTGATTTCCGTTAAGACTTTCTTGATTAACTTTTCTTTGTAGGTCTCCATCAAACTAGCTTCTCCTAGCTTCAAATTTTGCAGTTTACTCGTCGTTTCATTCACATCAGAGACCACTTTATGAATCTGTTCCTCTAATGCAGATTTTAATGTTTGCACATCCCGATCTAATTGTGTTCTATCTTCAACTTGTCTCTCGGATAGCGAATCCATCCTGACGCTTAAATCTTTCCTAATCTGTACTACTTCATTGTTAATATCAATTTGAGTACTGGCAAGTTTTCTTTCAATACGTTCCTGAATTTGGGTTACATGTTCCCCACTTGACCTATTCCACTCGTCTTTCCATACTGCTACATTTGCCGTTAACATTTCTGCTATGTCTACTTCGATATCCTCTTTCAATACTTTATTATGGTCTAATACTTGGGTTCTCATGACCTCTACATCAAACTTTAAACCTTCTAAAGACGCTGTCGTTCTAACTGACTCATCAACTAGCCTAGTCGTTAATGCACTTATATTACGTGTACAAAGGGTTTTCGAATTTTCTATCTCTTCCCTGACTTTATTTACATCAGTTTGGACTTTAGCAACATCTACGAAAACTGTGTTGACCTCTACTTGAATTTTATTTATGTCACTTTGCATCTCGTTTACATCCGAATGAATGTTATTAATATCAACCTGAACATTGGACACATCAGTTCTAACATTTTGGATTCCTCTTTGGACTTCCTCAACCTTGTCTTGGACAGTCGCAACGTCATTTTTAACAACAACTACCTCAGCCCTAGCACAAGAAATATCACTTCGGACATTAGCTACATCTAAATTCAACATTGTAAGATCTTTATGCACATTAGCAACATCAATTTTAACATCAGCAACATTTTTATGCATATTAGACACATCTATTTTAACATTGGACACGTCTGAGCGTATGTCAGTTACAGCATTCTCAATTCCTTGGGTATTAATCTGTAAACGCGACATATTATCCTCTAAGTTAGCAGCACTAGTCTGAAGACCCTTTAAACTTTCATCCATGCTAGCTTTCAAATTACTAGCATTCTCCTCCATTCTTGCTTTCAAATTAGCAGACAAATTACTAGCATTCTCCTCCATTCGACTAGTATTCCTATCTTCCATCTCCTTCATGCTACTATTCATGCTTGCTTTCAAGTTAGCAGACAAATTACTAGCATTCTCCTCCATCATCTGCTTCATATTACTATTCATGTTAGCAGACATCTCCGCTAACATCATCTTCAAACTTTCATCTGCCATTACAATATTATTCAAAAATTAGACTGCTGTAGGGACATACATCAATAGAGCAAAATAACAACATTTGAGCAACACTTTTCACCATATATAAATTTGATCAATTTTCTGTCTTAAAATCTAACTTATAACTACCTTATAATTAACTTTCGAAGACACTTCATGTTGAAACAAACTCAAGCACATGTTCAAATTTCACTGGCCCATTTTAAAATATCCTAACACAAATAATTTACATTTACAATCCAAATAATTTAATTTTATCTTTAATATGACTAAAATGTCATAAGCCGGTCAAATAAAATAAGATTCCAGATCATAGGCGATTTTCATAAGTTTCCAGCCTATTTAACCTTTCTCAAGTTGTATAAGATCTGATCTTTTCTGAGTGTAATTTTCCTAATACAATACAACATTTAATTCCTATATAATCACACTCTTAAATTCTACAATTGGCCTAGACATCTAACAAAGAATCAACCTCTTTATTTGAGTCTAATCGATCCACACGTTTTAGGTTTGCCAATCCTACTGTTGACTCAGCCCCACGTTATAGGTGTGCCAATCATTCTATTGTTCAACCTGGTAATCCAGTGTTGTTGAACGTGCCCCATACGTTGACTGCGCCAATCCTTCTGTCCCCGTTTACCCGGATAGTAGGCTGTCAGATATCCGCCCCCTCAATCGGATTGCCAACAATCAATCGCACCGGCTCAGCTACATCAATGAAAATGGCACTGACAGATACTACCGAGGTTTGAACACAGAAGTTACCAAGAAAATTATTGTGGAACACACCAAAATAGACGGGGTTTCATACTTACTTTTACTTACCTCTTAAAAATAATCTCGGGGATTGGGTTGACAACAGGATCTCTAAAGTATGCTCCCACAATAATCTTGACCATGACATTTAAAAATGAACCAAAACGCAGACGAGAACTTTGAAATGTACAAGAGCTTTTATTTCAAATAAAGGGTATGATTTTAACAACTCAACAAAATAAATGTGGCTATCAGTAGCCCATGTCAATCTGACTATGTCCTCCTAAAGGACTTGCAAAGTTATCAAACAATATGTTAGCTCCCATGAGCTCAAAATAACGTAACATTCAAAACACATTTGGATTGGATGAGGAAGTCAGGATGCGACACATATATATAGAGCATTTGGTTTCTTTTAATAAACATGACACTTGTATTAATAGGCGCAAGGCCAGAGTATCGACCTCGCCCGCTGATAACCAGATGTCGAGCCAGCTGGTCTACTCTTCAACCTGGCGCATGCCTGTCAAATGGGGCTCACTCGTCACGCCACACTGCGTAAGAATTCAGCTCCTTTCAAAGCTTTAAATGTCTACAAGACAACTCATATATATTGACGCAAATCTTTCAAATGCTTAACTCACATACCACTGGATTATTCTGACAATCCCTAAACTTGTTAAGTTATCATCCAAATGTTTAATAAGCATAGTTTAGAGTATAAAACACACTCTTAAATGTTTATAACAAAATCACATAAATTATTTATAACAATTAGAAATTGTTTATAATATTGTCGAAGATAATTAAAAAAATTTAAACACGCCTTTAACATTATTTTCGTTCCACATTATTTTCAAAGATATTTACATTATTATTTACACTATCAACATTTAAATTATTTAAATTATTAATTTAAGAAATACATTGAACCACATGTTCATCCGGTTGGTAATTTCATACTCGTGTTTAATATAATCGACCAATGAAGGTTAGTTATACATGTAAATGTCACAATCTGGTTTAATAAAGGTTGTAATAATTATTATTATTTGTGACGGTAATCTTCATTCAAAATCTTATCTCAAATTCTTTCAAAACTCTTGTTAATTATAACAGTAAATTCACTTGATTAATTTTCAACGAACTATGACAATACACTCTAGCGGAAAATACTTCGCTTACAAAATAATGCATAAACTGCATTAAAAATAGGCCCAAAATTCATCATATATTAAAATATACGGCATAAAAATCTTCCACAGAATTTACAAAAACCTCCACTAACACAATCTTTATCATTAATTACTGTGGGAATCTCCTTCATTTATTTAAGGGCATTATACATCAGCGACTTTCAACATGTCCGCTGCACTATCGATTATACATTCATAGTTCCACTTAAAAATTCTTATAATCATTAATTGTTTCAAAACTGTTGTCATTTAACCTTCGTGGATTTCATTCATGAATCGTAATGAAGTAAAAATTTGCCAATCACAAACAAATTTAATAGTGAATACGCTTATATACGCCTGTCTGGTCTATCAAAATTTAAGATTAACATCTTCAAAGAATTGTAGTATAAAAATACTATCATCAAACAAAGTGCGACTAAGCTGCAAAATAGTCGAATAGAATCCAATTAGACTGGGGAATGCAAACATCATTATATAAATCTCTAATTGAGAAAAAAATCCTAACACAAGTTTACGAATTTAATGCATTCAATAATTCATAATTAAAGTTCATCTTTCACAAAATGGTCTATGATGCAATGATCGTTCATAACTGACGATAAATGTCTGTGTTGCAATCAATTCAAATAACGACTAGTATTTCCAAGATCGTCGACAACGTAATGGATTTTAACGCTCTAAAATCATTTAAATGTTCTTCCTTCTTGATGATGACAGAAAATTGGTCAAAGTAATTAAACTGGGGTAGAATTACTTTAATAAAGTGACACGCTGTCTGAATTTAAATCTGCCATAAAAATCATTAACTTACAGTCAAATCGTGACTACAAAAAAAATAAGCAAATTACTGAAAAATCTAAATATCAGTCTCAACTGATCCAAAATCGTTTAACTATGCCCATGACATAACAATGTCTTAATAAAACGTCGAAAAAGGCATAACTCATCAAGGTGTACTGAGAATAGGAATCTCAAACAAGAATATAGGGCAAAATACATGAGGACAAAAATATGGGAAAATGGTTGCTCAAATATTGCTAAAGAAACTCAAATACAATAAACGTTCACGACTACCTTATCTGCCGATTGACGTTCCAGAGGAAAATTCCCCAAAGAAGACTGTTGATGGATCCATTTCACCAAGTTAAAGCTGAGCTCCATCCTCGAAACAAGAAACAGCACCCTCGGAGAATCGAACTGCTTCCTTCTCCGGAAATTGCACTGCTTCGTGAAGACGAACGACATCCTTCCGGCAATAATCTTCTTTGTGAGTCGGGACAACCCTGACCTCTCTTGAAAAATCCCTGAAGTTCCAGTTGAAAATCGCCATGAAGTTTTTGTAGAAATTTCCGAAGAAATATTCATATTCAGTGAGTATGAAATCATTTCCATTGCTGTTCGATAGTATTCAGCCTTTAATCACGAAACATGGGTGTAGATGGTTATTTACCACATGTTCGCTTGTATGGAATAGCAATTAGCGAAGTTCCATGCTGCTATCTTACTCCGTTGAAATATGTCCCAATTGCATAAAGTCCTTTAGCCTTCCATCTTCTCTTCAGTTATGGTAATAGAAGAACAAACTGCCATATTAAACTGTTCCATAATACTGTAGCGTTGTGTCACAAAAGCAATCTGAAGTCTCCCTATTTCACTAGCCGTGTCAGCCGTAGCGTAGATTCTGGCTATACAAAGTGCTTCTCATGTAGCGAGAAAATCACTTTTGTCAGTCGTCTAAAACTGCTAATATCTTCCAAAATAATTACTCGAAATTGTTCAGCTTTTCTACACTCCTTACTGTAGCAATGCACAATAGAATTAGCTTATAGGCGAGCGCTAACTGTTCACAGCTAATCTTGTAGACGCGTTATAATGGTCGTTTCAACTTCACCTAGATTTACTCACAGTAAACCTGCACTGCTTGTATGTTCGACTCTCGTTTTAATGCAGTGGATTCACCACGCGTTATAAAGACGACTCTTTCACTACTAATCTCACTCGACGTTTCACCGAAATAACTATTTGAGATCTGACGATTGAATATCAGACGATTGATGATCTGAGAATGAGCGAATGAGGAATGAGACTCCTCTCTTCTGCGCAAGGCCTTTTATGAACTTCATGAGGGGCGTATCTATCCCTACCATCGCGTGTTACTGCGTCATCGCTAGAAGTTCCAACTTCGTCAATACATGACAGATTTTCAAAATTCAAAAACTGAAAATAAATTTCACCAAAATTCCAGAACAATGCCTCTACTGCAAATGGATTTCCACAATTCTGCATTCCAAAAAGTAATAAAAATACCATAGTTTCAGCAATCTCCGTCTTCCTTCAGACTATCGTTCATTGGTTCAAGCCTCCCCTCCAATAGCATAATTTCTTCCTCAGCAGAATTCCACGTTTCCTGCGACTGCGTCGTAGATCTCGGATCTTTCTCGAATAAATGCTGACGTCACTGAGAATCTCAGCTCAAGTAGCCTGCTGGCATAACATCTGCGTCATCCGTGCTTACGTCATGACTACCCACGTCATAACTATGACAGCCATAACTTTCTTTATAATTTCCAAAATAGCCACCGTGGTCTCTATATAATTCAATTACGGGGGCAGTACCATCCCGACATTTGCCCGAAGACGAAGTGGGAAACCACGGAAAACCACTTCGAGGATGGCTGAGGTGGGAATCGAACCCCCTCTACTCATTTGGACCACCCGAGGCTGAGTAGACCCCGTTCCAGTCCTCATACCACTTTTCAAGTTTCGTGGCAGAGCCGGGAATCGAACCCAGGACCTCCGGGGCGGCAGCTAACCATGCTGACCGCTACGCTACGGAGGCGACAGAAAATTGTATAAATCAATGATAATAGTGGACTGTGATTCCATACGTACAATACAAGACACGATTCTTATAGAATGCAAAAGAGCTAATGCTCTGAATAAGAGGAAAACTTTCATCCATGTTGGCTAGCTCACTTCCAATAATTAATAATAAACTTTATTGCGCACAATGTGCATAGAGGATCACAATAAAGAAAAAAATATTACATACCGGTATAACAGCGTGACGACCAATGAGCTCTCAATAAGTGTTTGTTAGTCCTTGATAAACTCAAGGGAAAGAAGGAAGGAAGATTGTAGTTTTATGTGACCGTGAATCTTGTGATTATGAGCCACGGGACCTCCTTTTTACGTGGAATCCGAACCACAGGACATGGCATTTCACTTCGAAAATCTCACATGTATTGACCGGGAATCGAACCCGGACCGTCTTGGTGAGAGGCATACAGCTGGACCGCTGAGCCACCACACCTCCGCCCCCTCCCCCTGATAAACTCACTAATCGAACCTGACCTCGAGGAACACTTCTGGATGTGATATCTATCACAAATCTGGTCACATAGCCTGCACACACAGTTTGTGTTTGGTTCATGGAAAACTTTGTTTTTATACATCTTGAAGTGGAACCCGTGGAAAGCCAGTCTCGTGACTATATGCCTCAATAATTAAGGTTGCTGCTGCCAACCTAAAATAAATATACATTGCCCTTGTACCAACTGTGGCAATATAACATTATACAAACTCCATGAGAGTAAACAAAGAACAAACATCGATGTCTATCTTTGAACACAGAATATCTTTGTGGTGTTTGAAGCCATATTTTCAGTGTTGCCTTAGTAAACAAGAGTTTAGTGCTTTTCAGTCGGTCAACACGAATGTACCCAAAAGAGATGGGTTATACCCTGATCCTGAAATAAATTACATGAGATTAATAAAACACTAGGATGACCAGTTTCGATCGTCAAGCGATCATCATCAGATCCATTACACTTAGGCTACAAAATCCATGTTTGAAATACAGCTGAAAATATTTACAATATGTACAATTATTTAGTTGCAGTATTGGTACTGCAACTGTCAGTGTATGCTAAATGCAGTATATATGTTAGGTGAAATGCTAAATGGTGATAGCTATCCGGAGATTGTACTTTAGAGAGATTATATGGTTGTAAACTATGGTTAAACTATAAAATTTTAGGCTAACTACTTATCTGATTGTCTTCCGTACTACAGCTACTCGCAATTTTCGTGCTCACTGGAACTCACTGTGCGGTCGACTGCGGTGGTTATCTTAACGACTGGTTTTTCCTGCCTTCTCCCCTCCCCCTTGCCCCTACGTGCTGTGGGGAGTGATAGCGATGTGTTTATGTGAGGTGTTGCCAACCTAGATAAGATGTATGTTATTGAATGAGGTGGGTCTACAACTATTAAAGACCGTGGATTAGCCCTCGCCACGCGTGGATCATAAGCCATTCGAACTAAGCGTTGACGGTCTTATGAGGACGTCCCGGCACCTTTAATACTGCCGCGAATATGGGCCTTGGTTTATTGTAGAAGAAAAGTACATCGTTCACCTGATCCGGTTATCATTTACCTATTAAAACCCCCTAATTTCCCCCCTTTTTTTATCTAGCTTGGCTGTGTCGCTAAATTGTGTTTTGTTTCCGACAGGGTGTGTTTTTTAGTTGCGTGAAGAGGGGTGAGCTCTCCATGAACGTGTGTTCATTTAGATTGTTGGAATTGTTTCGTTTGGCTAGGTGTATCTCGATTGCTTCCTTTATGTCAAGAGCTCTGCCTTTCGATTCGTGATGGATTATTTTAAGGTCCGACTCTATGTTGGTAAAGCTGTGCCCTGCGTCACACATATGTTCGCACACGGCTGAATGTGTTCCGTATCTTATCGCATTCCTATGTTCATTATAACGTGTGTCTACTCGCCTTCCACTCTGCCCGATGTAATTAGCTTGACAATCGGTGTCTTGGCACGTTATAGAATATACCCCTGACCTTGAATACGGGTCACGTTTATTTAAATTACTATTTAGGAGGTGCCTAGCGGTTGTGTTTTTCGTCGTGAAAGCTATCTTTATGCCTTGCCTTTTGAATAGGTTAGTGATTTTATATGTATTCGCATTCACATAGTTGAAACGCGCAATTTTTTTCTCATTACTGTCCGGTTTGGGAATCGTTTTATCTTTATTTTTATGTTTGGCTATAATTTGATTTATTTTGCTTGGCGAGAAGTTGTTTTCCTTTGCTATTTGCATAATAGTTCTTATTTCCTTATTATAGTTGTCTTTTGACATGGGTATGTTTAAAGCCCTATGCACCATTGAATTGAAACCCGCTAGTTTGTGCGTACTGGGGTGATTAGACTGATTGTCGATTGCATGCGAGGTTTGTGTTGCTTTCCGGAATATGGAATATGAAAGGTCGTTGTCTTTACGTTCAATAGTTATATCGAGATAATTTATTTTCCGGTCTATTTCGGATTCCTTAGTGAATTTGATAGAGTGGTGAAGGCTATTAATCGATTGGAGAATTATTTCTTCGCTTGTTAGTTCAGTATCGTAGATGCAAATTACATCATCTACGTATCTTTTCCATATTACTATTCCCTTTGTTGAAGTCTTTTCTAAGAACGCATTTTCTAGTGCATTGATGAAGATGTCAGCGATTAACCCACTTAGTGGCGATCCCATTGCTAGGCCTTCTCTCTGTGTGGGGGTATATTTTATTGTCGAATTGAAACACGTTTTGGGTGAGAACGACCCTCAGTAATCTCACAATCTCTTCAATTTCTTTTACCGAATTGTTGGATTTTAAGTTGTTTTCGATAGTGTTGATTGCTTCAATAATCGGAATATTGGTGTACATGTTAGTTACGTCGAAGGATACTAGCCTGAAGCTAGGTTTCATTTGTAGGGTGTTCAATGCTTTTACTAGTTCTGTTGTGCTCTTTACAGAGTTGTTTTTGTCGTTGGAAAGACGGCATTTTAAGATTTTTAGTAACTCTTTGCTCTCTAATTACTCAAGGTTTTTATATCACTGAAAGGTACTTAATGCCACTGTCAGAAACAGTACATCAATTCGATATCTATATATATACTAGCTGACCCGGCAGATATTGTCCTGCCAATCAAAGAAAGTGTTGTAACTTTGTTCCTTGAAGTGCTTTTGGATACACAATATTTTTTTCAATTTCTGTTAACTGCCTCTGAACTATCGCGAAATGAATTAACTAATCTAGAAACATTCGTGGGAGCGTGTACAACAATTCTCCAACGTTTCATCGCATCGATAAATGCCATATACCGCATACGGGAAATTGTTTAAATGATTCGTGCGCAGTCACCCATTTGTCAAATCTACTCGTGCTCTACCAACTGTGAAATGGATTTACTAAGTTAGAAACCCTCAGGTAAGAGTACACTATATCTCACCATAGTTTCTTTGCAATCGGATGAATGGTATATGAACGCATATGGGACTTAGTTAAAACGTTCGCGCGTCGTCGCTCATTTGTTGAATCTAATCGTGCGCTACCTATGGTAAAATGTATTTACTAATCCAGAAGCCTCCCCCTGGAGTGTACAGAACATCTCAACCAAGTTTCATCGCGATCGGACGAATGGTATTTGAACGCATACGGGATCTTGTTGAAAGGCTTCGCACGTCGTCGCTCATTTATTGAATCTACTTGTGCGCAACCTCCTGTGAAAAGGATTTACTAAGTTAGAAACCTTCAGGTAAGTGTACACAACAACTCGTCAAAGTTTCATCTCGATCGATGAATGGTATATAAACTTATACCGGATTTTGTTGAAACGCTTCGCGCGTCGTCGCTCATTTGTTGAATCTACCCGTGCACTCTCTATTGTAAAATGAATGTACTAAGCCAGAAGCCTTCCCTGGAGTGTACACAACATCTCACCAAAGTTTCATCGCTATCGGACGAATGGTATTTGAACGCATACGGGACTTTCTTGAAACGCTTCGTGTGTCGTCGCTCATTTGTTGAATTTAGTCGTGCGCTATCTATTGTAAATTAATTTACTAAGCCAAACACCTTCCCTGGAGTACACTCAACATCTCACCCAAGTTTCATCGCAATGGGATGAACGGTATATGAACGCATACGTGACGTTGAAACGCTCCAACGTGCAGAGACAAACAGTAGAATTCGACATCACTGCCACCTTTGGTATAAAACACAAATTTCCGCCACGGGCGGAGTGTATGTTATATCGGTAGTTGCACAGGTTGCAACCAGGTGGCCCTAACGTGCAGAGACAAACCGTCCAAAGACATCAGCTTTTACCAAGGCCAAGGCTAGTGGTTTCCATGACGACTGTTTTTGACTGTATATTGTGATTCTAAAATTGTGTGTAAATTGTGGTTCTTTGTGTTCATTCAACCTACCGGGTCAGATTGTGAATCTAAACCATACATGGACCCACCCTAAAGTACATACCAAATTTCATCAAAATCGGTCCAGTCGTTTAGGAGGAGTTCAGTGACATACACACGTGTCGAAGAATTATATATATAAAGATATCTATATATATAAAAGAAAGTCGTGTTAGTTACACTATTTATAACTCAAGAACGGCTGAACCGATTTGGCTGAAAATTGGTGTGGAGGTAGCTTAGAACCAGGAGACGGACATAGGATACTTTTTTTTTATCCCGTGACGTGACATAAAACGTCAAAGGGGATACAAGTCACTATAAAACGTAACGCAAATGACAGCTAAGGCAAGTCGTTACCAGGCAACAGTAGCTCTTGACGAGACACGGCCGACTGGATGCGTGTAGCACTCTCCACTACCGGTATAGAAAATGAGGCTCTTAACATGAAATCCCGTTAGTTACTCAACGTAAATTGTATAGGGGTAGTAAATCCAATTTACAATAGATGGCACGAGTAGCTTCAACAAAATGGCGTGCGTTTGTTTCAAGAAAGTCCCACATGCGTTCATATACCATTCATCCCATTGCGATGAAACTGGGGTGAGATGTTCTGTACACTTCAGGTAAGGTTTCTGGCTGAGTAAATCCACTTAACAATTGGTAGCGCACGAGTAAATTCAACAAATGAGCGACGACGGGCGAAGCGTTTCAACAAAGTCCTGTATGCGTTCATATACCATTAGTCCGATAGCGATGAAACTTGGGTGTGAGGTTGTGTATACTACAGGCAAGGTTTCTGGCTTAGTAAATCCATGTTATAATAATTAGCGCACGAGTAGATTCAACAAATGAGCGACGATGCGCGAAGCGTTTCAACAAAGTCTCGTATGCGTTCATATACTATTCGTCTGATAGCGATGAAACTTGGGTGAGATGTTGTGTACACTACAGGGAATGTTTCTGGCTTCGTAAATCCACTTAACAATAGGTAGCGCACGAGTAGATTCAACAAATGAGCGATGACGGGCGAAGCGTTTCAACAAAGTCCTGTATGCGTTCAGATACCATTCGTCCGATAGCGATGAAACTTGGGTGATAGGTTGTGCACACTACAGGCAAGGTTTCTGGCTTAGTAAATCCATGTTATAATAGGTATCGCAGGAGTAGATTCAACAAATGAGCGACGACGCGCGAAGTGTTTCAACATAGTCCCGTATGCGTTCATATACCATTCGTCCGATAGCGACTAAACTTAGGTGAGCTGTTGTGTATACTTCCGGGAAGGTTTCTTGCTTAGTAAATCCACTTTACAATAGGTATCGCACAAGTAGATTCAACAAATGAGCGACGGCACGCGTATCGTTTATACAAAGTCCCGTGTGCGTTCATATACCATTCATCCGATTGCTATGAAACTTTGGTGAATTGCTATGCACCCTCCAGGAAAGGTTTCTGACTTAGTAAATCCTTTTTACAATAGGTAACGCACGAGTAGATTCAACAAATGAGTAACGGCGCGCGTATCGTTTAAAAAAAGATCCGTAAGCGTTCATATACCATTCATACGATTGCAAGGAAATTTGGTGAAATGTGTTTTCCACTCCCACGAAGATTTCTGATTTTGTAAATCCATTTTACAATATGGTAGCGCACGAGTAGATTCAACTAATGAGCGACAGCGCGTGAATCGTTTCAACCAAGTCCCGTATGCGTCCATATACCATTCATCCGATTGCGATAAAACTTTGGTTAGTTGAGTACAGTCCTGTGAAGGTGTATGAATTAGTAAATCCGTTTTTCAATGGGTGGCGCACAATTAGATTCAGCAAATGAGCAACTGCGCACGAATCGTTTATACAAAATCCCGTATGCGTCCATATGCCATTCATTCGATTGTGATGGAACTTGATGAGTTGTTGTGTACACGCCAGGGAAGGTTTTCGAATTACTAAATCCATTTTACAATAGGTAGCATACGAGTATATTCAACAAATGGGTGACGGCGCTCGAATCGTTTCAACCAAGTCCCGTATGCGTTCATATGCCATTCATTTCATTGCGATGAAACTTTGGTGGGTTGTTGAGCACGCTCCCAGGATTTTTTGAGATAGTAAATCAATTTTACAATAGTTTAGAGGTGGTTAACGGAAAAAGAAAAAAAATATTGGGAATCCAAAAGCACTTCAACAAACAAAGTTACAACGCCAACACTTTCTTTGATTGGCATTGCAACGCATGCCGGGTACAGCTAGTATATATATAAAAGAAAGTCGTGTTAGTTACGCTATTTATAACTCAAGAACGGCTGAACCGATTTGGCTGAAAATTGGTGTGGAGGTCGCTTAGATCCAGGAGACGGACATAGGATTTTTTTTTTATCCCGTGACGTGACATAAAACTTCAAAGAGAACACAAGCCACCATAAAACGTAACGCAAATGACAGCTAAAATAAACTCATGAAGGAATGGCAAGGCAAGTCGGTTCCAGGCAACAGTAGCTCTTGACGAGACACGGCCGACTGGATGCGAGTAGCGCTCTCCACTACCGGTATAGAAAATGAGACTCTTAACATGAAATCCCGTTAGTTACACAACGTAATTTGTATTCCCTTTGAATCATCATTAACAATGCCGCAACAAATACGATCGAATCTTTCCCGACAAAGCCATAATGCAAGAAGGATACGAAACATTGCGAATGAAAGGACTGAAGAAGAACAAGAAATTGCCCGTGAAGAACGCCGCGTTAGTATGGCTCGACTTCGTGCTTCTCAATCACAAGAGCTAAGTGAGGCAGCCCGTGAAACGGCTCGGTTGGCAATGAGAAATCGTCGAGCGAACAACAGAGATCAAGAAGTAGATAATTTTCGACGCTCAAGAAGAGATTTAAGAAGTGCTGATTTGAATCGAGCAGCGTTTCGATACGATTGCAGCACTGATTACTGCTTGCATCCTAGCGTTTGCATTGGGCCAATGGACGTTGTTTGCGAGAATTGTGCTGCCTTAGTGGGAGAGTGAAATTTCCATTATGGACTCCGCCACCTGAGCCATTGCATTCATTGCTTTGTGGCGAAACACCCGAATCACGTCATTTTCTTGCAAACACTCAAAAATTCAATGTTGTTTCCAAATGCCTAATTTGGGGCAGACATTATCGAAGAACGAGGATTTAATCCGACATTCAAGGTATATATTTATTTATTTATTTTTGTACTTACACACAATATGTTAGAAGAATAACTTACTATACTTATTTGCTAATTCTAAAAAAAAAAAGTGTTTATAAATCAGTAATACTGTCTTTGCTTTTTATTTTGTAGATACAAGGACAAATTCACCATCGAATTGGATCATTGCAATCTCTCGAAGATGCACAGCATACATTTTTACAAATATACTTCATGGGCAACATGGAAGAACAACTTGATCGACGTCAAGAGATCAATGCAGCAATTAAAAGAGCAATTCTTCAAGATTTGCAGCAACTACTTCATGAACATCATGCGTTGGTCAGACTGTTCAAGAGTGCTTTGGAGCGCATGCCAAATGATGACTACACATTTTTTGGTTTTTGATTACAAGAAAAGACCAATTACACTGCTTATTACCAGGAAAAGATTAGGGGTTGTTTGTATAGATAAAATTGGACAAATGACTGGCAACCGATTTAAAATCATTTATCTTCACCCCTTTATAATTATGCTAAAAATTTACATACGAAATACTAAATCTACTGTTTTAATTTCAGGTGAAGAAACTACAAAGAAAGTTAGCTCGATGAATTATTACGCATATCGTTTGATGATTCGTCAAAATGCTGACAACTTTTTGCTGCGATTTCGTCGATTGTATTGCGTCGACATGTACGTCAAAATAGAAACGGGGCGTTTAACTTTCATTAGGTTGAACCAAGCCAAACTGCGTTCTGAGGAGTATATCCATTTACGTGATGCAATTCGTACTGAAGGAAATGCAGCTAATATTGTCCGATTAACTATTCTGCCGGCGACGTACATAGGTAGACCAATTCATATGCATGAATATGCGCAAGATGTAATGACATATGTTCGTCAATACGGTGGGCCAGATCTCTTTTTTACTTTTATCTGTATTCCAAAATGGATAGAAATTGTTCAATTGCTGTTTCCCGAACAAACATCAAGTGATGGACACGACATCACAGCACGTGTATTCAGGCAAAAATTGCTGTCCCTGATGAACTACATCTATATATATAAAGCACAAAGTTTGTCTGTCTGTCTGTCTGTCTGTCTGTCTGTCTGTCTGTCTGTCTGTCTGTCTGTCTGTCTGTCTGTCTGTTATGTATACAAATCTACACCGTTTCATCGATCTAAACCAAAATTTGTATACTTACCCTTTGGAACCCTGCGGGTAACCCTGTCAACATTAAATTTCGGACAGACCACCCCATGCCCTGCATTTAGGCCCTTTTGCACAAATCTACACCGTTTCAGCGATCTGAACCAAAAGTTGTATATTTAACCTTTGGAACCCTGCGAGTAACACTGTCCACATGAATTTTCGGACAGACCACCCCATTCCCTGCATTTAGGCCCTTTGGTCCAAATCCACACCGTTTCACCGATCTCAACCAAAATTTGTATATTTACCCTTTGGAACCCTGCGAGTAACACTGACCACTTAAAATTTCGGACAGACCACCCCATTCCCTGCATTTAGGCCCTTTGGTCCAAATCTACAACGTTTCACCGATCAGAACCAAAATTCGTATTCTTACCCTTTGGTGCCCTGCGAGTAACACTGTCTGCTTGAAATTGCGGACAGACCACTCCATTCCCTGCATTTAGGCCCTTTGGCCCAAATCTACACCGTTTCACCGATCTCAACCAAAATTTGTATATTTACCCTATGGAACACTGCGACTAACACTGTCTGCTTGAAATTTCGGACAGACCACGCCATTCCCTGCATTTAGGCCCTTTTTGCACAAATCTACACCGTTTCACAGATCTGAACCAAAATGTGTATACTTACCCTTTGGAACCCTGCGAGTAACACTGTCTGCTTGAAATTTCGGACAGACCACTCCATTCCACGCATTTAGGCCCTTTGGCACAAATCTACATCGTTCACCGATTGAAAACAAAGTGTGTATACTTACCCTTTGGAACACGATGCGTAACACTGTCCACTTGAAATTTCTGACATACCACTCCATTCCCTGCATGTAGCTCAGGAATTTCTCGGGGTTGCCAGCTTCGTAACTCACCAGTCATGAGCCCTTGAGGGTGTACCAGAAGTGGTGGGTCCCCTGCCTCTTTGAGGGCCTTGAGCATATTATGAAAAGGAAAAGAAGGCAGACCCCTCGAAGAATGAGGGTATCAGGAAAGATGAGACAAAGCCAATTAAGGCGGGAAATTGAAAGACTCCCTAGCCCTCGGATATCCTAATACAGTCTGGGTCGGAAGAGAACAAGAGTTGACCAAGGGAGGCCGAAAGGAAAGAGAACTGAAATGAGCCCGGCACCAGGAAGTGGAAGCGATGCCAGACTCAGCTGGGGTTCCGTGGTCGCCAACCCACGTCCCACAAGTTGTGAGACCCTGGGGGGGGGGGCAGTTGTGAGAATAGCTTGCTGATTCATCGCGAGGTGACTTGAGAGTTACTTTCCAGAGCCCGCCGTGTTATCTCCCGCTGTCTATGCTGATGCCAGCACAGGGCCGTTGCGAAACAGTGAGTGATTCCCGGTCAATCTGTATAGGACGGGGAACCCCGAACGTGTGTCATCATATTTCGTCATCATCTGCGATCATTTCAGGTTCGTGCAGCTCGGACCTATATTCTTTGTCTTTGCCGAGCAGTACGCTCTTTCACTAGACGCATCCAGTACAGGCCTAAGCCAGAAAATAAGGTTGAGACTTTGGAAGACATCGAAGCTAGACACCTGAATTACCTATATCAGTTTTAAAATAACACCATGCTCGTTTAGTAGTCATTTTTTCATTGCCTTATTATTATCATCATAAGTGCAAATGACCTAGATGTTACGCGCATCATACCAATAATCACCGCCGCATAAAGTCTTTCTCGACTGTGATTTTTAAAATATTTATTTTTGGTTGGTTGGTTCTTAAGTTTAGGGGCTGCGACAACGCGGTCATGTAGCTCCGTGTAATTTGGGTGTGTGTAGAATCTGTCTGATAACCGGTGTTAATTGTGATGACTGTATTAGTGTGTGTTATCTGTTTTTAAATTTAAATACAAACTGCAACTTAGAATTCTTCTAATAGTTCGTACTTTTGCCGCCAAGCGCCACCGTCAATGACTACTAGGCCAAGTTCGGAACTTAGCTACTAGACGCCACTGCAGTCGGCTCTTGGCAACGGACGTAGGCATCTATGAGCGTTGTTTACCTATCAAATTTAGCTTCACACAGGTGTAATTATTGGAAGGTTCTTTAACATGCCATAAATCTGACATGGGACCGCCGCTTTACTTCCCTTCCGAAGAAAGGCATACTGACTGATTTTAACGCTCTTAAAATATCCGACGACTTCGGCCGGGTTTGAACCCGCTATCTTGGGCATAGAAGCTCAGCATGCTACCAAATACGCCACCGAAGCCGCCATATAGTAATTTTTATTACAGTACATTGTGTACATTATACGTTGAAGTGTCAATTCAATACCGGTAGTAGTTTCCCTTATCATCCTCATCGTAAGAGCAAATGACCTACAGTAGATGTTACGCCCATTACACCATTAATCACCACACACAATAAGTATTCCTCGCCTGTGAATTTTGAAATATGTATTTCTATTACGGTAGTTTGTAAGTTTGACGTGTCAATTCAACAGTAGTTTTTATTATCATCCTTATCAAAAGGGCAAATGACCTAGATATTACTCCCTCATTGTCTTTGGGGGCAAATGACTTAGATTTTAAGTCCATTATATTTCTAAGGAGACCTTAAAACATTATCATCATTCCACCGGGCGAAGCCGGGTACTACTGCTAGTTGTTAATAAACGCGTCTTTGGAGATACTCGATGCTGGATGTATTCAATCGAATGGCAAAAACGAGGCCTGCCGCACGCACACATTCTTATTTGGTTAGTGAAAAGTATTCAACCAGACCAAATAGATGATATCATATGTGCCGAGATTCCCGATCACGAAGCCGATCCAGACCTACACGATGTTGCAATTACAAATATGATTCATGGTCCGTGTGGCGCCATCAATCCCCAATCACCTTGCATGGTCGACGGAAAGTGTTCCAAACAATATCCACGGAAATTAACGGTGGAGACCGTCACTGGCAACGATGGTTATCCACTGTATCGGCGTCGATCACCCGATGATAACGGTCGAACTATCACAACAAAAGTGAAAAGAATGGATTTCGTTGTCGACAACAGTTGGATTGTTCCATATTCGCCACTTATTTCCAAAACGTTCAAGACACATTGCAACGTTGAGTATTGCAATTCAGTCAAGTCCATAAAATATATTTGCAAATATGTCACGAAAGGCAGCGATATGGCGGGTTTTGGCATCCAATACTCCAATACGAACGATGGCATTGCGTGCTATCAAGTTGGTCGTTATATGAACTGTAATGAAGCGATTTGGCGTATATTCGCATTCCCTATTCACGAACGTCATCCTACTGTTGTGCATTTGGCGGTGCATCTGGAGAATGGTCAACGAGTATATTTCACGGCTTCGAATGTGTTCTACGTGCTGAAACACCTCCAACGACAACATTGACCAGTTCCTTTACGATCTGCCAAAGCGATCCGTTTGCACGAACTTTGCTTTACTCGGAGATGCCACGTTATTACACTTGGAATGCTTCATCGAAGAATTTTCAACGACGGAAGCAAGGCGATGCGGTTCCTGGTTATCCGGATGTGCGTTCTACTGATGCTCTTGGTCGTATGTATACAGTTCATCCAAAGCATGATGAATGCTTCTATTTGCGGTTGTTGCTGGTAAATGTGCGTGGGTCAACGTCATTTGAGACACTACGGACTGTTAATCCCTATATCCTTATATATATTATAATTGTGAAAATCTGTGTGTCCGTGTGTGTGTGTGTGTGTGTGTGTGTGTGTTAGTTTGTTACCTCTTGACACTAAATCGGCTGGACGGATTTGGATGAAATTTGAAATGGAGACAGCTTATACCATGGGATAACATATAGGCGGCCTTTTGTCCGGAAATAAATCATTGTTCCCGTGGAATGGGCAACATAACTGAAAAGTCACCAAAAATACTCAACCAGGACAAAATATCGAAGTTGTCGCATAAAGACCGGACAAAGCTCATTTTACTCCCCTCGATGCAAGAAACAATACTCGGTATGTCCCTACGGGACACCGAAAACTACATTTTAAGGCTCTAAAACGAACAGTTTCAAAGATATTCGCAGAAAACTATCTTCGCTCTGATTGATGAACTAATCGCAAGTCCGTTTCCATGGCAACACTACCTCACGGTATGACATCCGATTTTCTATATATCCCTCTAGGAGGCAATGCCAATTCATTTATTATCTTTTTTAAGATATATATATAAACACAATAAGAACAGTGTAGCGCGCCTGCCTCCCGTCCGGAGGCCCCGGGTTCGATTCCCGGCTCCGTCAGAGATTTTAGACACTGACGTGAGGGCTGCAACGGGCTGAACTCAGATTCGTGAGGACAATTGTGTAGCTGTGAGGCAGCGCGCCGGTCACAAAGAACAAGATTAACGGCAGAGGGGACACTATGCACTGACCACGCGTCACCACAATATCTGCAGGCCAAATGGCCGATTTTCTATATATCCCTCTAGGAGGCAATGCCAATTCATTTATTATCTTTTTCAAGATATATATAAACACAATAAGAACAGAGTAGCGCGCCTGCCTCCCGTCCGGAGGCCCCGGGTTCGATTCCCGGCTCCGTCAGAGATTTTAGTCACTGACGTGAGGGCTGCAACGGGCTGAACTCAGATTCGTGAGGACAATTGAGTAGATGTGAGGCAGCGTGCCGGTCACGAAGAACAAGATTAACGGCTGAGAGGACACTATGCACTGACCACGCGTCACGACAATATCTGCAGGCCAAATGGCTGGGAAGCGGTCGCATGATAGGCCTAGACCCTTCATGGGCTGTAGTGCCAGGGGTAAAAAATATTAGGGGAAGCGCCTTCTAATACCACCTTTAATTATTTTTAAACACTACAGTAGCGGCTATTAAATAAAGGTAGCGATATAGCTACGTTCAATTTCATAAACACTGGGCTCACAAATCCCGTATAGTTAAGTACAAATATCGGTCTGGTCATAATTTCAATAGCAACGAAGCTCTTAGGCGGCTATTGCCGTTTCCTTAACACTTAAGGCATCCCGCCATCATATACCTCAATGTGCACTTACCAAATTGTGAACCAGTCTATTTTACTGAAAAGAATTTCTACTAGCGAGTATCCACTCCGGCAAAAACCACTCTCACTACATTTTCCAAAATTTACACAAGACATGATTTTTAAAGCACTCTTCTGTATGTTGAGGTACAGAGACATACCACATGGAAAGATACAATAAAATGTTGGCAAATCTGAGTTCAAGGAACTGCTGTCCAGAATAGGCTTTCGGTACAGATTATTCGGCCCATGTTCGTAACATGGAATGTTTTCCTTTGACAATGCATCTACACCATGTGCGAGGGCAACGCATTTCAAAGATCTCTAAAAACACAATAATCAGGAAATTGGAGAACAATTTAAAGTCGGAGTGAAAATTCAAGGAGAAATAATTTCATCTCTGAGATTTGCTGATGACATAGTCATCTTGGCCAATACGCCAGAAGCTCAATGTGCACTTACCAAATTGTGAACCAGTCTATTTTACTGAAAAGAATTTCTACTAGCGAGTATCCACTCCGGCAAAAACCACTCTCACTACATTTTCCAAAATTTACACAAGACATGATTTTTAAAGCACTCTTCTGTATGTTGAGGTACAGAGACTTACCACATGGAAAGATACAATAAAATGTTGGCAAATCTGAGTTCAAGGAACTGCTGTCCAGAATAGGCTTTCGGTACAGGTTATTTGGCCCATGGTCGTAACATGGAATGTTTTCCTTTGACAATGCATCTACACCATGTGCGAGGGCAACGCATTTCAAAGATCTCTAAAAACACAATAATCAGGAAATTGGAGAACAATTTAAAGTCAGAGTGAAGATTCAAGGAGAAATAATTTCATCTCTGAGATTTGCTGATGACATCGTCATCTTGGCCAATACGCCAGAAGATTTGAACGAGTTTTTGAATGGTATGGACTCCGTCTTGACGAATGAATTCATGATGAAAATCAATAAATGTAAAACAAAATTCTTGGAATGCAGCCGAAATAAATCAGAAACCTCTATGGACAACAAATTGGCAGGTGAAACGCTACGGGAAGTAGGAGACTTCTGTTACCGGTACTTAGGAAGCAAAATAACCAGTAATGGACGAAGCAAAGAGGATATAAAAAGCAGGTTGGCTCAGGCAAGGAAAGCATTTCTACACAAAAAGGAATCTCTTGACATCGAATATACATTTAGGTATTAGGATGTCATTTTTGAAAGCTTTTGAGTCACTATAAGGAAGTGAAACTTGGACTAATGGTGCTGCAGTAAAGAGGAGAATTGAAGCGTTTGAAATGTGGTGTTACGGGAGAATGATGAAGATCAGATGGTTAGATAGGGTATCAAATGAAGAGCTATTAAGACGAGTGGGAGAGGAGAGATGTTTCTGGCGACTGCTAATGAAGAGAAGAGATAGGATGGTACGACACATATTAAGACACCCAGGAATAGCAAGCTTAGTTATGGATGGGAGGGTCAAGGACAAGAACTGTAGGGGTAGACCAGGGTTATACAGATTGCCTCGGATGTAGGGTGTGGTAGCTATGTAGTGATGAAACGATTAGCTCAGGAGAGCGAGGCATGGAGGGCTGCATCAAACCAGTCAAAAAACTTAAGACTCAAACAACAACAATCGGGAATTTTAATTACTTAGAGAAGCATGTGAGGCAAAAGGGTTGTTGGAGAATTTCAATCTCTGGGATGTAACACTGGAAGTGACTGCATAATGTACATCAGCGACCAAGGTGAGAGATATTTTACTATAGGTCTATTAATAGCGACATGTTGACGTTCAAATCATCAATAAGTGTGGCAAAATTATACCCAGAATAGCTTAAGGAAAAATACTTTTAATTCCCCATATTCAGATAGATTTGCCATTCCAGGTGTACGTTTAGACAAAACCATTATTTCCCATGGACAACTGTATGTGGCGTGCTGGCGAGTATCCGGACAACAAAATCGTTATGTCTCAGCAGAAGATGGCAAAACCAAAACTAAAATTTTCAAATGTGTTCACAACTCTATAAAATTCCCACTTTGCTGCTCATATCTATATACTGTATGTATCAGAATTCTCAGAATTTGAATCTACCCACCTGTAGCCGCGATTGCTGTAATAGAATAAACCAACTATCAGCAATAATGCATCGTCCCCATTGTCTTGATCGCGAGCGAAGCCGCGGGTACCTGCTAGTCCCTATATCCCTATATATATTATAATTGTGAAAATCTGTGTGTCCGTGTGTGTGTGTGTGTGTGTGTTAGTTTGTTACCTCTTGACACTAAAACGGCTGGACGGATTTGGATGAAATTTGAAATGGAGACAGCTAATACCATGGGATAACATATAGGCTGCCTTTCGTCCGGAAATAAATCATTGTTCCCGTGGAATGGGCAACATAACTGAAAAGTCACCAAAAATACTCAACCAGGACAAAATATCGAAGTTGTCGCATAAAGACCGGACAGAGCTCATTTTACTCCCCTCGATGCAAGAAACAATACTCGGTATGTCCCTACGGGACACCGAAAACTACATTTTAAGGCTCTAAAACCAACAGTTTCAAAGATATTCGCAGAAAACTATCTTCGCTCTGATTGATGAACTAATCGCAAGTCCGTTTCCATGGCAACATTATCTCAAGGTATGACATCCGAATTTCTATATATCCCTCTAGGAGGCAATGCCAATTCATTTATAATCTTTTTCAAGATAAATATAAACACAATAAGAACAGTGTAGCGCGCCTGCCTCCCGTCCGGAGGCCCCGGGTTCGATTCCCGGCTCCGTCAGAGATTTTAGACACTGACGTGAGGGCTGCAACGGTCTGAACTTAGATTCGTGAGGACAATTGAGTAACTGTGAGGCAGCGCGCCGGTCACAAAGAACAAGATTAACGGCTGAGGGGACACTATGCACTGACCACGCGTCACCACAATATCTGCAGGCCAAATGGCTGGGAAGCGGTAGCATGATTGGCCTAGGCCCTTCATGGGCTGTAGTGCCAGGGGTAAAAAAATTAGGGGAAGCGCCTTCTAATATCACCTTTAATTTTTAAACACTTCAGTAGCGGCTATTAAATGAAGGTAGCGATATAGCTACGTTCAATTTCATAAACACTGGGCTCACAAATCCCGTATAGTTAAGTACAAATATCGGTCGGGTCATAATGTCAATAGCAACGAAGCTCTGAGGCGGCTATTGCCGTTTCCTTAACACTTAAGGCATCCCGCCGTCATATATCTCAATGTGCACTTACCAAATTGTGAACCAGTCTATTTTACTGAAAAGAATTTCTACTAGCGAGTATCCACTCCGGCAAAAACCTCACTCACTACATTTTCCAAAATTTACACAAGACATGATTTTTAAAGCACTCTTCTGTATATTGAGGTACATAGACATACCACATGGAAAGATACAATAAAATGTTGGCAAATCTGAGTTCAAGGAACTGCTGTCCAGAATAGGCTTTCGGTACAGATTATGCGGCCCATGTTCGTAACATGGACCGTTTTCCTTTGACAATGCATCTACACCATGTGCGAGGGCAACGCATTTCAAAGATCTCTAAAAACACAATAATCAGGAAATTGGAGAACAATTTAAAGTCGGAGTGAAGATTCAAGGAGAAATAATTTCATCTCTGAGATTTGCTGATGACATCGTCATCTTGGCCAATACGCCAGAAGATTTGAACGAGTTTTTGAATGGTATGGACTCCGTTTTGACGAATGAATTCATGATGAAAATCAATAAATGTAAAACAAAATTATTGGAATGCAGCCGAAATAAATCAGAAACCTCTATGGACATCAAATTGGCAGGTGAAACGCTACGGGAAGTAGGAGACTTCTGTTACCGGTACTTAGGAAGCAAAATAACCAGTAATGGACGAAGCAAAGAGGATATAAAAAGCAGGTTGGCTCAGGCAAAGAAAGCATTTCTACACAAAAAGGAATCTCTTGACATCGAATATACATTTAGGTATTAGGATGTCATTTTTGAAAGCTTTTGAGTCACTATAAGGAAGTGAAACTTTGACTAATGGTGCTGCAGTAAAGAGGAGAATTGAAGCGTTTGAAATGTGGTGTTACGGGAGAATGATGAAGATCAGATGGTTAGATAGGGTATCAAATGAAGAGCTATTAAAACGAGTGGGAGAGGAGAGATGTTTCTGGCGACTGCTAATGAAGAGAAGAGATAAGTTGGTACGAGACATATTAAGACACCCAGGAATAGCAAGCTTAGTTATGGATTGGAGGGTCAAGGAAAAGAACTGTAGGGGTAGACCAGGGTTATACAGATTGCCTCGGATGTAGGGTGTGGTAGCTATGTAGTGATGAAACGATTAGCTCAGGAGAGCGAGGCATGGAGGGCTGCATCAAACCAGTCAAAAAACTGAAGACTCAAACAACAACAATCGGGAATTTTAATTACTTAGAGAGGCATGTGAGGCAAAAGGGTTGTTGGAGAATTTCAATCCCTGGGATGTAACACTGGAAGTGACTGCATAATTGACATCAGCGATCAAGGTGAGAGATATTTTACTATAGATCTATTAATAGCGACATGTTGACGTTCAAATCATCAATAAGTGTGGCAAAATTATACCCAGAATAGCTTAAGGAAAAATACTTTTAATTCCCCATATTCAGATAGATTTGCGATTCCAGGTGTACGTTTAGACAAAACCATTTTTTCCCATGGACAACTGTATGTGGCGTTCTGGCGAGTATCCGGACAAAAAAATCGTTATGTCTCAGCAGAAGATGGCAAAACCAAAACTAAAATTGTCAAATGTGTTCACAACTCTATAAAATTCCCACTTTGCTGCTCATATCTATATATTGTATGTATCAGAATTTTCAGAATTTGAATCTACCCACCTGTAGCCGCGATTTTTGTAATAGAATAAACCAATTATCAGCAATAATGAATCGTCCCCATTGTCTTGATCGCGAGCGAAGCCGCGGGTACCTGCTAGTATATTATAATTGTGAAAATCTGTGTGTCCGTGTGTGTGTGTGTGAGTGTGTGTGTTAGTTTGTTACCTCTTGACACTAAAACGGCTGGACGGATTTGGATGAAATTTGAAATGGAGACAGCTTACACCTTGGGATAACATATAGGCTGCCTTTCGTCTGGAAATAAATCATTGTTCCCGTGGAATGGGCAACATAACTGAAAAGTCACCAAAAATACTCAACCAGGACAAAATATTGAAGTTGTCGCATAAAGACCGGACAAAGCTCATTTTACTCCCCTCGATGCAAGAAACAATACTCGGTAGGTCCCTACGGGACACCGAAAACTACATTTTAAGGCTCTAAAACCAACAGTTTCAAAGATATTCGCAGAAAACTATCTTCGCTCTGATTGATGAACTAATCGCCAGTCCGTTTCCATGGCAACACTACCTCAAGGTATGACATCCGATTTTCTATATATCCCTCTTGGAGGCAATGCCAATTCATTTATTATCTTTTTCAAGATATATATAGACACAATAAGAACAGTGTAGCGCGCCTGCCTCCCGTCCGGAGGCCCCGGGTTCGATTCCCGGCTCCGTCAGAGATTTTAGACACTGACGTGAGGGCTGCAACGGACTGAACTCAGATTCGTGAGGAAAATTGAGTAGCTGTGAGGCAGCGCGCCGGTCACGAAGAACAAGATTAACGGCTGAGGGGACACTATGCACTGACCACGCGTCACCACAATATCTACAGGCCAAATGGCTGGGAAGCGGTCGCATGATAGGCCTAGGGCCTTCATGGGCTGTAGTGCCAGGGGTAAAAAATATTAGGGGAAGCGCCTTCTAATACCACCTTTAATTTTTAAACACTACAGTAGCGGCTATTAAATAAAGGTAGCGATATAGCTACGTTCAACTTCATAAACACTGGGCTCACAAATCCCGTATAGTTAAGTACAAATATCGGTCTGGTCATAATTTCAATAGCAACGAAGCTCTGAGGCGGCTATTGCCGTTTCCTTAACACTTAAGGCATCCCGCCGTCATATATCTCAATGTGCACTTACCAAATTGTGAACCAGTCTATTTTACTGAAAAGAATTTCTACTAGCGAGTATCCACTCCGGCAAAAACCACACTCACTACATTTTCCAAAATTTACACAAGAAATGATTTTTAAAGCACTCTTCTGTATGTTGAGGTACAGAGACATACCACATGGAAAGATACAATAAAATGTTGGCAAATCTGAGTTCAAGGAACTGCTGTCCAGAATAGGCTTTCGGTACTGGTTATGCGGCCCATGTTCGTAACATGGAATGTTTTCCTTTGACAATGCATCTACACCATGTGCGAGGGCAACGCATTTCAAAGATCTCTAAAAGCACAATAATCAGGTAATTGGAGAACAATGTAAAGTCGGAGTGAAGATTCAAGGAGAAATAATTTCATCTCTGAGATTTGCTGATGACATCGTCATCTTGGCCAATACGCCAGAAGATTTGAACGAGTTTTTGAATGGTATGGACTCCGTCTTGACGAATGAATTCATGATGAAAATCAATAAATGAAAAACAAAATTATTGGAATGCAGCCGAAATAAATCAGAAACCTCTATGGACATCAAATTGGCAGGTGAAACGCTACGGGAAGTAGGAGACTTCTGTTACCGGTACTTAGGAAGCAAAATAACCAGTAATGGACGAAGCAAAGAGGATATAAAAAGCAGGTTGGCTCAGGCAAGGAAAGCATTTCTACACAAAAAGGAATCTCTTGACATCGAATATACATTTAGGTATTAAGATGTCATTTTTGAAAGCTTTTGAGTCACTATAAGGAAGTGAAACTTGGAATAATGGTGCTGCAATAAAGAGGAGAATTGAAGCGTTTGAAATGTAGTGTTACGGGAGAATGATGAAGATCAGATGGTTCGATAGGGTATCAAATGAAGAGCTATTAAGACGAGTGGGAGAGGAGAGATGTTTCTGGCGACTGCTAATGAAGAGAAGAGATAGGTTGGTACGACACATATTAAGATACCCAGGAATAGCAAGCTTAGTTATGGATGGGAGGGTCAAGGACAAGAACTGTAGGGGTAGACCAGGGTTATACAGATTGCCTCGGATGTAGGGTGTGGTAGCTATGTAGTGATGAAACGATTAGCTCAGGAGAGCGAGGCATGGAGGGCTGCATCAAACCAGTCAAAAAACTAAAGACTCAAACAACAACAATGGGGAATTTTAATTACTTAGAGAGGCATGTGAGGCAAAAGGGTTGTTGGAGAATTTCAATCCCTGGGATGTAACACTGGAAGTGACTGCATAATGTACATCAGCGACCAAGGTGAGAGATATTTTACTATAGGTCTATTAATAGCGACATGTTGACGTTCAAATCATCAATAAGTGTGGCAAAATTATATCCAGAATACCTTAAGGAAAAATACTTCTAATTCCCCATATTCAGATAGATTTGCCATTCCAGGTGTACGTTTAGACAAAACCATTTTTCCCATGGACAACTGTATGTGGCGTGCTGGCGAGTATCCGGCCAACAAAATCGTTATGTCTCAGCAGAAGATGGCAAAACCAAAACTAAAATTTTCAAATGTGTTCACAACTCTATAAAATTCCCACTTTGATGCTAATATATATATACTGTATGTATCAGAATTATCTGAATTTGAATCTACCCACTTGTAGCCGCGATTGCTGTAATAGAATAAACAAATTATCAGCAATAATGCATCGTCCCCATTGTCTTGATCGCGAGCGAAGCCGCGGGTACCTGCTAGTGGTATAATATTCCCAACATATCGTGCTGCATGTGAATAACTCAATTTACTAGAAAACAATACCAATTGGGATACGACAATCGTTGAAGCCATTATCGCTGCATCTCCAAGTCAGATACGCACATTATTTGCTATCATCATTTCGACATGCTTTCCATCGAACCCATCTAACCTGTGGCACAAATACAAGGATAATAGGTCAGAAGATAGTTTTCATCAAATTCGTGTCAGTTCCAGAAATCACGATCTTGAGATGAATGAGGAGATACATAATCGGGCTATACTCTTGATCGAAGACATATGTTACCTCATGTGCGGTAGTTTACTAGTCATGTTAGGAATGCCAGCGCCAAATCGTGAAATGAATGACGCATTTAATCAAGAATTTGATGATCACCAGGAATTAGATTTAGTAGTTCAAACGAATGTACCCCTGTTGAATCCCCAACAAAAGGCAGTTTATGATACATTAATGAAGGCAATTGATGATGGAAATGGTGGTTTATATTTCCTGGATAACCCTGGTGGAACTGGTAAAACATTCCTCATGTCAGTAGTTTTAGCCACTGTTCGTGCGAAATCCAACATTGCGGTTGCAGTTATTTCTTCTGGAATAGCAGCCACATTGTTAGAAGGATGTCGTACGGCTCATTCAGCATTAAAATTGCCGTTAAATCTTCCATCTATTGAAGAACCAACATGTAATATTGCAAAAAAAAATCAGCAATGGCTAATGTTTTATCAGCATCGAAAATCATCATGTGGGACGAATGCACAATGGTGCATAAACGTGCATTAGAAGCACATAACCGAACATTGAAAGATCTACGCAATGACTCCAGATGTTTTGGAGGAGCAATGGTTTTTCTGTTTGGCGATTTCCGCCAAACACTGCCAGTAATTCCAAGATCAACGGCTGCAGACGAAATAAACGTTTGCCTCAAATCTTCGAATCTATGGCGCTATGTGAAAAAAACTTCAGCTGACAACAAACATGAGAGTTGCATTGCTTAATGATACATCTGCTGAAGATTCCTCTGAGCAATTGCAGACTATCGGTAATGGTCGAATACCTGTCGACGAATCGAGCAGATTCATTTCATTTCCTCATAATTTCTGTAACTTTGTCTCATCTAAAGATGAACTTATCAACAAAGTATTCCCAAACATCATTACTAATTACAAAAATAATGAATGGTTGAGTGAGCGGGCAAGTTTAGCGGCTAAGAATAAAGATGTAGATGACCTAAACTATATAATTCAGAATGAGATCATTGGAACAATGCATTCATTCAAATCTATTGACTGTGTAACAAATGAAGATGAAGCCACCAACTATCCAATTGAATTTTTAAACTCCTTGGATGTGCCTGGCTTACCACCGAACAATTTACGCCTAAAGGTTGGCTCCGTAGTAATCATGCTTCGAAACATAAACCAACCAAAACTGTGCAACGGTACGCGTTTGGTGGTTAGTAAATTGATGAACAATGTGATTTACGCGACGATACTCAAAGGAAAATTCGAAGGCGAGGAAGTTCTCATTCCGAGGATCCCGACGATCCCAACCGATATGCCGTTTGAGTTTAAAAGACTTCAATTTCCGATCCGTCTTGCAATCGCCATGGCCATTAACAAATCACGAGGCCAATCCTTGAAAGTTTGTGGTTTGAATCTGGAATATCCATATTTTTCCCATGGTCAATTATATGTGGCATGTTCACGGGTCGGAAGACCATCTGCGTTGTTTGTTCTTGCGCCTGATAATAAAACAAAAAATGTCGTGTATCACAAGGTACTTAACTGAATAGTGCAACCTTTGCACCAAACTACATGAACAATAAAGAATCATTAAAATACTTAATTTTTTCTTTGTATTTCCTAATAAAAATTTTAACTTAATAAAATCGAAAATATGCTTATTTATTGCCTCTAAGGCAGAACAGAGTTCGCCGGGTCACCTAGTTTGTATATAAAAGAATGTTTAAATGACCCTTAAAGAACATAAACGTATTCTACATTTTTAAAGAAGAGGTGTATTACTCACCGTGTAGTGTTGATAAACCAAATGGACGTATTTTTGCAATGAAGTATGAACAGGCGTAATGTATCAAATGGATCAGTTGCAGATATCTTGAAAACAGAGCAGTCAGTCACATTCTGCAGTTCATCACAATCGAGAGGAGTGAGACAGGAAGCTATTATCGAGAATGAACTATTACTCCCAAGCTTGCCACTGTGGGTGAGTGGTTATCGTGTCGGTCTACCATCCCCAAGCTTGCAGGTTCACTCCTGGGCGTGGTAAGTGATTTTTGAAAGGCTACAAAAAGCACGGCATGCATGTCATACGTTGTTGGCATGTTAAAGAACCCATTTGAATTCAGTAGGCCGTGTTCATAATGGCAAAATTAATCTCGGGATTTTCCGCCAACACAAAGTTCCTCCTTTTTCTACTAGAAAACGCTATAGTGTCAATGAGCTTAGATAATTAACCTCCTTGACTTTCATAGCGTTCCAAGGAATAAGAAAAATTCGACATGCCAGCTGCCCTCTGGGCGTCAAATAACAAAGCTTGCACCCGGCACCCGAGGCCATACGATATTATTATTATTATTATTATTATTATTATTATTATTATTATACTCCCGATTGTTGACAAACAATCGGCAGAGAATATCAACTTGTATCTATCTGATCAGCCAAGCGCAGTCATACTGA
Source organism: Meconema thalassinum (assembly GCA_946902985.2). Lineage (NCBI taxonomy): Eukaryota > Metazoa > Arthropoda > Insecta > Orthoptera > Tettigoniidae > Meconema > Meconema thalassinum. Next base: position 1,943,555,109 of record OX336388.2, on the reverse strand, counting down.
AGACAGTCGACGAGCCTCAGCCATGTGCTTTCCGCTCCACTGACAACTCACGCATCAATTGCGCCTACCTGAGGCTCACAGGCTGCCCTCGGTAGGACTGCGCACCCAGGACTAACCGACCAAAAACAGTGGCGTAAACTTTATTTTTAACGATCTATACAACATTTCGATATTAAAATTGTTCCCTGTACTTTATTTTCATGTGAGTCATAAACCTAAATATATTTAATCCATTTCGTATTTTATTATTTTAGCGTATGGCTTTTAGTGCCGGGAGTGTCCGAGGACATGTTCGGCTTGCCAGTTTTGTAGCTGCTTTGAGACGGACACCCAATGGGTGAGCTACAAGTACCGTTGGGGAGGAAAGTTGGAATTTAAGGACGAGGAGTTGGAAGGTAGCGGCTGTGGCCTATAGTTAGGGACCAACCCCGGCATTTGCCTGGAAGGAAGATGGTAAACCACAGAAGACCATCTTCAAGGTTGCCGGCGGGGGGATTCAAACCTCCTCGCCTCCCGGATGTGAGTGACTGCCAGCAGTCATGCCGTAACGACCACGGCTAACTCACCCGGTTCCATTTCGTATAAAATCTACCTAGTCGTAATTGAAGAAAAACAATTGAGATGGAAAGGGCCTACGGTTACATGAAAATAGGCTATACCCACTCAGTTCTTCGAGCAACAACTTGCTTAGGAGTTGGCATTCTTCCTTTTCCTTCGTCGGTAGCGAGGGTGTTGTTGATTCATTTTAGGGGTTTTGTGAAAACGTGGTCTTCTAGCCCTGTGTGCTTCGGTATGTGTGAGATTTTTCTGATAAGCTGTGTTATTGCTATGGCTGTACTAGTGTGTGTGTGTTAGGATTTGGATTGGAATCGGCTTTAGTTTAGGTACGATCCTAACATTTGCTAGGAGTAGAAGAAACAGTGTGGCAATAAGAAAGTATGAGTAAGGATTCGGGCTATTGAAACACTGGAAGAAAGAGCTATTCTTACCCCAACAAATGACTCTGCTGATAGTATAAATATCGCCATCCTTAAGAAGTTATCAACAACAACAAGTAGTTCCGTGAAGAAATATACAGCCTATTTTCATAAATCCTACTCATGTTAACTGCCACTATCAACACACAACATTTCAGTTTGATTGTTGTAATAGATTCGTAGATATTGAGAACCGACTAAATATTTCGGATGGTCGCCATGTTGGATTTTATATTCGTATGTAGGTCCTTGAGTTATGTACAGTTACATGAAGATTATTGTGTACGTGTAGCATTCAAACTTCAATCACATGATTAGGACACAAAAAGTAACAAGGATATTTTAAATTTCGCACAGCTGCCATCTTGTTGGTATGGAAACAATTTAAATAAATTAGATGCCAGTGGATTAACATTCGTATAAGGATTTACTGTACCAAGTTTCACTACACTCGGATGGTTAAATTGCGAGAAACGTCCATGTGAATATTTATATTTCGCGTCGCCGCCATGTTGGATTTGTGATCACCAGGCTATTTAAAGTCCTACAGGTGAACTTGAGTTCATAGCCCCTATGAGCATAAAAAAAATCAGTTTGATTGCTATAATAGAATCGTAGATATTCAGAGCCGTCTCAATATTTTGGATGGTTGCCATGTTGGATGCTTAAATGTATAGGCCATAGAGTCATGTACCATTAACGGAAAATTATTGCGTAGGTTCATTATTCAAACTTTCACTTCGATCGCATGACTACGACACAAGAAATAAAAACTTAATTTTAAAATTCGCACAGCTGCCATCTTGAGGTTATGAAAAACAATTGAACTAAATTAGATACCAGTGCATTTCAATGTGTATGAACATTTCCTGTACCAGGTTTCATTGCGTTTGGAACATTAAATCGCGATGAAGGTCTAATTAATTTTTTTAAATTCGCTTGGCCGCCATGTTCGTTTTGTAGTTAACCGGTTTTTGAAAGTCTTATAGATGAACTTCCAGTAGTGCCCTTTATTTCCGTACAAAATTTCAGGGCTAATAGTTTCAGAGATATAGAATGCCGGTGAAATATTTCGCACATCCGCCATCTTGTGGTTATGTAAACAATTGAACGAAGTTAGATGTCGGTGCATTACAATGTGTATAAACATATACTGTACCAAGTTTTATTGCGTTTGGTTGGTTAAATCGCGAGAAACGTCTATTTAAACGTCGCAAATTCGCGTGACCGCCATGTTGGTTTTGTAGTTACCAGTTTTTCAAACATCACATAGGTGAACTTTTAGTAGTTCCCTTTATCACCGTAATAAATTCCAGAGTGATATCGGGAATATTGTCGGTGATATTGAATGCTGGTGAAATATTTCGCACAGCCGCCATCGTGGATTGGTGAGACGTAACAAAATTTGAAGGGCACGGTCGGGGTCGCCTCGAATAGTGCTATGAACTTACCGAGTTTCATTGAAATCTCTCCAGCCGTTTAGAAGTTATTAGGGGGAGACACACACACACCTCTCTCTCACTTATATATACACACACACACACACACACACACGCACGCACACACCCACGGACAAAAGGTGATCGCATAAGCCTATTTTTTTTTTCAAAATTGAAAATAGGCTAGAAATGGTATACGAATTAGTCGACTCAGTTGTAGAGGTTGAAGATGCAGTTCATTATCCTGTGGAGTTTTTAAACACACTTAACCCGCCCGGAATACCGCCTCATGTCCTGATCCTCAAGGTTGATGCTCTTGTCATGTTATTGCGCAATCTAAACCCTCCTATAGTCTGAAATGGAACCAGGCTGCAGATTAAAACTCTGCACAAATTTGTGATTGAAGCCACCATATTTACAGGTGTTGGACAAGGCGAAACTGTCTTCATACCCCGCATTCCTCTAATCCTATCAGACTACCATTTTCAATTCGAACGTCTACAGTTTCCTTTGAAAGTCTGCTACGCCATGACAATTAACAAGGCTCAGGGGCAGAGTTTAAAAGTAGCTGGTGTGGATCTGAGAAGTGACTGTTTCGCACATGGTCAACTGTACGTGGCATGCTCCAGAGTCAGTTCTTCTGGTGGCTTAGCCATTCTGCAGCCTGAGAGAAAGACCAGAAATGTAGTTTACCGAGAAGTGCTTAGGCGTTAAAAACACTCTCGATAGACATGGCAGTAGGCTAGGGGACCTGCCTTAAATCAAAGCTCCCCGTCGTATATTGCATCCGATTTTCAATTTCAACGCTCCATGTCGCCGTGAGTATCTTCCACTACAGGAAAAATCTATATAACTAATGCTATAACGGGATTCCAAATGTTGTTGCGGGCGAAGCCACGGGTAACAGCTAGTATCTTCATAAACAGAAATATCATAATGACATCTGAATAAATAACATTGAAATTGCGGGGCTTTTAGTGTATTTATGTTCGACGATGTCGAAAAGTAGACTAAATATTATATGTCAGAAAACTGTATCATAATGAGGATCATTATAACACTATTTTTTAATTATGAAACAGTTTCTCCCACCAATCAGAACTCAAGAAACAGTTGTGTGACCAATTAGGTAAGGATAGCATCGCACCTGCGCTGAGTTCCACGACCTCCTAATTTAAATTTCACTGCGTGACTAGTGTCATAGTGGATTAATCGAGGAGGTCATGATATTCTTTACGTCCCATGCGCTCTGTTCAGTACATAAAACTGGCGAAATCTCGACAGATAGTTATGAATAATTATTTTCGAATAGTTATAATTATCGTCAAACATAAACAGTCGTGTGCAACTCGCCTATAATGGTAATTAAGACACTCGTATGGAAATTATAAAACTCGCTTCGCTCGTTTTATAAAGAAACTCGTGTCTTTATTATGGCCATTATAGGCTCGTTGCATAATGTACTATTATCAATCGAAGTAATTTGCAATTGTTTTATGACTACTAAACTGAGGCAGTGGGAACCCTCATTTGAATGTTTAATAACCCGGGCTAACGGAACACAATGGTAAAGGTGCCAAATCTGGAGTAAATATCTCAATGGCCGGTTCTCCTTGGAATTAAGTGAGGTCTTAATATGGCTTTGAGTTGGACCCAAAGTTATTGTGCGTTACCGTGCGAATTATAACATCCCATACTTCCCAGTACCGTATACAGGGTGTAAGAAAAAGGTACGGCACAAAAGGCAGGACACATTCCTCACACGTAGACGAAGAAATTTTGTTTTATGAACATGGGTCCAGAAACGTTTTCTTTCCATGTTACACCTCATTGTCTCCAACTCATTAATAATGGGAAACACACAAGAAGAGAACGTGAGAATCATGGGGAACATGCACTCTTGGTTACGTCTGGTAACGTTGTCATTATCGTAGGTGCACCGCCAGTTTTTGTTTTACATGGCCCCGTTGCCATGCGACTTAGCAGATGTGCCTTTAGCTGTGCGACAAAACATGTAGGCTACTTCATGCACGATGGAGCACCTCTTCTTTTTAGTGTTAATGTCCGTCGGCTTCTAAATAACAGATTTGGTGACAGATGGATAGGTAGAGGTGGACCAATTGCCTGGCCTCCACGCTCGCCGGACCTATACCCACTGGACTTTAATTTGTGAGTACATTTGAAAGCTCTTGTGTATAGAAGCCCAGTACGAGATGTTCAGAGTCACCGTGCTCGTATTATGGAAGACTGCGAAACCATACGTAATACTCCAGGGAAACATCAGCGCATCCGAGATTCACTACGACGGTGGGCTGATGCATGTATCAATGCGCACGGAGGGCATAAAGAACATCTCCCTAGAGAAAGAGTTGTATGTGGTGTGCTGGTACATTCTGTTCTTGTGTGTTTCCCATGTTTAATGAGTTGGAAATAATAGATATAACATGGAAACAAAGCGTTTCTTGACCCATGTTCATGTAACAAAATTTCTTCGTCTACGTGTGAGGAATGTGTGCAGCATTTTGTGCCGTACCTTTTTGTTACACCCTGTATTAAGCATTCCTTGAATGTGGAAATTTTCCTCATCTTTATATATATAATTCTTCGACACGTGTGTATGTGACTGAACTCCTCCTAAACGACTGAACCGATTTTGATGGAATTTGGTATGTATATTAGGGTGGGTCCATGTATGGTTTATATTCACAATCTGACCCGGTAGGTGGAATGAACACAATTTAGAACCACAATTTACACACAATTTTAGAACCACAATATACAGTCAAAAACAGTCGTCATGGAAACTAGCCTTGGCCTTCGTGAAAGCTGATGTCTTTGGACGGGTTGTCTCTTCACGTTGGAGCCACCTGGTCGCAACCTGTGCAACTACCGCCATTACATACACTCCACCCGTGGCGAAAAGTTGTGTTTTATACCAAAGGTGGCAGTGATGTCGAATTCTACTGTTTGTCTCTGCACGTTAGAGCGTTTCAAAGTACCGTATGCGTTCATATACGATTCATCCGATTGCCATGAAACTTGGGTGATATGTTGAGTGAGCTCCAGGGAAGGTGTTTGGCTTAGTAAATCCATTTTAAAATAGATAGCGCACGAAAAGATTAAACAAATGGGCGACGACGCGCGAAGCGTTTCAAAAAGGCCCCTTATGCGTTCAAATACCATTCGTCCGATAGCGATGAAACTTGGGTGAGATGTTGTGTACACTCCAGGGAAGGCTTCTGGCTTAGTAAATCAATTTCACATTGGGTAGCGCACGACTAGATTCAACAAATGAGTGACGACGCGCGAAGCGTTTCAACAAAATCCCGTATAAGTTTATATTCCATTCATAGATTGAGATGAAATTTTGATGAGTTGTTGTGTAGACTTAAGTGAAGGCTTATAACTTAGTAATCCATTTCACAGGAGGTGGCGCACGAGTAGATTCAACAAATGAGCGGCGACGTGCGAAGCGTTTCAACAAAGTCCCGTATGCGTTCAAATACCATTCGTCCGATAGCGATGAAACTTGGATGAGATATTGTGTACACTTACGTGAGGGTTTCTAACTTAGTAAATCCGTTTTACAATAGGTAGCTCACGAGTAGATTCAACAAATGAGCAACGACGCGCGAACTTTTAATCAAAGTCCCGTATGCGTTCATATACCATTCATCCAATTGCAATGAAACTTGGGTGAGATGTTGTTTACACTTACGTGAGGGTTTCTAACTTAGTAAATCCATTTCACAGGAGGTTTCGCACGAGTAGATTCAACAAATGAGCGACGACGCACGAAGCGTTTCAATAAGGTCCCGTATGCGTTCAAATACCATTCGTCCGATTACGATGAAACTTGGGTGAGATGTTGTGTACACCCTACGGAAGGTTTCTGGTTTAATAAATCCATTTTACAATAGGTAGCGCACGAGTAGATTCAGAAAATGTGTGACGGCAAGCGAATCATTTCAACAAAGTACCGTATGCGTCCATATACCATTTATCCGATTGCGATGAAACTTTGGTGAATTGTTGTGTACACTCCAGGAAATGTTTCTGTCTTGGTAAATCCAGTTTTTAATAAGTAGCGCACGAGTAGATTGAACAAATGAGCGACGGCGCGCGAATCGTTTCCACAATGTTCCGTATGCGGTCATATATCATTCATCCGATTGCGATCAAACTTTGGTGAATCATTGAGTACACGCCAGAGAAGGTTTCAGGCTTAGTAAATCTATTTTACAATAGGTAGCGCATGAGTAGATTCAACAAATGAGTGACGGCACGCGAATCGTTTAAAGAAAATCAATTATGCGTTCATATGCCATTCATCCGATTCCGTTGAAACTTTGATGAGTTGTTGTGTACACGCCAGGGAAGATGTTCAACTTGGTATATCCATTTTACAATATTGGTAGCGCACGAGTAGATGTATTAAATTAGGGACGACGCGCGAAGCGTTCCAACAAAATCCTGTTTGCGTTCATATACTATTCATCGATTGCGATGAAACTTTGATGAATTGTTGTGTACACTAAACCAAAAACCGTATGCGTTAAATGCCATTTATCCGTTTGCGATGAAACTTTGGAGAGTTGTTGTGCACGCTCCAACGAATGTTTCTAAATTAGTTAATTCAATTCACGATAGTTTAGAGGCAGTTAACAGAAATTGAAAAAAATATTGTGTATCCAAAAGCACTTCAAGAAATAAAGTTACAACACTTTCATTGATTGGCAGGACGACGTCTGCCGGGTCAGCTTGTTATTTATAAATTTCTATTCATATTTTATGTACATTTCCTTAGCGGTCAAATGGTTGACCGACATTGACTTGAATGCTGAAGCAGAGATGTGAAACAATTTTCCACGTATCATGGAGACTTCCATAGGACTCAAGGTCATTCTTTTTGTTATCGTTGTTCCAACATATATATGCGCTTCATTTTCAAGTAGGATAGAGGTGTACCATACACTCCAAAAATAAAACTATATAGCTTCTCCAACTTGAGTCCGGAATTACTCTACAATCTCAATAAAATGTGACCTGCATAGAGTCTAGTTTCCCTTATAATTACATTAAGCGACTCGAGCGCTTCGAAGTTTGTGATTTCATATTTAGACTGATATGTTCTTATGTTGCATTTACTGATACAAAAGGAGATTTAATATTGAGAACAGAATTTGATAGAGAATTGGAAGACTTAAGCAGGGACAAAGCACCAGGCATAGGTGATATACCGATTCAGTTGCTACGCTGCATAGGAGATGGAGGTCTGATCAGGTTATTTCACTTGGTGTGTAGGATTTATGAGACAGGTGAGGTACCCCCTGATTTCAAGAAGAATGTTATCATCCCTATACCAAAGAAAGTGGGAGCTGGCAGATGTGAAGATAACCGTACAATCAGCATGATTACTCATGCTTCAAAGATCCTGTCTAGAATAACTTACAAGAGGATGGAAAGCCAGATAGAAACGGAGTTGGGTGAAGACCAGTTTGGTTTCAGGAGAAATGTAGGAACAAGGGAAGCTGTACTAAGTCTTAGGCTGAATTTCGAAAGTAGAATAAGGAAAGATAGGAGAACGTTCATCGCATTTGTAGACTTAGAAATGGCTTTTGATAACGTTGATTGGACTAAATTGTTTGACATTTTGAAATCTATTGGAATAAAGTACAGGGATAGGAGGGTGATCTACAATCCATACAGAAACCAGACAGCAATCATTCGAGCTGAAGGACATGAGAGAGAAGCTGGTATTCATAAAGGTGTAAGGCAAGGCGGCAACTTATCACCCATAATTTTTCAATCTTTATATTGAACAAGCAATGAAGGAAATTGGAGAAAAATTTAAAATGGGAGTGAAGATTCAAGGAGAAATAATATCAACTCTGAGATTTGCTGATGACACCGTCATCTTGGCCGACACGTCTGAGGATTTAAATGTGTTTTTGAATGGTATGGACTCTTTCTTACGGAAAGAATACATGATGAAAATTAATAAATGTAAAACAAAAATACTGGAATGCAACCGAAATAAATCAGAAACGTCTATGGACATCAAATTGGCAGGTGAAAAGCTGAAAGAAGTAGGAGACTTCTGTTACTTAGGAAGCAAAACAACCAGTGATGGACGAAGCAAAGAGGACATAAAAAGTAGGTTGGCTCAGGCAAGAAAAGCATTTATACAAAAAAGGAATCTGTTGACATCGAATACAGATTTAGGTATTAGGAAGTAATTTTTGAAAGCCTTTGTCTGGAGCGTGGCGCTCTATGGAAGTGAAACTTGGACAATTGGTGCAGCATAAAAGAGGAGAATTGAAGCATTTGAAATGTGGTGTTACAGGAGAATGATGAAGATCAGAGGGGTAGATAGGTTTACAAACGAAGAGGTGTTAAGACGAGTGGGAGAGAAGAGATGTTTCTGGCGACTGCTAATGAAGAGAAGAGATAGGTTAGTAGGACACATACTAAGACACCCAGGAATAGGAAGTTTAGTTATGGAAGGAAGGGTTGAGGACAAGAACTGTAGGGGTAGACCAAGGTTAGAATATGTTGAACAGATTGCCTCGGATGTAGGGTGTGGTAGCTATGTAGAAATGAAACGATTAGCTCAGTACAGGGAGGTATGGAGTGCTGCATCAAACCAGTCAAAAGACTGAGGACTCAAACACACTCACACTGATACATAGCACCATCAAATTGTAACACCTTGTGTAGCCTTCGTATTACAGTTCAGCTGTGCTAATTTTAACAGGGCACTATTTAGAGATTCTTTTATAAAACATACAAAAGTTGTACAAGTTGTACAATATAATGGATGAAAGTATAGAGAAATTAATGAGTGGGGGAGACAAACAGAAGCATTCCGGAGGAGTGTGAGAAGCATGATATGTAGCAAGGATGTCCCTCAGAACAGCAAAAAGGTCATACATAGGACGTAGTATGTCCCTATCCTGACGTATGCCTGGGAGACCAGGGTTATGAAAGGAAGGGAGAAGAGCAAAATACAGGTCAGTGAGATGAGGTTCTTGAGAAGCAGTATTGGAGCTACAAAGATGGACAGAATAAGAAATGAGAGGACCAGATAATTAATGAAGGAGGAACCATTACAGGATGGTCGACTTCGATGGTATGGACATGTAGGCTAAAACGAATGGAGGAGAAGAGGATACCCAGGAGGATATACGAGACGAAGTGGGAAGGAAAGAGACCGAGAGGAAGACCGAGAGGAAGAACGAGAGACAAGTGACTGAAGGGGGTGGAAGAAAGCGTGAAGAAGAGAGGAGAAGACTGGACAAGGGTGGAGGCTGAGAGATAGTGGGAAGACAGAAGACTTTGGAGAGGCTTGTGTTCCAAATCGACCCGGCCAGTGGCTGGAAACTGTGCAAGATGATGATGATTATGACAAATTTCCAGTGTCTTAAAACAGAGATCTCATAACTCTGTTGTATTCAGTTCATTGCTGCTTGGAGGCAGCATGCTTTTACTGTACTGTACTTTACTGTACTCTACCTTACGTTATTACCACAATGATAGTAGTACAGTGAAGTACTTCTCTAAATGACGGAACCTCGCAGAGGCTGTGCGGCGTACGGGTGGCGATGAGTCACCGCCAGATAACTAGCCATGTACCGATTACAAAACAGTGGGTCGGGAAGCCCTGGATGCTATCATGGCATTGATTACATACTCAGCGCCGAAGTACCCTTACATGTGATGATTAAGATTTGTAGTGAAATACTGTAGTACATCTCGTATCCCGTGAACAATGTTTAGGTATAGAACAAAACAACGAATTTTCCTAGTAGATACTTATCTTCTCAAGAAGAAGTCCTAGAGTAAATGTGTTCGAAAGTTTCAGCGCCGTGCGATTTTTACTTTTACTTTACATTTTACCTCAACTAAAGTTATACAGAAACAATCCGCGTACTCTGCAGGCTCTCGAGCACGAATTACCAAATACCAGTCTCAATGAATTAGAGTGAGTGTACCAAAACTTCCTACGTCAGTGCAATGTGTGTTTAGAAAATGAAGGACAGCATTTCCAGCAACTACTATGAAATTCATGTAAGTTAGGATGATTACTAAATACGTTAAAACGTGTAAATGTGTTAAACTAGTTGAGCGCTACGCTGCTGCTAACGCCAGTGCCTTGCTTGACACGAGGCTACACTCAGTTGTCCTTCCGCCACGCGGTCTCTGCGTTATGACGTTTAATTTCTATTCGTTCAGCACAGTATGAGTGGATAAACGCTGACTATTTGGTTTTACACATTTGTAAGTTTTACTGCTTATTTGTGTTCAAATTTGTAGATTATATTTGTTTGGGGACTTGTCTCTTCAGCGTTTCTTAGTAATAACTATTTGACTTGAAATACCAATACACATTCAGATTTAATTCACAAATGAAAATGAAAATCCACAGCCTGCTTCCAGTCTCCAACCGGGTCAGGAATGGAATGAATGAAGCCCCGATCTAGCGGCGAGGATATGAACTGTGCCGGCTGCCGAGGCCTGACGCACTCCTCTGGGGCAATGATTAAATGAATGACAGATGAAATGATAGTGGAGAGTGTTGCTGGAATGAAATTTTGACAGGGAAAACCGGAGTACCCGGAGAAAAACCTGTCTGCTTCCGTTTTGTCCAGCACAGATCTCACATGGAGTGACCGGGATTTGAACCACGGACCCAGCGGTGAGAGGCCGGCGTGCTGCCGCCTAAGCAACGGAGGCTAGCTAATTCACAAATATCAAGTGTAAATGAAATCAATTGGTATTTAATAAATATATTACACCTTAGTCGAAAATAAGTTAATATACGTTAATTAATGAAATATATACTAGTTTCGGCAATGTCTTTAGCGATGTTGTTAAAAAGAAAAGAAAAGAAAAGAAAGTAATGTAATTACGAGCAAAGCTCTGTTAATATTAGCCTATACTTGGGTTTTCTATGAACAATTTTATAAAATTAGTTAAAAACAGAATAAAATCTGTCACGTGGTCATCATCAGATCCTGATCACTAGGGTTGAAGTTTAAATTTAGACAAATATTTAGATGTTTATAATTTTAAACTTCAGGATCTGATGATCTGATGATGATCACCTGACGGTCGAAACGCGTAATCCTAAATTTCCCCTTTATCAGTTGAATAATATTATTACATGTATCTTTTCAAGAATAGTTTGTTATATATATTGTTACCTCGCCTAATCTAGTTGGGAATGGGTGTTGACCGACTGAAAAGTACAAATCGATAGTTTGTACCAGCAACATTGGAAGAAAATTGCTTAAAAACTTCACATACCATTTGCTTCCGCACTATCGTGATAACAACCATGAAGCCCGCGGGTGGCCGATGTAATTTGCAAGTAGTAATTTAAAGTAATGTTCTTCGTACAGGGTGGATTCACATGTTTGTATTTGTTTCAAATTGACAGTTGATCCGGAAACAGCAGAAAATAGGGCGAGGTGTACAATTTGAGGAGGGAATTACTGATAGAACAGAATGCAGCAAAGTGTCCAGATGGCGGGTGAGTAGGTTTATACCTAGTATTTGAATAGCCCGAATCCTTACGCATACTTTCTTATTGCCACACTCGAATATTTCACGATAGAATGAGGATATAGGTAACAATTTCATTGAAGGTATACCTCACATTAACTGCGCACTGGTGACCGCACATTGTCTATATTTCCACAGAATATAACTGTACTTAAGTTACCTGTTTGAACACTGCCGGCAGTATCATTGCGACACATTATAGAGCGTTGTGCCATAGCAGACACGACCTTCAGCGGAAGCGGAAGTACCCATAGATAATCCGTAAGTAGAGCCACAATGAAAGGTCGCACTCTTGGTAGACAAATTTCAACCACAAGGACACCTGTGACTCGACTCATTCAGTTCCAACCATTGATGAATACTAAGCCCCGTTAAAATATCTTCATAATACTGGTCATTTTGGGGTTTAGAACTTCTGGCAGAGCAGCTGAAGAATTTCGTACCTCGACAGTTTGCTCATACGTTATTTTATTTTATTTTATTGAGTTTTAGAATTCAGTACGCCGGAGGTAAAGGGCACTATGTCCATTTTTAGCCTATTTTCATGTATGAAAAAAAATGGCTTATGAGATCACCTTTTGTCCGTGTGTCTGTCTGTGTGTGTGTTTGTGTAAGGATTTTTGTGTGTCTCCCCGCCCCCCTAATAACGTCTAAACGGCTGGAGAGATTTCAATGAAACTCGGTATTGTGCCCTTTTCAGCAAGAAATATGCAAATCACAGTATGCCAGCAATGCTCAAATCGGGATTTTCGGGGTTTTGGTACGTTCTCCCACAAGAGGCCTGAATACATTATACTTGACATCTCTCTTACCGAAACTAAAATTCTCTTTGCTTGTGTGTATCGTCCACCGAAAGCTGGCTACCTAGATATTTTTCTGAATGACATGTACAAATTCATTCTTGATTATAAATATGTTTTTATTGTTGGGGACGTTAATGCTCGGTTTGGTAGTGGAGCTTTTGAAACTGAACAGGTATGTGATGTGCTCTGTTCCTGTAATGTTGAATGTTTACCATTCGATACTACATTTCACACAGCTACTTGTGACAGCTCTCTCGATATTATCTCTTCAAACTGTAATGACCTCGTTGTTGACTACGGACAAGAACCAGCTGCTGGATTCTCAGCCCATGATCTTCTGTACGCAGTGTTTTCTCTATCTACCCCGAAACTTCGACCAAAATCAATCTTTGTACGTGATTTCAGTAAATTTAATTTAAATGATTTTAAAACGGATGCAGAATTACTCCCTTGGCAGAATTTCTACCAATCCACTGACATAGATGAGAAAGTGACTCTATTTAATGATTGTGTAAATGAACTATATGATATGCATGCACCGCAAAAGAAAGTGAATATAAAACATAAATCTGCTCCGTGGATCAGTAAAGAAATCAAAACGCTTTTAAAGAAACGTGATAAAGCACGTAGAACATTTATTAAATCTAAACTTACCATTGACTATGAAGAGTACAGAATTCTGCATAATAAGACAAAACAAACAATCAGGAACACAAAAGTGAAATATATGTACAACCTCTTCAGTGACTGTAAAACCACCTCCGCCAGATGGCGTGCTGCAAAATCATTGGGAGTTGGTGCCAGTTCAGTCACTGATGTTGAGATGCCTGTCTGTGCATCACAATTAAATGAACATTACTCAAATGTTGCCTCAATTGGTGATGTATTAAGAGTATCAGAGACCGTCACGAAATACACATCCATCCCTCCCCCTGCCCATGAAAAAAATTTCTTTATGTATGTTTACCCACACCAGATTGTGAAAGCAATCAAATCAATTCGTACAAAAGCAAGAGGCCCTGATAGCATCCCAATTTCTCTTATTTCTAACTGTCTTGAAGTATTTCTACCCCCAATTATCCATCTATTTAATTTCTCTCTACAAAGTGGAGTATACCCGTCTCTTTTGAAGTGTGCTAACGTACGTCCAGTGCCAAAAAATAAAAACCCCACTAGCTGTAGTGACTTTAGACCAATAAATATCCTTTGTGCCCTTAGTAAAGCGCTTGAGAAAATAGTTCATGAACAAGTATGTGGATACCTAACTAAATTTAATATCTTCAATCCTTACCAATCTGGGTTTAAAAAGGGTCATAGTACCACCACTGCATTGTTAAAGGTCAGCGATGATATACGCTCAGCTATGGACAAGCGTCAGCTTACAATCCTATGTCTTTTCGATTTCAGTAAGGCTTTTGACTGCGTGAACCACAATATACTTCTTGCAAAGCTGAAATCTTTTGGCTTCTCTCAGAGTGCTCTTTCCTGGTTCAAATCCTACCTTTCCATGCGTACACAGAGAGTGGTCCTCGCGGATGGCTCCTCCTCAGACTGGAAATCGGTAGAAAGTGGAGTACCTCAGGGATCTGTCTTAGGTCCACTATGTTTCTCGCTATATATAAACGATGTTTCTAATGAATTCCGAAATAGTTCTGTTCATATATACGCTGATGACCTCCAAGCCTATTTTCACCTCACGCCTAACACTGCATGTGATCGTATAAATCTGTTTAATGAAGACATTGACAGGCTTTGTGAATGGGCCCAAAATCATAATCTTAACTTGAACATATCTAAAACACAACTTATATCCATTGGATATACAAAACTTCTAAATTCAGTAGATTTTAATTCACTACCACCCATCAAGATACTAGATAATAATATTAAATATAGAAACACTGTCCATAATCTCGGAGTGATATTTGATAGAACACTGTCGTGGGCAGAGAATACGTCTAATGTGGTAAGGAAGGTTGTATCAACTATGCATCTCCTGCAAAGAACTGTTTCTTACACCCCACCTAACATACGTAAGCTCTTCGTCCAAACTCTCATCTTTCCAATCATTGATTATGGCTCTGCTGTATACAATGATTTACCAGAACCACAGAACATCAAATTACAAAGAGTCCAGAATGCATGTGTTCGGTACATTCTCGATGTAAGGCGAGATGAACATATCACACCTTACTACGTGCAGCTGAAATGGCTGAAACTCCACGAGCGCAGGCAGTTATCAGTTGCCATTCTGACACATAAAATATTACATACCAAGACCCCGTTATATCTCTACAATGCCTTTACACCAATGCATTCTGTTCATAATCGAGAAAATAGATACACAAAATTAACACTCCAGATTCCTATACAGCGAACCATGAAGTTCAATAAATCTTTTGTTTGCACCGCCTCACGCCTCTTCAACACCTTCGATTTATATAAGTTCGTCAACATTGCAAGCACTGCAGCTTTCAAAAGACATCTTTCATCCTGCTTCTTGGAGCAGTATACCTCTCACATTTGATTACTGTATTATGTTAAAATACTTTTTCAAAGTTCAATTAGAACACAAGGACAATAGCTGACAACCTGTCAACTTCAATAGCTCTTCTTGTACAGTATATGGTGTTTGTTTTTCGGGCTGATAGTCTGTATGCACTCTCACTCTTTTGTATATAATTTTTCCATTATCATTAGTAATATTATTATTATTATTGTATTGTTACTATATTTTTGTTACTATAATTGTTAGACTATGATTATTTATATTGTGAATGTAGGTGAAATGTTTTATTTTTATAAGCCCTAACCTTATTTTATGTAGGGCGCTACTGTAAAGGAGCTCTTAAGCTCTAAGTGTAGCAGTGAAAATAAATCAAATAAATCAAAAAATCCGTGACTTAAACATTTTGGATTAAATAGAGGATAC
The DNA here is from genome assembly GCA_946902985.2 of Meconema thalassinum. Classification (NCBI taxonomy): domain Eukaryota; kingdom Metazoa; phylum Arthropoda; class Insecta; order Orthoptera; family Tettigoniidae; genus Meconema; species Meconema thalassinum. Next base: position 1,943,539,391 of record OX336388.2, on the reverse strand, counting down.
ACTTCCAAAAATAACAACAAAATCAACTCCTATTTTAAAACATTTAATTAACCAAAATTATGGCTTTACAAACAAATAAAACAAATAACTATTGACCAAATCCTACTAAACTTGTTCAAAATGAACAACAAAACTATAAAAATTAAACAAACATCATATTAAAATAAATGGTTTCTTTCAAACCAGCAACTCATAATTATTTTCACTTCCATAAAGTATCTATCTTAAAGTCCAATGTAATCACGAGCTCTAATGGCTCGATACTTCCCAATAACGACGGTGTCCTTCTTTCACACACCTCAATAACTATTTTATGAGTTTCTTCTCCTCAAACAAACATATAATCATATTTAAAGTACATATTACTTCTCTACTTAAATGTTTGGGCATTCCACAATGTTCTCAACATTTCCATCTCTCTCTAGTTTCACAAATCCACTACAGTGATCGGAAAAATACTTGTGTACTCCAGAGTTACAAAAGATTACTTGACAAAGTCAAAACTATGATTACTCCCGGAATCTAGTTATCTTCATTAAACTCATGACATCCTACATCCATAAAACATTACATTAGGGATTTTCGTTTATTTATTTGTCTTATAAGACCATTATCACATAAGAAAGCTACGATCTGAACTGGCAAACAATATTTCATCTACATGGACCTCGGTTCAAACCCCGGGTCTTTAACAACTTTTAAACACTCACGGTGTGTTACTACTTCTCTCAGACGGTCCCTTTCCGACCTAACACAACTTACAATAACAAAGGTGGACCGTAATCACTTGGGCGAGATTTATGGCTGAGAGGGGAACCTCTTGCCTAGCCCGCGCGTGGCAGCTATACTCAATGCTTTTAAAACAGATCTTCCTTTCTTCAGTTCTCTGGAGAGACCTGGCGTTTTTACTTCCCTCATTTACTTTCAACAAACATTATTAGGTTCATAAACCACTTTCGTAACCTTGGCATTGATTAATGATGAAGGGTCATCATTAATTGGTAAGAGTAATTCACATACAACGACGAATACTTAGGGGCTTCAACAACTAGACGAGTCAGGGTTCGACTCTCTGAACATGCCTCGGGAACCATTCCCATACTAGAGGACTTATATCATACATTTGCTCCCTATTACAATACAACATAACACACATAGCCTCGTGATCTACGTCACTATTGGAGGACTTTATAATGGCTCAATTTACCGCAATCAACTACCCCTCATAAGTAATTTACCAAGTACATTAAGATTCTACGCATTCCTAGCGTGATAATTTACTTTAATGCGCTACATTGCGCTATACATTATTTTAAGGCCTAGCGTCTTCCAAAGAACTGATAAATTCCACATTAACAATTGATCCATATCTCAATTTTTATATTAATCCTTTCCCTTGACAATAATCGCTATATTTTAAGAACATGCATTAACACCATGTCTTATACTTTTATTAAGGCTCAAACGCTCTTACTTTCATATCATTCAATTTAATCTTTATTTATATTTCTTTTCATTATTATTATTATTATTATTATTACGCTTGCTTTTACAGTATTATTGTCAAATACACTGACATTTTATTTCATACATTTCCTCTACAGGATTTCACATAATTATTTATAATTTCTCAAATTTTAATTGTTCAGACCGTGCTCCTATTCTGTTATTTGATATTTAGAAACATCCCTCTCTCAAACTCCGGTGGATTGTACACAAACACTTTCCCCACACAAAACATAATGAAAATCTTTACTCACATGTTATAGGTCGGTCCCTGACCTTCCTTTTTCTTACGATGTTTCATTTTTGCCCACTATTTTGAAATTACACCATCTTGTACAAATTCATTTCAAGTACAGACATATCTTGACACACATTTAACTCGTATACATTTAACACTGATAACATTTTAAAATACACTGGTGTATTCGTTTAGAATACACGATAAAAACACTGAAAATATTTCCTTTTTAACACAAATTTTATATATTTACGCTTCACAGATTCTTACACACGTGATTTCTTGACCTCCCGTCTCCAAGGGTGAAATTTAGTAAATGTCGGCTTCCTATCCTGTCAGAATGTGAAAGTCTCGAACCATCTACTTCCTCCCTGGAATAGTTCTCCTTCAAATCCTGTTTCCTGACGATTTGCTATTATCTCTGACTCGAACGGCTCCCTTTTAGACCCTATTGGTTGGTCTAGTGAAAGTCTATTCGGTCCACGGTCCCCCAGATAATCTATCGGTGACCTATTGGTTTCTAGCAACTAATACTCCTCGTAACTTAGTGCTTTTTAATAGTTCGTCTGCTTTCTTGAAGCAATGTATATAATTTCCTTCTCCTTTCCGCTTATTCGGTTCTCGAATTCCTATCTTTCAGGAATACCTTGCGAACCTTGTTCTGTCCGTCCCTACTCGGGTTCTTTAAAGTTGATAGAATGTTTATCTCGCTGTTACGTTACTTCAATACGTTATGATACTCTTGGTCGTTTTATATAAGACCTATCGCCCTGGGCTCTAAGTTCGCAGCCCGCTTTGACTGTAATTTCTGAACTTTTCACTGTGAACTTTATACTGTCGGAACTAAATCCTGTAACTAGGATTTTCCTAATTCTCCACACGGCGATACTGTAATAATACTTCTTGGCTACTCCTTTCGGATGCTCGTTAGTTATCGATACCGCGACGTTCTTGGCTGTCGGATAATGTCTATCTCGCTGAGATATAGCGTTTCCCCTCAAGGAAAGCTTGTAAAATCTTCGGTGTGATGTAGCACTATAACGCCCCCTGGGCTATCGGAAACTGCGTGACGTGATGTAGCATCTCCCCCCAAGGAGTCTGTCGTAAACTGCATGATTAGCTTGGTGCTGCCAGGAGTTTTATACTCTTTAGTCAAAAAAAGATAAAATCCTAGTCCTTTTCGTGACCAACTTTTGAAATAATTGTCGCACCATTTTAAAAATTATATCTCCAGAAAGCTCGTCTTCCAAACGTAAAATGATCTCACTGCGCATGAAAATCGATCGTGCATTTCTGAGATATTAAATAATTTTCAGTCTTCAGCTGTGTGGGTGTTGCTGTCGATTTTTATTTCCCCACTCCTTGGGCCTTGGTAATTCCCCTATGACGTATGGCTACGTTTGCAATTCTTTCCTGGACAATTATTAAAAGCTTTTACTCCACACAAAAATCTCTCTTCTAAAATCATTCACAATGCTGTATTTATTAACTTACATTTATTCTTCCAAATGGGTTAAATATAATTATTCTTCTTCGGGCACAGTTGCGCTGTTGCCGTTTTAATGCAAGGTAAGAGCGATTTCCGAGACGTGCTTCTCTCTCATACAGCCAAAACTTTCCACCCAGTCTATTTATACTCGTGACTGGCTCTTTATCAATGAGTCAGGAATGATCTCATTTCCTGGTCACCTGGGTCTAACTCTTACACAACGTTAGGCTAGCATCCTCGCCTGAAATCTCTCTATATTCCATTAAAGACTGTATATTTCTTTCCTTCCTTTTACAAATATACATGGATTCGACCCCTTTTGAGCCAATGGTACATGGGTTCATCTCTCCCCTCCTTAGGTAAATAAATTTTCGAAAAATTTTTAGGAAATTTATTTCAATTATTCATAAAAATCTTATTTTTTCTTAATTGTCGAAGCCATCATAACGTTTATCCGTACCTTCTGATCTTTATTCCTTTAAAATCCTACGTTATTTTGTTTTTCCTCCTTTTAAGTCATATCCGGTAATTGTGTAGGTTGGGTACGCTCTGTCCCTACCCTTTCTTTTTTTCTTATTTGTCTGGACTACAAGTTTCCAGAACCTCATTCTTCGTTACGGGTGTGGTCTAACCCTACCCGTTTCTTTATTTCCTCATTCTCTCTTCTTAAATTGAGATTTTCCGTTTCAATAAAATCAATTATTTCTCTTATCTCGCGATACAGTTTCTCTAATTCGCATTCGCACTCGAATGGTTGAACTCTGTTTAATTTTTCTTCCTTACTATTGCTTGTATCAAAACTGGATTCATCATCTCTAAATTGTTCCATTACCAGGGCTTGTTCATTGGCTTCATCGAAGTCTTCGGGAGGGTAATACACTTTAAAATTCGCTGAGTTCATGGTCACTTCGTGATTCGTTTCACAGTGCCGAATTCTATAAGCATTATTTCTCAAATCTCTTATTATTTGATACGGTCCGTGGTACATTTTCTGGAACTTCTTGTACACACGGTTCCCTGGATCCGAAATGGCTGGTCTTTTTACTAATACCATTTCCCCTGCTAATAGTGGTCGATGATAACTCTTGTGCCTATTTCTTCTTTGCCTTCTATCAGCTTGAGCCTTTAAATGCTCAAAGGCTCTTCTAATACGTACATCTCTTCCAGGCTGAGCGTCTGCTGGCCTAGGAATTACCAGACTCCAAGGTCTCTCTGGTTGCTCAATCCAATGTTACGTTATTGGTATCTCTCCCGTAGATTCATGGATTGTATTGTTTATACAAAATTCGATAATATCCAGGATATCTATCCATTTCCATTTCTCTTCGGCACAGTATATTCTACAATACTTGGCCGTCTCCCTCATCACTCTTTCCACAGGATTTGCCTCAGGATGGCGAATACTTGACAAAATTTGACGTATTCCAAGTCTTTCTAATTCCTGTCTGAACTCTACACTTGTAAAACAACTACCGTGATCCGACAACAAATTCTCGGGTCTTCCCAGAATCGGTATCACTTTTTCTTTGAGTCGTTTTAACACCTGTTTGGTACTAGTCTTCTGTATGGGAGCAAGGACAACCATTTTTGTGAAGACATCCATAGCCACCATTTTGTGTCGATTTCCTCGCCTAGCTTTTGGCAAAGGTCCGAAATTATCAATGGAGATGATTTGACCTGGCCTCTCGGGCAACAATGGTATTGGCTTTTGTCTCATCAAAAATGCATTTGATTTAATCCTTTGACATAGATCACATGTCTTTAGCGTATCCCTTAAAGTATCTCTCAGTCTCGGCCATATAAATGCTTCTTTCAGCATCGAGACTGATTTGTCGACTCCCATATGTCCGAACGATCTATGGGCTAACCATACCATTTTTCTCTGCAAAATCGCAGGCACAACGATCCTTAATCGTGTATGGTCAGATTCCACAAAATATATAACAATCCATTATAGAATGTGTAATCTTGAGCTATCTTATTAGCTTCCGTGTACGCCGGTGTTCCCCTTATCAAACCTCCTTCAAGGAACGATATGAGCATGTTCATCCATGGATCCTCACGTTGTCGTTGACCAATGCTTCTTAACTCATTCAGAGTACGCTGATCCCTGTCTTCCAAATCAATAGCCATTACTTCCTCTTCTGTGGACTCTGGCTGTCTACTTAAATAATCTGGAACTGCATTTTCTTTTCCTGGGCAGTACTCTATATGTACGTCAAACTGTTGAATGTATAAAGCCCAACGCATCAACCTTTGACTGGATAGATCAGTCTTCATCAAAAAGGTTAAGGCTTTATGATCCGTCCTTAATGTGACTTGAATCCCATATACGATCTTTCGTCAATATTGCAACGCGTGCAATATCGCTAACAGCTCGATTTCGCTGATTGTATAATTTTTCTCGTGTGATTTCAGTCTCCGACTTGTGAAAGCTAGATAATTTTTCTTATCAGGATTATCCGGGTTTTCCTGATATAGCATTGCCCCTATTCCAATCTGGGATGCATCTGTCTGTATAATAAACCTCTGATTAAAATCAGGATATCCTAGCTTCACATAGTTTAAGAGCATTTCCTTGGCCTCTATAAATGCTTTTTCTGTTTCCTCCGTCCATTTCCACTTGCCCCCCTTCTTCAGAAGGTCCTGTAGTGGTGCAACAGTTTTTGTATATGATGGACAATGTCCTGAGAAAAATCCAATCAATCCCAAAAACTGGCGAACGTTTTTCACCTTCAAATGCCTTGGAAAATCTCTTATCGATTCTAATTTGCACGGATTTGGTTTAACACCATCCTTATCAATCACATGCCCCAAAAATGTTACTTGTCTCTGACAAAAATTTGATTTCTTCAAATTAATCTTGAAGTTAGCCTTTCTTAAATCTTCCAATAATTTCTTTAACTTTTCCAAATGTTCCTCAATGTTTTCTGAGGTAAGTAAAATGTCATCCACATAACGGATAGTGCAATCTTTCACTTCCTCTGACAGGTTTCGATCAAGCGCTCTTATCAAGGCAGATCCCGCGGTCTTCAATCCAAACGGACATCTCCTGAAGCAGTATGTTTGTTGGTCGAACTGAAATCCAGTTAAGAGACTGGTTTTCTCTTCCAGTTCGAGATGATGATACGAAGAAGTCATGTCAATGTTTGTGAAAATCTTCTTGCCTTTGAATTTCCTCAGTATTTCTTTTATGGTGGTGCTGAATCATTTTCTGGTATGATTTTTGCATTTAAATTCCTGGCATCTAAACACACCCTTACTGAGCCATCCGGTTTACTCACAATTACTAATGGACTAACATATGGTGTCGCCATCTTTTCTATAACACCTGCATTCATCACCTCCTGCAGTGTTTTCTTCGTTTGTGGGTAATGTTTTTCCGCAACCGGGTATGGTTTTTGCCTGAACGGTGTCCAATCATTAACTTGGAACGCGTATTTAAAATTTTCAATCTTCCCTGGCTTGAAATCAAATACATCCCTAAAATTTAATAGTAATTCCTTTAATTGTTCCTTATTTTCGAGGTTAACTTTAGCTTCCTCTATTTTTCCTGACAGGTTGGTTTCGAACTCATTTTCCGAACTATCTTCAAGTTCTATATTTAGGACTTCAAATATCTTTTCTATGTCCTTACAACCTTCTTCCGTTACTTCTTCCTCATGCCATACCTGTTCTCCTATTTTCACATCCTGTTCCTGTAAATTTATATTTTGTTCATCCACATCCTCTCTTTGAATCCTAATGCAATTTTGCGCTAGGTCTATGATGGCCTTGTTCTCACGGATAAAATCAATACCTAATATGACATTATACGGTAATTGATTTACCAGCAAAAAGCATTGCGAAATTTCAGCGTTACCCATGATCAGATCGATGTATACCTGAAATTTACATGTTAAAGATTTTTCAGGAATAATCCCCTTAATCTTTACACTTGATGTGGGAATTTTCAATAAGCGGCCTCTTGTTTCCAATTCATTTAGAAGGGTTTGCGTAATTAAACTTATAGTTGATCCAGTATCAATTAATGCCCTGACCAGTAATCCTTCTATCCTTAGCATAATGATAGATAGTTCTCTTTTAATAGGTGGAATTCCTTCCACATCCTCGTTAATCAGCTCATCTGGTCTTGCTATCCAATTTACAATTTCTACCTCCTCCCAGCTCCTGGTATGTTTCCACTTTTGATGATTTAAATTTGAAGTTTTTTTTATCCTGAGGGCTTCCTTTCCCCTCATTCTTCAAGTGAGCTTGTAGCTCCAAGCTTTGAGCTCCGTCTGATCGGTCGGGTGATTTCCGGTTCTTTATTGCCTCACTCCAACGGAATTTTTGCCTTTCAGGTTCGTCTGGTCGTTCATTCATGTAACGAAGACTTTCCTGATATCTTTCTTCTATTTCGGCCCGATATTCATCATCCCTATCCTCTGGCCTTACGTTCCTTCTGGGATAATTTTCCCATCTCTTTCGGTTATCTTGCCTCTGATTGTGATTGTTATAGGGTCGGTTTTCTTGTTGCCTATAACCCGTATTTCTAGGATTTCTTCCTCGATATCCTCCTCTATAGTATGGTTGTATTCCCCTAGGCTCTTGGTGTCCATACTCTCGACCTAGTCCCTGAGTATCAGTACTAGTGGACTGATTTCTGGTCGATGGTTTCTCTCTATTTTCTTGACTGCTGGCCATATGTACCTGTTCAGTCTGTCTTGGATGCCTGGGAGTAACGTGTGAAGTCGTCATATCTAATTGACGTAATACGCTCTCCACTTCCACAGCGCTTCTGGCTTTTGATGAGATTAACAACCTCTGGATCTCATGTGGAAGTTGTCTTGCAATGGCGGCACACAGATCGTTCTCAGCAGGAGCAATGTCAAGTTCCCGGAATTTACACAGCTGAGCGGTGAAAAATTCTGAGTACTTAGTTGGGGCATTTGTGCTATACTTCCTAGAGTACAGATCTAGCCTCAAATTCTCTTGGACATCTGCTGCCCAATATCGTTTCAGAAACGCTTCTCTAAAGCCTTCCACCGTATCGAAGGTGTACCTGAAGCTTCTGAACCAGATGAGACAATCACCTGCCAACAGCTTCTCAATTGCTCTCAGTCTCCGATCCTGAGGAACTTTCATCTCGTTCAAGTACTCTGCGACTTCCTTTAACCAGTATTTAGGAGTAATAGACATATTATTACCCGTAAACTACACCGGTCTGTCCTCATTCGACTTGATGATATTTATTATCTGACCATTTGTCTGATTCATGTACGGGGTTGACATCGCCATTGGATATCCTGGGTTCTTATAAGGGCTCTCCCCTCCTAAGTCCCTATCTGGATCTGTGCCTTGTTCACGGGGATCTACCCATCCTGTCTTTGGAAACTCATCCTGACTCTCAAATTCTAACTTCCTTTCTCTTCGGGCACTTTCTTCATTAGCCATGAGTTGAATTTCCATTTGACTGTTCTTATGTTCAGTCCTCTCCAACCGGGATCCTAATTCATTTTGAATTCTTTCCTGATTTTTCTTACTGGTTTCCAGTTCTCGTTTGAGTTGGATTTTCTCGTCCCTGAAGCTATCCCTGATTTCATTTAAGTGTTCTTCTACCTCTTTCTTGATGACCATGACCTGTTCTGTTATAATTTCTGGCTTGACGTCACCAATGGTATCTAGGTCTTCTCGTATCTCCTTTATTTTCTTCTCCATTTCTTTTTGTCCTTTAATCATATCTACTTTAATTCCTTCAAGCTTTTCCTCAGTTTTCCCTTGACTCTTATATAATCTCGTTAATTCATTTTGGACCTGGTTTACTTCAGTATGGGTTTTTTCTACTTGTACTTTTAATGTTCCTATGGTTTCCTTAACATCATTTATACCCTGACTTATTTCATCTATCTTATGGGTACTTTCCTTATTTTCTTCATTTCGTTGTTTTCTTTCTCTCTGGAGATGCTCTTCGTATATACCGAATTTTTGATTTATTTCCTCCCCGTGCCTCTTTAAGTTCTCATCTACCTGCCCGGTAAATTGATTAATCTGATCTTTCATATCCTGTACATCTTTGTGATTCTGACTTTCCATATCATCAACTTTGGCCTGAATTTTATCAACCTTTCCCTCGAGGTTTCCTACTTTTTCCTCAACCCTTTCAAATCGGGTTCCTAGCTTATTCACACTTTCTTTTATCTCATCCCGGGATGTTTCACAAAGATTCATGTTAGATTTTATCTGATCTTCTAATTTTTTCTGCACATCTTGGATCTGGGTTACAAGTTCATTTTTACAATCATCACCCTTTTCTTCCATCTTAATTAATTTAATTTCCATGGAACTCAACTTTCCACTCAAAATTCCAAAATTTTCTTGACACTCAGTTTGGGATTTTACCGTACTATCCTCTAAAGTCTTTATTTGGCCTTGCAATTCTGACTTAAGTACATTACCTTCCTCTTTAATTTCACTTGTGATTTTCCCTTTGAACTCAGTTAACTTCTTCCCAAACTCAGTGTCAAAACCTTGAAATTTGTTATTCATTGTTTCTTCTAAAACCTTAGATTGTGCTGAAAAATGGTTTGAATTTTCTGTTTTTATACTATTGAATTTGCTTTCTATCTCAGCCTTCAGTACCTCGTTATTTGCTTTACTGTCGGCTTTTATAGACTCTAACGTCTCATCTTTTACAACTTTCAGCTGTTCGGCAATGTTATCCCCATTTTCTGTTTAATCTTTTCTATCTCAGTCTTCAGTTCATTGTTCATTGTTATACAGTCGGCCTCGATAGACCCTAACTTTTTATTTATGGATTCGAACTCTTCTTTATTTGTACTCTGTTGGCTGTCCAATTTATTGTCTATAGCCGCCAACTTTTCCTTACTATCGGCTTTTATAGCCTCCAACTTTTCATTACTATCGGCTTTTATAGCCTCCCAAAGCCCCTGCAATTCCTCACTCAATACCATCTTATTAGAATACAGTGGGCTACTCATGCCACATCGCTAGTACATGCTTGAGAGATGGTAACCTGAACCATTGTGTCCCAATTTCTTCAAAAATTTACTTTGGTACGGGTATTTACTACAACGTACCCTTTTGATATCTTTATTCAATCTCATAACCTTTATGGAAGTATTTAAAAATTCAAATTTCGAAAAACCATTTTTTTAATGAAAATTTAGATTTTCGAGAAAACTCGGGTTTTCCCTAGGAAAACTCAACCCTGCGTACTGGGCGCCATGTAATTAGTGGTAGGGGGTTGTTTAAATATATATTCAGGGCTGCTCGGTGTGACTTTCTAGGGACCCATGCGGTCAGTTAACTTTATATGTTGTAGCTATTCCTATCATCATTTTACTTTACATGAAATGACCGTGTTAAGTGTTCCTCTAGTTATTAATCCAAGCACAGTACTTCTATGCCCCCCTGTGCCCTTTTCAGCAAGAAATATGCAAATCACAGTATGCCAGCAATGCTCAAATCGGGATTTTCGGGGTTTTGTTACGTTCTCCCACTCCGTGACTTACACATTTTGGATTAAATAGAGGTTACACTTCCAAAAATAACAACAAAATCAACTCCTATTTTAAAACATTTAATTAACCAAAATTATGGCGCTACAAACAAATAAAACAAAAAACTATTGACCAAATCCTACTAAACTTGTTCAAAATGAACAATAAAACTATAAAAATTAAACAAACATCATATTAAAATAAATGGTTCCTTTCAAACCAGCAACTCATAATTATTTTCACTTCCATAAAGTATCTATCTTAAAGTCCAATGTAATCACGAGCTCTAATGGCTCGATACTTCCCAATAACGACGGTGTCCTTCTTTCACACACCTCAATAACTATTTTATGAGTCTCTACTCCTCAAACAAACATATAATCATATTTAAAGTACATATTACATCTCTACTTAAATGTTTGGGCATTCCACAATGTTCTCAACATTTCCATCTCTCTCTAGTTTCACAAATCCACTACAGTGATCGGAAAAATACTTGTGTACTCCAGAGTTACAAAAGATTACTTGACAAAGTCAAAACTATGATTACTCCCGGAATCTAGTTATCTTCATTAAACTCATGACATCCTACATCCATACAACATTACATTAGGGATTTTCATTTATTTATTTGTCTTATAAGACCATTATCACATAAGAAAGCTACGATCTGAACTGGCAAGCAATATTTCATCTACATGGACCTCGGTTCAAACCCCGGGTCTTTAACAACTTTTAAACACTCACGGTTTGTTACTACTTTTCTCAGACGGTCCCTTTCCGACCTAACACAACTTACAATAACAAAGGTGGACCGTAATCACTTGGGCGAGATTTATGGCTGAGAGGGGAACCTCTTGCCTAGCCCGCGCGTGGCAGCTATACTCAATGCTTTTAAAACAGATCTTTCTTTCTTCAGTTCTCTGGTGAGACCTGGCGTTTTTACTTCCCTCATTTATTTTCATCAGACATTATTAGGTTCATAAACCACTTTCGTAACCTTGGCATTGATTAATTATGAAGGGTCATCATTAATTGGTAAGAGTAATTCACATACAACGACGAATACTTAGGGGCTTCAACAACTAGACGAGTCAGGGTTCGACTCTCTGAACATGCCTCGGGAACCATTCCCATACTAGAGGACTTATATCATACATTTGCTCCCTATTACAATACAACATAACTCACATAGCCTCGAGATCGACGTCACTATTGGAGGACTTTATAATGGCTCAATTTACCGCAATCAACTACCCCTCCTAAGTAATTTACCAAGTACATTTAGATTCTACGCATTCCTCGCGTGACAATTTACTTTAATGCGCTACATTGCGCTATACATTATTTTAAGGCCTAGCGTCTTCCAAAGAACTGATAAATTCCACATTAACAAATGATCCATATCTCAATTTTTATATTAATCCTCTCCCTTGACAATAATCGCTATATTTTAAGAACATGCATTAACACCATGTCATACTTTTATTAAGGCTCAAACGCTCTTACTTTCATATCATTCAATTTAATCTTTATTTATATTTCTTTTCATTATTATTATTATTATTACGCTTGCTTTTACAGTATTTGTCAAATACACTGACATTTTATTTCATACATTTCCTCTACAGGATTTCACATAATTATTTATAATTTCTCAAATTTTAATTGTTCAGACCGTGCTCCTATTCTGTTATTTGTTATTTAGAAACATCCCTCTATCTCAAACTCCGGTGGATTGTACACAAACACTTTCCCCACACAAAACATAATGAAAATCTTTACTCACATGTTATAGGTCGGTCCCTGACCTTAGTTTTTCTTGCGATGTTTCATTTTTGCCCACTATTTTGAAATTACACCATCTTGTACAAATTCATTTCATGTACAGTCATATCTTGACTAACATTTAACTCGTATACATTTAACACTGATAACATTTTAAAATACACTGGTGTATTCGTTTAGAATACACGATTAAAACACTGAAAATATTTCCTTTTTAACACAAATTTTATATATTTACGATTCACAGATTCTAATCACTGAGGCTGCAATTAAGCCTTTCACACGTGATTTCTTGACCTCCCGTCTCCAAGGGTGAAATTTAGTAAATGTCGGCTTCCTATCCTGTCAGAATGTGAAAGTCTCGAACCATCTACTTCCTCCCTGGAATAGTTTTCCTTCAAATCCCGTTTCCTGACGATTTGCTATTATCTCTGACTCGAACGGCTCCCTTTTAGACCCTATTGGTAGGTCTAGCGAAAGTCTATTCTGTCCACGGTTCCCCAGATAATCTATCGGTGACCTATTGGTTTCTAGCAACTAATACTCCTCGTAACTTAGTGCTTTTTAATAGTTCGTCTGCTTTCTTGAAGCAATGTCTATAATTTCCTTCTCCTTTCCGCTTATTCGGTTCTCGAATTCCTATCTTTCAGGAATACCTTGTGAACCTTGTTCTGTCCGTCCCTACTCGGGTTCTTTAAAGTTGATAGAATGTTTATCTCGCTGTTACGTTACTTCAATACGTTATGATACTCTTGGTCGTTTTATATAAGACCTATCGCCCTGGGCTCTAAGTTCGCAGCCTGCTTTGACTGTAATTTCTGAACTTTTCACTGTAAACTTTATACTGTCGGAACTAAATCCTGTAACTAGGATTTTCCTAATTCTCCACACGGCGATACTGTAATAATACTTCTTGGCTACTCCTTTCGGATGCTCGTTAGTTATCGATACCGCGACGTTCTTGGCTGTCGGATAATGTCTATCTCGCTGAGATACAGCGTTTCCCCTCAAGGAAAGCTTGTAAAATCTTCGGTGTGATGTAGCACTATAACGCCCCCTGGGCTATCGGAAACTGCGTGACGTGATGTAGCTTCTCCCCTCAAGGAGCCTGTCGTAAACTGCATGATTAGCTTGGTGCTGCCAGGAGTTTTATACTCTTTAGTAAAAAAAGATAAAATCCTAGTCCTTTTCGTGACCAACTTTTGAAATAATTGTCGCACCATTTAAAAAATTATATCTCCAGAAAGCTCGTCTTCCAAACGTAAAATGATCTCACTGCGCATGAAAATCGATCGTGCATTTCTGAGATATTAAATAATTTTCAGTCTTCAGCTGTGTGGGTGTTGCTGTCGATTTTTATTTCCCCACTCCTTGGGCCTTGGTAATTCCCCTATGACGTATGGCTACGTTTGCAATTCTTTCCTGGACAATTATTAAAAGCTTTTCCTCCACACAAAAATCTCTCTTCTAAAATCATTCACAATGCTGTATTTATTAACTTACTTTTATTCTTCCAAATGGGTTAAATCTAATTATTCTTCTTCGGGCACAGTTGCGCTGTTGCCGTTTTAATGCAAGGTAAGAGCGATTTCCGAGACGTGCTTCTCTCTCATACAGCCAAAACTTTCCACCGAGACTATTTATACTCGTGACTGGCTCTTTATCAATGAGTCAGGAATGATCTCATTTCCTGGCCACCTGTGTCTAACTTCTTACACAACGTTAGGCTAGCATCCTCGCCTGAAATCTCTCATTAAAGACTGTATATTTCTTTCCTTCCTTTTACAAATATACATGGATTCGACCCCTTTTGAGCCAATGGTACATGGGTTCAGTATAGCACTATTCCGGGCGACCGTGCCCTTCAAATTTTGTTACGTATCACCAATCCAACATGGCGGCTGTGCGATATATTTCACCAGCATTCAGTATCTCCGAAACAATTACCGATATCACCCTGGAATTTTGTACGGTGATAAAGAGAACTAGAATAAGTACATCTAAGTGACTTTTGAAAACCTGGTAACTACAAAACCAACATGGCGACCAAGCGAATTTGCGACTCTAAAATTGACGTTTCTCGCGATTTAACCAACCAAACGCAATGAAACTTGGTACAGTATATGTGTATACACATTGTAATGCACCGTCAGCTAACTTCGTTCAATTGTTTACATAACCTCAAGATGGCGGCCGTGCGAAATATTTGACCGCCATTCTATATCTCTGAAACTATTACCGGTATCACCATGAAATTTTGTACGGCGATAAAGGGCACTACTGGAAGTTCATCTATGAGACTTCCATTTGCCGGTTAACTACAAAACGAACATGGCGGCCAAGCGCAGTTGAAAGTTTTAAATAGACTTTTCTCGCTATTTATTGGTCCAAACGCAATGAAACTTCGTACAGCAAATATTTATACACATTGTAATGCAGTGGTATCTAATTTAGTTCAATTGTTTACGTAACCTCAATATGGCGGCTGTGCGAATTTCGAAAATTAAGTTTTAATTTCTAGTGTTCTAATCATGCGATCGAAATCAACATTTGCATAATGAACATACACAATAATCATCATCTAATACTACATAACTCTATGGCCTACATATATTAAAATCCAACATGGCGACCATCCAAAATATTTAGACGGTTCTCCATATCTATTAATCTACTACAGCAATCAAACTGAAATTTTGTAAGTGTATAGAGGCTATAAGCATAAGTTCACCTATAGGACATTCAATAACCTGGCGAGCACAAATCCAACATGGCAGTGACGTGAAATGTATATATTCAAATGGACGTTTCTTGCGTTTTAACCATCCGAGCGCAGTGAAACTTGACACGGTATATGCTTATACAAATTTTAATCGACTGGCATCTAATTCATTTAAATTATTTTCATAACCACAAGCTGACGGCTGAGCGAAATTTTATTTCTTGTGTCCTAATCATGCGATTGAAGTTTTAATAAATCACCTTTACAGTAATCTTCATGTAATAGTACATAAATCTAAGGCCTATAATATTAACATCCGAGATGGTGACCATCCAAAATATTTAGACGGTTCTCAATACCTACGAATCTATTACAGCAATCAAACTGACAATTTGTATGTTGATAGAGGCAATTCATATTAGTAGGATATATGAAAATAGGCTATTTAGTTCTTCACGGAACTACTTGTTTAAAATATGTTTAAAAATTATAACGAAATTGTTCTTACAAAATACAGTATTGTAATTTCAATGTCAATAATCCAATGAATAAAAAAGACAAGGATTTCTTCAATAATACTGTTTAGCGTATAGCCTAATAACAAGAGCGCTGCACCGTGAAAAACATTAAAAGAAACTTCAAATACCTCTCCTGTAAAGTTGCAGTTTTGTGACAGTGCTCTTTTACCTCTGGCATACATACATACATATTTTAATCTCTTTTCTTTTATTTCATTTTGAAAACTTGAAGGATGCGTACACTCAAGGAACTTCGTAAAATATAATGTTACCACGTATAAACCTCGGTATAATGAACTGGCAGTGAGTTGAATAATACTGAAGTCTTCGTAAGGTTCCCATGGATTAATTTATCAGAAATCGATAGACTATCTTCATCGTGTTGGAAGCCATTTTTCAGCGTTGCCTTAGTAATCGAAATTAATGCTTTTCAGTCGGTCAACACGATTGTATCCAATTGTAATGAGTGTCTCCCTCAACCTGAAAAATGTACGTGATATTAATAAATACATTCACTTGGATGACCAGTTTCGATCATCAAGCGATCATCATCAGACCCTTTACACTTAGGCCGTTAAATCTATGTCTACAAGTATGAGGGTGATGGCATTTATAATGTACATTTATTTGGTTACAGCAGTTATTAACCTTGCGCAAATTGTCAAGATTTGTTAGTTATATGTGAATTTAAATTTATTTTTAGAGGTTATTGACCTTCAAATTTGCTTAAATGTGATTTTTAGTGAATGGTCATGTTGGAGTTGAATATGAACGTTGATTATTGTTTGATCGATGTGGGATCAGTTCTCGTGCAGCTGTTACCACATCCACTATCTAAACTGATGATGATCGACCGACCTGACGCGCCGGTCGCCCACGTGTGTCGACTAGAAAGACCTGCACTTGGCCTCTCAGGAGGTCGCACGAAAAAAACGCCCGATGATCGAAACTGGTAATCCAAGCGAATTTATTTATTAATCTCATGTAATTGTTTTCTGATTTAGGGAAACAGCCATTACAATTGGGTACAATCTTGTTCGCCGACTGAAAAAAATCAATTCTGATATCAATATCTGTTAATCTGTAGTCTATCTATAGCACTAATTATAATGAGAGATGCTCAAACGAATGATAAGCAAAATCGTTAGATATTCAATTATTTGATATAGGAATGTAATTCTAAGGGGTGCGGGAATATATTTCCCAATAGTTTCCACACATCCAGAAGTGTTGTATTATGAATGAGAACTGGGAGCTAACTATGCTGGTGCTTATTCCTTATTTTTATTGCTAGACGTCTCGGGGCTGTTCTGCAAAGTAAACAACCACTATTACCTGAAATGGAACTGAACTTTCAATAAATTAGCATAATGGACTAAAACTTTGCAAGCATAATTCTGTAGTGCAGTTTTCATCATTGTTCTTTCATCTTTCTTTTTCTTTGCATCCTGAGGGAGATAGATAACACTAACTCAAGTGAGCAGTCAAATTTGGTGTAAATGAGTTTTATAAAACATGATTTGTTCATTCTTGACTGTGATCTCAGTGAAATATGTTAGTTTTCATATCTTCAACAAAACAAAAAAAACAGGCTTAAAGTTTTACTGGGCTCGTAACCTAAAGATAAACAAGATGTTCAGTAAAGAACATATAGCCTACTTTCTCCTAAATGTATGAGTATAGTTATAACTCGTTGTTATTATCAAAGAGTATAATAGAACTATTCTTTGTTGAAGACCTTAGAAACGATTTACCTCTACCAAACGCCACAACCTAGATAAAAACTGCTACTATCATTGAAGAAAGAAAGAAAGAAAGATAAGAAGTATATCAAGAATGTTATGGATCTGGAGACATAATCGACCGGACTGGCTGCGTGGCTCAGCTGTAACGTTCTCGCTTGCTGGGCCCTAGGTTGCAGGTTCGTATCCTGGCGCAGTCAGCTGGCATTTGAGGGTGCACACATGCGAGGGAGCCGTGTCAGTACATTTACTGGCACGTTAAAGATCCCCTTCGGGCCAAAATTCCGGCACCCCGGTGTCTCTAAAAGCAGCAGTAGTTAAAAGGGATGTAAAACCAATAACATTATTATTATTATTATTATTATTATTATTATTATTATTATTATTATTACATATACGACCTGCCGTGGGCAACATCCAACTTTGAGTTGAAGCATGTCTTTACACGTCTGGTTGTGCATGGCTTTCACAACCCTAATTGAATTAACAAATCTTTCCATGACCCTACAGAGACGTGTGTATACAAACTATGTGGATATTTTCGATTGCTATTTGCCTGAAATAAAAGTAGTAATTAATAACCTGAACTAACACCAACGGCTTGAATTCAGTTACTATGTGAAATCGTTTTGTTCTTTACTTCAAATAACATTTTCAAGTAACGCAAAATAGGCTGTTACAAACCCTTTAAAATAAAAAGTAAAAATGTATCGTAGTATCATCTTGTCATTCTTCAAATTCGATGCGCATAGAATGCCAATGGTATAGTAATCAATGGAGTCCCACGTTGACTAGTCGTGACATCTAGTGGTGAAATATCGAACAATATAATCCTAACAGAGCGAGTGCATTCTAGCGGCCAGAAGAAGAAACTTTTCAATAAAATCTAGAAGTTAATAAGTAGGTCGGCGGGCAACATATTTTTTTTTCTTTTCAGCCCGAGCCTAGCCACAGTATTGAACCCATGTGCCATCAGGTCCATGGATGGTCGAATCCATGCATTTGAGGAAGAAATCAAAGAAACGTACAGTTTCTAATGTAACTTTAAGAAAGATCAAGCTAGGAGGCCAGTATAAGGTTGTGCAACTAACGAGGACCAGGTGTTCGAGAGGATGATATCATCCCTCTTGACATTCTGAAGGGAGCGAGTCACGAGTATTAATAACCAAGTGGAAATTTCCCAGGATTAGACAAGGAAGCCTGAATCGGAATTCGAGCTGACGTTGCTGGAAAATGACAACACCACTTATGCGCCAGGAGAGGAATAATTAAATTTAACCCGTTTACAAGTATAATAATGAGTAAACAAGTACAGTACAGTGAATCATTTTGAATGAGAGATTTTTCAGTAAAGAGAAACCATTTAATAATCACGCAGGAAAAAACTGCTAACGCAAGACGACGTCATTGGGGAATTACCGAAGCCTGTGTGGAGGGGAGAAAGCAAAAGAAATGCAACACCCACACAATTGAGGACGAGAAATTAATTAATATCTCCGAATTGCACGATCGATTCTTAGGTGCAATAAGATTATTTGACATTGAGAAGACGAGCTTTCGGAAGGTATAATTTTTATATTTGTGGCACCATTATTTTAGAAATTGGCCACAGAAAAGGCTAGAGTCTTATTTTTTTGTAGTGAAATAGTATAAAGCTTCGGGCCTCACCAAGCCAATCATGCAGTTATCCTGACAACCCGTGAGGGGGTTACTACGCACGCAGTTCCGACAGCCCGTGAGGGGCGTAAGACTACATCACAGCACATCAGTATTCAGACAGCCGTGAGGAGCGTAACTCTGCGTCTCATCGAAGACAGTTACCAGTACTCCTTGAGGGGAGAAACGCTGTGTTACACCGCAGAAATAATATCCGATAGCCACAGGCGTCGCAGTATTAACGACTTGCTTGCCTCCATAAGGAGTGGTCAAGAAGAAATTTAAAGTATCGCCGTATTGAAAGAGTAGGAAAATCCTAGTTACAGGATTTAGGCCCGACTGTATACAAGTTATAGTGAAAGTTCGTAAATTATAGTCAGAGCAGGCTGCGAACGTCGGACTTAAAGGCGATAGGTCGTTAAATATACGAACGAATAGATCATAACGTACGGAAGTACCGTACCAGAAAGATAAACTGTTATTTAAATTAAAGAACCCAAAAGGGGAAGAACAGAATAAGGTTCGGAACGTTCATCAGAAACGTAGGAGTGCTAGAACCGATCAAATAAAGAAGCAAGGAGACTATAAACATTATCTCCAGAAAGTAGGCGAACTATTCTAAAAGTATTAGACTCGAGAAGTACTAGCTGCTATAAACTAGATCTATAGGTCTTTGAGGAGACCTCGATCCGAATAGACTTTCGCTAGGATCGATAGACAGATCTACAAAGAAGCCGTTCAAGCTAGATAAATAGCCGGTCATCCAGGATAGGAATAGAAGAATTTGGACTCCAGGGAACAGTAGATGTTTCGAGACTTTCGTATTCTGCAGGATAGGAAGCCGACATCGAATAAATTTCACCCTTGGAAACGGGAAATTAAGAAGGTCACGTGTGATAGGCTCAGAAATACGGCCTAGTGATCGAGAATTGTGAAGTGTAAATTTATCAAGATTGTGTGTTAATAATATTTTTAGTGTTTATCATGTGTTCAAAAGGGACACATCAGTGTATAAAAATGTCGTCAATGTTAAGTGTCTTAAATATATGTCAAGTAGTGTTTATACATAAGATAAATTCCTTTAATATGGAGTAAAAAGTTCAAAGTGGGCCCAAAATGAAGCACCGCACAAGAATAAAGATCATGGGACGATCTTAAAAACATGTGAGTACTGAATTTCATTCTATTTTGGTGTCAGAAATTGGTTGTGTACAAATCCACCGGAGTTTTTGAGTAAAAGGGATGTGTTTTAAGAAATAAATACTGAATAAGCAAGAACGCGGTCTGAACAATAATAGAAATTTTGAGAAATTATAAATGATTATGTAAAGAATAAATCCCGTAGAGGAAATAAGTGAATAAAATGTTAATGTATTTAACAAATGTCATAAGAGCAAGCGAAATATCACTAATTATCATGAAAGATATTTAAATAAAGTAAAGTTGAGACATGAAAGAAATAGCTTTTGAGCTTGTGTAAAGAATAAAGATAATAATAATAATTAAATATGGAAATATTAAATAAAGATCAAATAAATTGATGTGAACATAAGAGCGTTAAAGCCTTAACATATGTGTAAGATATGATGTTCAATGGAATATTTTAAAAGGGAGCGATTTATCGGCAACGGAAAAGATTAATATAAGAATAAAAATAATATGAATTGTTACTAATGAGATTTATCAGTTCTTGGGAAGACAATTCGGCTTAAAATAATGCATAGCGCATAAATAGCGCAAATAATATTAAAATGTCACGCTAGGAACGCGTAGAGGTTAAAATACTTGGTAGATTACTTATGGAGGGTAGTTGATTGCAGTGAATTGATAATTGTATAAGTCCTCTATTTGTGACGTAGTATCACGAGGCATTGTGTATGTATTTGAAAGGGAGCTAATGTATTGAGCGTATGTCATATGGGCCACGGCCGACTTTAAATCGCATTTTGTATAAGTCCTCTGTAAGGGAATGGTTCCCGAGGCACGTGAAGAGATTCGAACGCAGAATCTTCTTATGATAAAAGCCCCTTTATTCTTCGTCGTCGAAAGTGTATTAATCTTCCCAATCAATGAGGACCCTCTCATAATTAATAAATGCCAAGGTTATGAAAGTGGTCTTTGAACCAAAGAATAGTTGTTTGAATGAGTACGGTACAGTAAAAGCCCGGTCTCTCCCCAGAACTGAATATAATGTGAAGGTTTGTTTTGAAAGCCTTGGAAATAAGCTACTAACGTGGGTTAGACAGGGAGTCGCCGTCACCCCCCATGTCATAAATCGCGCCCGAGTAGAAGGGTCTAGCTCTCTTAAAGCGAGAGGGGCCAGAAACCGTCTCGTAAGATGTTGTAAAGAGAAATGAATACACCAGGAGTGTTTAAAGTTGTTAACGACCCGGGCGTTGAACCGAGGTCCTAGTAGATTGATATTTTCGTTTGCCTGTTCAGATCGTAGTTTCTTATATGATAATGGTCTTATAAGACATAAGAGATAAATAACAATCCCTATTGTAATGATGGGTAGACGTAGGATTCCACGAGTTAATTGAAGGCAACTAAGTTTCGGGAGTAACTATAGTTTTTTTGACTGTGTCAAGTATCTTCACACTCTGGAGTACACAATTGATTTCCTGATTACCTTAATATATTTGTGAAAATAAAGAGAGATGATAACAACTGAATGTGTGGACATGCCCAAAATATTGAGTTAGATAATTAACATAAATTTTAAATGTAATTATATATTTGTTTTTGAGAAATAAGAAAATATAAAGGATAGTATTTGAGGTGTACCAGAATGACACCATAATTATGTAAAGCATGGAGCCAAAAGAGCTCGGAGTTATATAAAACTTACTGTTAATGCTTTATGGAAGTAAGACTAAGTAGGAATTGTTGGTTTATGTGGAAACCCCATGTTTTAAATACAATATTTGTTTTATTATATTTGTGATTCCTTGTTCATTTGGAGCAAGTAGATGATTATGGGTCAGTAATTAAATTGTTAAAGTGTTTGTAGCGCCATTAATTTTATTAATTAAATGTGTTAAAATAGGAGTTGATTTTGTTGTTATTTTTTGCAAGTGTATCCTCTAATTAATCCAAAATATGTGAGTCACAGAGTGGGGGAACTTACCGCTGCCCCGAAAATTCCGAATTGAGCTACGCTGGTATACTGTGATTGGCATATTTCTTGTTAAAAGGGCACATGGGGGTCGTATAAGTAATGTGCTGGATTAATTACTAGAGGAACACTTAAGACGGTCATTTCATGTAAATTAAAGTAATGATAGGTATAGCTACAACATAAAATCTTAACTGACCGCATGGGTCCCTAGAAACTCATACCGAGCAGCCCTGTAATATTATATTAACAACCCCCTAGCAATCATTTCATGGCGCCCAGTACGCAGGGCTGAGTTTTCCTAGGGAAAACCCAAGTTTTCTCGAAAAATCAAACATTTTCATTTTTGAAAAAAAATGGTTTTTCGAAATTTTGAATTTTAAATACTTCCATAAAGGTTTATGAAATTGAATAAAAGTAGTAAAAGGGTACGTTGTAAGTGAATACCCGTACCAAAGTAAAATTTTAAAGAAATTGGGACACACTGATTCAGAGTATCATCTCTCAAGCATGTACTAGTGTGGTGGCATTTGTGGCCCATTGTATTCTCATAAGATGGCATTAAGTGAAGAGATGCAACGGGTTTTGGAGGCTATAAAAGCCGATAGCAATGAGAAGTTGGAGGCCATAAACAATAAATTGGGAACAATAGACAATACATTGGGTCTCCAAAAGGATGAAAATAACAAAGTGTTCGAATCCATAAATGAGAGTTTGAATAAGTTGGACAGCCAACAGGAGAAGAATAACAAAAAGTTAGGATCCATGAATCAAAGTTTGGAGTTACTAAAAACTAAAACTGATACCATGGGAACTAAATTAGAAGCTATCGAAACTAACTGTGTAACAATGAACAATGAAGTGAAGGCTGAGATAGATAAAATAAATAACAAATTTCAAGCTTTTGACACGGATTTTGGGGATAAGTTTACTGAGTTAAAAGGGGAAATCACAAGTAAAATTGAAAATGAAAATGGGACACTTAAGTCTGAACTGCAAGGCCAAATAAAGGTATTGAAGGACAGCATGGTGGATTCCCAAACTCAATGCATGGAAAAGTTTGGAAATTTGAATAACAGTTTGAGTTCCATGGAAACTAAATTAAATAGCATGGAAGAATCTTGTAAAAAAATGTAAAGGCATGTGAGGAAAAACTTGTAACCCAGATCCAAGGTGTGCAGAAAGAATTGAAAGCTCAGATAAAATCTAACAAGAATATTTGTGAAAGTTCCCGGGATGAAATAAAGAAAAGCGTGAATGAGCTAGGAACCCGATTTGGATAGGTTGAGGAGAAAGTAGGGACCCTCGAGAACAAAATCGGTGTAGTTCAGACTGAGGTAACTGAGATGAAAAATCAAAATCAAAAGGATGCGCGGGATATGAAAGATCAATTTGAGCTGTTTACCGGGCAGGTAGATGATAACTTAAAGAAGTATTAGGGTGAAATAAATCGAAGATTAGGTATCTACGAGGGGCATCTCCAGGGTGAAAGAAAACAACGAGAGGACGAAAATAAGGATAACACCCATAAAATAAATGAAATAAGTCAGGGTATTAATGAGGTTCAGGAAACCATCGGAACATTAAAGGTTCATGTAGGAAAAACCAATAAAGAAGTAAATCAGGTCCAAGATGAAATGATGAAATTGTATAAGAGTCAAGAGAAAACTGAGGGAAAGCTTGAAGGAATTAAAGTAGATATGGTTAAAGGACGAAAAGAAGTGGAGAAGCAAATAAAGGAGATACGAGAAGGCCTGGATACCATAGGTGATATGAAACCAGAAATTAAAGACCAACAGGCTAAGATCATTAAGAAAGAGGTAGAAGACCAAATAAATGAATTCAGGGATAGCTTCAGGGATGAGAAATTCCAACTCAAAAAGATAGAGGAAGATATTAAAAGGAATCAAGAAAGAATTCAGAATGAATTAAGATCCCGATTAGAGAGGACTGAACATAAGAATAGTCAAATGGAAATTCAACTCATGGCTAATGAAGAAAGTGCCCGAAGGGAAAGGAAGTTAGAATTTGAGAATCAGGAGGAGTTTCCAAAGACGGGATGGGTAGATTCCCGTGAACAAGGCACAGATACGGAGAGGGACTTAGGAGGGGAGAGCCCTTATAAGAACCCAGGATATCCGATGGCGATGTCAACCCCGTACATGAATCAGACAAATGGCCAGATAATAAACATTATTAAACCCAATGAGGACAGACCAGTAAAGTTTACGGGAAATGATATGTCTAATACTCCAAAATACTGGCTAAAAGAAGTTGCAGAGTATCTAAACGAAATGAAGGTTCCTCAGGATCGGAGACTGAGAGCTATTGAAAAGCTGTTGGCAGGTGATTGTCTCACCTGGTTCAGAAGCTTCAGATACACCTTTGATACGGTGGAAGGCTTTAGGGAAGCATTTTTAAAACGATATTGGGCAGCAGACGTCCAAGAGAATTTAAGGCTAGATCTGTACTCTAGGAAGTACAGCACCAATGCACCTACTAAATACTCGGAATTTTTCACCGCTCAGCTGTGTAAATTCCGCGAACTGGATATTGCTCCGGCAGAAATCGACCTGTGTGCCGCCATTGCAAGACAGCTTCCGTATGAGATTCAGAGGCTGCTAATCTCATCCAAAGCCAGAAGTGCTGTGGAAGTGGAGAGTGTATTACGTCAATTAGATATGACGACTTCGCACGTAACTCCTCGGCATCAAAGACAAACTGAGCAAGTACATATGGCCAGCAGTCAGGAAACTGGAGAAAAACCAGCGACCAGGAATCAGTCCACCAGCACGGATACTCAAGGACTAGATCGAGAGTATGGGCACCAGGAGCCTAGAAGGATACAGCCATATTACAGGGGAGGATATCGAGGAAGAAATCCTAGGACTACGGGTTATAGGCAACAAGAAAGCCGACCCTATAACAATAACCATCAAAGGCCGGACAACAGAAAGAAATGGGAGAATTATCCCAGGAGAAATGTAAGGCCAGACGATAGGGATGATGAATATCGGGCCGAAATAGAAGAAAGATATCAGGAAAGTCTTCGTTATATGAACGAAAGACCAGATGAACCTGATAGGCAAAAAGTCCGTTGGAGTGAGGCAATTAAGAACCGGAAATCACCCGACCGACTAGACGGAGCTCAAAGCTTGGAACTACAAGCTCAACTAAAGAATGAGGGAAAAGGGAGCCCTCAGGATAAAAAAAAACTCCAAATTTAAATTGTCAAAAGTGGAAACATACCAGGAGCTGGGAGGAGGTAGAAATTGTAAATTGGATAGCTAGATCAGATGAGCTAATTAACGAGGATGTGGAAGGAATCCCACCTGTTAAAAGAGAACTACCTATAATTATGCTTAGGATAGAAGGATTATTGGTCAGAGCATTGATTGATACTGGATCCACAATAAGTCTAATTACACAAACCCTTTTAAATGAATTGGAAACAAGGGGCCGAGTATTAAAGATTCCCACATCAAGTGTAAAGATTAAGGGAATTATCCCTGAAAAATCTTTGACATGTAAATTTCAGGTATACATTGATCTGATCATGGGTAACGCTGAAATTTCGCAGTGCTTTTTGCTGGTAAATCAATTACCGTATAATGTCATATTAGGTATTGATTTTATCCGTGAGAACAAGGTCATTATAGACCTAGCGCAAAACTGCATTAGAATTCAAAGAGAGGATGTGGATGAACAAAACATTAACCTACAGGAACAGGATGCGAAAATAGAAGAACAGGTATGGCATATGGAAGAAGTGAGTGAGGAAGATTATAAGGACATAGAAAGGATAATTGAAGTCCTCAACATAGAACTCGAAGATAATGTGGAAAATGAGTTCGAGACCAACCTGTCAGGAAAAGTGGAGGAAGCTAAAGTCAGCCTCGAAATTAAGGAACAGTTAAAGAAATTATTAATGGATTATAGGGACGTATTTGATTCCAAGCCAGGGAAGATTGAAAATTTTAAATACGCGTTCCAAGTCAATGATTGGGCACCGTTCAAACAAAAACCATACCCGGTTGCGGAAAAACATTACCCACAAACTAAGAAAACACTGCAGGAGATGATGAATGCAGGTGTTATAGAAAAGATGGCGACACCATATGTTAGTCCATTAGTGATTGTGAGTAAACCGGATGGCTCAGTAAGGGTGTGTTTAGATGCCAGAAATTTAAATGCAAAAATCATACCAGAAAATGATTCGGCACCACCCATAAAAGAAATACTGAGGAAGTTCAAAGGCAAGAAGATTTTTACAAATATTGACATGACTTCTTCGTATCATCATCTCGAACTGGAAGAGAAAACCAGCTTGTTGACTGGATTTCAGTTCGACCAACAAACATATTGCTTTAAAAGATGTCCGTTTGGATTGAAGACCGCAGGATCTGCATTAATAAGAGCGCTTGATCGAAACCTGTCAGAGGAAGTGAAAGATTGCACTATCCGATACGTGGACGACATTTTGCTTACCTCGGAGAACATTGAGGAACATTTAGAAAATTTGAAGAAATTATTGGAAGACTTAGGAAGGGCAAATTTTAAAATAAATTTAAAGAAGTCGAATTTTTGTCAAAGGCAAGTGACATTTTTAGGGCATGTGATTGACAAGGATGGTGTTAAACCAAATCCATGCAAATTGGAATCGATAAGGGATTTTCCAAGGCCTTTGAAGGTAAAGAACGTTCGCCAGTTTTTGGGATTGATTGGGTTCTTCTCAGGACATTATCCATCATACACCAAAACTGTTGCACCACTACAGGACCTTCTGAAGAAGGGGGGCAAGTGGAAATGGACGGAGGAAGCAGAAAAAGCATTCGTAGAGGCCAAGGAAATGCTCTTAAAATACGCGAAGCTAGGATATCCTGATTTTAATCAGAGATTTATCATTCAAACAGACGCATCCCAGATTGGAATAGGGGCAATGCTATATCAGGAGAACCCGGAAAACCCTGATAAGAAGAACTATCTAGCTTTCACAAGTAGGAGACTGAAACCACACGAGAAAAATTATACGATCAGCGAGATCGAGCTGTTAGCGATATTGCACGCGTTGCAATATTGGCGGAAGATCGTATATGGGTTTCAGGTCATTTTAAGGACGGATCATAAAGCCTTAACCTTTTTGATGAAGACTGATTTATCCAGTCAAAGGTTGATGCGTTGGGCTTTATACATTCGACAATTTGATGTCAAGATAGAGTACTGCCCAGGAAAAGAAAATATAGTTCCAGACTACTTAAGTAGACAGCCAGAGTCCATAGAAGAGGAAGTAATGGCTATAGATTTGGAAGACAGGGATCAGCGTACTCTTAATGAGTTAAGAAGCATTAGTCAAAGACAACGTGAGGATCCATGGATGAACATGCTCATATCTTTCCTTGAGGGAAGCTTGATAAGAGGAACACCAGCGTACACGGAAGCTGAGAAGATAGCACAAGACTACACGTTTTATAATGGATTGTTATATAAGTTTGTGGACTCTGACCATACAAAATTAAGGATTGTTGTACCTGCAGTTTTGCAGAGGAAAATAGTATGGTTAGCCCATAGATCGTTCGGACATATGGGAGTCGACAAAACAGTCTCGATGCTGAAAGAAGCATTTGTATGGCCGAGACTGAGAGAAACTGTAAGGGACACGCTAAAGACATGTGATCTATGTCAAAGGATCAAACCTAATGCATTTCTGATGAGACAGAAGCCTATACCATTGTTGCCCGAAAGGCCCGGCCAAATCATATCTATTGATAATTTTGGACCTTTGCCAAAGGCAAGAAGAGGAAATCGACACATAATGGTGGCTATGGATGTCTTCACTAAAATGGTTGTCCTTGCTCCCATACAGAAGACTAGTACCAAACAGGTGTTAAAACGACTCAAAGAAAAAGTGATACCGATTCTGGGGAAGCCTGAGAATTTGTTGTCGGATCACGGCAGTTGTTTCACCAGTGTAGAGTTCAGACGAGAATTAGAAAGACTTGGAATACGTCAGATTTTGTCAAGTATTCGCCATCCTGAGGCAAATCCTGTAGAAAGAGTTATGAGAGAGACGGCCAAGTACTGTAGAATATACTGTGCCGAAGAAAATTGGAAGTGGATAGATATCTTGGATATTATCGAATTTTGTATAAATAATACAATCCATGAATCCACAGGAGAGATACCCATAACGTTACATCGTAATGAGCAACCAGAAAGACCTTGGAGTCTGGTAATTCCTAGGCCAGCAGACGCTCAGCCTGGAAGAGATGTACGTATTAGAAGAGCCTTTGAGCATCTAAAAGCCCAAGCCGACAGGAGGCAGAGAAGAAATAGGCATAAGAGGTATCATCAACCATTATTAGCAGGAGAAATGGTGTTAGTGAAAAGTCCAGCCATTTCGGATCCAGGGAACCGTGTGTACAAGAAATTCCAGAAAATGTACCACGGACCATATCAAATAATCAGAGATTTGAGGAATAACGCATATAGGATTCGGCACTGTGAAACGGATCACGAAGTGACCATGAATTCAGCAAATTTGAAATTATATTACCCTCCCGAAGATTTTGATGAAGAAAATGAACAAGCCCTGGTTATGGAAACATTCAGAGATGAATCCACTTTTGACATAAACAAGAATAAGGAAGAAATAGAAAATAGAGCTCAAGCATTCGAGTGCGAATGCGAATTGGAGAAATTATATTGGGAAATTAAAGAAATAATTGAATTTATTGAAGAAGAAAATTCCAATTTAAGAAAAGAAAATGATGAAATAAGGAAACGGGTAGGGATAGACCAAACCCGTAAGGAAGAATGAGGTTCTGGGGATTTAAAGTCCAGACAAGTAAAGAAAGAAAGAAAGAAAGGGTAGGGACAGAGCATACCCGACCTACACAATTACCGGATACGACTTTAAAGAAGTAAAAACAATGGAAGGTACGGACAACGTTATGATGGCTTCGACGAATAAAGAAATACAAATTTAATTGAAATAAATTTCCTCAAAAATTTTCGAAAATTTATTTACCTAAGGAGGGGAGAGATGAACCCATGTGCCATCAGGTCCATGGATGGTCGAATCCATGCATTTGAGGAAGAAATCAAAGAAACGTACAGTTTCTAATGTAACTTTAAGAAAGATCAAGCTAGGAGGCCAGTATAAGGTTGTGCAACTAACGAGGACCAGGTGTTCGAGAGGATGATATCATCCCTCTTGACATTCTGAAGGGAGCGAGTCACGAGTATTAATAACCGAGTGGAAATTTCCCAGGATTAGACAAGGAAGCCTGAATCGGAATTCGAGCTGACGTTGCTGGAAAATGACAACACCGCTTATGCGCCAGGAGAGGAATAATTAAATTTAACCCGTTTACAAGTATAATAATGAGTAAACAAGTACAGTACAGTGAATCATTTTGAATGAGAGATTTTTCAGTAAAGAGAAACCATTTAATAATCGCGCAGGAAAAAACTGCTAACGCAAGACGACGTCATTGGGGAATTACCGAAGCCTGTGTGGAGGGGAGAAAGCAAAAGAAATGCAACACCCACACAATTGAGGACGAGAAATTAATTAATATCTCCGAATTGCACGATCGATTCTTAGGTGCAATAAGATTATTTGACATTGAGAAGACGAGCTTTCGGAAGGTATAATTTTTATATTTGTGGCACCATTATTTTAGAAATTGGCCACAGAAAAGGCTAGAGTCTTATTTTTTTGTAGTGAAATAGTATAAAGCTTCGGGCCTCACCAAGCCAATCATGCAGTTATCCTGACAACCCGTGAGGGGGTTACTACGCACGCAGTTCCGACAGCCCGTGAGGGGCGTAAGACTACATCACAGCACATCAGTATTCAGACAGCCGTGAGGAGCGTAACTCTGCGTCTCATCGAAGACAGTTACCAGTACTCCTTGAGGGGAGAAACGCTGTGTTACACCGCAGAATTAATATCCGATAGCCACAGGCGTCGCAGTATTAACGACTTGCTTGCCTCCATAAGGAGTGGTCAAGAAGAAATTTAAAGTATCGCCGTATTGAAAGAGTAGGAAAATCCTAGTTACAGGATTTAGGCCCGACTGTATACAAGTTATAGTGAAAGTTCGTAAATTATAGTCAGAGCAGGCTGCGAACGTCGGACTTAAAGGCGATAGGTCGTTAAATATACGAACGAATAGATCATAACGTACGGAAGTACCGTACCAGAAAGATAAACTGTTATTTAAATTAAAGAACCCAAAAGGGGAAGAACAGAATAAGGTTCGGAACGTTCATCAGAAACGTAGGAGTGCTAGAACCGATCAAATAAAGAAGCAAGGAGACTATAAACATTATCTCCAGAAAGTAGGCGAACTATTCTAAAAGTATTAGACTCGAGAAGTACTAGCTGCTATAAACTAGATCTATAGGTCTTTGAGGAGACCTCGATCCGAATAGACTTTCGCTAGGATCGATAGACAGATCTACAAAGAAGCCGTTCAAGCTAGATAAATAGCCGGTCATCCAGGATAGGAATAGAAGAATTTGGACTCCAGGGAACAGTAGATGTTTCGAGACTTTCGTATTCTGCAGGATAGGAAGCCGACATCGAATAAATTTCACCCTTGGAAACGGGAAATTAAGAAGGTCACGTGTGATAGGCTCAGAAATACGGCCTAGTGATCGAGAATTGTGAAGTGTAAATTTATCAAGATTGTGTGTTAATAATATTTTTAGTGTTTATCATGTGTTCAAAAGGGACACATCAGTGTATAAAAATGTCGTCAATGTTGAGTGTCTTAAATATATGTCAAGTAGTGTTTATACATAAGATAAATTCCTTTAATATGGAATAAAAAGTTCAAAGTGGGCCCAAAATGAAGCACCGCACAAGAATAAAGATCATGGGACGATCTTAAAAACATGTGAGTACTGAATTTCATTCTATTTTGGTGTCAGAAATTGGTTGTGTACAAATCCACCGGAGTTTTTGAGTAAAAGGGATGTGTTTTAAGAAATAAATACTGAATAAGCAAGAACGCGGTCTGAACAATAATAGAAATTTTGAGAAATTATAAATGATTATGTAAAGAATAAATCCCGTAGAGGAAATAAGTGAATAAAATGTTAATGTATTTAACAAATGTCATAAGAGCAAGCGAAATATCACTAATTATCATGAAAGATATTTAAATAAAGTAAAGCTGAGACATGAAAGAAATAGCTTTTGAGCTTGTGTAAAGAATAAAGATAATAATAATAATTAAATATGGAAATATTAAATAAAGATCAAATAAATTGATGTGAACATAAGAGCGTTAAAGCCTTAACATATGTGTAAGATATGATGTTCAATGGAATATTTTAAAAGGGAGCGATTTATCGGCAACGGAAAAGATTAATATAAGAATAAAAATAATATGAATTGTTACTAATGAGATTTATCAGTTCTTGGGAAGACAATTCGGCTTAAAATAATGCATAGCGCATAAAGAGCGCAAATAATATTAAAATGTCACGCTAGGAACGCGTAGAGGTTAAAATACTTGGTAGATTACTTATGGAGGGTAGTTGATTGCAGTGAATTGATAATTGTATAAGTCCTCTATTTGTGACGTAGTATCACGAGGCATTGTGTATGTATTTGAAAGGGAGCTAATGTATTGAGCGTATGTCATATGGGCCACGGCCGACTTTAAATCGCATTTTGTATAAGTCCTCTGTAAGGGAATGGTTCCCGAGGCACGTGAAGAGATTCGAACGCAGAATCTTCTTATGATAAAAGCCCCTTTATTCTTCGTCGTCGAAAGTGTATTAATCTTCCCAATCAATGAGGACCCTCTCATAATTAATAAATGCCAAGGTTATGAAAGTGGTCTTTGAACCAAAGAATAGTTGTTTGAATGAGTACGGTACAGTAAAAGCCCGGTCTCTCCCCAGAACTGAATATAATGTGAAGGTTTGTTTTGAAAGCCTTGGAAATAAGCTACTAACGTGGGTTAGACAGGGAGTCGCCGTCACCCCCCATGTCATAAATCGCGCCCGAGTAGAAGGGTCTAGCTCTCTTAAAGCGAGAGGGGCCAGAAACCGTCTCGTAAGATGTTGTAAAGAGAAATGAATACACCAGGAGTGTTTAAAGTTGTTAACGACCCGGGCGTTGAACCGAGGTCCTAGTAGATTGATATTTTCGTTTGCCTGTTCAGATCGTAGTTTCTTATATGATAATGGTCTTATAAGACATAAGAGATAAATAACAATCCCTATTGTAATGATGGGTAGACGTAGGATTCCACGAGTTAATTGAAGGCAACTAAGTTTCGGGAGTAACTATAGTTTTTTTGACTGTGTCAAGTATCTTCACACTCTGGAGTACACAATTGATTTCCTGATTACCTTAATATATTTGTGAAAATAAAGAGAGATGATAACAACTGAATGTGTGGACATGCCCAAAATATTGAGTTAGATAATTAACATAAATTTTAAATGTAATTATATATTTGTTTTTGAGAAATAAGAAAATATAAAGGATAGTATTTGAGGTGTACCAGAATGACACCATAATTATGTAAAGCATGGAGCCAAAAGAGCTCGGAGTTATATAAAACTTACTGTTAATGCTTTATGGAAGTAAGACTAAGTAGGAATTGTTGGTTTATGTGGAAACCCCATGTTTTAAATACAATATTTGTTTTATTATATTTGTGATTCCTTGTTCATTTGGAGCAAGTAGATGATTATGGGTCAGTAATTAAATTGTTAAAGTGTTTGTAGCGCCATTAATTTTATTAATTAAATGTGTTAAAATAGGAGTTGATTTTGTTGTTATTTTTTGCAAGTGTATCCTCTAATTAATCCAAAATATGTGAGTCACAGAGTGGGGGAACTTACCGCTGCCCCGAAAATTCCGAATTGAGCTACGCTGGTATACTGTGATTGGCATATTTCTTGTTAAAAGGGCACAGTATGTAATTCTGAGCCTCTTATTGGCTGTTATGTCATGCCATTCTCCTGGTTCCGAATAGAGACGGTAGGTAGTAGCAGGGGTCACATCCGATCAAACATGGAGGAAAGTTATCGAGTGAGATGTGGATAATATTCGATGTTGAATTGCATTATTAGCGTGAAACAGGCATGAAACGTGCTTTAGATCAAGTTTAAAACAACCCACGCGGCAAATGAATGCGTTCCAATCAACATTTAAGGTCCAGGTGAAATCATTCGACATTTATCCACATGTATTAAGACCTATGATAATATACTTCCTTTAAGAGCGGAAATGTGCACGAGTGGTAACGTGCGAGCTTGGAAACTTTTTGTCACGGGTTCAAGACTGCCCGAGAGCAGAAATTTTTACTTCTTTTGAATTATTTTATTATATCCTCCCTCCTTTTTAGAGCATGTTTTATGCCTTGCTTTATTGAAATTATCTGTATGGGTGATTGAAATAATAAACATTGTTAGGCGGAATTCTTCCATGTTCTCACTTCAATTTATAATCCTCTGCTTACTGTTCAACGCGGCTAGCGTTCTTGGCTGTCTCCCCAGAGGTCCGGGTTCGATTCCCAGCTCTGCCGATGTATTTATTTATTTATTTATTTATTTATTTATTTATTTACAAGTAGGTGGGCTCAATGACCACCATGTCCAATTTGCTCAACTGAACAAGAGCAACATCAGCGTCGACTTCTACAGTGGTCAAGCTGCTTGTCTCACCAAGGTGGACCGGGTTCGATTCCCAGCTCTGCCGATAAATTTCAATTCTGGTGTGAGGACTCCAACGAGGTACATTCAGCCTCGTGAGCCAAAACTGAGTAGAGGTTGGTTCGATTCCCACCTCAGCGATCTTGGAAGTGATTTTCCATAGATTTCCACTTCTACTCCAGACAAATGCCGAAATTGTTCATAACAATGCCACGACCGCCTCCTTGCGAATCCTCACCTGAATATCAAATACTCACCATACTACAGACACCACAATAACACAGGTTATCAGAGAAATGTATTTATTTATTTACAAGTAGGAGGGCTCAATGACCACCATGTCCAATTTGATCAACTTAACAAGAGCAACATCAGCGTCAACTTCTGCTTGCCTCTCCCCAAGGTGGACAGGGTTCGATTCCCGGTCAATTCACGTGAGATTTACGAAGGGAATAATCACGTTCTGAGTTTTGGTTTCTAACTAAATTGGAGGTTCCATGTTTAACGATCGCGAGATTGTGTGTTTGAGTCTTCAGTCTTTTGACAAATTTGATGCAGCTGTCCATATCTCCCTGTCCTGAGTTAATCTTTTCATCTCTACATAGCTACCACACCCTACATCCGAGGCAATCTGTTTGACATATTCTAACCTTGGTCTACCCGTACAGTTCTCAACCCTTCCGTCTAACAATGTTTATTATTTCAGGTTATATATATATGCAGACGACATGGTTCTATCATCATCAAGTATGGAATATCTCCAAAGAGCTTTCAACAAGTTGGTGGATTGGGCTGAAGTCAATGAATTACGCTTAAACGAGGACAAGACAGTTATGATGACATTCAGGAAAGGAGGGAAGCGGGGAAAGATAAGCTATAAAGACAGACTTATTCCATCGGTGACTCATTTTAAGTATCTCGGGATAACTTTGCAGACTCTGGGAAACGTTTTTACAATCCATATGAGAGACAAGCTGACCGCTGCAGTGAAAGCGATGAGTGACATAAAACAAATTCATAAATTGTCCCTAAAGACTGCAATCCAATTGTTTCATGTAAAAATAGCACCAATTGCATCGTATGGATTGGGAAATATATGGATACACCTCAAGAGGAAACACCTGGCAGATCTGGAAAGAGTAAAATACATCTATCTCAAGAGAGCTTTGTGCCTTTCAAAGTACACGCCATCCCGTTTGGTTTACCTGCTAGCTAGAGAGCCATATTTTGTTGAAGACCTGAGACTGAACCTACTGCTGCCCGTTACACCTGGATATGAGACCCTACTGACAGAATTGAAAAGGAAGAGAGAAGACATATGGGACGACTTTTACGGCACTGACGCGATGCTTTCAACTGAATGGACAAATGCATTGTACGATTTGCGTCATATAGTCACGAGATTTTCGGTGCATGGTTTTCACTTTAAAGTATGCACCAAGAAGAGATTTCATCAGCCAGACCAGCAGTCCATCTGTTTGCTATGTGGAAAGCAGTGTGATAGGTATCACGTGATGTTGTGCAAACAAAGACGGGTCACACTTACAATGTTTTGTAGTGAAGACTAAGGCAATCTTTTTTGACTTTTAATGTTAATTTATTAATTTGGCCATTGGCTGCAATTAAGTTCTTATTTTATTATTTCAATCACCCATACAGATAATTTCAATAAAGCAAGGCATAAAACATGCAGTAAAAATGAGGGAGGATATAATAAGATAATTCGAAAGAAATAAAAATTTCTGCCCTCGAGCAGTCTTGAACCCGAGACACAGATTGACCAAGCTCGCACGTTACCACTTTTTTTTTTATTAGCTCTTTACAGAATTACAGAATTTTCAGATATGATAAATACCAGACTAATACATCACAAGAAATCCAGATAGTGTCCATATTTATCGTACAATTGTCCACTTTCACTAAGCTTCCAACGCTCTTTTTGCAGGTGATACCTGAGATCCAGGAAAGAGAAATGTTGATCATTGTCCATCACGAAGTGTACATATTGGCCCGTTATCCACACAATGGCAGTCTGTTTAATTTGGGGGAAGGCGGTCACCGACAAACGAACCAACATCCTGTCATCAAGGTCATCCGAGGGCACATTTAATAGTTGACATACTTTTCCCTTACACCACAGCCACGTGGAGGCAACTCGCGTGCATGATGTGAAGCGGTGTATCGCCGTATCAGTTTGACCACATATAGTACACCAT
The DNA here is from genome assembly GCA_946902985.2 of Meconema thalassinum. Classification (NCBI taxonomy): domain Eukaryota; kingdom Metazoa; phylum Arthropoda; class Insecta; order Orthoptera; family Tettigoniidae; genus Meconema; species Meconema thalassinum. The sequence continues at coordinate 1,943,503,211 of OX336388.2, read as the reverse complement.
GGGTAAGCTTCAAGATGGATGGTATATCGCCGTAGAGCGGTTGGGATGAGATCGTTGAGGAAGATAAAAACTTGGGAGTGTACAGCAGAAGAAATGGACATAGCCCCAAAATTTTTCCAAACAGTGGGCCAATGGACATAGAGGGTGGTGGCCTCTATTCGCGGTTTGGAGTGTACCACTTGCCGCAACATGTTATAGATACTTTTCGTCGTTGGAACAATCCCTGATGGCAATTGGCGAACAGTTTCCAGAAGGTGCTGTTGATGGTCCCTAAATATCTTCGGCAAAGCTCTATCACAACCACGGGCTGTGTTTCGAATATCTTTGTATAGCGCTTTCGTAAAAGTGTCATGTTGGGAAAGAATGGTGATATCGTTCTTGCAGAGGAGTGCACGGCATTTCATGCCATGAGCTGTTAGCCCTAGCCCGCCTTGCCGGGATGGGAGATACAACTGTTCCCGTTGTACTCTGAACAAAAATCCTTGCCATATAAACCAACCTGTATATTTTGCCAATTGGCTCTCAAACATTTTGGGAAGTGGGAAAAGTTGTGCGACATACCATATTTTAGAGAGCGCAAACACGTTGAGGACCATGACCCGTTGCACTATATTGAGGTTTCTTTGACCAAATTGGATCAGGACTCCCCTAACTTTGGCAATGACCTTAGTCCAGTTAACTTGCACTGTGTCCAGAAGCGATTGCTTCCAGGTAATGCCAAGAATTTTCACCTCATTTACTATCCGGAACCAGGGCTGTGGGGTAATCACTGAGTTAGTATTGAGCGGAAGCAAAGCAGTTTTCTGGGGGTTCGATTGTGCTCCAGAGGCGATATGGTAGAGCTGAAGGACGCTATCGATGTGGGAGATGTCTTCTTCATTGCGGATCAATATTGATACGTCATCAGCATAGGCGCACATTCCAAAAACATGTGTGGACAGTTTGTAACCCTGTAGCTTCACCTGGGTAGTCCGAATGAACGGTTCAAGGCCAATGACAAAAAGTAGCATAGAAAGGGGACATCCTTGCCTAACTGATCGTTGTATTGGAATCAGAGGGGAAAGAAAACCGTTGACGAGCACTCTAGACGTAGCATTACAATTTATCATACGAATGTAGTCAATAAGGACTTCAGGAAATTCGAAGTGTTGCAAGACCATGTACAAGTATTCATGACTGATGCGGTCGAAAGCTTTATCAAGATCTAAGGTGAGAAAACTCATTGGCTCAGTGGGGAGCATTTCGGCTTTTAGGTGTAGGTCCCGTAGTATCGCTAAGTTTGTTAACAGAGTTCTTCCAGGAATACTGCAACATTGCTCATCACCAATGATATCAGGTAGAACAGTCTTCAATCGGCATGCAAGTACTTTGGTAAGGACTTTATAGTCACTGCAGAGCAGAGTAACTGGTCGGAAGTCACCAACTGCCATGGGAGAGGATGTTTTTGGTATGAGGACTATGGTACCCTCGTGATGTGATTGACAAAGAGCACGACGTTGGAGAATGGTACGCAGGACATGACAAAATTCTTTGCCAATGAGAGGCCAGAAGTGTTTATACATTTCATATGGCAGTCCATCAATGCCAGGTGAGCGGTTGTTTGGGAGTCGTTTAACCACAGAGTGAATCTCTTCATCCGTAATATCCGCGCTGAGCAGAGTTTTGTTGTCCGGAGATAGTTTGGTACTGCAAGATGACAGCAATAGGGTCACCTGCTGTGGATCAATGGGAGCCTTAGCGTAGAACCGTTGATAAAATAATGAGATTTCACTACGTATAGCGTCAGGGGAGGTGACGACACTTCCAGTACTGGTGCGGAGGCGGTGGATATATTTACGTTGCCGCTCACGTTGTCCTTTGGCGATATGGTATACACTTGCACTTTCGTCCGGGAGCACTGTACGATCTTTTAAAGCCACGTTGATATGAGCGAGCGTCCGTTGCTGTAGAGACAGGAGCTTGGTTTTAACTTCCCGGATCTGGTCATATATACGCTCCCCAGCATCAGATCTTTGCTGGAGCTGGCGAAGAACTCGATAGTAAAATTCAACTGTATCCCGTCTTTCCCGACCTCGTTGGTAAGATATGTTCTTAAAGACGCGGCGGATCCCTGGTTTAACTAAAATATCCCACCAGTCTGTGCAGTCGCGAAATTTGCATTTTTGTTGGACCCATCGAATCCAGTGTTGTCTGAAAATATCTTGGCATTCCTCCTCCAGTAACAGCGAGCAATTCAGCTTCCAATAACCTCTTCCTATGTGAAATATGGGATGGGGGTAAGAGATTGTACATACGACAGCATGATGGTTAGTGAAACTGGCAGGAATCACTTCATATCGTCTAGGCTGGATAAGTTCCTGTGAAAAGTAGATGCGGTCAAGTCGTGATGAGGAGTTGTGACTTATACAGGTGTAATGGGGCAGGGGCACCCTTAAACTATCCACAGCATCAATGAGGTGTAGGGAGGTAAGAAGGGTCCTGAGAGCCGGGTTGACACCTCTGTATGGACTAGTGGAATCCTCTGGGCGTTGAATACAATTGAAATCCCCTGCAAGAATAAGTTTTTCCTTAACGTCGTGCAGATGAGGCAGTATACTCTGTTGAAAGAACATTTTCCGTTCCACACGTTTATTAGACCCGGATGGGGCATATACATTTATCAGGGTGGTATTGTTTATGTGTCCAGATATTATGCGTCCTGATGGATGACATAGCACACCTGCGAGTGGGATATCATGTCTTATGAGGAATCCGGTCCCTCTATTCGTATTACCGGTATTGATGTATTGTTTGTAGAAGGCAGATATGGGTAAACACGGTATAGCAACTTCTTGAATGAAAGCAATGTCAATGTCAGCATCTCGAAGGAATCTCTCCAACAGTTGAAATTTCAGAGGGCATTCTATTACATTGATATTCACAGTGGCCACAGTGAGAAATTGCGCCATTAAGAGAAGTATAAAAGCTGTGCTAGACATACTGGAAGGTGGACTCGAAGGAAGACACAGGTGAGAATTATCCTGGTGCACTATGTCAAATTAGGTTGAGATAGTTCCTTTTGACTGCCATTCATAGGCCGGCTGTCAGCGGTTGAGAGCGTTCGTGGGTCCCTAGATGACGTAGAAAGAAGATTTTGTTTCTTTTTCACAGCTGCGGAAACGTTTGTGGAGCCAGTTTTATTCTTCGGGGCTGGTACGGCAATCGAGGCATTTGTTTTAATCTTCTTAGAGACGTTCTCGGATCCCCGATCAACATTTTTAAGTGAGTCGGTAGGGACCAGTGAAGTCGGGGGCAGTGAAGACAAAATTTCTGTGGCAGCCTGTAGTAACGGCAGAGTTGGTTCTAAGGCTGCGATACAGGTTGCCGAGAGCACAGGGGCACTCTGTGTCTCGCAGCTCTGGCCAGGGCAAGGTACCAGTTCTGCGTCAGATGTATCCGAGGTCACTCCTGGTGTTGTCTCAGCTGACTGAGCAATGAGCATGTTTTCATATGACGTTTGCTGCGTCACAACTTCCGAGTATTGTACACGTCGTTGTTGTGTAGGAGTTATACCGAGGGGAATCATTTTCTTTGGACAGTTAATACGTAGATGTGTGGTAGCATTGCAAATTAAACAGGTCTGTTTCTGTCCATTATACGTTATATAGCCAGAATGGCCACCAAAAGCCTCAGTGGAGGGGATATCTTGCTTGATTTCCATAGTTACGGCACGTATTCCATTATACACCGGGAACTGATAAGCAGAAGACCATTGTTCTTTCCTGACGTCACTCACAGTGCCATATTTCGACAGGACGGATTTGAAAATTTCAGGGGGTACTTCGAGTGGGACATTAAATATACGCACTGTGGTAAAATTGGAATCCGCTGTGGAGAGCTTAACATTGGTCATTTCGCCTGAGTCATACTGAAATTTAATAGGATCTGCAAAAGTATTTAACAATTTCTGATAAATAGATATGGTGATTACCTTGATGTACATGGTTTTTTCGTGCGCATTTAACTGGATGGCTTCTACTTGGTCGACAGTCAACCGGAGGGTATCGCCAATCCAGCGGTGAATTTCTCCTGGTGAGGGGCGAGAACTCTGCCTGTCCCATTGGCAGCGTACGGTGTTTTTTCTCTGGTATCCGGACATGATTTTCAGCGGGGTTTTCTGGGTTTCTGGTTTTGTTGTCCTATCTGGAACACTACTTAAAAAAAGTATTGTCCGAATGACACACGGAAGGTCAGTACACACGTGGAACTAAGGAAGCACCGGTATTAGGCACCGTAACCTCTTCCAATGCGGTCACACAGCGCGCACACACGTACCGCACTCGGCCACGACCAGTGACCAACTGAGTCGTGCACATTTCCGCTCGTAACGAAAGTATATTACCATAGGTCTTAATATAATGTGGTCAAATGTCGAATGATTTCACTTGGACTTTAAATATTGATTGGAACGCATTCATTTGCTGCGTGGGTTGTTTTAAACTTGAGCTAAAGCACGTTTCATGTCTGTTTCACGCTAATAATGCAATTCAACATCGAATATTATCCACATCTCACTCGATAACCTTCCTCCATGTTTGATCGGATGTGACCCCTGCTACTACCTACCGTCACTATTCGGAACCAGGAGAATTGCATGACATAACAGCCAATAAGAGGCTCGGAATTACATACTGTGGCTAGGCTCGGGCTGAAAAAAAAAATATGCCGGCGGGCAGTTACCTTTTTGGCAGCTAGATGTCTCGAGTAAATCTGCTGGCGAATTATGTTTTAATTAAATATATATTTTACACCATAATATGCACAATATAACGCTTAATTTTAAAACATCTGAGTCATTACAAAACAATAAACATATAACATTTCAAGCAAGAAAACCAGCTCTGATCGGGTTTGAACCATAGGCATTTGAGCGATAGGCTAACGCTCTACCACTGAGCTAATTGTGTCAACGAATATGTTCTATATAAAATGGCTTACATAGAACTTGTTAGCAAATAATGATTTATACTAAACCATTTCAACACTGGAGTATATTATTTATATATAAAGCATTTCATACAATGTTTATTTATTTTTTATCAGTACGCTATAGTGCATGCAATACTCAAATTAGTGAAATATAAGTCAGGCACAAGATATCCGCTGCCATCTTGTCTTATTAGTGAATCGGGTCAGCTTTTTAAAATCACGTCTGCACTATAGTATTACAAAATAAACTTTTAATTTCGAACGTGCCTCTTCCTTTAGAACAGTTAAAACGATTCTCGGCTCGATAATCGGAACTGGTGGGTCCCATGATATGGATTATAAAGTTTGCATAATTCGCACGGCCGCCATCCTGAAATGGTATGGCGGACGACCTTGTAGTTTGGTCACAAGACGCATCCTATATGAAGGTATGTTGTTACCAAATTTGGTAGAGATCGGATGATTTGGTTAGTCGCTATTTGATTTTACGTTTTGAACGTTTGAGTGGCCGCCATTCAGTTTTAGTAAAGATGGCGGCGATATAAAACATGACACTGAGGTGTCCTTTGCTAGTGCTACCTTTGCACCAAATTTCGTTCAATTCGCATTCACCGTGTTCGAATTGATAGGGGGGACAGACATTCAGAGTACACACACTCACACACACACAGACACACACACACACAGACTCACACACACACATACACACACACACACACAGACTCACACACACACATACACACACACAGACAGACACACTTTTTTCGCCCTGTGTTGATCTCATAAGTCTACTTTCATTTTTTGAAAAAATCGAAAGTAGGCTAAAAATATAAGAGCCGTGCAATACGAACTATTGGAAGCGACTTTTACCTAAGCAATCTGGCATGCAATAACGCGGAATCGAAGCCGGATCATCTTGGCGAGAAGCAAGGAACTTGATCAGCACTATTTAGGAGAATACGAGCAATTTGTCTAAAGGAGAAGGTTGTGTTGAAACCACCACGGAATTTTTCTCACAAATTTGCTGTAATAGAAGTCTCAACAAGTCACGAATTCCTTCATCTTCACCTTGAGTTTATAGTGCTGTAACTGTCCTTAGTATTGAACCCTTGCAAAGAAGCATATGAGACTCAGATTCGGGGGGTGTATCAGTTCATATCGTAAGTTGTTGTCAAGGCGCTTCATTAACTTGCAGGGTAACATACACACATCAAAAAAAGTTTTGCATCACCTCGGTTCCCAGATCTCCGGCATATAGACGTTGACTGTGTATATTGTATCCAAGATACAGTCCCTTTGACTGTTCATAGATGTCACTAAAACTGCTCAAAGATGTAAACAACCATGCATGAGCAGGGCCTATTAGACGGAGGGGGTACGACAGCCGATCAGTTCCAGTCATTCCACCAGGACGAAGGTACGCTGCTCATGTTGTCTGTAGTTCTATCATGCCTAGAAGGTCAATACCGCAGTTCGATCGCGTCCGCATTGTTACTTTGTGTCAAGAAGGGCTCTCAACAAGGGAAGTTTCCAGGCGTCTCAGAGTGAACCAAAGCGATGTTGTTCGGACATGGAGGAGGTACAGAGATACAGGAACTGTCGATGACAGGCCTCGCTCAGGCCGCCCAAGGGCTACTACTGTAGTGGATGACCGCTACTTACGGATTGCCGCTCGGAGGAACCCTGACAGCAATGCCACCATGTTGAATAATGCGTTTCGTTCAGCCACAGGACGTCGTGTTTCAACTCAAACTGTGCGCAATAGGCTGCATGATGCGCAACTTCACTCCCGACGTCCATGGCGAGGTCCAGCTTTGCAACCCCGACACCATGCAGCGCGGTACAGATGGGCCCAACAACATGCTGAATGGACCCCACGGAATTGGCATCACGTTCTCTTCACCGATGAGTGTCGCATATGCCTTCAACCAGACAATCGTCGGAGACGTGTTTGGAGGCACCCTGGTCAGGCTGAACGTCTTAGACACACTGTCCAGCGAGTGCAGCAAGGTGGTGGTTCCCTGATGTTTTGGGGTGGCATTATGTGGGGCCGACGTACGCCACTGGTGGTCATGGAAGGCTCCGAAACGGCTTTACGATACCTGAATGACATCCTCCGACCCATAGTGCAACCATATCGGCAGAATATTGGAGAGGCATTTGTCTTCATGGACGACAATTCTCGACCTCATCGTGCACATCTTGTGAATGCGTTCCTTCAAGATAACGACATCGCTCGACTACAGTGGCCAGCATGTTCGCCAGACATGAACCCTATCGAACATGCCTGGGATATGTTGAAAAGGGCTGTTTATGGACGTCTTGACCCACCAACCACTCTGAGAGATTTACGCCGAATTGTCGTTGAGGAGTGGGACAATTTGGACCAACAGTGTCTTGATGAACTTGTGGATAGTATGCCACGACGAATACAGGCATGCATCAATGCAAGAGGACGTGCTACTGGGTATTAGAGGTAGTGGTGTGTACTGCAATCTGGACCACAAATGCTGAAAGTCTAGCTGTATGATGGTACAACATGCAATGTGTGGGTCTCATGAGCAATAAAACGAGCTGAAATGTTGTTTGTGTTGATCTCTATTCCCTTTGTATTTAAAGGTTCCGGAACTCTTGGAACCGAGGTGATTCAAAACTTTTTTTGATGTGTGTATAACAAAATAACATGCAGGAAAGAGTGAAGCCAGGGTTAAGACAAATGAATTTAATAAACAAATCACCATATTTTCACACAACAATTAACAAAATAAAACTCCCATACGACTCCCACTTAATAAAAATGCCAAAACTAGACCAAAATCTCTGGAGAGATTAATTACATGGACCAAGTGTCCCTAAGATAAAATAACAAAAGTGACTATGTATGTGCGTATGTCGTTCTACATGCATCACGATGTGTACAAACGAATGCGTGATTCGTCATCATCCAGAATAATCATTCAGACAACGAATCCACATTTCTTAGAGCTAGACCGACACGGGGGAACACAACTACAATACTTAAAATTAAACCGACACTTCCTAGATCTAATATAAACAACACAAAATTTCCGTGTGAAATTGGAATCACATTGCCGTAGCAACATTTACTGCCTAAAAACTTAGGACTTCTCACACAAATCAACACAAGTACATTAACACGTGACCAATAAAAAATACACAAATGACCGCCGTCAAAATTTACAAGTACTCTACCACTCCACCACACAAGTGCCACACTAAAATTACATGAATCGAGTCATAAACAAAACAATAGGCTCACAGCCAACATTTACGTTATTAATACAATATTTTACCCATACAACGTACAATAAGCCGTTACACACATGGCGAACTCCCCAATTAATCATGGCTTAAAAAATAACCATCACAATGAACAGGTTTTGCTACATGAAAGCTTACAGGGGCCAGTCGGGCAATCAGGACTGCCTATCAAAATAAGTCACCAGGCAAAACGGGCGGTTTGTGGAACTCCGCACATCTGTCAACCCACGTGTCAATAATCTCGACCTCCCAGGACATGGGGTCGAATCTCGAAGAAGTGTGCCCCAAAGCACAATAATACGTGTGTGTGTGTCAGAAAATAATATGGACAAGAAACAGCGGTCTCCCTAGAGCACCCTGTCTTTCCATCTAAAATACAACAGCAGCAAAAATATGAGGGCGGTAGGACCTCTACCCCCTCCTCACGTAGAATCAACACACACTTGACACAGTGACACACACAGAATCACACGTATGGGTTTTTGACAGACCCTGAAATAAAAAGACATAAATAATTCCACTTGCTGGCGCCACCGTTCTATGCCGTGACTAGTTAACCTGAAAAGGACTCAAATAAAATCTATCAAAATTAGAACGAAGGTGTTCTACAAATTACATCTTAAGTTGGTGCGCTTGGCAACCCTAATATGAATAATAACCTGTTCAGCAAATATCTTACAGTAATTACCTCCCATTCCAATTTCAAATATTAACGTTAATAAAGCACCATTTATCGAATGTAACGGGTTTCGCATTTGCATGGACAAAAATCACGTACGCACGCCGCGCACATTATACATGACTCAAAGAAAAAAACAAATATACAACAAACACTTTGGCCACGCGCCAACGGACATTTAAAACATTTAGTGTCGGTGCAAGGAAAACTCTAAACAACAAGAAAAGAAACATGACTATTTACAAAAGTTCCCCGGCCAAATCTAACTACATAATTGAAATAATCCAATTGTTGTACATCACCGATCAGCTTGTAGAACTTAAGACATCCTTCTCAGCCCATTTCCCTATGGACAGATTAACACTCCATCGTGGTCGTCTGCGTTGAATCGTTGAAGATCATCCCAACTCCAAACCACGTGTTGAGCATCTTGGTATGGACTCCTTGGCAGAAAAGTTCAATGTTAATTATTTGACCCAGCTATAATCGCTTGCAGGTTACTCAATTCGCCCACAAATTGTCCTAATGCGATTGATTGCGAAGACTGGCCCTAGATATCTCGCACACACGCACAATAAACACATAAAAATACACTGAAATTTGTACATAAAATATACACCTCGAGACCACGTCACTGGCTCGATAATAAGTTTAAAATCTTGACTGCACTGGCAGTCGCTATCTTGCTCGGTATTTCCGTACTGTACTGTTGACCTTCGCTCAGGTGAGCGCTAATTAGGATGTTACAAGACTTGTCCCTCATAGCTGAAATGGTCGTCTTTAAGAAAAATGTTACAAGTCACCACGCACACTGCGTGAAATATTAGCTCACAAAATAAAGTTGACTTCAGATAAAATGTACTAGAGCTTTAAAATTCGTTATTACGACTGATGTGAATTTAGCTCCTCAGAGCTCACAAATAAAATAACTTCAACTAATTCAGAGCGTTAAAATTCGTTATACAAACGGGCGTGAAGTTAGCCTCTCAAGGCTCCAAAACGAAAAGACTTAGAGTAGCGTCATGCCAAACTATTTATTAGAAACTGACAGGGGACGGAGGAGTGGGGTGGAATTGGATAAAAATTTCCAGAGTTTTTATCTCACAAATATGGGACTAGTGTCATTCTTCCTCAAATAAATCAAACGTCACAATGCACTCGTGCGGAGATCAGTCCGTTCGGCGGTTCTTTAGATAATCAATTCCGCGGGCTTTTTACTACTGACGCTGTCCATCGCGTGATCATGGCTTGGTCTCTCGTGATTGGCGGATTCAATCGTATGCTCGTTGCAAGTGACTCGTGATCATTCCTTTATGCTTCCAATTTTGGTGCAAGTAGTTGCTCAATTTGGCCTTGAACCCGGCTAAATCTGGCCGTCCCCCAAGAATAGCTACCAGCTCTGCTCCTGTTGCAATCATTACGAAACGCTAGCCTCCCTTTTATCCTTGTCCACTTCCTCAAGTACTGCCTGGGCTGCAGTAATAATAATAATATATATGAATACTTATTTATCGTAGATCAATAAGGGTTCAGTATTAAAACATACTGGTGAAAATGTATAGACTAATTAAGTGTAAGGAGAACGCTGGTATTCTTGAGCTGTTGCTAACTCTGTATCTGGCAAAGTGTGCCATTCACTGATTTACGTGAGGAGGCAATTCAACGTATACAAACATCGACGGAAATAATAATGTATGTAACTAGTAAACTTCCTTATTTAACGGTGTATTGACCTCAAGCATGCTCATAGATTATCTTAATGAACGTAATTAGTGACAGAAAATCCTTCAGCGGTAATCAGTTTGTTTACTTGGAACACCATTCATTCGGTTTGCGACGCTCTTGCGTGTCCTTTACAGTAGACTAGGTTAAGTCACCGATCTTGATCTCAGGGTTGCACTAGTCTGACATGAATAATTTATCATTCAGAACTCTTAAGTGTAATTCAGTATTGCTATATGATTTCGGTTCATAGAAAGCTCCATTTTATTTCCTTAAACACCAGTTTCTCTCCACCACCTTGAGTATATCAAATGTCAGCGGAAGAATGCACTACATGAGCATTGTGATTTTGATACCGGCTAGTACTGTATTACAATGTATTTATAAAAGATGGTATATTGACTCTATTGAAGTACTTGAATTTAAAAAAAAGATCAACATATAGGGAAGCCGGGCACGGACACCAAGATCCCTCTGATGAGCCTATCTTGGTGTTCCTAGGCGAAACCCCACACAAGACAAAGCATAACCCAAGAAAATTGCTGAGTTTTAATACGGTATACCTTTAGTCATAAATACATTACATTTCACCCTAACAGAAACGGACGACAAACCGTCCGTAAATCCAACATTGTTGTTCCTTTTTCTTCTATATATTTTTCACCAGCCCCGTCTACTTGGGTGTGTGCTGCATTCGTATGACAACCGATAGCTTTGTGGTGAGCTTTTAACTGTGCTACTGTCAAAATAGGAGTAGTTGCCCCGGTACTTTAAAGAAGAAACCATCACGGAATTATCTGAAGCGAATGTGCAAAACAGCGGATGTAATTCACACTTATGAAAGCTTGTCTAGTGAAATAATTAATTTTCAGTCTGTCACATGTTAATGTACCTAATTAAATTTAAAGGTAAGGGAAAAGTATCTATTCACTCCTACATCTAAAATGTCCATATGCTGTTTGTTGGATTCAGACCGCGGATCTCTGAGTGCCAACGACCCAACCAAGATATTGATCGTGTTTTGGACCACTGGACTACGCTGAGCACACTGAGCCACTGTGTAAATTTACATTCACGATTTAGTTCTATACTCTCTGTATATCTCAAATCCACGAGTCATTTACTACATATCTTAACATTAAACGCAAATTCACATCTGTCTTAATACAATTCTACAGTCTGACACGATCGGATTTCCGATACCACCGTGAACTCCATAGGAACCATCCCGGCATTTACCTGTAGTAGAAGTGGGGGAAACCACGATAAACTACTTCCAGTATGGGTGAGGAGTGAATCAAACACTCCTCTTGTCAGTTTTGCTTCACTGGCTGGGTGTACCCCGTTTCAGCCCTCATAACAGAATTACAATTTCTTGGCTGAGCCGGGAGTCTAACCCAAACATCCGGGGAGACAGCCCAGAATGCCAGACGCTACACCACGAGGTGGTCGAAAATTAATAATAATAATAATAATAATAATAATAATAATAATAATAATAATGTTATTCAGTGAAGTAGAGAAAGATCTGTTGGAGATTGGGATAACATGTGAAGATATCCAGGAGCGTGGCCAACTTAGGAAAAACTTCAAAGACATCGAGTTTTCAACTTAAGCTGAAACTGGGAAGGCGTGGACGACAGAGAGAATCGATTGCGAATGAAAGAGTACTGGGCCAACATTAATATGCAGAAGTAACAGTTGACATGACGTAGTCCTTAGTTGGCCGTAACGAAGGAAGAATAGGAGAAGAAGAAGAAGAAGAAGAAGAAGAAGAATATTGTTATGGGTTTTACGTCCGTTTTAACTACTGTGACTTTTGGGGAAATCAGAATTTTGTCCTGAAGGGGATTTTAACGGGCCAGATGACTGTGGTGGGATTCGATCACGAAACGTTGGGCAAGCTAGAACGTTATTTCTGAGTCACGCATCCAGCTCAATAAGGTACTATCCCAGCATTATCTTGGAGGAAATGGGGAGAGAAACAAGTGGTGAACTATACAGCCTATTTTCATATATACTCCTTACGTTATTTGCTCTATCAACATACAAAATTCCAGTTTGATTGCTGGAATAGATTCGTAGATATTGAGAACCGTCTAAAAATGTCGGAGGGTCACCTTGTTGCTTTATTTTATACGGTATGTAGGTCTTAGAGTTATGTACTATTACATGAAGATTATTGTGTAGGTGTAGTATTCAAACGTCAATCGCATTATTACGACACAAGAAAGAAAAAGAGATTTTAAAATTTCGCACAGCTGCCATGTTGTGGTTATGCAAACAATTGAAATAAATTATATACCAGTGGATTAAAATTTGTATAAACATTTACCGTACCAAGTATCACTGCACTCGGATGGTTAAATTGCGAGAAACGTCTATTTAAGTTTTTATACTTCGCGTCACCACCATGTTGGATTTGTGCTCACCAGGTTATTGAAAGTCCCATGGGTGAACTTATGTTCATAGCCTCTATCACCATTCAAAATGTCAGTTTGATTGCCGTTGTAGATTAATATACGGGTATTGAGAACCGTCCAAATATTTCGGATGGTCGCCATGTTGCATTTTTATATGTATAGGCCATAGAGTTATATACTATTAGATGACGATTATTCCGTAGGCTCATTGTTCTAACGTTGACTTCGATCGCATGATTAGGACACAAGATAATATAAAAATATAATTTTAAAATTTTGCACAGCCGCCATGTTGAGGTTATGTAAACAATTGAACTAAATTAGAAACTAGTGTATTACAATGTGTATAAATATTTACTGTATTACCCATTAAATATTTCATTGCCGCAGAGCTTGGCTGCGCCAGTGTTCGTTGTTTAGTGTAGCAGCTGCCCCGCGGGGAACACAGCGATGACAGAGTGCGTTCTGCACATAAGTAAAGCAGCATTGTGCGTCACAGGTGCTCATGTCACCATGGACAGTTAAACGATGACAAGACTCTACTGGAGCTGAGTCATATCCTACTCGCGCAACTGTACCTGTCAACGAAGCAGGCTGACGTGTGACACAAGTAAACAGAGAATAGTTCCCTTCTCGACCGCCGGCAATCAATTCGAGAAACGGTAATACCATATTTCACTGCTGTCAGATGGTTAAATTGTGTGAAAATTCTATTAAAATATTTCAACTTTGCTTGGCCGCCATGTTTGTTTTGTACTTAACATGTTTTTGACATTTTCATAGACGGACGTCTAGTAGTTCACTTCATCACCATACAAAATGTGAGGGTGATATCAGTAATAGTCTCCTATCTCCGGACTTGCTTCAAATCCCTACGATAGTCATGGAGGTTGACTTAACACGCAAAGCTACGCCACTGGGTGGAAGTAACATATAATTTGTGATGTGTTCCATTACTATTTGGAAATTATACTCGAGGTGCTGACATAGGAAAGATAGATATTTCGTCTTTGTTATAAAATATAGTTCCTAGTGTTCTCAAACTAAGTTTCTCCTGAGGTATAAAAACTTCATTTACGATATTTATCAAGTCAGCACCTCAGTATTAACACATTTATGTTGCTGGTAAATTTAGAGACCAGGGATATTTGAGGTCATCAACCCCGTGTAATCGAGATTGAATTTTATTTGATAACCTACAAACTGTGGTGTCTATAGAAATGTGTACAAGTGTGTAATCATTAGTATCAAAGATCGATGAGTGTTAAGTTATCTGGAAAAATTCCTCAATCAGGATGGTCACTGCTGGGACCAAAGATGAGTGATTGCACAGTGACATATTGGATGACTTGAGTGATAATATTGGATTACATTTGTCATGTTAGTATTTTCTATGCAAAATTGTTCCTCAAACAGTCACAATGACTACTCAAATACTTGAAATTTAAAAAAAAAGTATATGAGAGCCAAAGGTCTTGAGTGGATAATGGCTGTACGAGCTGACTGCTAAAGAACAATAACAAAAATAATTTCGGGGGAGCGTGATGGCGCAGTGGCTTAGCTGCTCGTCTTTCACCCGGACGGCCGGTTTTCGAATCACGGTGACAGTGGGATGGAATTTTCACCTCAAAAATCACGTGGCGTCAGGAAGGGCACCCGGCCTTAAATCCCCGGCCAAAACCGAAATGAGCCTGGTTGGCTCCGGTGACCCCAATTAATTGGGAAAAGCTGAAGAAAGTTTATTCGGCTTAGAATCTCAGGTTGGTTGGTTCCTTAGTTTAGGGGGTGCGTCAACGCAGTCATGTAGCCCCGTGTACTTTGGGTGTGTAGAATCTGTCTGATAACCAGTGTTAATTGTGGTGGCTGTATTAGTGTGTGTTTCTGTTTTCAATTCAAGTAAGGACTGCAGACATTGATTTTTTCAAGTAGTTCCTACTTTTGCCGCCAAACGCCACCGTCAACGACTACTAGTTCAGAACTTGGTTACCAGACGCCACCACAGTCGGCTCCTGGCGACGAACTTTGGTACCTAAGAGCGTTTGTCAAATGTTTAACTATAATTTAGCTTCACACAGGTGTAATTTGGGGAAGGTTCTTTAACATGCCATAAATCTATGACATGGGACCGCCGGCTTTACTTCCCCTCCGAAGGAAGGCATACTGAGGGATTTTTAACGCTCTTAAAATATAGCATAGAAGCTCAGCATGCTACCAACTACGCCACCGAAGCCGTTCGCATAGAATCTCACAAGGCAACACTATGTTTTCTGTTTTAATGTTTTGCTACCAGATGGTGTTATACGAGCTGGTAACTATGTTGAGATCTGCAGAGCCGAGTGGACAATGACTAGTTATACTTGAACCTTTCACCTAGACGACCCTGATCACTATGATAAGAACGTGCTGCCAACAATCTTTCAACGATGTACTAGATCTTCTCTTGTATTTTGTTATCTCGGAAATGTTACCTTCCTGTATTTCGTCATATTGTTATAACAGTTACGATCAACATGGAAGTGTAATTTTACCGCTTGCTATTCCCACTTTTACTGGGTCTGTGTATCTATATGGCGAATAGTATCTATTCCCAGTTTCTTGCACCTCTTCAGAGAAGTTAGTGAGAGATAAATAATAGTATTGCCTCAACTACCTGGTGTACATGTTGGTATTATCTAGGCGACCTAATCACCCATTTTGACGATTATCTTGAAATACCACCAGCGGAACCAGAACTCTTTTGAGTGACGATGAGATTTAGAATTTGTTTAGGTAATCACCAAATGTGATACGGAAGATCTTTTACGAGCTGACATTGTACGACGCGGAGAGGAGAAGCTTTTTTCCGACCATTCAAAAGTTAGAATTTCTCGCCCGGGAATGGAAACCACGATATTGGAATCAAGAACTGAACACTCTACATCTGATCCATCAAGGAAGCTGATGAGAAATGTATGAGGTGAATGAAATGAGGCAATGAATTGGAAGAAAGCGGTCAAGGTTTATTATAAGGTACGGTACCAGAATTTGCCTAGAGTTACAATTGGGAAACCATGTATTGCAATTACACGATGGCTGGCGTGAGGTTCGATCCCAGTCGTCTCCTGAGTGCGCAGGTAGCCGGGCCCATGTAGAACTGAGCTTGCCTGCCAGATCAAGTAATTGTGTCATGGATTGTTCATTGCTTGGTAAACCGTCTCAATAAGTATAATTAGAGGATATGAACATTAATCACTGTTTGAAAGTTAATACATTCGTCTAAATACTTTTGATCATTTTTACAACATCCTCAGTTCGATATGGTTTGTACAGCCAGTCGCCATCTTGAATGTATGGATAGGCTGTTGGGCATAGAGAACAACTAATCGTTTTACCTTTCGTTATTGTAGCTCTAAATAACTCTGATTAAATATTATAATGTCAAGATGGCGTCCGATAATGCTATCACTTGGGCAACATAGATTCCTTGTACAAGCTAACAAAGTGCCAACAACTGTGAGCATTGTTTTATTACTGTATGAGTTACGGATCATAATGTTCAATTATATCGCACAGTCACTATCTTGAACAACCCAGTTGATGGCCTCTTGTAACCTCTAACGCTTCCCACAGGATAGCTGATTTCTTTTACTGAAATTAGTAGTGACCGTATGATCAGTATAGTCGGTACTCGATATATGTAATGAACACTTCGGTGGTCGCTATTTTGTTTTCGTTAAGATGGCGGCGATACAGAACATGATATTGAGGGGACATACACTACTGCAACCTCTGTACCAAATTCTTATTCCATTTGAGTTCTTCGTTTGAGAATTGATAGGAGGACAGACATACTCACATGTGCATATACATATACACGCAGCATACCTACGGTTGTTTCGTACGAGTTGATCTCATAAGTCTACTTTCACATCCTTCAACAAGAAGTTCCGTGACGAACTAAAGAGCCTACTTTTCTTAAAATTTAAGATTCATGCCAATGATTAATCTATATGAACCTATCTAGAATAATGACGAAATTAAGTTGGTAATATCAAAATTTCTAATGAGTTCGAAATATATCTGGTACAATGTAGCATAATAGAGGACTAGAGTTGGCAGCCCTGTTGACTGAATATATTCTTAGTTCCGTCTCTCAAGGACATACAAAATTTGGTTGAAATCCAATGGATATCATGGACGTTACATGCAGTTAGACATTGGATCAATCAGTGTGCGTAAAATCATGTTGGCAACAATGTCATGCATATGTTGGTCAAAATTAATCTGAAATATTATGATCTCTTATTGTGCCAATTTTGGAAGAAATCCATTTGTAAGTATAGTAGTTATATGTATTTTAAAATTGGACGTATCGGTAGGCTTAGAATCATGTTGGCAGCACTGACGTATATAACGTACCTCAATTTGATCTAGAATATGAGGAACTATACGCGTGCAAAGTTTAGAGCTGTTGGTTTGCATACTTTCTGATATATTGATATTAGGGTAAAATAATACAGACAGAATGTATTAACAGTTGGCAGACTTGGTTGCTCTTAAGAATAAACATAGTCATATCTGTTATGATACATATAGCACATACGAAATTTGGTTGAAATCAAATTGGTAATATAAAAGTCATGTGTATTATAAAATTGGTCCTATCAGCAGGCTTAAAATCATGTTGGTAGGACTGACGTATACTAGTTACTCCAAATTAATCTAGAATGTCATGCACTATACGTGTGCATAGTTTAAAGCCGTCGGCTTGCATTACTTTCTGATATATTGGTATTTGGATAAGAGCATAGAGAAAGCATTTGTTAACAGTTGGTAGCTCTGGTGGCTCTTAAGAATACGCTCAGTCATATTTGTTTGTGTACACATTGTACATACGAAATTTGATTGAAATCCAATTGATAGTGTAGACGTTATATGCATTTAAACGTTTCACTTATCAGCAGGCTTAGAATCAGTTTGGCAACACTGCTATGTATGGCCCCCTGCAAATTAATTTGAAATATTAGTATCTATATGTGTGCCAATTTTGGTATAGCTCCCATGCATACCTTCCAAGATATCCAACATGGAGCTCAAATTACAATTACGGTTTTTCAGCAGTTGGTAGCACTGACATCATTTTCAAATATGGGCTTGAGATATTCAGGTATTGATCTTTACTCATACCAAATTTGGTTTCGTTTGCTGCAGTCGTTTAGGAGTTGATAGGGTCACACACACAGCCAGACAGACAGACAAACAGACAGAAGGACTGACAGCCAGAAGGACAGACAGACAGACAGACATTTGCCCGGATCGATCTCATAAATCCGTGACTCGCAAGTGAAGAAAGTTCGCATATTTCGAATACTTCCTCTTAGCCTCTGTTCAAAAGGTGAGAGCCCTTAGTTCTTTACCCTCGTAATCTTCAAAGTAGTTAATCCGGCATGCATTTGCGTTAGGAAGTGAGAGAATCAATTTCCCAGCAATTTAATGTGCCTTGGTTGATATGCCTCTAAAAAAAACTCAATACATTGTATCATTTCATTGGGTTCATTTAAAGGTGGTTCTTATGGGTAAATCAGAATGATACGTTGTATTGCTAATGATTGAAATATAACCTTACCCAACCAATAAATATATTCTATAATACTAATTAAATCCAGCCTAAACTTTAACCTTAAGTATTAACATAGCTTAATGGCCTTTCTTATAGATTCAGGAAGGTAGCAGTTCTCTCAAGGCAGTGATCTCATATTTGTACATGTGTTATTTCGGTCTTTGATGAACAAGTAGTAAAACTGTATGATACCTAACCATTATAAAGCGTGTCTAGAGCTCCCAAATAGTTATATTGAGTAAGAGTTTTGGAAAATAGTTGGTTTTATATTATGTGCAGGAGCTGGCGGTGGGACACAGACATGGGGAGATCTTCCTCCCTCCAGGATGACTGTGGGGTGACCCTGAAGCCAGCAACCCGCTGCACAGGCCTTGGACTGGGTGTGGCATGCAGGAACATGGCGACCTTGTCTCGGCCAGTCGGGTGTGGACCTTGACAGCCACTACGCGAAACCGTTACTCACTTCCAGGCGCACTCAACTTGGTACTTTCAAGTTCTAATTCTAATTCATACGAATGTTATTTCGACCAAAAAATAGCCTGTTTCCATAATAACAAGTAGTTTCTTGAAGAACTAAAGCCTATTTTCATATATCCTACTTATGTTAATTGCCACTATCAACATACAAAATTTCAGTTTGATTGCTGTAATAGATTCGTAGATATTGAGAACCGACTAAATATTAAGGATGTTCGCCATATTGCATTTTTATATATGTAGGTCGAAGAGTTATGTACTGTTACATGAAGATTATTGTGTACGTCTAGTATTCAAACTTCAATCGCACGATTAGGACACAAGAGGTAAAAACGAAATTTAAAAAATTCGCACAGCTGCCATCTTGTAGTCAGGAAACAATTGAAATAAATTAGATGACAGTGGATTAACATTTGTATAAACATTTACTGTACCAAGTTTCACTGAACTCGGATGGTTAAATTGCGAGAAAGATCCATTTAAATATTTATACTTCGCGTCACCGCCATGTTGGATTTGTGACCACCAGGTTATTGAAAGTCCTATAGGTGAACTCATGTTCATAGCCCCTATGAACATTTAAAGAAATCAATTTGATTGTTGAAATAGATTGGTAGATATTGAGAACCATCTAAATATTTTGGATATTCGCCATGTTAGATTGTTATATGTATAGGCCATAGAACTATGTACCATTAAAGGAAAATTATTGCGTAGTGACATTATTCAAACTTTCACTTTGATCGCATGATTACGACATAAGAAATAAAAACTTAATTTTAAAATTCGCACAGCTGCCATCTTTAGGTTATGTAAACAATTGTACTAAATTAGAACCAGTGCGTTACAATGTGTATAAACATTTGCTCTACCAAGTTTCATTGCTTTTGGATCATTAAACCACGAGAAAAGTCTATTTAAAACTTTCAAATTCGCTTGGACGCCTTGTTCGTTTTGTAGTCAACAGGTTTTTGAAAGTGTCATAGGTGAACCTCCATTAGTGCCTTGCATCCCCGTACAAAATTTCAGGGTGATATCAGTAATAGTTTCGGAGATATGGAATGCCGGTGAAATATTTCGCACACCCGCCATATTGAGGTTATGTAAACAATTGAATGAAGTTAGATATCGGTGCATTATAATGTGCATAAACATGAACTGTACCATGTTTCATTGTGTTTGGGTGGTTAAATCGCGAAAAACGTCTATTTAAAAGTCGCAACTTCGCTTTGCCGCCATGTTGATTTTGTAGTTACCAGGTTTTCGAAGGTCACATAGGTAAACTTCTAGTAGCTCCCTTTATCTTCGTACACAATTGCAGGGTGACATCGGTAATAGTTTCGGAGGTATTGAATGCTAATGAAATAATTCACACAGCCGCCATGTTGGATTGGTAAGACGTAAAAAAAATTGCAGGGTGACATCGGTAATAGTTTCGGAGGTATTGAATGCTAATGAAATAATTCACACAGCCGCCATGTTGGATTGGTAAGACGTAAAAAAAATTGAAGGGCATGGTCGGGGTCGGGCAAAATGGTGCTATGACCTTACGGAGTATTATTGAAATCGCTCTAGCCGTTTAGAGGTTATTAGGGGACACGTACACACACACAGACACACATCACACACACATACGCACACACACACGGACAAAAGGTGATCTCATAAGCCTTTTTTTTTTTCATAAAATGAAAATAGGCTAAACATTTTGTTATCTTAGTATTAATAATTGTGGAAAATTGTTGCACTGTCTTCTGTGATGTGAAAGTGTATTCTATAAATGTTGCCCTAGGTAGTAGAACCCAGTTTTTTAAATGTATCGTCCATAAATCGCTGAGAATAAAAGGCAATATTTAGTTTTATGATGATGATGATGATGGTTGTTGATGTTGTTGTTTTATGGGGTGGGAACAATGAAGTAGTTTGCCTCTAAAGTACTTAGTTTCTCAATATGATTTTGATATGAGGGCGGATCGGAAAGTATTTGCCCCTATTTCTTTAGCCAAAATAAAAATTTTCAGGTAATTAAAAATATACGTACTGTTTTACGTACCTTGCACTGTTTTCCTTCATATTTTCCAGATTTGTTGAGACATTTGTCCCATCGAAGCACTACATTTCAGATGCCCTTGTGGTAGAATTCTGCCGGCTGACTGTGGAACCATCGTCGGGCTGCTGTCTTGGCGACATCGTTGCACGTGAATCGCTGTCTTGCCAAGAACTTCTTCAGTGGACCATGACAATGCGAGCCTACGTGTGGCAACCAGAACCGCCAACATGCTCCGGTCATTTCACTGGGAGAGTCTGAACCACCCATCAGACAGTATAATTAAACTTTGCTCCTAAATCTTAGAAGATTTGCGTCTGAAATCGCTTGCACAGTATTTATTAAAGCTTTGGGGAAGCATATGTAAACAAAGAACACCATAAAGAGAGTAATTGCTAGGCAATCAGTATATTTTAATTGCATATGGTTATTGATTGATTTATTGTTTTATGTTCGACGATGTCGAAATGTAAATATTATATGTCAGAAAACTGTATCATAATGAGGGTCATATTTTTTTTTCGTTATGAAACAGTTTCTCCCACCAGAGCTCATGAAACAGTTGTGTGACCAATCACCTGCGCTGACTTCCACGGCCCCCTATTTTAAATTTCACTGCGTGGCGTCGTCATAGTGGGGTATTCCAGGAGGCCATGGTATTCTCTGCGTCCCATAGGCTCTCTTCAATACATAAAACTGGCGAAATCTCGACAGATATTTATGAATATTTATGTTCGAACATAAAACATTTATAATTATCGTCGAACATTAACAGTCGTATGCAACTCGCCTATAATGGCAAGTAAGAAACTCGTGTCTTAATTATTGCCATTATAGGCTCGTTGCATAATGTACTATTATATTCGACCCTGACTATTATATGTCAGAAATCTGTATTATAATGAGGCTCATTATAACACTATTTTTCATTATGAAACAGTTTCTCCCACCAATCAGAGCTCAAGAAACAGTTGTTTGACCAATTAGATAATTAGATGCGCTGAGTTCCACGGCCTTCTAATTTAAATTTCACTGCCTGGCCTAGTGTCATAGTAGGGTAATCGAGGAGGCCATGTTCAAATACAAGGCATTCTCTGCGTCCCTTGCGCTCTGTTCAGTACATAAAACTGGCGAAATCTCGACAGATATTTATGAATATTTATGTTCGAACATAAAATAGTTATAATAATTATCGTCGAACATAAACAGTCGTAAGCAACTCGCCTACAATGGTAATTAAGACACGAGTATGTTTATAAAACGAGCGTATGCGAGTTTTATAATTTCCATTATAGGCTCGTTGCATAATGTACTATTATGTGATGACTGTACTAGTGAGTGCAGCTGTATTAAGGACAGGGATGAGGAAGGTGCCCCAGGTCTGGAAGTTGGGTAATAACAAAGCAATTGCCTAAAGGAAGGGGATAAACTGCACTCAGGATAGCCACTGTCTGCGCTGGGATTATATCCTACAATCGTCACACTTGCTGCAGCTGCCCACGTGGTCGTGGAGCAAGATATAATGAGCATGGGACCTAAGCTGATACACAGTACACTACTTACATCACAACACTATGAGTATGAATATGGAACTGAGAGCTAGATATTACCAAATCACTAAATAAGAATAACAATAATATTGAGATAATTATAAAACATGTATGAAGCCTCCGTGGCTTAGGTGGCAGCACACCGGCCTCTCACCGCTGGGTCCGTGGTTCAAATCCCGGTAACTCCATGTGAGATTTGTGCTGGACAAAGCGGAGACAGACAGGTTTTCTCCGGGTAGTCCGGTTTCCCTGTAACAATTTCATTCCAGCAACACTCTCCACGATCATTTCATTTCATCGGTCATTCATTTAATCATTGCCCCAGGGGAGTGCGACAGGCTTCGGCAGCTGACACAGTTCATATCCTCGCCGCTAGATGGGGGCTTCATTCATTCCATTCCCTGACCGGGTCGGTCAACTGGAAGCAGGCTGTGGATTTTCATAAAACATCTATGATTAAGTAGGCTAACGCTAATTATATAAAACTAAATAAAACCTATAGTAATTACTCTAACTAACAGAAAATACCTAGTATCCTCACTGAGTAATTGTCACTTAAATAACTAAGTAATAAAATGCATCTTAAAACACTAAGGTGATATTTGTTACCGCGAGATGAGGGAACGGCTGAACCTGTTGACTTCGTAAAGTACTCTGGCGGAAGTTCTTGTCTTATAGATTTACATATTTTTAAATTATTAAAGAAAAAATAGTATTCCTCGTATTCGTGCGTACGCACAATCGTTTTCCCCCATGAGAAATATGGTGGATAGAAGATCGACCACGTTTTACTGTGATCGTTGCTTATGGTAATTATTATAATTGAAGGAAAATATTGTTTATGTTCGACGATGTCGAAATGTAAATATTATATGTCAGAAAACTGTACTATAATGAGGATCATTATCGTACTAGGTTTGATTATGATACCTTTTCTCCAACCAATCAGTGCTCAAAATTGTCATTATGTAACAGTTGTGTGACCTAATAGGTACTTGATAGCTTCGCACGTGAACACAAAATCCAGCATGACAGACAGGAATTACATTATTTTAAAGTTGGCAATGTAAAGGATATCTGATCAACCATTGTTGTTACAATGCCAAACACAAAAACAAAATCAGCACGAACCTTTACGGTAACAGGAAATTGCTACGAAATATGCAAGAAATTTAGGAATCAACGTCCAGAAGTTTGCAACACCATCCTTCTATCCTATATAAATTACCGACATGGAAAGTGTGCACCGTCCATAATGTAAGCATAAACAAACTGGAGAATATTGCAAAAGAAATAGCACTGTACCCGCAACTCCAATTTCTACACAGGGTATTGCATTAGTACGATTTCGCCGACAATTTTAGTGAATGCTATTGTTGATACAAACACACCAGAACTTCATGGAGGAAGCAGGCATATGATATTAGATCTACGGAAGTCAATAACCCAGCTCTCTTCAGTAAAGGGATTTCTTAGCGAAGCTTTTACGCCAGATGTTATGATTGTTCTATTTGGGACTCGATTGATTTGCCTCCAATTGACATTATATTCGCATCGAAATTGAGGAATAACTAGTTGATAATAAGATGAAAATGAAAATCCACAGCCTGCTTCCGGTCTCCGACCGGGTCAGGAATGGAATGAATGAAGCCCCCATCTAGCGGCGAGGATATGAATTGTGCCGGCTGCCGAGGCCTGACGCACTCCTCTGGGGCAATGATTAAATGAATGACAGATGAAATGAAATGATAGTGGAGAGTGTTGCTGGAATGAAATTGTGACAGGGAAAACCGGAGTACCCGGAGAAAAACCTGTCTGCCTCCGTTTTGTCCAGCACAGATCTCACATGGAGTGACCGGGATTTGAACCACGGACCCAGGGATGAGAGGCCGGCGTGCTGCCGCCTAAGCCACGGAGGCTTTAATAAGATATATATAATAATTTTAAAGCGTTTGTAACAGCCAATTTTTTGTTATTTAACCAAAGTAACAAAATGATCCCACATAGTACCTGTGCGCTATCTGTTGGTGCTAGTTCGGGATTAACAATGGTTCAAAGCTTTGGAATTTGTTATTGGGTAGATAACAAATGCTAAGCCCACAAAATTCTCAAGGAAAGAAGAACAAAGCTTTGGAAGGACTTTGATCCTTAGTGGGAATCCAGCACATGCGCTCTTCACTAAAGTCAACTGACAGAATCTCGACAGATATTTATGAATATTTATGTTAGAACATAATTATAATGAAATCATAATTATTGTCGAACCTAAACAGTCGTATGCAACTCGCCTACAATTGTAACTAAGACACTCGTAATTTATGCAAATTCTAAAACTCGCTTCTCTCGTTTAATAAACATACTCGTGTCTTAATTATTCCCATGAGAATTACTGGAATATATAAAACAAGAGAAATATTGAAGAACTTTAACTGGCAGTAGAGTGTATAATTGTTTACTCACAAGATTGGTACACCGACTTTTCGTTATCTGGGTGTTTCAAGCGATAGCGTTATTTGGACTTCTTCTTTGGTGCTATTGGTATTCCGTTGTCATATTCATAATTTACTCTTATTATTCCCATAAAGTAACGAATTTTCCGCGGTTTACGTTGTCATAATTTTTACATTATTAAAGAGAAATGTAGTAAACCAGCTACTAGCGCACAGTCATATTTGTTCATTAGAGACAAATGGCAGACATAATTCTAAGGTGGGCGTTGCCTTAAGTTAGGAACCATCCTGGCATTAACCTGGAATGGAAGAGGGAAACCACGGAAAACTACTTCCAAAATAGCCTTAAGAGCCAGATTCTCTGTGTAAATATTGGGCTGATCATTCTAAAACTGTCTCCATTACGGTGGCAGGCGAAGAGAGTTTATACTCTTTTCAATAGTTGGCGAAGTGATTCTATGCTTCCCTGCATAATTCACTGTCATGGAACCCCAAACGGATTGTGATGGAAATTGCTTATTTATAGCAGTTTCGTACTGTTTATATCAAAGTGAGAACGTCATCGTGAGCTGTGATTGCAAACTATTGCAAAAATTGTTGCTGGTAGGGAAAATCATGAGTATTTTAAAATTGGCG
Organism: Meconema thalassinum; assembly: GCA_946902985.2. Taxonomy (NCBI): domain Eukaryota; kingdom Metazoa; phylum Arthropoda; class Insecta; order Orthoptera; family Tettigoniidae; genus Meconema; species Meconema thalassinum. Next base: position 1,943,477,378 of record OX336388.2, on the reverse strand, counting down.
ATCAATCTCATCGCATTCCCCTCAACGACAAACTTGAGTATTAAAATCTCTGGGCTGTGAATACGCTGGTCACTTCATTGTATAAACCAATTGTTTATTGCTTATTTGTTTAGCATAACAATGATTCTAACCACAATGATAGTATTATTTGCTATTTAATATTTTGCGGCTCAGTTGATGCAGGCCACTTTAGTGCTATTGAATATGACGTTAATTTGGGGAGGTATGCTACTGTTGTAACCTTTCAGCGGTTGGTTGTGTTAATTTGCGGTCGCGATAGCGTTGGACACGCAAGGAATATGAAAAATACAATGCCTTTATTACTTGTTTGTGTATATGCAAGCCAACTTCCAATAACTGCATCTCAAACATGACATCCATTCATTCCAACAAGCAGATCTATCTTCTTCCTTCTTGTTCTTCTTCTGCCTTTTCATAACACCTTCCTTAGAACATCTGATCTGGAAAAAAAACATGACATCATCATCCCCAACAAGCCTACTATCATAGATCACAACATTTCAGATTCCTCTCCATACTTTTTCATAGACAAAACCAATCACTCCCCCAGACGTAACACTATCCTTCATTTCAACAACCAGCAATCAAAACAATACACCATCTTCCTAAGAACATAATTAAACCTGCCATTGGCAAAGCCACCAGCCATCTCTTGCTGGATCCATAGAGATCCAAGTTGGCACAAGGCTCAACATTCCCTGCTATGCCCAGCAAAAGACGGCCATTTTACAAACCTCAAAAGTGAGCTCTGTAACCAAAATGAATGGCTACACTGTAAACAAACCCGTTCGACAAAAAAGTACATTTACCGGTCATATGGTTCCTACAACTAGACGCAGAACTATGACAAATCGGAGAAAAGACGAAGCTACTTTTAAAATCCAATACAATTCCTCAGAATAATTTCCAGACATTATACGAGGGGTGATAAGAAACTAAAGTTACAAGGGCGGTATTCCTAGAGTTTCGTCTGTTGTATAGAAATTAGTACTGTGGGATAATTTGAATGCATACGGTTGGTAACTGCGTAGAGTTTCAGCAACCGGCCACTTACAGCACTAGTTGTAGGAACAATTAATGGTGACTCGTTTAGTCTCGCGAAGACATCCGCTCAGTTATTCGATTTCTGTGGGCGAAACATGTAACCGTGGCGAGGACTTCTCATCTTTCTTCATGCCAACGCGCGACCTCATACAACCCAGAGGACCACCACGCTGTTGTAGCGGTTTCGCTGGGACATGATTGGCCACCCTCCCTACAGTACAGATCTCGCTCCAAGCGATTTTCACCTGTTTCCTCACTTGAAAGAACACCCAGGAGGTCGACGATTCGTGTCAGACGAGGAGGTGAAACACTTCGCAAAAACGTGGCTGAACACGCATGGACAGGATTTTTACCATGAGGGGATATTCAAACTCATCCCACGAAGTGACAAGTGCCTAAACTAATTTGCAGGCTATGTCGAAATATTTTTACATAAAATTATATGTATATAATATGTAAAAAATTAATTTCCCCACAATAAAAAATTCATAAAAATTTTCCTCGTAAATTTTCTAACTTTTTTATATTAAAAAACTTCATAAAATTTATTAACGGCCCAATACGTAACATTTTCATTTAGAAAGTAAATCTTACTATTGAATTTAATGAATTTCTATCCTTTTATATATAAAAAATCTGATCATTGCATTGGCTGTGTGAAATAAAATGTACACGTTTCCCTGCAGGCTTTATAACCTTAGTTTCGGATCACCCTTCGTACCATCCAGTGATGGGCCTTTGATGAATGTAAACAAGATGAAAATTAAAAAATGTAAAACAAAAATATTGGAATGCAGCCGAAATAATCAGAAAACCTCTATGGACATCAAATTGGCAGGTGAAAAACTAAAGGAAGTAGGAGACTTCTGTTACATAGGAAGCAAAATAACCAGTGATGGACGAAGCGAAGAGGATATAAAAAGTAGGTTGGCTCAGGCAAGGAAAGCATTTCTAAAGAAAAGGAATTTGTTAACATCGAATGTAGATTTAGGTATTAGGGAGTCATTTTTGAAGTTCTTTGTCTGGAGCGTGGCCCTGTATGGAAGTGAAACTTTGACTGTTGGTGCAGCAGAAAAGAGGATAATTGAAGCGTTTGAAATGTGGTGTTACAGGAGAATGATGAAGATCAGATGGGTATTAAGACTAGTGGGAGAGGAGAGTTGTTTCTGGCGACTGCTAATGAAGAGAAGAGATAGGTTGGTAGGACACATAATAAGACACCCCGGAATAGCAAGCTTAGTTATGGAAGGAAGGGTCGAGGACAAGAACTGTAGGGGTAGACCAAGGTTAGAATATGTTAAACAGATTGCCTCGGATGTAGGGTGTGGTAGCTATGTAGAGATGAAACGAATAGCTCAGGACAGGGAGACGTGGGGAGCTGCATCAAACCAGTCAAAATTCTCAAACAACAACAAACATTGTTCAGCATTGTGCTTCTCTTGATTGGTTATTTTGATCTTTGCTCTTTTAATGGTAAAATGGACCTGACGGAATATAAAATACTTGATGGGCTGAGAAATACGTGTCATCCAAAAACGTAAGTGACAGTAGTTATGGCCTGTTAAGCTAATCAAATTAGACTAGCAAATATGTGAACTCTAACATCAGGGATGGCAAACTTCATATTTTAAACAATATTTTGCAAGAGCATAACCCCTATATTCAATGTTCAAATATCCTCTAAATTTATATGAGAGTTTAGTGTCTGGATTAAAACTAAATTCCAAAGCAGCTGACGATATTCGATTAACTTGCCTTATAATATGGGATAAAATCCCAATGGCATTAATGTCTGTGAATTGTCTTCTAGGTGATATGAGTAGCGACATTCCTTTACTTGGGACAATTATTGTTCTTGGAGGAGACTTCGGGCAGGTTTTGGCTGTTGGGCCGTACGCTTCTCGCCGAAAAATTATTCACAATTGTATTAAATACTCTTCTTTCTGGGCCTTGTTCAAAATACGTCACTTAAAGAAAATAAAATGTGGCCAAATCCAGAAGAAATTGAATTTCCCGATTTTTGCTACACATTGGTAACGGCGACTATCTCTCTGTGGATGATAAGGTATCAAATGTTATTCAATTACCAACCTAGAATAAAGCGTTTGATGACATTGTTACTGAGATTTATGGTGAAACATTCACTTCTGCAAAACATATAATCAATTCCTCATAAGTTTGCTTTCTCACACCAAAACCTGAACACTGAATTAACTTAATTTAAAAGTCTTTGAACTTCCACTAGCGTTAGATTAAATACTCAAGCTGAAAGCCAGCTACTTCAATTTCCTACAGAATCCTTGAATTCCTTAACGTTTCCCAAGGACTCTTAAACGCAACCAGTTTAATTCTAAGAAATAACCGCCTCCTGCCGTGACACAACAGCTCATGAAGGGCCTAGGCCTACTAAGCGACCACCATTTGGCTTGCAGATTGTAGGGTGACGCAAGGTCATCGCGTCAGTTCCTTGGCCATTGATGTCGGGTTCCGTGAACGGGGCGCTGTCTCACTGTCAGACAGCTACTCAATTGTCCTCACGAGGCTGAGTGCACCCCGTTTTGGCTCTCATCTCAGTTTCTAAAATCCCAATTCTAAGAAATAAGTATGGAAATTGCTAGGTTTGGATGTAATAAGTGGATATAAAATAGGTCTGAGGCTCTAATTCCTTCGGTTCATTTAACACCATCCGATAAATCACTATTTTCTTTTATGATACACCAATTTTCTATTCACTTGGCAATCTAATTCACAATCAATCAATAAAACACAAGGGGAAACTTTGGAATCTGTAGGCCACTAATTACCCCCAGCAAGTTATCAGTCATAGCCAGTCGAGAGTGCGATTTCTCGGCGCCCTTAAAGTTGAAATACAGTAGTTCCACAAAGTAATCGAACAAAGAGTGTCATCCTTCAGTAAATATTTTTCCATCGACCGTCATGTTTTGACGGGTTTTGACTGGTACATAATAAATTGTTTAAATAACAATAACGTAAACAAATGATAAAATATGATTTCGCTTATATTTCATCAGGTTAAGGCAGTTTTTTCATAGCAAAAACTGCAAATAAAATTTTAGGACTTATATGATCCAAAGACCTCAAGCAAATCTTTGAAATTCACAACTTTGGGTGACTTTCATGTCAACAATACTGTTACAGTACCTCAATAAGTGATTGCTTACATCCTCAACATTTCATTTCATAATGTGCACGCCTCATGGTGTATTGGTCAGGGTAATGGGCTGCCATCCTGAGGACCCGGTGAACATACCTTTTATTTTGGTTAAAATAAGGTCATTGCAAAGTTCTATTTCATTGACTATGCATCATGCCTATTATTGCTCAGCTCTTATCACACCTCCCTCTCCGTTTATCATCGTTATTTACTTCACAAGAACACAAACAAAAGATTAGTGGTATTATGTTCTGATTTATTGTTTGGCAGTGAAATTTTTGTTGACAATGAGCAAGAATGCAGGTAATTAGTTATTTTTGTTGTTAAGAGTGGAACAGTGAGGTCATCAGCCCTTTGGCAGCACTCGTAGACCGCATATTTCTAAACATATAAAATATATGGTAATGGTAGTCTACTCATAATTTAAATAGACTTATAGCTTGCCCAAAATAATTTAAAGGATTCCAGTTTGTTCGTAAAATAGCCACTATACATTAAACTCGTACTTTTGAAATGCTATAGCCTTCGTGGCTTCGTTGCTCGGGTACAACGATAATTCAAAATTACTCGTTAGACTTCCTATAATACGTACTTTTTAAGAGTGGCTGGGTTAAATTAAGGGTGGGAGGTTATTGCACACAGATTGCAAGTTATACATTTTACAAAATTGGGTAATTTGTTTATTCATGCGATACCTGTGTAATTTTAGGGGGGGGGATTACAATCGCAACGAGGCACGGAATGTAGGCAACTTATCCAACAAAGGCACGGTGCGGGTTGCATACACGAGTCAGTGCATGTGGTTTAGCTGCTCGTGCAATAGAATATTTTGAAATACTTGAACTTGATTCAATTCTCCGTGACGTATACAGTTTCAATTCAAAGGAACTCATACGTTGAATATTCATCAACAGCCACTAACATATACAAAATAGTGAGTTATGTCCTACAGGAAATTTAGAAGACAACAAGACCAGATAAATTTGAACTGTAATACGATCTACGAATACAAAAACAACCATACCAATTTGAAGTAATAGGAATGTATGACTCAACATTATGGCCTGTTTGCCATCTCTTGATGAATGCAGTACATTTGCATTTGTCTGTTGGCACAGGCTAGAGTAAAATGTGGCTTTTCACCGATGTCTCAGTCTCACTCATGGCTGTGATTATATGGAGGCTACTGAGGTATGGGTAGTGCTTAGTAATGACATTCAGGGGACAGGCAGTGCCTGTGGATGCTGTGAAAGGTTCTGCTCATAGGGTTAGTACTGGTGTACTGACTCAGTGAGGAAAGCAATGTCAAACTACCTCACTCCTCATCTTGCCTAGTATGCCTCAATATAGCGCTGCCTTGGGTTTTCGTGGGTATCTACCCACATAACCTAACAGTGGTACATTTTGAGGATCCAACCAGCCTTTGGGCTGACTACCTGACAGACTCAACATTTATCCAGAATAGAAGAGCTATAGTAATTTTTAGCCTATTTTCATTTATGAAAAAAATAGGCTTATGAGATCACCTATTGTCCGTGTGTCTGTCTGTGTGTGCGTGTGTGTGTGTGATTGTGTGGGTGATGGATTTTTGTGGGTCCCTCCCTAATAACTTCTAAAGGCTGGAGCGATTTCAATGAAACTCGGTAAGTTCATAGCACTATTCCGGGCGACCCCGACCGTGCCCTTCAAATTTTGTTACGTCTCACCAATCCAACATGGCAGTTGTGCGAAACATTTAACCAGCATTCATTATCTCCGAAATTATTACAGATATCACCCTGGAATTTTGTACGGTGATGAAGGGAACTACTAGAAGTTTGCCTATGTGACTTTTGAAAGCCTGGTAACTACAAAACCAACATGGCGGCCAAGCGAATTTGCGACATTGCCTATATGTTTATACAAATTGTAATGCACGGACATCTAACTTCGTTCAATTGTTTACATAACCTCAAGATTGCGGCTGTGTGAAATATTTCACCGGCATTCTATATCTCTGAAACTATTACCGGTATCAGTATGAAATTTTGTACGGAGATAGAGGGCACTACTGGACGTTCATCTATGAGACTTTCAAAAACCGGTTAACTACAAAGCGAACATGGCGGCCACGCGAATTTGAAAGTTTTAAATAGACTTTGCTCGCGATTTAATGAAACAAACGCAATAAACATGGCACAGAAAATGTTTATACACATTGTGATGCATGGTATCTAATTTAGTTCAATTGTTTATTTAACCTCAAGATGGCGGCTGTGCGAATTTCGAAAATTAAGTTTTTATTTCTTGTGTTCTAATCATGAGATCTCAATCAACATTTGCATAATGAACGTACACAATAATCATCATATAATAGTACATAACTCTATGGCCTACATATATTAAAATCCAACATGGCGACCATGCGAAATATTTAGGCAGTTCTCAATATGTATTAATCTACTACTGCAATCAAACTGAAATTTTGTAAGTGTATAGAGGCTATACGCATAAGTTCACCTATGGGACGTTCAATAACCTGGCGAGCAAAAATCCAACATGGCGGCAAAGCGAAACTTAAATATTCAAATGGACGTTTCTTGCGTTGTAACCATCCGAGCGCAGTGAAACTTGATACGGTATATGGTTACACAAATTTTAATCGACTGCCATCTAATTCATTTAAATTATTTTCATAACCACAAGATGGCGGCTGAGCGAAATTTTAAAATCCCACTTTTATTTCTTGTGTCCTAATCATGCGATTCAAGTTTGAATAAAACACCTACACAATAATCTTCATGTAATAGTACATAAATCTAAGGCCTATTATATAAAAAGCCAACATGGTGACCATCCAAAATATTTAGACTGTTGCCAATATCTACGAATCTATTACAGCAATCAAACTGACAATTTGTATGTTGATAGAGGCAATTGATATTAGTAGGATATATGAAAATAGACTATTTAGTTCTTCATGGAACCACTTGTTACTTATGCAATATTAAATGTTGATAGTTTCTTCCACAGACTTTATAAAATAACGTATTTGATTGGAGATAAAACCCAGACTGTTTTAGATCCTAAAAGTACTAGTTGACACTACATGAAAATGTCAAGAACCATTAAATAAATAATACAAAAATAAACATTACAATGCTGTGGTGAGACCTGAAGCGGTCTTTGGAGCTGAAACATTAAAGCTAATGCAGAAAGGTGACATAAAAAAAAATCATGATCATGGAAAGAAGATTGATTTGATGCATCCTTGGCTCAAGGAAAACAGAAACAGACTATAACAGACCACGACCTAACAAGGAAATATGCACCCATGTGTAGAACATAATCCACACCATGCGCAAAAGACGAATGTCATTTTATGGACATATAAATAGAATGAATAACGACAGGCTAACAAAAGAACTTTTTAATAACATTTTAAAACTTAAAGTTCAACCTGCGTGGTTTACACAGACATTAAAGGATCTTAAGGAATCCATCATTCACAATACAGATAGCCTACATATAATAGGAATGTATTTCTGGACAAAATTCAAAGAGTGATCTTCAGGGAGGAACAAGAAAGACAACGAAAGCAGCCACGTAACATTGAACAGCTCCGAAAGCAGAGATCAGAGAGGATAAAGCAAATGTGGGCAGAGTGAAAAAATACATGTGGCAAGATTTCAAGTATAGATTTTACGTGCACTGCAATAGTGCTATTCGATTAAATAAATAGGCCTAATAATAAGTAATAACATTAATTACTAGTAGAGTATATGTGATAACATGTTCCATTAATAGCCTTCAATCGAGCTATATAGTACATTATGCAACGAGCCTATAATGGCAATAATTAAGACAGGAGTATGTTTATAAAACGAGCGTAGTGAGTTTAATAATTTCCATACGAGAGTCTTAATTACCATTATAGGCGAGTTGCATACGACTGTTTATGTTCGACGATAATTATAACTTTATTATATGTTTTAACATAAATATTCATAAATATCTGTGGGATTCAGTAACTTCAGTTAGTGAACTGAGCGCGCTGGGTGGTTTGCTGACTAAACAGAGCGCATGCGTGGGTCAAAGAATTTCGAAAGCAGAGACCATTTACTTTGCTTAGCAATGCTATTGTTTACAGCCTGCATGATGTCCATTGCCGATCAGAACTTGTTCACTAATATTGTCACTAAAATCGTTTGAAAGCAATGCGCTGTGTAGAAATTGGTGTTGGGGATATTAAGGTACAGTGCTATTTCTTGTCTCATATTCGCCAGTTTATTTACACCAACATATGGGACGGTACACTTTCAATATCGGTAATTTATATAGAAGCATGCTGTGTTGCTAACTTCTGGACGTATATTTATACATTTCTTGCATATTTCATAGTATTTTCTTGTTAACCGTAAAGGTTCGTGCTGATTTAGTCTTTATGTTTGGGATTGTAACTACAATGGTTGATCCGATATCCAATTTGAACTTTCAAATAATTTAATTCATGTCCGATATGTTTGATTTTGAACCCACGCGCAAAGCTATCCTTACCTAATTGGTCAATGAATGAGCTCTGATTGGCTGGAGAATCTGTTTCATAATGTAGTATAGTACTAAAATGACCCTCATTATGATACAGTTTTCTGACATATAATATATACATTTCGACATCGTCGAACATAAATACGTGTTTAACCGTTTTCTTAAATGCTTAGGGGCGTGGTGGCGCAGCGGTCAAGCTGTATGCCTCTCACCAAGGCGGATCGGGTTCGATTCCCGGTCAATGCATGTGAGATTTTCGATGTGAAATGCCAAGTCCTGTGGTTCGGATTCCACGTAAAACGGAGGTCCCGTGGCTTATGATCGCGAGATTAACGGTCACGTTAAACTACAAGCTTCCTTCCTTTTCTTAAATGCTTTTGTAAGGACGTCAATTTCTATTAGACTTGAATATTAAAAAAATGAACTGTGAGAGTTGAATTTTATTTATTATATTATTTTTATTGTTAGTAACTTATTTAGTGTATTAGTTTATCGTAATGTTATGTTATAATTATGCTTCACCATGGTACACAGTTTGTCAAACTTTGCATCAATGATACTTCAATAATTTGAGTTTATTTTTACTTTCAGACAAACTAGATACTGTACGGTACGTGTAGTATTATTGTGCAAACATTTGTTAAGAACAGTTTATCGTGCGGTGCAGTTTCCTTAAAGACGCACTAAGGATTTCCAAATATGCCCCATCTAGACTTGCATACGAATTAGCACGAGAAACTTTCTTCATGGAAGATCTACGAACTAGGTTATTGCTGCCAACTACTCAACAAGAATCGCAATTAAAGCAGAACAGACAACACAAGAGACTAGAAATACCGACCGAATTCCACGCAATCGATGCAATGATCAACCGGAAATAGACAGGACCAAACGACAAGATCCGCAGCGCAGTGACAAGACTGATGGATACCATCATAAACAAGATGTTCAGTAAAGAATATATAGCCTACTTCCTCCTAAATGCATGGATATTGTTATAACTCTTTGTCCTTTTCAAGGAGGATAATTGAATGTTGGTTGTAGTAGCTTGTTGAAATACAACGTGCTATACGGATATTAAACATGAATATGAGGTGCCCTTTGCTAGAGCTACCTCTGTAAAAAAAAGAAAACATTCAATTCGATTTCACCGTATCTGAATTGATATTGGAAATCGATTTGTACACATACATGGCCGCTATCTGCAAACGATTGCACTGATGACCTTGTAGTTCAGTCAAAAGATGCTTTCCACAAAAAGGTATGTTGTTGAAAAATTTGGTAGAGATCAAATGATTAGGTTGGTCGTAATTTGATTTAAGATTTTAACATTTGGGTGGCCGCCATTACGTTTTCGTCAAGATGGCGGCGATATAAAACATTACACTGAGGTGCCCTATGCTTACGTTACCTCTGTACCAAATTTCATTCAATTCGGTTTGATCGTGTTTGAATTGATAGGGGGAATCGATTTGCACACATACATGGCCGCCATCTGCAAACTATTGGACTGATGATCTTGTAGCTTGGTCAAAATATGCCTCCCACATAAAGATATATTGTTACAAAATTTGGTAGAGATCAAATTATTAGGTTGGTCGTAATTTGATTTAAGCTTTTAACATTTGGGTGGCCGCCATTACGTTTCAGTCAAGGTGGCGGCAATATAAAACCTAACACTGAGTTGTCCTTTAATAGTGCTACCTCAGTACCAAATTTTGTACAATTCGGGTTCACCGTGTTTGAATAGATAGTGGGAATCGATTTGCACACATACATGGCCGCCATTCGCAATGTATTGGGCTGATGACCTTGTAGTTTGGTCAAAAGATTCTTCATATATAAAGGTATAATGTTGAAAAATTTGGTAGAGATCAGATTATTAGGTCAGTCGTAATTTGATTTAAGCTTTTCACATTTGGGTGGCCGCCATTAAGTTTTCGTCAAGATGGCGGCGATATAAAACATGACACTGAGGTGTCCTTTGCTAGTGCTACCTTTGTACCAAATTTCGTTCAATTCGATTTCACCGTGTTTGAATTGATAGGGAGGGGGGGGAGGACGGACATACATTCAGAGTACACCCACCCACACACACACACTCACACACACACACACACACACAGACAGACATACAATTTTTGGCCCTGTGTAGATCTCATATGTCTACTTTCATTTTTTGCAAAAATTGAAAGTAGGCTAATAAACTGTGCTGGAGAACAGACTATCATGACCGTTCACCACAATGCGAGTGTAAATTATGTGACTAACCTTGTGTATGATACCATTTTAATGAGTGCCTCAAAAGAACAAAATAGCTGCTGGAGTATAGCAGATATTAATGTATATTAATGTTAGCAATACCGTTTGAATACTTTTAATGAAATTAAGTCGTATTTTATGGACATTGGCTGCATTAAGCTACATAGATATAACCTTGAATACGGTACATAATTATGAGCAACATGTATATTAAATGACGTATCTGTATCAAAACACTTATATTAGTATATTAAACTGCTAGAATAATACATAATTATTTTAACTATTGGTATATATGACAATGTCAAGAACATATTTGTCCTTCTGCATTAAGTCTAGTATCCACAGAATTGAAGCTTATGAGGAAACAAATGTCTATGTTACATTTTTTACTTACTGAGAAAAACAGCATTAAAGGGTGACTGTTGTCTCTGGGTCAGGGCTACACGGTAAGATGTAACTTAACATAGACTTTTGTTCCGTAAACCAACACACTACTGTGTGCGCGCTCACCCACTCGCCCATAATGGAAGAGTACAGAATAGAATAGCGTTATTTTAAGTTTAATAATATTTATGAGCCTACTTATAATGTATTAGTCCGTGAAAATAATTTTCCTTTAAATGTAAATCGCGAATGGACTTGTTTCTTTGCCGTGATCAAAGTATTTTTATTAAGTTTCAAAATACAACTAAGGTCGTTTCATTTTGGTTTCAACACAATCTGTCTGTTAGGTCGTCAGCCCGAAGGCTGGTTGGATCCTCAAAATGCGCCACAGTTAGGTTATGTGGGTAGATACCCACAAAAACTCAAGGCAGTGCTATATTGAGACGTACTATGCAAGATGAGGAGTGAGGTAGTTTGCCATTGATTTCCTCACTGAGTCAGAACAGCAGTACTAACCCTATGAGTAGAACCTTTCACAGCATCCACAGGCACTGACTGTGCCCTGAATGTTACCCATACCTCAGTAGCTTCCATATAATCACAGCCATGAGTGAGACTGAGACATCGGTGAAAAGCCACATTTTACTCTAGCCTGTGCCTACAGACAAATACAAATGTACTGCATTCATCAAGAGATGTCAAACAGGCCATTCAACACAATAATTTGCACTAATAGGCTTAGTAATACACAGCTGATAACACTAGAATAGCCTCTTGACTATAATGTGTTCATTATATCCGTTCACTTCATAACATTGTTCGAGCGGGAAGCCATGTAACAAAGACTTTTGTTCCAATATTTTTAAAGTGAATTTCGCTTCACAATTTGTGGAATTCTAAAGCCATCGTTTGAGATATGCTCGAACTACTTGCAAATACGTATTCAGTAAACATCGTAGACGTTTATTCCGCGAATACCTCAAATTACACAAAATGTAACGTAGACGTTTGTTCCCGCATACGCTTCAATTGCAAATAGTTCAAAATTTGTTGTTCTTCTCTGAAACTAATGAGAAACGTTTATATCTTGGACACCATACATGGTTGAACTCCAACGTAAGTGTTACTTGACTTGACAAAGAGTGACGTACTGGTGTTGGAACTTTCCGTATTGTACCCTCTACTAGCGACTTCTTTGTGGTAACTTTCATGAAAGTCAGCCTTCAAGTTCTGCCATACTGTACTGAGGGCGTGGTGGGTGAAGGTGATGTGACGATAGAGTCATCCAGTCTCCTCCCACTAAAACATTATCATGAGACCACATCCGACACTGTGCTTGAAGGTCATCAGATATAGCGGATGATATTCTTGATACATCGCAACACACGTGGAATAATTATCGGAGTATCCCATGAATCAGGCAATACAAATTACAACTCGGTGAATGGTTAGTTAGTAGGCGTAGGAACGGTACTTTACGCACTAGATTATGATGTCATATTTTATTCCCAGATCGTGCTATTATACCGTTAGAGAATGCATGACAGATTCTTCGTCTATCAAATTTTCATGACCTCAATGGACACTTCCCTTCAAGCGCTACGCTGTCTATTCAGTTCATGAAATAATTGAGCACAGCAAATATTTCAGTGAGGTGAGTGCATATTTCGGAACCTTCTTCCTGATACAGTCCACATGTGCCCGTAATTTCCGGGGCAATGTTAAGTACAGTAGGTAATAGAACTCCAGCAAATCGTCTGGGGTTCTGTCATGTCTGTTGTGACATTTTGCCCTAATGCACGAAGTTGAGTAGATCAGGAGACGCTTGGTACATCCCGTCTGGATCTCACTGGGATGAGAAAGGAAAGAAGCTTGTAGTCTGATGATGATTATGATGATTGGTCATAGAATTTAAACTCCGTATGGTTGGTTCCCGTGACTTTAAGACCGGCGTCAATTCGAAGGATCTACTTTAGGCCTCTCCATAGGCAACACGTCATTAATAATAATAATAATAATAATAATAATAATAATAATAATAATAATAATAATAATAATAATAATAATAATAATAATAATAATAATAACCAGTGGACCTGCGCGAGAACTCTCGCATAATGGGTTGTGTGCGCCCCATGTGTATAGACTACCCGCCCGGCTCCAGTGTATGCGGGCTGTACGCGATGCAGTTCTGTGAGGGCTATCGTCTTGTTTACTTGTTTAAATGCACTTTATAAAGAAATAAATGTATTTCCGTTAACTTTTCAAGAAGTGCAAGATTTATCCTGCAATATTGAGACAATTTGGAAGATTTTGGTACAAACCACACCTTCTAACTCCCTCTGGTTTAGGAGCTTGAGTTTTGTGAAACATACACCTTAGCGTATTATACGGTACTAGCAGAGCCCGCGTCGAGTCTCTACGCAATAACAGTGCAATAAAAACGGCCCGAGCTATTAGTAACATTACATTTATTTACGAAATAAAACTTCACAAACTTAAGATGTTGATACCAGTGCCGGAAGGAAGGATCCAACTGGGCTGTGGAATGATAACTTCACAGAGGACATTTGGGATACAACCAGGACTTCTTTCACATACAGTAGTTCTCGAGTGAGGTGTACAGAGTTGCATCTAAGGAGTCAAATCACATTTCTTCCAAGATAGTGCATTTTGTTAAGGAACTTTTTGAATTTATCTATCAAAAATTTCCCTAAACACACAGTTGGTTATTTTGTTGCTTGGTGACACGACCGATAGCGAGCTAAACGATCTTACCCGTGAAAGGGCTACGTAAGGCTGTCCATATGTAAAGACGGGTTTTTTCAAGTAAAGGGAGATTTTATCGAAAGTCTGACCCTGAGATTTATTTATTGTCATTGAGACAGCCAAACGTACTGGGAAATGTCTTCTTTTAAATTTAAAAGGCATGTTCGTATCAGAGGGGATAAGGGTTATCCTGGGTATGAAAACGATTTCTCTCTTATCAGAATCTATAATAGTTGCCTCTATTATATTAAGTAGTAACTCGTTAACTATTAGCATCGTCCCACTGCAGACCCCATTTGTGGGTAGAATATTTCTTAATGACATAATGATAGCACCTTTTTTAAGTCTAAGTTTGAGTGGAGGCATGCCAGTTGGTGTCAGACTGTTCAAAAATGGTGCAGGGTAAGCTAAGTGATATTGTGCATGCTCACACACAATACAGTCTACACTCTCGTAGACTACCTCATCTCTAGGTAACCGCTGAAGTACTCGATTGTGCAGTTCAAGCGATGCTTCATTGGCGACCGTAAAAATAGTTCTTCCTTTAAGCTTGTGGGGTGACAGCAGTAAAATCAAAATCACCATATAGTTGTTCGACTGGATCTTGTACCTAGGTATTTGTGGATAGCATGTAGATGGTACCGTAACTTCCGCTCCTCCTATTTCTAAAAGCCATGTTGAAAATTCTGTTTCAGAATTTAAAGCGCGCATGTTCTGGGGGAGTTTAAGTACATGGAATTTATTCCAGAGGCTATGCCGCTTCAAAAAGCTAGCAACTGTCAGAGAACGTGATCCTCTCATTATACTCGAAACAGGAAGGACTTGGCGAAAATCACCACCCAGTAAGATAACTTTACCAATGAATGCTTCAGTACAGTTGGTCATATTTAGCTGTGCTCAGTGTGTTGTGAAGAGCAGGTAACTCCAAAATGATGTTTCCATATGTGCGTACGAAAAATTGTTGTCTGTCAAAATGTCAGGGACATTTAAAGACAGTTTTTGCCATTTTGTTTGTCTGAATGCACCCATGGGATTAGAAGCAGATTGACTGGTTGTTTTCTATCAATTAATGACTCTAATGAAGGTATCTGTCAACATCTGTACGAAATTACTGACTGTCGAGTATTTCCAAGTCCTGTTTAATTTTATTTTGTATTGGTTTTAAGGTCGCCTCCGTAGCGTAGCGGTCAGCATGGTTAGCTGCCGCCCCGGAGATCCTGGGTTCGATTCCCGGCTCTGCCACGAAATTTGAAAAGTGGTACTGCACCATTATTCATAAAAGGGCTTAAGTACAGACATGGTTACAGTATTTTGGGAACACCCTGTAACTTCCTAACTTGCCTCTGAAGTCGATCATAACAGCTGGTCTGCAGCAAGAAAAAGCCATGCTATCATGAACGAGATCGGCAGAGCTCGTGTTTCCGACGAGAAGCCCGAAGGTCATCGATAATAACCATGTTGACTGTGTCTAACACCATATCGATCGATTCACCTGAGAGTGATTAATACAAATTAATGCATATTTAGCGCTTTTTGTAAGCAGATACATGTGTCTATATGTATATTTCCATGGCAGAAAGCTATTATTAAGAAAGCCATTATTAAGGAAGTATAAAGAACAGAAGATGATATGTTAACTCACTGCTGATTACGTTTCGACTGCGATATATTTCGTATCGAGTCATGACGTGTGAAGGAGTGGGGGGAGCAGATGTGAGACTCAGGCGACCTCGTGCAGAGCACAATGTGTATAGAACTTGACAGCGCAGAGGGTTGAGCTGGAAATCAGTGAAAGTAAAATCGCCAGCTAACGGGAGTTTTAAAAACGTGTGACCGTGCTGAAGTGTATTCTAGTTCGTTAAGCATTCTACGTGAAGTAGAAACGTGTTTAATAGGGCTCAGACATGGTCTTAAACATGTAATAATTTACCTCTGTGACTGTATGTCTACAGCAACTAACGGGCCATGCGGATGGATACTTTTATAATCACGACAGCGAGCTCAGCCGTGATGTGTCACGAAACTCTGCATATAATCCGTCGTGGAAATGCAGCCTAGATTTGATTCACTCTTCACAGTGATTATACTTCTTGAAAAGAGTACATTCTCAAGCAAGGCGTCAGGGGGAAGAGACAATATGAAGCTTATATCCACTACGATGGTAGGCTAAATTGATTTAAGAATACTGCATTAGCAGGGTGCAGCGGGGACTTGTCGAAGGCAACTTTCATTTAGCATGAAGTGTGCACGCGACTCTCGTGTTGTAAGGGACCGCGTCGACCCTCGTGAACTTGTTCATACGCGCGTTCACATATTGGAACTTGTTAGTGACTGTTCGAGTTCACCTTCGCTTCGTGACGAGTTGATAAACTGTGTGAGGTCCTTCCGTTGGTATTCGAATATGTATGGGAAGATATCGCCAGGATATGTTGGAACTATTTCGACCGATCGGGTGTTGTTCGAGCCTGGGAGGACTTTGGTTCGTTCTATGGAAACCCAGTTGAAGTCCAGCATATTTTCTGTTGGTCCGGAGCTGATTATGGCCAACGATATCCTTTTTTCCTCATCTAGATTCGCCAAAGGTACTGATCACTTCAACTTGTTACAGTAGTGTAGCGTGGACGTTTATAAATACCACTTTGCCATATTTGATTTTGTAGTTTAAATGGTTCAGTAGAAAGTGCGGGTTCGATGTTCATTTCGAAACTGACCTTCTATGATGCCAGGATTTTGACTCATAAAAATGAGTGCATCCTTTGTGTAATTTTGATGAATAAATTAACAATTTCAGTAGTATTTTACAGTATTTAACTGACATGCTCATTCTTATTTGTCGAGAAGCAAATGTAGGAAGAAGATTTACAGTTTTTCTTGTATAAGAACATTTTTAGTAACGCAACTTTCTTTTGAGAACGTTGGTTGAGTTTTCATATTCTAGTGCATTGTTCTTTAAGCACTTTCGCTTGGATTATCGTATTCTTTGGAGGGGAATTTTCCTTTTCGTATTTTGATTAAGATACTAGGAAGTTTTCGAACCCAGTTATTCTAAATGTTACTTCGAGTCCTTGGACTATATTTTCTTCAGTTTTTTTTTAATAACAGATTTAACTTGTGTTTTCTGAGCGTGATTTTCGAAATGGATTGCCTAATGGGTCATTAGTCGCTTAGCCTTTGTTGCTAACCTAGATCCATGCTGTAGGTCTAATCCATCGACATTTTCGCGTTCGGGAAATTCAGGGAGGATCTTATTTTGAGATTGAATTTATCTTTATAGATCACTTTACAACCTCAGTTTGTGTGGTTGGGCAGCGTTATATACAGTTTATATTTTTTTTTTGATGTTAACACTGGATTAAATTGATATCATTGCCTTTAGTGCAATAGTTTTTCTATAGTAAGAGGGTATTTGAACGACATCCAAATTTGCGAGGATAATCCCAGGGACAACTTACTATAAGTCATACGTTTAAGAATTATGGACCTTGTAATAAATCAATGTAAGGCAAGTTTTTAAAGTTAGGTGGAATATTTCTGAAATCCACTGGGCTTTGTTGGTAATCTGTTACGGGATCATATTTTTCGAGTTCAGGATTTTTACCATAAACAGCTGATTTGCATAATTGTGGATTTATAACAGTAAGGCTCCTATTATAGGTGCATATTGGTCTTTAGAGAGGCATATACTATGAGTAATGTCTTTGTGTTTAAGTATATTGATGCTATGCTTTGTAAAGCAGATTTTTCTTGTAGAGGATTGAGCTAGTTGTGCCAATCAGGATTAGATTGATTGGGGTTTTAACCCAGAGAGGTGTTGTTTTAACCTAGTATGGTTAATATTTGGTCATTGTTAACTTTATCGCTGTTATCGTGAAAATGCCTGTGTGAAGATTAATATTTTTCTGAGCAGTATTGTTGGGAATCTTGAGTGGATATTCGGTTAAATATTTCCAGTAAAACTAATATAACAATTTTGTCATAAGATGTATGTTTAAAAAGGAAACCGATAACTATTTAAGACTGACTTTACAATTAATTTTTGCTTAGCTTAACTGTTCGGCAGAATTTCCCTAAAACAAGAATTGAAATAATATTAAACAGAAAGGAATGTCGTGACTTCAAGTCAGTAGGAAAGGAATAATTGAAATTATTCTGGAATTTTGTGTAAATTATATTCTGTAAATAGGCCATGTGAATTTCTTCATTCAATAACAAGAACATATAATGTTACTGAAGATGTCGTGTAGGATTAGTAATTATAACCAGGATATTTTTGTATAGGATGTTATTTCCGTTAAGGAACCGAAATTAATTTAATGTATTCAAGTCTTATAATATTTCTCTTTTTGTAAATGCTTACCCTATGGGATTGATCATCATTGTTATTATTAATATGCCTTATATTTTAATCAGCTAAAAGTTAGTTGTGACAATGGGTAATATTTTTTTTTTGGAAGATAATCCAATATAATCAATGAGATTTTTTTTTTTGATTGGTCGTGGTATCGACGAAATTGATATTCTTCTGTCTTGTTTATTCTTACAATAAATCACTTTATTACTTGGTTTTAATTATTGCGTGATGCTTTATAGAGGTGATGGAAGGGTGTATTAAGGGGGCCATCGCTAGGTATTTTAGTGTTTACCACACCTTTGAGATTCTTTCTTCCTTTTGAAGAATTCTCGTGTTTTGAGCTAGTTTCTTTTTTCTTTTTCTGAGCCTTGGTCAGTCTTAATACATCCTGTTAGGTATTCGAGTGGCCCTATTATCCCTGTGTCTGTTGGTAGAACTTGGGGGGTCTTTAGAGCCGGGGCATTTTCAGGTTCTACGATCCAGCTGCTATCCAGGGATTCAACAGGTATTGGTAGGTAAAAGGGTACATTAGGTGGCGCCCAGCTCAGGGGCTTCGAAAAACTGGAATACCAGAGCGAATACCAGGGAGTTGAATGCCATAATTCTGCCAAAATTGAAACTGAAAGTACAAAGTGGAAATTAATTTATGATCATGTAACACAGATCGCGAATTGGAACACCGTGTTTCTTGTGTGACTATGAATCAAGGCGATAAAATAATGGTGAACCAATATTTTGGCACGAACTATTGGAATTCCTATGGAACAAAGCAATTACGAGGATACTCGAGCTACTTGACCCACAAGTGGTATTGCAACCATTATTAATTTTTATTTTATTTTATGTATTGGAGTGGTGCCACACGCTTTGTTAATAATTTGTTCTACTTGTTTCCGGCTGATGATCATTGCTGACATCATTAAAAATAGAAGTATTTGTAGTAAATTTAAAATTTAAGTAATGGTAGAATCATAGACCTTCACCGATATAAACCAACACGCACTTGTATATGGTCGATCCCAAATGAAATGGGGCACTTTGTGTTTAGACATAAGCTTATTTTAAGGTAACGCCAGACAATAAGAATGAGCATATATGGTAAATGGTGGTTGTTTGTAGATGTTCTCGCTGTGCTTTGTTGGTGTGGTATTCTTATTTCTTGTGAAGTGTAGTGAAGCATGTCTGAAGGTAATATGGTGACTGTTGGTGACGTTAAGAAGATGTTTGAAATTATTCAACATAAAATGGACAATTTGAATCAGGACATAGAAAATATTAAGGTCCAAACTAGATCTGCATTAGACCATATGTCTGAAACTGTGCAGGGTGCAGTTGCTGAAGGTATCAGGGGGGAAATTGATACTATGCAATCCTCCTTGAAGGCTATCAATGACAGTTCTAAAAGGGTAGAAAAGAAGGTTACCAGTGTAGAATCTAATATCGAAGATATCCAGGATGATAATAGAAAAACTCAACTAGATATCAGTACATTACGGGCTAATGTTGGCCTGGTACAGGTTGCCCAAGAAAGAATCCAAACTAGTCAGACATCAATGCAAACTAGTCAAACTTCAATGCAAACTAGTCAAACATCAATCCAAACAGATCTTAACAATATTCAGACTAGTCAAAGGGGAATTGAGGAAACTGTAAAGGATGTAAACTCTAATGTAAGGATTATGCAATCCCAAATCAATGATTTAAGAACAGATGTGGGATTAATAGAATCCAGTCAAAATAAAATGGAGCTAGAGGTCCGAAAAATCGAATCTAGTCAAAATCAGACAGAGGTTAAGTTAATGGAGCTAGAAAAATCTAATAAAGAATTTCAAGTTGAGATTAGACTAGACTTTGAAAAGAGTGTGAAGCTCAGTAAAAAAAATTTAGAAACACTTCAGCTGCAGTTTTCCCATGACACTAATCAGACCCAGAATAGCCTGGAACAGTTGAAATGTGAAATGGGGACACTCCGAGCTCAAGTCACTGATCATACGAAACTTCTCAGGGATGATTTTGACATCGACTTGAAAGGGATCATAAGTGATAATATTGTAACATTTCGTCAAGATATTATGAAAATTAATGAGGAATGTTTTAAAGTTGAGAAATCTAAGTTAGAATCTAAACTTGCCACTGGTCTTGCAACTAATAGCAAAGACATAATAAATGTTAGGGAAGATCTAAGCAAAAGAATGGATGGAATTCAAAATACTCAGGTTAATAACATATCCGATTTAGAGAAGCGTATTAACAATGTTGAAACTAAAGTCGACCAAAGTAAGATAGAGTTAAATGAGGTCAGGGAGAAGAAAACTTCCGAGATTAATGAAATTAGAAAGGGTCTCGAGCAAATTAATCTAGAGGGGCATATCAGTTTAGATACTCTAAAAGATCAATTGCGATCACTTTTACAGTCCGATTTTCGAGTTGTAGTTGAACAACCTGAAGTGATAGTACCTGATGGTAGGGAAAGGATGATACAGGAATCTTCCAACAACGAACCCAACGTTCGGCTCAGTCAAATGGAACATTCGAGTCCCATTCGAACAAGCAGGGAAACTTTTAGTTCTCCGAACCCCAACGTAGGCGTGGGTGATTATACTTCGAAATCATCGGAAAGGACACCGAATGTAACCATAATACGAAATTTTGATGACAAACCTAGGAAGTTTAGCAATTTGGATGGAATGACGCCAATCGAATTTGTCAGGACATTAAGAGATTACTTTTTGGAGTCACATGTGCCACGTGAGCGTGAGCTACGTATGGTGGAAAGGTTTCTCACCGATGCTCCGTTACAATGGTTCAGGGCTTTTCGTTACACATTTGACAACTTTGAGCAGTTTTCGGAAGCCTTCATACAAAGATTTTGGTCGATCGAGGTCCAACAGAATGTGAGATCAGAAGTCTATTCACGCAAGTACTCCAGTACAGGACCAACCAGCTACGCTGAATACTTTGCGTGTCAGTTAGCAAAACTCCGTTTTCTTCAGCCGCCGTTAACCCAGGAAGAACTCCTTGAAGCTATCTCACGTCAATTGCCTGCGGAAGTAAGGAAATCAATTATTTCTTCCGGAGTATCGTCTTTAACGTCGTTAGATGACCTGTTACGTCGATTAGATCACATGAGTATGATGACGCAACCTACTATAGTCAAAAATGCCAGGCAGGAATCGAAAGTTGTAAACGCGGTAATGATGAACCGTACACAGCAGACGGATCGTTTCGAACAAAGAAGAGATGATAGAATAGGTCCTATTAGAAATACCCATCAGGAAGAGAAGAGATGGGAAAACCAACGTAGGGACGCCCAGGAGAGGCCTTGGCAACGTCGCTACGAGGAGAGAAATTTTTATCGAAGAGATAATGATCGAG
This sequence comes from Meconema thalassinum, assembly GCA_946902985.2. Classification (NCBI taxonomy): domain Eukaryota; kingdom Metazoa; phylum Arthropoda; class Insecta; order Orthoptera; family Tettigoniidae; genus Meconema; species Meconema thalassinum. Next base: position 1,943,455,467 of record OX336388.2, on the reverse strand, counting down.
ACCGGAATGATCATCGAGAAACGCCTTATGATAGGAATTACAGATATGATCAAAATAATCGAGATAACAGATATAATAGGAATGATAGAGATACCCGAGACAATAGAGATAACAGATACAATAGGAATGATAGAGATACCCGAGACAATAGAGATAACAGATATAATAGGAATGATAGAGATACCCGAGACAACGGAGATAATAGACAAAATCAAGGGTACTCAAGATCCAACAATTATCGAACGGAGGCGTCCGATAAAAAAGTGCAACAGGAGAGGCTCAAGAGAGGGCGAGATAAGTCCACGGAGGTTGGACGAAGAAAATCGAAGGAAAGAAAGGATGAAAATCTAGATAAGTCACAACCCAGTACTAGCAGAGAAGGTCGGAGTTCAGAAAGAGCTCCGGATCGAGAAAAAAAAACGCCAATTTCCGGGCGAAATTAATAACTGACGTTGCCACGCATTCCTCTGATATCACGATTTTTGAAATATTTGAAGCTACTGACGAAGACCTTCTATTTGAACCAGAAACGAAACCGAGAGGAAGGATAGTTGAACTTCCCGTTATTGATATACTAATTGGTCTACAACATTGTAAAGCCTTGATGGACACAGGTGCTATGATCTCTATAGTTGACGAGGACTGTTTTGAAAGATTGAAACCAGAAAATCAATTTACCATTCTTCCAGCATCTCCAACAAAAATTCGTGGGATATTTAAGGATAAAACTATGAAATGCAAAGTGCAGATTCTAATGAAATTCTGGATCAATGAGAGAAGTTACGAACATATTTTTATAGTCGTTAAGAATATTAATTTTGACGTCATACTAGGGATCGATTTTATTACTCAAGCTAGAGCAATCATCGACATGGACAAAGGAATAATAAGATTCAAGGAAGAAAGTACAGAGGATGTAGTGATGGAAGAAATGGATGGAAACGAAATTAATAGAGATATCCCTAGAATGGAAATCCTAGATCACGTAGTTGAAGAAACTGAGCAAGTGAGGGAACAATATACCTTGAAAGCCGAGGGATTTAAAAATGTGAAAGAAGAATTTGACGACTTGATTTGTCAGTTTGCGGACATCTTCGATGATAAACCTGGTTTGATTAGAGACTTCAAGTACCAGATTAGGCTAATAGATGAATCCCCTTATCAAGCCAAGCTTTATCCTATCCCAGAAAAATACCATGATGAGGTCAAAGAGATTACAGATAAAATGGAGAGAGATGGTATAATAAAAAAACAGGCTTCTTCGTATTTGAATCCAATAACTGTGGTAAAGAAAGCGAACGGACAACTGAGGCTTTGTTTAGAGGCCAGAAAGAGCCTGGACAGAGATCGTGAGATTTCTACCTAAGGACAGGGAGCCTACAGTCCAAGAAAGAATTAATTCAGCTAGAGAAAGCTTGATGGATGCAGCCGAGAAGCGGCATAAACGAATCAGAAATAAAAGATATCGGCCACCGATGAGAGTAGGCGAGATGATTCTCGTCAAGAAACCGACGAAAGCAGATGTGGCTAAGAAGCAATTCACCAAGTTTTCCTATGTCTTCCACGGACCCTATAAGATTGCTAGGTCGTTCGGAAATAATTGTTATGAGGTTGTAAGCCTAAATGGAAGAGAAATGATAGGTCGTTTCAATGCAAAGAACCTGAAAAGATATGTGAAGAAGATAGACTGAGTGTTGACTGAATAATGCTACATATGCTGAGATTACCTGGAATGGTGTAAATAAAAGTTGAGAAGACTTTTATTTAAGGCATCAAAGGGAAAATGCACCATTATTCATAAAAGGGCTTAAGTACAGACATGGTTACAGTATTTTGGGAACACCCTGTAACTTCCTAACTTGCCTCTGAAGTCGATCATAACAGCTGGTCTGCAGCAAGAAAAAGCCATGCTATCATGAACGAGATCGGCAGAGCTCGTGTTTCCGACGAGAAGCCCGAAGGTCATCGATAATAACCATGTTGACTGTGTCTAACACCATATCGATCGATTCACCTGAGAGTGATTAATACAAATTAATGCATATTTAGCGCTTTTTGTAAGCAGATACATGTGTCTATATGTATATTTCCATGGCAGAAAGCTATTATTAAGAAAGCCATTATTAAGGAAGTATAAAGAACAGAAGATGATATGTTAACTCACTGCTGATTACGTTTCGACTGCGATATATTTCGTATCGAGTCATGACGTGTGAAGGAGTGGGGGGAGCAGATGTGAGACTCAGGCGACCTCGTGCAGAGCACAATGTGTATAGAACTTGACAGCGCAGAGGGTTGAGCTGGAAATCAGTGAAAGTAAAATCGCCAGCTAACGGGAGTTTTAAAAACGTGTGACCGTGCTGAAGTGTATTCTAGTTCGTTAAGCATTCTACGTGAAGTAGAAACGTGTTTAATAGGGCTCAGACATGGTCTTAAACATGTAATAATTTACCTCTGTGACTGTATGTCTACAGCAACTAACGGGCCATGCGGATGGATACTTTTATAATCACGACAGCGAGCTCAGCCGTGATGTGTCACGAAACTCTGCATATAATCCGTCGTGGAAATGCAGCCTAGATTTGATTCACTCTTCACAGTGATTATACTTCTTGAAAAGAGTACATTCTCAAGCAAGGCGTCAGGGGGAAGAGACAATATGAAGCTTATATCCACTACGATGGTAGGCTAAATTGATTTAAGAATACTGCATTAGCAGGGTGCAGCGGGGACTTGTCGAAGGCAACTTTCATTTAGCATGAAGTGTGCACGCGACTCTCGTGTTGTAAGGGACCGCGTCGACCCTCGTGAACTTGTTCATACGCGCGTTCACATATTGGAACTTGTTAGTGACTGTTCGAGTTCACCTTCGCTTCGTGACGAGTTGATAAACTGTGTGAGGTCCTTCCGTTGGTATTCGAATATGTATGGGAAGATATCGCCAGGATATGTTGGAACTATTTCGACCGATCGGGTGTTGTTCGAGCCTGGGAGGACTTTGGTTCGTTCTATGGAAACCCAGTTGAAGTCCAGCATATTTTCTGTTGGTCCGGAGCTGATTATGGCCAACGATATCCTTTTTTCCTCATCTAGATTCGCCAAAGGTACTGATCACTTCAACTTGTTACAGTAGTGTAGCGTGGACGTTTATAAATACCACTTTGCCATATTTGATTTTGTAGTTTAAATGGTTCAGTAGAAAGTGCGGGTTCGATGTTCATTTCGAAACTGACCTTCTATGATGCCAGGATTTTGACTCATAAAAATGAGTGCATCCTTTGTGTAATTTTGATGAATAAATTAACAATTTCAGTAGTATTTTACAGTATTTAACTGACATGCTCATTCTTATTTGTCGAGAAGCAAATGTAGGAAGAAGATTTACAGTTTTTCTTGTATAAGAACATTTTTAGTAACGCAACTTTCTTTTGAGAACGTTGGTTGAGTTTTCATATTCTAGTGCATTGTTCTTTAAGCACTTTCGCTTGGATTATCGTATTCTTTGGAGGGGAATTTTCCTTTTCGTATTTTGATTAAGATACTAGGAAGTTTTCGAACCCAGTTATTCTAAATGTTACTTCGAGTCCTTGGACTATATTTTCTTCAGTTTTTTTTAATAACAGATTTAACTTGTGTTTTCTGAGCGTGATTTTCGAAATGGATTGCCTAATGGGTCATTAGTCGCTTAGCCTTTGTTGCTAACCTAGATCCATGCTGTAGGTCTAATCCATCGACATTTTCGCGTTCGGGAAATTCAGGGAGGATCTTATTTTGAGATTGAATTTATCTTTATAGATCACTTTACAACCTCAGTTTGTGTGGTTGGGCAGCGTTATATACAGTTTATATTTTTTTTTTTGATGTTAACACTGGATTAAATTGATATCATTGCCTTTAGTGCAATAGTTTTTCTATAGTAAGAGGGTATTTGAACGACATCCAAATTTGCGAGGATAATCCCAGGGACAACTTACTATAAGTCATACGTTTAAGAATTATGGACCTTGTAATAAATCAATGTAAGGCAAGTTTTTAAAGTTAGGTGGAATATTTCTGAAATCCACTGGGCTTTGTTGGTAATCTGTTACGGGATCATATTTTTCGAGTTCAGGATTTTTACCATAAACAGCTGATTTGCATAATTGTGGATTTATAACAGTAAGGCTCCTATTATAGGTGCATATTGGTCTTTAGAGAGGCATATACTATGAGTAATGTCTTTGTGTTTAAGTATATTGATGCTATGCTTTGTAAAGCAGATTTTTCTTGTAGAGGATTGAGCTAGTTGTGCCAATCAGGATTAGATTGATTGGGGTTTTAACCCAGAGAGGTGTTGTTTTAACCTAGTATGGTTAATATTTGGTCATTGTTAACTTTATCGCTGTTATCGTGAAAATGCCTGTGTGAAGATTAATATTTTTCTGAGCAGTATTGTTGGGAATCTTGAGTGGATATTCGGTTAAATATTTCCAGTAAAACTAATATAACAATTTTGTCATAAGATGTATGTTTAAAAAGGAAACCGATAACTATTTAAGACTGACTTTACAATTAATTTTTGCTTAGCTTAACTGTTCGGCAGAATTTCCCTAAAACAAGAATTGAAATAATATTAAACAGAAAGGAATGTCGTGACTTCAAGTCAGTAGGAAAGGAATAATTGAAATTATTCTGGAATTTTGTGTAAATTATATTCTGTAAATAGGCCATGTGAATTTCTTCATTCAATAACAAGAACATATAATGTTACTGAAGATGTCGTGTAGGATTAGTAATTATAACCAGGATATTTTTGTATAGGATGTTATTTCCGTTAAGGAACCGAAATTAATTTAATGTATTCAAGTCTTATAATATTTCTCTTTTTGTAAATGCTTACCCTATGGGATTGATCATCATTGTTATTATTAATATGCCTTATATTTTAATCAGCTAAAAGTTAGTTGTGACAATGGGTAATATTTTTTTTTTGGAAGATAATCCAATATAATCAATGAGATTTTTTTTTTTGATTGGTCGTGGTATCGACGAAATTGATATTCTTCTGTCTTGTTTATTCTTACAATAAATCACTTTATTACTTGGTTTTAATTATTGCGTGATGCTTTATAGAGGTGATGGAAGGGTGTATTAAGGGGGCCATCGCTAGGTATTTTAGTGTTTACCACACCTTTGAGATTCTTTCTTCCTTTTGAAGAATTCTCGTGTTTTGAGCTAGTTTCTTTTTTCTTTTTCTGAGCCTTGGTCAGTCTTAATACATCCTGTTAGGTATTCGAGTGGCCCTATTATCCCTGTGTCTGTTGGTAGAACTTGGGGGGTCTTTAGAGCCGGGGCATTTTCAGGTTCTACGATCCAGCTGCTATCCAGGGATTCAACAGGACTGGAACGGGGTCTACTCAGCCTCGGGTGGCCCAAATGAGTAGAGGGGGTTCGATTCCCCCTCAGCCATCCTCGAAGTGGTTTTCCGTGGTTTCCCACTTCGTCTTCGGGAAAATGCCGGGATGGTGCCTTCTTCAAGGCCACGGCCGCCTCCTTCCCTCTTCCTTGTCTATCCATCCTAACCATCCCTTACCTTCCCTCATGAGGCCCCTGTTCGCTTTGCAGGTGAAGCCGCCTGGGCGAGATGCCAATCCCCCCTCACCAGTTGTATCCCTTCCGATTCGATGTTCCCAGCTCTAGGACACTGCCCGTAGAGGCGGCAGTGGTGAGTTCCCTCGCTGAGTCCGTGGGTTCCACCAACCTGGAGGGTAAACGACTAAAAAAAGAAATTGGTTTTAAGTCCCTGTTAACTACTGTGGCTCTTAGAGGCGCTGGGGTACCGTAATTTTGCCCTGAAGGGGATCTTTTACATGCCAGTAAATCTGCTGACACGGCTCCCTCACATTTGCGCACCCTCGAATGCCAACTGGCTGCGCCAGGATTCGATCCTGCAACCTTGGGAAATGCTGGCGAGAACGTTACCGTTGAGCCACGCAGCCAGCCTAAAACATATGTGAATAGAACGAATGATTCATCAGTGAAATATCTTCGACTAGAAATATTAAGCTTAATAAGATATTACACGTGTGATTTTCTTTTGAAGATATCTGTAGGTGAGTCAAACTGCTGTCATAAAATGACGATCAAATGTGTTAATGTCAATAGAAACGTATTTCATTCATATTACTGCCCCTTTCGGATCAACATCCATCTCCCTTCCTTATAATATGCTACAGTAAGTACCGGTAGCAAAGGACATAGGCCTAATATCTGTATTTCTTTGCGTTTTAGAAGTCGAATTGTATTATAGGCTACTTCAATAGTTCGTTCTAGTAGCTGTTTATTAGAGCCGCTAGATGGTAGCACTACGCACTGTCGCCGCTTGCTCTGCGCGCGCAGATCATAATGGATGTTATTCGCTGTTTGATTGCATGTTTTATGGAAGAAATACTGTAACTCCTGCATAACTCACTTACAAAATGTAAAACGTTAATAATACTCCTTCATGAAACAATATTTCAGTGGTAAAAAAAAAAAGACGCCAAGAGGTGGGGACGATCCTGGGCTCTTGAGATCCGTAGGCATTTGCCTTATCCACTGCGCTATTGTTTCACACAATAAATGAGTTGACGCACCAAGTCACTATCTCAATAACTGGTTGTCTGGAGAAAATAGTCCTTCCTTCATTTAAGTTGCACACGCGTATACGTTCATACTCTTACTATATTTTATTTTCAGGACTTGGTAAATATCCGTCTTCAAATACATGCAAGCCTTATGCATGTGCACGTACAGCTATTAAATACATTACATTTTAATGAGCAGTAGTTTGGCCGTGCGGCCATGTTTGAATGGCAGCAGCTACAGATTCATGAGCGCAAGGAAAATATTTAATCTTGAAGAATAAAATATTTCCGTTGACTTTTCAAGAAATGCAAGATTTTTCCTGTACTATTGAGACAAATTGGAAGATTTTGGTACAAACCACAACTTCTAACTCCCTCTGGTTTAGGAGCTTGAGTTTTGTGATACATACACCTTAGCGTATTATATATATTGAACCCATGTACCATGGCCTCAAAAGGGAGTCGAATCCATGTACTTTGAGAAAGGAATGAAAGAATCATACAGTCTCTAAGGGAACGGAGAGAGATTTCCAGCCAGGATTATAGCCTAACATTGTGCAAGCGCTAGGGCCAGGTGTTCCTTAGATGAGCTCATGCCTCTTGACATTTATAAGGAGCCAGTCATGGATATTATTAGAACGAGTGGAAAGTTTTGACTGTAAGACGAAGAAGCTGGACTCGGAAATTGCTCTTACGTTGCAGGAATATGGCAACCTCGCTGCTGAGTCAGAACAGGAATAATTAAATTTAACCCGTTTACGAGTATAAAAATAAGTAAACAGATACAGTACGGTGAATCAATTTGGATTAGAGATTTTTGTGTAAAGAAAAACCTTGTAAAAATTGCACAGGAGAAAACTGCAAACGCAAGTAGACGTCATTGGGGGTTCACCGAGACCTAAGGAGTGGGAGAATAAAAAAAGAACAGCACCACCCACACAGTTGAGGACGAGAAATTAATTAATATCTCGGAAATGCACGATCGATTTCCATGCACAGGAAGATTATTTTACGTTTGGAAGACGAGCTCTCTGGAGATACGATTTTTATAATTGTGCGACAATTAGTTCAAAAGTTGGTCACGAAAAGGACTAGGATTTTATCTTTTTGTGACTGAAAGGTATAAAACTCCTGGCCTCACCAAGCCAATCATGCAGTCTACGAGAGCCCGTGAGGGGAACGTCTCGCTGTATCAGTACATGCAGTATTAGTCCGTCCAGGGGGGCGTTACGCTGGAGCATCATAATCATCAGTCTACGAGCATTCCGTGAGCGGAAGTGCAGCACCACATCGTATACGCAGTATTCAAGAGCCCGTGAGGGGGACGTTAAGCTGTATCAGACATTGATCCAGAGCCTGTGGGAGGCTATGTTACAAGTTCACCGAGTGTAGACCAGTTACGATATAAGTACGCTACGCTGAGGGTTAGCAGTTCAAGACTTTGAAGAGTCCTAATTTATAAAGAACATTAAATATACGGACTTTAAAGCAATATCGCCAAAGTAAGACACAGCGATCAGTAGGGAACTTCGAGTTCCAGAAGAACACTAGTTCAATACAGTTACGAAGTTATAAGAACTCCAACAAATAAACGGCGTTACGTCTAGTAAAGACATTGTTAAAGACATTAAGTCCTGTAAAGGACAAGAATAAACAGTAATTACGATCGCGAAAGATAGAAGTTCAAGCGAAAGGAACTTAGGAACTTAGCTTCGAAACCAGAGGGAAACGTACTCTAGTGAGAAAACGTCAAAAATATACGATAGACAGTATACGGTCCTCGAAGGGAGGCCAAGATATAGAAACTAAACGGTACGATAGACAGTATACGGTCCTCGAAGGGAGGCCAAGATATAGAAACTATAGGGTGCGATAGACCACCATATATAAATAGAGGTGACGGCAAAGAAAAGACATTTATCGCCTAGTAAAAGCAGATAAAGTAAAGCCGAGTAATAGACAATAGAAGCGGTTTTGAGAGACTGAAACCAGTAGTTTCCATTGTAGGAGAGAGAAACTTTCAACGAGTAAAATCACACGTCCAATGCAGGTCGATAGGATTCACATCAGGGATCATCAACAGCCGACAGAAATTGTAAAAATCGTTGAGATACACCCGTGTGATAGGAGTGAAGTGTAAATATTGTAAGAAAAGAAATAAGAGTATCATTTTAAGTGTTTTAGGTAAAGTGAAAGCGTTTTATGCACAGTGATATGTGTTATAATATGTACCAGAGTAATATTTTTTAGTGTTTTAATGTGTGTTCAAAACGGATACACCAGTGTATTAAAAAAAAATGTTGTCAGTGTTAAATATAGTGAATATGTGTCAAGAAATTTCTGTACATAAGATGAGATTGTACAATATGGAGTAGGTCAAGAAGGTGGTCCAAAATGTCACATCAAACGAGAATAAAGGTCAGAAAGCGACCTTAAACATGTAAGTAAAGATTTTCATTATGTTTTGGTGTCGGGAAAAATTTTGTGTACAATTCCACCGGAGTTTTGAGTAGAAGGAATGTTTTTAAATGCATAATAACTAAATAAGAACGCGATCTGAACGAAAATAAAGTTTTAAGAAATAATAAATAATTATGTGAAATAATAAATCCTGTAGAGGAAATGCATGGAATAAAATGTCAGTATTTAATGAATGTTATAAAAGCAAGCGTGATAATAATAATTATAACAAAGATATTTACATAAAGGTAAATTTGAATTATATGAAAGAAATAGCTTTTGAGCTTTTGTAAGGAATGAAAACATGATGTGAATAACAAGGTAAAGAAATCTAAATAAAGATTAAATTGAATGATATAAAAATATAGAGCGTTGAAGCCTTAACAAATGTATAAGACATGATGTGAATGCGTGTTCTTAAAAAGGGAGCGATTTATTGTCAACGGAAAAGATTAATATAAGAATTAAGATATGTATCAATTGTTACTATGAAATTTATCAGTTCTTTGGAAGACATTCGGCCATAAAGTAATGTGTAGCGTAATGGAACGCAATTAAATAAAAAGTCACGCTAGGAACGCGTAAAAGTTAAAGTACTTGGTAAATTACTTATGGAGGGTAGTTGATTGCAGTGAATTGAGATATGTTGTAAGTCCTCTAATTGTGACGTAGATCATGAGGCCATGTGTGTATTATTTAAAAGGGAGCTAATGTATGGTATTATTGAGCGTAATGTCATGTAGGCCACGGCCGACTTTAAATCGCGTCTTGTATAAGTCCTCCAAATGTGGAAATGTTCCCGAGGCATGTTAAGAGATTCGAACCTAGAATCCTTTTGTTGTTAAAGCCCCTAATTATTCGTCGTAGAATGTGTATTAATCTTCCCAATCAATGAGGATCCTCTCATAATTAATAAATGCCAAGGTTACGAAAGTGGTTTATGAGCCAAAGAATATTGTTGAATGGAAATAAGTGAAGTAAAAGCCAGGTCTCTCCACAGAACTGAGAATAATGTGAAGGTTTGTTTTAAAGCATTGAAGAGAGCTGCCACCGTAGGTTAGGCAGAGAGTCGCTTTCCTTGTCATAAATCACGCCCGAGTATAATGGCCTGACCCTCATAGAGCGAGGGTGGGTAAAAACCGTCTTGTAAGATGTGTTAAATACACCGTGAGTGTTTAAAGTTGTTAATGACCCGGGCGTTGAACCGAGGTCCTTGTAGATTGATATTATCGCTTGCCAATTCAGATCGTAGTTTTCTTATGTGATAATGGTCTTATAAGACAAATGAATTAAATAAAATCCCTATTGTAATATTGTATGGAAAAGAAGGAATCCACGAGTTTTGTGAAGATAACTAGGTTTCGGGAGTGATCATAGTTTTTGACTTTGTCAAGTAATCTTTATAACTCTGGAGTACACAAATAGTTTTCCCGATCACCGTAGTGAATTTGCAAAACTTGAGAGAGATAGTAAATATGGAGAACATGTGATATGCCCAAATATTGAAGTGAATAATTAACATGTAATTTTAAATGTAATTATATATTTGTTTTGATGATAAGAAAAGATAAAAATAATTCTTGAGGTGTACAAAAATATGACACCATTATTATGGGAAAGTATCGAGCCAAAGAAGCTCGTAGTTATTTGGGACTTTAAGATAAGTACTTTATGGAAGTGAAAATAATCGTGAATTGTTGGTTTTAAAGAAAACCATGTGTTTTAATCTAATATTTGTTTTATTTTTATGCTATTCCTTGTTCACTTTGGACAAGTAGAATGATATTGGTCAGTAGTTTATGTGTTTATTTGTTTGTAGCGCCATAATTTTTGATTAATTAAATGTGTTAAAATAGGAGTTGATTTTGTTGTTATTTTTGCAAGTGTATCCTCTATTTAATCCAAAATATGTAAGTCACAGAGTGGGAGAACTTACCGCAGCCCCGAAAAATCCCGAATTGAGCAATGCTGGCATACTGTGATTTGCATATTTCTTGCTGCAAGGGCACAATATATAGAGAGATATTTCGTTCATTCATTTTCATTTGAGACTGATTTGCCTTTCAGCGTCCAATCTAGTCTCTGTTTGCGAACAAGTAACACCCATGATCCTTATTAGCAGCACTGCGGCCTCCTCTGCTTCTACGCCTCTCACTTTGAGATCGTTCATCACTGAATCTGACCATCGCCTCCTAGGTGTACCTCTGCTTCTCTTACCCTCTACAGCCGAACTCATTAACCTCTTAGGTAATTTCTCCTCCCCCATTCTCATCACATGACCCCACTATTTGAGCCGGCTCAAACAAACGGCTTCATCTAGCGCGTCCATTGTTCATTTCTAACGTAGCCTTTATGTCTTCATTACAAGTGCCCTCCTGCCATTGCCTCCCTCTATTTGTCCCAGTGATCATTCGTTTCGTGCCACCCTCATATCAGTTACCTCTAGCTTATGTATCTGCTATCCTGAATCCTCCCAGCTCTCACTTCCATATAGCGAGGTCATTCTAAATACTGAGCGATGTAGGGAGAGTTTCGTGGCTACACTAACTTCTTTCTTGCAGAATACTGTAGATTGCAACTGAGAACTCACTGCATTGGCTTTTATACACCTCGACTCTATTTCTTCCCCCATACTACAATCCTGAGAGAATAAAAATAATAAAAGCAATAATGTTATATTCATATTCATTGAATGCATATATTTAGTCACTGCGCATGTCTTACTATGACCTTAACACAATAAATATTACATCGTCATTCGACAAATGAACCTTACTTCAACTGTAACATGTCACAATCTCCTTGAACCAATGTATGCTTCGCGCTAGCTGCAGATACGTGTTACATATTGTTATCCAGCATCGTGGCGCAATCTTGCGGTACCTTAACGTACTACTACCTAGGTGTAGCAAGCGGTCTCGATAGCGCCTGCTCAGTTCTTTTATTCCATACTAATGATCTACTTCGTATAGTTTTACGACTGGGCTATTTGCATTTTGGCGCGTTAGCTACCAGATCTGTTCGTACTTTCGTCAAGTGCACCCTAATTATCGTATCCAAATATACATACGTTGCTTATTGACTAATTACAGAGTTATGATCTCATTTTCAAGCAAACTTTATGTTATACCGTTAAAGAACGAATGAGAAATTCTTCGTCTTTCATATTTTTCTAACCTCACTGGATGCTTACCTACAAGTGCTACGCTATCTATTCAGTTCATAAAATAATTGCGTAGGGAAAATATTTCACTATTGGTGAGTCAACATTTTAGAACCCTCTTCCTGATAATAATTATTATATTTATTATTATTCCTTAGTATGATAAGTCAAGTTTTATCCGCATGGCATCATATCTACCGACACTACCTCTAATGGTACTAGCTCTTCTATACCCATCATCTGTTATCTTTAGGTTGGTATATACAAAAGAGGACTGTCTTATCTCCTACTGTAATAAGAGAAGATGAATATTTACAAATTAATGCTCGGTATATTCAGGAATTTACTGTAACATAAAACATTATTATTATTGATATTATTACTAATAGCAATACTATTATTATCATTATCAGTGTGGAACATAGTTCATTAATTATTTACTGTGAAATTAAATATAAGGCATATTGTTAGAAATGACAAATAATAATTATTTGTCCTTGTTATAATATTATGAAACATTATTTTATTTATTCCATTGATTGTGTATTGATTCAAAATGTGTAATCAACCCGTCTGTTGTTTGCCAAATAAATATACCTTAAATGGAATGTGTTATTTTCGAAGGGCCGCCTCCTGCTTAAAATTTTAGTGTGGGCCAGATGACACGATTGTTGTTGTTTCGTATTAAATATTGTTTTATAACTGTATTTGACATTTATTGTTGCCAATATTGCCATTATCACCTTTCTACACAACACATTTGTAACACGTTTTAATAAATAGTTCATGCATTAAAAACTTTAATCAAATGGCTCCTTATTTGTCTTGCTTGTATGAAGCAAATTTATCTATCAGCTCGATTGATGAGGTCCCAATTTTTTAATTTCTAACTTTGTGTTCAGAGTTATAGAAGAAAATAGTTTCTGTGGAGCTGCCCTCGATATGACGATACACCTTACGATACTATCAGGATCTTAAGGTAGGGATGAGTTATATATACTTTTTTTTAGATTCTAGAAGTAAGGCCCTGGGTGGGCAGGACCAATTCGGCCCTTAATGACACACTGCCCCTGGGATACGGTATTAATGCTCAAACGTATGCACGAATGAATTTGCGAGGTCCTATAATTAAAGTATATTTACTTACCGTATTACAACATCGTTACATATATATTCCAAGAAATATGAGTTAAAACTCAAGAATGGTCATTATATACTTTAGTTGCTTGTGAAAAAGTAGACTATATACTAAATTGATACTGTATGGTGGGATATCACTAACTACAAATTGTTTGTAGAAACATATTTAATGACATATTAACGCAAACATTGACAAGTGACAGACTGAAGGTCATATCGACTTTGCTGTAATATAAACAGTCCAGTGAAAGTGAAATTTGAAGTCGTCTTCGATAGTTCCACCCACACACTTCATGTATAGCAGACCTGTGTTATGAGTGTGAAAATTATACATTCTTTGGCGACATGGTAGGCTACAATCTTTTATTGTTGTTGATGTTATTTGGTCGTTGCAAAGAACATTGCTTGCAAACAAAGTCAATGGTAATAGTAAAGTGTGCTCGAAATATAAATGGATAGTCTCCTTCCATTCAAAATTCAGTCGGTTGCTCTCACTATTAATCTACAAAAGAATATAACATATTGTCATCCTTAACTCCAAAAAAGTTACAGATGGAACTCCACCTTTACCTAAGGAGATTATTTTTTCTCTTTTTCTTTTTCAAAATTAACTGCAGAACAAAATGAATTTCTTCACACACCTCTCGGTGATATTGTACCAAGTGAGATATTTTTGCCCAAGAAATCGTTCCCAATGCAATATATTCCTTAATACTCCAAAAACGTACCCGTTACCTCTGAGCTGCTTTAGAGGGTGTTTCGAAAACTTAGTCGAACGTGTTTTTTAATCCGTTAATAAGATAATTTTTCTTGAGTTTCTCGTTTCTCGTTAAGGCAGTTTCATGAATTCACGCACCCTTAAAAAAGATTTCAACCCCAGATTTCAAGAACCAAAATTCTAAACTACTGAAATCCTCGAACGCGATTACCTTCGATTCAAAGAGCACGCGTTCACATTTCAGGTGGTTTCGGAGAAAGGTCTTATTTTTCACCCCTTAGATTTTGAATTTATGAAATCCTCTGTTATCCTTTGCCTGTAAACTTTAAGTAGTCACCATGCAAAATGGTAATGTTTCAGGTTTAGAAGTAACAGAGATATGGTGATGAGTGAGTGGCATCTGCCTTTTATATCCGAAATTACCTCCTTCTAATCTAAGTAATAATGCACCTCGAGTTGTGCTATATATGTTGCTACTGGACATCATTATGTAATTACAGATAATACAAATATACATATTAACATTAACCTTTAGATTTGTAAAGATTAAATAATTCATTCATTCATTCAATCATTCATTCATTGATTTATTTTATTTTTTATTTTATTTATTTATTTATTTATTTATTTATTTATTTTTCTTCTCTTTTCTTCTTCTTCTTAGTCGTTTACCCTCCAGGTTGGTGGAACCCACGGACTCAGCGAGGGAACTCACTACTACCGCCTCTACGGGCAGTGTCCTAGAGCTGGGAACATCTAATCGGAGTGGATACAACTGGTGAGGTGTGATTGGCACCTCGCCTGCAAAGCGAACAGGGGCCTCATGAGGGAAGGTAGTGGATGGGCAGGATGGATAATCAAGGAAGAGGGAAGGAGGCGGCCGTGGCCTTGAAGAAGGTACCATCCCGGCATTTGCCCGAAGACGAAATGGGAAACCACGGAAAACCACTTCGAGGATGGCTGAGGTGGGAATCGAAACCCCTCTACTCATTTGGAACACCCGAGGCTGAGTAGACCCCGTTCCAGTCCTCATACCACTTTTCAAATTTCGTGGCAGAGCCGGGAATCGAACCCAGGACCTCCGGGGCGGCAGCTAACCATGCTGACCGCTACGCTACGGAGGCGACTTATTTATTTATTTATTTATTTATTTATTTATTTATGCATTTCTTCTTGGTTCGTTGAGGCCCCTTGGATCACGTGGTTCCTAACTCTGACGAGTTTTCTTCCTATTTAATAATTATTAATTTAAAATAATTATCCACATACGGTATATAAATACGTCCACTTTGTGTTTTCGAACTGGACGCTAGGTTTGTTGCTTTAATGATTGGAGCATAGAGTTAGTTATATGTCCTTATGGCGACAGAGTCTGTCATTACAACCAGCTAATCAGCATAAGATGAACTTCTTACATGATTTTCAGCCAACTGATTTCCATCTTGCCATTGTATGCCTAGTAATAAACGATTCATAATTTGGCCTGTACAGTTGTTGTACCTGGAATTTTCTAGTTTTGACCAGTCACAACACACTTCATGTAGTATATTATTGATAACCAAAACGCTATATTGAATCTTATAATCTTCAGAATTACTCTTGTTATTGAAACTCGTATGACCCATGGCTTGATCCATCTGTAGTGTGAAGTTAGCTCTATGATGTAGTTTGACAATCTAAATTCTTTCTGAAATGTCATGGGCGGGATATTAATAAGCTGGCATTGCGGAAGTAGATTTATGTTCGACTTTCACCTGTGTAACTCTGCACAGCGCCAAAACATGCATTCCATTGTCACTGACTTCCAGTCACCTTGCTCCACATCAGCACACGGAAGAGTAATGACTTCTACGTGCAGTTTCTTTCACTGGCCACACCATAAACAGCTCGATTACAATAAAGATATAACTGAGGCCAAGGTGGCATTTCTCTACCTCCACTGGAAGTTTTGATGACAAAGCAATTTTTTTAAATGAACGTAATACGCATTTCAAACTAGGTAGTAAATGCACAAACTCATCTCTTGCATGAGTACACACGTTGACCCCTTATTATCTCCATTTTTACGAGGTCGGAGATTAGATGCGATACATTTCTGTGTGGTGGTTTAGTTTTGCAGTAAAATGCCGTTCCATATCCCAACCTCATGAGAAGAGTTCGTAAGAGAACAAATGAATGAAGATGGATGAAACTGAGCAATGAGTATTAATTGCATATGAATTGATAGATTACCCTGGGGTGGATTTAATGGCGTTGCACTCCTATCGTTCTATACATACAGTACATGATATGCTACCTTCTCCCTCATTCCAAATACTTTTTAATTAATGCTTCCATGATATAAAATACCAATCACGAAAATAAATCGAATATTAGGTCATAATATTAACACATTACATCCAGAACTCACTGGAATACTGGGCAAGTGTGCAGAACACATTCTTTTATTATTATATCATTTCGGTATTGATTTTTTCTTGGGAACTGAGACAATTAAAACGATGAATATAAACTATATCCTCTGATAATGACGTATGCTTGTTTAATAATTATTTATTTAGAAGTTAATGCTTATTAAGCATGAACAACTTTTGGGAATTCGGAAAACATAAAATTCGTACTGTTATGTCAGTAAGATTCTTATGAGTTAATGTTATATATTTTAGCTTAATATACTGTAGATTAGGAAGTAATGAGCAATTAATCATCATCATAATAGACTTGGACTGTATTATATATAGTATTTCTCTTTTGGTGACCAATATTGGTTTATTGAATGTATGCAATACACTGATTTAATAAATCATCATATTCCAATGGTGTCAACAAGTCCGACTGAATGCTCAGATCAGCATGTGTTCAGAATGTTTTCATTGATTGTTTCAAACATAATTGTTACAAAGGAAACTCTCCTAAAGCCTTTCACCGTGAATCAATTGACAAATCCGTCTTTAATGCGTTCAATGTGATAACATGTAAACTTCTGGGGAGAGGAAGCTTTCATTCTACGATTGCGATGGGAGAAGATAGTAGCGATATTCCACCCTTCAATAGCAACCACCACCATTCCATTTATAATTGTGGTGGTTTCTTTGACTTGAGACTATTGTACTTACCATATCCTATAGCAGGTGAATCTGCTGCCCCTAATAATATTGTTTTATGCATCCCAAATAACACGTGTTGTCAGGAAGGTCTATATTTCTCTGCTTGCATCCCGTAAGGTACTAATGCACTTCAAGCATATCCCGCAAACGGTAATGAACCCTATTGCATTTCTCTCGTAATAGTCTCTTGTCACATCGAGGGAAAAATAATAGTATTCAGTGTCGTTTACAGGATATGCTTGCAGTGCATTAGTACCTTACGGGATGCAAGGAGATAAATATATAAAAGATCTTCCTGATAACAACGCTAGTTGGGTTGCATAATCAATATTATTAGTGACATCTGATTCACCTGTTATAGTTGGAACACTTTCTTCAAATGAAGTGTATATTTCTTATTGATGAACCATTGGAGTTAATGGTCGTTTGATTGCTAGAGAAGGATAGATGAGAAATAGTCTAAATGAAAATTCTAATTTATTCTCGTCAAAGAAACATGTAGGCCTATAGAGACATTGCATGTGATCCAAACGGAACGTGTAATAGTCCATACCCACGCTCTCAGAAAGTAGAACTACATTTCTCTGGCAGTCAGAGAGGGAGTAAACACGCGAGAAGTGAGCCACAAAGGAATGTTAACAAGCAAACCGCGAGCTAAATCACTGCCGGAGGATCATTTACAATACATATCCATAAATGAGGATGCAGTGTTTATTACGATAAGAACTGTTCCTGCTTTACAGATAAGGGGCCATGGAGACCCAGAAAAACTATTCAAGAACGGATCTTACTGTACATGTTATTGTCAAGTTATTATTTAGTATAGAATCGTTTAATATCACATTTGAATTGCCATGGTTCTGTTCATTTCTCAATTAAAGACGTTGCAGTCACTCCACTCCTTTCCTCGAAAGATGGCCCATGAACACCAAAGAGAAGGCTTTTTATCTCCCATTCATAATCAAGTGCAGTATTTCTCTTACATAAGTGAGGAACACATGAGAGATACAGAAACCACTCCTTGTCATTCACTTCCGTGCTTGCTGAACCTCTGTTTCGAAGCCTGTTGTTAGTTTAGGGGATGGGAACATCTTTGGCCAAATATTGAAATCCATGAATTTCTCGTCAATAGCAGCTCTAATCTAAATAAATTCAACAATCAAACAACTCCTCTAGTTAGATCAACAACATCTCATACGAGACGGGTACATTTCCCCTATTTTATAACCACAATATGATGTCATTTTCACTGTTCACACTTGTACCATGCACGTATTTTTCCTTAATGAGGAGGAAATATCCTTACACCTAGTTTCTCAAACGTAAGAGTGATTTTCTCTCCATATTCGAAAACGATTCCTCAATATAATTCACTAATGATAATGAAATATTATTGTGTGCCCTGTCACATTTACCGTAAAAGCTATTCCTAAATTTTGATCCATTTCGGGCACTAATATAATACAACTTACCTGTAGTGAGTGACGAGCTTGAGAGGGAGAATCACATTCAGGATGGCCGCTGGAACTTATGCTCTCCAATCTGATTTCTTCTTAGACCCTGAATGCTTAAATGATGACTTACAGCTACTGTTTACTCGGTTATCATTCTGAGGTCTGGCTGATTCCTTAAATATCTCCTCTATAGGCCACGTAGTTATGGGAAAACTCCGTATATTCAATGAGGAGGCATATTAAGCTTCAATAAAAATGATGACAAGGATGCCAGTTCTTCACCACCTTCATTGTATAAAAATGATTTATCACTTAATAGTATTGAATAGAAGAAACGTCATTGTTCCGACACATAACACCACGACAGATGCATGAATCTCAAAGTGGAGTGGTATGTATTTGAATGCAATGTTGTTGTTTTTTTCCTAAGAGTTGTATCATCCATTTATTCTCACATGGAGAATATAGCTTAAGAAAACTGGAAAGTAAAATTCAGCGTGATCGTGAAATTCAGACAAAAGGTATTCAGTCTACAGCACGTGACCGGCTGACGTGGCGGAGCCTGATGTACCCAAGGTTGCAGAATCGATTCCCAGTGGAGTGGCTTTGTCATTTAGAGGGGCTAAAATGTGAGAGACTCGTGTCCGGAGTTTTACTGGCAAGTTAAAGATCCCCTCTAAGGCAAAATTCCAGTACCCAGGGGTCTCTACAACCACAGCAGTTAAAAGAGACATAAAATCCAGAAAGTTATTATTAGCATTATTACCAGTACAGTGTGGATGTATTGAGGACTGCGCCAGCTTCACAAATGTAAGGTACCGTTCAGAAAGTAATTGATATCGTTCCACTGTAGCTAGACATACTTGATATAATAATAATGGTATGGGTTTTACGCCTCATTTAACTACTAAAAGTATGTGAGCATTGATTCGAACAACCAGGTATTTTATTTATCTATTTATCGTATGGCTTTTAGTTCCGGGGATGTACGAGGACATGTTCGGCTCGCCTGAGTCTGTAGCTGCTTCCAGCGGACACCCTTAGGGTGAGCTACAAGTTCCGTTCAATTTCAAGTAGTTCCAACTTTCGTTACCAGATATCAATGATACCTAGTGGTGAACGTTGGAACTTTGATAGAGCAATCCGACGAAATCTAACCTAACAATTTAGCTTCACAGAAGTTTAGTCAGTAGAAGGATCTTTTACATGCCATAAATCTATGACATGGGACCGACGGCTTTACTTCCTCTCCTGAGGAAGGCATACTAAAGGATTTTAACGCTCTTAAAAATCTGACGACTTCGGTCGGGTTTGAACCCGCTATCTTGGGCACAGCAGTTCAGCATGCTACCAACTATGCCACCGATGCCGCTTAACAACCGGGTAGATTTCCTGGTAGACATTTTAGCTCTCTACTAAAATTCATATACCTTAATGAACATTATGAATTTAATATATGACAAAAACGACTTGTAATTTATGCATGCAAAGTATTTAGGAACGCAGGAAATATTTGGCTCATAATCTAAATGCGCCACGATTGCACTGTTACATTGCTTAGCAATCTCTATCCTAGTCAAGGTTTGACAAGTTACTTTTTAATAATAACTATGTTACAGTTACCGTCAATTACTAAGAATGGTAATGAAGTGCTAGTTACACTGTGCGTAAAGTAAATGAGTTAAAGTTAGTCTATATTTTTATTGATTTTACGTCCACTTCCTACTGTAGTGGTTAGAGTTCTGTCTGCCGCTCCGGATAATTCATTTAATTCTGGTCTGAGGGCTGGAACGCGGTACACTCATTCTCATGAGGAGACACTGAGTAGAGGTTGTTTCGATTCCTACCTCAGCCATTCTGGAAGTGGTTTTCCGAGGTTTTCCACTTCTTAACTGAAAGCCATGGTCACTTCCTTTCCAATCCTCACCTGAATTGCAAATCCACACGCTTCTAAAGACACCCCAATATCACAGGTTATCAAACAAATTCTACATACACCCAAGTACACGGGTCTATGCCCATGCCCCATAAATAAAACAACCTTTAATTTTACAATATGACAACAATGTGTGTTTGGCAAAGACAGAGTTAATTTAAATAATAGGTTCCTAGTAACAAGACTATAGTTTGGTTAATTTGAACGGCTTAGTGGATTCCAGTAATATAACCCTCCAGGGGCTCACATCTAGTGGGACGTGGGTTGGCGACCACGGGGCCCCAGTCGAGTCCGACATTGCTTCCACTTACTCGTGCCGGGCTCCTTTCCGTCTTTTTTCCTGTCGACCTCACTTGGTCAACTCTTGTTTTCTTCCGACCCCGACGGTATTAGAGTATCCGAGGCCTAGGGAGTCTCTTCCTTTCCCGCCTTAATTGGCCCTTGACTCATCTTTTCTGATACCCTCCTTCTGCGAGGGGTCAACATTATTTTTCTTTTCATGTTATCTCCTGCCTTCTGCTCAAGGCCCTCAAGGAGGTAGGGTGTATGTAGCCCCACCACGTCTGGTGCACCCTGGATATTTCTTCACCCTCTGGGGCTTACGGCTGGTGAGTTCGGGAGTTGGCGACCCCGAGGGATTCCTGAGCTGGGTCCGGTTTTCCCCCTTTTATCCATTACCTCTGAGGCGGACCCCCTCCTCTTTCACTTTCCTATCTGCCTTCATGGCTCTCCTTTCTTCCAGTCCCTCAATCCGCATTCTTCGAGGGTTGAGGGCATTTCTTTTCCTCCTGTCCTTTATTTGCCTTATTCTCCTTTTGTTTTCCATTTCTTCGTCTAGTATATAAGTTAGTAGTTAGTTTAGTTATAGTTTACATTTCATTTTCATCATCACTATCACCCAAACCATTAGGGGCCGATAACCTAGATGTTAGGCCCCTAAAATCAACAATTATCATCATCATCATCATCAATAATATGAAAAACAGAAACAATTGGTAATGGCTAACACATTTCCACGAATACGTCCTACGTTCAATTTCAGGCTCTATCAGAAATGTTAATCCTAGAATGAGGTTGGTCAGAATCTAGAGGACATTTGAGAAGAATGGTGTGTTCGTATCCTACACTTGACCATCGTAAAAGTGGGAAACCACGGAAAACCACTTCCAGGAATGCTGAGTTGGGAATCGAACCCACCTCATCTCAGTTTCTCCTCAAGAGGCTAAGTGCACCTTGTTCCAGCTCTCAGACTAGAATTAAATTTCTTGGCAGAGCTGGGAATTGAACCTGGGCCTCTGCGGTCACAGCCACTACGCAATGCGGTGGACTGCTTTACAGCTGTTGGCATGTAATTGGTCATCTGATATTTACATATGGTTGAAAATACACTGAACGGTTAGCAACCACAACTCGATATTGGAATCTCGCCAATGCGCATTTTGCCTGGAACGGCATGGTAACGTGCACACCACATTTGTCCTCCATGAAGCCCCACCCAGGAATCAGTCCTTTAACCTTGAAGCAAGGCTCAGCCTGCATTCCAATACTGAGAGAAAAGTGAAGTATAATATACTAGTCCAACAAAAACACAAGGACATGCATGTCTGAGGTCATAAGCTTCTTGTCTGACAGTATATTTGCCAAATAAAAGATCTATAATATCACAATGGTAATATAATACTGGATTTACAGCTAGGATATCAGTCAGTTTCCCTGAGAGATTTTATAACATTGCATATCTCTATGAATTAAATTGTAAGGGAAGAGTAAATATTTATACAAGGTGAATCAGCTGCCCCTAATAATATTGTTTTATGCAGCCCAACTAACGTTATTATCACGAAGGTCCAAATTTATCTGCTTGCATCCTGTATGGTACAAATGCACTACAAGCATATCTTGTAAACAATTAAAAAATGAAAATCCACAGCCTGCTTCCAGTCGACCGACCGGGTCAGGGAATGGAATGAGTGAAGCCCCCATCTAGCGGCGAGGATATGAACTGTGCCAGCTGCCGAAGCCTGTCACACTGCCCTGGGGCAATGATTAAATGAATGACAGATGAAATGAAATGATAGTAGAGAGTGTTGCTGGAATGAAATTGTGACAGCGAAATCCGGAGTAACCGGAGAAGAACCTGACTGCCTCCGCTTTGTCCAGCACAAATCTCACATGGAGTGATCGAAATTAGAACCACTGACCCAGTGATGAAAGGCCGGCGTGCTGCCACCTAAGCCATGGAGGCTCTATCTTGTAAACAATACAGAACACTATAATTTTTCCCTCGATGTGACTAGACAAACTCGAGGGAAAAATAATAGTGTTCAGTATCGTTTGCGGGACATGCTTGCAGGTCATTCGTACCATACGGGATGCAAACAGAGAAATATTGACCATCCTGACAATACGCGTTAGTTGGGATGCATAAAACAATATTAATAGGGGCAGCTGATTCACCTGGTATAATACATATTGGAGTGCGAAAACTCACATTAATTATTCCCAAGCTGTATGTGGAAAAGAAATATCAGAGAAATTGGAGGATTGCACTATAGATTGAATTCGATGGGTGGTGTACATCGGTATATCTTATGATAAAGGTTATATGTCCCAAGGAATCAACTTGAACATTTTTTCAGTGCAAGCGTTAACTTAAAAGTCATGATAAGATATCCAGTTCAATCCTCTAATAATAAGTCTATAATTTAAATATTTATGAATTTTCACCGAATAACCTTAAGTTAGTTAATTTTGTCTCTTGTATCTAATAGTTTTAATAATACAACACAAATTTATTAAATACCAATTCCCTGCGAAACTCAGTGTAATAATATAAAATTAACAGTTGGGGTTGATGTTATTAGTTGTATGAGGAGTTAATATTGTTTACAAAAACACGCATTTCGTATAATAACTTTAAAGACAATTATATAACGAGTACAATATGACAAACGCTTCTCAAATATTCATCAAGAGGTGGATAAAATGAATGAGTATTAACACATGAGGATGCATATGATGAAGTTTCGAGCTCACTTTATACAACCAAAATAACGAAAATCGTCTAGTTTCGGAATGGAATTAAAGAATACGATTATATTGATCATTCTTTTGAAAATAGCGTAAAGTTTGACTGTACTTAGCAACTGGAGGGATTTCTCTAACTGGCATAAAGTTCAGCAGAAATACAATGAAGAAAATGCCAGTTATCTGTGTTATTATGTAGAAAATCCTCTTAAATATTCCATGGTAATGGCTGAGTCTTTTGCGATATTAAAGCTAAGAGTGATCATTTCTTGAAGAACGAAAATCCACCACTCTTCATACTATGTAGTAGTGTTGGTGGAATAAATAATGAAATCTGTTGGTAGGTGCCCTGCAAGTAGTGTATTTTCTCTTCTGGCGTTGACTGGTTGGGAAGATCCCACAGTATTTTCTGGAGGAGGTACAAGGGGTTATCAACCTTAGTACACTACTGAGTATGAGCCGAAGAGACTTGGGTCCAGGTTGAAGTTATTGCCTTGAGGTCGGTAGTGTGAATGTTGAGGGGCTGGATTGTAATGATGGGTTGGAGGGTTGTATTGGGGTGCTGGGGGATTGTAGTGGTGTGCGGGAGGATTGTATTGGGGTGCAGGGGGATTGTATTGGGGTGCTGGAGGATTGTAGCGCTGTTGCTTTGGAGTTCGTTGGGGAGGAGGAGAGTCGTAATAATCAGACTCGGGTTCGGATGTGTAATAAGTCTTAGAGGGGCGTGCGGGGGCGGGAGCGGGGGTAGGAGAGTTATAACTGAACTTGTGTGCTGGGGCGCTGTAACTCTTCACAGCTGCTTTGTTATACTTCTCGTCTTTGTAATATACGCTGGGGTCTTCGTGGTACTGTCCATCGTCGTAACCATCGGGTCCCACGTAGTTGCTGTTCAGTGTTGGAGGTGGCACGTTGATGCCTGTTCCTGCAGGCTCGAACCCACGGGCCGATGCACCATACTCCACTTCGCGCACCTTTCCGCCATCGTCAACATAGCCGTACTTGCCTTGCACCTCGCCGGTTGGGTATTTCGTCTCGATCTTGAAGCTGCCATCAGCACCCTCGTAACCGTAGCTGTAGGAGCCATCTTCGTTGTGGCGGTTGATCTGCTTCAAGATGGCCACCGGTGCTTGTCGGTATTGCTGCTGCGCATGCGCAATACAGCCCAGAGCCACAAGTACTGCCTGTAGAAACAATTAAATAACAACAGTATAGTATAAGTAAAATATCAAGTACAATGAAATTGCCCGGGTTTAGACATCGTGTCTTCAAGAAAGACCGTTAAGTGTGTGTTAGGTCTCAGTTTGTAGGATTTACATGCCTTGTGATCAAAAACCACGGAACCTACTTTTTACGTCCAATGGTTCGGATTACACGTACAGTTTACTCCACGAATTTCTGTCGGTATCCTTGATAGCTCGAGCATGGAAGTGAGTCAAGTAGTCTACAGTCCTGCCGCCGAGTGTCCGCTCTGACATTTCTCATGAGGGAGGGAGACAGCGTTGCCGGTTCTCTACCGTGAAATATAAAACAACGTGGACTACATAAAATATTTTACATGATTTTAAAAGAATTCTGACGAACGGCTGATCATATTACTAAAGTAGTATACTTACACACAGTTAACCGGTATGTGTGCAAACACAAGACAACAAAACAACAAATCTGTACTAGCACACAGAGCAACAGAAGAGAGCCTTGGCAACATCGAGCTAAATTTAAAGACCGGCTCACCAAGAAAACCGCTGATTGGTACAGGTGAAAACATTCTTCATGGTAGTAAGGGACTTCGCCAACACAGGCTGAATTCCACTGCGATCGAAGAATTTAGATTTTGAAACCGCAAAATGTCGGAATAACAAAATGATGCATAAAATTGCAAATTGGGTGTGGGACTGACACGATACATAGTGAAGACACTAGAGAAGAATTACAATGATGGCAAGTTTCAAGGTTGTATTAACAGCTTCTCACTGCCGTAAGTTGGCTATGTTGTTTTCTTTACCCCTCTTCTCCCACCACCGCCAAACGTCAGAGCTGCACTGTAGTACACGTACAGTATTTACACGCCTTGTGATCATAAACTACGGAACCTACTTTTTACGTCCAATGGTCCAATTGATATAATAAATACCCCACTGGATGCACTGCTGGCCAACAGCAAAGCACACAGCTCGTGGTTTATCCGCGATTGTAATACGGTCAAGCCCTCCATGCGACTGCCAATTACCTCTCACCGCGCATGCCCTAGAAGTAGAGGCCTGTAAACACTACCTCTCGGCGTTGAGTAAAACTAACCCTAAAAAAGGATTCACATCCGCCCAACTGAGACGTAAAAGGAGTTGCATAACTCTACTATCTCACGGCGTAAGTTTGCCCTCGTGCAGAAGTTACTTATACTTACTAAAGTAATATACTTCTAATTCTATTGATAAAACTCCCTCCGTAAAAGAAATTGTTTTCCAACCCTTGAAATTATCACGTTGTTTACTCAAGTTTACATAAATCGTTAAGCTAATTCCAAATGTCACTAAATGAGCTAAACTCAAACTTAAGAAAATATTATTCATGGTAGTCTGGAAACAAAAAGAGTATTGAGTTAAGTCACGCGTTAAGCTAAGAATCAGCTGATATGGATTTCAGAAATCACTGCCACATTCAATTGTTATGCGTTAGGATTGAAGGGGGTAGGAATATATTGAATGTTCAACAAATTGTATTACATTTAATAGCATAATAGTTTTAACAACAAATTGTATATCCGCCTTAGTCAATACATAAACGAAAATAAATTATAATTACACTTGCTCCTGGTACATGTTTCGGGGATTAATTGCTTTTATCCCCTTCATCAGCCAAGACAAATATTCGAAGAAAGATATAAGATAGCGTAGCACTCAAAAAATAAATGGCTATTTAACTTAATATGGTGCACCATATAAGTAGGTCACAGGAAAATGTTGAGCAAAACTAAAACATATATGTAACAGCTAAGATATTCAGCCATCAAAACACAGAGAATCAGTGGACAGTTAATTCCTAAATCCGCTCCAAAACACTGGTCGAAGCTTGAATTGGCAAAAATCACAATACTTCACCATATGGACACAACCAATGAAGAAGCCTTATGCTCAACAGGTCCAAAATCAAATGCCTGCATACGAACTAGACGAGCGTGGAAGGAACAACTTCAAATAGCAATGAGGTTTGCTCAATGCATAACTTCAGGTTAAGTCAAGGTATCAATTTTGAAGTTGTTCCTTCCACGCTCGTCTAGTTCGTATGCAGGCATTTGATTTTGGACCTGTTGAGCATAAGGCTTCTTCATTGGTTGTGTCCATATGGTGAAGTATTGTGATTTTTGCCAATTCAAGCTTCGACCAGTGTTTTGGAGCGGATTTAGGAATTAACTGTCCACTGATTCTCTGTGTTTTGATGGCTGAATATCTTCGCTGTTACATATATGTTTTTAGTTTTGCTCAACATTTTCCCGTGACCTACTTATATGGTGCACCATATTAAGTTAAATAGCCATTTATTTTTTGAGTGCTACGCTATCTTATATCTTTCTTCGAATATTTGTCTTGGCTGATGAAGGGGATAAAAGCAATTAATCCCCGAAACATGTACCAGGAGCAAGTGTAATTATAATTTATTTTCGTTTATGTATTGACTAAGGCGGATATACAATTTGTTGTTAAAACTATTTAGTACGTCAATACGGAACCATCATGGAAACTAGTTTAAATAATAGAATTTAATAGCATTATGTGAATAGTATCTATCTCATTCTAGAATAATCCTGGAGCGTATTGGCGGTGAGCAAAACCTTAGGTCTCGCCAGCTAGTTGCAATGTCTCTTCCTATCTCTTTATACCAAGACCACCTCCTGGAGTAACTGCCAGCATTCTTGTCCATCGTCCCGATGGTCCGGGTTCGATTCTCGGCACTGCCTATATAGGCTATTTTCATTCTGGTGTGAAGGCTGAAACGGGATACACTCAGCCGTGTGAGGCAAAACAGACAAGAAGAGAGTTCAATTTCCATCTCAGCCATCTTGGAAGTGGTTTTCCATGGTTTCCCTCTTCTGCTACAGGAAAATGCCGGGATGGTTCCTAACTTAAGACCTCGGTCGCCTTCTTCCCTATCATCATCTGAATTACAAATACACGCACTAATACAGCCATCATAACAACACAGGTTATGAAATGAATTGCACACACACTTACGTACATGAGCTGCATGACCACGATGTCGCAAAGCCCCTAAATTAATCAACAACAATTGTTATACCAATCGTCAAGCCATACCTATACAGATACCAGCGCGCAGCTATGCACTTTACCTTAAAAGCTCAGCGGTAGGAGCGGGGTGTAGGGCGGTGCGGGGAACGTGATGAAATCTTCCCTATCTAAGAACATTGACGCGTGTGTCAGTAGGTTCTCACAATGAGACACAGACACGCTGAGCGTGGCAAATGTTTTGCGCTGCAGCAGTAGCCTATACTGGGGGAGTGGGATGGGGAAGTGCAGAGCTACGTGCTGGTAGATCTGTACTGAAGAAGAAATCCAACTACGAATCTCCTCTTTCTGTTCTTCCTTGCGTTTCCGAGATGGCGAGGTGTTCTTGGAGTAGTCAATTTAAACCTAGCCAATATATCATATTTATAGCTTGCGATCCGCAATTTATCTACTGTATATTCACTGTGAATGTGTGAATTCCCTGTCTAAACCTAAGTGGCTGAAATTTTTATCGTAAGATCAAACTCTTTTCGTAGTGAGAGAAGCAGCTCTTTTCTTATAATAGTCTATGATTTGTGTCAGGCAATGTATTGTACAATCGATGAGGGGCGTGTGTCCCTAAGTCCCAATGAATCCCAATTATCTGTCAGCCGTAGCTCAAGTTAGCTTGAGTTGACCGAAAGTAGTCTGGGAGAAAGAGGCTGCTACAATCCAGTGTTCTTTGGAGGGTTACGACACGTAGAAGACAAAAGCGATCTGCTAACACAGTATAAAGACAAACGTATAAATTCATCTCTTTGCACGTTTTACTTTCCACATTCTTTACCTGCAAAGTATTTTTCTGAAGATTTAAGCTTGACAGATGCATTTTGAATATTTTTACGTGGATAAAACATTTTGAACTTTCTACTATCGTACAGCGTGTTTCACTTGAATACTCAACAGGCATGTGGGTTGCCTACCACCTGCAATAGAGCCGTGAGAAGTTCTTGGTCGCTAATTCGTCAATCTCTGGTCCCTGTGCCTTGGTAGTTTCTGTCCTTTCGTTTCAAAGATTGTCACGGTGGCCCAGACGCTAGAACGAGAGACTGCAGAGCCTATGGTCCAGGTTTCAAATCTCGAGCCTGACTCCATTTTTTTTTTCTTATTGGCCATTGCCAGGCAAATAACAATGTTCTTACTAAAATTGATCAAACAGTTTGTCTTCTTTTCTTTTACGAACACTGCTGATTTTTATAATTGTTATATCAAGCAGTTAAGTATTAGTATGCCACGTATTTTCTGGTAGTAACTCTTAATTAAATAAAAACCGTGTAATTTCTAGGGCCACTTTGCCGTTAAAATAAAAAAAAGGAATAACATGGAAGATAAAAAAATGGCTGTCCAACTCATCCTTGTTACATTTTGATTTGGCCGATGCATTTTTTTATCCCAGAAATCAATTGCGTCCCAACAAAAGTGTTTGTAAATATTTTCAAACGAAGATTTTGTTAAACTCAAAACAGTATATGGAAAAACAGGCCACTGTGACGGTCTTTGAAACGAAAGGACAGAAAAGACCAAGGCACAGGCACCAGAGATAGACGAATTAGCGAGCAAGAACTTCTCGCGGCTCTATTGTAGGTGTTAGGCAACCCACATGCCTGTTGTGTATCAAGTGAAACACGCTGTACAGTGTCAGCCTTCCAATAATTTGGTCTTCTTAAGCATCACATCGAATTACTCGCCTGCTCTTTTGTACCAATGGGATTAGCTCAAATGAGGTTTATACCGACTGAAATGTAATATGTCAAATTCGCAATGAATTATTATACTTATTGTTTCAGATAATACTATAAACTATATTCACGCACACAAATCATCACGTAGAAATAACATTTGGTTACGATCCCAATTAACATTTTTTAATAGATTTATCAAAGGTAATTCTGTAAAGTAATCTAGCCAGCTTATAGAAACATAGAAACGTGCGCTTGAAAATTTTATACTTAGGGGTGGTGTTTTTTTTTCTCGCAAATGCGGTAAAGCGCGAAATGCTTATAATGGCTTGCACACTTGTATTTTCACTTTTAGCGACCTGTAAACCACCTTGAAATGTGTTTTGCAAAACCGACAATATGCGAAATTGACTAAAAATGCAAAAATTGTACCAAAATGCAACTTTAATGTGAAATTCTGTTTTTTTTAAGATGACGTTCCTTTTATTCTTTATTTTCGTATGAAAACTTCAAATAAGGAGTTTCTACACTCTTGAAATGTTTATGACGGATTGACCACCAGTCTGGAATGAGGAAAGTAATACCTCCTGCACTTTTTGCCCGCCTGTCCGTCACTTTGAATTCCTTCGCTTAGGTTAAGTCAGCAAGTGCTATGATGGTGAGACCGTAAATGTCTATAATACAGCTCTAGGATTCAATTCAACAATGTTAATGACTCATGAACTTGCATGCACTTAGGTTACCCACTTTGGTGGATTTTGAAGCAAGACTTGAGTTGATTTTGTGTACTTCTCTGTATTACTCTGATTTAGCATCAGTATAAATTTCTTTCTGTGTAAAATCTTGACTTCTAACAATTTTCTACTGTGGTACTTTAACCTATTCAATATAAAATAAATACATTATTTAATGCATACAATTTTATCTCACTATTAACCTTTACAAGAGTGATTTTAATTTCACATTAATGTCATTTCAGAATTACTCATTTGTTAGATTTAATCTAAATGTGTGGTTATCTTTCTTAAAATGCCATAAAATGCTAAATTTTAAATGTATAAAAGCTGCAAAATGCTAAATGTTCAAACCTAACTGCTAAATTTCTGATTTCAAGATGCTAAGAATCACCAACCCTACTGTTCAGTCCAGCCGCTAAGTGTCCGGCTGGGACGTTTGGCGATGGTGGGAGAAGGGGGGTTAAAAGAACAATAGCCTATAGCCAACTTACGGCAGTTTTTTAAGCGTATGGCTTTTAGTGCCGGGAGTGTCCGAGGACATGTTCGGCTCGCCAGTTTTGTAGCTGCTTCGAGACGGACACCCAATGGGTGAGCTACAAGTACCGTTGGGGAGGGAAGTTGGAATGTAAGGACGAGGAGTTGGAAGGTAGCGGCTGTGGCCTATAGTTAGGGGCCAACCCCGACATTTGCCTGGAAGGAAGATGGGAAACCACAGAAGACCATCTTCAAGGTTGCCGGCGGGGGGATTCGAACCTCCTCGCCTCCCGGATGTGAGCGACTGCCAACAGTCATGCCGTAACGGCCACGGCTAACTCACTCGGTCTTACGGCAGTGAGAAGCTGTTAATATAACCTTGAAACTTGCCATCAATGTAAGTCTTCTCTAGCGTCTTCACTATGTAACGTAGAAGTCCCACACCTCATTTGCAATTTTATACATCATTTTGTTTTTCCGACGTTTTGCGGTTACAAAACCTAAATTCTTCGATCACAGTGGAATTCTGCCTATGTTGGAGAAGTCACTTACTACCATGAAGAATGTTGTCACCTGTACCAATCAGCAGTTTTCCCGGTAAGCTGGTCTTTAAATTCTGCTCGATATTGCCAAGGCTCTCTCCTGTAGTCCAATATTTTGCTGTGTGTTGGTGCAGGTTTGTTGATATAATTGTCTTGTGTGTGCACACTTACCGGTTAACTGTATGTAAGCTGGCCAGAGGTTCGTCAGAATTCATTTAAAAATTTGTGAAATATTTTATGTGGTCCACGATGTTTTATATTTCGCGGTACAGAACCGGCAACGTTGTCTCCCTCCCTCATGAGAAATGTCAGAGCCGGACATTCGGCGGCTGGACTGTACTTATACTCTTAAACAAGGTGTAGTGAAAGTTGGAACTCTTTTCTGGTGCACTAGCGTCTTCACAGACCAGAACATCAAAAGTGGCCGCTTAGGTTTTGAGGTGACTACCAGTATAGCCGCAAAGACAATCCAGAAGTGAAGTGTAAACGGGTTACGTAAGACACAGTAACGGCCAGCAGTGCCGCAAGCAGTCGTCATGGAAACAAAGCGGACCAGTTGACTGTGACCTTGAAATCTTACCGTAGAGAAGGAGTGGAGGGGAGACTGACCAATGAATGGGTAGCGAAATGAGCTCCACCCTTACCGCATATAAGGCACTGAGGAGTTCATTACGGTACAATGGACAATGGGTAAATCACGTCAGCTATTGTTCTTGCTATTAGTCGCCAATCAACACGCATTTCTTTACTCGCAATTCTCAATTTAAGAGACAATGGAAGAGTTTTAGCAATATGGTACCGGGGTGAGAATACAATACACTACACTCGCCATGTTCTTTTAAGCCGTGGGAAATTTATATTATTATTATAACTATTATTATTATTATTATTATTATTATTATTATTACGAAGTCTACCAGCCTGGCGATGCTAAATGAGAACCTGCCCGATATTGTAGCAGGACAAGGAAATATAGTGGGCTGGCAAACCTAACGCACGTAAACTCTGGTTCAGGTTGCCTTACCTCTGTCGTAGTCAAGGACTCTAATCGGGTCACTTAACTTACGTCATTTGTGGAAATATGGTGCTGCGATTATTGATCTATGTGAGTTATTCATTTCTTTCTTTCTTTCTTTCTATATTCATTTATTTCACTTTCTCCTCCTTTCCTTCGTTCTTCCTTTATTTTTTATTTATTTATTGTACGTAGCCTAGACTACAATGTGTGGCTCGCAGTGGACCCTTTCGCCAAGACTTAGTGTTTTCAATCTGCTAGCATTACGTTTCATGTAATGCATCTTCTCTTACCGTTTTCTCAAGTTTCGGTAAACACTGTTCTAATATGCCTGTCGATCATAAATCGTGATTAGCACGAGGGATCGAACCCAGGAATACCACGATAGAATTCAACACCTATATCTCTCAAGACCACGTTGGTAATAATAACAATAATAATAATAATACTAGTAATAAAAGTAATAATAATTATAATAATTTAGCTACAGGGTGTATGTTGTTATACTAATCTCCTCTTACTTATGATACGAAGGGCTTACAATCGCAATAATAATCAACCCTTATGCTAGTGTTTCATGAAATTGACGTCGACTATCCACAGAATAGGTTAATTTTGTCTTTGCTATCAGTATGCCACTTCATAACCGTATAAGAAGGTCAACAGAACCGACTGGTCCCCAAGTTAAAACGCAAGGTTCGCTACGCACGGCTGAGCCTAGAAACATGAACTGAATATTGGAGACCTGACCGTGTCATGGATCATGTGGCGGCTAACATAGCAGAACGCTGTCACCACGTGATATGTCTTGACTAGCCCATTAACGCTTTATGCTTTTAAACAAGGAGCTGACTGATATTGGTTTGCCTATTACAGCTCTAAAAATGAAAATTAGAATGTCTTACCCATAGGGGTCTTATGAATTAGGAGGGTAGCTTACGTGGTCAATAATAGTGTATATCACTATGAAATTATCTCTTTTATTAGATGGTTGGACGTTTATTTGTGTGTATGTATGGTTACACTTTATAACTCCCGTTTCCAACGGGGTCGGGGATAAGATGCGATAAAATTATGTGGTGGATGGTTTTTACATCCGGATGCCCTTCCTGACGCCAACCTCATGAGATGAGTTAATGAGAGTTGAAATGAATAAAAATGAATGAAACTGGGCAAGTAAGTGAAAAGAAGCGGCCGTAGCCTGTTTGAAGGTACCGTCCCAGCATTTTCCTGGAGTTGAACATGAGAAACCATGGAAATCCATTTCCTGGACGGCCGACGGTGGGGCTTGAACCCATGTCTACAGTACTGAGTCTGCAGAGAGCTTGGCCCCATGGTCTAGCACTGCGCGTTAGCAAGCGTACCGCTGTCGGCATGGATGGTTGTTTATTTATTTTATAGTAAACAGAGTATTGCGGACCATGAACGGTTCGTATTCTTAGACCTGCAATACAGGTGGAGTTCGGATTGAAACGTCATCAATATTCTTGAATTGTTTTCTGGAGGTTTACCACATTCAATTCTACATATGGGGCCATTGTCATACCGCGGCTGTCTTCTTCCTAGTCCTAACCTACATCTTGACAATACACATCAATATAGACATTACAATATCATAGGTTGTCAGATCTCACTCACTCAGTAAGAGCAGGGGACTGATGACTATTATATACCAAACCCCATAAATGAAACAATGGCAACAACATAAGTCAGTTCAAATAAATATTAAAGAAGGAGAATCCCACTAGGCCACCTCAAGTGAAGGACTGTGAAGGTACAGTCGACTATGGCAGATGAGCTCACTGTTCCGCCCCTTAAAACCTCAATAACTCAACTCGAGGAAGACTATATTTGTCAATGGCGCGACAGTCCCTTATGAGGTGAGTAGCTGCTGTACCCATCGGTGACGGGCTGGTTGTGGTATATTTGCAGAGATCATCTTAACCACCCTTCCAGTCGATAGAAATATGCAAGTTCCTGTCTTAAATATTGCCGCCTTTAAAGCAAATACAGACAACAATCAGATCAAAACTTCCAATGGAAATTGCTTTGTTGTCGAATATTAAAAATTAAAAGATAAAAGAATTTATAAACGAAGGAATTTAAGCATTATAGGCTTACCACTGAACATGGTATATAAATCTAAACTCTCACGCGGAAAAGGTCACACAGAGTACAAAATCTGACTCAAAATCAAATCACGAATTTCGTCCACAAACGTCAATGGAAAATCAAATAAAATTATTTATCCGAAAGATGAAACTTACTTCACTTAAAGAAACAGGGAGAAAAATGTCAAATCATAACGATTTCCCTTATTAAGCAAAAGACATAAAAAAATCAAACATATTATTGCCTACAACATTCGTTGTGTTAAATATTACCGTACGACTAATGGCCCTATTAACGATTTCCACAATCCAAACTCAAAATAAGATGACAAGACTACAAACCAACGTTATAATAGACGATCAATCTAAGCTTTCATAGAAGAACCATAGGAGATAGCAAATAATTCACTCCCTCCCCATGAGGCACGTATGCTAAGTAATTTGTAGCCTATTTCTATTTTAGGGGTGTTTTCCAATTACATACGAATTTTCATGTGGTTTGCTCCAGTAGTTTTGGCACCAATCCAGAACAAACAGACAGAGCTTAAACTGAGGGTACGTTTGGTCATTATTTACCTCGCAAAATATTCTAAATATTCAGACATAAAGCTTACTTTATTTATAGAGATTTTATTTATCGTATCGCTTTTAGTGCCGGGAGTGTCTGAGGACATGTTTGGCTCGCCTGAGTCTGTAACTGCTTTCAGCGGACACCCTTAGGGAGAGCTACAAGTTCCTTCAATTTCAAGTAGTTCCAACTTTCGCTACCAGATATCAATGATACCTAGGGGTGAACGTTGGAACTTTGATAGACCGTTCCGACGAAATCTAATCTAACAATTTACCTGCACACATGTTTAGTCTGTGGAAGGATCTTTTACATGCCATACAATCTATGACATGGGACCGCCGGCTTTACTTCCCCTCCAAAGGAAGGCATACTGAGGGATTTTTAACGCTCTTAAAAAATCCGACGACTTCGGCCGGGTTTGAACCCGCTATCTTGGACACAACAGTTCAGCATGCTAGCAACTACGCCACCGAAGCATTTATAGGCATACCCAACTGTTTCATAATATCCGAGTTCTGCATTCTGTTGCTACGAGAAATGAAATTCTCAAGTCCTATGGTTTTTCTATGGAAGCTAAGATTGATCGTGTATTATAATAATTGGTCAGTCACGTGATCTTGTCATATGATTGTGAGTTTGGACTGGGCTACTCGAAATAATATTTTAGTGTTTGTGTTCTGAATGTGAAACTAGAGAATCATCAATCAATATGAAATTTATCCAAATATAGCATACACTAAAACAAAAAATATTAATAGGGTCTACATAACGACAAGAAACCTAGTTATAATAAAGTATTTTGGCACCTCACTGAATTAGTTCCGACATCTTTAGTTGCTCTGTGTTTAAATCCTAAACAAGACAATTTATATTCCTTTACTATTAGGCTAAGTCATTTTCTAAATTTCTTAAAATATATCTCCGTCATTTTACATCACTTTTCAATTTATCACAATACAGGAAATAGCTCATAGTTTACGTTCAATTTACTTATGTTTTATGAATAAATAAATAAGGAAATGAGGAAACAAATGACTATTAGTTCGCTGAAATATTTACAATGGGGTACGCAGGTAGTAGTTGCTTGATAACTAATCAAAATTCTATTTTTCAAACACTTTTGAGACTTTGCTCCACTAAGTGAATATTCCTCGATCATCGGCAGCATCAATAAACAATAATATATAACAACTCAAATCTGGACATGAAAGACACTTGTAAACAAAATAAAATATATAAACAATAACCATACATTATAACGAAATGTATGAAAACATGCAATCAGAGAAATACTTCATGAGGAATTGGTTATGAAGGCACTTACTATCCTGAGTGTCGCTCCCATGATGCAGCGGGCAGGAGGTAGTTGACGATTGGTGCGCGCGGCTTGGAGCGCCAGTTTATATAGTGAGAGAGAATTGTGTCCAGCCTGAAGTCCGCCTCAGCTGGGTTGGGCTTGGGCTAGGGACACTCTCAAGGTTACTGCGGTGATCTGGTTTGAACGACGTGATGCGTCCGAGGTCGCATTCCTAACCTGGAGTGTGGCCTACGCCTCAAGAAGCTCCAACTTTTACTTTCCTTCGGTGACCTCATGCCATCAGGTTCTACTGTATCATTCTTTGTGGGACGATATAGTCAATATTCTAACCTCACTTCTCAAGAACAGACAAGATAGTCTAGTCATTTCCCTCACAGAGGTATGGTATCTGACGTGGCGTAGCATTTTTCAGAAGGCATATCCGCACCTACGCTGTCACCCACTATCGCCATGCCATGCTTCCTCAAGTGTCACAAACCACCTCTGCTGCAGACCGGCGATAAGAGGTTCGAATACCAGCGCACAGTGGGTCAAAATCGAAATCTAGGGGGTCAAAATTAATTTTACGTTTTAATCATGAATTTAGAGTGAAAGCAACGTATATAATTTGTTTACTTCATAATAAACATCAGTTAAGACCTTTATTAAGCTACATCTACACATGCAAGAAATTGTTTATGACTAGGAGTTGGATAGAGCATTCGTTATCTCTTCAGAACGATTTTCTACCCCTAATTTACTTTTAACAAAGTCACATAGTTCCACTTTTGACATAATCGTCGAACCCAGTGCTTCAAACAGTTGTAAACGTGTGAGAACTGGTTCCGCGGCATCTTCTAAAACGTAAAATAACTAAGTAAGTTGCAAAAAGATGCAACAAGTCTTATAACAGGCGTAAACTACAAGACTTTATCTATTTTTAACATTAAGTAGAATGTGACGCAGAGTGACGCGACATACTAAAAATCTAAGTGAAATTATAATTTTAAAAATAATAGTTAAATATTATGCAGTGAGTCCGGGAATGTTCTTCGCAGCGCCTACATGCGTCTGCGAGAGCTAGCTACAGAAGTTACGTTGGCAGCACGGCTGCCGCTTGCATCATATTAGCCTTTCACGAAATGATTGCCGGCGGTCAAGATGGGAACTATTCTTTGTTTACTTGTGTCACACGTCAGCCTGCTTCGTTGACAGATACAGTTGCGCGAGTAGGATATGACTCAGCTCAAGTAGCCTCTGTCATCGTTTAACTGTCCGTGGTGGCATGAGCTCCTATGACGCGCAATGCTGCTTGACTTATGTGCAGAATGCATTCTGTCATCGCTGTGTGCCCTAATAACAAGCAAACAGTATACTTTGTACTCACCACAACCATTCATAACAGATGCTGGAAGTGCTGATGACACATACGCTCGCTAATTGCAATACACACTGACGATTTCGACAGGCTACAGCCCACACGTGTGGGATTCACCCTGTCAAAGACACCGTGCTGCCAACTAAACCGATGAGGCAACCATTCACAGCTGCACGTAACCACTGCGGAGAACATTCTCGGGCGACCTGTATAATGCAATTATAGCTAAAATTACGTAACAATTACGCCCGTTAATAACTGAAACACGTTACAAAGATCATACCTTCAACTGCATGTTCCATCTTAAAGCATCACACTAACCACAAAGGCAACCAAACCACAGCCACTTACATTCACCCTCCAATTCAGACTGCTCGAACAGTGGTGACAGATTTACACTAAGAAAGAAAATCCACAGCCTGCTTCCAGTCTCCGACCGGGTCAGGAATGGAATGAATGAAGCCCCCCATCTAGCGGCGAGGATATGAACTGTGCCGGCTGCCGAGGCCTGACGCACTCCTCTGGGGCAATGATATGCATGACAGATGAAATGAAATGATAGTGGAGAGTGTTGCTGCAATGAAATTTTGACAGGGAAAACCGGAGTACCCGGAGAAAAACCTGTCTGCCTCCGTTTTGTCCAGCACAGATCTCACATGGAGTGACCGGGATTTGAACCACGGACCCAGCGCTGAGAGGCCGACGTGCTGCCGCCTAAGCCATGGAGGCTTCCCGACAGATTTACACTAAGATGCGTTTAAATCCCAGAATAGTGAGCGGCAATTATATGAGAATGCTGTAGAAGTAACACATTTTGACTTTTTAATTATGAAAATAAATAATTTTGTCCTCCAAGATTTCGATTTTGACCCACTGTGCAGCGCAGTCAGCGGCCAACCTATTCGGTTTTTCTACTGGAGCTCTTGATTCAGTGGCATAACAACTGGGGGTAAACTGGGAGATCATCCCCCTGCCCCCCCCCCCCTCCCTCCCCCTGATACTGTGTCAGTATGTACTCTTTTGAATATAATTTTTCCATTATTATTATTATTATTATTATTTTTAATATTATTATTTTTAATATTATTATTATCATTATTATTATGATTGTATTATTACTGATAGGTTGGTAGGACACGTACTAAGACTCCCAGGGATAGCAAGCTTAGTTATGGAAGGAAGGGTCGAGCGCAAGAACTGTAGGGGTAGACCCAGGTCAGAATATGTTAAACAGATTGCCTAAGATGTAGGGTGTGTTAGCTATGTAGAGATGAAACGATTAGCTCAGGACAGGGAGGCATTTAGTGCTGCATCAAACAAGTCAAAACACTGAAGACTCGAACACAACACATTACTGTATTTTTCTTACTATCATTGTTAGACTAATAGTCCATTATTTATATTGTGAATGTTAGTGAAATGTTTCATTTTTATAAGCCGTGGTAATAAATAAATCAAATCAAATCAGAATCAAGTAATAACATTACACAATTCGATGAAATGTTTATTTTGAATAAAACCAATCATCGGATTGAAGACAAACGAAGTTTATTCCAGAAAATTTCTCTTTACTCCTGTAATACTTCATTTTTGAGCTTTTGCACATTGATAGGTGCAAATGAAACGTACCAAATGCTATCGAGATCAAGCTTGAAAACGTGTAGTTTTGCTTTCATTGATTGTTTAATTTTGTCCGTAAAACAACAACAAAAATTAAAAAACGAAAAAAATGACAAACTAAAGACACAAGGCAAAAATAAAAAAGCAAAAACAAAATAAAAGCAGAAAACAACAAACTGGAAACAAAAAATAGAAATCAAAACCAAAAAGAAACCACAAATCAAAAATCTAAAACAAAGGCCAAAACAGAAAACAACAGATGCGAAAACTAAAACAAAACAAACACAAAGCAAAAAAACAAAACAAAAACAAACAAAAACTTAGAAACAAACACAAAAGCAAAAACAAACAAATTGAAAAGCAAAACAAAAATCACAACGACAAAAAAAAACGGACAGTAAACCTTGAACTTAAAACGAAGGAGTAAAACAAATAAAAGGAAACATTTCAAAACAATAGTTCTGTCCTATAAAGAGTATAGACGCTCTTCATAGCTTATTAGTTCATCCCCTATACAGAAGCAAATCTTAGTTACGCACGCCACTGTCGTGAATCATCGTTTCTCATTTACTTATTTATTTATTTATTTATGTATTTATTTATTTATTTATCAAAGCACAAACTACAGCAATATGAGCCATTCACACTTGTACAAATAACAGCCAAATAACAAAGGCAAAGATATAAGCAAATTAAATAAATCTCCTAACCAAACAAGTCCAGACAAATGCCGGCAGAATGTCCTCGTTCGTAGCCGTGTCGTCAATGGCCATGATGACAGTTCTTTAATACAGTTGAGGTTCTTGCTCACTTCCTTCAAAATCGTCCCCTTGGTTGTGGACACGTTGAATAAAATAAACTTTTTCTTGAGAAACGCTTAAATGATTTTTTAATGAAAAACATTTTTAACATCTCATTCCTTAATTAAACTTTTTCTAAAATCCGACTTTAAATGTTAAATAATTTTAAAGATAAATCAATTTGTATACCAGTTGTGAATTAAAATTGTTTCTTTAGCCTTTATTATGTTCCATTTTTGTTTCCTTAATTTAATAAACAATTCTTATTCTTCTCTAGAGGTCAATCCGAGGATTGGTTTGCAGAATATCTCCACTCTTCGCGTCTTTCCACTTTCCTCTTCATTTCTCCGTAGGTCTTGCATCCCACATCATTCTTAATTTGATCCATATACCTCAGGAGTGGTCTTCCTCTAGGTCTATTTCCATCCACATACCCCTCCATGATTGTCTTCAGGATTCTTTCTTGTCTCAATAGATGGCCTGCAAACTCACCGTAATTATATTCCGTGTTTGACGGGGGTTGTTATCGGTAAAATAAAAAACTCTCCTTTAATACTGAGTGGGAGGGCCATTTCCAGTATTTCTCCTACCGGATAGTGGTATTTAATACTCCAAAATACCAGTATACCGCTCCACTGAGCATTTATTCCTAGCACTAGACTTGTGAACTGGAAAACCTTCGTAACACTTCTCTCACAATCAACAAAACGTCAGCCATCGGAAATGCAAAATCGTTTGAGAGGATCAAGTTAAAAAAGAAACTCTAACATTTAAGAAAACGTTTCTTTACAAAACGTTTAATCGTTTAAATTTAGGAAACAGCAAAACGTTTTTAGAAAAAGGTTTTATTTTAAAATCGTTTCCTAAGGAACTGAGGCGGCGTGCAGATGGAGGGGTCGCGGACCGAGTTATCCTGATATCGAGTCTACTCGCACATTCCGAACTAGATGCAGAACTAACTATGAATGACTACACTTTTAGAGTAAAGGTTGTGAATAAATAAAACCTTAAACAAGACATTACAAAGGGGAAAAGAGGTGCGCATGAAATGGAGTAATGAGGGATGATGGGGCTGTAATAAAGGTATACATGTTAACAAAG
Organism: Meconema thalassinum; assembly: GCA_946902985.2. Taxonomy (NCBI): domain Eukaryota; kingdom Metazoa; phylum Arthropoda; class Insecta; order Orthoptera; family Tettigoniidae; genus Meconema; species Meconema thalassinum. The sequence goes on along the minus strand of OX336388.2, from coordinate 1,943,414,255 downwards.
ATAAAACCATAAAAATATAAAAACACACACAATAAAGAACTATCAAAAAGAAAAGAATCTTGAAGGAGAGAAGCCTAACACTTGCCAGATTGGAGATCTTATCGAAATTGACTAGAATCATATCGAGGGGAAAAGCTAATCAAAATAATAAAATAATACATTCGTCCCACCACAGGCTGATTGCCGAAAGTATTCAGAAGAAATATTCGAAATAGTTTATTAAGCCGTACAGCCTTTGAAGTATCCCCCCTTTAAAATAAATCAAAGTATGTCTCACTAAAACAAACTACCTCAGAGAAACAACGACCATACGTCAAATCATTCCACTCCGTACAACTTCATTCAACTCCATAACACGACCAATGAACAAAAATAATAAAGACTAGTCAGACATACACAACCCATAAGACAGGAACAACCCAAAACTCGACTAGAAGAACCCCCCCCCCCAAACTAAACAGCAACTGACTTCATATACTTTTTGAATAAAACTTCTTTTCGGACGAAGTATGAGATTCGATTATCTTACTAGAAGTAAAATGAGCATCTATCACAGTCCCGGGCACATGTAACAAATACACACTTCACCACCCGAAAGAACAATCGATATACCTCATTTAATAACTAGTGAGATCGCACGTTGTTTCTGACTGGATAAAAAAACAACAAGAAAACAATTACAACGATCCCATATCCATTTCAGAACCCCAATTAACAATAACATTTTCCCACCCACAAAATAATAACGAAAGCTTATAAATAAATAAACAGGAGGATGTCGATGCCCTAACTCATTTACCCAACAGAAATTAACACATAAACACTAACACAAAATAAACATCATATTCGTCTTTCATCGTCATACTTCATCTCATTAAAGAACAAGATGTTCAGTAAAGAACATATAGCCTACTTTCTCCTAAATGCATGGGTATTGTTATAACTCTTGTCCTTTTCAAGGAGTATGATTGAATGTCGGTTGTAGTAGCTTGTTGAAATACAACATGCTATAGGGTTATTAAACATGAATATGAGGTGCTCTTTGCTAGTGCTACCTCTGTACCAAATTTCGTTCATTCGGTTCCACCGTGTTCGAATTAATAGGGGAAATCAATTTTGACATAAAGATGGCCGCCATCCGCAAACTATTACGCTAATGACCCATTAGATTGGTCAAAGGATGCTCCCTCCATAAAGGTATGTTGTTGCAAAGTTTGGTAGAGATCGGATGGTTATGTTAGTCGTAATTTGATTTAAGCTTTAAACATTTGTGTGGCCGCCATTACGTTTCTGTCAATATGGCGGCGATATTAATCATGACACTGAGATGCCCTTTGCTAGTGCTATCTCTGTACCAAATTTCGTTCCATTCGGTTTCGCCGTGTTTGAATTAATAGGGGGAATCGATTCTGACACAAAGATGGCCGCCATCCGCAAACTATTAAGCGAATGACCTATTAGATTGGTCAAAGGATGCTACCTCCATAAAGGTATGTAGTTGCAAAATTTGGTAGAGATCGGATGATTAGGTTAATCGTAATTTGATTTAAGCTTTGAACATTCGTGTGGCCGCCATTACGTTTCAGTCAAGATGGCGGCGATATAAAACATGACACTGAGGTGCCCTTTGCTAGTGCTACCTCTGTACCAAATTTCGTTCCATTTGGTTCCACCGTGTTCGAATTAATAGGGGGAATCAATTTTGACATAAAGATGGCCGCCATCCGCAAACTATTAGGCTAATGACCTATTCATTTGGTCAAAGGATGCTTCCTCTATAAGGGTATGTTGTTGCAAAACTTGGTAGAGATCGGATGATTAGGTTAATCGTAATTTGATTTAAGCTTTGAACATTTGTGTGGCCGCCATTACGTTTCCGTTAAGATGGCGGCGATATAAAACATGACCGTAAGGTGCCTTTTGTTAGTTCTACCTCTGTACCAAATTTCGTTCCATTCGGTTGCACCGTGTTCGAATTAATAGGGGGAATCGATTTTCACACAAAGATGGCCGCCATTCGCAAACTATTACGCTGATGACCTATTAGTGTGGTCAAAGGATGCTCCCCCCATAAAGGTATGTTGTTGCAAAATTTGGTAGAGATCGGATGATTAGGTTAGTCGTAATATGATTTAAGCTTTGAACATTTGGGTGGCCGCCATTACGTTTCCGTCAAGATGGCGGCGATATAAAACATGACGCTGAGGTGCCTTTTGTTAGTACTACCTATGTACCAAATTTCGTTCCATTCGGTCGCACCGTGTTCGAATTAATAGGGGGAATCGATTTTCACACAAAGATGGCCGCCATCCGCAAACTATTACGCTGATGACCTATTGGTTTGGTCAAAGGATGCTCTCCCCATAAAGGTATGTTGTTGCAAAATTTGGTAGATATCGGATGATTAGGTTAGTCGTAATTTGATTTAAGCTTTGAACATTTGTGTGGCCGCCATTACGTTTCTGTCAAGATGGCGGCGATATAAAACATGACACTGAGGTGTCCTTTGCTAGTGCTATCTCTGTACCAAATTTCGTTCAATTCGCATTTACCGTGTTCGAATTGATAGGGGGGGGACAGACATTCAGAGTACACACACTCACACACACACAGACACACACACACACACACAGACTCACACACACATACACACACACACACAGACTCACACACACACATACACACACACAGACAGACACACTTTTTTCGCCCTGTGTTGATCTCATAAGTCTACTTTCATTTTTTGCAAAAATCGAAAGTAGGCTAAAAAATAAGCAAATGCCCAAAGTAACGTCGCATCCCCCTAACAATTTACTTATTCAGCTAAACTGCGATGACATCTGCAGGGTAAATAATACATAATACCAAATACAATTAAGAATAACAAAACAACGAGAACCCCTTAAACGTTAACCCCAAATAAAAACCAACGTGATCCCTCATCATAGTACGTCAATATAAAAGGTGGAGGAACATGAACCAACAAGACAAATAACCTAAAACAATAACAATCTCCAATCTAGCTTTAATACTGAGAGAACTCGGGACATGCTAACACTGAAAATTGGCGGAGATGCATTTAGTAACCAATTACTTCTTCTCCAATTCATACAATGATCATACTTTCAAAGAATGTACACTTAGCTTTGCCTGGAAACGTTCCCTGAAGATCGCAAGCTGCCAGCTACAAATACTTCATCAACATTTCAATAGTGGTTCACTTCCAAGATTAAAGCGTTTAGTAAATAATCGGGAACAATACGACACGACTAAGATCCTTCGGACACAACCAGACGCATTTTAATCTCGTTACAAAGCACATGTAGTATATCACTTTCCAGCTTCTCTCGTAATGGCTTCGTTACTTATTCAACTCTTCTTGGTAATAAATAGAAGATCCATTCTTGGGACATACTGCGTTCCTTAAGTTTCGATCTGATTTTCCTTGCGATTAGCGTTTCAATAGCGCAAAACATGATGTTAGGTTAAAGTTTTTGACGATATATGGCAGTCTTTACAATTTTGCGTACCTTCGTGAGCCGCGTATAAAATAGTAACGGATCACACTCCCGTCTGCCAAATTTGGACATAGCTTGCAAGTCCAACTTCCATTAGATGTCAAACAGAGAAGGTAATGTTGTTAAATATATCAGCTTTTACCTTGATAGTCACTTGTCTGCATCACGTGATTGTCGAGTCCTAACATAGCGCTGAGCAGAGCATTTTGTTCCGGCTCACCTACCCTAGACCTTGAACCTACAGTAATGATGACGGTTTCATGCCCTATTAGTCACCACAGAATTATCATATTGATTTGTGGTTGTTGTTGTTGATGATGATGATGATTATGATTCACTTAGGGTATTGTGACATCATGGTCATTCAGTCAAGTACACTTGGGGGAGAGTAGGAATTAGTCTTATAATCTGTGTTATTGTGGTTTAGATTTTTATTTGTATATTGAATCATCCCCGACCCCGTTGAAAAACGGGAATAATAAGGGGTAGACATACATTGAAGCTATGATTACAAAGTAGGTAACTATGTCCTTAAGTTAGGAACCATCTCGGCATTTGGTTGAAATAGAAGTGGGAAACCATCGACAACCACTTCTTGGGAGGCTGCGTTGAGAATTGAATCAGTTTTGCCTTATGTGGCTATGTGTAGAATTCGTTTACTATAACTTTGCACTTTTTTGGCAGGTCTCGCAGGAACGAACAATCAGAACATATCAATCCGCCGCTACCACGTGCATTCCAGCCAATGAGCCATTTCCCACAAGGCAGCCAGCAATGGCCGCTGTACTCCGTCAAGTGGTGATCAGCTGTTATGAGTTGCCTAAACCTACATTCATCTCCCAATATCAATTCATTGCCATTTTTAAAGGAAACTTGTATTTCTTTGTGGCATTTATCAAATAATCGTTCTAACAGCACACCTAAAACCCACTGACAGCTCGCTGACAGAATGTTATATCATTGGGCGCGCTATGACCAAGACCTTGGCAGATGATAACTTAACTTAAATGTTAGAGTGCAATTATTTTTAGGCTCATCATTTCACAGAATTACTAACGCATGGTGCAAGATGTTCTTAAGGCTGACCTGTTGGATTGATATTAAAATAAAACGTACGAAAAATTTCCCCATGTAAGTTAACTTTTACGCCTACACATCAACTCATATTTTAGGCCTATGTTTTTGCACAAATCGTGCCATATGAAAATTATTCACCAGACCAATGTCCTTGGGGAAATCAATAGTTCTGCTGCCTTTTCTTTTACCTTCAAATAGAGAGAAATAAAATAAGTATCTTGAACAAGAAATTCCGTATCTGCTTCCGACTTGATAGTCAAAACAAAGATGTCCGACCTGGAGACCTCTCAGACTACATATTTACTCAACATTTAAGATAATCACTATATATTTATCTGTAAAGTGAACACGCGTTCAAATGGAAATAATACTTTCAGACGACTTGGTGCAATATTATAAATTATAATTATTATTTTTAATATAATTATCACGTTATTTGCACCGGCGGATGAACACGGCAAAGCGTCAATTACCAACCGCACACCCATCCCACGAGCACGTGGTAGTTCAGTTTGATAATGCAACTTTTCAGTCTGGCCGACAAAATATGTTGCTAATATATTCGCAATTACTGGGACAAGCAAAAAAAAATTAAAAACATACATGTGATTAGAACATGTACTATGTATTTGTTATGGGCTACAGGTTATACATTGAGTCTTTCCTTATGAAAGTTGGCAACCCTAGCTGTCGAAAAAAGTGCAAACAGTGTAAATACCGTTCCAACCCTCAGGCGGGAAATAAATTCTTTGACAGAGCCGAAATTCGAAACCCCTGACATCTGGGGTAACAGCCAAAGATATTAGCCACAACATCACAAGGTACAGTAGTCCAGGATTTAGCATCGTTACTGTAAGACATTGTTGCACTCATTACGTCTTACTTCTAAATCTCCATTGTGACCTGCTTATGTAAATAGATCCTTCTATAGGAATAGTTCCCACCTCAGCAATTGTTAAGCCTGGATATTTAAAATCCTTGGTCTTCAGCAGTTCTTTCAAGTTTGTGGTTATGGTAACAATTTTCTATAAATTCGGTCTTCAAGTCGGTCTATCTACATTTGCTCATGCAGCTGAAGCTCATCCTTGCTGTCCACGCCTAACAAATTATCATCAGCAAATATTACTTTAAAGCAATTATATTCAGAGTAATTCCTTCGGGAGGCTATACATTACTCATTTTGCTAGCGGTGGTAAAGCTGCAGGAATCCATGTTTTACTATCTCTGGTATTGCTTCATACTCTGCTGATTTAACCTTATCAGGTGATGAACACGTCTTCAGCAATGAATGGATGTTCTATCAATCTTATTTTCTTTCATCCTTTCTTTCTTTCTTTCTTTCTTTCTTTCTTTGAATGAATGTATGAATAAACGAACGAATAAACGAATGAATGAATGAATGAATGAATGAACAATCTCCAGTGCTTTACAGAGCAGAGAAAGTTACACATGTGTGGTTTACTTGTTCTGTCCCATATACAGCACAGAGGGGAAAGCCGATTTACTACCATAAACAGAACGTACGAAACGTGAAACAATTCTTTGAAGAGTGAAATTTCACAATCATGATACATGTTTTAGGCTTAGCTATTTGATTGAAATTTGATGTGTGGTGAGACGATCTGGATTGATATAAGCTTATTTATGTCTGTTAAAAATTGTTGTTGTTGTCAATTCATATAGGGGCTTCATGACATCGGGGTGACTGACTGCTTGGCACAGCGATAGCATTCACGCCTGCTATACCCGAGGTTGTGAGATCAAATCCCAGCGCAATTAGCTGGCATTTGAGTGTGCTAAAATGTGAGGGAGTCATGTCATTATATTTATTGGCACGTTAAAGATCTCCTTCGGAACAATATTCCGGCACCACGACGTCTCTACAAGACACTGTAGTTAAAAGGGGGCGTAAAACCAATAACATTACGACATTGAGGTCATGTAGCTCCGTATATTTGAGTTAACGAGTGTTATTTTAATTACTACTGCTACTAAGTAAGTGTACTGTACATACTTCAAAACATTGAAGAAAATGGAAATCGCAATACCCAGAAGGAGTGGTGCTACATTGCTGCAATTGAACATGCAGGACGAGTGTTCGGTTGTGATTCGATGATTACATTTTCAGGTTCCTCTGACCGCAAGTTTGGACAACAATCAATACAGTATATGCCCACCACGAGCTGCAATACATTGATGAATTCGGCGAGGCATGGAGTCAATAAGGCCCTGGATCGCTTTATGAGGAATTGTGGCCCATGCTTGCTGCACTGCACGGGTCAGTTGTTCCAGAGTTGTGGGTGGCTAAGGATGGTTGGCCAGTTGTCGACCCATCATGTGCCACACATGCTCAATAGGACTGAGGTCCGGGGATATGGCGGGCCATTCTAAGGTTGTGATGTCGTGGAGAGCTTCTCTGGAGATGCGTGCAGTGTGAACCCGGGCATTGTCCTGCTGAAACTTCCCATTAGCAACGTTCGCCATCATAGGGACAACCACTGGATTGAGTACCCTATCAACGTATTGTCGAGCAGTCATAGTGCCCTCAACAAGCACTAATTGTGATTTCACATTAAAGCCAATAGCTCCGCAGACCATAATGCTTGGTGTTGGCCCTGTGTACCTCTCGACAATAAGGTCTGGGCGGCCCCTCTCCCCGGTACGTCGACGCACACGATTGCGGCGATCACTGCGGGCAAGACAGAAGCGCGATTCATCACTAAAGACGACCCTATGCCATTCGTCGACCCACGTCGATCGTTCTCGACACCAGGCCAGCCTGACACGTCGCTGTTGTGGGGTCAAAGGAACATCTTCTGCAGGGACACGGGATCGTAAGCCAGCTGCACGCAGGCGATTGCCAACTGTTTGTTGTGTAACGTGGGGTGCCACAGCTGCTTGAATTTGCGCTGCTGTTGCATGGGGCTCCATCCGGGCCATCCGAATGATGCGGCGATCCTCTCTCACAGTTATCTATCGCGCTGGGCCTGTGCCAGGTCTACGAGTGTGGGTATTTTCATTTGACCACTGCTGCCATACACGTTGATACCGTTGATGCCTGTCGGCCAACACGTGCAGCGACAGTCCTTAGCGATAATCCAGCCTCACACAGCCCAATTATCCGAGCCCTCTCAAACGGCGACAGTTGTTGATAGCATGCTCTTCTCTGTCGTCGAGGCATGTTTGACGGGGAACACATCATTGCACTGACTGCAAGTCAACCAATCACGTGGGAAAACCTGCAGCAATAATCCAATGGGTCTGAAACTTTGATCGTTTACATACCTACATGGCATCGTTATATAACTTGAAAATCAACACAAACGACCAATGCCTTCATGGTGTTGCAATTTTCATTTTCCTCAATGTAATATCACTCATACTTGTAGACATAAATTTAATAGCCTAAGTTTAATGGATCTGTTGAAGATCGCTTGAGTATTGAAACAGCTCAGCCAAGTGTATTTAACAATCTCATGAAAATGTTTTTTCCGGATTCGGAAACCAGCCATTAAAATTGGGTACAATCGTGTTGACCGACTGAAAACATTAAGTTTCGATTACTAAGGCAACACTGAAAACTGGCTTCCAACATGATTATGATTATTACTATTGCAATCACATTCATTTCACCGCGTAAGTGGGACAAATCAACATATCGCCGGCTTGTCTGCAAGACGGTATGACAACTTCTTTTAGGGTGGCACTTTGAGAAACGAGCGAACAATGGAACAGGTCTCCAAGATGAGGGCCTTCTGCATTGTGATATTATGTAGACCAGGATGTATTCCCAATATTTCAAGATTGTGAGCCAATGATTTAGGGATGATGCCGGTAGAAGAAATGACTATGGGCAGAACCACTACACTTTCCTGTCTCTACATCTGCCGTATTTCCTCATCCAAGGGCAGATATTTGGTGATCTTTTCACAGCAAGCTTGTTGCAGATTATTATTATTATTATTACTATTATTATTATTATTATTATTATTATTATTATTATTATTATTATTATTATTATGTATTCAATTCACCATTACAAACATGTGTTACTCTAAAGCACGGGTTAAACCAAGTGCTTTACAACAATACATAAAAACTATAATACAAACTATAATACATGGATATCATGTAGGCTATATACAAAATATAGAGTTCATTATCACTCATTGACTAGCCAGGAAGGATCGCACAATATTGCATATGGACAATAGGACAGAATGCTGCATACTCTTGTAGATGGTCGGCGGAAGATCCAATTCCTTTAGACTCTTGTGGAGTGTGTGAGGTATGAGGCCGTTGACTGACAAGATTACAGGAAAATCCAGACGCAGTTCATCTTCCATATCCTCTTGATTTCCTCTGCAAGCTGTCTATACTTGGCGATTTTATTATTATTATTATTATTGGCTTACTTATATTAGTTTTCGGGCACAAATTAGCAAATTTAATGTGCTTTAAGTATCCGGTAATGTCACAATACTTAGCGGTATCTATTACGTGGGTGAAAGCACTTCTTTCTCCTGAGCGCTTCGGATGCGTCACCATACTACACCGCTCAAGTGGGCGACTTGACGACGTATTGTCCGCCTGTGAAGAGCAACCGTTGTGAAGGTTAACACTGAATCATAACAAGCAGTCTATGTACCGCGGAGGATGAAAGGGAATCGGATACTCCCATGTTGATTCTTTCAGGGGCGTTACGACATCGTGGTCACTCATGTGCTTGGGTGTTGTGGAATTTGGCTGGTCGAGGCGTTAAGGATGCTGTGTATTCTGGGGCATGTGAAAAGTGTACATTACCAGGCATCGTTATACTGAGCATTTTCTGGTTTTGTGGTAAGGCCATGGCTAACATTATTGTAAACTGCAAAACTTAACTTATCCTGAACTGGATGATAACCATATGATAATAGTTTGAGGTTAGAAAGTCTGGAAAATTAATACAAATTTTAATAAATGATAATTCAGAAAGAAAGCAAAACCCCTGGCACAGCAGCCCGTGAAGGACCTAGACCTACCAAGCGACCGATGCCCAGCCATTTGGCCTGCAGATATTGGGGTGACGCATGTTCAGAGCGTCGGGTCCCCCCCGGACGTTAATCTGTGTCTCACTGTCAGACAGCTACTCAATTGTCCTCACGAGGCTAAGAGCACCCCGTTCCAGCCCTCACGTCAGTTTCTAAAATCCCTGATGGAGCCGGGAATCAAACCCGGGGCTTCCGGGTGAGAGGCAGGTGCGCTACCCCAACACCACGGGGCCGGCCAGAAAGAAAGTAACATTGTTTTATTCAGGAACACCTATCTCAGTGTTTTTAACCAAATGCTCCCTAAGGTGTTTTTACATACTGTTGTTTGAGTCTTCAGTCTTTTGACTAGTTTGATACAGCTCTCTATGCCTCCCTGTCCTGTGCTAATCGTTTTATCTCTACATAGCTACCACACCCTACATCCGAGGCAATCTGTTTAACATATTCTAACCATGGTCTACCTCTACAGTTCTTGTCCTCGACCCTTCCTTCCATAACTAAGCTTCCTTCTACTTTAGATTCCGCCATGGTCCGTATTGACAAGAGATTATAAACCAATATAGTGCAATATATTTCCGTCAATCAATACCAAACAAATTATGTTAAATTGTATTAACACTCACATTCGTGGGACATGTTTCGGGGCCATGCTGCTCCCTTCCTCAGCCACTTCATCTCCTCAATGTCATCGTGCGTTCTCAAAGATATCTCATTATAAAAGATGCTCACACAAACATTAAAACAATCTCTCTTCTATCGTATGGCTTTTAGTGCCGGGAGAGTCCGAGGACATGTTCGGCTCGCCTGAGTCTGTAGGTGCTTCCAGCGGACACCCTAAAAGGTGAGCTACAAGTTCCGTTCAATTTCAAGTAGTTCTGACGAAATCTAACCTAACAAATTTTGCTTTACACAAGTTTAGTCTGTGAAAGGATCTTTTACATGCCATAAATCTATGACATGGGACCACCGGCTTTACTTCCCCTCCGAAGGAAGGCATACTGAAGGATTTTAACGCTCTTAAAAAATCCGACGACTTCGGCCGGGTTTGAACCCGCTATCTTGGGCATAGCAGTTCAGCATGCTACCGACTACGCCACCGAAGCCTGATAAATGCATAATACAGGTGGAGGAGGTAACTAAATGTAAGGGACAGATAACCTCGGTGTTCCACCTCCTAAAACAACAATAACTAAGTAATTAAATGTATTTGATCACTGTAAAAATTAATAAGTAAGAGTATTAGAGAGTGACTGGAGCCTCCGTGGCTTAGGCGGCAGCACGCCGGCCTCTCACCGCTGGATCCGTGGTTCAAATCCCGGTCACTCCATGTGAGATCTGTGCTGGACAAAACGGAGGCAGACAGGTTTTTCTCCGGGTACTCCGGTTTTCCCTGTCAAATATTTCATTCCAGCAACACTCTCCACTATCATTTCATTTCATCTGCCATTCATTTAATCATTGCCCCAGGGGAGTGCGTCAGGCCTCGGCAGCCGGCACAGTTCATATCCTTGCCGCTAGATGGGGGCTTCATTCATTCAATTCCTGACCCGGTCGGAGACTGGAAGCAGGCTGTGGATTTTTCATTGGAGAGTGACTATTAACCTTAAAGGATGTTTTATGCAGTCAATAATAGTTATTATAGGCGTTACACACCTAATTAACTCATTCATTACGCCCGTTAGATGTAAGGAATATTCCCCCAAAATTGGTATATATTATCATTTTCTTTATAGTCGAAGGGAACTACACACCATTCAACAGCCGGCTCCAAGTTAGGAATATCACTGATCATATTTAGAGATAATTTGATATAAACTTTATGTTTGACACTGACTATTATATGTCAGAAAACTGTACTATAATGAGGCTCATTATAACAACATTTCTCATTATGAAACAGTTTCTCCCACCAATCAGAGCTCAAGAAACAGTTGTTTGACCAATTAGATAATTAGATGCGCTGAGTTCCACGCCCTTCTAATTTAACTTTCACAGCCTGGCCTAGTGTCATAGTAGGGTAATCGAGGAGGCCATCGTCAAATACAAGGCATTCTCTGCGTCTCATGCGCTCTGTTCAGTACATAAAACTGGCGAAATCTCGACAGATATTTATGAATAATTATGTTCGAACATAAAATAGTTATAATAATTATCGTCGAACATAAACAGTCGTATGCAACTCGCCTATAATGGTAATTAAGACACTCGTATGGAAATTATAAAACTCGCATACGCTCGTTTTATAAACATACTCGTGTCTTAATTATTGCCATTATAGGCTCGTTGCATAATGTACTATTATAAGTCTCCGAAGATGGTACGGTACTGATGATCCTATCCAATAACGTGGACTGTGGATATTCAGTTATCACGTGACACTGCCAAGATTCAACGACTACCCATGATTGCTCACAGAAATTTGCTAGCCACTTTCTTTCATCAAGAAGTAGAGGAGGATATAATAATAATGTTATTTGTATTACGTCCCTTTTAACTACTGTGGCTATTAGAGACGCCGGGGGGCCGGAATTTTGACCAGAATGGGATCTTTAACTTGCCTGTAAATCTACTGACACGGCTCCCTCACATTTGCGCACCCTCAAATGGCAACTGACTGCGCCAGCATTCGATCCTGCAACTTCGAGCACAGCAGGCGAGAACATTACCACTGAGTCACGCAGCCTGTCAATAAAGCAGGAGAATCGTTGCTTTTAGCATTTACCTTCCTGATGTAGAGAAATAAAGACGCTTGGTTTCTTGAGAACCAAGTAACACCTTATTGAGGGAAATCTGAGAACAGTGAGAGGAAATTACTTAACACTTAGGAGTGGCTTTGTTTACGACACGCTCGTAACTAGGTGAGGAGGCTCAATTAAACACTTGACCACATTTGGGTCATCCGCTATATTTCAATGTTTGTTACTTGTTATGGTGTGAAGAATGTTCATGCATCACTAAAATCTGTATATATCTGGAACTAAAACATTTCTAGTTAACACGTAATCAGTTATTTACAAGCAAAATACAGTAAAACACTCGAGACTGACTGTGTAGGTGATTCCGTATTATGTATATTTATGTTCGACGATATCGAAATGTAAATATTATATCTGAGAAAACTGTATCATAATGAGGGTCATTATAACACTATTCTTCATTAAGAAACAGTTTCTCCCACCAATCATAGCCCAAGAAACAGTTATGTGACGAATTAGGTAAGAATAGCATGGCACCTGCGCTGATTTCCACGGCCTCCTATTTTAAATTTCACTACGGTACTAGTGTCATAGTGGGGGTATTCGAGGAGGCCATAGTCAAATACAAGGTATTCTCTGCGTCCCATGCACTATGTTCAGTACATAAAACTGGCGAAATCTGGACAGATATTTATGAATATTTATGTTCGAACATAAGATAGTAATAATTATCGTCGAACATAAACAGTCGTATGCAACTCGCCTATAATGATAATTAAGATACTCGTATGGAAATTATAAAACTCACTTCGCTCGTTTAATAAACATACTCGTGTCTTAATTATTGCTATTATAGGGTCGTTGCATAATGTACTATTAAAGAGCATTCTCTGTGCTCTATTAACCACCGGCGATACGATCATAATTTCTTCTATAAGTTATCTCTCATCTTTGACTCAAGCAAAACATGTTATTAACATTACGAGCTGTTAGATCTAACATTACAATGTGTTCCTTGTTGTTGTTGTTGTTGTTGTTGTTGTTAATCCGCATTAGGGGCTTGGGAATTCTTTAGACATCAACCATGCGTACTTGGGTGAGTGTTGATAGTCTGTGTTCCTGTGGTGACTGTATTAGCGAGTGTGGTTGTAATTATTATGGACGAAGATGTCGTAGGACCCCCGGGACTTGAAGTAAGGTGCTATCCCGGCATTTGCCTGGAAGGAAGCCCGGGGAACATTACACTCGAATAGCAGGTGACAGTGCTGGGATTCGAACCATCGATCTTCGGACTTGCTGCAGATCCCCATCGTGGTCGTTGTGACGTTGTGAGTAAATTAGGTACCGTAGCAGCAATTGCCTGGAGTAGAATTTGGAAACCCCGGCAAACCACTTCCAGGATGGCTGAGGTAGGAATTGTATCCGCTTCTCCTAAGTTTTGCCTCAGAAGGCTCAGTGAACCACGTTCTAGCCCTCAGACCAGAATTAAATTTCTTGGCAGAACCGGGAATAGAACCCGGGTCTCCACGGTGACAGCCAAGAATGCTATCCACTACGCAACGAGGCGGGGATTGATTTTAAGAATATGTTATATCCACTACTAGACCCTAAACCCAGCAAGGTGCCAATCTGTCAAGATGTCCTGTTAGCGCCTAGAGACGGTAACTAACCAGCTGCTAATCCTCCTAGACAATTAATTAATGGAATACTGGAATGAAAGTAGCGCTGTAAACAAGACAATTTGAAGAAACCCTGCCCTACCTTCAATTTGCCTAGACGATTTTTGCATTCACTGACCGATATTTGAACTCAATATGCAACAGGAGGTTTATATTAAACCATTTGCGCCACCTGTAACTCACGATTTCTTGATACGCTATAACCTACATCGATATCGTTTTTCATTCTTCATCACATTTTAGATTGTAAACTTTTAGAACTGTTTCCTGACCTTCAACGCTGAGAGGGTGTAACAGCGTATCTCAACCACATATCCGCCAAGTGGCAAATGGGATTTACGAAGAATGTCATATTAAATTTTCATACTCTCTCTTTGTAAAAGGCATGCAATTTTATCTCAGGCTGCATTCGGAAGAGATACGTTGTGAGTACCGTTGGCTGGTCCCAGCCACAGAACATGCAGAAGAAGTATAGAAATTACGGACTCGTCAAAATACAGCAATTATATCCAGTGGGCTGGGGAACTTAAACGGTTTGGGAATAAAGCTTTGCGCCGATGCGTATATCCATGGATAAACCCGACCCACGGATGTCCGCAAAGCTTTTCGTCATGCAGATATAGTTTTCATGGCTGTAAGGACAACGGGTAAGATAATATCATTTAAATTGTGTTGGAAGGACACATACTAAGACACCCAGGAATAGCAAGCTCAGTAATGGAAGGAAGGGTCGAGAACAAGAACTGTAGGGGCAGACCAAGGTTAGAATATGTTAAACAGATTGCCTCGGATGTAGGGTGTGGTAGCTATGTAGAGATGAAACGAGGCGGGGAGTCTGCATTAAACCAGTCAAAAGACTGAAGCCTCAAAAAACAACAAGCATAATTAACACTCCGAACTGAAAGGGGTTGTAATTCTGGCTGCAAAACATTCCTTTTAAACATAACACCTCACATACATCATCTAGGGAACGACTTTCTCCTCAAATGTATAACAGTGTTGATTTAATACTTAATGCCTTACCAAATAAATTAACAAGATGTTCAGTAAAGAACATATAGCCTACTTTCTCCTAAATGTATGGGTATAGTCATAACTCTTTGTCCTTGTCACCTCCTATTTTCTTCCTATTCGAAGTGCAAAATGGCACACAACAGTATGACACACTGGATTTGTGCAGTGGCGTTTAAACATAGTTTATAATTTACCCCAGCATTTACAATTTCATCAGCAAACACCCCAAACAACGTAGAAATTCAGTATCTTAACACCGACTACTTACAATAATTAACAAGTAGTTCCGTGAAGAACAATACAGCCTATTTTCATATATCCTACTCATATTAATTGCCTTAGATATTGAGAACCGTCTTAATATTTCAGATGGTCACCATGTTGGATTTTTATCTGTATACTAGCAGTAGTGCCCGGCTTCGCCCGCTGGATTTATTTGTTTTATGGATGATAATGAATACTACTACAGAACTGGCACATGATACTTATACTAACAGAAAAAATATCTTAAAAATATAACATTTTGTGGTGGTGGTGGTGGTGGTGGTAGTGGTGGTTAGAGTGGGGGTGATAAGTAGTACAGTATAATGGACGTAACATTCAGGTCATTTTCCCGTAATGATAATAATGATAATAATGAATAGAGAAACGGCTATTTTTCTAACTACAGCACTGACACATGTTATTTACAAACAAATTTTAAAAATAATGATTAGAAAGAGGAATAAGTGAAATAAAAGACACTGTCTAGGGCCTATATCTCATTGGCTGTTAGAAATGTAGAGACCAATAGTGTCGTCTTTTGTCGCATAGCTCCGTAGGAAAATAATCAGAACACTTAGGAAAACTTCGGCTGTCCCGAGCTACTGAGGTAGCAATAGTATCATTTATCGCCACATAGCGATCATCGATAAGGCTCGGAATAATTTAAGGTAAATTTGAAAGCACCAACACTTATTGCAGCTGGTAAGCTCAATGTACTGCACCAACACCATTGCACTTATACCGAGGCATAATATTTTCATGATGATAACTGTTTTAAGGTGCCTAAGAGATCTTTTTGCACTAATCGCTCCCCGTGACTGCAATTTATAAACAGCGCAAGATGAAACTATTTTCGTAATTCTGCACCAGCATACTGGTAGGGGAGACGTGATGCAGCCCGAACTGCCCGTCAACAATGGACTTATTAAAATACTCTTACAGTTACACTACTACGGACATGAATGGTTCTAGGGCCTTAATACGTGGTTTTCAAGTTTATTTTGTCTGTTATTCTAAATGTAGGGAATGGAGAGGGTTGTCCAAAATATCAAGTGGACAGTGTTACCAGCAGGGTTTCAAAGTGTATGTAAAATTTGGTTCAATTAGTAGAAAAGGTGTAGATTTGTAATAAAGGGCCTAAATGCAGGGAATGGAGTGGTCTCTCCTAAATTTAAAGTGGACAGTCTCACCCTCAGGGTTCCAAAGGGTAAGCATACAGAATGTGGTTCAGATCGGTGAAACGGTGTATATTTGTGCCAAACGGTGTATATTTTTGCCAAAGGGCCTAAATACAGGGAATGGAGTGGTCTGTCCAAAATTTCATGCAGACAGTGTTACTCGCAGGGTTCCAAATTTTAGTTCAGATCGGTGAAATGGTGTAGATTTGTGCCAAAGGGCCAAAATGCGGGGAATGGAGTGGTCTGTCCAAAATTTCAAGCAGACAGTGTTACTCTCAAGGTTCCAAAGGGTAAGTAGCCTATGCAAATGTTGGTTCAGATTAGTGAAGAGGTGTAGATTTGTGACAAAGGGCTTAAATGCTGGGAATGGACTGGTCTGTCATAAATTTCATGTAGGCAGTGTAACTCGCAGTGTTCCAAAGGGCAAATATACAAATTTTGGTTCAGATCGGTGAAACGGTGTAGATTTGTGCAAAAGGGCCTAAATGCAGGGAATGGAGTGGTCTGTCCGAAATTGTATGCAGACTGTGTTACTCGCAGGGTTCCAAAGGGTATGTATACACATTTTGGTTCAGATCGGTGAAACGTTGTAGATTTGTGACAAAGGGCCTAAATGCAGGGATTGGAGGGGTCTGTCCGAAATTTCACGTGAACAGTCTTACTCGCAGGGTTCAAAATGGTAAGTATACAAATTTTGGTTCAGATCGGTGAAAAGGTGTAGATTTGTGCCAAAGGGCCTAAATGCAGAGAATGGACTGGTCTGTCATAAATTTCACGTAGAAAGTGTTACTCGCAGGGTTCCAAAGGCTAAGTATACAAATTTTGATTCGGATCGGTGAAACAGTGTACGTTTCACTAACCATAACGTCAGCGCATGCGGATAGAGCAGTTCAGGAGCGCTTGTTCTACCGACTTACTGAACAAAAATCAATCTTTTAGGTTATCTGAGAGGTGTAGCCTAATACTACATAGCCTAAACTATTCCTCTTGAATCTGGCTATCATATAAAAAAATAATTTTTCGAATCGGATTGGTAGTTCCAGAGATTAGCGCGTTTAAACACATAAACACACAAACACACAAGCTCTTCAGTTTTATTATATTAGTATAGATATTGTGCCCTTCCAGCATGGAATATGCAAATCACAGTATGCCAGCAATGCTCAAATCGGGATTTTCAGGGTTATGGTAAGTTCTCCCACTCTGTGACTTACACATTTTGGATTAAATAGAGGATACACTTCCAAAATAATAAACAAAATCAACTCCTACTATAAAACATTTAATTAACCAAATATATGGCGCTACAACAAAATAAACAAATAAAATACTGACCAATACTTCTAACTTGTTCAGAGTGAACAAGGAATACATAAACAAACAATGTTAAATCAGAATAAATGGTTTCCTATAAACCAACAAACTTACATTTCTTTTCACTTCCATAAAGTATCCCTTTAAAAATTCCACAAAATCAAGAGCTCCAATAGGCTCGATACTTTTACATACTCTGTGTTATTCTTATACAACACCTCACTTCCTATTATATGAGTATCTTATAATCAAAACAATATATACTTCTTATTAAAGTACTGTTACTCCTTCACTTAAATTTTTGGGCTTTTCACAATGTTCTCATGTTACCATCTCTCTAAAGTCAACAAATTCACTACAGTGATTGGGAAAACACCTGTGTACTCCCGAGTTATAGAAGACTACTTGAACATGTCAAAAATTAAGATCACTCCCGAAATCTAATTGTCTTCATTGAACTCGTGAATTCTTACATCATATAACATTGCATTAGGGATTTATTATTATTTGTCTTAAAAGACCATCATCTCATAAGAAAGCAACGATCTGAACTTGCAAGCGGTACATTTCATCTACAAGAACCTCGGTTCGAATCCCGGGTCATTAACAAAATCTAAACACTCATGGTGTATTATTACTTCAAACAGACGGTCACCCGACCTACCGCACTTCCGTTAGTAGTAAGGGTCGGACCGTACCACTCAGCGTGATTTATTGTCCGGGAGCAGGACCCCAAGTCTCGCCCACAGAGACGGGCTACACTCTGCTTTAAACAGCTGTTTCTTATACGCAGTTCTTTGAACAGACCTGGCTTTTCATTCATTTATTTTAACAACATTATTTAGGTTCATAGACCACTCTCGTAACCTTGGCATTTATTAATTGTGAAGTGTCCTCATTGATGGGTAAGAATAATTCAATACAACAACAATATTTAGGGGCTTCACACAAACGAACCTGGGTTCGATTCTTTCACTGCCTCGGGAACCACATCCCATACTGGAGGACTTATACAACATTCGTGACTTAGGGCGACCTTTGTCTAACCTGCGCTCATAATACAATAAATAGCACCCTTTTATAAAATACACACAACGGCCTCGTGATCACCTCACTATATGGAGGACCTATCATAGCTCAATTACCGCAATCAACTGCCCCTCATAATTAATTTACCAAGTATATTTAGGTTCTACGCCTTCCTAGCGTGACAAATTACTTCAATGCGCTACATGCGCTATACATTACTTTACGGCCAAGTGTCTTCCAAAGAACTGATAGATTCAAAATCAACATTTGCTCTACATCTCAATTTTTATATTAATCCTCTCCCGTGGCAATAATCGCTATACTTTAAGACCATGTATTCACAACAGGTATTTATTCTTTTACAGGAGCTCAAAAGCTACTACTTTCATATAATTCAACTTAATCTTCATTTATATAATTGTTATTATTATTACGCTTGCTTTCACATAATTCAATCATTTATCAAATGCACAGATATTTTATTTCATACATTTCCTCTAAGGGATTTATTCACTTCACAGAATGATTTTATACTTTCTCAATTTTTATCGTTCAGATCGCGCTATCATTCTGTTATTTGTTATTCAAAAACATCCCTATTTCTCCTTCTCAGGTGGATTGTACACAAATATTCCCCAACACATAACATAATGAAATGGTTACTTACATGATCTGACGGTCATCGACCGTATTTTCCAACGATGTTTCATTTCGCCCACTTAATGTGTTTAAACCATCTTGATGAATCCCATTTCACACAATGACATTTCTTGACACACATATAACTTATATACCTTAAACACTGGTAACATTTTGAATACAACTCTGTATTCTTCTATCATACACAAATAAATTCACTGAAAATTACTATACTAACACAAATTTTCTATATTTACTTTACACTGCTTCTAATCACTGAGGCTTTGATTATGCCTTGCACACGTGATTTCTTGCTTCCCGTTTCCAAGGGTGAAACTCTTAGATGTCGGCTCCCTATCTGGTAAGAAGTTGAAAGTCTCGATCAATCTACCCCTCCCTGGAACGGTAATTCTTCAGATCCGGTTTCCTAACTATTCGGCTTTTATTTTTACTAGCTCGAATTCGTTGCTCTCTAGACACTATTTAGTTGGTCTAGATACAGTCTGTCCTATTTACGGTCTCTCGAATATTTATCGGTGACCTATGATTCTCTAGCATTTACTGCTCTTCCTTACTGCTTTTAATCACTGTTCGTTTGTCTCCAGTGAGACAATGTCTTGGATTAAATTTTCCCTTCTTAATTTCTTCGCTCCAGTCCCTATTTTATTCAGAATACTAGGCGGCACTTATTTCGTCCGACCCTGATCGGGTTCCTTAACTTTTAATAGAACTATTCGTTTCTTTATCGTTGGTACTTCAAGCGTTACGATACTTTCAGTCGTTTTACTAAACTGTTATTTGAAGACATATCGCCTGTTCTTTTAAGTTCGCAGCCTACTTTGACTGTATTACGGAACTTTCACTATAAAGACTGATACTGGCGGAACTAAATCTGTACGAGGATTTTCCTAAGTCTTCACACGGCGATACTATGATGATACTTCTCGTACTCTGATGCTTCATCGTGCTGCGCCTCGGCGCTCACGGCACTGGATGGTTGTCGATACTGTAACGCCCCCTCGGACTGTTTGAAACTGCATGTACTTTGAAACAGTACCACGCTCTCCGGCGTCTTTGGTAAACTGAATTGTTGTCGAAACAGTACGACCCGCCTCAGCGGTCGTTCAAGACCGAATAATACTTTGCGGTGATGATGCTCCAACGTCACGCCCCCCGGGCTGACTAGTGACTGCATTAACGATGACAGTGTCACGCCCGCAGGCTGACAATAACTGCATTCGATGTTTGATGTAGCCTGACGCCCCCTCGGGCTGTCTGAAACTGCCTATACGATGTGATGCAGCACCTCTGCACGAGGTCTGTTCTAAACTGCATGATTTGCCTGGCACGGCCAGGGCTTTTATACAAATCGGCGACAAAACGATAAATTTCTTGTCTTTTTCAGAACCAACTTTTGAA
The DNA here is from genome assembly GCA_946902985.2 of Meconema thalassinum. Taxonomy (NCBI): domain Eukaryota; kingdom Metazoa; phylum Arthropoda; class Insecta; order Orthoptera; family Tettigoniidae; genus Meconema; species Meconema thalassinum. The sequence goes on along the minus strand of OX336388.2, from coordinate 1,943,393,398 downwards.
GTAATGGTCGCACACATTTGGAAATTATATCTCTGGAAAGCTTGTTTTCTAAACGTAAACTGATTTCTTTGTACGTGAAAATCGATCGTACAATTCCGAGATATTAAATGAAATTTACTCTTGAGGTACGTGGGTGTTGAGGTTGATTTTTAATCCCCTCCATCTCGGGTCTCGGGGAACTTTTTATGACGTATGGCCACGTTTGCACTTCTTTTCTAGGCAATTATTAAAACCTTTTTCTTAACACAAAAATCTCTATTCCGAAATGATTCACAATGATGTATTTCTTTAGTTAATTATATGCTCGCAAGTGCTTTAAATCTAATTATTCTTCTTCTTGCACAACTGCGACGATGCCAATTTACTGCAACGTAAGATTAATTTCCGAAACATGCTCGCAGTCACTCCGAACGGAAAGTTCCACTCGTTCTAATTATAGCCATGATCGGCTCCTATCGGTGCGTCATGCGTGATATCATTTCCTGGCCACCTGGGCTCTCATTTCTTGCACAACATTATGCTCGCCCTCTTGTATAAAATCTTTCTATGTTCCACTGAAGACTGTATATTTCCTTCCTTCTTTTTACCATAATACATGGATTCGACCCCTTGAACCAATGGTACATGGGTTCAATATAGACTATTACATGAAGATTATTATGTATGTGAAGTATTCAAACTTCAATCCCATGATTAGGACACAAGAAGTAACACCTAGTTCTGTGAAGAACTAAAGCCTATTTTCATATATCCTACTTATGTTAATTGCCACTATCAACATACAAAATTTCAGTTTGTTTGCTGTAATAGATTCGTAGATATTGAGAACCTATTAAATATTGCGGATGGTCGCCATGTTGGATTTTATATATGTAGGTCTTAGAGTTATGTACTGTTACATGAAGATTATTGTGTACGTGTAGTATTCAAACTTCAATCGCAGTAGGACACAAAATGTAAAAACGAAATTTTAAAATTTCGCACATCTGCCACCTTGTGGTTATGGAAACAATATAAATAAATTAGATGCCAGTGGATTAAGTGCACTCGATGGTTAAATTGCGAGAAACATCCATGTGAATATTTATACTTCGCGTCGCCACCCTGTTGGATTTGTGATTACCAGGTTATTGAAAGTCCTATAGGTTAACTTATGTCCATAGCCCCTATGAACATACAAAATAATCAGATTGATTGCTGTAGTAGATTCGTAGATATTGAGTACCGTCTAATTATTTCGGATGGACACCATGTTGGATTGGTATATTTTTAGGCCATGGAGTCATGTACCATTAAAGGAAAATTATTGTGTAGGTTCCTTATTCAAATTTTCACTTCGATCGCATGATTACGACACAAGAAATAAACTCTTAATTTTTAAATTCGCACAGCCGCCATCTTGAGGTTATGTAAACAAGTGATCTAAATTAGATACCAGTACATTACAATGTGTATAAACATTTGCTGTACCAAGTTTCATTGCGTTTGATCGTTAAATCGCGAGAAATGTTTATTTAAAACTTTCAACCTCGCTTGGCCGCTATGTTCGTTTTGTAGTTAAACGGCTTTTGAAAGTCTCATAGATGAATTTTCAGTAGTGCCATTTTCTCCGTACAAAATTTCAGGATGATACCGGTATTAGTTTCAGAGATATAGAATGCCGGTGAAATATTTCGCACAGCCACCATCTTGTGGTTATATAAACAATCGAACGAATTTAAATGTCGCTGCATTACAATGTATATAATCATATAGGCCTACTGTACCAAGTTTCATAGCGTTTGATTGGTTAAATCGCGAGAAACATCTATTTAAAAGTCGCAACTTCGCTTGGCCGCCATAATGATTTTGTAGTTACCAGGTTTTCAAAAGTCTCGTGGGTGAACGTCTAGTAGCTCCCTTTATCACCGTACACAATTTCAGGATGATATCGGTAATAGTTTCGGAGATATTGAATGCTGGTGAAATATTTCGCACAGCCGCCATGTTCGATTGATGAGATGTAATGAAATTTCAAGGGCACGGTCGGGGTCAGCCAAAATAGTGCTATGACCTTACTGAGTTTCATTGAAATCGCTCCAGCCGTTTAGATTTTATTAATGGGGGACACACACACGTATCACACTCAAACGCACAGAGACACACGGACAAAAGTTGATCTCATAAGCCTATTAGCCTACTTTCGATTTTTGCAAAAAATGAAAGTAGACTTATGAGATCAACACAGGGCGAAAAAAAGTGTGTCTGTCTGTGTATGTGTGTGTGTGAGTCTGTGTGTGTGTGTGTATGTGTGTGTGTGTGTGTGTGTGTGTAATCTGAATGTCTGTCCCCCCCCCCTATCAATTCCAACACGGTGAACGCGAATGGAACGAAATTTGGTACAAAGGTAGCACTAGCAAAGGACACCTCAGTGCCATGTTTTATATCACCGCCATCTTGACGGAAACGTAATGGCGGCCACACAAATGTTCAAAGCTTAAATCAAATTACGATTAACCTAATCAACCGATCTCTACCAAATTTTGCAACAATATACCTTTATGGAGGGAGCATCCTTTGACCAAACTAATAGGTCATTAGCCTGTATTTTGCGGATGGCGGCCATCTTTGTGTGAAAATCGATTCCCCCTATCAATTCGAACACGGTGAAACCGAATGGAACGAAATTTGGTACAGAGGTAGCACTAGCTAAGGGCACCTCAGTGTCATGTTTTATATCACCGCCATCTTGACGGAAACGTAATTGCGGCCACCCAAATGTTAAAAGCTAAAATGTAATTACGACCAACCTAATAATCTAGTCTCTACCAAATTTTGCAACAACATATCTTTGTGTGGGAAGCATATTCTGACCAAACTGCAAGATCATCAGACCAATAGTTTGCAGATGGTGGCCAAGTATGTGTGCAAAATCGATTCCCCCTATCAATTCAAACATGGTGAAACCGAATTGAACGGAAATTGGTACAGAGGTAGCACTAGCAAAGGGCACCTCAGTGTCATGTTTTATATCGCCGCCATCTTGACAGAAACGCAATGACGGCCACCCAAATGTTAAAAGCTTAGATCAAATTACGACCATCCTAATAATTTTGATCTCTACCAGATTTTGCAACAACATGCCTTTTTGTGGAAAGCATCTTATGACTGACTACAAGGTCATCAGCCCAATAGGTTGCAAATAACGGCCATGTATGTGTGCAAATCCATTCCCCATATCAATTCAAACACGGTGAAACCGAATTGAATGAATTTTTTTACAGAGGTGGCACTAGCAAAGGGCACCTCATATTCATGTTTAATATCCCTATAGCACGTTGTATTTCAACAAGCTACTACAACCAACATTCAATTATACTCCTTGAAAAGGACAAAGAATTATAACAATACCCATGCATTTAGGAGAAAGTAGGCTATATGTTCTTTACTGAACATCTTGTTTTTAGCCTATTTTCAATTTTGAAAAAGAAGCCTTTTGAGATCACCTTTTGTCCGTGTGTGGGTGCCCCCCCCCCCCCAATAACTTCTAAACGGCTGGATCGATTTCAATGAAACACGGTAAGTTCATAGCACTATTTCGAACGACCCCGACCGTGCCATTCAAATTTTGTTACGTCTCACCAATCCAACATTGCGGCTGTGCGAAATATTTCACCAGCATTCAATATCTCCCAAACTATTACCGATATCACCCTGGATTTTTACAGTGATAAAGGGAACTACTACACGTATACCTATGTGACTTTTGAAAAACTGGTAACTACAAAACCAACATGATGACAACGCGAATTTGGAACTTTTAAATAGACGTTTCTCGCGATTTAACCAACTAAACGCAATAAAACTTGGTACAGTATATGTTTATACACATTATAATGCACCAACATCTAACTTCGTTCAATTGTTTACATAACCACAAGATGGCGGTGTGCGAAATATTTCACCGGCATTCTACTGTACATCTCTGAAACTATTAGCGGGATCACCCTGAAATTTTGTACGTAGATAAACGACTCTACTGGAAGTTTATCTATAAGACTTTCAAAAACCGGTTAACTACAAAACGAACATGGCAGCCAAGCGAATTTGAAAATTTAAATACAACTTTCTCGTGATTTAATGTTCCAAACGCAATGAAATCTGCTACAGGAAATGTTTATACACATTGTAAGGCACTGGTATCTAATTTAGTTCAATTGTTTACATAACCTCAAGATGGCGGCTGTGCGAATTTTAAAATTAAGTTTTTATTTTTTGTGTCGTAATCATGCGATCGAAGTGAAAGTTTGAATAATGAAGCTACGCAATAATTTTCCTTTAATGGTTGATAACTCTATGGCCTATACATTTAACTATCCAAAATGGCGAGCCGATAACACAAATCCACTTAGCACACGAATGGGTAGACTGAGCTACCTAACCAGACTGGCATTACTGGGCCTACTGTAGACTATCTTCCTACCCCATCGATTTCGACATCGCTTCCGGAATAGTTGCAAGCGCAGTGTGAATCCTGCAATGTGGATATTTAAAAAAATTAAGGGTTGAACAAAGTTGTGAAGATTCTTATGTCTTCGTATTCATCCTCACGTTCAGTTCCGTTATATCCAGCACAATATGCAAAAAATACATCATAAACCATTAAGAATGTGACAAAATGACTCAAAACGTGTACAATATTCTACTAAACTCCATAAAATGACATAATAATGACGTGAAAAGCGAGAAAATTACTTTAAAATAATATACTTAGGAAAATGACGAAAAAATGACTTGATAAATATCCATTTCTGTAATGTGGGGCCAATGAACAGGATTTGTATAATATAAGTTAGCAATGTCTGTGGTGAACCTTTTAAAAGGTGACATGTCATCAGAATCCGGGCCCTGCCTAATAACTTAGCATTCCTTGTATATGCTGCAGTCAGATGACTTCCCGCTCGTGTGATATTTTGAAGTTGTGTTACTTTACGTTCTTATTCGGAGCTAATCTAGATACTTGGAGATAAATATGTCTAGCTCTTTAAATGAAGAGTAAATAAGTAAGGTTTTAACGGCAAGTGGAGTGTATGAGAGTGAATTTTCTACTGAAGACAGCAACCTTAAAAAACATCCAATACAAATTATTAAAACGTTAATTATTTTTAATGAAACAAATTAAACTAAGTTTTAATTATTTAGGATCTAATACGTTTAAAATACATTTGCCTGCTACGGAAAAATAACATTATTCTAAAAAATATAGGTAGGAGGTAATTTTTACCAGACACGGGTAATTTCAGGAAAATTTTCTCGGCATTTGTAACATAACCACTCAAAATACCTGGTATCAAAAGGGTGCAGAGCACGGCCAATTTCGTCCCAATATTTGTGGTGTAGAGACTAGAATTTTTGTCTGTCATCCCTGAGATCCAGACTCGATCTCTGGCTCTACCAAAAAAGTTAATTCTGGTCTGATGGTTGTAACGGGGTACACTCAGCCTCGTGAGAGACAACTGAAAATAGGAGGGTTCGATTTCCACCTTAGCTGTCGAAGAAGTGGTTTTTCGTGGTTTCCAACATCTAATCCAGGTAGATTCTGCAGGTAGCCTCCGGTTCAACAGACGCTACAATAATACAAGATCTGCACACATAAAAATACACGGGGATGATAACCACAATGCCCAAGCCCCTAAAGAGAAAACAACAACAATCCTAACCCTTATTACAAGTGTGCACACCATAACAATACTATGTGTTTTCACGTGTAGACGAGTTCTCGGGCTGATGACACGATGTTCAACAATTTGTTTCCTGACTTCGATTGTTCTGACCAGCTAGTAAGAAATGGTCAGTCTGCAGGTGCTTGCAGACATTCCGCTCACGGCGACCAAGTCCACCCCAAGGTTGAGCAGCTGAGGTCACACTGCTGCCACCACAAACCTTTCAAAACACTAAAATATCCATATGTAAATTCTTTTATTTATCGTAGTTTAGATCTGAGAGCATTATTGTAGTTTTCGCCACCTGAGCGTTCTGCACAAATCACAGATAATAATAATAATAATAATAATAATAATAATAATAATAATAATAATAATAATAATAAAGTATGTAGAATACAAACAAAACGAGTTGTTTATAATAAACCATGGATTCTTTTCCTTAGCTCTAAGTGCAACATCCCAATCTTCAGTTGGTCTGTAGTAGATTTTCTCCTGATCCACCTGATGTGCCTTTCCATGCGAACAGTTGGGTCAACGATCAGTGCCTTGCATTATCATCTGCCGCTCTTCTATGAGAATCTTCTTCAGAAATGCAGCGATTCTCCTAATATACTTCCCAACCTTTCTGTCCAAGAAGATAGGCGACAGCTTCACGAACTCTATGATGTCTGGTTATTGCGCAGTAGCTAGCCTTTCCAACAACAAGAATATACATTATAAAAAACTCGTTATTGTTGTTTAATTTGAGGGGCTCGATCATCGTGGTCATTTTCCCCGCATACCTACAGTAAGTGTATGTTGAATGTTATTGATAACCTGTGTTATATTGCTGTAGTACCGGTAGTGTATGTATTTGTATTTCAGGAGAGGATTGGGAAGGAAGCTGCCGATATCCATACAGATATTTGTCTGGAGTAGAGGTGAGATATCACGGAAAACCAATTTTTGGATGGCCGATCGAACAATCGAACCCACCTCTTCTCAGTTTCGCCTCACGAGGCTGAATGTGCGCCGTTCCAATACTCAGACCAGGATTAGATTTCTTGGCAGAGCCTGGAGAAGTAATGTTTCCATATATACGATGCAAATTTCACCTTTACGATGCATGAAGTATTTCTCGGAACACAGACGATATAATTTTAGACTAAAGCAATGGAGTTTAAACCAAAATGTCGACCTGTAATTGCAATACAGAACAACGATTTTTTCTAAATTAGCGTCGATATACTGCGCCGTGAAGCTGGCTGCGTGGCTCAGCGGCAAAGTTCTCGCTTGCTGTGTCCAAGGTTGCAGGATCAAATCCTGGCGCAGTCAGCTGGCATTTGAGGGTGCGGAAATGCGAGGAAGCCCTGTCAGTAGACTTACTGGCACGTAAAAGATCCCCTTCGGAGCAACCTTCTGGCACCCTGGCGTCTCTATAAATCACAGTTGTTAAACTGGACTTAAAAAGAACACATTATTATTTTTATTATTATTATAATTATTATTATCATTATTATTATTATTACTGCGCCATGAATGTATCCTACACGAAGGAAACACACTTCTTTTTCAAGTTATATTGTTGCTTTAATATTCCTAAGAAAAAGTTGTTAAGTTGTTGTCGCTGTTCAATTTAGGAGCTTGGGACATTTGGTCATCAGCCCCATATGGTTGGGTATGTGTTGGATTTGTCTGATAATTTGTATTTAAGTGATGACTGTGATAGTGTGTGTACATGTATTGGGGATGGGGATGAAATAGGTGCCCTGGGACTTGGAAATAAGGTACTATCTCAGCATTTGCCTGGACGGAGTGTGGATGAACCCGGAGAAATTTCACGCCCAGGATAGCCACTGTCAGCTCCAGGATTCAAACGTATGATCACCGGACTTGCTGCAACTACTCGTGCGGTCGTGGTGCACAATTTAACGAACACTGCTCCGCCGTGGGTTCCTAAGGAACAAATGTTAATTGTTCGAAAATATAACTTATGCTTCATTGGAGATAAACAGATTATGAGTTGATTAAATCTGAATGCTAATTTGGAGGTAAGCAAATGTCAATTTGGATAATAAAAATTACGAGCCTTACAGTAGTCGCATATGATGTGTAACATCTGACATAGAAGAAACTTCAATTGAAATTGTTGATACACCGGTATTTTATAGTATTATTGGCAGAAATATTAATCTATTGTAAAAGGGAGTGTTTTACAGATATTGTAGTTTATAATACGGAACTCATTTTATTAGATGAATTGTAGCTTCCACCAGCACTAGCCTAAATAAAGAATACGATATGGATCAACTAGATTAATAGACACGACACCGCTCATAACGTTAAATTCCTTATAAACAGGTCCTCTTGATTCACAGACCAACACATAATTTCATATGGATTCTGTTAAAATGAGTCATATTGATATGATAAATATCGCTTAAAATGATAATCTGGTAGCAAGAATATCTACTCCGCCCAGGATTCAAACCCAAGATCTCTAGATTCACAGTAATACGCAATAACCCCACGGCTATTTCGACTACGCAAATATTGTGCACAAGATGGTGACTTATTTCCACGTTCCAATAATACTGCATTACGGAATTAAGTTTCATTTATATTTTGCTTGTTTCGATAATGTTCCTGAGTGACATTGAGTTTAAAATGCCTTATGCCAATGCAATGCCGACTACTTACAATGTTTGATATTATGGCATTTTACCATTTAAATACTGATACGAAGACTTCGAACATGTACCATGTCATTTGTTTAAATCACTTGACACCAAAGTTCGTATGAGCGCTTTCCGTTCAGTATGTCATATACATTCCACATGGCCGAGAGTGCGTCATGGTATCAATTTTCGACACCGCGCGCTGATTGTTTCTCTTACCAATGCCAGCTGGATCGATCGATCGAGTTGGTAGTGCGTCTTATACTTCCGTTCGATCCACCACTGCCAGCTAGGGCACACTTCCATTCGATCGATCGAGTGGGCAGTGCATACTTCCGTTGTCCACCACTGCCAGCTAGTACACTTCCGTTTGATCGATCGAGCGGGCAGTGCATACTTCCGTTGTCCACCACTGCCAGCTAGTACACTTCCGTTTGATCGATCGAGCGGGCAGTGCATACTTCCGTTTGATCCACCACTGCCAGCTCGATCGTTCCGATCCACTTCCGTCCCCAATTTTCAAAATCACTCCCACAAAACTATCCAGCAACCGAGCGGAAAGATGTTACACATCAAAAATGAGTGCCACATTTTCAGGTCCCTATTGATAAACACACAAAATACCGGGTGAGTTAACCGTGGTGGTTACGGCATGACTAATGGCAGTCGCTCACATCCGGGAGACGAGGAGGTTTGAATCCACCCGCCGGCAACCTTGAAGATGGTCTTCTGTGGTTTCCCATCTTCCTTCCAGGCAAATGCCGGGGTTGGTCCCTCACTATAGGCCACAGCCGCTACCTTCCAACTCCTCGCCCTTCCCTTCCAACTTTCCGTCCGTCTCGAAGCAGCTACAAACCTGGCGAGCCGAACATGTCCTCGGACACTCCCGGCACTAAAAGCCATACGCAAAAAAAATTGAATTTAACCGGAACAGACGGAAGTACCTTTCATGTACAGTTAATCGGTGTGTAGATTTTCTACGCCCATCAAGAAGATCAGAATACGAAGGGCCCCTGTTGGGCGATTTAACACGAATATTGATCACCTACTCGAGGTGACATCCTACATTTTAACTGTGCTATTATCTTCCGAGTTCTCTAATTTATTTGTTATTGCACCTGTAAATGTCATGGTTCATGCGTGTTCACCTTACCTTGTACCACCTTGCGTCACCAAGCTGAGTTATTAATTCGCTCCGGAAACCAGAGCAATGCCGGCCGTACGCACTTCCCCGACCTTACCCAGGAAGACAAACAACTCAGCGGCCTGTGATGGTCACACAAATCCTTCCGTATTCGCCCGAGGTGAGCCGCCTAATTAACTCTGCCATTGGGTGTAATTATTGGAGCTCTCAGTTTTGTAGACAAATCACATATTGAAATTATTGTACAGCCAATTACAACATAGGATTGAATTCGTAAGCTACCATAGTGGACAAGAAATGGCCATGGGACATTTAACAGGTTCCATTTAATTGTACTTCCTGACACGTTCGTTTTCTATTTTACGTAAGGTGACTTCTGCGGTCTCGGTGTACGTAAAGAGGTCCTGGGTTCGATTCCCACCTCAGCTGTCCTAAAAATGTTTTCCCGTAGTTTCTCCATTTCTAGTTCAGGCAAATTCTGTGATGGTACCTAACACAAATACCACGGCCGCCTCCTTCATAATTCTAGCCTCAATTACAAATACACACACTACTGCAGCCATCACAGCGATACAGACAGAATCCAAAAACACACAAGTACACAGGGCTACATGATCGGGATGACGCAAAATATCTAAAATGAATCATTAACAACAACAATAACACTAGGGATACTTTTCTAGGAGCTTTTGTCGATACAGTAATCTGAGGATAAGGAATTCAACAGAATGTCTTCCAGAAGATACCGAATAAAATAGAGAAAAAATATAAATAGTATTTATTCATCTTCAACAAGATACAAATTACAAATACACACTTTAGTACAGGCACTACAGATACACAGGTTATAAGACAGAATACTACACACACTCAAGTACACGGGGCTACATGACCACGATGTCGCAAAGCCCCTAAAACGAACAACACAACTGCATGCAACGAGACTCAGATTTTTAGCCTACTTTCGATTTTTGCAAAAAATGATAGTAGACTTATGAGATCAACACAGGGCGAAAAAAGTGTGTCTGTCTGTGTGTGTGTATGTGTGTGTGTGAGGCTATGTGTGTGTGTGTATGTGTGTGTGTGAGTCTGTGTGTGTGTGTGTCTGTGTGTGTGTGAGTGTGTGTACTCTGAATGTCTGTCCCCCCCTATCAATTCGAACACGGTGAATGCGAATTGAACGAAATTTGGTACAAAGGTAGCACTAGCAAAGGACACCTCAGTGTCATGTTTTATATCACCGCCATCTTGACGGAAACGTAATGGCGGCCACTCAAACGTTCAAAACGTAAAATCAAATAACGACTAACCAAATCATCCGATCTCTACCAAATTTGGTAACAACATACCTTCGTATAGGATGCGTCTTGTGACCAAACTACAAGGTCGTCCGCCATACCATTTCAGGATGGCGGCCGTGCGAATTATGCAAACTTTATAATCCATATCATGGGACCCACCAGTTCCGATTATCGAGCCGAGAATCGCTTTAACTGTTCTAAAGGAAGAGGCACGATCGAAATTAAAAGTTTATTTTGTAATACTATAGTGCAGACGTGATTTTAAAAAGCTGAGCCGATTCAGTAATAAGACAAGATGGCAGCGGATATCTTGTGCCTGACTTATATTTCATTAATTTGAGTATTGCATGCAATATAGCGTACAGATACAAAATAAATAAACTTTGTATGAAATGCTTTATATATAAATAATATACTCCAGTGATGAAATCGTTTAGTATAAATCATTATTTGCTAACAAGTTCTATGTAAGTCATTTTATATAGAACGTTAGTCGTTGACACAATTAGCTCTGTGGTAGAGCGTTAGCCTATCGCTCAAATGCCTATGGTTCAAACCCGATCAGAGCTAGGTTTTTTGCTTGAAATGTTATATGTTTATTGTTTTGTAATGACTCAGACGTTTTAAAATTAAGCGTTATATTGTGCATATTATGGTGTAAAATATATATTTAATTTACTCGAGACATCTAGCTGCCAAGAAGGTAACTGCACGCCGACCTACTTATTAACTTCCAGATTTTATTGAAAAGTTTCTTCTTCTGGCCGCTAGAATGCACTCGCTCTGTTAGGATTATATTGTTCGATATTTCACCACTAGATGTCACGACTAGTCTACGTGGGGCTCCATTGATTACTATACCATTGGCATTCTATGCGCATCGAATTTGAAGAATGACAAGATGATACTACGATACATTTTTACTTTTTATTTTAAAGGGTTCGTAACAGCCTATTTTGCGTTACTTGAAAATGTTATTTGAAGTAAAGAACAAAACGATTTCACATAGTAACTGAATTCAAGCCGTTGGTGTTAGTTCAGGTTATTAATTACTACTTTTATTTCAGGCAAATAGCAATCGAAAATATCCACATAGTTTGTATACACACGTCTCTGTAGGGTCATGGAAAGATTTGTTAATTCAATTAGGGCTGTGAAAGCCATGCACAACCAGACGTGTAAAGACATGCCTCAACTCAAAGTTGGATGTTGCCCACGGCAGGTCGTATATGTAATAATAATAATAATAATAATAATAATAATAATAATAATAATAATAATAATAATAATAATAATAATGTTATTGGTTTTACATCCCTTTTAACTACTGCTGCTTTTAGAGACACCGGGGTGCAGGAATTTTGGCCCGAAGGGGATCTTTAACGTGCCAGTAAATGTACTGACACGGCTCCCTCGCATTTGTGCACCCTCAAATGCCAGCTGACTGCCGCCAGGATACGAACCTGCAACCTAGGGCCCAGCAAGCGAGAACGTTACCGCTGAGCCACGCAGCCTGTCCGGTCGATTATGTCTCCAGATCCATAACATTCTTGATATACTTCTTATTTTTCTTTCTTCAATGATGGTAGCAGTTTTTATCTAGGTTGTGGCGTTTGGTAGAGGTAAATCGTTTCTAAGGTCTTCAACAAAGAATAGTTCTATTATACTCTTTGATAATAACAACGAGTTATAACTATACTCATTCATTTAGGAGAAAGTAGGCTATATGTTCTTTACTGAACATCTTGTTATACTTCCTGTCAGCCTCGTGGTGCAGTGGCTAGCATTCTTGGCTGTCTCCCCTGAGGTCCGAGCTCGTTTTCCTGCTCTGTCAAGAAATTTAATTGTGGTCTGAGAGCTGGAACGGGGTACACTGAGCATCGTGAGGCAGAACTGAGAAGAGGTGGGTTCGATTCCTACCTAAGCCATACAAGAAGGAGTTTATAGTGGTTTCCCATTTCTATGCCAGGTAAGTGCCGGGGTGGTTCCATGCTTCAGGCAACGACCACCTTCTTCGTAGTCCCCATATGAATTACAAATAGACACACTACTACAGACATCACAATAACACAGGTTATCATACAAATTCTACACACTCCAAAGTTGAAGAGGTTAAAAGACCACGATGTCCAAATGAAACAACGACGACAACATGTTTGTACTTTATCTCTGAAGCAAGTGTTGGGCACTGAACTCGCATCCAAGAGAGAACTTGTGATCCTCCATTGAGCTGTGTCTTTGACAATGTAGAGCACGGTAGCTCAAGGCTGCAGTAATGATCTGAACGGAAACGGACGGAATTCCAACATGCTCTCACTGTAAGCAAGGTGACGGCGATGTAGTTCGTGCGCTAACCATTCTTTGAGAGCACTGTCACTTGCCTTGAGGTGACACCACCTAATCTGAAAGACGCTGACAAAAATCTGCAAACATCTCCAAAACCTAAAAACATATTCATTACTATATAGCATTCAGTAGATATACATTTTATGAGCCATTTTTCAGTATTTCCTTCGTAATCTACTTGAGTTATTGCTCTTCAGTGGGTAAACACGTAAAAAATAATCAATATTATTGCAGCCAATGACCATAAATTACCAAAATAATAATAGGGAGAATTGCGGCTGATGTGTATGTTCAATCATGACAAAATGGAGTCAATGTAAACTGTCTTTCATCACACTCAAGAGCGTGATATCGACCACGGTAGTTACCGCAGAGTTTGTACACACATTGATTATCAACGCAATTATATATATCTGCAAATAAATACACTACTATAGACATCACAATAACACTGGTTATTATACAAATTCTAGACACACGCATCCAAGTATACGGGGCTAAATGACAACGATGTCCAAGACCCTCAAATGAAACAATGACAACAGCGTTTTTGTACTATCTCTCCGAAATAAGTGGTGAAAAAACTGAGGACTCAACTCACATCCTGGAGCAAACTCTTACAGAACCGTGGTGGAAAGTGTGGTGGAACCAGTAGACTGCAAAACGTTGTAGAGTACGTCTGAGGCTGTAATTCGGCTGTATCTAATCCATGTTGAGCTTGGCATCTGTGCAGTAGAAAAACGGTCATGCAGATCTTTCAGGAGATTCTCAAAGGCACCGTGTATGTGATAAACAAAAAGATGTATATATTCAAAAGCAAATGACTCTGGGGTCAATATGTACAGTATGTCAGCCGTGAAGGGGCGAATTTTGAAAAAGGCACAACGCTCTTCTCAAGAAAATGGCTTTGCTTCTTTCAAAGTCTGAGAGGTTCTTTTTAGTGAGACAGTCCCAGAGAAGTTTTATACCATACGTCACTATTGGCAAGAATTTTAGTTTGAAAAGTTTCATTGCTGTCATCAGAGATAGTTGACCTCAAATTTTGATCCTCTGAATAGCAGATGAAGTTCTTTCTATAATATGGTCCGAAAAGATTTAATGTTAAACACATTAATACTCCCAACTTCACCCATCAAGAAAAATTTTGCATATTGCTGGCCAAAAGTCCTATTGGTCTCAGACCCATTAGTCCAGGCTGTTCCAGCCGAGCAGCTCGCGAGTGAGCAGCGGAGTACTCGCCACCTTGCGTGAGTAAACTTGCAACATGGAATACAGATCTGGTGTGGGGGCTGCCGTCACTGCGCGGTGGATACATCAAGACTGGCAGGAAGGGCATGGACTTGTGTTATGACCTTCGCCCAGTGACGTATTGACTAACATCCTCAGTCCCTCTCCAACCGTGCTCCGAGCATTACTGCTGAGTACTATGCGTGTACGCATACTCAAACTCGTGGATTTGGAACAGCCTGCATTAGTCGTTCTTGCGTGTGTATATATTGGCTGTGTACACTAGCCTGTGTCATTGAGGATAGATCTGTGCGAGTGTGGAGACTACCCGATGAACGTATGCACGACTGATACATCCGAGACCGATACCAATAGGGAGGACGTTGTGCAATATTTTGGGGTGGCATCATGTATGGTCGCCGAATCCCTCTTGTGTACATCCCAGGGTGTATGACTGGCATACGTTAGAAGATACTATCCTGGCACCTGTAGGGAAAGGCTATGCTGAAAATTTCGGCCCAAATTTCACTTTCGTGGACGATAACGCTCGCCCACCAATGCCCTTTTTCAGTAGAATGGTATTCACAGAATGGAATGCTCCCGATCTCAATTGCGTAGAACAGAATTAAGTACGTCCTCACATTCATCCCCACTGTACTCCATGGCAATTTGCAAAACCTCCTTTGATATAATTAAATTGGGCGGAGAAGGAGGTGTATAATTAAATCATGTATTTTTTCCAGGTTAGCAGGTGTGAGTGGATAAGTGTTATTTATTGCCCGCACATTCAAGTGGAAAGCAATTATTTTACACTTTGGTTGGTTGGTTGGTTCCTTAGTTTAGGGGGGGGGGGCATAGTGCCGCAGCGGTCAAGCTGTTGGCCTCTCACCAAGGTGGACCGAGTTCGATTCCCGGTCAAGGCATGTGAAATTTTCGAAGTGAAATGCCATGTCCTGTGGTTCGGATTCTACGTAAAAGGAGGTCCCGTGGCTCATGATCGGATGATTAACGATCACGTAAAACTAAAAGCTTCCTTCTTCCTTAGTTTAGGGGCTGCGACAACGCAGTCATGTAGCCCCGTGTACTTTGGGTGTATGTAGAATCTGTCTGAAAACCGGTGTTAATTGTGATGTCTGTGAGTGTGTGTTATCTGTTTCTAATTAAATAAGGACTGCAGGCATTGAATTTCAAGTAGTTCCTTCTTTTTCCGCCAAACGTCACCGCCAACAACTACTAGTTCAGAACTTGGCTACTAGATGCCACCGCAGTCGGCTCCTGGCGACGAACGTAGGAACCTTAAGAGCGTTGTTTAACCTATAAGTTAATTTAGCTTCGCACAGGTGTAATTAGTGGAAGGTTCTTTAACATGCCATAAATCTACGACATGGGACCGCCGGCTTTACTTCCCCTCCGAAGGAAGGTATACTGAGGGATTTTTAACGCTCTTAAAAATCCGATGACTTCGGCTGGGTTTGAACCCGCGATCTTGGGCATAGAAGCTCAGCATGTCTTTTACACGTTATAGCTCCCAAAAGTTGATTTCATAATTCTATATTTCATATAGAGAGTGATCTTCGAAGCCATTTTCAGTGTTGTCTTATTGACAATTTATATTGCAACATTTCAGTCGGTCAACACAATATAATCCCAATTACTGGGACATGGCCGTGATTTGCACAGCTATTTTGTATTTTATATTTGGATCTGATGATGCTCGTTTGACGAGCGAAACATGTCATCCTATAATTTTCTCCGGCTTCAGTAGTCCATAACAAATATACTTATTTTTTTATTTTTTTCACGTGAGTTTTTGGCATGTCCCAGTAATTGGAATCTCTACTTAGTATAAAATTAAGTCCCCGATTCTTGGATGTTATGGGTAAACTCGAGAACCACTGGGTGGATCTTGATGCGGTTATCACCATTCTGTAAACGATATCTCGAGGATGATTTCTGAAGAAAATTATTTATTTATGATCAAAGGAAGCCGAGCAGTAACAATTTCAGTGGGAAAGTCGAAAAAAACCTGGCGCACGCGCGCTTTGTAAGGTTACGCTGGGCAAACCGTTAAAAATATCTAAATACCATGAGTGTAAGAATTGTTCAGCATGAAAAGTTCTACAAAAAAGTCCGGGAGAGCATATGTCTATCTTCAATACATCGCCCACTATAAGTGTTTTTACGTTTTAATTTCTTCCAACCTTGTTCATTCAACTAATGAGGCGACAGTTTACGTGCTAGCTAAGGGCGAGTATATCATCCCTGTTACAGCCTAGATAGCGGGTGAACCTATTGCCCCAGATACAGCCAGCAGCAAACCGTCGAGTCATGTTGAGTTAAGACTTCTGAGAAGGGTGGTTGTGTTTGGAGTTTCCCTTGAAGTACAACTCGGGTTTCCTTCATTTCGCCTGTGAAACACAGTCAAGTTAAGATTGGACGGAAGGGGGATTTGAGTTTCAATCACCTCACCATTCCCTGGAAGTGCAACTCTCATTTCGCCTGTGAACTTTTCGCTCCGCCAAATTCACAGTATATTTAAGATTGGACGGAAGGGGGATTAGGCTATATGAAGTTACTAGCAGTAGTGCCCGGCTTCGCCCAGTGTATTTGTTTGTTTTATGGATGATAATGAATACTACTACAGAACTGGCATATAATACTTATATTAGCAGAAAAAAATATTTTAAAAATATAACTTCTTATGGTGGTGGTGGGGGTGATAAGTAGTACAGTATAATGGACGTAACATTCTGGTCATTTTCCCGTAATGACAATGACAATAATTAATAGGGAAACGGCTATTTACTAACTACAGTACTGACACATGTAATTTACAAACGAATTGAAAAATATGATTAGTAAGAGGAGTATGTGATATAAAAGACACTGCCTAGGGCCTATATCTCATTGGCTGTTAGAAAAGTAGATCAATAGGGTCGTCTTTTATCACATAGTGCCATAGGAAAATAATTAGAGCACTTTGGAAAACTTCGGCTATCCCGAGCTTCTGAAGTAGCAATAGTGTCATTTATCGCCACATACCACTCAAGGATAAGGATCGGAAAAAATGAAAGGAAATTTGAAAGCACCAACGCTTATTGCAGCTGATTACCTCTGTGTATTGCACCAACACTATCGCACTTATACAGAGGCATAATATTTTCATGATGATAACTGTTTTACGGGGCCAAATAAATCTTCTTCCAATAATTACTCCCAGTGACTCCAATTTATAAGCAGCGCAAGTTGTAACTATTTTCGCAATTCTGGTAGGGGTACGTGATGCAGCTCGCATTGCCAGCCAACAATTGTCTTATTAAAATATTCTTACAGCTACACTATACGGACATGAATGGTTCTAGGACTTTAAACGTAGTTTTCAAGTTCATTTTGTCTGTTGTTCTAAATGTAGGGAATGTAGAGATTTGTTCAAAATATCAAGTGGACAGTGTTACCCGCAGGGTTTCGAAGGGTAAGTACATTAAGTTTGGTTAAGATCGGTGAAACGATGTAGACTTGTGCCAAAGGGCCTAAATGCAGGGAATTGAGTGATCTGTCCGAAATGTCAGGTGGGCAGTGTTACTCGTCGGGTTCCAAAGGGTAAGTATATACAATTTAGTTCAGATCGGTGAAACGGTGTAGATTTGTGCCAAAGGGCCTAAATGCAGGGAATGGAGTGGTCTGTCCGAAATTTCATGTAAGCAGTGTTACTCGCAGGGTTCCAAAGGGTAAGTATACAAATGTTGGTTCAGATCGGTGAAACGGTGTAGATTTGTGTAACTAACAGACAAACCAACATTGAGCTTTATACCGTACAAGCTGTACCCGGCATGCGTTGCAATGCCAATAAAAGAAAGTGTTGGCGTTGAAATTCTGTTTCTTGAAGTGCTTTTGGATACACAACATGTTAACTGCCTCTAAGCTATCGTAAAATGGATTTTCTAATTTAGAACCATTCGTGGAAGCGTGCACAACAACTTTCAAAAGTTTAATCGCTGTCACTCATTTGTTGACTCTACTCGTACGCTACCTGTTGTGAAATGGATTTTCTAAGTCGAAACCCTTCCCTGGCGTGTACACAATAACTCATCAATGATTCATCGCAATCGGATGAATTGTATATGCACGTATACGGGGTTTTGTTTAAACGATTCGTGCGCTGTCACTCATTTGTTGAATCTACTCGTGCGCTACCTATTGAGAAATGTATTACTAAGTCGAAGCCCTTCCCTGGCGTGTACACAATAACTCATCAAGGTTTCATCGCAATCGAAGAATGTTATATGAACGCAATAGGGGATTTTGTTGAAACGCTTCGCGCGTCGTCACCCATTTGTTGCATCTACTCTTGCGCTACTTATTGTGAAATGGATTTACTAAGTCCCCTTCCCTGGCGGGCACACAATAACTGATCAATGTTTCATCGCAATCGGATGAATAGTATATGAACGCATACCTGATTTTGTTTAAACGTTTCGCGCTCCGTCACTCATTTGTTGAATCTACTCGTGCGCTACCTACTGTAAAATGTATTTACTAACTTAGAAACCGTCACGTAAGTGTCCACAACATCTCACCCAAGTTTCATCGCTATCGGACTAATGGGATATGAAGACATAGGGGACTGTATTGAAACGCTCCGCATGTCGTCGTTCATTTGTCGAATCTACTCGTGGGCTACCTACTGTGAAATGTATTTACTAAGCCAGGAACCTTCCATGGAGTGTCCACCATATTTCACCCAAGTTTCACCGCTAACGGCAGAATGGTATATGACCTTATACGGGACGTTGTTGAAACGCTTCGCGCGTCGTCCCTCATTTGTTGAATCAACTTGTGCGCTGCATATTGTATAGTGGATTTACTAAGCCAGAAATTTTCCATAACGTGTACACAACATCTCACCCAAGTTTCATAGCTATGGATGCATACGGGACTTGGTTGAAACGCTTCGCGTGTCGTCGCTCATTTGTTGATTCTACTCTTGCGCTACATATTGTAATATGGATGTACTCAGCCAGAAACCTTCCCTGGAGTGTACACAACATCTCACCCAAGTTTCATCGCAATCGGATGAATGGTATGTGAACGTATACGGGACGTTGTCGAAACGCTTCGCGCGTAGTCACTCATTTTTTGAATATAAACGTGCACTTCGTATTGTAAAATGGATTTACTTAGCCAGAAACCTTTCCTGGAGTGTACACAACAATTCACCAAACATTTATCACTATCAGACGACTGGCATATGACTTTATACGGGACTTTGTTGAAACGCTTCGCGCGTCGTTGCACATTTGTTGATTCTACTCGTGCTCTACCTATTTTTAAAGGGATTTACTAAGCTAGAAACCTTCCCTGGAGTGCACACAAAATCTCAGCCTAGTTTCATCGCTATCGGACGAATGGTATATGAACGCAAACGTGACTTTGTTGAAATGCTTCGCGCGTCGTAGCTCATTTGTTGAATCTACTCGTGCGCTGCCTATTGTAAAGTGGATGTACTAAGCCAGAAAATTTCCCTGCAGTGTACACAACATTTTACGCAAGTTTCATAGCTATCGGACGAATGGTATATGAATGCATACGGGACTTTGTTGAAACGCATTGCGTGTCGTCGCTCATTTGTTGAATCTACTTGTGCGCTATCTACTGTGAAATGTATTCATTAATTTTGAAACCTTCACGTAAGTGTACCCAACATCTCACCCAAGTTTCATCGCTATCGGACGAATGGTATATGAACACATACGGGACTTTGTTGAAATGCTTCGCGCATCGTCGCTCATTTGTTGAATCTACGCGTGCACTACCTATTGCAAAATGGATTTACTAAGTCAGAAACCTTCCATGGAGTGTACTCAACATCTCACCCAAGTTTCATCGCAATCGGACGAATGGTATATGAACGCATAGGAGACATACCCACAGACATACAGACAAACTATCACGTATCATTGATTTTTATATATATAGACAAGCTGTACCCGGCATGCGTTGCAATGCCAATCAAAGAAAGAGTTGGCGTTGAAATTCTGATTCTTGAAGTGCTTTTGGATACACAACATGTTTTTCAATTTCCGTTAACTGCCTCTAAGCTATCGTAAAATGGATTTTCTAATTTAGAACCATTCGTGGGGTCGCGCACAACAACTTTCAAAAGTTTCATCACAATCGGATGAATGGCATATGAACATATACGGGAATTTTTAACGATTCGTGCGCTGTCACCCATTTGTTGAATCTACTCGTATGCTACCTATTGAGAAATGGATTTACTAAGTCGAAACCCTACCCTGGCGTGTACACAATAACTCATCAAGGTTTCATCACAATCGAAGAAGGTTATTTGAACGCATAGGGGATTTTGTTAAAACGCTTCGCGCGTCGTCACCCATTTGTTGCATATACTCGTGCGCTACCTATTGTCAAATGGATTTATTAAGTCGATACCCTTCCCTGGCGTGTACACAATAACTCATCAATGATTCATCGCAATCGGATGAATGGTATATGCACGTATTCGGGGTTTTGTTTAAACGATTCGTGCGCTGTCACTCATTTGTTGAATCTACTCGTGCACTACCTATTGAGAAATGTATTACTAAGTCGAAGCCCTTCCCTGGCGTGTACACAATAACTCATCAAGGTTTCATAGCAATCGAAGAATGTTATATGAATGCAATAGGGGATTTTGTTGAAACGCTTCGCGCGTCGTCACCCATTTGTTGCATCTACTCTTGCGCTACTTATTGTGAAATGGATTTACTAAGTCCCCTTCCCTGGCGGGTACACAATAACTGATCAATGTTTCATCGCAATCGGATGAATAGTATATGAACGCATACCTGATTTTGTTTAAACGATTCGCGCTCCGTCACTCATTTGTTGAATCTACTCGTGCGCTATCTACTGTAAAATGTATTTACTAAGTTAGAAACCGTCACGTAAGTGTCCACAACATCTCACCCAAGTTTCATCGCTATCGGACTAATGGGATATGAAGACATAGGGGACTGTATTGAAACGCTCCGCGTGTCGTCGTTCATTTGTCGAATCTACTCGTGTGCTACCTACTGTGAAATGTATTTACTAAGCCAGAAACCTTCCTTGGAGTGTCCACCATATTTCACCCAAGTTTCACCGCTAACGGCAGAATGGTATATGACTTTGTTGAAACGCTTCGCGCATCGTCCCTCATTTGTTGAATCAACTTGTGCGCTGCATATTGTATAGTGGATTTACTAAGTCAGAAATTTTCCATGACGTGTACACAACATCTCACCCAAGTTTCATAGGTACGGACGAATGGTACATGAATGCATACGGGACTTGCTTGAAACGCTTCGCGTGTCTTCGTTCATTTGTCGAATCTACTCGTGTGCTACCTACTGTGAAATGTATTTACTAAGCCAGAAACCTTCCTTGGAGTGTCCACCATATTTCACCCAAGTTTCACCGCTAACGGCAGAATGGTATATGACTTTGTTGAAACGCTTCGCGCATCGTCCCTCATTTGTTGAATCAACTTGTGC
This sequence comes from Meconema thalassinum, assembly GCA_946902985.2. NCBI lineage: Eukaryota > Metazoa > Arthropoda > Insecta > Orthoptera > Tettigoniidae > Meconema > Meconema thalassinum. The sequence continues at coordinate 1,943,371,483 of OX336388.2, read as the reverse complement.
GCTGCATATTGTATAGTGGATTTACTAAGCCAGAAATTTTCCATGACGTGTACTCAACATCTCACCCAAGTTTCATCGCAATCGGACGAATGGTATATGAACGCATAGGAGACATACCCACAGACAGACAAACTATCACGTAACATTGATTTTTATATATATAGATTTACACATACTAGTGCAACAATCACAATAACGTAGGTTATCATATACATTCTACACACACACACCCATGTACACGGGGCAACATGACCATGATGTCTTAGCCCCGCAAATAAAATATTAACTGTGCATACGATAGAATAGAGAATACTACAGTCCAATACAATCCTTGATTGTCAATCGGTCAGTTTACTCATGTGTCCTTTAGCACATTTTATCGGACTATTATGATACAGAGTAAATCGTCGTTGCCTAGTGACAACCTGTCCATCAATGGTGCGGCGTTGACTATCATGATACAGTGTTAGTCGTTATCGCCTAGCGACAATATGTCCGTCAAGTTATTAGATCGGTGATACGGTGTAGACTGTGCAAAAGGGCCTAAATGCGGGGAATGGAGTGGTCTGTCCGAAATTTAACATAGCCTAAACTACTCCTCTTGAATCAGGCTATCATATAGAAAAAGAATTTTTCGAATCCGACTGGTAGTTCCAGAGATTAGCGCGTTTAAACACATAAACACCCAAACACACAAACACTTCAGCTTTATTATATTAGTATAGATATTAAATTATACTGATTGGCGTATAATCTCTACTTAGTATAAAACAAAGTCCCCGATTCTTGGATGCCACGGGTAATCTCGAGAACCACTGCATGGATTTTGATGCGGTTTTCACCATTCTGTAAAGGATACCTCGAGGAAGGTTTTTGTAGGAAATTATTTATGATCAAAGGAAGCCAAGCAGTAACGATTTCAGATAAAAGGTCAACAAATCCTGGCGTCCGTGCGCTTTTTAAGCTTACGCTGATAAAACCGTTAAAATAATCAATATACAATGAGTGTAAAAATTGTTCAGCATGAAAAGTTCTACAAAATCGTACGCGAGAGCACATCTCTATATTCAATATATGAGTATTTTTAGATTGGACGGAAGGGGGATTTGTGTTTCATGCACCTCGCCATTCTTAAATTACGTCTGACAAGAATTTGTTGCATATGCATCTCCATGATAATATACTGTAGTTAAATAGTCCAGTCAGTGATTTTAACCCAGCATGCCGAGACGTAAAAGGGATATAGATCGTAGTTCATTGACATCGTAAAGAAGTACTTATCACGTAATTCATTCACAACTGTTCCCGGGCAAAGCCGGGCCGGGCTGCTAGTTAATGTATATATTGTTGACCAACTGAAAAGTTGCAATTCAAATTATGGAAATGGACTGATTATAATTACCACTTAAAAATATGGGCAGTTTTTAAAATTCGAACCTGTAGCGGTATTACCAAGACATGCGGCATGCATGGCACAATATGGATCAGGGTTGCCATACGTTCCGAATTTTACGGGTCAGTCCCGTATTCCTGATAATTGTCCCGAGCCCTGGACAATTCTTATCCGTGACGGTTATTGTGCTGTGTTTCTGAACATTTTGAAACGCGAGAGAACTACGTCTGTGATTATACCTCCAGTGGGCCTAGGCCTATACCATTTCCTTCAAAAATTTCTGTTTGGCGTTTTCTGTGTGAATTTTTAATTGCAAAGAGTATTTACTCTGGTATATTCGCTCGTAAAGACTGAAGAAACTATTTTATGTGTTTTTCATTGTTTATTTATGTAAATTTATCTTCAACTTTAAGCAAAGACTTTTATGAAATTAAAATCTGTTCAGAGAAACAAAAAGATATAGTGAATGGCATATTATAGGCAAGGAAATAAAATGATAGTTTCAGTATATGAATAAATGGTAAATGTATTTATTAATAAACTATGATGTCAATATAACTGCTGTAAAATCATTCTTAAAAGAAGTTCACTAGTTGTCGATTATGTCACATACCTACTTCCTCCACAACACACTTTATTTTGTTTTAAGGAGTCTGGTAACCCTGGTATGGACACAGCTGAACTCTAACTAGGACATAGGAAGTAACGAATGTTCCTACATTTTTCTATTCCCGTGGGATCTCATATTTCACTTTCCAGTGTTCTCACGATGTCTTTCTTCGAGGAGAAATGAGTTGTAATTTTTGTGGTGTATACATTTTGCCTTGAGCGTGAGCACGCCCTCCTCAACACCAAACCTTGCTCGACTGTTATGTGGAGAGAAAGGAACCAATGACTGGGGGCTTCCTTTGACGTTATACTTTAGTCTTAGTCATGGTGTGGTATCCAAGCCACACGTATCCTGGTCACGCAGATATCCATGTTGAAGCCATGCACACTCGAGAAGAACAATGGACTTGATATGCATGACCTCCAACTTGAGCACTTCAAGAGTTGGTAAAGGTCAAGGGTTCCACATTATTTCCAACAATTTACAAGAGCGGTCCACACTTAAGACTATCCTTCCGACTTGAGATGCAAGATATTCTGAATAAACAGGCCAGGGTGCTGCTTTACGATGACAGTTTGTAATGTTGCAAGACGACCATGTAGCAAATATTTACACCAGGCTATAGCATAAAACAAAATTTACCATTTAAGCCATGATTTTAAGACATTTCTTTCTTAATTTAAACAGCTGTGTGGTGGACCAGTTGCCAGTCCTGTTATTAATTATTGGAACGGGGTACACTCAGCCTCGTGAGGCGAAACTGAGCTGAGGTGGGTTCGATTCCCATCTCAGTCATCCTGGAAGTGGTTTTCCGTGGTCTATCACTTCTACTCCAGGAAAATGCCGAGATGGTTCCTAAATTTAGGCCACGGCCACCTCCTTCCCAATACCCATCTGAATTACTCCTGCACACACTAATACAGCCACCACTATAACACAGATTATCACACAAATTACACACACACATACACACACACCCTGGTACACGGGGCTACATGACCACAATATCGCAAAGCCCCTAAGTGAATTAACAACAACAACAACAACAATGTAATGCTGCAAGATGATCATGTAGCAAAGCTTTACACCAGGCCATAGGATATAACAAGACAAGAGTTTACCACTGAAGACATGATTTTACGAGATTTCTTGCCTAATTCAAACAGCTGTATGACGGACCAGGGGCCTGTTCCACGAATGAACTTTGCAACTTTTCACTTTGTGCTTTTCATGCAAAGTGCAAAGTCTTTCTGTTCCACCATGATCTATGTATTACTTTTCAATTTCTTTGCAAAGAGAAAAGTCTTTGCGTAGGGATGATCCGATCATGTTTATTCCATGAACAAATAGTATAATTATACTCCATGATTTAATGCTTTATTTTTCGTGGTGAACTTGAGTACTTTAGTAACAGTTCTGCAAATAGTAGATTTTGATGCCCCATGCTTGCTGCTATACCGTGCTGGGCACCATTTCCTAACCAATGTAAGCATAAATGAATTTGTTCTTTTTCGGAAAGAGATTGACTTCTTTTTGTTGCTGGTTTCAATAAATGGCCAATTATTTCACGAATATACTCAGCTTGTAGGCCTATTGGGGTAATACGAAAACACTCATGAAGTTCCGTCGAAGTGAGGTTATGAAAGTTCATCCCGTCTTTGTACGTCCTCTTGTTGGATTCTTCATCACTATCCCCACTTGATGATAACAAAAGCTCTCGTCGTAACATATTTATAACACTATCCAAATTATGCGCCGAGAAACTAGTGTAGAAACTTGTTCATTAACAGCTGAAAAGGAAATCGTCTCTTTGCAAAGATTTCTGAAAACATTTCACTTCATTCCTTTGCACTTTGCATTTCTGCACCAATGGAGGAACATAACAGACTTCAAAAGTAAAAAGATTCCTAACTTTCACTTTTCACTTTGCAAGACAAATCTGAAAAGTGATGGTGGAACAAAATCTGAACTGAAAAGTGCAAAGTGCAAGGCGAATAGTTGCAAAGTTCATTCGTGGAACAAGCCCCAGGTTAATACACGATAAGTTATTTATTATTGTTCGAAGAAAATAGAACATACTCGTAGTTGGTTTGGAAGGCAGAAAGCACAATTAAATAAACTTTTTTTTTTGTCGTTTACCCTCCAGATTGGTGGAACCCACGGACTCAACGAGGGAACTCACCAGTACCGCATCTACGGGCAGTGTCCTAGAGCTGAGAACATCGAATCGGAAGGGATACAACTGGTGAGGTGGGATTGGCACCTCGCCCAGGCGGCCTCACCTGCAAAGCGAACAGGGGCCTCATGAGGGAAGGTAAGGGATGGTTAGGATGGATAGACAAGGAAGAGGGAAGGAGGTGACCGTGGCCTTGACCATCCCGGCATTTGCCCGAAGACGAAGTGGGAAACAACGGAAAACCACTTCGAGGATGGCTGAGGGGGAATCGAACCTCCTCTACTCATTTGGGCCACCCGAGGCTGAGTAGACTCCGTTCCAGTCCTCGTACCACTTTTCGAATTTCGTGGCAGAGCCGGGAATCGAACCCAGGACCTCCGGGGCGGCAGCTAACCATGCTGACCTCTACGCTACGGAGGCGACATTAAATAAACTAAAATTGTAATAATTTCTACATCTGAAAGCTTGTTTGTTTTAAAGCCTGCGGGCCCATGGTATAGATTTAAGGGATGAAAAAGAACCCACCACTACAAATTGGTACTGTGTAGCTAAATTTGTAATTTATTTGGTTTAGAAAGACTCTATGAAGTTCCAACGTTCGCCACTGGATGATAATGGCGCCTGGTAGCCAAACGTTGGAACTACATAAGAACCTCGTTTACACAGCCCTCATTGATCCGGATCTCCGGTTTATCCGGCTCGAAAATAATAAGAAGATATATTTTTAATATGCAGTATTTCTTTTACGGGGTCGACTCTTCTTGAATGTCTTTTCCTCCAAGGATAGTTAAGCACAGGAATTGGAAGAAATTCGGTCACGGTCTATGAAAGATACCGTCCCGGCATTCGACTACAATTGAGAACTGATGTTAGTGAAACGTCTTCGTGATTGTGCTGCGCGCAAACGCTACGAGTACAAATGCAGAACAGAAACAAACTCACATATTATGTTAGTGCATAAAACGGAGTCGTAATTGTAAGAGCATTGCTCATACATTTTTTGTACAATTGAAAAAAGGTAATACAATTTATGGTAATATATTATATAACATGTATCTTTAGTTTTTTAGGATTATCCGGATTTTCGATAATACGGATAAGTTCCGATCCCACTTAATCCGGATAAACGAGATGCTTGTGCACTTGAAATTGAACTTTCATTCGTCTTCATTCATTTCATCTCTGCCACCTCCTGGACAACCCATGCACAAAGGAAGATGTTTTTAGAGGAAGTAACAAGGCCATCGCAGCTGTTTTTTGGAAATGTTGACCGGACACGGAAATGAATGATGAATGATTTCGTCTCTCATTAATTCCTCTCGTAAGGTTGGCGTCAGGAAGAGCATCCGGCCGTATAAACCATCAGCCACGTGGAATTTCATCACATCTCATCACTGGTCTCGTTGGCAACGGAATTAATAAGGGGTTATACATAGAGTATGTTTGTCTTAAAAAATTGTTGTCATTTAACTTGAGGAGCTTGGGCATCGTGGTCATTCAGTCTCGTGAACATTGTTGTATGATTACAATTTGTCTGATAACCTGTGTTTTTGTGGTGTCTGTAGTAGTGTGAATATTCTTAATTCAGGTAAAAATTGGGAAGGAGGTGACCGTTGTCTTAATTGAGCAACCATCCTGGCATTTGGCTGGAGTAGAAGAGGTAAACCACGGAAAACCACATCCAGGATGGATAAGAATCGAACCCACCTCAGCTCAGTTTTGCCTCATGAGGCTACGTGAACCCCGGTACAGCCCTCAGACCAGAATCAAATATCTTGGCAGAGTGGGGAATCGAACCCGGACCTCCAGGGCGACAGCCAAGAATGATAACCACTGGTTTAAAATGTTGTGAACGCAGTATTATTTTTTCAAGCAGTGGTATGATATGATGATGATTTGATTATTAATGTATTTTATTTGGCGTATGGCATTTAGTCCCGGGAGTGTCTGAGGACAGTTACGGCTCCGCAGAGGCTGTAGCTGCTTCAGGCGGACACCCATGGGGTGAGCTACAAGTTCCGTGCAATTTCAAGTAGTTCCAGCTTTCGCTACCAGATGTAACTGACACCTAGTAGTGAACGTTAGAACTTTGATCGAGCGTTACAACGAAATCTAACCTAGAAATTTAGTTTCACACAAGTTTAGTTAGTGAAGGATCTTTTACTTGCCATAAATCTAAGACATGGGACCGCCGCGCCGGCTTTACTACCCCTCCGAAGGAAGGCATACTGAAGGATTTTAACGCTCTTAAAAAATCTGACGACTTCGGCCGGGTTTGAACCTGCGATCTTGGGAACAGCAGTTCAGCATGCTACCGACTATGCCACCGAAGCCGCTATGATGATTAGATGATGGTGATGATAATGATAATTGATAATTCTCCGTTCTTCCTCATGGACCCCGTTCCAGTCCTCCATTACATTTCTTGGAATAGCTGGGAATCCAACCCGTAACTCCGCGGTGACAGCTAAGAATACTACTAGTTAATACTCCACAAGGTGGACCCGCAGGCAAACAATTATTAGCCTTTAAAGTGAAAATGAAAATCCACAGCCTGCTTCCAGTCTCCGGAAGGAATGGAATGAATGAAGCCCCCATCTAGCGGCGAGGATATGAACTGTGCCGGCTGCCGTGGCCTGACGCACTCCTCTGGGGGCAATGAATAAATGAATGACAGATGAAATGAAATGATAGTGGAGAGTGTTGCTGGAATGAAATGTTGACAGGGAAAACTGGAGTACCCGGAGAAAAACCTGTCTGCCTCCGTTCTGTCCAGCACAGATCTCACATGGAGTGACCGGGATTTGAACCACGGGCCCAGCGGTGAGAGGCCGGTGTGCTGCCGCCTAAGCCACGGAGGCTTTTATTAGCCTTTAAAGTATTGCTCATAATTTATCAGGAGGTTTATAGTGGATTTCCTCATGGAAATTCAAGACCTTTTGGAACTTAACAACCTATTACACACACTACCTACGAGCAAAATACAAGTTAATAATGAGCGACTAGGGTCAAAGGGCATGGACCACTACAATAGAGGTGGGCAACGGACCATTGTCACATTAGTTTGGACGTGAATTTCATTTCTTTTTCTTTTTTATTGGCAGAATACACCTTCCTCGTCGATCTCTCGAACCCAATTAACGAGGGCATGTACGTATATCAACCCACAAAGTTGCAGGAATATAGCCTGTCATTCTTGTTACGTGTCTAATCATCTGCAAATACAGTGTTATTCAAATGAACCTGAACAATTTAAACGAGTTAAAACTTATGAATAACGGACCATTGTCTCATTAGTTTGGACGTAAATTGCACAGCAAACATGTGCAACTTGTTCTGTTTTGTAGAATAACTGTCGGAAATTCTTCAGATTAGATGTTGCTGAACGTATGGATCCAAATGCAACGGTAATCGTCGCACCATATTGTGACGTTCTACGAAGGATATGCTCGTGAACGTTGCTTATTTCATTCCTAATAGCCTCATGGAGGTCTCTTCTTGAACACTCGTTCCTTAAGATAACCCCTATAGACCAATCTCCAGGTCTGTTGATCTGGAGAGCCACATAATAGAGAAGCTAGTGGGAAACGCAGGAAGATCGAAGGACGAAATCCCGACTATACGCTATATTTAACACTTACACTAATCGGTCAGCATGAGATGAACTAAGCAAACGTCTGGGAAATCCCACCCACCTGAGCAGGGCAGATCATCCGCATCAAGTTAAGGACCAACCGCAGCGTACAAATTATGGGAAATATTCTTTCATTAATCGTGTTATTGATAATATATTGGAACTCATTACTGCCACAGTCTTAGAGCCCTTCCTCAAACATACTGTATTGATGTGTTTAAGAGGAGACTGAAATTTTGTATAAATACTACGATGTAATTACTATAGTTCCCAAATCACGACTTGTGTACATTAAGGGCGTTTGATATTAATATTGGTAATTTTTTGTAGTTGTACAATTTGCCACCGGACAATTACCCCTATTTACAAATAAAGTAAATGAATGATTTCTGAATATTTTTGATATCAGACAATCACTAAAGAAGGGTAAGTATTGGACCACTCTTTCAAAAGTCCTGGGTATGGTTTCTAACTCTGTACAGACTATATTTCAGGTTTCTGCTGGAAATAGGATGTACAAAGAGAAGTAGGTTTGAATATCATCTCAGCCATCATAGAAGTGGCTTTTCGTGGTTTCTCCACTTCTGCTGTAGATAATATGAAAGGACGTTTGTTGTTTTACGTGACTGTTAATCTCGTGATAAGGAATCACGGAACATCATTTTTAGGTGGAATCTGAACCACAGGACGTGATATTTCACTTCGAAGGTAGTTTTCCGTGGTGTTCCACTTCTACTTTAGGCCAACGCCAGGACGATTCCTAACTAATAACCATGGCCACTTCCTTCCCAATCCTAGCCCTAATTCCAAATACACATACCACTAGAGACACCGCAATGACACAGGTCACGAGACAAATTTTACATACAGTCAAGTACATGGGTCAACGACCACGGAGTCCAAAAATCTTAACTGAAACTACAACACTGAAGCAAGAACAATATCTCATTGATGAAGTGTCGTAATACACTGCTACAATGTTAATGAACTCGCACACAATGTCAGTAATATGAAGTTACAGATTTCTCAATGCAAGCAATTTTCATATTTTCACTGATGAGTAATTAAATCGCGTTAAGGGCCTTAGCCTACCAAGCGATAGTTGTTCAGCAATTTGGCCTTCAGATTGCTGGCTGACGTGTGTGTCTGTACCAACTGACGAGCCGAACGGCACACTGGGGCGAAACGCTGGCATTGTTTGAGCTAACCGGACCATTTTTATCATTTATTGATGATTCATCCGCTCAAATGGAAACTACATCAAATTCCCTTCGGGAATATTCAAAACCTTATTTGGATTGCCAAGGTAAGGCTTTTGTTTTTATGAAAGGGAGTTTTACTCCCGTAGCACATTGGCATGCTGGTGACGTCAATACTGCTTGTATTTTGTGTCTTGCATGGCCTTCTCAGTATGTGCTAGCCACGCGTATTGGTAGGTGTGTCTGTACCAACTGACGAGCCCAACGGCACACTGGGGCGAAACGCTGGCATTGTTTGATCTAACCGGACCATTTTTATCATTTATTGATGATTCATCCGCTCAAATGGAAACTACATCATATTCCCTTCGGGAATATTCAAAACCTTATTTGGATTGCCAAGGTTTTATGAAAGGGAGTTTTACTCCCGTAGCACATTGGCATGCTGGTGACGTCAATACTGCTTGTATTTTGTGTCTTGCATGGCCTTCTCAGTATGTGCTAGCCACGCGTATTGGTAGGTGTGTCTGTACCAACTGACGAGCCCAACGGCACACTGGGGCTAAACGCTGGGCATTGTTTGAGTTAACCGGACCATTTTTAGCCTACTTTCGATTTTTGCAAAAAATGAAAGTAGACTTATGAGATCAACACAGGGCGAACCGGGTGAGTTAGCCGTGGTGGTTACGGCATGACTAATGGCAGTCGCTCACATCCGGGAGGCGAGGAGGTTCGAATCCCCCCGCCGGCAACCTTGAAGATGGTCTTCTGTGGTTTCCCATCTTCCTTCCAGGCAAATGCCGGGGTTGGTCCCTCACTATAGGCCACAGCCGCTACCTTCCAACTCCCCGCCCTTCCCTTCCAACTTTCCTCCCCAACGGTACTTGTAGCTCACCCATTGGGTGTCCGTCTCGAAGCAGCTACAAAACTGGCGAGCCGAACATGTCCTCGGACACTCCCGGCACTAAAAGCCATACGCTAAAAAAAAAAAAAAAACACAGGGCGAAAAAAAGTGTGTCTGTCTGTGTGTATGTGTGTGTGTGTCTCTGTGTCTGTGTGTGTGAGTGTGTGTACTCTGAATGTCTGTCCCCCCCTATCAATTCGAACACGGTGAATGCGAATTGAACGAAATTTAGTACAAAGGTAGCACTAGCAAAGGACACCTCAGTGTCATGTTTTATATCGCCGCCATCTTTACTAAAACTGAATGGCGGCCACTCAAACGTTCAAAACGTAAAATCAAATAACGACTAACCAAATCATCCGATCACTACCAAATTTGGTAACAACATACCTTCGTATAGGATGCGTCTTGTGACCAAACTATAAGGAATCCGCCATACCATTTCAGGATGGCGGCCGTGCGAATTATGCAAACTTTATAATCCATATCATGGGACCCACCAGTTCCGATTATCGAGCCGAGAATAGTTTTAACTGTTCTAAAGGAAGAGGCACGTTCGAAATTAAAAGTTTATTTTGTAATACTATAGTGCAGACGTGATTTTAAAAAGCTGACCCGATTCACTAATAAGACAAGATGGCAGCGGATATCTTGTGCCTGACTTATATTTCACTAATTTGAGTATTGCATGCAATATAGCGTACTGATATAAAATAAATAAACTTTGTATGAAATGGTATATTGGCTTTCACGGCCGGTGAATTAAAACTCAGCAATTCTTCTAGGTTTGTGCCGTGCCGTTTTAATTCACCGGCCGTGAAAGCCAATATACCATCTTTTTGGAAGCCTTCATAGGGAGGTTAATGCTGCTTGAACTTTTAGTTCTCGTAGTCAAGTGGTGCAGTTGCACCTTATATAAAGGGAGGTGGCGCGCAGTTCGTCACTCCTGTGGGGGTCCGGGCGGGGACACCAAGAGCCCGCCGATGAGCCTAGCTTGGTGTCCTAGGCGAAACCCCACACAAGACACGGCACAAACCTAGAAGAATTGCTGAGTTTTAATTCACCGGCCGTGAAAGCCAATATACCATCTTTTTGGAAGCCTTCATAGGGAGGTTAATGCTGCTTGAACTTTTAGTTCTCGTAGTCAAGTGGTGCAGTTGCACCTTATATAAAGGGAGGTGGCGCGCAGTTCGTCACTCCTGTGGGGGTCCGGGCGGGGACACCAAGAGCCCGCCGATGAGCCTAGCTTGGTGTCCTAGGCGAAACCCCACACAAGACACGGCACAAACCTAGAAGAATTGCTGAGTTTTAATTCACCGGCCGTGAAAGCCAATATACCATCTTTTTGGAAGCCTTCATAGGGAGGTTAATGCTGCTTGAACTTTTAGTTCTCGTAGTCAAGTGGTGCAGTTGCACCTTATATAAAGGGAGGTGGCGCGCAGTTCGTCACTCCTGTGGGGGTCCGGGCGGGGACACCAAGAGCCCGCCGATGAGCCTAGCTTGGTGTCCTAGGCGAAACCCCACACAAGACACGGCACAAACCTAGAAGAATTGCTGAGTTTTAATTCACCGGCCATGAAAGCCAATATACCATCTTTTTGGAAGCCTTCATAGGGAGGTTAATGCTGCTTGAACTTTTAGTTCTCGTAGTCAAGTGGTGCAGTTGCACCTTATATAAAGGGAGGTGGCGCGCAGTTCGTCACTCCTGTGGGGGTCCGGGCGGGGACACCAAGAGCCCGCCGATGAGCCTAGCTTGGTGTCCTAGGCGAAACCCCACACAAGACACGGCACAAACCTAGAAGAATTGCTGAGTTTGTATGAAATGCTTTATATATAAATAATATACTCCAGTGATGAAGTCGTTTAGTATAAATCACTATTTGCTAACAAGTTTTATGTAAGTCATTTTATATAGAGCGATATTCGTTGACACAATTAGCTCAGTGGTAGAGAGTTAGCCTATCGCTCGAATGCCTATGGTTCAAACCCGATCAGAGCTAGTTTTTTTGCTTGAAATTTTATATGTTTATTGTTTTGTAATGACTCAGATGTTTTAAAATTAAGCGTTATATTGTGCATATTATGGTGTAAAATATATATTTAATTAAAACATAATTCGCCAGCAGATTTACTCGAGACATCTAGCTGCCAAAAAGGTAACTGCACGCCGACCAGATTTTATTGAAAAGTTTCTTCTTCTGGCCGCTAGAATGCACTCGCTCTGTTAGGATTATATTGTTAGATATTTCACCACTAGATATCACGACTAGTCTACGTGGGGCTCCATTGATTACTATACCATTTGCATTCTATGCGCATCGAATTTGAAGAATGACAAGATGATACTACGATACATTTTTACTTTCTATTTTAAAGGGTTTGTAACAGCCTATTGTGCGTTATTTGAAAATGTTAATTGAAGTAAAGAACAAAACGATTTCACATAGTATCTGAACTCTAACGTTGGTGCTAGTTCAGGATATTAATTAATACTTCTATTTCAGCCAAATAGCAATCGAAAATATCCACATAGTTGGTATACACACGTCTCTGTAGGGTCATGGAAAGATTTGTTAATTCAATTAGGGTTGTGAAAGTCATACGCAGCCAGACGTGTAAAGACATGCCTCAACTCAAAGTTGGATGTTGCCCGCGTCAGGCCGATTATGTAATAATAATAATAATAATAATAATAATAATGTTATTGGTTTTACGTCCCTTTTAACTACTGTTGCTTTTAGAGACGCCGGGGTGCCAGAATTTTGTCCCGAAGGGGATCTTTAACGTGCCAGTAAATCTACTAACACGGCTCCCTCGCATTTGTGCACCCTCAAATGCCAGCTGACTGCGCCAGGATACGAACCTGAAACATACGGTCCAGCAAGCGAGAACGTTACCGCTGAGCCACGCCGCCAGTCCGGTCGATTATGTCTCCAGATCCATAACATTCTTTAGATACTTCTTATCTTTCTTTCTTTCTTCAATGATGGTAGCAGTTTTTATCTAGGTTGTGGCGTTTGGTAGAGGTAAATCGTTTCTAAGGTCTTCAACAAAGAATAGTTCTATTATACTCTTTGATAATAACAACGAGTTATAACTATACTCATACATTTAGGAGAAAGTAGGCTATATGTTCTTTACTGAACATCTTGTTATCATTTATTGATGATTCATCCGCTCAAATGGAAACTACATCATATTCCCTTCGGGAATATTCAAAACCTTATTTGGATTGCCAAGGTAAGGCTTTTATTTTTATGAAAGGGAGTTTTACTCCCGTAGCACATTGGCATGCTGGTGACGTCAATACTGCTTGTATTTTGTGTCTTGCATGGCCTTCTCAGTATGTGCTAGCCACGCGTATTGGTAGGTGTGTCGGTACCAACTGACGAGCCCAACGGCACACTGGGGCGAAACGCTGGCATTGTTTGAGGTAACCGGACCATTTTTATCATTTATTGATGATTCATCCGCTCAAATGGAAACTACATCATATTCCCTTCGGGAATATTCAAAACCTTATTATTCTCACATCTCATGAATGAATCTCAATATTTCCTTACGCTGTTTCAGTTTGGCCCCTACCAGCCCGGTTGTTTATACCTTACATGAAAATACAACCTTGACCGACTGAATTCAAGAAGCCGAAATATTCACTCTAGTTTACCTGCCGAGACCTGAAGGTCAAGGGTTTGATTATTTCCCAGTTCGGTGGCTGATACCGAGTTCTTTCCGTGGCCTTGCTTTCCATCAACAAATAAATTAGTGTAAAACTGAGAAAACGGGTGTACGCATGTAATTCTGCTCATTGTTATACCCGATTCTACGGATTCGAGGATAGGGTGAGATGAATTTATGTGAGGCAGATATTTTTGCGGCTGGATGCTGGATGCTCATGAAACAAAGCAGTCTAGAATGCAGTTAATTCAAAATTCCGATTTTGTAGAAGTTAACCATTAACAAGATGTTCAGTAAAGAACATTTAGCCTACTTTCTCCTAAATGCGTGTTTTTTTTTTTTTTTTTTTTTTTTTTTTTTTAGCGTATGGGTGGAATGCGTGGGTATTGTTATAACTCTTTGTCGTTTTCAAGAAGTATAATTGAATGTTGGTTGTAGTAGCTTGTTGAAATTCAACATGCTATGCGGATATTAAACATGAATATGAGGTGCCCTTTGCTAGTGCTACCTCTGTACAAAATGTCATTCAATTCGGGTTCACCGAGTTTGAATTGATAGGGGATATCGATTTGCACACATACATGGCCGCCATATGCAAACTATTGGACTAGTGACCTTGTCGCATGGTCAAAGGACGCTTCTTACATAAAGGCATGTTGTTGCAAAATTTGGTCGAGATCAGATGATTAGATTAGTCGTAATTTGATTTAAGCTTTGAACATTTGGGTGGCCGTCATTCCGTTTCCATCAAGATAGCGGCGATATAAAACATGACACTGAGGTGCCCTTTGCTAGTGCTAACTCTGCACCAAATTTCCTTCAATTCGGTTTTACCGTGTTTTAATTGATAGGGGGAATCGATTTGCACACATACATGGCCGCCATATGCACACTATTGGACTGATGACCTTGTAGCTTAGTCAAACTACGCTTCGCACATAAAGGTATGTTGTTGCAAAATTTGGTAGAGATCAGATGATTAGGTTGGTCGTAATTTGATTTAAGCATGTTACATTTGGTTGGCCACCGTTGCGGTTCCGTCAAGATGGCGGCAATATCAGACATGACACTGAGGTGCCCCTTGCTAGTGCTACCTCTGTACCAAATTTCGTTCAATTCGGTTTCACCGTGTTTGAAAAGATAGGGGGAATCTATTTGCAGACATACATGGACGCCATCCACAAATTATTGGGCTGATGACCTTGTAGTTTGTCAAATGATTCTTTATACATAAAGGTACAATGTTGTAAAATTTGGTAGAGATCAGATGATTAGGTTGGTCGTAATTTGATTCAAGCTTTTAACATTTGGTTGCCCGCCATTGCGTTTTTGTCAAGATGGCGGCGATATAAAACATGACACTGGAGTGCCCTTTGCTAGTGCTACCTCTGTACCAAATTTCGTTAAATACGTTTCACCTTTTTTGAATTGATATGGGGAATCGATTTGCACACATGCATGGCCGCTATCTGCAAACTATTTGGTTGATGACCTTGTAGTTTGGTCAAAAGATATGTATTAAGATAATGAAACCAGGCTACGAATCGGAAGTTGCTATGTCCCATTACAAGGTACCATCACAGCATTTGTCAGTAGTTGCAAATGAGAAACACTCACTGCATTGCTTTGCTCCATTGCCTTGTGTCTTAACGCGCATGGCTAAAGCGCTTAGTAAAGTAGTAATATGAGTAGTAATATGGAATTAAATTACTGTGATAACTCATGCCCATAACACCCGAGGCTGCTTTAATTTTGACCATGCCTGCCCGGTAGTTAGCATCCTTCCTAAAGACAACCTTGACCGACTGAATTTAGGAGCCAACTTACTCTGGTTTACCTGCCGAGACCTGAAGGTCATGGGCTTGCTCGGAAGCTGGTAATGACAATGGAACTTGAAACTTATAACTCAAAAGGGAACATCGCGAAAGCCAAGCTCTCGATCTGCCAGAATCTTTGCATACATTTTGGCCAGGTCACCTGGAAAACAAGCGCAATTATAAGTTATTTCCACACTAGTGTCACATTATACGTGTCTAAATTCTGACACGAGAGTGAGAACGGCTCTCATTGGTGTGCATATTCTCTCTGTCCAATCGCAGTACTTAAACTCCTCTATTAGTTGAAGCTTTTCAGTCGGTCAACACGATTCAAATTGGGCGGACAGTTACAGTTAATTTCCTGTTGTTGTTGTTGTTGTTGTTTGAGTCTGCAGTCTTTTGACAAATTTGATGCAACCCTCCATGCGTCGTGTCCTGAGCTAATCGTTTCATCTAGCTTGCCACGGTGGGTGAGAGGTTAACGTGTCGGACTACCAACCCAAAGCTTGCAGGTTCACTCCTGGCCGTGGTAAGTGATTTTTGAAAGGCGGCAAAAATACGACACGCATGTCATACGATGTTGTCGTGGCAAAGAAACCATTTCAATTCAGAAGGCCGTGTTCATAATGGCATAATTAATCTCGGGAGTTTCCGCCAACACCAAGTTCCTCATTTCCCTACTAGAAAGCGCTATTGTGTTCAAAGAGCTTAGATATCTAACATCCATGACTTTCATAGTGATCCAAGGAACAACGAAATTCGACATGCAGACTGCCCTCTGGGTGTCAAATAACAAAACTTGCACCCGGCACCCGAGGCCATACGATATTATTATTATTATTATTATTATCGTTTCATCTCTACATAGCTACCACATCCTACAACCGAGGCAATCTGTTTAACATATTCTAATCTTGGTCTAAGTCTACAGTTCTTATCCTCGACCCTTCCTTCTATAACTAAGTTTGCTATTCCTGGGTGTCTTAGTATGTGTCCTTCCAACCTATCTCTTCTCGTCATTAGCTGTCGCCAGAAACATCTCCCCTCTCGAGCTCATCTAAAACCTCTTCATTTGTAACCCTATCTACCCATCTGATCTTCATCATTCTCCTGTAACACCACATTTCAAACGCTTCAATTCTCCTCCTTTCTGCTGCACCAACAGTCCAGTTTCACTTCTATAGAGTCCCACGCTCCAGAAAATGGCTTTTAAAAACGGCTTCCTAATACCTAAATCTATATTCCATGTCTACAGATTTCTTTTCAGTAGAAATGCTTTCCTTGCTTGTGCTAACTTACTTTTTATATCCTCTTAACTTCGTCCATCGCTGATTATTTTGCTTCCTACGTAACAGAAGTCTCCTGCTTTCTTTAGCTCTTCACCTGCCAATTCGACGTCCATAGGGGTTTCAGATTTCTTTCGGCTGCATTCCAATATTTTTGCATTACATTTATTAATTATCATCATGAATTCTTTCCTCATGACAGGGGCAGATGACCTCGTAGTTTCGGCCGTTAAAACAACAATATCTAACTAACTTTCCTCAATACAGACCCCATACCATTAAAAAACGTATTCAAATCATCTGGTGTGTCGGCTAAGATGACGATGTCATCAGCAAATAGCAGAGTTGAAATTATTTCTCCTTAGTTTCCCAGTGCCTGAAATGATTACATGAATTATTAATAGGCTGCACAATAAAACATTTAATGGGGGGTTTCATTGGATGATTAGTTTTTTCGTCAAGCGAGCATCATCCGGTTGTGCTGACTGGGGCTTAATTTAGGTTCAGTGGATATTAAGTATATAACAGTTATGTACAACAGTATTTGCAATTATTACGCCACAGAAGTTAAACTTTGTAACTAGTCGGATTTGTTAAACATATTTTTATTCTGGACCGCCCAGAGTGGCCTAGAGTGCTGACGTTCTACAGTAGCTCGTGTCTCCCTGACGTTAAGAGAGTGTGGGTTTAAATCCCACCTCGGCCGTCCTAAATACTTTTTTATGGTTTCCCATTTTCACCACCAGGCAAATACCGGGACGGTCCACGGCCTACTTCCTTCCAAAAATAAATATTCCCTGACCCTCCATAAATTAGATCCAAGTTAGTGGTCGCCTGTCACCGTCCTCAGTTGTATGTATTTTATGTATTTTATATTGTATCAACATTGTATTATTGTTAGATTTAAGTAGTATTTGTATTGTTCATTATGTATCTTTCTTTAATCAATTTTACCCTCCTAGTTAGTGGTTCTCTCGGACTCAGTGAGAGAACTCACCACTACAGCCTTTCCAGGCAGTGTCCTAGAAATGGGAACACTTGGTCAGATCGGATACAACTGGGGAGATGTGATCAGCCCTTCGCCCAGGCGGCCTCACCTGCAAAGCGAACAGGGGCCTCATGAGGGATGGGAAGGGAAGGGAAGATTGGGATGGATAGGCTAAGAAGAGGGAAGGAGGCGGCCGTGGCCTTACAGTAAGTACCATCCCGGCATTTGCCCGAAGACGAAGTGGGAAACCACTTCCAGGATGGCTGAGGTGGGAATCGAATCCCCTCTACTCATTTGGATCACTCGAGACTGAGTACACCCCGTTCTTTTCAAATTTCGTGGCAGAGACGGGAATCGAACCCAGGATCTCCGGGGCGGCAGCTGACTACGCTGATCGCTACGCTACGGAGGCGATGGCCCTAATCTTGTCAGACAAAATAAATCTAACTCCTAACGAAGTGTGCTCAGCTCCCAGACACCATCCTAGCGACGGTAGAGGAATGATTAATTAAGTATGAGCCAGGGAAGGAATTTGGGAAAGAGATCGACTGTGGATCTCTATAAAGGAACCGTCGCGGTGTTTGCCAGGTGGTGAAAATGAGAATCCACGAAAACAATTTTTTAGACTACCGAGGTGGGATTCGAAACCTCGCTCTCCAGATGCCAGCGAGGCATGAGCTAGGGTGTAGGTGCTCTAGGGCACCGTGGCCGGTGGTATGGAAATACGTTTCACATATTATTATTATTAATTTATTTTAAAAATAAATTATAATTACTTACTTATCCGTGTAAATACGTCTTGTTTAGTTATTGTTTGGTACCACAAATAAACAAGCTGTGCAGCACGTGACCGAAGTGAGCTTGTTGATGAGTTTCGTGAGTCATGTTGCACTTTCTCCGTGAATTTGATAATTGGTTCACTTTCACTTTCATTGACCTTGGCCATGTTACGTGAAGTTCGAGTACACCTCGCTTGCCTAACAAGTTAGCTTTCACTGGCATATCAGTACGTGGCAGCTACTGCCACCTTTGAAGCACTGACTGAACCAGAAAGGTTCGCATAGTTGCTATGAGATGGAGACACCGTGATAGAAACTCAACAAGTCTCTCTATGGAGCTGTTATTATTATTATTATTATTATTATTATTATTATTATTATTATTATTATTATTATTATTATTATTATTATTATGTTTACATAGTTAAGCCCTAGTCAGGAGAACGGTTGAACCTGTTTAGCCGATGTGTTGGTCTTCTTTTCCTCCCAAAATCTCTTCATCCTCTCGCTAAGCTTCTTCCTTCATTCTTCTGTCCAAGTTATAGTGGCTCTTATGTTGGGTTTGTCTCCAAATTGGTGCTCTTATTATTATTATTAAGTCGCCTCCGTAGCGTAGTGGTCAGCATGGTTAGCTGCCGCCCCGGAGGTCCTGGGTTCGATTCCCGGCTCTGCCACGAAATTTGAAAAGTGGTATGAGGACTGGAACGGGGTCTACTCAGCCTCGGGTGGCCCAAATGAGTAGAAGGTGTTCGATTCCCACCTCAGCCATCCTCGAAGTTGTTTTCCGTGGTTTCCCACTTCGTCTTCGGGCAAATGCCGGGATGGTTCCTACTTCAAGGCCACGGCTGCCTCCTTCCCCCTTCCTTGCCTATCCACCCTAATCTTCCCCTCCTCCCTTCCCTCATGAGGCCCCTGTTCGCTTTGCAGGCGAGGCCGCCTGGGCGAGGTGCTGATCACACCTCACCAGTTGTATCCCCTCCGACCAGATTTTCCCAGCTCTAGGACACTGCCTGGAATGGCGGTAGAGGTGAGTTCCCTCGCTGAGTCCGCGGGAGCCACCAACCTGGAGGGTAAAATTGACTAATAAAAAATATATATATATATTATTATAATTGTATTGCTAGGTTGTTTGTTGTTGTTGTTGTTGTTGTTTCATTTAAGAGCTTGGGACATTTTGATGATCAGACTAGTTACTTGGGTGCGTAGTGGATTTGTCTGACAACGTTTGTTCCTGTGGTGACTGTAGAAGTGAATTGAACAAAAGTTATCCCCCCAGGGGCTCGCAACTATTGGGACGTAGATTGGCCACCAAGGGGAACCCAGTTGGGTCCATCATCCCTTATACTTACGTATACAGGCTCCTCTCATGCCACTTTCATGTCCACCCCTCTTGGTCAACACTTGATCTCTTCCGACCTCGACCGTATTAGGGTATCCGAGATCTAGGGTGTTTTCACTTTTCCCTCGACCCTTAGCTTTTCTTTCCACATACCCTAATTTCAAGGGGGTTAGACATCAACTTTTATTTTCATCGCATCGTCTCTCTTCTGCACAAGGTCCTAAAGGAGGAAAGGTGTCTGTAGTCCCACCATTGTTGGTGAACCCTGGACAGTGCTACACCCTCAAGGGCACGTGGGTGGTGAGTTCAAGAGTTGTTGACCCCAAGGGACTTTTGAGTTGGGTCCGGGTTTTTACATTTATCAATGACTTAGAATTTGACTCTCTCCTCTTTCCCTCTCCTATTTGCCTTTTGTGACTCTACTTCCTTTCAAGTCCTTCAATCATCATACTTCGAGGGTTGAGAACATTTCATTTCTGTTATTCCTTTTCTCTTCATTTCTTCCTTTACTGTGTAAAATATAAGTCAATACTAGTAGCTGTAAAGAGCTTCCGTGGCTTAGTCGGCAGCACGCCGGCTTCTCACCGCTGGGTCCGTGGTTCAAATCCCGTTTACTCCATGTGAGATATGTGCTGGACAAAGCGGAGGCAGACAGATGTTTCTCCGGGTACTCCGATTTTCCCTGTCACAATTTCATTCTAGTAACGCTCTCCACTATCATTTCATTTCATCTTTCATTAATGTAATCATTGGCCCGGAGGAGTGCGACAAGCTTCGACAGCCGGCACAGTTCATATTCTCGCCGCTAGATTTCACCTCCAGAATTACCTCAAGAAATTATAAAGTGTGTTTCTTTTCAACTGTATCAAATCGCGCTCATGTCAAGTTTAATGTTTATAACTCAAGGTGTTTCGAGAGAATTCCCTTCTTTTTTTTCCATCCTTAGGAAGAAATTTTTTCCTCTCCTTTGGCTGTAAACTGAACCGCCATACATGAATGAGTGATCTCAGATATTTAGAAAATGAATTTCAGGCACATTTGGTGGGATTCATTCCCTGGCAGGACTAACCATTTAAGCCCACCCATTATTTGCTTTTTGGTAGATAAGACATGAGCAAGGTTAGCAAAATGAACTACATATAGCCGCCTACCATTTTAAAATGGCAGAGTCCTCCTCCTGGTGAGCGGCTAACGTTCTTGGATGTCGCCCCAGAGGTCCAAGTTCGATTTCTGGCTCTGCCAAGAAATGTATTTCTGGCGTGAGGGCTGAAACGGGGCACAACTGAGAAGAGGTGGGTTTGATTCCCACCTCAGTCATTCAGAATGTGGTTTTCTGAGAAAATTCTATTTTTCCATTCCTTAGAAATATTTTTTTTTATAAATTCTTCGGTTGGATGGTTGGTTCAAGGATCTTAAAAAGTGATTTTCAGGTTCCTTTTTCTGTTTTTAATTTACACAAACCTACACCGTTTCACCGAACTGAACTAAATTTTACGTCCAAAGTGTTTTTTCTCGCATTGCGCGGCTAAAAATAAGCCATATTTATACAAATCTACACCGTTTCACCAAATTAAACCAAATTTTACGTCCTGAGCTTTTCTTTTCCATTGCATTGCATTGCGTGGTTCTTCTACTACATACTCGATATTTCATCTATGTGCCAAACGGACTGTCATCATTTCAAAACGTAAGTACGTAAAATTTGGTTCAGTTCGATGAAATAGTGTTGATATGTGCCAAAGGGCGAAAACCTAGAGAATGGAGAGAGGTGTCCCAATTTCAAGTAGACAGTGTTACCCGCTGGATTTGAAAAGGTAAGTACGTAAAATTTGGTTCAGTTTGGTGAAACGGAGTAGATTTGTACCGAATAGCATGATTCTAGGGACTGGAGAGATGTGTACAAATTTAAAGTTGACAGTGTTACACACAGAGTTCCAGAAAGTTCTGTAAGTACATTCAATTTGGTTCAGTTCACTGAAACGGAGTAGATTTGTGCCATAGGGCATAGGGCTGTCCGAAATTTCAAGAAGTCGGTGTCTCCATCAGGGTTCATGAAGGTAAGTAAGTTCAGTTTGGTGAAACAGTGTAAATTTTTATAAATAACAGACAGACTAACCAACATCCAGCATTATATAAGTTATAGCGTATACTCAGAAAGTTAACAGTTTAAACATTACTCAAATCATATTCTTGAAGTATTTAAAAGTAAATAAATCAACTGGTGAACTTACATTCCTGTCATGAGAAAGAAGTTAGTATCATGTAGGCATTTGCTATGAAAAAGTACATCTAATTCATTTGATAGAAGATAGATTATATGAGGGTCATTCCTTACGTCATGGCAACTATGTTATATTTTTCGAACATATGGCATCACGGTAATTCGAAACCCCGCGGCAAACAGTACAGAATTCACCCGACAGAAGACGAATGTAAGTGCAGGTGGCTAGGTGCCAGCGCCATACACGTCCATTTAGAGCTTGGCCATGCTACAAGATGGACGTAAGCAGATTGGAACAGCGATCATTCGTGAAAATTGTTCTTCTCGGTGGTAGAAATTCTACGCAGTGTCATGCAGCACTAAGTGAAGCTGTTGGTAATTACCGAACAGTTGCACGTTGGGTGGAGGCTTTCCGAGATGGACGCGCAGCAACTGTAGACTCGCCGCGAAGTGGGCGCCCCTTGCCTGCCTGAACTGACATGTCTGTACCTGTTATTGAACAGTGTTGGAAACGGTGCCCTGGATGTTAATTGATTGATTTGTGTTCTATTTGTGCTAGTGAAAAACAAATTCACACAGGGTTCCATTGTGTGGTTTTCATTTATATATTCGCCATTAACCCCTGTACTCGAACCCTATGTTCTGTGGAACAAATAGCACTCGAAACCGCACCTTTGAAACCTAAAGTGTGGCTACGATACGTGGACGATACTTTTGTAATATGGGGCCATGGTAAAGATCAATTAAATCTGTTTTTACAACATCTTAACAGCCAGAACTCTAACATTCAGTTTACCATGGTGTTAGAAAATGAATAGAAAATCGCTTTTCTCGACGTTATGGTAACGAAAACCGCTGATCTAACCTTGGGACATACAGTTTGCCGTAAGCCGACCCATACTGACCGATATCTACATAAGACGTCCAACCACCATCCACGACAGAAATACGGAGTGATAAAAACACTGGCTGACCACGCGAAAAGAATTTGTGAAAAGCAGTGCCTAAAACAAGAAATTGAACACCTCAACGAGGCCTTACGCGCCAATGGGTACAGCCAGAAAGATATCCAGCGAGCACTCCATCCGAGACGTCCAACTACAAGGGTAATTGGAGACAAGCAGCCCCTGGCTAGAGCTTTTCTTCCATATATAAAAAAGGTCACGGACAGAATAGGGAGGCTACTCGAGTCCCATGATATAAAGACCATATACAGGCCTACACGAAAAATTAAGGACATGTTTAGGTCCGCTAAAGATAAGCGACATCCTCATACCGCTGCAGGGGTTTATAAAATCCTGTGTGATTGTGGCCAATATTGGAACAACGAAAAGAAGTATTGCCACTCGCCTCAAGGAGCACGAACGACACAGCCGGCTGGGACAAACAGATAAATCCACTGTTAGCAGCACACTCGCTACTCGCAGGTCACGATATAAGATATGGAGACACCGAAGTTCTGTCCACCACGGTGTCTTATCATGCCAGGCTACAAAGGGAGGCCATTGAAATCCTGAAGCATACTAACAGCTTCAATCTTAAGGAGGAAGCAGAACGTGTGAACAGAGCTTGGCTTCCAGTCCTTAATCCCCTCAAACCTGCCCTTATTGACCGTCGTAGACGAGAAGATGCAACAGACGAGCAGCCCTGTCCTTGATGCATTACTTTTATGTGGTACGCCGTTGCTATGGTAGCCTCTATGTGTGGGTTGTTGACTATTTATATATCTTCTGTTTACTTGTTTTACCTCGCTTAATGTAACCTGTGAACATACTGAACGCAGTATTCAGCGAAACGTCAGGACGACAAAATGTCCTTGGAACACGGCCTATAAGCCCGCGAAACAGAGATTCCTATTTCAACGCCGGTCGTGAAAGTCTAAATTTTTACTTAATGTTTCAAAGCTTTAGAATTCGTTATTGGGTAGAGAGAAATGCTGAGCCCACATAATTCTCAAGGGGAAGAAGAAGAAGAAGAAGAAGAAGAAGAAGTCACCCGACAGAATCTCGACAGATATTTATGAATATTTATGTTAGAACATATAATTAGGTTATACTTATCGTCGAACATAAACATTCGTTTGCTACTCGCCTATAATGGTATTTAAGACACTCGTATGGAAATTATAAAAGTCGCTTCGCTCGTTTTATAAACTTACTCGTGTCTTAATTATTTCCTTTATAGGCTCTTTGCATAATGCACTATTAACTTAGCAATTTCATTTTATGGCGAGATTTTTTTTTTTTTTTAAGGTGAAGGTATCGGAGGAGGAGTGAGCAGCCAACATGAATTTGACATTATTCAAAGGGCAAGAACTGCAGCTATAGAGATATGAAAAATGGGGTAATGAGATTGGAACCCATCTCGTCTTCACCGATAGACTCTGCGAGAGCAAATATGATGTCTGGGAGTTGAACACACTTTTTAAGCAGATACAACTGGGAATGGAGCCAGGTGACTGCTAACTTGAGTCTAATTAAGAAAGGGTCAGAGAAGGAATGTTGGAAGAAAGTTGACCGTGGTCCATTTGAATGGTACCGTCCCAGCATTTGTCTGGTGGTAAACATTGGGAACCACGGAAACCATTTTCAGGACAACCGAGGTGGGATTCGAACCCACGCTCTTCCGATGCCAGCGAGGCACAAGTCGCATGTTGGCCGACCAAATTATTGTACCTACATTTTAAAAAAATGGAAACTCATACCCAAGTCGAGTTCGAAACCGCTTGCCGACGAAATTTACTATTTTCACACGCTGACTACACTCGTATCCCTGGCTGGTTATGTTGCCTAACTTACTGACTAATATAATATTTGGACGACCACAAGGCGCAGCCGTATGCCTTAAATCCCGCAGCATGACTGCGATGGGGCGCTGCAGCAAGTCTGGAGATAGGTGGTTTGAATCCCAGCGCCGATTGCGACATGTTTTCCCATTCCCTCCAGGCAAGTGTCGGGATATAACCTTATTTTTGGGGCGCCTAATAATTAAAGTTACACACTACTGCAGTTAAATCAAACACACAACCAAGGTCACGGGACTGATGACCAAGATGTCCCTAGCAACAATATTTTGACAGCACACGGTACGTTTGGCTCAGTGTTGCGAATGGGTCCTACTAGAGGGCACTGAACGAAGTGCTGAAGCAGAGCTTTTGTTCGTGCTGCCATCTTGTGGGTCATAACTACACTTCCTCGATATGAGACTAGGTATGCGGTGCGTACTCAACGTTGCTTTAGAAATATCTTATTACTAGCAGTAGTACCCGGCTTCGCCCGGTGGAAAGATGATAATATTTCAGTCTCCTTAACACTCAACGTCATAAATTATATTTATTTATGTATTCATTTCTTACATTATCAAACCCAGTGACAATGTTTATACTTAAGTCACTATGGGAAGGCTCTGTAAAATAATGATCATTCTCGTGATATTTGTCTTCAGTCCGAGTCGAGATATGTCGTTAGCGGTCCCAGAATTCGTGACATCTCAGTCGTAGAAGACTTTATGTGGTGGTGATTAGAAATATAATGGACTTAAAATCTAGGTCATTTACCCCAAATGACGTTGAGGGCGTAACATCTAGGTAATTTGCCCTACTGATCAGGATGATATTGAAAATTACTACATAACTGACATATGAAACTTAGAAAATAATAGAAAAAGTTGTTTTTAGGACTCACATTTCGGGAAAGACTTGATTATTTTTTGCCAAAGAGCTCCCACTTAGATCGCTATCTGGTTAAAAGTTTCGTCTTGTTAAGGTTTAAACTGTACGATAAATGTCTGAAGCAATTCCTCAAAGAGAAGCTTCCAGATTTCGCAGTCGATATATCGTTAACGTTCCTGAGCATCCAGTTGTCTTTTCTTCTGACGCAAAACATCTTCTACATAGTGATGATGAACATAGAAGCGACTACTGGCACATGTAACTTATCAACGAATGGGAATAATTGATACTTTAAAGGAATGAGAGGTCATTTGCCCTTTTGATGAGGATCACAATGAAGACTACTACTACTACTACTGAACGGGTATATCAAACTTACAAACTAATGGAAATACGTACTTTTAAAATCACAGGCTAGGTAGACTCTGGTGTTGCTTAGTAGTATAATGGACGTAACATCTAGGTCATTTGCCCCTTTGATGAGGATGATAATGAAGACGACTACTACTGAACGGGTATATCAAACTTACAAACTAATGGAAATACATATTTTTAAAATCACAGGCTAGGTAGACTCTGGTGTTGCTTAGTAGTATAATGGACGTAACATCTAGGTCATTTGGCCCTTTGATGAGGATGATAATGAAGACGATTTCTACTGAACGGGTATATCAAACTTACAAACTAAAGGAAATACACATTTTTAAAATCACAGGCTAGGTAGACTCTGGTGTTGCTTAGTAGTATAATGGACGTAACATCTAGGTCATTTTCCCCTTTGATGAGGATGATAATGAAGACGACTACTACTGAATGGATATATCAAACTTACAAACTAATGGAAATACACGTCTTAAAAATCACAGGCGATGAAGACTTATTGTGTGTGGTGATTAGTGGTAAAAAGGGTGTAACATCTAGGTCATTTGCCCTTATGATAATAATAAGGTAATGAATAATGACTACTAAACGAACATGGTGTAATTTCAAATCTGATATAGGTAATTCAGATTACTACCTTCGATGTCTTCCAAAGTCTGAACGTTATATTCTGGCTTAGGCCTATACTCGATGCGTGTAGTGAAAGAGCTTATCGAGTACTGCTCGGGTCCAAGCTGCACGTAGCTGAGAATATCGCAGATGATGACGATATATGATGACAGACGTTCGGGGGGGTTCCCGGTCCTATTCACATTGACCGGTGAATCACTCATTCTTTCGTAACACTACAGCGGTTTGAGCAAAGACCCTGTATGAACATCAGCATAGTCAGCAATAACAGGTAACACGGCGGGGTCTGGAAATTTTTTCATGTCACCTCGCGATGAATGAGCAAGCTATTCTCACCCCTGCCCCCTCTTTCCCCCTCCACCCACCAGGGTCACAACTTGTGGGACGTGGGTTTGCGACCACGGGACCCCAGCTGAGTCCGGCATTGCTTCTACTTACTGGTGCCGGGCACCTTTCAGTTCTCTTTCCTGTCAGCCTCCCTTGGTCAAACTCTTGTTCTCTTCCGACCCCGATGGTATCAGGTTATCCGAGGCCTAGCGACTCTTTCACTTTCCCGCCTTAATTGGCCCTTGTCATTCCTGATAGCCTCATTCTTTTCTTAATATCTCATATCTTCTGCTCAAGACCCTCAAGGAGGCAGGGTGTGTGTAGCCCTGGTGCACCCTGGATAGTGCTACATCCTCAAGGGCTCATGGCTGGTGAGTTCAGGAGCTGGCAACCCTGAAGGTTTCCTGAGCGGGTCCGGTTTTACCCCTTTTTTCCATTGCCTTTGGGACGGACCCTGTCCACTTTCCGGGAATGGAGTGGTCTGTCCGCAATTTCAAGCAGACAGTGTTACTCGCAGGGTACCAAAGGGTAAGTATACAAATTTTGGTTCTGATCGGTGAAACGGTGTAGATTTGGACCAAAGGGCCTAAATGCAGAGATTGGGTTGGACTGTCCGAAATTTCAAGTGGACAGGGTTACCCGCAGGGTTGCAAAGGGTAAGTATACACATTTTGGTTCTGATCGGTAAAACGGTGTAGATTTGGACCAAAGGGCCTAAATGCAGAGATTGGGTTGGACTGTCCGAAATTTCAAGTGGACAGGGTTACCCGCAGGGTTGCAAAGGGTAAGTATACAAATTTTGGTTCGGATCGGTGAAACGGTGTAGAAGTCTGCCAAAGGGCCTAAATGCAGGAAATGGGGTGGTCTGTCCGAAATTTTAAGTGGACAGTGTTATTCACAGGGTTACATAGGGTATGTATACAAATTTTGGTTGAGATCGGTGAAACGGTGTAGATTTGGGACAAAGGGCCTAAATGCAGGGAATGGGGTGGTCTGTCGGAAATTTCAAGTGGACTGGGTCCGCAGGGATCCGAAGGGTAAGTATACAAATTTTGGTTCAGATCGGTGAAACGGTGTGGATTTGTATACATAACAGACAGACAGACAGACAGACAGACAGACAAACATTGAGCTTTATATATATAGATGGCTGTGTTTCTATCTCCCAAAATTTTAATAATGGCACCCCGTCGTGTTTGTTAAGCCGCCATTTTGGTGGCCGTGCCGGCCTAGGGTGGGGGCTTAACGAAGACGAGTGAATCAAAACTTTCTAAAATTTTTCCGAGCATGGTCGCCAATCAAAACTTACTGAGCACTTATTGGGTCCTTCCCGCCACACAGCCGCAATCAGTTCCGCCATTAACCTCAACTTAACGTAACCTAAAAGTTGCTTAAATTACAAATATTAATGTTGGTGAAGGGTGGGTGACTTGTGGATTAGATAATCCATTTTTAGTGTTGCTTTCTATAGATTTGTGGGTGGCATTGTGGTTTTTTGGCAATCTCGTTATCTTGTAGACATTAAGATAAATAGTTCTATTTCGGGGGCCTATCACTCAGTAGCGGTTTATCACAACAGTAGCCTACTATTACGAATAGCTGTACTTTATGAAGATTTTTCTGCACCTTCGCGAAATAGTGGCGGTGGTTTGAGATTATTTTTGACTACCATTATGGGGTTTTAATAGTTTTTCATAGAGCATTTTTGTTGTCTTGTAGGTATGATTGATTTGACATGTTAGGCCTGCATGTACAGGTGTTTTTTTTTCTGGTTGTGGGAATAATGCTCATTACTATTAAGTGCAACCGTGTTGACCGACTGAAAGACATTGAATATTTCGTTTACTAAGGCAGCACTGAAATATGGGTTCCAACTCGATATGGACTTGAAACTTATGTTCGCTTAACAAAATAATGATACATGAACAAGTCATCCTTGTAATCTCTGTAAATAATAAAAATATTTCCCATCCGATATAGGCCTATTCATGTTGAACGGTAGAAAGTTATCAACCTTTATTAAGGCAACACTGAAAAATGTTCATTTTGATCTAGCCTACTTACTCGGAGTCATCAGCATCAATGTCCCTAGAGGTTCAGTTTTTTTTAATTCTCCCTTTCCTATGGTCAAATAACACATGGATGTTCCCTATTTTTCTTAAGGGGATTCAATGACCTTATGCTGAACTAATTAAGAATAGGGCATGTACCCCGACCCCTTAAAATATGAAGTTGTCAGGATAAAAAACATGTCCATAGCCATCAGAAACTTGAGAATGTTGATCAACCATGGATGCTAGACCAGAAAGTCTTAAAGAGGAGTGTTTCATTTAGAGGCTTGGAACATCATGATCAAGACCCCTGTACTTGGGTGTGTGCTCAATCTGTTTGAAAACCCGTTGACAGATCATGAGTTAATCTGTGTCTGGAATCCACTCATTCCTATGCTAAGCTGTGAGCACTGGGCACCATTAGTGTTCTGTAACTACTGTATCAATTTCTGAAAGTTGTGTCATAGGCCTATGCATAGACAAGTCGTTGAGAATGTTCTCTGAATGGTGAATACCAGTAGGCTAGCCTACTTAGCTGCCTCCTTCACTAGCATTTCCAGGCACCTGGTTAGTTGGTAAAATTAAATTGAAAAATCACTTGAATGGTTCAAGTTGTCCTTGATTGTCCTCGTGGAACAGTGTACATGTAGATGGAAGCAATGTGAGACCAACCACTAGGTAGCTTATGTCCCATTAGTTGGGAGTGTTAGGGAATGGGAGATTGGTTGAACATGTCAGCCTATGTTGTATATTTCATTAATGTATGGGATCGAAAAGTTTATCATAGGAATATTAAAGCAAGCCATAATATATTACCAGTTGGTCAATTGGATACAACAATTCGATGAAACATTCTGTTAATAATTACGAAGTGTCGTAGGTAACCAGAGAAGCGACACAAGAAAAAATACCTGAGCCTTCCAGGCAGTTGTCATCAACTGTATTTCACATAGAGAAGAATAACTAAAATAGTTCCTCATGAAAAAAATAACTGGTCAATGACTTGAAAGACAGTAGTAAGGACTTATATGCTGTCAGTAAAAGTGGAGTTACAAAAGATGTCTGGAATATTTAAATCAGTAGTTGATAGGCAGGATTTTAAAAATTACCGTAGGTAATTGCACCATAATATGATTAGTAGCCTATGTGCAAGATTTTAAATGGTAGGTTTTTCTGTGAACCAAAAAACAGCTCTTAACATGGATTATGTTCAGGTTAGGCCTACAAGTTATTGGGAGGGAGGTTTAATCTACATACCAGTTGCACATAAAATGATCTTCTGATTAGAGCTCTGTGGGAATGTTTAAACGTATTGATGATACAGGGTTTATCAAGCCACTTTCTATGCATCTTTTAAAAACATTTTAACAATTCATAAGTTACTGTCATCATTGCTAATGCTGTAATCTGTCATGTTTATTTATGCAGCATGAGGAATCAGGAAACATTGGTAGGATTGGTATATTGAGTGGAGATATAGTAGGATAAAATGCAACTGTGTCATGGAAACCTAAGATGTATTTTTATTTCTCAACTTTATTTTCTGTAGACTCCAACACAGGAAAAAAAAACTTGTTGGTGATGTTTAATGAGAGCAAATCTTGGAACACTGTGATTTAAGTGGTTGGTATAAAAAGTTGTATAGGAAAAATGAAACTGTGAATTCGCGCCCAAGTTTACGAAGCCTTGCCAGACTCAGCTGAAAGTATCTTCGATGCAAATCAAGTCTCAATAGTTAAAACTTTAGGACGACCTTTGACATGAGCACTATAATAGGCCTATATTTAGGATCGACACCGCTTGCAGTAGGTCTTATGCTACTGTATGCACCTGGGCATGTTTAAAAATACTCAGACTGCAGGTTAATAAGGTAGAATAGTACTATAAATCTATCTCAAGCAAATCCAAGAAGTTACCAGACTGAGAAACTACATATCAACATTTAAAAAAAAGGGTGGTGGTGAAAACATCCACTTTTAATCCTTGCTTCATTAGTTAAACCATAATATTTGTACATAAATACCGTAAGGACTTCACATTACAAACGGCCACTTAAATTATATGTCTTAGGCATAACCTACAAATTATATGTCATGAAATTGGTAAATATATTCAGACAGCAACATCAATACGCAATGGTCAATAATGTAGTTTTATAGTGCACAAAAAGTTATTGTACTGAATATATTTCGAACTGATGAATAAACTGGTGGAAACGACAGCCAATTGATTTACATCCAAAGTAGTAGAAACTTTCAGTTGATCAGTAAGAGTATTGACTTGTACTTTTATTTTCACAAATTTTGATGAACAGTGTCACGCTGTAATTTAAATATAAACGTACATACAATTCCTCATAAATAAATGATTTGCACTTCATACTGTCATGAACTGGAATAGATTTCTAGCAATTTAATTGATGTAGAAATCTATTCCTCTCGCCGCCATGTTGGTGATTTATTTTGTAAACAAACCAGCGGGCAGCCAATGGCTGCTAATAATTGCCAGCGAATAACAAGCCGGGATGATGCGGATCATAATTCGCGTTTCACTCTCATTTGCCTTTTAACTTGAGGTGAAGAATCAGCTGTTCGTTAACGCCACGGGGTGCCATTATTAACATTTTGGGAGATAGAAACACACCCTATATAATACGCTAAGGTGTATGTTTCACAAAACTCAAGCTCCTAAACCAAAGGGAGTTAGAAGGTGTGGTTTGAACCAAAATCTTCCAAATCGTCTCAATAGTACAGGAAATATCTTGCATTTCTTGAAAAGTCAACGGAAATTTATTATTTGTTTATAAAGTGCTTTTAAACAAATAAACAAGACGATAGGCCCTGAAAGTACTGTGTCGCGTAAGGTCCGCTTTGCACCAGTGCCGGGCGGGTAGTCTGTACACATGGGGCGCACACATTCCATTAAGCGAGAGTTATCGCACAGGTCCGCTAGAAATACTGTAATACACTGAAGAGAATGGAAATTGCAACACCGTGAAGGCATTGGTCGGTTGTGTTGATTTTCAAGATATGGATCGATGCCATGTAGGTATGTAAACGATCAAAGTTTCAGACCCATTGGATTGTTGCTACAGGTCTCTCCACGTGATTGGTCGCGGAGGAATCAACTCCAGTACGGACTCTGGTGTAGCGTAGTTGACTTGCTGTCTGTGCAGTGAATTAGTGTTCCCCGTCAAACATGCCTCAACGACAGAGTAGAGCACGCTATCAACAACTGTCGCCGTTTGAGAGGGCTTGGATAATTGGGCTGTGTGAGGCTGGATTATCGCTAAGGACTGTCGCTGCACGTGTTGGCCGACAGGCATCTACGGTACAACGTGTATGGCAGTAGTGGTCAAAAGAAGGTACCCACACTCGTAGATCTGGCACAGGCCCAGCGCGACAGACAACTGTGAGAGAGGATCGCCGCCTCATTCGGATGGCCCGGATGGAACCCCATGCAACAGCAGCGCAAATTCGAGCAGCCCTCTTTTTTTAAGACGAGCTCTCTTGATAAGGACTTAAATTTCAACATATACTTGTCACTATCGTGTCTTTTATTGTATAATTTCCTAATTTTCCGTTTAAGACTCCTGATTTCCCGTGTGTAATACTCAGGATCTGGGTTTCGTTTCAGTAATTTAAATGGGACAAATTTATCAATAGCGCTATTTAAAATTTTCAAAAAGTTAGTCCACAGGATATTAATGTGATTTCCTTCCGATGCCCCTCCTACAAATAGCTCATTCAATTACCCCTGAAATTTGCCCTGATCCGCCCTGCGATACTGGAATATGATCTTATTTGCTACATCAGAGTCTAATTTTGTAATGTCACCGTATCTAATATTTAATTCAACCCCAGAATGGTCACTAATTCCTGGTACTTTCAGACAGTTAGTATACAGCTCTATAGGCCTTACGAGATAAACATCTAAGGTATTATTGCCTCTAGTTGGGAAGTCAACTACTTCGGAAAATCCCCCCTCCCTTAAGAATTTGTTTGCAGCTCTCTGAGCTTGACCACAGCTAGTTGACTCACCAGACCAGTCTACTTTGGGGAGGTTTAAATCTCCGGCAATTATTATGTTCTTTTTCATAGCATTACCCGTACAAGTTTTATGATACAGTGTGTCGAGAAGCGAAAAGTTATCTTTCGGTGCTCTATACGCCCCTATCACCTGAAGAGGGAATTTATTTCCTTTATCCGAAATTTGTACACATAACATTTCATGATCCGTATCAACCCACTTTAAGAAACTAGCTATATTTTTGCGCACACAAATAAATAGCCCACCACCTCGCTTCCCCCAATCCCTTATGTACATTTCATAGGTCCCTTGAATTATTTCATTACTATTTATATCCTCATATTACCAAGATTCAGTAGCAATGACAATGTCCGGAGAATACGTCTCTACAAGATTCCAAAATTCAATTAATGTATTTCCTAAACTCTGACAATTAACCTGCAGTAATCTTAGAGTCTTACCTCCGCAGCAAATATCCCGAAGTAGCTTCTTCGGTTCCCGTCGGCTGGCAACCTCTGGACCTGCTCCTCCTCACAATGGCCGGCACGAACCGATGACCCTGTCATGTAGGCTCCCGAGGTTGAAAGCGCCCCGTCGATTTAAATGCAGCCCGTCTCGGGCGAAGTCACGGCCACCAATCTAGCAGTCAGCATTTACGTACACTAATCCCAGTTGTGCACAAACCCAGTCCATGCGGTCATTTACAGTCTTAACTCGCCTCAACGGAACATCTCCCCGCCGAACAATGCCACTCATTATAATTTTTGCATTTCTAAACTTGCTTTTAACTTTTCTTCCTAGTTCGTATAGCTCCCCCATGATGTAATCAGCTGTAGCCCTCTCCTTCAAATCGTTCGTCCCAACATGGAGCAACAACACTTTAACTTTGTCACAGTCCTCTACATTAGCTTCTTCCACTTGTTAGGCAAGCTGGTCAATTTTAATCCCCGGATAACACCGCACTTTCCTACCTGATTTCCTCGAGATATTCACACTCCATCGTATCATGGAATCACCCATTATGATAACGTCATCCTCAGTTTGCTCCTGCACTCCCTCTTCCACACTGATCCCAGTAGAAAGCCGTTCAGTCACATCCTTCACCGTTTCCTCTGATTCACGAAGCTTTGTTCTAAGTTCCTGTATTATTTGATCCCTTGCTTTGATTTGCACCCTCAAACAGTCCGGCGTATCACATACTTTACAAAACCAATTCCCGACATCACAATCCTCCTTCTTGACCTTAATACAGCTGAAGTGAAACCATTTCTCACATAGTCCACACTGAACACCGATCTTCAATGTTTTACTGCACGTCGAACACTTTAATGCTGCCACAGGATCATTTGCCTGATTCACATTTGG
Source organism: Meconema thalassinum (assembly GCA_946902985.2). Taxonomy (NCBI): domain Eukaryota; kingdom Metazoa; phylum Arthropoda; class Insecta; order Orthoptera; family Tettigoniidae; genus Meconema; species Meconema thalassinum. The sequence continues at coordinate 1,943,337,006 of OX336388.2, read as the reverse complement.
AGTAACAGGGCCTGGATTCACTTCCACTCCATCAATAACTAACAACGCAGCTATCACTAGGGCTATGAACCACAAGTTGCTAGGTCCCGTACGCACACACAAACACCGGAAATCCTGACTACCCTTCGCATTCCACAGTCCGATCCTCGCGCGATAACACTCCAGAGAACAACCCATTTCAGCACACCTGAGAGCTCGGGAAAAACACGACCTTTCACTTTGACTGCCAACAAGTCAACAGCTCTAACCTTTGCACACGTATAGTACCTGACATTCTACCTTAGTTTGGTGTAACTTATATACATCAGTGCTGCCAACACGATTCTAAGCCTGCTGATAGGTCCAGTTTTTAAATGCATATGACTTCTATACTAACAAATGGATTTCAAACAAATTTTGTATGTGCTTTTAGTACCATAACAGTTATGACTATGCGTACTCGTAAGAACCAGCAGGGCTGCCAATTGTCAATAAATGCTCTCTCTCTATTTCTTTAATCCTAATAACAATATTTCAGAAAGTATGCAAGCCATCTGCTCTAAACTTTGCACAGGTATAGTACCTGACATTCTCGTTTAATTTGGAGTAACTATATACCTCAGTGCTGCCAACATGATTCTAAGCTTTCTGATAGTTTCAATGTTTAATTACAAGTAACTTCTATACTAACAAACAGATATTATCCAAAATTGGCTCTATAATAAATCGTAATATTTCAGATTAATTCTGAGCATCACAAACATGACATTGTTCCCAAAATGATTTTACGTGCACTGATAAATCCATTATCAAACAGCATGTAACGTCCATTAGACTTCAACCAAATTTTGTATGTGCATTCTATACCTTAAGTAAGAGATGGAACTAAGAATATATGCAATCACCAGGGCTGCCAACTGTAGTAAGTTACTCTATTAAGCTACACTATTTCAGATGCATTTCAAACTGCAGTATTTACATAATTATGTTAGTATTAGCAACTTGATTTTGTCTTCACTCTAGATAGGTTTATATAAATTGGCATGAACCTTAAATTTTAAGAAAAGTAGGCTCCTTAGTTCGTTACGTAACTCCTTGTTCGTATCAGAATCGCTATAAAACGTCAGACGTCACATTTTGATGAATATTCGTGTTGTGCGTTATTATTCCTACAAATAGTGGCCAGTAGGCCTATAATGAAGTAATTTCATCATCTGGTTATGCTAATTGGATCAGGACAAGTGAGTTGTGAACAGAAGCATGGTAGTGATATGTGTGCTAGTGTGAGGAACGGCTGACCAGATAATTCCAAGTTATGCATCTGCTATTCATGTATAAGTACCTGTATGAAGTAATGAGCTTGCTCGGATTACTATTATTTTCTTGGCACAACGTCTGTTTGGTAGCCAATTAAAAGATTTAAAGGAAGCCTTGTAAAATGATATGGAATTCAATGATTGTTTTGATCATCAACCTGGAGTAAGAGTAACAGGAATTTCTTCCATTGACAGATGCATATCGTCACAATTTTATCGTTTCCTTTTCTTTTTCATCTGATTGCATCTACGTGCACTTGTTTTATTATAATTCTTTAGAACAGCACGCAGGAGTATTTTATAGCTTTCTTAGTACCCATTATGCTTTAGTTGTTTGCTGATACACTTGTTACGATGGGGGAGTACAGATAGCGGTGTTAGATGTGCACTTGACCGTAAGAGCTCAGTTGTAGGAGAAGGGTGTAGAGCGGTGCGTGAAGTGGGGCGAATACTTCCCTATCTGAGAACATTGACGCACGTGACAGTAGGATCACACAATCACACACATACACGCCCAGCGTGGCAAATGTTTTAAGCTGCAGTAGTATACAGGGGGAGTGGGATGGGGAAGTGCAGAGCTAACTGCCATTAATTATGCGTATCTTCACTTTCACCAAAATTTCCTTTAGCTTTTTGAGCTTTTCATATTCTTTAATAGGCTATGAATATGATATGGTAAAGTGTTTCCAATTTCGACAAAATTCAAAGGCCTTAAATTAGCTTTTGCCGTAACCCCTCTCACTCACAAATTCAACGCCCTTTGCTGACAAAATGCTGAGATTTACTCTTTATAGCAGAAGTAACCGTACTTCGAACGGTGTTCTGTGTTAACAACAGACATTATCAATTGAGCTACTGTTGCAATGGTTAGCGGTTTGTCATTCCTTCATAAGTTTATCAGAACGGAGTTAGTTTTCTGGGAATATAACACACACTGTTAATTTAAGGGACTTAACATGTGGTTTTCGGTGACCCTTTATAGACTCCCGGATTTTGTGTCTCACATTGAGAAGCGCAACATATACTTTGGTCGTCCTTCTAGGATAATTTTTATTTTTCGCCTATTTTAGCATGTATTTTGAAGTTTTTCCCTATATCCACCTTTCTACTGTGTAAAAAGTACGGTGAAGAGTTTTATAAATGATTGGTGTATTGACTCTCATGGTTACCATACCTAATTTTACGATGCACCAAGCATCGGAACACGAGTTATAGCGTACATAAATATACACAGAAAGACAGACAGACAATTCTATTGTCTACAACATATCACCCAGATATCCAAATATGGGTATATATACCATACAGTATCAAATAAAATCATCCTTGCGATGAACCCGTATGTCGATAAATAAAAAAAAAAGATTAGTTAAAATGTGCTCTCAAACTAAATTCACCTAACGTGTACTTCCTGACGTGAAATAGAATTGAAAGCCTCGTAGACGAAACGCAATACACGTCACATAAAAACGGACCATTTACGTTGTGTTAGGTCCCAATACACAGGAAGAGCCCTCTCATAAATTATAAAGGCTTGTGGTGCATGAAAATTCAGGTTCTTTAGCCTCAAATGGCCCAAATTCCGAAAAGCCGCAAAAAATGCTGATTCAATTCAGGAATTTTTGAAAAATAATGTTGCTGTTTGGAATTATAATAGACCTTCTGTACTATATGTCGCACGTGAAAAGTGCATGAAAAAAATCTAGTTTACCCCTTGACCCCCTTAATTGCATTGATGAATTATACAGTCTACGTTGGTTCCGTGATAACCTTATAGCCATTTGCAAACTTTCAATGAAATGTAATAAATGGAGTGGCATTGCTTCTAACAGAAATAGATGGAAAGTTGGATGCCACCCCTTGAGGTAATGTTGTCATGGTTACCGATTAGCATTCCTTCATTAGTTTGTTAAATTAATTTAAATTAGTTTTCTGGGAATATTTCAGAAACTGTCGGTTTCAGAGCCTTATAATGATGTTTTCGAGGACACTTTAGGGCCCCCGAGTTTTGTTTCTGGCACCGAGGGGCATTGTTTCGTCGTTGTACGCCATAATATAATAATAATAATAATAATAATATAATACAGGGATAGTAATAGAATAGCCCTGCCGTACCACACCCGCAGGTGTAAATTGCGTGAAAGAATTCTAGAGTACCCCTTGACCTCCTTAAGCGCATTATACGTATTGTTGAATTTTACAGCTTAATTTGGTTCCGTGAACCTTCTAGCCGTTTGCAAACTTTCACACTAATGTACTTAATGGAATTGCATTGCGTCTTACAGCATCTGTTGAGAATCTGTTGCCATGGTTACCGGCTTGCATTCGTTCATTAGCTTATTAAATGAAACTAGATGAAACCCGTCAAAACATGACGGACAATGGAAATATATATTTACTGAAGAAGCTTCTTATATAAGTTACATTCTTTGTACGATTACTTTTTAGCACTATTGCAACTTAAAGGGCGTCAAAGGATAGCACTCTCAACATTGCAACATAATGCTGGTCATGACTGAAAACGTGATGAGGTAAAGAGCCCAATACGTTCCAGAGTTTCTCCTTGAGCTTGATTGATTGTGATAAAGTAGGCCGAGCGAATAAGACATTGTTGCCTATTAAAAGAAAATGTACTGTACCTGCAAGTGTTTTATGGGAAGGTGTTAAATCAAGTCGTAGGATTTGAGCTCTCTGCCTAATATTACTACATCTATTATATCCGAATCCAAGCAATTTCTTACATATTTCTTACAATTTATATATTTCCATATATGAGTCCTTGGGAAACATTCAGATTTCTAAGGAGCATAACTATGGCTCAAACGTTCGGAGTATGTGGAAGCGAATCACTTAATTCCAAGGAATTGAAGAATTCTATAATAGGGAAATGAAGTAGCTGGCTTTCATCTTCAGTATCCAATTTGTTAACGCTGATGTATGTGTTTGAACTACTGGACATAAGTTCAATGACTTTTAAATTAATATCATTACATTGTTGCAAATTGGCAAATACATGTATTATACTGTATATTCCAGCATATCAATTTTACCATCACAACAGTAAAGGCCAAAATAACCACGCGTAGATTTTACGCAAGAGAAATACAATTTAGAACAATGTTTACATTTGATCGTCAAAGACCTTACACTGTACTGCATAATATCTGGAATTGTTTCTGAAATGGCCTATTTATATTGGATTTTAAATGTGGCTTCGTATTATTCGATAACACTATAGTGTCCTGCAATAAAGGAGCCGCTAAATATTAAATGGCAAATAATACTTCCATTGCCGAAATCAACTGCGTAGTTAGACTCAGTACTCTAAACAAATAATCATTAAACAACTGTCTTATACAATGAAGTTCAAGATGACCGTCCAGAGACTTTCATACTCAAGTTGGTTGGTGAGGAGAATGCGATGAGACTGATCGCTTAAAATAAATTCCTTATAATTGTTCCTGCCAACGAAATTTTTTGCAATAGCTTGAAAACGCAGCTCAGAATGACGTTCTTCATTTTGTTATAAACAGTACAAAACTGCTCTAAATAAGCAATTTCCATCACCTGTTATAGGTTATGGCGGTACATTTTGCAGGGGAACATAGAATCACTTCGCCAACTACTGCAATGACCATATGCCTATACTCAATACACACTTCGGCAGTCACCCTAATGGAGGCAGTTTTTGAATTCTATGTCCCGTGCATGTCAAAAATCGTATTAACACATGGAAGCCCACCCATTCTTGGCTATCGCCTCGGAGACCCGGGTTACATTTCCTGCTCTGCCAAGAAATTTAATTCGGGTCTGAGAGCAAAAACGGGGCACATTCAGTCTCTTGAGGTATAACTAAGAAGAGGAAGGTTTGATTCCCACCTCGACAATCTTGGATGTGGTTTTTCGTGGTTTCCCACTTCCACTCAAGGCAAATACCGGGATGGTTCCTTACTTAAGGCCTTGGCCGTCTCTTTGCCATTTCCCACCTTAATTACAAATACACACATTAATGCAGCCATCACAATAACGCAGGTTATCAGAGAAAATTTTACACATACACACCAAAGTACACGGGGCTGAGTGACCACGATGTCGGAGCCCTTCAAACGAATTATGTGTGCCAAGTGTCTCTCGTGGCGAAAGCAATTGTGGACACGCGCGAGTGCCTGGAAAACTTCTTTTTTCTTTAATAAATTAAGAGTATATCAACGATGCATGATTATAACTTTTAGTCTAGGTCGTTAATAACTTGACCTCCGAAGCATTGGGGAGAATTGCAATATTGAGGTACATAAACAACATAGCCTACACAATCAACTGTCAGTTAATGTTCTTCAACATTTCCCTTCTTAAATATTCCCCTCCTTTATAATTCTCCATCACGTGAAAACGCGCCATGTCTTGTGTTTTAAATATAGCGATGCAATGGTGCTGCCATCTGTTGTCAGTTACAGGAAATATATGGGCGAGGTACTGCCATCTGTTGTCAGTTACTGGAACTGATTGCAGATATTCGAACGGCGTATTGAGGACAACAGTTAGCTCTCTTGATCACATGCTGTAATGCAATGGTAAAACGGAAATAAAACATATTGAGAGGGAATGTAGAAATATGTATCTTTAACAGACATAAAACCTTACTAATACTCCTTGATTAAACAATATTTCAGTGGTAAAAAAAAACTGGCAAGTGATGGGATCGAACCCGTGCTCCTTGAAACCACAGTCAGTCGCCTTAACCACATAGCTACTCGCGCACTCTCATTCAGCAGCAGACAAAAGCATTCACTACATTCAAAAGCCGCTGTCTGAAGGAAATAATCCATTTCGTTATAAAAAAAATCAATGTTGCACATTCGTATACGTTCATACTGTTATTATATTTTATAGTCATAACTTGGCTAATGTATGATTTCAATTACATGGAAGCTTATTAAATAACTTACATTTTAATGGACTTCTCACCGCCATTTTGTCATGAGCCCAGGCGGATTGTGCGCATGCGTGAGGGGAAAGAATTCTGCTATTTTCTATATTAATTTAAAAATATACCGTAATATATTTGTTTATTTTAGAGACACTCTGCAAAACTACAGACCAAGAGCTTTCGTTAGAGTGCTCTACGAAGTAAATCGGTTCTGTCGTTCTCTCAATCTCGTGATAACAAAAATCACCTTACTGTTTTAAATATATAGATAGATTAGTTTTCTGGGAATATCTCAAAAACGGTTGGTTTTAGGGCCTTAAAATGTGGTTTTCGAGGACCCTTTAGAGACCCTGTGTTTTTTCTCTCATATTAAGGGGCTGAATATGAGCTTTGTCTCGTTCTTCTAAGCCTATTTCAGCATATATTTTAAGGGGGTAGGCCCCCTTTTATGGGAGGTACGGAGAATTGTTACGTCAATGATTAGTGTCGTGCCTCTGATGGATATCTGTACCAAATTTTACGTTGATACACCCAGCCGTTCTCGAGTTATAAGGGTACAAATTTGTCCACAGACAAACAAACGAACCGACTGACTGACAGACAAAAAAAATCGCGCGCATCCATCATAAAACAGTCTGAAACGCGTAAATAACTCAAATTTCCGTAGAAATAAAAAAACAGTCAAACTTTTATTTTTAGCCTATTTTCATTTTATGAAAAAATAGGCTTATGAGATCACCTTTTGTCCGTGTGTCTGTGTGTGCGTGTGTGTGTGTGATGATGTGTGTGTGCCCCCCCCCCTTAATAAATTCTAAACGGCTGGAGCGATTTCAATGAAACTCGGTAAGATCATAGTACCATTACGGCCGACCTCGACCGTGCCCTTCAAATTTTATTGTGTCTCACCAATCCAACATGGCGGCTGTGCGAAATATTTCACCAGCATTCAGTATCTCCGAAACTTTTACCGATATCACTCTGAAATATTGTACGGTAATAAAGGGAACTACTAGAAGTTCATTTATGAGACTTCCAAAAACCTGGTAACTACAAAACCAACATGGCGGCCATGCGAATTTGAGACTTTTAAATAGACGTTTTTTTAGATGTAACCATCCAAACGTAATGAAATATGGTACAGCAAATGTTTATACACAATGTAATGCATTGGCGTCTAATTTAGTTCAATTGTTTACATAACATCAAAATGGTGGATGTGCGAATTATTTCACTGGCATTCAATATCTTCGAAACTATTTATGACATCACCCTGACATCTTGTACGGTGATAAAGGGAACTGCTACAAGTTTATCTATGTAACTTTCAAAAATCTGTTAAGAACAAAACGAACATAGCGGCCAAGCGTAGTTGAAACATTTTAATAGACTTTTCTCATGATATAATCATCTGAGCGCAGTGAAATGTGGTACAGTGAATGATTATACATATTGTAATGCACTGGCATCTAATTTAGTTCAATTGTTTACATAACCTCAAGGTGCCGGCTGTGCGAAATTTTAAAATTAAGTCTTTATTTCTTGTGTCGTAATCATGCGATCGAAGTTAAAGTTTGAATAATGAAGCTACGCAATAATTTTCCTTAAATGATACATAACTCTACGACCTATACATATAACAATCCAAAATGGCGAGCATCTGAAATATTTTGACGGTTAACAATATGTACGATTCTTTTACAGCAATCAAACTGATTTTTTTTTTGTTCATAGAGACTATGAACATAAGTTCACCTATATGACTTTCAGTAACCTGGTGAGCACAAATCTAACATGGCGGCGACGCGAATTAAAAATATTTAAATGGACGTTACTCGCGATTTAACCATCCGAGTGCATTGAAACTTTGCACGTTAATTGCTTATACAAATGTTAATCCACTGGCATTTAATTTATTTCAATTGTTTTCATAACCACACGAGGGCAGCTGTGCGAAATTAAAATAGTACATTATGCAACGAGCCTATAATGGCTATAATTAAGACACGAGTATTTTTTATAAAACGAGCGTATGCGAGTTTTATAATTTCCATACGAGTGTCTTAATTACCATTATAGGCGAGTTGCATACGACTGTTTATGTTCGACGAGAATTATAACTTTATTATATGTTTTAACATAAATATTCATAAATATCTGTTGAGAGTCAGCTACTGGAATTTTGTGATCGCAGAGCGAGCGTTGGGTGTTATATCTTTGTCTTTCAAGAGCTTTGAACGACCGACGCATGCGCTCTGTGGGCTTGCAATGCCATATGCAGCCATATGTTTACATCAGCCGTCCCTCAGTAATATTGTCACCGCAGTCATTTGAAGACAATGCGCTGTGTAGAAATTAGTGTTGGTGATTTTAAGGTACAGTGCTATTTCTTGTCTCATATTCGCCTGTTTATTTACGCGAACATATGGACGGTGGGTATTCCATGTCGGTAATTTATTATAGTTCGATGTTGTGTTTATGTCCGACATGTTGGATTTTGAGCGCATGCGCGAAGTTATCGTTACCTAATTGGTCAATGAACGAGCTCTGATTGGCTGGAGAAACTGTATCATAATGGAAAACAGTGTTATAATGACCATCATTATGATACAGTTATCTGACACATAATAGTGAGGGTCGAACATAAAATCTCGTTTTTCCTTCTTGTGTCCTAATCATGCGATTGAAGTCTGTATACCACAAGTACACAATAATCTTATGTAATAGTACATAAATAAAAATCCAACCTGGCGACCATCTAAAGGATTTAGACGGTTCTCAATATCTACGAATCTATTACAACAATCAAACTGAAATTTTGTATGTAGATAGAGGCGATTAACATGAGTAGGATATATGAAAATAGGCTGTATAGTTCTTCACGGAACTACTTGGAATATATAGAGAGATAGAGTGCACCGCTCGGTGTTGACCGTGTTTTATTGCACAAATTTAGGTTTTACTCGCTAACCGTTGGAGATACACGAAAAGTGATAAGGACCTTTCGGATAGGAAATTAAATTATAAAGCTCGTTTGTGCCATCAAAAGTTTGCTATTTCTTAGCGTTCTCTTTTTATTTGAAATGGAAATATGAAATTTTGAAACCAAAGTGTGTAGTGACGTCACTAAAATGGTCGCCATTTTTAAATAGTGCAAAATATCGAAATCAAAAGTATCCTATGTGTAAACCTGGTAAATCAGCTACATCCATGCAAAATTTCACTTCAATTGAACCAGTAGGATTATGTGATTGAGTAACAGACAGGACGACAGATAGATAAACACCATCTCATTTTAGCCTACTTTTCACATTTTGCAAAAATGTGGGAAAAGTAGACTTGGGAGATCGATCCGGAAAATGTGTGTCTGTCTGTCTATCTATCCTTTTGTCTGCCTGGCTGTGTGTGTGTGTCCCCCTATCAACTCCTAGACGGCTGCAGCAATCGAAACCAAATTTAGTATCAGTAAAGATGTTTACGGGAATATCTCAAGCCCATATTTGAAAATGATGTCAGTACTACCAACTGTTGAAAAAACGCACTAGAAATTTGAGCTCCATGTTGGATATCATGGAAGGTATGCAAGGGAGCTATTCCAAAATTGGCAGACTTGTAGATAATACTATTTCAGTTTAATTTCCGGGAGGCCATACATGACAGTGTTGCCAAAATAATTATAAGCCTTCTGATAGGTCCAATTTTTAAATGTATATAACTTCTACACTATTAATTGGATTTCAACCAAATTGTGTATGTAATATGAGTACACAAACAGATATGACTGAGTGTATTCTTAAGAGCCACCAGGGCTGCCAACTGTTAATAATTGCTCTCTCTATTTTCTTCATCCAAATACCAATATATCTGAAAGTATGCAAGCCGACAGCTTTAAACTATGCACACGTATGGTACCTGACATTTTTGATTAATTTGGAGTAACGTATATAATTCAGTTCTTCCAACATGATTATAAGCCTGCTGATAGGACCAATTTTTACATACATGTAACTTCTATACTATCTGTTGGATTTTAACCAAATTTCGTATGTACTATGTGTAACATAACAAATATGGAAGTATTCCTAAGAGCAATCAGGTCTCCCAACTGTTAATAAACGCTGTCTATATTTTTTTAACCTAATATCAATATATCAGAAAGTATGCAAGCCAACAGCTCTGTACTTTGCACACGTATAGCACCTGACACTCTAGATTAATTTGGAGTAATTAATATAACAAGATGTATAACACAATTTACACTCGCCAAATCAATACTTTACTTTACTAAAAATACTATAGGTACTGCCCCCGTAATTGAATTATGTAGAGACCACGGTGGCTATTTTGAAATTATAAGGAGAGTTATGGTTGTCATAGTTATGACGTGGGTAGTCATGACGTAAGCATGGATGACGTAAATGTTATGCCAGCAGGCTACTTGAGCTGAGATTCTCAGTGACGTCAGCATTTAGTCGAGAATGTTCCAAGATGTACGACGCAGTCGCAGGAAACGAGGAATTCTGCTGAGGAAGAAACTATGCTATTGGAGGAGAGGCATGAACCAATGAACGATAGTTTAAAGGAAGACGGAGATTGCTGAAACTATGGTATTTTTATTACTTTTGGAATGCAGAATTGTGGAAATCCATTTGCAGTAGAAGCATTGATTTGGAATTTTGGTGAAATTTATTTTCAGTTTTTGAATTTTGAAAATCCGTCATGTATTAACGAAGTTGGAAGTTTTAGCGATGACGTAGTATCACGCTTTGGAAGGGATGGAAACGCCCCTCGGGAAGTTAATAAAAGGGCTTGCGCAGAAGAGAGGAGTCTCTGTCGTTCTCCGATTATTCTCAGATCGCATTCTCAGATCATCGAAGTATATTTGTGAAAGTTCTTTTCTTATACATTCATTATAGTGAGACGTCGAAGTGAACAGCAGTGAAAAGAATCGTCTTTATAACGCGTGGCGAGGCCACTATATTAACGAGATCCAAGTCAAACTAGGTGAAGTTGAAACGGACCTTAGAAAGCTTCTACAAGTTTAGCTTTGAACAGTTAGCGGTCACCGATAAGCTAATTGTACTGTGCAGTGCTATATGCAGTAATAGAGAAAAGCTGAACAATTTCGACCGATTAGTTTAAATGATATTAGCAGTTTTATACGACTGACAAAAGTGATTATCTCGCCACAAGAGAAGCACTTTTGTATCGCCAGAATCAACGCAACGGCTGACGCTGCGAGTGGAATAGAAAGACTTCAGATTGCTTGGTTACACAACGATACAGTATAATGGAGCAATTGAATACGGCAGTTTGTTCTTCTAATACTACAACCGAAGAGCAGATGGAAGGCTAAAAGGGCTTATTGCAATTGGGACATATTTCAACGGAGTAAGATAGCGACATGGAACTTCGCTAATTGCTATTCCACACAAGCGAACGTGCGGTGAATACCATCTACACCCATGTTTCGTAATTAAAGGCTGAATACCATCGAACAGCCATAGAAACAATTTCATACTCTGAATATGAATAATTTCTTCGGAAATTTCTACAAAACATCATGACGATTGTCTACTGGAACTTCAGGGAATTTTTCAAGAGAGGTCAGGGATATCCCGACTCACAAAGAAGATTATTGCCGGAAGGATGTCTATTCGTCTTCGAGGAGCAGAGCGATTTCCGGAGAAGGAAGCAGTTCGATTCTCCGAGGGTGCTATTTCCTATTTCGAGGATGGAGCTCAGCTTTAACGTGGTGAAATGGATCCATCAGCAGTCTTCTTTGGGGAATTTTCCTCTGGAACGTCAATCGGCAGATAAGGTAGTCGTGAACGTTTATTGTATTTGAGTTTACTAATGATGTTTGAGCAACTATTTTTCCCATATTTTTAGCCTATTTTCAATTTTGAAAAAATAGGCTTATGAGATCACCTTTTGTCCGTGTGTGTGTGCGTGTGTGTGTGTGATTCGTGTGTGTGTCCCCCCCTAATAAAATCTAAACGGCAGGAGCGATTTCAATAAAACTCGGAAAGTTCATAGCACTATTCCCGGCGACCTCGACCGTGCCCTTCAAATTTTGTTACGACTCACCAATCCAACATGGCGGCTGTGCGAAATATTTCACCAGCATTCAATATCTCCATAACTATTACCGATATTACCCTGACATTTTCTATGGTAATAGAGGGAACTACTGTAAGTTCACTTATGTGACTTTTGAAAACCTAGTGACTACAAAACCAACATGGCGGCCAAGCGAATTTGCGACTTTTAAATAGACGTTTCTCGCGATTTGACCAACCAAACGCAATGAAACTTGGTACAGTATATGTTTATATACATTGTAATGCACCAACATCTAACTTCGTTCAATTGTTTACATAATCACAAGATGGCGGATGTGCGAAATATTTCACCGGCATTCTATATCTCTGAAACTATTAGCGGTATCTCCCTAAAATTTTATACGGAGATAAAGGTCACTACTAGAAGTCCATCTATAAGATTTTCAGAAACCGGTTAACTACAAAACGAACATGGCGGCCAAGCGAATTTGAACATTTTAAATAGACCTTTCTCGCGATTTAATGTTCCAAGCGCACTGAAACCTGGTACAGGAAATATTTATACACATTGTAATCCACTGGTATCTAATTTAGTTCAATTGTTTACATAACCTCAAGATGGCGGCAGTGCGAATTTTAAAATTAAGTTTTTATTTCTTGTGATGTAGTCATGCGATCGAAGTGAAAGTTTGAATAATGAACCTACGCAATAATTTTCCTTTAATGGTACATGACTCTATGGCCTATACATTTAACAATCCAACATGGCGACCATCCGAAATATTTAGACGATACTGAATATCTACGAATCTATTTTAGCAATCAAACTGCATTTTTTAATGTTCATAGGGGCTATGAACTTAAGTTCACCTATAGGACTTTAAATAACCTGGTGATCACAAATCCAACATGGCGGTGACGCGAATTATAAATATTCACATGGACGTTTCTCGCAATTTAACCATCCGCGTGCAGGGAAACTTGGTACAGTAAATCTTTATCCGAATGTTAATCCATTGGCGTCTAATTTATATCAATTGTTTCCATAACCTCAAGATGGTAGCTGTGAAAAATTTTCTAATCTCCTTGTTTTTTCTTGTGTCTTAATTATGCGATTGAAATTTGAATACAACACGTTCACAATAATCTGCATGTAACAGTAAACTCTAGGAACTACATATATAAAATCTAACATGGCGACCATCCGAAATATTTAGTCGGTTCTCAATATCTACGAATCTATTACAGCAATCAAACTGAAATTGTGTATGTTGATAGTGGCAATTAAATTAAGTAGGATATATGAAAATAGGCTGTATAGTTCTTCACCGAACTACTTGTTATCCTCATGTTTTTTGCCCTATTTTCTTGTTGAGATTCTTATTCTCAGTACACCTTGATGAGTTTTGCATTTTTCGACGATTTATTAAGACATTGTTATGTCATGGGCATAGTTAATGATTTTGAATCAGTTGAGACTGATATTTGGATTTTTCAGTAATTAATATTTTTTTTGTAGTCACGATTTGACTGTGAGTTAGCCTAATGATTTTTATGGCAGATTTAAATTCAGACAGCGTGTCATTTTATTAAAGTAATTCTACCCCAGTTTAATTACTTTGACCAATTTTCTGTCATCATCAAGAAGGAAGAACATTTAAATGATTTTAGAGCGTTAAAATCTCTTACGTTGTCGACGATCTTGGAAATACTAGTCGTTATTTGAATTGATTGCAACACAGACGTTTGTCGTCAGTTATGAATGAACATTGCATCATGGACACTTTTGTGAAAGATTAACTTTAATAATGAATTATTGAATGCATTAAAGTCAAGTACTTTTGTTAGGAGTTTTTCTCAATTAGAGATTTATAGAATCATGTTTGCATTCCCCAGTCTAATTGGATTCTATTCGACTACTTTGCATTTTAGTCGCACTTTATTTGAAGATAGTATTTTCATACTACAATTTTTTTTAAGATGTTAATCTTAAATTTTGATAGACCAGACAGGCGTATATAAGCGTATTCACTATTAAATTTGTTTGTGATTGGCAAGTTTTGACTTCATTTCGGTTCATGAATGAAATCCACGAAGGTTAAATAAAAAAACAGTTTTGAAACAATAATTAATGATTATAAAAATTTTTAAGTGAACTATGAATGTATAATCGCTAGTGCAGCGCGTGTTGAAAGTCGCTGAGGTATAATGCCCTTGAATATGAAGGAAGTTCCCACAGGAATTAATGTTAAAGGATTATTTGTGGAAGTTTTGTAAGTTATGTGGAAGTTTTTAATGCCATATAGATTAATATATGATGATTTTGGGCATATTTTTAATGCAGATTGTGCATTAACTTGTTAGCGAAGGATTTTCCGCTGGAGTAAGATTGTCATAGTTCGTTGAAAATTAATCAAGTGATTTACTGTTATAATTAACACGAGTTTTGAAAGAATTTGAGATAAGATTTTGAATGAAGGTTGCCGTCACAAATCATTATTAAAAACTTTATTAAACTAGATTGTGACATTAATATGTATAACTAACCTTCATTGGTCGATTATATTAAACACGATTATGAAAATTACCAACCGAATGAACATGTGGTTAATGTATTTCTTAAATTAATAATTTAAACAATTTAAATGTTAATATTGTAAATAATTGCTGTAAATATTTTTGAAAATAATGTGGAACGAGAGTGATGTTAAAGGCGTGCTTATAATATTTTTATTGTCTTTGACAAATATTATAAACAATTTCTAATTGTTATAAATAATTTATGTGATTTTGTTATAAACATTTAAGAGCTAATTAAACATTTGGATTGAAGTTAACAAGTTTAAGAAATTAACATAATGATCCAATAGGATGTGAGCAAAGTACTTGAAAGATTTGCGTAAATATAATGTGAGCTGTCTTCTGGACATTTAAAAGCTTCAGAGAGCAAGCTGTACTCTTACGTAACTTAGCACGTGAGAAGGGAGTCCATTTGACCAGTATGCAACAGGCTGGAGGGTAGCCCGCAGCTGTGCCAACATCTGGTTCTCAGAGAGTGAGGTCGTACACACTCTGGCCTTGCGACTATAAATACCATTCTCATGTTTATTAAAAGGAAACCAAATGCTCTATATATGTCACACCCTGACGTCCTTTTCCAATCCAATAGTGTTATGAATATTACGTTATTTGGAGCTCTTGGGAGCTAAAATGTTTTATATCATGTTGTATGATAATTTTTGCAAGTCCTACTGGAGGACGTAGTCAGATTGACTTGGGCTACTGATAGCCACGTTGATTTTGTTGTGTTATCAAAATTATACCCTTTATTAGAAATAAAGCTTTTGTACAGTTCAAAGTTCTCGTCTTCGTTCTGGTTCATTTTTAAATGTCATGGTGGAGGTTATTGTGTGAACAGACTTTAGTGATCCTGTTGTCAACTCAAACCCCGAGATAATTAAGAGGTAAGTAACGGTAAGTATGAACCCCCGTCTATTTTGGTGTGTTCCACAATGATTTCCTGTGAACTTCTGTGCTCTTATCTCGATAGTATCTGTCAGTGCCATTTTCATTGATGTAACTGTGCCGGTGCGATTGATAATTGGCAATCCGATTGAGGGGGCGGATATCTGACAGCCTACTATCCAGGTAAACGGGGACAGAAAGATTGGCGCAGTCAACGTGTGGGGCATGTTCAACAACACTGGATCACCAGGTTGAACAATAGAAAGATTGGCGCACCTAAAACGTTGGGGCTCGATTCAACAAAACTGGATTACCAGGTTGAACGCCAGTAAGAGTGGCAAACCTAAAACGTGAGGTTCGATTAGACTCAAATAAAGAGGTTGATTCTTTGTTAGATGTCTAGGCCAATTGTAGTATTTAAGAGTGTGATTATATAGGAATTAAATGTTGTATTGTATTAGGAAAATTACACTCAGAAAAGATCAGATCTTATACAACTTGAGAGAGGTTAAATAGGCTGAAAACTTAGGAAAATCGCCTATGATCTGGAATCTTATTTTATTTGACCGGCTTATGACATTTCAGTCATATTAAAGATAAAATTAAAGTATTTGGGTTGTAAATGTAAATTATTTGTGTTAGGATATTTTAAAATGAGCCAGAGAAATTTGAACATGTGCTTGAGTTTGTTTCAACATGAAGTATCTTCGAAGGTTAATTATAAGGTAGTTATAAGTTAGATTTAAGACAGAAAATTGATCAAATTTATATATGGTGAAAAGTGTTGCTCAAATGTTGTTATTTTGCTCTTTTGATGTATGTCCCTACAGCAATCCATTTTTGAATAATATTGTAATGGCAGATGAAAGTATGAGGTTGATGTTAGAAGAATTGAAAGCTAGCATGAATGAAAGTGCGAGGGAGATGTCTGCTAATTTGAAAGCAAGCATGACTAGTAGTATGAAGCAGATGCTGAATGAAAGCATGAAGGAGAATGTTAGTAATTTGTCTGCTAATTTGAATGCAAGAATGGAGGAGAATGCTAGTAATATGTCTGCTAATTTGAATAGTAGTATGAAGGAGATGGAAGCTAGGAATACTAGTCGAATGGAGGAGAATGCTAGTACTTTGTCTGCTAATTTGACAGCTAGCATGGGTGAAAGTTTGAAGGTTCTTCATACTAGTGCTGCCAATTTAGAGGAGAATATGTCGCGTTTACAGATTAATACCCTAGGAATTGAGAATACTGTAACGGACATGCGCACAGAGGTGTCTAATGTCCATAAAGATGTGTCTATTGTGCATAAAAGTGTTGATGATGTTAAATTTGATGTGTCTAAGGTACAGAAAGACCTTACAATGTTAAATTTAGATGTAGCTAATGTCCGAGGGGATATTTCTTGTGCTAGAGCCGAAGTTGTTGTTGTCAAAAATGATGTAGCGACTGTCCAAGACAAGGTCGAGGAAGTCCAAAAAGAAATTCAAAAAGCTAGAACTGATGTATCCAATGTTCAGGTAGACATTAATAACATTCATGCGGATATAACTGAGGTGCAAAGTGACATAACTAAGATTCAGGTAGAGGTCAACACAGTTTTCGTAAATATCACTAAAGTCCAAACTGATGTAAATAAAGTCAGGGAAGAAATCGAAAACTCAAAAACTCTTTGTACGCGTAATATAACTGCATTAGCGACTAGACTAGTTGATGAATCAGTTAGAACAACAACGTCTTTAGCAGAGTTGAAGTATGATGTAGAGGTCATGAGAACCCAGGTATTAGACCACAATAGAGTATTAAAAGAGGATATCGAAGTAGACATAGCCGAAATGTTAACAGCAAACGTAGCGGTATGGAAAGACGAGTGGAATAAGTCAAGTGGGGAACATGTAACCCAAATTCAGGAAAGGATTGAAAGAAAACTTGCCAGTACGCAGATAGAAATTAACAATGAAGTAGTACAGATTAGGAAAGATTTAAGCGTCAGGATAAATTCGCTATCCGAAAAACAAGTTGACGATAGAACACAACTAGATCAGGATATGCAAACTTTAAAATCTACATTAGAGGAACAGATGCATAAAGTTGTCTCGGATGTAAATGAAACGACGAGTAAACTGAAAAATTTGAAGTTAGGAGAGGCTAGTTTAATGGAGAACTACAAAGAAGAGATAATCAAGAAAGTCTTAACAGAAATCACCGACAAGGATACAGAAGGCTTAGCTTGCGAATTGAATAGGAATTATACTAGAAGACATAACCTAGAGCCAGAAGAAAGAGACGTGACTCCTGAAGAACGTGTATCCAGATTCAGAGAGGAGGATGACGAGAGGAATATGGAACCTGAGTGGAACTATCGAGATAGTGGGAAAAACTATCCGGATTCATATCCGAGGAACGTGACGGTCATCAGGAATTTCGAGGACAAACCACAAAAATTCAGTAACACTGATAGTTTGACACCTATAGAGTATGTAAGGAATCTCAAAGATTATTTCATCGAAGCTCACATTCCCAGAGAGAGAGAGATGAAGATAGTAGAGAGATATCTGATTGGAGGACCCCTCGAATGGTTTCGCGCATTTACATACACATTCAGCAACTTTGACGAGTTTGCAGAGGCATTAATCAAACGATTTTGGTCCATAGAAGCGCAGAATTCGTTAAGAGCGGAGGTGTATTCAAGAAAATACTCAGGTACTCTTCCAACGAGGTACGCTGATTTCTTTACGAGTCAGTTGTCCCGCTTGAGATTTTTGCAACCCCCATTGTCCACGGAGCAACTAATAGATGCGATTTCTCGTATGCTGCCAGTTGAGGTGAGAAGACTTATAATTTCGTCCAACATCAGGGATTTATCCAGCATGGATGAATTACTGAGAAGGTTAGACTACACAAGTCCAATGCCTAACGTAGTCCAGAAAGGTCAAAGGCAGGAGTTTAAAGAAATCAATACGGTATATATGGACCAAGTCCAACAAACTGACAAGCCAGAGGAGGAGAAAACTGACAATGTAGGTCCTCACAGGAATAATCAGTTTAGAAATTACAGATCACAAGGTTACCGACCGTATCAACAGAGAAGAGGTTGGAACTACAACCGAGGAAACTACAATGGAAGAGGCAGATATTACAACAATAATGGGTATAACCGTAACTATAATAGGAATAACCAAAACCAAAATAGAAACCAGAATACTCAAGGTCAGGTTATGACACCTGATCAATATCAGCAAAGAGAGAAGGAAAGCCAGCAATACTTAAAAGAATTAAGGGATAAAGAAGCTGACAATCAAAAGAAAAGGCAGGATGTTGTAATCGATCCTGGTCCTTCTACGAGCCAGCAGAACTTAGAAAATAGAAATACTGGTCAGAAGAGAAAGTAGAGAGGAAAGAATACATTAACCACACACAACCCAGAGTAGAAAAATTTATGATTAAGGAACATAGAGGAAATATCATACTAGAGTAAGCCAGTAATAATTCAATTTCGTGTTCAAGAGAGTTGAGATACTTGTAACATTGAGTTTAAAAACAATTTGCAACTGTTTTTAAAACGTGGTGAGAGGAGAATGCCCCCGTAATTGAATTATGTAGAGACCACGGTGGCTATTTTGAAATTATAAGGAGAGTTATGGTTGTCATAGTTATGACGTGGGTAGTCATGACGTAAGCATGGATGACGTAAATGTTATGCCAGCAGGCTACTTGAGCTGAGATTCTCAGTGACGTCAGCATTTAGTCGAGAATGTTCCAAGATGTACGACGCAGTCGCAGGAAACGAGGAATTCTGCTGAGGAAGAAACTATGCTATTGGAGGAGAGGCATGAACCAATGAACGATAGTTTAAAGGAAGACGGAGATTGCTGAAACTATGGTATTTTTATTACTTTTGGAATGCAGAATTGTGGAAATCCATTTGCAGTAGAAGCATTGATTTGGAATTTTGGTGAAATTTATTTTCAGTTTTTGAATTTTGAAAATCCGTCATGTATTAACGAAGTTGGAAGTTTTAGCGATGACGTAGTATCACGCTTTGGAAGGGATGGAAACGCCCCTCGGGAAGTTAATAAAAGGGCTTGCGCAGAAGAGAGGAGTCTCTGTCGTTCTCCGATTATTCTCAGATCGCATTCTCAGATCATCGAAGTATATTTGTGAAAGTTCTTTTCTTATACATTCATTATAGTGAGACGTCGAAGTGAACAGCAGTGAAAAGAATCGTCTTTATAACGCGTGGCGAGGGCACTATATTAACGAGATCCAAGTCAAACTAGGTGAAGTTGAAACGGACCTTAGAAAGCTTCTACAAGTTTAGCTTTGAACAGTTAGCGGTCACCGATAAGCTAATTGTATTGTGCAGTGCTATATGCAGTAATAGAGAAAAGCTGAACAATTTCGACCGATTAGTTTAAATGATATTAGCAGTTTTATACGACTGACAAAAGTGATTATCTCGCCACAAGAGAAGCACTTTTGTATCGCCAGAATCAACGCAACGGCTGACGCTGCGAGTGGAATAGAAAGACTTCAGATTGCTTGGTTACACAACGATACAGTATAATGGAGCAATTGAATACGGCAGTTTGTTCTTCTAATACTACAACCGAAGAGCAGATGGAAGGCTAAAAGGGCTTATTGCAATTGGGACATATTTCAACGGAGTAAGATAGCGACATGGAACTTCGCTAATTGCTATTCCACACAAGCGAACATGCGGTGAATACCATCTACACCCATGTTTCGTAATTAAAGGCTGAATACCATCGAACAGCCATAGAAACAATTTCATACTCTGAATATGAATAATTTCTTCGGAAATTTCTACAAAACTTCATGACGATTGTCTACTGGAACTTCAGGGAATTTTTCAAGAGAGGTCAGGGATATCCCGACTCACAAAGAAGATTATTGCCGGAAGGATGTCTATTCGTCTTCGAGGAGCAGAGCGATTTCCGGAGAAGGAAGCAGTTCGATTCTCCGAGGGTGCTATTTCCTATTTCGAGGATGGAGCTCAGCTTTAACGTGGTGAAATGGATCCATCAGCAGTCTTCTTTGGGGAATTTTCCTCTGGAACGTCAATCGGCAGATAAGGTAGTCGTGAACGTTTATTGTATTTGAGTTTACTAATGATGTTTGAGCAACTATTTTTCCCATATTTTTATCCTCATGTTTTTTGCCCTATTTTCTTGTTGAGATTCTTATTCTCAGTACATCTTGATGAGTTTTGCATTTTTCGACGATTTATTAAGACATTGTTATGTCATGGGCATAGTTAATGATTTTGAATCAGTTGAGACTGATATTTGGATTTTTCAGTAATTAATATTTTTTTTGTAGTCACGATTTGACTGTGAGTTAATGATTTTTATGGCAGATTTAAATTCAGACAGCGTGTCATTTTATTAAAGTAATTCTACCCCAGTTTAATTACTTTGACCAATTTTCTGTCATCATCAAGAAGGAAGAACATTTAAATGATTTTAGAGCGTTAAAATCTCTTACGTTGTCGACGATCTTGGAAATACTAGTCGTTATTTGAATTGATTGCAACACAGACGTTTGTCGTCAGTTATGAATGAACATTGCATCATGGACACTTTTGTGAAAGATTAACTTTAATAATGAATTATTGAATGCATTAAAGTCAAGTACTTTTGTTAGGAGTTTTTCTCAATTAGAGATTTATAGAATCATGTTTGCATTCCCCAGTCTAATTGGATTCTATTCGACTACTTTGCATTTTAGTCGCACTTTATTTGAAGATAGTATTTTCATACTACAATTTTTTTTTAAGATGTTAATCTTAAATTTTGATAGACCAGACAGGCGTATATAAGCGTATTCACTATTAAATTTGTTTGTGATTGGCAAGTTTTGACTTCATTTCGGTTCATGAATGAAATCCACGAAGGTTAAATAAAAAAAACAGTTTTGAAACAATAATTAATGATTATAAAAAATTTTAAGTGGAACTATGAATGTATAATCGCTAGTGCAGCGCGTGTTGAAAGTCGCTGAGGTATAATGCCCTTGAATATGAAGGAAGTTCCCACAGGAATTAATGTTAAAGAATTATTTGTGGAAGTTTTGTAAGTTATGTGGAAGTTTTTAATGCCATATAGATTAATATATGATGATTTTGGGCATATTTTTAATGCAGATTGTGCATTAACTTGTTAGCGAAGGATTTTCCGCTGGAGTAAGATTGTCATAGTTCGTTGAAAATTAATCAAGTGATTTACTGTTATAATTAACACGAGTTTTGAAAGAATTTGAGATAAGATTTTGAATGAAGGTTGCCGTCACAAATCATTATTAAAAACTTTATTAAACTAGATTGTGACATTAATATGTATAACTAACCTTCATTGGTCGATTATATTAAACACGATTATGAAAATTACCAACCGAATGAACATGTGGTTAATGTATTTCTTAAATTAATAATTTAAACAATTTAAATGTTAATATTGTAAATAATTGCTGTAAATATTTTTGAAAATAATGTGGAACGAGAGTGATGTTAAAGGCGTGCTTATAATATTTTTATTGTCTTTGACAAATATTATAAACAATTTCTAATTGTTATAAATAATTTATGTGATTTTGTTATAAACATTTAAGAGCTAATTAAACATTTGGATTGAAGTTAACAAGTTTAAGAAATTAACATAATGATCCAATAGGATGTGAGCAAAGTACTTGAAAGATTTGCGTAAATATAATGTGAGCTGTCTTCTAGACATTTAAAAGCTTCAGAGAGCAAGCTGTACTCTTACGTAACTTAGCACGTGAGAAGGGAGTCCATTTGACCAGTATGCAACAGGCTGGAGGGTAGCCCGCAGCTGTGCCAACATCTGGTTCTCAGAGAGTGAGGTCGTACACACTCTGGCCTTGCGACTATAAATACCATTCTCATGTTTATTAAAAGGAAACCAAATGCTCTATATATGTCACACCCTGACGTCCTTTTCCAATCCAATAGTGTTATGAATATTACGTTATTTGGAGCTCTTGGGAGCTAAAATGTTTTATATCATGTTGTATGATAATTTTTGCAAGTCCTACTGGAGGACGTAGTCAGATTGACTTGGGCTACTGATAGCCACGTTGATTTTGTTGTGTTATCAAAATTATACCCTTTATTAGAAATAAAGCTTTTGTACAGTTCAAAGTTCTCGTCTTCGTTCTGGTTCATTTTTAAATGTCATGGTGGAGGTTATTGTGTGAACAGACTTTAGTGATCCTGTTGTCAACTCAAACCCCGAGATAATTAAGAGGTAAGTAACGGTAAGTATGAACCCCCGTCTATTTTGGTGTGTTCCACAATGATTTCCTGTGAACTTCTGTGCTCTTATCTCGATAGTATCTGTCAGTGCCATTTTCATTGATGTAACTGTGCCGGTGCGATTGATAATTGGCAATCCGATTGAGGGGGCGGATATCTGACAGCCTACTATCCAGGTAAACGGGGACAGTACATGTTTCGGAAACTTGATATGTTTCCTTCTTCAGCCCATATGTTGGTGTGAAACATCATATGACATCGAAATCCTAATCAAAAATAAAAATACAGCTCGTACTTTTTCTCTTGTTCTTCATTTGTTGAGCCTGTGTCATTAGACATATTAATGTCAACCATGTAATAAGCACTTATTATTTGAAGTGATGAATGAGTTACGTAGAAACGTTAAATATTTATTCCTTGTAAGGATGATTGGGTGTGGTGTCAAGAAATTTTGATCAAGTCAGGATATATGTAGGAATTAATCTATTACGGCGGGGGTTGAGGAGGCAGTTTTCTTTTTCTGTTATTTAAATTATCTGATAATGTATCAAATAATACGTTAGTCTCAAAGTTAATCTCGTTCAGATTATTGCATTCATTAGATCTCTGATAAGTGTTGATATGAATATTTTCCAAAACATTCATATAGTTGCCTTTCGATGCGTAATGCAAAATTTTGACATCATTATTTATGTCCGTGAACTTATGTCCCGTTTCTTCCATATGTACCGCCATGGCTGAGAATTTCCTGTGCTTTATGGCCGAAACGTGCTCAGTATAACGAGTGCGTATGCTCCTACCTGTTTGTCCCGCGTAGTTTAATTTTCAAAAATTACATCTGAGCTCATAAATTCCCGATTTTAAATGTTTATCGATACTGTTAATTTTATTTGTGTTGAAAAATTTGTTGAAATTTGAATTATTTGTTTTAAAGGCGATGCTCATATTATGTTTCTTGAGGATATTGGTTACTGTGTACACACTTCGATCCACGTAGGTGAAGGTAGCAAAAGTCTTCTTAGATGTGTCCTCTCTAAGTAATTTAGTTAAGGGTCTATTTTTTAACTTGTAAATTAATCTGCTGACATAATTGTGGTTATAACCATTGAGTTTAGATATTTGATATAATATCAATTTCTTGCTTCCGTTCATGATCAGAGGAAGGGATACGTAACGCTCTATTAATAAGGCTTATGAATGTTGCATTCTTATGGCCGCCTGGATGGTTAGAATCCTGCCGTATAACTGTACTCGTTTGCGTTGGTTTTCTGTATACTTTATAATGCATACGATTGTCTTTTCTAATCACAGGTACATCCGGGAAATTAATACCGCAACATCTTAAGGGCTACCAAAGAAAAGGTCATTCCAACCCATACGAAAGACATACACAGTTCTTAGTCAACAACAGAAATCTCAGTCGTGAAATAAAGTTTCTTTTCTTGAAGAAGAACTACATAAGTAGTGCCTTGTACCGTGCCCACTTAGAGGCAGCTAACTCTATAGAGAAGAAGGAATGGGATAACTACCAAATCATCGTGAGTCATATAACGCATTCTTGCGCTATCAAAAAGGTCAATAACTTAAACAATAAATTCTTTTATTTAGTCAACTCACAGAAAATACCCAGTAACCAAAACGCACCAGATGTGAACAATACCCATAATTTCCAAAGCCCAGTTAAAAACTTGACTAATGTTACTTTCCACCAGAGCGATCTAGATATTCTCCAAAAGGGTCCTAAACACAACTGGGAGCAAAATTTAAACAAGAACGATCTAACTATCCTAGTAGCTGAAACTGAAACAGCCATTAGAAAACTACCCATTGAAGAACAAAATGCTGTTAGGTTTGAAACTAATAATAAAATTAAGAAGATAATTAATTCGATCAAGAGAAAGGTCAATGTAAGTTGCAATTTAAACAACAAGTTCAAAAGTATCATTACCAAAGTTCAAGACAACAACATAATAATAACCAAAGCAGATAAAGCCAACACAACAGTGCTAATGAATGAAGACGATTACATTAATAAAACAATGGAGTTTCTTAATTCAGGCAGTTTCACAGAAGTCAAAAAGGACCCTACTAATGTCATTCAGAAACGGCTGAAACAACTTTTGAAGAACACCATTTTTGTCTTAGATGAGAAACAAGCAGATATGCTAGTAAGCATGAACCCCGGCATTCCCACTTTTAAATCTCTTCCGAAAATTCATAAGCCAAACACCCTTATTAGGCCTATTGTGAATTTCAGGAATAGCCCAACGTACAAACTAGCGAAATTTGTCCAACAATTTCTTAATAAGCACTACAAACTCAAGGCCGACTGTTCTTTCGTCAACACCATGCATTTCTGTGAAATAACCATAGACTTGAAAATAAACGAGAACAACACCATGCATTCGGTCGACATTAAAGACATGTATACTAACATCCCAGTCAAGAAAACGATCAAGATCATTCAGGATAGATTAATTAACAATAGCGATTTGTCTAAAGTGGAAATCGAGGAATTCATTTCAATTTTAACCTTTGTCAAAGACAACAACATTTTTTTGTTCAACAAGAAAATGTTTAAACAATCTGAAGGCCTTGCAATGGGTTCTCCATTGTCAGGTGTTTTAGCCAACATTTACCTTGACCACATTGAACATGAGAAGATTATTAACCAAATTAATGGCATCACTTTCTGGGGAAGATATGTAGATGATATTTTCTTCATTACCAATAACCAAGTTCAGGCGATTGAACAAATATTAGATAATTTGAACAACATAGACAGAAATATTAAATTCACTTTAGAATCAGAAGTAGACAACAAAATTAATTTCCTGGATGTAACTGTGATTAGAAAAGACAATCGTATGCATTATAAAGTATACAGAAAACCAACGCAAACGAGTACAGTTATACGGCAGGATTCTAACCATCCAGGCGGCCATAAGAATGCAACATTCATAAGCCTTATTAATAGAGCGTTACGTATCCCTTCCTCTGATCATGGACGGAAGCAAGAAACTGATATTATATATCAAATAGCTAAACTCAATGTTTATAACCACAATTATGTCAGCAGATTAATTTACAAGTTAAAAAATAGACCCTTAACTAAATTACTTAGAGAGGACACATCTAAGAAGACTTTCGCTACCTTCACCTACGTGGATGGAAGTGTGTACACAGTAACCAATATCCTCAAGAGACACAATATGAGCATCGCCTTTAAAACAAATAATTCAAACTTCAACAAATTTTTCAACACAAATAAAGTTAACAGTATCGATAAACATTTAAAATCGGGAATTTATGAGCTCAGATGTAATTTTTGAAAATCAAACTACGCGGGACAAACAGGTAGGAGCATACGCACTCGTTATACTGAGCATGTTTCGGCCATAAAGCACAGGAAATTCTCAGCCATGGCGGTACATATGGAAGAAACGGGACATAAGTTCACGGACATAAATAATGATGTCAAAATTTTGCATTACGCATCGAAAGGCAACTATATGAATGTTTTGGAAAATATTCATATCAACACTTATCAGAGATCTAATGAATGCAATAATCTGAACGAGATTAACTTTGAGACCAACGTATTATTTGATACATTATCAGATCATTTAAATAACAGAAAAAGAAAACTGCCTCCTCAACCCCCGCCGTAATAGATTAATTCCTACATATATCCTGACTTGATCAAAATTTCTTGACACCACACCCAATCATCCTTACAAGGAATAAATATTTAACGTTTCTACGTAACTCATTCATCACTTCAAATAATAAGTGCTTATTACATGGTTGACATTATTATATCTAATGACACAGGCTCAACAAATGAAGAACAAGAGAAAAAGTACGAACTGTATTTTTATTTTTGGTTAGGATTTCGATGTCATATGATGTTTCACACCAACATATGGGCTGAAGAAGGAAACATATCAAGTTTCCGAAACATGTACCTATAGTATTTTTAGTAAAGTAAAGTATTGATTTGGCGAGTGTAAATTGTGTTATACATCTTGTAAACATGGTCAATACGGAACCTGGAACGAGTGCGGTTTATAATTAATATAAGCCAGTGCTGCCAACATGATCCTACGCTTGCTGATAGGTCCAATTTTAAAATACATGTAACTTCAATACTAACAAATGGATTTCATCCAAAATTGGCACAACAAGATATCATAATATTTCCGATTATTTCTAACCAGCACACGCATGACTTTGTTGCCAACATGCTTTTACGCGTGCTGATAGATCCAATGTCAAACTGCATGTAACGTCCATTGGACTTCAACCAAATTTTGTATTCTGTACCTTTAGAGATGGAACTAACAATAAGAATATATTCAGTCATCACGGCTGCCAACTGTAGTGCTCTATTAGGCTACATTATACTAGGAATATTTCGAACTAATATTTTACCAACTTATATATATAGAATTTGGCCAATTATAGACCGCTTTGATCCTAAGACTACGGTACATTGTTTCGTTTTTTCTTTTCTTCCCAAAACTTCTTCATACGTTGGCTGATGGCCTGCCTCTGTTCCGCTGATAACACTCTCCGTGGTTGATGTGGAACTTGCAGAATCGAAAAACCTGCAGTAGTGATCAGTCGCCGGAATTCCACCCTATTATAAATGATGTTGTTTGTGATCTTCAGTTTTTGCAGATCACACCGTATCTCTTCCAGCCATCTAGTGGTGTTTTTTAATTTGGAGATGTAATCAAAAATTTTCTTAGTTAGCCTGCTGCTATCTATTCTATGAAGGTGACCATAAAATTGTAGTCTCCGTCTTTTAATTGAGTCTGTAAGTTTTTCTACATTTCGGTAAAGGTCTTCATTTTTTCTCTTCATCCAAATATCTTTATTCTTTTGGGGACCCAAAATTTTCCTAAGTATTTTCCTTTCTTTCTTTTCCAGTTCCTCTTGCTCACCTCTTTTGTTCAACGTTAATCATTCTGATCCGTATAATACCTCTGGTTTAATTACAGTTGTGTAGTGCCTGATTTTTGCCTGGAATGAAATTGATCGTTTGTTGTATCTATGTTGGGTGAGTTTATAGGCATTTTCCATCTTTCTGAATCTCTCCTTGCAGGATGTGTTATCAAGTCCATTTGACTGGATCCATTCTCCCAAATATTTAAATTTATCAACTCATTGAATCTGTCCATGTTGAGTTGTTAGATATTTTTCTCCATTGTGTCTGTGTTCAATATATTTGTTTTTTTCATACGAAATCTGAAGACCAGTTTTTATTGCTATTTTATGTAGGGTTTCAACCATTATTTGTGCTTGAAATCTGTTTTCCGAAATGATTGCTATGTCAACAGCAAAAGCAAGACATTTCACCTCGAATCTTCCTATTCCTTGCCCCAAATGGACCCCTTCAATGCTTCTGTCGCATTATTTAAGTTCCCATTCCTTCATGATTTTGTTTAATATCAAATTAATAGAAGTGGTGAAAGCCCATCACCTTGTCTAACTCCGGTTTTGATTTGGAAGGGTTCTGAAATGTCGTTTAGAAATTTAACTCTTGAGGTTGTATTTGTTAGTGTTTGTTCAACCAGTTGTCTGGTATTTTTATCTATCCCTAATTCTGCTAGAGTTAGGAATACAGACTGTCTGTCTATTGAATCATAAGCCTTTCTGAAATCAATGAAAGATACAACTGTGTTGAGGTTACGTATTGTTCTGATTCTAAGGATTGTTTTGAGATTGAAAATTTGCTCTGGACAAGATCTCCCTTTTCTAAATCCGGCTTGATATTCGCCGATAGTATGTTCTGCTTGTTCTTCCAGATTGTGTAGCAATGCTTTAGAAAGAACTTTGTACGCGATTGGCTGTAAGGAAATACCTCTATAATTGTTGGGGTTTGTCTTATCTCCTTTCTTGTGCAAGGGATGGATTATTGCCTGTTTCCAATCATTTGGAATTGTTCCTTTTTCCCAACATTCCTTGATAACTTTGTGTAAAGCTTCAGCTGCAAATTTACCACCGAGTTTCAACATTTCAGTTAGTATCCCATCCTCACCAGGTGCATTATTATTTTTAAGATTGTCAATATATGGTTATATTTGTTGGACAGTTGGTGGTTCTGACGGAGGGTTCTCTTTTTGTGCTGATGTAAACTGTAGTCTTTCTAAAGGTTCTTCGCAATTAAGAAGTTCCTTAAAGTATTTAGCTGGTAACTCGCAGTTTTCTTTATTATTAGTGACCAGTCTACCAGTTGAATCCTTGAAATGGAGGTTCATTGGTTTGTATCCTTGGATATCCTCTCGAACTTAATACCAACTTAATTTCGTCATTATTCTAGATAGGTTCATATTCTGTAGAATAATCATTGGCATGAAATGTAGGCTCTTTAGTTCATCACGGAACTTCTTGTTATATATTAGTACTAGCAGGTACCCGCGGCTTCGCCCGTGATCAAGACAATGGGTACGATGCATTATTGCTGATAATTGGTCTATTCTATTACAGCAATCGCGGCTATAGGTGGGTCCATTCTAATTCTGAATATTCTGATACATACAGTATATTGATATGAGCAGCAAAGTGGGAATTTTATGGAGTTGTGAAAGTCTGCAGGGTTCGATGTTACATTATGTTAACACATTTTAAAATTACGTTTTTGGTTTTGCAATTTTCTGTTGCGACATAACGATTTTGTTGTCCGGATGCTCGCGAGCATGCCACATACAGTTGCCCAAGGGAAAAAATGGTTTTGTCTAAATGTACACGTACTACTGTTAAGTGTGTGTCATTGCGCTTTGTTAAAGAAATTGCGAATATTGTTTGAAGAGAGAACTGCACTCTTGCACACTGGAATGGCAAATCTATCGGAATATGGGGAATTAAAAGTATTCTTACTTAAGCTATTCTGGATGTAATTTGGCCATACTTATTGATGATTTGAACGTCAACATATCGCTATTAATAGACCTATAGTTAAATATCTTTCACCTTGGCCGCTGATGTACATTATGCAGTCTCTTCCAGTGTTGCATCCCAGGAATTGAAATTCTCCAACCACCCTTTTGCCTCACATGCCTCTCTAAGTAATTAAAATTCCTGATTGTTGTTGTTTGAGTCTTCAGTTATTTAACTGGTTAGATGCAGCCCCCCATGTCTCCCTCTCCTGAGCTAATAGTTTCATCTCTACATAGCTACCACACCCTACATCCGAGGCAATCTGTTTAACCCTGGTTTACCCCTACAGTTCTTGTCCGCGACCCTCCCATCCATAATTACGCTTGCTATTCCTGGGTGTCTTAATATGTGTCCTACTCTCCTATCTCTTCTCGTCATTAGCAGTCGCCAGAAACATCTCTCCTCTACCACTCGTCTTAATACCTCTTCATTTGTTACCCTATCTACCCATCTGAGCATCATTCTCCTGTATCACCACATTTCAAAAGCTTCAATTCTCCTCTTTTCTGCTGCACCATTAGTCCATTAGTCCAACTCAGCAACTTTTCTAGGTTTAAGCCGTGCCTTGTGCGGGGATTCAATGGCCGTGAAAGACAAAATACCAACGTTATTGAAATAAGTTTGCCCAATTCCTCAGTAAGAGTAATTAAGAAAAAATAATAATTAAAGTGACAGCCTGTAGAATACGACACATTCGACTGCGAATATGGGTTGCTGATCATGGTAAAAAGCGAAAAATGGCAGATCAAAATTGGCAAACAAAAATATTCAGTTAACAAAAAACAAATTTATAAAGAAAATGAAAGCATACCGTGCAAAATAGAAGGCAACTTAACATTGTAAATCAAAATCACGATCGTATCCGACCCCAAAAGCCACCTCTATAAATAAAATATATCTCATTTTACGCATATCAATGCGTGGATCAATGTTCGTGGTTAGAAGTGGGAACCGAACCCCGCGTTTTAAGGCCCTAAAACGAACGGTTTTCGAGATATTGCCAGAAAACTATCCCCGGTCTGCGAAATTTCAGCGGTTGCCATAAAACGTTGATCTGTTTCTCAGAGGGAACACAGTTATTTGGGAATATCTCCGAAACCGTTCATTTTAGGAACTTAAAAAGTGTGTTTCCGGGTTCCTACAGGACCTCCGAGTATTGTTTCTCGTATCTGGCGGCTTAAAATGAGCTAAATCCGAACTTTGTACCGACTGTCCTTGCTCAGTGCCAAAGGGCCAAAAAAACGTCACTTACAAATTGAATTTTCAAAGACCGTTTCTTAGTGGGCCTCTACGTACTTGGGTCAACCAACATGCAAAATTTCAGCTTTCTAAGTCTAGTGGTTTGAGCCCTGCGTCGATGAGTCAATTTTGGATGGTCAATGCCAAAGGGCCGAAAAAAGTCACTTACAAATTGAATTTTCAAAGACCGTTTCTTAGTGGGCCTCTACGTACTCGGGTCAACCAACATGCAAAATTTCTGCTTTCTAGGTCTAGTGGTTTGAGCCCTGCGGTGATGAGTCAATTTTGGATTATATATAATAGATGATAACTCTGTGGCAAATTCTATATTCACGTACGTACAGGCAGGTGTGAATTATAAGTCTGCAAAGTCTCAAAATGTTATAGTTTGAAACATTTTTTATGTGTGCAAACCCAAAGATTAGGAAATTAACATTATATTTATATTTAGTGATATGAACTTTATCATTTTGAGAGTTTCCGTATTGACGATTATTCTAAATGAAATATCAATAGATATTTAATAATTGTTTACACCAATAATAATAATAATAATATATGGCCTCGGTTGCCGGGAGCAAGGTTTGTTATTTGCGCCCAGAGGGCAGCTTTCATGTCGAATTTGGTTGTTCCTTGAGCGCTATGTAAGTCAAGGAGGTTAGATAGCTAAGCTCCTTGACATTATAGTGCTTTCTAGTACAGAAAGGAGGAACTTTTGTGTTGGCGGAATATCCCAAAATTAATTTTGCCGTTATGAACACGCCCTACTGAATTCAAATGGGTTCTTTAACGTGCCAACATCTTATGTCATGCATGCCGTGATTTTTGTCGCCTTTCAAAAATCACTTACCATGGCCAGGAGTGAACCTGCAATCTTGGGGTTGGTAGTTCGACAGGATAACCACTTACCTACCGTGACAAGCTTATTACACCTCATGTCAATAATTTGAATGAATATACATTAATTGCCTAAACTAGTTTTGGCCACATCAAGACCTTCCTAAGTAATTGTTTTTTTTTTAAGAAACTATAATAATTGCGAGCAAAGTTTGAATAATTATAGGCTATATTATACTTAGATTTTTAGCCTACCTTCGAAAACAGTGCAAGTGGACTTATGAGATCTACACAGGCAAAAAAGTGTGTGTGTGTGTGTGTGTGTGTGTGTGTAGGACTATGTCTGTCCTCCCGTATCAATTGAAACACGACGAAACCGAATTTAACGAAATTAAGTACAGAGGTAGTACTAGTAAAGGGAACCCTCAGTGTCATGTTTTCTATTGCCGCCACATTTACCAAAACTTAATGGCGGCCACTCAAATGGCCAAAACTTAAAATTAAATTACAAGCACAATGATCATCGGATCTTTACCAGATTTCGTAAAGCCATACCCTCGTATGGGACGCATCCTGTGCCCAAACTACAAGGCCATCAGTCGCACCATTTAAAGATATGAATTATGCAAGCATTATAATTGATAACTTACGACCCACGAATTCCGATTATCGAGCCAAGTGTGGTTAAAGTTATCCTAAAGGATGTGACCCGTTCTTTATTATCATTGTACATTCTAATATTACACTTTTTCAGTGACTTAAAAAAGCTGAGCCGTCTCTGTTACATGACAAGGTGGTAGCTGACCTCTTGTGCCTGTCCTATATTTCATTAGTTTGAGTATGTTCCATGCTATATTGAACCCTTCAGAAAAGCAGTGTTTAATGTAAGAAATCTTAATCAAGGGGTCGCGCTCAGTTCCTATGTGATGTTTACGTTCGCCAAACAACGTGATCTACTGAGGTAAGGGTCATAGGATATAAACTATAAATTAGAAAGAAAGGTGACAAGATGTAAAATAATAACATGATTTAATGACTAATAGTGCATAAAAAGAAATAAACAACAATAAGATATAAAACAATCCTCCCTGAATTTCCCATGACAGGAATATCTATCAATTTGAGGAGTCAGACGGATCTCCCCTTTATTTAAAATGTGGATCCTGGTTCCACTACCTTGCAATTTGGGTTTTATGTGCGCGTAATGACTAACTACGAGGAATGAGTACTTTGGATGACTGTTCGTTTACAACGGGTTAACAGCCACGATGCTTACGAACAATCATCTCATAAATCAACGTTTAAGGATATGGAACATGACATTAATAAAAACCCTTAAAAAGTAATGCTGACACACGCACTAAATCTACTATTTACAGGAATCTCTCTCGGGACCCTCATTAGCGCGAAGACGCACTTGACTTTGAGCTGCCAACACTGGCCAAATTGCTCAACACAAACAAGGAAATACAGCATAGCACATGACTCACGAGTCACAGAATGGAATATAAACATGGAGTAAACCAACAACAACAAAAGCCTGACTGGCTGACATTACTTTATATGAACAAAACTGCATGTTAAGATAACGCTTCGGAGATTATCGTGATTCGTAGGCAACTCCCATTTATTAAAACAATTTTTATCATTGATCAGTTCTTAATTCTGTATAACAAGTTATTACTGAGCCACACAGGCACTCTCCCTAATGACCTTGCTGGCAACCTCCAGTTCGTCTTGTGAAACATCTCCCCTCTTCCTCAATTACCTGTCATCGTCCCACTCCAGTGTGTATAAATATAACTGACCAGCTGTGCCGTTATCTCAAGGAATCAACAGCAACAAACTCAACCACTATGGTCAGACATTAATCAAAATATCCAGAATTGCCCTCGCGAGGTCACAATATGGATTTGTCATCAAGCTGCCAGAAATCAGTCTACGCTGAAATTCCCGCTTGTAATGACACAAATACACACACACACATACACACATCTGGGAATGACAATACTTTTTTCACACAGATCGGCTGAATGGATGCTCGCCCACAATTTAAAAAAATATTAAAACCTACGATAGAGCTGACTGCTCTTCGTCACAAATCACATTGCTCCAAAGGCAATAATTTCACTGAATCTGATCAATAATAAAACAAAAGAAATTAATTACCCTCCAATCTACTGTATAATTATTTTACTTCAGTCCTACTTCTGAAACACAACATATCTCCGAGAGACGTTTTAACCGCATTGCGTAGCGTATGCAAACACGATCGTCCACATAGCTTCGTTAGTTAAAATAACAAACAAGAAAAGAACCTTCTACTAATAATATATGCGAGCTGTTTCCATGCAAAAGGTGTGTCAGACCAAAACTAAATAGACTACGTTAAACACACAAGCAAATTATTTACAAAACAAAATATGTCCCATACACCATAAGTTAATTTATCAGATAATAATAAATATTATTCAGTACTCATCCTCAGTCAGCCACCCGTCAAAGAACATCCGCAGCCATCTCCCAACTGGATCCTTCTTATCTCATCTCAACCATCTTGACGGTGTCTTGATATTTCCAGGCTTCCTCCATGGTCAATGATGTCATCTCTCGTGCTGATTCAAAAATTAAATTATTATACACTTGATGTCTGACTACTAAATTCGCCGTTCGGGTACTTCTTTCCCCAAAACAGTCTGTTGGCGAATTATCGAAGATACTGCCCCTACAAATATAGTACTGTGACTATCTAACACTGAATTTAACACTTTTAATAATAATTTCTGTGTCCTTCATGACACGCAAAGTATAACAGCCTCCGTCCTCAGACGAACCAAAGTAAAATATACCTCCCGTCCTCAGACGAAAACAAGTAATAATAAGCCTACGTCCGTAGACGCACAAAGTAATAGTCTGTGCCCTCGACACACACAATAATAATAAGCAATGTCTTGGCTCTTCACACCACTTATAAATGAACCAGCCCTAGGTGTAGATAGAGGGGGAAATTAGATAAAAATTTTACAAAATAATAGTGATACAGGAGTGAAATAAATATCACTAAACTCGAAAAATAGCGCAGGTCAAGAATATGCCCATTAATCCTAGACTCGATCGTAGAGATGTTGTCTAGGCGATCTCCCGCGTGAATGCTAGCCGAGCGTGCCCACGCTAGACCAGCCGCGCTAAATAGGCATTCTTCTCCCATTGATTCCCACATTTTGTGTATCTTGGCGGTTTTTATCAGCCCTTGGCTTAGTAGGAGTGTCCAGCATGTACATCAGCCACTCACGTTACTGCATCATATTTCTTCTAGGCGCGAATATTACAATGAACATATCAGAACCATGTCTCACTGCGCATCGCTTCTATTTTTGAGGTGGCCAACACCTGTCCTTCTGACACATCGCTAGGCTATTTCCTTTCACAGCTAAAGTATTTAGCCTTTTGTCAAACAGCTTCAGGTATGTACCCGCTGTCTCCAACAAATGCTTGAAATTTCCTCATCTCCGTCTGGCTACTTTCATGATGCTGGTGGAAATATTTATTAATTGAAGAAATAAAACATAGAATCATTTATCCAACAGAGGATAAAGGGTTCACAACTCTCCCACTCACAAAATTTCGAACTTAGGAATAAAGTCGACAATTTTTAAAGACTTCCGTAGGCCAACTTGTTTTATTTCAGAATCACCCCTTTTCTATTACTTGGTCTAGCCGCTCTTGTCTTGAATGGCATTTACTCGTTTTCATTTCCTGCTTGTATCTCCCCTCTCAGTCTGCTTGCATGACCCGCTGATGCCTGAGGCAACACTCTGCTCGTCTCGTTAATGTTTGTCAACACCAACTCTACTTCCTCCTTCACGTGCCGTACTCAACTGCTCCCCGTCAACTTTGTTGATAGTAGGACGTCCATATATTCAAACTGCATCGTTATTTCGGCGCTCTCATGGATCGCTTCTTGTTCTCGCTGTATCTCACGTAACTCCTCCAAGAATTCCCGGTCCTTCGGTGTTAACTCCAAGTGTTGTACCATCGCTGTTTCCTCATTATCAGGTTCAGGGTTCCTGCTGAGTGCATCCGGAATCACGTTCATCTTCCCTGGGCAATGTTCAATCTCAATGCTAAACTGCTGAATATATATAGACCAACGTGTCACACGTTCGCTTGCCATCGACGTCTTAAACAAGAATGTTAATGCCTTGTGATCAGTCCTGACAACAATGGGGTAACCATAGATTATTCTTTTCCATTGTTGAAGCGCATGAAGTATGGCCAACAATTCTAGCTCCGTTACAGTATAATTGCGCTCGTGCTTACGCAATTTTCGGCTGACAAATGCCAAATATGTTTTATGCTGCAGGTTAGCTGGATTCTCTTGGTAGAGCATATCACCTATACCCACCAGTGAAGCATCCGCTTGGATTATAAATTTGTGCTTGAAATCTGGATATCCTAATTTAATGCAGTTTCCCAATAGCTGTTTTGTTGCTTGGAATGCCTTCTCACACTCCGCATTCCATAACCATTTATTATTCTTCTTTAGCATTTCCTGCATAGGGGCTACAGTCTCCGTATAACCTGGACAGTTTTTCTTAAAGAATCCCGTTACGCCTAAGAAAGCCCGAATATGCTTGACTCTCGTTGGTGTAGGGAAATTCTTTATCGCTTCGATCTTAGCTGGATTTGGCTTCACTCCCTCCTTGTCAATGATGTGACCCAAATATAAGATCTCGCTCTTGAAGAAATGCGATTTCTTCAGGTTTACTTTGAAATTTGATGCATTCAGGTTGCCTAATACTTTATCTAAATTTTCCATGTGAGTTTCAATGTTGTCGGATGCCAGCAAAATATCATCAATGTAGCGCACCGTCATCTCCTTAACTTCCTCGGTTAGATTCCGGTCCAGGGCTCGGATTAAAGCACATCCCGCTGTTTTGACTCCAAAGGAAATTCGAACGAAGCAAAATGTTTGGTTATCGAATAAGAAGCCAGTTAGAAGCTGTGACTTCTCATCCAATTCAATATGGTGGAACGAGCTCGTCAGATCAACTGATGAATAAATGCTTTTGTTTTTAAAGCCTTTTAATACGTCTCTGATAATTGGCGCTCTGTCATACTCAGGAAAAATGAGTCTCGTGTTGAGATATCTGGCATCTAAACAAAGTCTAATAGATCCATTTGGTTTTGTGACTGCCAAAATCGCATTTAGATAAGGTGTCGGTGTCTTCCTTATCACTCCAGCTTGTAACATCTCATCTATAATGACCTTGACTTGACAACGATATTTTTCAGGAATTGGGTACAACCTGCTTTTGAAAGGTGACCAGTCCTCGACTTGCATTGAATATTTGAAATTTAATATTCTCCCAGGTACTGTATCAAATACTGTTTTGTGCTTCCTTAAAATCTCTTCCAATTGCGTTCTGTGTTCACCCCCAAGTTGAATGTCATTGAGCCGCTCCTGTAGTAACTCTTCAAATTGTGCATCACTGTCGTCTCCTTCCGTTAATAAAGACCATATCTCCTGGGATTCACTCTCCTCGTCTAGTTCCAAAACAGCTCCTTCTATGATGTTATCTTCTGCCTTTCGTACCTCCTCTTCCGTCT
Source organism: Meconema thalassinum (assembly GCA_946902985.2). Classification (NCBI taxonomy): domain Eukaryota; kingdom Metazoa; phylum Arthropoda; class Insecta; order Orthoptera; family Tettigoniidae; genus Meconema; species Meconema thalassinum. The sequence continues at coordinate 1,943,299,337 of OX336388.2, read as the reverse complement.
CTTCCGATATTGCTTCCAATGCCCAAGAATTTACATCTCTTCCGGTGGTGATTTCATTCATATGCAATCCCACGTTTTTCAGCTGATCATACTCTCTAAAACTGACAGTATTCTTGTGCAAATCTATCACTGCTTGATAGTCACAAATAAAATTTGCACCAAGTATTATGTTGAAATTCATCTTTGCCATGATAATGAATGTTTTCCCAAAAGTGTGTTCCAATATGTTCAGCTCTAAGTATGCCTGACGTTTACAAGTGACGGTGCGTTCAGGAATAACACCCCTCACTTTGAGTTGTGGTACGGGAATTACAGGAATATTTTGACTCCGTCCCAACTCTCGAACCAAGGCCTCCGATACCAGACTGATCTGTGACCCCGTATCCAATAAACATCTTATATAATTCCACCAATCCTTGCGTAAATAATGGGTAGCTGCCTAATTTCATCGTTCCGTGGTTTCACCGTCTCCTCCAGGCAGTCTTCTGGCAAAGCAATCCATTCTTGTATGTTCGCTACTATCCATCCCTCTTCAACTTCCGACTGTTGCGTTTGTAGGCTGTCTTCTTTATCCAAATTTAGCATATTTTTTTTTAGCTCCAGTGCGACCCCCATCATCCGTTTGTCGCCGATGCCCTTGAAATTCCTCTTGTCTCAGTATACTTCTAGCTTCCTCAGTATGTGTATCAGGATTCTTCATGTTCCCAATGGCTTTTTCCCATCTTCCTAGCTCTCCACCTTGACTAGCGTGTAATTCCTCTAGGTAATTTTGTGATTGAGCGTGCCTATCATCCCAGTCATTTCGATAATTTCGTGGCTCTCCTTGATTTTGGTCTCTTCTTCCTTTCCATCTTTGATTAGCATTGTAATCACCGTATCTTCCATAAGGCCTGTCATTTCTTCGATTTTCACGCCAATGTTGATATCCTCTCTGTTGATACCTATTGTTGCCTTGATATGACCTATTATTGTAGTTATTTTCGTTACGCTGGTATGGTCTGTTTTCTCCTTCCTCCTGGTTTCGCCTAGGTGTGGATGTTCTTGTATTAGTACCCTGCGTTTTGGTGTTTGCCTGTTTTGGTTTTATGACATCTGTGGTATTGACTAATTCCAGCTGTCTTCCTCCTCTATAATGACTATGAGATGTAGTCTCATCGATCTGACATAATATCTGCTCTGCATGTAGGGCCGTACTAACGTTCGCTCGACTAGGACTTGTTGCACGTTGACTGACAATTGCCTCGTTATAGTCATCACCAGATCTGCTTCATTTAAAGGGTAATCAAGGTCGCGAAATTTTAGCATTTGCATGTTAAAGAAATCTGAGTATTTCGTTTGCTGGGTAGTTTGGTATTTTCTAGAGTAAAGCTCCATCCTTAGACTCTGTTGTATTGCTGGCGACCAGTACTTACGCAGAAACGCTAATCTAAAATCTGACATGGTTCGAAATGTATATTTGAAGCTTAAAAACCATGTAAGGACATTTCCTGATAAAAATCTCTCCATCATCCTCAATCTACGTGCTTCAGGTACCCCAGTGTCATTGAAATGGTCTTCAATCTCTTTGATAAAAGCTTTAGGCGTCACCCCTGAATTTTCCGTGTACTTCTGCGGTTTATAATCGCTAGAGCGAATTACTTGGATAAGTTGTGTAGGCTGATGACCGTCTTGTGGTGTTGAGCTCCTATCGATATTCTTGCGAAACCCTTCCGTGTTTGTTGTTAATGGGCTCTCCGCCTGAGTCTGACTACCTGCTGTGCTTGCCTCCGGGCTATTTGAGTCACCCTGCTTGTCTTTCAATGTTCCCGTTCTAAATATCGATGATTGCTCTAATGACCTGAGTTCGGCTTTAATGATCCTGTCCGTCTGTTCTTTAAGCTTGCTCTTCATTTCTTGCTCTAATGCTTGAATACGAGTGTGATTTTCGCCTACTGTTTTAAGAATGGTGGATCTTTCCTCTTTAGAATCGATATTCATTCTTTTCCAATCTTTTCTTATCTGCTCTTTAATCGTGCTTACTTTCTCTTCAATCTGGCTTTTAGTGTCGTCTAAGGTACTCTTTAATTGCTCCTGATCCGCTTCTAGGCTTTTCCACTGCTCTGCTGATTTTATTTCGATACGGTCCATATCTTTAATTATGCCGGATATATTCTCATCTACCGCTGATAATTGTTGTTGAATTACTTTGCCGCTCTTTTCCATCTCCATAAATCGTCCTTCTAACTTCTCCTGAGCTATCTTGACTTCGCTTGTATTCATAGTGCACGCTATTTCAATTTGCTCTAATTTAGCTAACACCGTTTCATCCAAAATGCTAAGTTTTTGATCAAAAATACTTTCCATTTTCTTAATCTGGTCTAATTGCTTTTCATTATTTTTACTAACATCTAGGGCCAGTAATACCATCTGTTGATTAGTGTGAACTTTCATCTCTGCGGTTAACGAAGCTAATTGGTTCGTGTTTTTAATGTTCTGCGCTTCTAATTGTGAATTGATAGTGTCATTAATTTCACTTTTTAATAATCTAGCTTGTTCCGCCTGATATTCATTTTGTTCAATTCTACTGTTATTTAATTGTGTCCGCAATGATTCACTTTGTTCGGATAGTTTGTTTATCGACTCACTTTGTTCTAACATAGTATTGTTTATTGCTTCACTTTGTTCTGATAGTTTAGTGTTTATTTGTTCAGATAATTTTGTGTTTAGTGCTTCACTTTGTTCTAACATATTAGTATTTAATGATTGACTCTGTTCTGATAATTTAGCGTTTAATGCTTCACTTTGTTCTAACATACTATTGTTTAATGATTGACTCTGTTCCGCCAATTTAGTGTCCAACAATGCCTGTGTTCTCCTAGCTGCACTCTCAATGATTTCTTGAATCTGTTCAACCGTTGCCATATTACACACTTTATTTGAGACAGTAGGGAAATGACATAAAGCAATGCCCTTTGACACACACATAAAATCCAATGCACATTTAATTTCTTTACCGTACTCAGTTCATTTATTTTTACATTTAATCCCACTAGTCGATTGCATCTCTGAGTAGTTCTAACTTTACTCAATTTAATTTAAACCCAAACACATATTCAGTCATTAAATTGTTATCCTGATCTGATATTAACACTGACTAATTAACAAAGTATTAATTGTCATTTAAGGCTACAGCCTCCTAACATTTTCATGAGTTTGACTTTCTATACAAATCTTATTTTAACTTTAATCATTGGGCGCCCGGTTCACACATATTCAATAGACAAAAACGTGAACCGTATTTTATATTGCAAACTCCTGATTTGACTTTATATTTCACACATTTGGCGGTATCCTCCTCGCCTCACTTACTTTTAATAAAATATCACTTCCCGGTGATTAAAATACTGTCATATCTGCCTGCAATTGCGGCATGTCAGATTTACTCAAATACGCCACTTAAAAGTTCCAGCAGCGAACCAGCAACAAAATTACACCTTCATTGTTGCGTCAGTTTGAAAACCCAACTACGCTTACATTGACATGTGCAAAATCTTTGCCGCTACACCACAGTGAACCGCCCCACGCTTGGCCGCGCCAGTTTACTCCTATGAACCCTTCAGAAAAGCAGTGTTTAATGTAACAAATCTTAATCAAGGGGTCGCGCTCAGTTCCTATGTGATGTTTACGTTCGCCAAACAACGTGCTCTACTGAGGTAAGGGTCATAGGATATAAACTATAAATTAGAAAGAAAGGTGACAAGATGTAAAATAATAACATGATTTAATGACTAATAGTGCATAAAAAGAAATAAACAACAATAAAATATAAAACAATCCTCCCTGAATTTCCCATGACAGGAATATCTATCAATTTGAGGAGTCAGACGGATCTCCCCTTTATTTAAAATGTGGATCCTGGTTCCACTACCTTGCAATTTAGGTTTTATGTGCGCGTAATGACTAACTACGAGGAATGAGTACTTTGGATGACTGTTCGTTTACAACGGGTTAACAGCCACGATGCTTACGAACAATCATCTCATAAATCAACGTTTACGGATATGGAACATGACATTAATAAAAACCCTTAAAAAGTAATGCTAACACACGCACTAAATCTACTATTTACAGGAATCTCTCTCGGGATCCTCATTAGAGCGAAGACGCACTTGACTTTGAGCTGCCAACACTGGCCAAATTGCTCAACACAAACAAGGAAATACAGCATAGCACATGACTCACGGGTCACTGAATGAAATATAAACATGGAATAAACCAACAACAAAAAAGCCTGACTGGCTGACATTACTTTATATGAACAAAACTGCATGTTAAGATAACGCTTCGGAGATTATCGTGATTCGTAGGCAACTCCCATTTATTAAAACAATTTTTATCATTGATCAGTTCTTAATTCTGTATAACAAGTTATTACTGAGCCACACAGGCACTCTCCCTTATGACCTTGCTGGCAACCTCCAGTTCGTCTTGTGAAACATCTCCACTCTTCCTCAATTACCTGTCATCGTCCCACTCCAGTGTGTATAAATATAACTGACCAGCTGTGCCGTTATCTCAAGGAATCAACAGCAACAAACTCAACCACTATGGTCAGACATTAATCAAAATAACCAGAATTGCCCTCGCGAGGTCACAATATGGATTTGTCATCAAGCTGCCAGAAATCAGTCTACGCTGAAATTCCCGCTTGTAATGACACAAATACACACACACACATACACACATCTGGGAATGACAATACTTTTTTCACACAGATCGGCTGAATGGATGCTCGCCCACAATTTAAAAAAATATTAAAACCTACGATAGAGCTGACTGCTCTTCGTCACAAATCACATTGCTCCAAAGGCAATAATTTCACTGAATCTGATCAATAATAAAACAAAAGAAATTAATTACCCTCCAATCTACTGTATAATTATTTTACTTCAGTCCTACTTCTGAAACACAACATATCTCCGAGAGACGTTTTTAACCGCATTGCGTAGCGTATGCAAACACGATCGTCCACATAGCTACGTTAGTTAAAATAACAAACAAGAAAAGAACCTTCTACTAATAATATATGCGAGCTGTTTCCATGCAAAAGGTGTGTCAGACCAAAACTAAATAGACTACGTTAAACACACAAGCAAATTATTTACAAAACAAAATATGTCCCATACACCATAAGTTAATTTATCAGATAATAATAAATATTATTCAGTACTCATCCTCAGTCAGCCACCCGTCAAAGAACATCCGCAGCCATCTCCCAACTTGATCCTTCTTATCTCATCTCAACCATCTTGACGGTGTCTTGATATTTCCAGGCTTCCTCCATGGTCAATGATGTCATCTCTCGTGCTGATTCAAAAATTAAATTATTATACACTTTATGTCTGACTACTAAATTCGCCGTTCGGGTACTTCTTTCCCCAAAACAGTCTGTTGGCGAATTGTCGAAGATACTGCCCCTACAAATATAGTACTGTGACTATCTAACTTTGAATTTAACACTTTTAATAATAATTTCTGTGTCCTTCATGACACGCAAAGTATAACAGCCTCCGTCCTCAGACGAACCAAAGTAAAATATACCTCCCGTCCTCAGACGAAAACAAGTAATAATAAGCCTACGTCCGTAGACGCACAAAGTAATAGTCTGTGCCCTCGACACACACAATAATAATAAGCAATGTCTTGGCTCTTCACACCACTTATAAATGAACCAGCCCTAGGTGTAGATAGAGGGGGAAATTAGATAAAATTTTACAAAATAATAGTGATACAGGAATGAAATATATATCACTAAACTCGAAAAATAGCGCAGGTCAAGAATATGCCCATTAATCCTAGACTCGATCGTAGAGATGTTGTCTAGGCGATCTCCCGCGTGAATGCTAGCCGAGCGTGCCCACGCTAGACCTGCCGCGCTAAATAGGCATTCTTCTCCCATTGGTTCCCACATTTTCTGTATCTTGGCGGTTTTTATCAGCCCTTGGCTTAGTAGGAGTGTCCGGCATGTACATCAGCCACTCACGTTACTGCATCATATTTCTTCTAGGCGCGAATATTACAATGAACATACCAGAACCATGTCTCACTGCGCGTCGCTTCTATTTTTGAGGTGGCCAACACCTGTCCTTCTGACACATTGCTAGGCTATTTCCTTTCACAGCTAAAGTATTTAGCCTTTTGTCAAACAGCTTCAGGTATGTACCCGCTGTCTCCAACAAATGCTTGAAATTTCCTCATCTCCGTCTGGCTACTTTCATGATGCTGGTGGAAATATTTATTAATTGAAGAAATAAAACATAGAATCATTTATCCAACAGAGGATAAAGGGTTCAATATAGCCTACTGATAGAAATAATATAAACACAGTATCAAATGATTTATAATGAAGATGTACTGAAGTGAAGAAATCATTTATTTCAAGACATCCTTTGCTAAAACGTTGTACCTAAGTCGGTTCCTAACACTGAGATGTTATGGACATGTTTGGCTCTATGCTAGAATGTTAGTCTCTCAGGCGGTGAGCTGGGGTTCGAAACTTACTAGAGTTAGTATTTATTTTAGTTGAATTCTTTTACAATAGACGTGGACGAGCTCTCTCCACAGATACTCAATAAATTGCTATTTAGCTCAAAGGAGAGGCTAATGTATATGCTACACTCGTTTATTAATAATCAGAGCCCCAGCATTGCACATAAACAGAGGACAGAAGAAAAGCGATAATAGAAAAACAAGATACACGTTGTCATCCATAGCCTTCTCAATGTCTCTGTACGGTGCTGTCATCCTGCGGGTTACGTGGGTAATTATTCCAAACATTCCGCTTTGCAGATCCCTGGCCTCCTGAAGTATTACAATATTGTACTAGTTCAACTTCTAGCCATGACCACGCTCCGATTACCTTTAAGCACTGCCAGCTGTATCTCATCCCTCCTGTTTGCTTTAAACTGCCTGCCCATTCAACACTCAGAGGCGTACAAGATATAGGCCTATATTAATTCACTGCTAGGTTTCAGTACCAGCTACTACAACGAACATTCAATTATAGTCTACTCCTTGATAAGGACAAAGAGTTATAAGTAGGCTATATTCCATAGGCATACACTTATACTATCATTACCTATTAATTATTTTTCAACCCCTCGGAGAAGCGGTAAGCCCTAAATCTATCATCATGACTCCAAAGGGAAGCTGAAGCAAGTCCACATATCACCGGTTTGAATCCCGGCTGTAATAGCTGCATTTCTGAGTGTAGTTTTACCTGGGTTTCTCATCATTCTTTCCAGTCAAATGCCGGCAGAGCATCTTATTCCAAGCTCCTGGGACACCTACCCTACTGTATCCCCGATTCTAATAATAACAGTTGCACGCACACACCACTACAGTCACCATAGAGACACATGTTATTAAATTGAAAAAACACCCGAATATATGGGCCTGATGACCAATATATTCCAAACCCTAGAAGGAATTAACAAAACAACGACATATTTCAAAATGAGTTTTATAACACCACCAACAGTGGCCGAGAGCGCTACGATTTACCTCGCTAGCATCGGGAGAGCGTGGGTTCAAATCCCATCTTAGCCGTCCTGAAAATGTTTTTTGTGGTTTCTTATTTTCACCACCTTCCAAAGTCCCTTCCCTGACCCCTCCTTAATTATACCCAACTAAGCGGTAGGCCTGTCACCATCCCCGGTCGTGCCTGCTTACAAAGTGTGTTCAGTTCCCTGACATTGTCCTTGCGACGGAATGATCCCTCACAGAGTCCGTAGGTGAAACAGAGCTGGGAGAATAAACGATATTCTTTTTTGTAATACATGTACAGGCCGGACGTTTGTTTTAGACGATTGCCCTTGACCTTGAAGCCTGCGGGTGAGCCTGTACACAGTCACTCTCTCACCCTATCGCTTCACATTTGTCACCACCGATCTGATGTAATGGAATTCTAGACTTGAGCACGTGGCGACACTGACTTGCAGACAGTACAGTCAACGTCGAAGTATTGTGTGACGCGGAAGTACATGTTACGTATTTACGAACAGAACGTCATTATATTTGCCAATGACTGTACTTCAGTAGGAGTGTGAGACAGCTTCGTCAATCATCGGACCACTTGGGGGCAGCTGATAACAACACAGGTACTGCAGTAACTCGCCTCCAGGCTTCCATTAAGATTTTTCACTCGTCTAAAGCAAACGTCCGGCCTTTTTTGTAATTAGGCAGAAATTGGGGTATCGCATCACGGAGGTGATGTAATCAGAGGGAGGTGAAGGTAAAAGAAGGTGGGGGTAGAAGGTCAGTGGAGAAGTGGGGTGATGGGGAGAAAGTGGGGGAGAAATGGGAGTCGGAATGCGGCAATGTAGAACGAGTTGGCAAGGGGTTATCTCTTTTTTTTAAAGTGTGGGGATGAATGACTCGATGAGCAGATGATAATAATGTAAGTGTGGGCGGTGGGGATAGAAAGCGAGATGGTGATTTCAGAACGCGTTGGTCTAAAAGGAGAAAGTGCGGTGAATGGGGATGGATTGGTCTTTTCTCTTTTTCTTATAAGAAGTGTGAGAATGAATGGGCCAGTGAGCAGATTATGAGTTTTAATACATGTTCTACCAGTCGAGATGAATAGTCACTTCTACTCTGCTAATACTGCCCGCGTAGTGGCCCGAAATCGCCAATCCCCCAGATAATGTCTCATCCTGTACAGTTTATCTGATTAGCATTGGTTGCAGTTAATGGTGAGGAAATGCACCATAGATTGTTACGTACGAGTAAGCTTCAATAACAACTATGAGATGTGATGATCAGACCTCCGCATGCCTCAAAGGTCATGGTGGAGTGCAGATATGTCCGTTGAGATATTTCCGCACGTGTTATGACTGCTGAACAATACACATGAAAGATGGCATCTTACATCTTTCCTAATTGACGTTTCAAATCAATTCTACGATTCGGTTTTACACAAAGGAATCTATTACTTCTCCTAACCAAGTAAGACATTATTTAGAAACACTACCAATATTGAACTCATCTGAATCAAAAGCTATTTACTAGAGTTGAGTTGATGTTGTTGTATCTTGGACATCGTGGTCATTTAGTCCCTTTTATTTGGATGTGGGTACAATTTATCTGATAACCTGTGTTATTGTTATCCCTGTAGAAGTGTGCGTAGTTGTAATTCAGGTGAGGATTGGGAAGGAGGTGGCCGTGGCCTTAAGTCAGGAACTATTAGCAAAGTTGAGCTTAGTGTTTCACGATTACGACTCTTATGGCATAGCATATACACCTTCCATCCCGTCCAACGTCTTCATTGTCTATTGGAGTGAGATGTCCTATTTTCTTTAACAAGGTGAAGTTGGTGTTGATATCAGTCACCATCAACGTCGGTAGGCAAAACAAGATACAACGAATTTTACTATTATGAACAGGATAAAGCAAGAATAATAAGTGAGACAGTGGGAATGAGTGTATCGGACATGTCAGTCTGCGTTCCGGAAGGCGCCTTTCAGTTGTTTTTGCTGGATAGCGAAAGTTCTTCAAACAATCACGTAATTTAAAAGTAAACCTATAATTACATATCTGACTTCCAGGTGACTTACAGTCCGATCCTTCTCGGAACCACTGTCTCCAGGCTAGAACAACTCTTCTGACACACATCTCCGTTATTGTTCCTATTATATCATTCGTAATTCTTCGAAATTTCCTATTTAGACATACCCAATTGCCTATGAAAGAATGTGTCCTGTTGTGTAAGCCAGCATTTTTACGGCTTTTTTTTTCCATCACGGAGAAAGTGGTATCGCACGATATTTTTGCGGCACTTTGGGAATAGTAGTGTACTTCGGTGGGGGTTGAAATTTTCTGATAACTTGTATTATTGTGCTGGTTGAATTAGTGTGTGAACTTGTAATTGGAGCAAGAGTCAGGAAGGACGCAGCCATGCATGGCCTTTAGTTAGGAACCATCCCGGTATTGACCTGCCGATAACCTAGATGTTACGTCCCTTAAAACATAAACAACTACAACAACAACAACAACAACAACAATGGTATTTCCTGGAGTAGAAGTGGAAAACCACGTAAAATCTCTTCCAGGATGATTGAGGTGGGAATCGAACCCATATCTCCTCAGATTTGCATCACAAGGCTGAGTATACCCACTTCTAGACATCAGACCAGAATTATTCTCTTGGTAGAGCGGGGAATTGAACCCGATTTCATAGACCAAAATATTGTGGATTCATTCCTAGCATACCATGCGTGATGGTGTTGTAAACATGATTCTAACCGTACTGTTAGATTCAATGCTTAACTGCAGGTAACTTCCAAGACATGTAATGAGAAACTAACAACATTTATATAAAAGGATGGTATATCGTCTTTCACGGCCAGTGAATTAAAACTCAGCAATTTTTCTATGTTTATGCCGTGTCTTGTGGGGTTTTCCTTAGGAACACAAAGCTGCCTCATCAGCGGGCTCTTGGTGTCCGTGCCCGGACCCCAACAGGAGTAGCAAACTGTGCACTACCTCCCTTATTATGAAGCGCACTTGCCCTTCTTTACTGCGAGAGCTGAAACCTCAAGCAGCATTCCGAGCAGTTGCGCTTCATAAGAAGGGAGGTAGTCCACAGTTTGCTACTCTTGGGGGGGGGGGGGTCCGGTACGGACACCAAGAGCCCCGCTGATGAGCCAGCTTTGTGTTCCTAGCCAAAATTCCCCACAAGACACGGTGTAAACCTAAAAATTGCTGATTTTTAATTCACTGGCCATGAAAGCCAATATACCATCTTTTCTGGAAGCCTGTATAGGGAGGTGAAAGGCTGCTTAAGCTTTTAGCTCTCGCAGTAAAGAAGTGCAGGTGCGTTTTTTAAGAAGGGAGGTACAGTTTGCACAGTTCGCTACTCCTGTGGGAGTCTGGGCACGGACACCGAGACCCCGCTGATGAGCCAGCTTGGTGTCCCTAGGTGAAACCCCACACAAGACACGGCATACACCTAGAAATAATGCTGAGTTTTGACATATAGGCTACAGTAATGCCGTAAGAGGTAGTAGAGAGTTTATGACCAGCAAAGACATAAAATCAATATTGTTACTCTTAGGGTATCTCTCCACTAAAATGCAGGATGTGGTGAATGCTAGGGCGAGAACAAATGACAGTTGTTGCATGTCAAGGGCATCTTACTCGTCTTTAAACTAATATTGATCCCTTTTATTTGCTGTTGCAGAAATGCGCAGCCTGAGAGTTACCGCGCACTGTACAATGTGACAGGTGGACAGGTTATGATTTATGTTGCATTTTAAAACAGCACTTAACTCTTTTATTCACAAACATACTGTAATAGTCTTTCTTTTATTATTTTTTTAAAATAAGAATATGGATATTTCAATTTCGCTCCATGGCTATTCTATCATACCTTTTCTAGTAAAGGAATCCATGGGGCCTTCTGGGCAGGAAATACATTTTATAGGGCAAACTTTGTGTAGAAAATCCTAAAATAGGCTTAGAATATCAAAGAAAACCAGGACCATTGTCATTGAATTTTCATCATTTTAGGGCAAAAGTAACTACGCTAGTAACACAGAGAGAAAACCGAATTGTTAATAAAGCAAGTAGTTTCGTGAAGAACTATACAGCCTATTTTCATACAACCTACTTATGTTAACTGCCACTGTCAACTTCCAACTTTCAGTTTGATTGCTGTAATAGATTCGTAGATAATGAGAACCGACTAAATATTTCGGATGGTCGCCATGTTGGATTTTATATATGTAGGTCCTAGAGGTATGTACTGTTACATGAAGATTATTGTGTACGTGTGGCATTCAAACTTAAATCGCATGATTAGGACACAAGAAGTAACAAGGAGATTTTAAAATTTCGCATAGCTTCCATTTTGTGGTTATGGAAACAATTGAAATAAATTAGATGCCAGTGGATTAACATTCGTATAAGGATTTACTGTACCAAGTTTCACTGCACTCGGGTGGTTAAATTGCGAGAAACGTCCATGTGAATATTTATACTTCGCGGCGCCGCAATGTTGGATTTGTGATCACCAGATTATTTAAAGTCCTATAGGTGAACTTAAGTTCATAGCTCCTATGAACATAAAAAATCAGTTTGATTGCTATAATAGATTCGTAGATATTCAGAGCAGTCTAAATATTTCGGATGGTCGCCATGTTGGATTGTTAAGTGTATAGGCCATAGAGTCATGTACCATTAAAGGAAAATTATTGCGTAGGTTCCTTATTCAAATTTCCACTTCGATCGCATAATTACGACACAAGAAATAAAAATTTAATTTTAAAATTCGCACAGCCGTTATCTTGAGGTTATGTAAACAATTGAACTAAATAAGATACCAGTGCATTACAATGTGTATAAGCATTTCCTGTACCAGATTTCATTGCGTTTGGAACATTAAATCGCGAGAAAGGTCTGTTTAAAATTTTCAAATTCGCTTGGCCACCATATTCGTTTTGTAGTTAACCGGTTATTGAAAGTCTTATAGATGATCTTCCAGTTGTGCCCTTTATCTCCGTATAAAATTGCAGGGTGATACCGGTAATAGTTTCAGAGATATAGAATGCCGGTGATATATTTCGCACATCCGCCATCTTGTGGTTATGTATAATGTAATAATAATAATGTTATTGGTTTTACGTCCCTTTTAACTACACTGGCTTTTAGAGACGCCGGGGTGCCGGAATTTTGCCCCGAAGAGGATCTTTAACGTGCCAGTAAATCTACTGACACGGCTCCCTCGCATTTGCGCACCCTCAAATGTGGTTATGTAAACAATTGAGCGAAGTTAGATGTCGGTGCATTACAATGTGTATAAACATATACTGTACCAAGTTTTATTGCGTTTGGTTGGTTAAATCGCGAGAAACGTCTATTTAAAAGTCGCAAATTCGCATGGCCGCCATGTTGGTTTTGTAGTTACCATTTTTTCAAAAGTCACATAGGTGAACTTCCAGTAGTTCCCTTTATAACCGTAAAAAATTCCAGGGTGATATCGAGAATAAATTCGGAGATATTGAATGCTGGTGAAATATTTCGCACAGCCGCCATGTTGGATTGGTGAGACGTAACAAAATTTGAAGTGCACGGTCGGGGTCGTCCGATATAGTGCTATGAACTTACCGAGTTTCATTGAAATCTCTCCAGCCGTTTAGAAGTTATTTGGGACACACACACACACACACACACACACACACAGACAGACACACGGACAAATGGTGATCTCATAAGCCTATTTTTTTTTAATTGAAAATAGGCTGATAAGAGCTTGCTATCCAGTATTAATATTATCATTATTATTATTATCTTACTTCACTCTCTGAATATTATTTGGCAAATATATGGCAACTCCCATTATATGAATTCCGAGCATAATCACCACCTTTAAAAGAAATATTTTCACTAGTCCATGAATTTTCGAAATGATTTGGTTGTCGAAATGATGACTGCTTTTTGTATTGACTTGTATAAGGTTCTGCATTCTTCTTCTTCTTCTACTACTTATTCTTCTTCATGACGTTAATTCAACCGATCTCTTCCTCGAGCTTGAACATTCGCCCAGTAACACCTCATGTGTTCTTGATGCTGCTGTTTCCTGGCTTCAATCCACGTCTTGCCTGTTGTTAGTTGAGGCTTTTCCTGCAAACTCAGGTGTTCTTTTAGTTTCATCTTAATGGGCGTACGGATCTGAATATCGTTGTATATAATTCCCACTTCTTTTAAATCTTTTTCTACCCCTGTGAACCACGTTCCCTTGGTTTTCTTACCCAGAAAGTAAGTAAAGATTTTATTTGATAATCAAATTGGGTTCTGTCTTGTTAAATGACCATAGAACACAATCGTCCTCTTTCTTATCACGTCAGTTATTTTGGTAACGTGTGTGTAGAATTCATGGTTGTGCCTCCGTCTGTAATCACCGTTTTTCTTGACTGGACCCAAGATTTTCTGTAAGATCTTACTTTATTTCGTTTCAAGCTTGCCACGGTGGGTGTGTGGTTATAGTGTTGGACTACCAACCCCAAGCTTGCAGGTTCGCTCCTGGCCATGGTAAGTGATTTTTTTGAAAGGCTACAAAAATCACGATACTCGTGTCATACGTTGTTGGCATATTAATGAAACCATTTGAATTCAGTAGGCCGTGTTCATAATGGCAAAATTAATCTCGGGATTTTCCGCCAACACAAAGTTCCTCCATTCTCTACTTGAAAGCGCTGTAGTGTCAAGGAGTTTAGATATCTAACCTCCTTGACTTTCATAGCGTTCAAAGGAACGACGAAATTCGACATGCAAGCTACCCCCTGGGTGTCAATTAACAAAGCTTGCACTCCACACCCGAGACCAAACCATATATTATTATTATTATTTTTATTTCGTTTCAAGTTTCCCCATAAGACATTCTCTGTTCATCGCAAGGCACGCTGCAGTATATTATTATTATTATTATTATTATTATTGTCTTACCAGTGAGTAAAGCGGCTTCGGCGGCGTAGTTGGTAGCATGTTGAACTGCTGTGCCCAAGATAGCGGGTTCAAACCCGGCCGAAGTCGTCGGATTTTTAAGGGCGTTAAAATCCATCATTATGCCTTCCTTCGGAGGGGAAGTAAAGCCGGCGGTCCCATGTCGTAGATTTATGGCATGTAAAAGATCCTTCCACAGACTAAACTTGTGTGGAGCTAAATTTCTAGGTTAGATTTCGTTGTAACGCTCTATCAAAGTTCCAACGTTCACCACTAGGTATTATTGATATCTGGTAGCGAAAGTTGGAACTGCTTGAAATTGAACGGAACTTTTTAGATCGTAGGCTTTCGCGGCCGGTGTCAAGTTTATCATCTTGGCTTACAGGATTGCGACGCGGCTCAATCCTGTAAGCCAAGATGATAAAATTGAACGGAACTTGTAGCTCACCCTAGTGGTGTCCGCTTGAAGCAGCTACAGCCTCTGGCGAGCCGAACATATCCTCGGACACGCCCGGCAATAAAAGCCATACGATAAATAAATAGATAAATAAATAAATACCAGTGATACTCGGTGACGACTAGCTTATTCCAGATGCTTTACAACACGTTCCAAGAGGCAAAGGTACGCCAAGCATGAAAAGCAAATGTCATTCATTACGCCTTTACCTAATACTACGTAGTGATCATAACAATAGGCTATATCCCAGTCAATCTCACACTCTGTGTCTTGACATTCCTCAGCTCGGTTCTCTGCTGGAGGCAAATTTTGGGATGAACTCCTGGAACTCAGCACATTGAGAGGTTTTCCCCGGTTTCAACAATTTGGTTAAGTGAAAGCAATATCTTATGTTTTACAGTGCTTGAAGCTTTTAAAGTAGAAATATGGCTAGAAAAGGACGAGTGAAAATAATGTTGTTTCCTTTCGAGGATACAAATGGCACAGACTTTAGTCATGATTGCTAAAGTTTCTATTGCATTGGTGAATCGTTTAACTGAGTCAGTACTTCTTGGTATCTGTAGAAATTTCCAGATTACGACTAGAGGACCGGTATACTTTCCTTACGATGAGAAAAGGAAACACTTGGAATAAATGTTGACATACACACCTGAAGATATAATTTCATTGTCAATTGAGTAACTCTGTTATGTAGGAAGTTCCGGAGAATCGCATATTGTATCACCAGAAAGGAAACGTGACCTGTGGTTTTTGCTCTAGCCTCATGACTTCAGTTGTACAAAGAACTGGACTGTAAATCTGCTAGACTTCAATAAGTATGAAATAATATTCGTATCACGCAACAGTTTAATTAGTGGGTATCATGTCTGTACAAAGCATTTTATGTTTCTATAATGACATATGCAGCAGAAACTTGGACAATGACTAAGAGGGATGAGAGCAGAGTACAAGCAGCAGATATGAGATTCCTGAGAAGTATGGTCCAGAAATCGAGGAGGGACAGAGTGAGAAATGAAGATATACGGAAAGAACTGGGAGTACAGAGACTAAATGACAAACTGGAGCAAAACAGATTGAGATGGTTTTGGACATGTCAAACGGATGAATGAAGTAAGGCTACCAAGACGAGCACTGGAACGACGGATGACAGGGAAGAGAGGACGAGGAAGACCAAGAATGCGTTGGATGGACTCGGTGGAGAATAGTATTAGAAAACGGAGCCTGGATTGGAACACTGTGTCGGAAGAAGATGGTGGAACGACAGAACAAAGTGGAGAGTGTCAACTGGAAAAGGGGAAATGAAGATGATGATGATGTCAGTATTTCTTTGAATTCCTTTCGAAGTTAGGTGTTTGAGTTTAGAGTACGATGATCTGACCTTTCCAAGTCCAGGTCGTGCTGACCATCAGCAATGTGTACCGTCACAGTATTTTAGTGATTCACCTGCACTGTTCTTGTTTATTTTCTGCAGGGAATTGTTTCATCATAGCCATTAGTCCCATATATTATCTGAGTACGTGTAAGATATATATTATAACCTGTGATATTGTTGTTGCTTAGTAGAGTTTTTGTTGGTAATTTTATAGGTTTAACATCCCTTATACTGCTGTGTTTTAGGAGCATATGACCCAGATATTCCGGCTTTTAAACAACAATCACTACTATCACCACTAATTGCTCTGACTTGGAGGTCGCGAGAAGTTGGAATATTTCCCTGGACGGGATTTGTAACGTGCTTTGATGCTTTTCAGTCGGTCAACACGATTGTACCCAAATGAGATGGGTTATTCCCTAATCCTGAAAACAATTACATGAGACTAAGCAATTAAAAGGAAGTAGTACCTCTGCTAAAGAATTAGGCTATTTGTCACTTGTAAGACCTATTCTGGAATATGCCTCGGCGGTTTGGGATCCATATCAAGTAGGGCTCATCAATGAGCTGGAAATGGTACAAAGAAAGGCCGCTATATTTGTGCTCAGTGACTTTAATACCAGGAGCAGTGTGAGCCGTATGTTAAAGAAACTTGGGTGGGAATCACTGGAGGCTAGGAGGATGAAATCTAGACTCTGCGCTATGTACAACACGTATACAAATCAACCAGCATGGGGTGAGCTTAGCAAACGATTGGGAAAGCCCACTTACATGAGTGGGAGCGATCATCCTTTCAAAGTTAAGGGCCGACCACAGCGAACAAATTATGGTAAATATTATTTTGTAAACCGGGCCATTGATAACTGGAACACTCTACCTGCCGCAGTCTTAGAGCCTTTTCCCAAACATATAGGTGTGTTTAAGAAAAGACTGACTATTTGTGTAAATACTCCAGTTTAATTGTTAATTGTTATTGAAGTGTTATGTATAATTATTTATTTGTTATGTATATACAATTTGCCACCGGGGGACACCCCCCCCCCCCCATTGCAAATAAATGAATGAATATGAAAAAAAAATCTTCTAGGTTGTGCCGTATCATGTGTAGGGTTTTGCCTAGGACACCAAGCCGGCTCATCAGCGGGCTCTTGGTGTCCCCGCCTGAACCCCCACAGGAGTAGCGAACTGCGCGCTACCTCCCGTTATATGAAGTGCACCTGCACCTCTTTACTGTGAAATCTAAAAGCTCAAGCAGCCTTAACCTCTCTATGAAGGCTTCCAAAAAGATGGTATATTGGCTTTCACGGCCAGTAAATTAAAACACAACACACGGCACAAACCTAGAAGAATTGCTGAGTTTTAATTCACTGCCCGTGGAAGCCAATATTCCAAAGTTACATGAGGTTAATACATCTCTAATAAATCTATTAATGCGCGGGTTCACAATTAAGTGCCCCATAGAACTAAAGTGGAATCGAACCCGCAATCTTGTGTTTTCAAGGCCAACGTTTGACCACATTTCGCACTCAAACTGACACATCTGTGTATTTGTAATTGGAGCAGGAAAATAAGTGCACGTGGCCTTAAACTACTTACCACCGCGGCATTTACCTGAAGTTAGTTATTGTTGATTTAAGGGGCGGAATGGCGGGGTCATCTTCCTTCATTTACTTGTAGTAGAAATGGGAACCCAACAACAGAGACTCACTTTCAGAGGGTGAATTTGCTCCGTTCTAGCCCGCAGACTGGTGGCTCGCTCCCCAACTTAAAGAGAGGGGTATAAAGTGGGCGTGATCCCCCACAACGGTGCTGCTCAGCTCATTATCCTTCCTTCAGTGACACGGAAAAATGTGCTTCAACGTCATTCGTAGTTGAAGTCAAAGCCACTGGATGTTTTAATACAGTATGTTATTGGTTTTACATCCCTTTTAACAACAAGACGCCGGGATGCGGAATTTAGCCCTGAAGGGGATCATTAACGTGCCAGTAAATCCACTGACATGGCTCCCTCACATTTTCGCATCCTCAAATGTCAACTGACTGCACTAGGATTTGATCCTGCCACCTTGGGAACGGCAGGCGAGAACGTTGGCGCTGAGCCACGCTGCCGGTCACTGGATGTTTTCTTCGTATTAGTGGAGAGAGTGCTTTCTTAATATAGTACATCCAAGAATCATCAGTATGCTGAAGGTCTTGTGATCGAAACCAGTGACCTCCGCTCTTGTAGTTTCTACTCACGGCCGCCTCCCACGACACGGTGCAAGTTTCGTCACATGACTAGAGAGAGAAAGTATCTGGGCCTCTATTCTTACCCAATGGTCCATGGCACTCTTCAGAATATTTCACTAGTGGTCATAACACGAGGAGAAAGATTATATGGGTGTTGCTATGATTAACTCTATATTTGAGCTTTTCTTAAGATCTTCTCAATGTTTCCCTCAAATAAGAAAATTCGCCGTTGCGGATTGAGGACTGGGTGTAACAAATTCGGTTGCGCTATTGTTGCTAGTATAGTAGGATCTCAGTAATTCACCCATGCCCATTGAGCCACACATAGAGCAGAAAAATCACGGGTTTCATGACCTGTCAGCTTCATTCTACATCTACAGTCAGTAGTTTCTTTCCAGTGGGAAGCCATTTTACTGGCGACAGCGTTGCACATGGTACGCTCATTCTGTTGTAGAGTATTTATTGCGGTTTCGAAGTCTTCCGGGGTGGGTCAAGTAAACTGTGACCCAATCGGAATTATAGGTGTTGAAATTGTAGCTAGTTTAAAGGCTAGCTTGGCAGCAAATGAAACCGGAAGTTTTCGGTCCCTATATACTGTATGTTCGCTCTTTCTGTATGGTTCCTGCACAGATCTAGTGTACTCAAATTTCCCTGCACAGAGAGAATTTTAGAAATGTATTACCAAACAAAAATAACAAACCATTTACTCTCTTCAGTGCAATTTATTTTCACCTTGCGTAAAGTGCACGTTAGTACTGTATAATTAGCGTTGTCCTTTCTCACCACCATGTAGTCTACTCCTAGCACACTCGGGAAATTTAAAACGTTCCATAGGTCCGTGTGGACAAAACGTAATGCAGAAAACCTTACTCTACACAATTGGTTGGTTGGTTCCCCAGATTACGGGCTGTGATAACGCGGTCATGTAGCCCCGTGCACTTTTGGTGTGTGTAGAATCTGTCTGATAACCGGTGTTAATTGTGATGGCTGTATTAGTGTGTGTTATCAGTAATTCAGGAAAGGACTGCATACGATCAATTTCAAGTAGTTCCGACTTTTGCTGCCAAATACTACCGTCAACGATATTTAGCTGTGAACTTGGCTACTAGACGCAAGTGCAACCAGCACCTGGCGACAAACGTTGGAAATTAATGCGCGTTAATAATATTTAACCTGAGCTGGCCCCATGGTGTTGGGGTATCGCACCTGCCTCTCACCAGGAGGCTCCGTCAGGGAGTTTAGAAACTTTCGTGAGGGCGGGAACGGGGTGCACTCAGCCTCGTGGGGACGATTGAGTAGCTATCTGACTATGAGGCAGCACCCCGATCACAAAAACCCAGATTAACGGCCGAGGGGACCCGATGCGCTGATCACGCGTCACCCCAATATCTGCAGGCCAAATGGCTGGGCAGCAGTCTCTTCGTAGGCGTAGGCCCTTCACGGGCTGTAGTGCCAGGGGTTATTTTTATATATAACTAGCAGAAATACCCGTTCCTCGAACGGAGTTCGTGTTAACACCAGACATTATCAATGGAGCTACTGTTGCAATGGTTAGCGGTTTGTCATTCCTTCAAGTTAATCAGAACGAAGTTAGTTTTCTGGGAATATCACACACACACGGTTAATTTAAGACCCTTAAGATGTAGTTTTCGGAGACCCTTTATAGATTCCCGAATTTTGTGTCTCACATTGAGAAGCGCAACATATGCCTCGGTCGTTCTTCTAGGATAATTTTTATATTTCGCCTATTTTAGCATGTATTGAGAAGTTTTTCTCTATATCCACCCTTCTACTGTATGAAAAGTGCGGTGAAGTGTTTTATAAATGATTGCTGTATTGACTCTCATGGTTACCATACCTAATTTTACGATGCTCCAAGCATCCGAACATGAGTTATAGGCGTAGGCTACATAAAGATACAAAGAAAAACAGGCAATTCTATTGTCTACAACATATTACCGAGATATCCAAATATGGGTATATCTACCACACAGTATCAAACAAAATCATCCTTACGATGAACCCGTTTGTCGACAAAAAAAATTAGTTATAATGTGCTCTCAGATTAAATTCACCTAACGTGTACTTCCTGACGTGAAATAGAATTGAAAGCCTTGTAGACGAAACGCAATACGCGTCACATAAAAACTGACCCTCTACGTTGTGCTAGGTGCCCATACACAGGAAGACCCCTTTCATAAATTATAAAGGCTTGTGGTGCATAAAAATTCAGGTTTTTTAGTCTCAAATTGCCCAAATTCCTAAAAGCCGCAAAAAATGCTGTTTCAATTCAAGAATTTTTGAAAA
The DNA here is from genome assembly GCA_946902985.2 of Meconema thalassinum. Classification (NCBI taxonomy): domain Eukaryota; kingdom Metazoa; phylum Arthropoda; class Insecta; order Orthoptera; family Tettigoniidae; genus Meconema; species Meconema thalassinum. Next base: position 1,943,278,494 of record OX336388.2, on the reverse strand, counting down.
TAATGTTGCTGTTTGGAGATATAATAGACCTTCTGTACTATATGTCGAACGTGAAAATTGCATGAAAAAATTCTAGGTTACCCCTTGACCCCCTTAATTGCATTAATGAATTGTACAGTCTACGTTAGTTCCGTGATAACCTTATAGCCATTTGCAAACTTTCACAGAAATGTAATAAATGGAGTGACATTGCTTCTTACAGAAATAGAAGGAAAGTTGTAAGCCACCCCTTGATATAATGTTCTCATGGTTACCGATTAGCATTCCTTCATTAGTTTGTTATATTAAATTAAATTAGTTTTCTGGGAATATTTCAGAAACTGTTGGATTTAGAGCCTTATAATGTAGTTTTCGAGGACCCTTTAGGGCCCCCGAGTTTTGTTTCTGGCACCGAGGGGATTTGTCTCGTCCTTGTATCCCATAATATAATACTAATAATAATATAATATAGGGAGAAATTAAAACACCTATTTTTTTTAATCATTAATGCAGCCAATGGCCATGTACTTTTCTTTTCAGGACGGGTCAGGGAAGGGATATTATCAGAGAAAGAAGCATTCAATCACGCATGAGCAAAATGGAAATGGCCTACCATTTAACTAAGGACATCTATAAGAAAAGGTCAATATCCTTCAACGCAAAACTAAAACATTACTGCAGTGTCATCCGTTCGGAGGTCTTGCATGCTTCTGAATGCCTCACGATGAACAAAATAGGCTTGGTCGAGAAACTGGAGGTCAAAGAAAGAAAAATTTTGAGAAAGATATTGGGTTCCATCAGAGACAATGGGGAATACAGAAGACGGCATAACCATGAACTATATACTCATGTGGAGAAGATAAGTAACGTCATCCGGAAGAGAAGGATACCATTTGTTGGGCATGTGAAACGAATGAGCCCAGCGAGACTGACCAACCGCAACATAACTTACTTTCAGGAGAGGAAAACAAAATGGGCCTGGTTCATAGAACTGGATAAAGATCTGAAAGAAGTGGGGATTACACCAATAGACATTCAGGAGCGCGCCCCACTCAAAAGGAAACATCAAGCTTGCAAAGGTTTCCAAGAAAAACCGAAGCTGAAAACGGGAAAGATTTTGACCCAGGAACGGAAGGAAGTCCACCGAGAACGAATGCGGGCGTACTGGGCAAACATCAAAGCCAGTAGGAGACAGTGGGAATGACGCGGTCCATAGATGGCCTATACGAAATGAATGAATGAATAATATGTGGATAGGAATATAATAGACCTGCCGTACCACACCCGCATGTGTAAATCGCGCGAAAAATTCTAGAGTACCCCTTGATCCCAATCGTGTTAAACGTATTGATGAATTTTACGGCTTAATTTGGTTCCGTGATAACCTTCTAGCCGTTTGCAAACATTCACACTAATGTAATTAATGGAATTGCATTGCGTCTTACAGCAATAGATGGACCTCTGAGAATCTGTTGCCATGGTTACTGGCTTGCATTTGTTCATTAGTTTATTAAATGAAATTAGTTTTCTGGGAATATCTCAAAAACGGTTGGTCTTAGGGCCTTAAAATGTGGTTTTCGGGTACCCGAGTTTTGTCTCTCACATTGAGGGGCTGAAAATGAGCCTTGTCTCGTCCTTTTACGCCTATTTCAGCATGTATTTTATGGGGGTAGGCCCCCATTTATGAGGGGTACGGAGAAGAGTTATGTCAATGATAAGTGTCGTGCCTCTGAAGGATAACTGTACCAATTTTTACGTTGATACACCCAGCCGTTCTCGAGTTATAAGGGAACAAAGTTGTCCACAGACGAACAAACAAACAGACAGACAGACAGACAGACGAAAAAAAATCGGGCGCATCCATCAAAAACAGTCTGAAACGCGTAAACAACTCAATTGTCCGTAGAAATTCATAGAAAAACAGACAAACTTTCATTTTTATATATAGAGAGATATACTGCACCGGTCGGTGTTGACCGTGTTTTATTGCACAAATTTAGGTTTCACTCGCTAACCGTTGGAGATATACGAAAAGTGACGAGGACCTTTCGGATAGAAAATTAAATGTTAAAGCTCATATATGCCATCAAAAGTTAGCTATTTCTTAGCGTTCTCTTTTTATTTGAAATGGAATTATGAAATTTTGAAACCAAAGGGTATAGTGACGTCACAAATGTCGGTTTCACTCGCTAACCGTTGGAGATATACGAAAAATGATAAGGACCTTTCGGATAGAAAATTAAATGTTGTCTGTTAGGTAGTCAGCCCGAAGGCTGGTTGGATCCTCAAAAAGTACCGCCGTTACGTTATGTGAGTAGATACCCACAAAAACCCAAGGCAGCACTATTTTGAGGCGTTCTAGGCAAGAAGAGGAGTGAGGTAGTTTGCCATTGCTTTCCTCACTGAGTCAGAACAGTAGTCCTAACCCTATGAGTTGAACCTTTCACAGCATTCACAGGCACTGACTGTGCCTCGAATGCCATTACTAAGCCCCACCAATACCTCAGTAGCTTCCATATAATCACAGCCATGAGTGAGACTGAGACATCGGTGAAAAGCCACCTTTTACTCTAGCCTGTGCCAACTGACAAATGCAAAAGTACTGTATTCATCAAGAGATGGCGAACAGGCCATAAATGTTAAAGCTCATGTATGCCATCAAAAGTTTGCTATTTCCTACCGTTCTCTTTTTATTTGACATGGAATTATAAAATTTTGAAACCAAAGGGTGTAGTGACGTCACTAAAATGGTCGCCATTTTTTAATAATGCAAAATTTCGAAATCAAAAGTATCCTATATGTAAACCTGGTAAATCAGCTACATCCATGCAAAATTTCATTTAAAACGGACCAGTGGTTCTTGCGTTATTGAGTAACACACAGACCGACAGATAGACAGAAAGACAGACACACACCATCTCATTTTTATATATTAGTATGATGATATTTAAATAATTCATGTTTTTTTGGGCTAATACCGTGTGTATTTAGATTAGATTGGTTCTAATCTAAATACACACGGCATTAGCCCAAAAAACATGAATTATTTATATAATCCGGGCCGTGAAAGCCTTAATATACACATTATAATATTTAACCTACAATTTTAACTTCACTCAATTGTAGTAAGTGGAAGGTTCTTTTACATGCCATAAATCTATGACATGGGCCCGCTGGCTTTACTTCCTCTCCAAAGGAAGGCATACTGAGGGATTTTAACGCTCTTAAAATATAGGACGACTTCGGCCGGGATTGAACCTGTGATCTTAGGCATAGAAGCTCACCATACTAAGAAATACGCCACCGAAGCTGCCTAACTCTACACAGTGATATATTGTTTGGTTTTAATTCATTTGAGAGGCTTTGGATATCTTAGTCAATATCCCTGTGTAGTTGGGTGTCCAATGATTTTGTCTGATAGCCCGAATTGCTGTAATGACTGTAGTCGTGTGTGAAACTGCATCAAGGACAGGGATGGAGTAGGTGGACCGGGACTTGAAATAAGTTACTATCCCGGCATTTGCCTGGAGGGAGCGTGGGATGAAAAGGGGTAAAATCACACTCAGGACAGCCGCTGCCAGCACCGGGGACTTGCTGCAGCTGTCCTTGCGGTTGTGGTGCATGATTTGACGAGCACAGCTACGCGATGGGGCATAGTGTCATCTAGTGGTCTCTTATACTTCACAAGTCGTCTTCTTTTGAATTAGGAGAATCTTGTTAAAATGTAGTGCGACAGGCTTCGGCAGCCGACACAGTTCACAACCTTGCCGCTAGATGGGGGCTTCATTCATTCCATTCCCTGGCCCGGTCGGTCGACTGGAAGCAGGCTGTGGATTTTCATTTTGTTAAAATGTAAGATGAAGTCTTCATCTATGCATTGACTTATTAATATGCTATATGTGAAAGTAATCTAATTCACTCATTTATCGACGTGAACAATTTTGATTAGGAGCAATGCAACCTCCAATACTGAACACGTATATCAATAATCATTTGATTGGTTTTTTAAATATTCTTCTGAAGTTTAGAAAGTGCACCCCATTTCATTATTGAATCTATAAGGGTCGAGAGCATGTGACCTGGGTGAGTTGCGACTTATATGCATAGGCTATGACGGAAATCTGTGTTATGATTTTGGGTTAATAGGATTGTAGGTTATCAATTCAAGGGTTTGAAACATATTGGTGCAATTTACTCAAAATTACAAAGCTGATCGAAGAGTCACATGGCATAAGGTTCCAGTATTGTCAGCAGCAAAGTGCAACTGATGCACGAAATGCTATTGTATAGTCCAAGTTTCGTCAAACAACCCCATTCGAGTGCGCACCAATCTTGCTGGCTCACATCTCTTCACTGAACCAGCCAATGCCAGCAGCTTCGGTACCTTCGGCCAATCTCGAGCTCTTCCATGTACTGCCGATTCGCATTTGATGTCGTAATCTATTGCTATTAGTTCTCCGATCGAATATAGTGTGGCACTGATTAGCGAGAGAACTGGTTTGTGGATGAGTCTTCATAAGTCGGCTTGCAGTTTTACAATCAACGTCTTCTTGACAAATGAAATAAAACAGACAACACGAATAATATCGACGGTGGGAATGTAATACCGGGTAAGCCACAAAGTTGCTTCTTCTAGAGTGAGTCCGGGAATGTTCTCCGCAGCGCCTACATGCGTCTGCGAGAGCTAGCTACAGAAGTTACGTTGGTAGCACGGCTGCCGCTTGCATCATATTAGCCTTTCACGAATTGATTGCCGGCGGTCGAGATGGGAACTATTCTTTGTTTACTTGTGTCACACGTCAGCCTGCTACATTGACAGGTACGGTTGCGCGAGTAGGATATGACTCAGCTCAAGAAGCCTCTGTCATCGTTTAACTCTCCGTGGTGACATGAACTCTTATGACGTGCAATGCTGCTTGACTTATATGCAGAATGCATTCTGTCATCGCTGTGTTCCCTAATAACAAGCAAACAGGATACTTTGTACTCACCACAGCCATTCATAACAGATGCTGGAAGTGCTGATGACACATACGCTCGCTAATTGGAATACACACTGACGATTTCGACAGGCAACAGCCCACACGTGTGGGATTCACCCTATCAAAGGCACTGTGCTACCAACGAAACCGATGACGCAACCACTCACAGCTGCACGTAACCACTGCGGAGAACATTCTCGGGCGCCCTGTATTTTCCTCCTCGTGTCTATTCAGTAAAGAACTCCTAGACTTGAATGATATATACACTCCCGTCGAACTTTATTTATTTAAACTTCAATCTCCTCTGCTCACGATTATAGGAAAATCAAACCACAATGCTCGGCTGGAATGTATATCCACGTACGCCTAGGCGTCGCATCGTGCCCAGCTACAAAGAAGAGAGTGGAAAGACTTACTAAGTCTTGCGTAACAACCGTCGATATTAGTAATTAGCAGGTTGCGGAGTTTTAGTACGTAAACAGTGTTATCAGATAAGTATCGCACGAAGTTGAGATGACGCACGCCCTAAGAACTGCAAGCAGACGACACACGACCTATGAACTGTCAGCCCGTCCACAACAGACAACGAACCATGCGATCAGTCCATTTATCCGCTGTACGTCACATGTGTTCATTGGTACACGTGAAGGTCACAGGAGGAGTTTCTACGTGCCCTATAGTAAGGTGCGTTCTAACTTCATTGCACACGTACTAAAAACGCACCCTGGTAATTAGGTTAAGTGTTATTTTTATACAGGTTAGATCCGTTCCGTGCACTGTGTTCACTGAACATTATCTGCATATTCCTATGCCTTCCCATTGTAGCAGCACATCAGTAAATGATTAATATAAGTCACCTATTATTGCAAAAGCCTCCGTGGCTTAGGCGGCAGCACGCCAGCCTCTCACCGCTGGGTCCGTGGTTCAAATCCCGGTCACTCCATGTGAGATCTGTGCTGGACAAAACGGAGGCAGACAGGTTTTTCTCCGGGTACTCCGGTTTTTCCTGTCAAAATTTCATTCCAGCAACACTCTCCACTATCATTTCATTTCATCTGTCATTCATTTAATCATTGCCCCAGAGGAGTGCGTCAGGCCTCGGCAGCCGGCACAGTCCATATCCTCGCCGCTAGATGGGGGCTTCATTCATTCCATACCTGACCCGGTCGGAGACTGGAAGTAGGCTGTGGATTTTCTTTTCACCTATTATTGCAAGTATAAACCCTATTTTTGGGTCCAGTAAAAAATATTGGCTCAATAATCGCTGCTTATAGCCAACTATAATCCACATCCTGGTGTAGCGGCTAGTATTCTTGACTGTCGCCCCAGTGGTCCGGATTCGATTCCCGGCTGTGCCAAGAAATTTAATTCTTGTATGAGGGCTGGAACGGGGTCCACTCAGGCTGAGAAGAGGTGGGTTTAATTCCCACCTCAGTCATCCTGGAAGTGGTTTTCCGTGGTTTCCCACTTTTACTCCAGGAAAATGCAGGAATGGTGCCTAACTTAAACCACGCCTGCCACCTTCCCAATCCTCACCTGCATTACAAATACACACAAACTACTACAGACACACAGGATATCAGACGAATTATATCTATACACACCCAAGTACATGAGCTTAATGACCACGCTAAGCCCCTACATTAATGAACAACAAACTATTGCCGGTCGATATGCAGTGCTATCATAGCTGATTTCTGTCAGTCTGAGGATGCATTTTTCTTGACAATTGCTAAGTTGAGCAAGGAAAAGAATCATCTATTTTAAAACTTCAACTTAAGCAGAACTTTCAGGTCATGAATATTACAGTAGACGAGATCACATTCACCTGAGCATGACCGTGCGGTATGGAATTTGAAATTAACATCTTGTGGTTTCTTTGGTGGAACAAGTTAAAATTTCATCAATTTCACAGAGTGCTCCCTTGTAATTTCATCTAATTCTCAGAGTGCTACTACAAAGCCTTTGTTAGATGTCACATTCCTAGCTAATCAATTCCGTATGGAGGATGCATCAATATTCAATACATGATCTCAGTTAATGATAGACAGCGTCTCACAAACAACAATGTAACACACCCAACTGTGGTCCTGCGTGTTAGTAAACCACTACACTCAAAGGTGAGTTCAACGCTTCATGTACCATTCGAGACGTATTGCCTACTATTGGAATATTACAAGCCATTTTTCAGTGTTACCTCTATAATCTATAAATATAATTTATATTCAGTTGGTCTACAAAAGTATACCACATTAATTCCTCTCCCATTGTAGAGAAGTGTGTTAATAAGTGTATAAATAATTTTATGATCGACGATGTCGAAATGTAAACATTATACGTCAGAAAACTGTACTAAAATGAGGCTCATTATAGTACAAGTTTTCATTATGGGACAGTTTCTCCCACCAATCAGAGTTCAAGAAACAGTTGTTTGACCAATTAGGTAAGGATAGCATGGCACCTGCGCTGAGTTCCAAGGCCTTCTAATTTAAATTTCACTGCGTGGTCTAGTGTCATAGTGGTGTAATCTAGGAGACCATGGTCAAATACAAGGTATTCTCTGCGTCCCATGCCCTCTGTTCAGTACATACGACTGACGAAATCTCGACAGATATTTATGAATATTTATGTTCGAACATAAAATAGTTATAATAATTATCGTCGAACATAAACAGTCAAAGCAACTCCCCTATAATGGTAATTAAGACACTCGTATGGAAATTATAAAATTCGCATACGCTCGTTTTATAAACATACTTGTGTTTTAATTATTGCCATTATTAGGCTCGTTGCATAATGTGCTATTTGTCATAATTCTTTCAGGGAATAGGGTGATAAAATAATTCTTACCCCCCACCCATTCTAATTGGGAACCCTTGTATTGGGCGACTGAAAATCCATTGTATTAATATCGACTAATACGGTTACATTGTAGGGGTTGGCGATTCAATACTAGTGACGGTCGATGACTTGGAATATTTCAGGTGAACTCCGTGACTTCCCTGCTCCATTAAAGTGTACAATAAGTACAACTTCTTGATGTACAATGTCTCTCGTTATGGAAATGAACGTGTTCTTATAAGTTTTACTTGAACAAAAGTATAATTATACATCATCTCAAAGGAAGAATCCATTCTAATAGCAGATTTATAAATCATTATTTTCTGAAATAAGATATTTAAAAGATAGCTTTTCATCCAGTTAGAAACATAAAGGATTGAAGACGTTTCCTGAGTCATTGTCAAGGCAGAAATATCGTCATTGTTAGCCCATTTTCATCTTATAAAATATAGGATTATAAGATCGACTTTTTCCCGTGTGTTTGAGTCGTCTCCCATCCAAATAATATTCGATGCCCTGGACCGACGTTAATGAAATCTCAGAAAATCTCAACTACACCATTTAATTTTAATTATCCTCACCAATCCAATACCATATCCATGTATTTCATCGGTAGCCTACTCAATATCTCCGTAACAATTGTAGCAATCAACCTGAAATACTGTACAGTATGTGATATACGACTAAACCAAGTGAATGAGCTGCCCCTTATAATATAGTTTTATGCAACCCAACTAGCGTTGTTATCAAGAACGTGGATTTGTTTTCTTGCATCCCGTATGGTACTAATGCACTGCATGCACAACCTGCAAACTATACCGAACACTATTATATTTCTCTCGATGTGACTACAGACTAATACAAGGAAAACAAAATTCCTCTCGGCACGCCCGAAGGCGGAGGTAGATTTCACCGGGCAAACTAGGGGATAGGCTATAATAGACAAAATATGCAGGTTTTCGTAGGAGGATCAGACCTCATTGATTGCAAGAAAGTATTTTACATTTAGAGGTTAATTAACTTTTTTTTCGTTTTTGTATGCATATTTTTATCATTTTATTGTCTTATGGGGATGGAAACCTTCTTGTCATTTGGGGTTCATTTTTATACTTGTGATCATACTGTCCTTATGCAAGGTTTGGAACTGATGTGTAACTATCTGACAGTCTGTTACTTCTTCACGCAAACTTTTATCTCCCGCAGAGATTTTTGTTGGTTCCTCAGTTTAGGGGCTGCGACAACGTGGTCATGTAACCCCGTGTACATTAGGTGTGTGTAGAATCTGATAAACGGTGTTAATTGTGATGACTGTATTAGTCCGTAATTCAGTTAAGGTCTGCAGACGGTCAATTTTAAGTAGTAGTTCCTAATTTTGTACCATATACTAACGTCAACGGCACCTAGCTGTGAACTTGGCTACTAGATGCCACCGCAACCAGCAACTTGCAACGAACGTTGGAACTTCTCCTCCAATGGAAAAGCATGCTGAGGGATTTTTAGCGCTCTTAGAAAATCCGACGACTTTGGCCGGCTTTGAATCAGCGACACCTTGGGCATATAAGTTCAGCATGCTACCAGTTAGCCGCTTCTCACAGTCAGATGGAAAAATGAATGTGATCTCGCGCAATGGCGTTGTCTTGGCAACTTCTGATAGCTCATCCCTCATCAATTTAGAAGCGTTGTCATGGTAACCCCTGTTGGCACTTGGCATGTTCATTAATTCCGAAATCATTTTTCTCATGGTAGGTCAGATCAAAAATTCTTTCAGACAAAGTTTTAGGTAATTATTAGGGGAATATTTTCAATTATGTACGATTTTGATATTGTGCCTATTAAGAGAGATATGGTTAATGTTTCCCGAAAAAAAAACTTTTTTCCACCCCTTTGGTCAATGTTTGGTGCCATCAAAAACTTTTCAAACATAAATTTTTGGCACTTATCCGGCTCATATTATGAACTTTGAATGGATTCGATATTTCACGTATTAAGAGAGTTATAGCGATATTTCACTTTTTCGAGAAAAAAAAGCCCCCCATTTTCACCCCTTTCAACCGATTTTGCCCATTAACGAACTCGACCGATATTTTAAGGGGTTACATATTGTGTAAAACATTCAAAGTGATTGGTACAAAATTACGGTAGTTATCGTGTCCACAAGAAAGTGATATCTATACATATACAGTGTGGTCCCACCCGCCCCTTATTATTTAGTTTTATGAAACCCAACTAACATCGCATTTCTCCCGATGGTCGATATTGCTCTGCGTTCTGACTGTGTGACAGCATTATAATTGGGTCATGGGTCTAGCAAAGAAAAATCCACCTTAAACTTTTCCCCGCCAAATACTATGGCCCATTCTACTAACATATGACTTACTGCTCCTTCAAATAACACACATACACGTAATACGATCGAATTAATAGCTTACGCCACGTGATCTGTAATAGTAGAAACTTGAATCAACACCATAAACCGTGATTGAAGACTTTGAGATGGACTTAAACGTTTGAGGTGGGACGGCTACTGTAACTAAAGCACGTTTAGCGTGCGCCATCTACCATTTGTTCGTGGCTGAGAGGGTTAAGGCTGTGCGATCTCCACCGCCGTCAATCGCATGGCAAGAGATGGCAGCACTACTGTATCACCGATAGCAGCCGCTGCATTTGTGTTAGTGACGTGTCTACCCTTCAATTATCACCTCCTTCGCCCCTACTCCCCCCGCTTCTCCTCGTCACTCAATGTCTTCTCTCTCTCTCTCTCACTGATAGCGTTGCTTTGCATCTGAAAAACAAACCAGACTTGCTTTCCGAGCCGTATTGCCAATTTGTGGACTACTGTCGACCAAAGTATTATGTGTACTCGAGTTTGAAGGTTGTTTGTGACGTAACCAATAGACATACATAAAATCCAATAACATCATTATTTTCGTCGTTCTATTCTACGTGAGTCCATGTAGGTTTGGAATTTTTAGTTTATATTTTAATATTTTTTATCGCAGTTGGAACACAAAAAGTGCCCGTTTTTAAGCGTGTTTCAACCATGCGTCACATTTAAGAATTATTATCTCACAAACCCTTCATTGTATCGAATCCAAATTTTAACACAATATACATTGGAATGTTGTATAACTGGTTTATTAATTTCAAAATTTTTCGTGTCCAAGAAACAATGTTGTTATCTATTGTCTAAGGTAACGTTTTCTCGGCTTGGGGTGGTTGGAATATGTAGTTCTTGGTCGCGTTATATTCCTTATACATCAAAAAGTTATGTTGAACGACTTTAAAATACGTAAATTAATTCACTTATTTTATATCGGTTTATATTTGAACGGGGAAATACTACCTCGCCTCGCTCGGCAGTGATGGGCTCCATCTCAGCAACGCTGTACAGCCTACCCCGGAGCGGCTGGCAGGTGAATCATGCCTTATTTCCACGAACAAATACAAACCGATATAAAATAAGTGAATTAATTTACGTATTTTAAAGTCGTTCAACATAACTTTTTGATGTATAAGGAATATAACGCGACCAAGAACTACATATTCCAACCACCCCAAGCCGAGAAAACGTTACCTTAGACAATAGATAACAACATTGTTTCTTGGACACGAAAAATTTTGAAATTAATAAACCAGTTATACAACATTCCAATGTATATTGTGTTAAAATTTGCATTTGATCTGATGACGGGTTTTTGAGATAATAATTCCTAAATGTGACGCATGGTTGAAACACGCTTAAAAATGGGCACATTTTGTGTTCCAACTGCGATAAAAAATATTAAAATATAAATTAAAAATTCCAACCCTACATGAACTAACGTAAAATAGAACGGCGAAAATGATGATGGTATTGGATTTTATGTAGGTCTATTGGTTACTTCACAAACACCCTTCAAACTCGAGTGCACATAATACTTTGGTCGACAGTAGGTATTCTCCCTCCGTCCAGCCCAATAAAAGAGAATATATTATGATATAGGCCTATTATGATTATATTTTGATGTAGTATGATATGATTCACGGAGTGAGGTTGTGGTTAGGGTTGTGCAGCTGTGAGCTTTCATTCCGGAAATAGTGGGTTCGAACCCCCCTGTCGGTAGCCCTGGAGATGGTTGTCCCTGGTTTCTCATTTTCACACCAGGCAAATGGGCGCTGTACCTTAATAAAGGCCACAGCCGCTTCCTTCCCACTGCTAGTCTTTCCTATCCCATCGTCGCCATAAGACCTACAGTATCTGTGTCGGTGCGACGTAAGGCAAATTGTAATATATATATTACTAGCAGGTACCCGCGGCTTCGCTCGCGATCAAGACAATGAGGACGATGCATTATTGCTGATAATATAATAATAATAATAATAATAATAATAATAATAATAATAATAATAATAATAATATCATATGGCCTCGGGTGCCGGATGCAAGCTTTGTAATTTGACACCCAGAGGGTAGCTTGCGTCGAATTTCGTTGTTTCTTGAATCACTATGAAACATCAAGGAGGTTAGTTATCTAAGCTCCTTGAACACTATAGCGCTTTCTAGTAGAGAAATGAGGAACTTTGTGTTGGCGGAAAATCCCGAGATTAATTTTTCCATTATGAACACGGCCTACTGAATTCAAATGGGTTCTTTGACATGCCAACATCGATTGACATGCGTGTCGTATTTTTGCCGCCTTTCAAAAATCACTTACCACGACCAGGAGCGAACCTGCAATCTTGGGGTTAGTACACCGACACGCTATACACTCATCTACCTGGCAAGCAATGCTGATAATTGGTCTATTCTATTACAGCAATCGCGGTTATAGGTGGGTCCATTGTAATTCTGAAAATGTTGATACATACAGTACAGTATATTGATATGAGCAGCAAAGTGGGAATTTTATAGAGTTGTGAAAGTCTGCAGGGTACGATGTTACATTATGTGAACACATTTTAGAATTACGATTTTGGTTTTGCCATCTTCTGCTGACCATTTTTTTGTCTGGATACTCGCGAGAACGCCACATACAGTTGCCTATGGGAAAAAATGGTTTTGTCTAAATGTACACCTGCTGCTGTTAAGTGTGTGTCATTGCGCTTTGTTAATAGAAATTGCGAATATTGTTTGAAGAGGGAACTGCACTCTTGCACACTGGAATGGCAAATCTATCGGAATATGGAGAATTAAAAGTAGGCGTATATTTCCTTAAGTTGTTCTGGGTGTAATTTTGCCAGACTTATTGATGATTTGAACGTCAACATGTCACTATTAATAGACCTATATAGTAAAATATCTCTCACCTTGGACGCTGATGTACATTATGCAGTCTCTTCTAGTGTTACATCCCAGGGATTGAAATTCTCCAACAACCCTTTTGCCTCACATGCCTCTCTAATTAATTAAAATTCCAGATTGTTGTTGTTTGAGTCTTCAGTTTTTTGACAGGTTTGATGCAGCCCTCCATGCCTCCCTTTCCTGGTCAACCCGTACAGTTCTTTTCCTCGACCCTCCCATCCATAGCTAAGCTTGTTATTCCTGGGTGTGTTAATATGTGTTGTACCATCTTATCTCTTCTCTTCATTAGCAGTCGCCAGAATCATCTCTCCTCTCCCACTCGTCTTAATAGCTCTTCATTTGTTACCCTATCTACCCATCTGATCTTCATCATTCTCCTTTAAAACCACATTTCAAATGCCTCAATTGTCCTCTTTTCTGCTGCACCATTAGTCCAAGTTTCACTTCGTTATAGTGTCACGCTCCAGACGAAAGCTTTAAAAAATGACTTCCTAATACCTAAATGTATATTCGATGTCAACAGATTCCTTTTCTGTAGAAATGCTTCCTTGCCTGAGCCAACCTGCTTTTTATATCCTCTTTGCTTCGTCCATCACTGGTTATCTTGCTTCCTAAGTAACAGAAGTCTCCTACTTCCCGTAGCGTTTCACCTACCAATTTGAGGTCCATAGAGTTTTCTGATTTATTTCGGCTGAATTCCAAAAATTTTGTTTTACATTTATTGATTTTCATCATGAATTCTTTCCTCAAGACGGAGTCCTTACCATTCAAAAACACGTTCAAATCCTCTGGCGTATCGGTCAAGATGACGATGTCATCAGCAAATCTCAGACATGAAATTATTTCTCCTTGAATCTTCACTCCCACTTTAAATTTGTCTCCAATTTCCTGATTATTGTGTTTTTATAGATCTTTGAAATGCGTTGCCCTCGCACATGGTGTAGATGCATTGTCAAAGGAAAACATTCCATGTTACGAACATGGGCCGCATAACCTGCCCTAAGCCTATTCTGGACAGCAGTTCCTTGAACTCAGATTTGCCAACATTTTATTGTATGTTTCCATGTGGTATATGTCTGTACCTAAACATACAGAAGAGTGCTTTAAAAATCATGTCTGGTGTAAATTTTGGAAAAGATGGTGAGTGTGGTTTTTGCCGGAGTGGATACTCGCTCGTAGAAATTCTTTTCAGTAAAATAGGCTGGTTCACAATTTTGTAAGTGCACATTGAGGTATGTGACGGCGGGATGCCTTAAGTGTTACGGAAACGGCAATAGCCGCCACAGAGCTTCGTTGCTACTGAAATAACGACCAGACTGATATTTCTACTTAACTATACGGGATTTGAAGGCCCAGTGTTTATTAAATTGAACGTAGCTATATCGCTACCTTTATTTAGTAGCCGCTACTGTAGTGATTAAAAATTAAAAGTGGTATTGGAAGGCGCTACACCTAATTTTTTTACCCCTGGCTTTACAGACCATGAAGGGCCTAGGCCTATCTTGCGACCGCTTCCCAGCCATTTGGCCTGCAGATATTGAGGTGACGTGTGGTCAGTGCATCGTGTCCCCTCGGCCGTTAATCTTGTTTTTCGTGACCGGCGCGCTGCCTCTCTATCAGACAGCTACTCAATTGTCCTCAAGAAGCTGAGTGAACTCCGTTGCAGTCCTCACGTCAGTGTTTAAAATTTCTGACGGAGCCGGGAATCGAACCCGGGGCCTCCGGTTGGGAGGCAGGCGCGCTACCCTGTTCTTATTGTGTTTATACAAATCTTGAAAAAGATAATAAATGGATTGGCATTGCCTCCTACGGGGATATATAGAAAATCGGATGTCATACCTTCAGATTCAGTTGCCATGGAAACGGACTTGCCATTAGTTCATCAGTTTATCAGAGTGAATATAGTTTTCTGCGAATATCTTTGAAACTGTTGGTTTTAGGGCCTTAACATGTGGTTTTCGGTGTCCCGTAGGGACCTACCGAGTATTATTTCTCGCATCGAGAGGCGTAAAATGAGCTTTGTCCGGTCTTTATGCGACAACTTCGATATTTTGTCCCAGTTGAGTATTTTTGGTGACTTTTCAGTTATGTTGCCCGTTCCACGGGAACAATGATTTATTTCCGGATGAAAGGCAGCCTATATGTTATCCCAGGGTATAAGCTGTCTCCATATCAAATTTCACCCAAATCCGTCCAGCCGTTTTAGTGTCAAGAGGTAACAAACTAACACACACACGGACACACAGATTTTCACAATTATAATATACTAGCAGGTACCCGCGGCTTCGCTCGCGATCAAGTCAATGGGGACTATGCAATTGTACACCTGCTGTTAAGTGTGTGCGATTGCGCTTTGTTAATAGAAATTGCGAATATTGTTTGAAGAGGGAACTGCACTCTTTCACAATGGAATGGCAAATCTATCGGAATATGGGGAATCAAAAGTATTTTTCCTTACCTATAGTAAAATATCTCTGACCTTGGCCGTTGATGTACATTATTCACTCTCTTCCAGTGTTACATCCCAGGGATTGAAATTCTCCAGCAACCCTTTTGCCTCACATGCCTCTCTAAGTAATTAAAATTCCCAACTGTTGTTGTTTGAGTCTTCAGTTTCTTAACTGGACTGATACAGCTCTCCATGACTCCCTCTCCTGAGCTCATCGTTTCATCTCTATATCGCTACCACATCATACATCCGAGGCAATCTGTTTTACCCTGGCCTACCCTACAGTTCTTGTCCTTTTAACCCTCCCATCCATAACTAAGCTTGCTATTCCTGGGTGTCTTAATATGTGTCGTACTAACCTATATCTTCTCTTCAATAGCAGTCGCCAGAAACATCTCTCCACTCCCACTCGTCTTAATAGCTCTTTATTTGTTACCCCATCTACCCATCTGATCATCATCATTCTCCTGTAACACCACATTTCAAACGCTTCAATTCTCCTCTTTTCTGCTGCACCATTAGTCCAAGTTACACTTCCTTATAGTGTCACACTCCAGACAAAAGCTTTCAAAAATTACTTCCTAATAACTAAATGTATATTCGATGTCAACAGATTCCTTTTCTGTAGAAATGATGTCCTTGCCTGAGCCAACCTCTTTGCTTCGTCCGTCACTTGCTATTTTTCTTCTTAAGTAACAGAAGTCTCCTACTTCCCGTAGCGTTTCACCTGCCAATTTGATGTGCATAGAGGTTTCTGATTTATTTTGGCTGCATTTCAATAATTTTGTTTTACATTTATTGATTTCCATCATGAATTATTTCCTCAAGACGGAGTCCATACCATTCAAAAACTCATTCAATTCCTCTGGCGTATCGGTCAAGATGACGATGTCATCAGCAAATCTCAAAGATGAAATTATTTCTCCTTGAATCTTCTCTCCCACTTAAAATTTTTCTCCAACTTCCTGTTTGTTGTGTTTTTAGAGATCTTTGAAATGCGTTGCCCTCGCACATGGTGTAGGTGCATTGTCAAAAGAAAACATTCCATGTTACGAACATGGGCCGCATAACCTGCACCGAAAGCCTATTCTGAACAGCAGTTCCTTGAACTCAGATTTGCCAACATTTTATTGTATCTTTCCATGTGGTATATCTCTGTACCTCAACATACAGAAGAGTGCTTTAAAAATCATGTCTTGTGTAAATTTTGGAAAAGGTAGTGATTGTTGTTTTTTGCCGGAGTGGATACTCGCTCGTAGAAATTCTTTTCAGTAAAATAGACTGGTTCACAATTTTGTAAGTGCACATTGAGGTATGTGACGGCGGGATGCCTTAAGTGTTACGGAAACGGCAACAGCCACCACAGAGCTTCGTTGCTACTGAAATAACGAACAGACTGTTATTTTTACTTAACTATACGGGATTTGTGAGCCCAGTGTTTATGAAATTGAACGTAGCTATATCGCTACCTTTATTTAGTAGCTGCTACTGTAAAACTTTCTTCAGCTATTCCCAATTAATTGGAGTCGCCGTAGCCTGCCAGGCTCATTTTGGTTTTGGCCGGGGATTTAAGGCCGGATGCCCTTCCTGACGCCACGTGATTTTCCAGGTAAAAATTCCATCCCGCTGTCACCGGGATTCGAACCCCGGCCGTCCTGGTGAAAGGCGAGAAGCTAAGCCACTGCGCCATCACGCTCCCGTAGAAGCCGCTACTCTAGTGTTTACAAATTAAAGGTGGTATTAGAAAGTGCTTTCCCTAATTTTTTTTACCCCTGGCACTACAGACCATGAAGGGCCTAGGCCTATCATGCGACCGCTTCCCAGCCATTTGGCCTGCAGATATTGTGGTGACGCGTGGTCAGTGTACCGTGTCCCCTCGGCCGTTAATCTTGTTCTTCGTGTCCAGGGCGCTGCCTCGCTATCAGACAGCTACTCAATTGTCCTCACGAAGCTGAGTGCACTCCGTTGCAGCCCTCACGTCAGTGTCTAAAATCTCTGATGGAGCCAAGAATCGAACCCGGGGCCTCCGGATGAGAGGCAGGCGCGCTACCGTGTTCTTATTGTGTTTGTATATACTGTATATCTTGAAAAATATAATAAATGGATTGGCATTGCCTCCTACAGGGATATATAGAAAATCTTCGCTCCCACTTTTATTTTTTAAACACTACATTAGCGGCTCCTAAATACAGGTAGCGATATAGCTACGTTCAATTTCATAAACTCTGGGCTCACAAATCACAAATCCCATATAGTTAAGTACAAATATCAGTGTGGTCGTTATTTCAGTAGTAACGAAGCTCTGTGGCGGCTATTGCCGTTTCCGTAACACTTAACGCATCCCACTGTCACATACCTCAATGCGAACTTACAAAATTGTGAACCAGTCTATTTTACTGAAAAGAATTTCCACTCCGTTGCAGCCCTCACGTCAGTGTCTTAAGTCTCTGATGGAGCCGGGAATCGAACCCGGGGCCTCCGGATGAAAGGCAGGTGCGCTACCCTATTCTTATTGTGTTCATATATATCTTGAAAAAGATAACAAATTGATTGGCATTGCCTCCTACAGGGATATATATAAAATCGGATGTCATACCGTGAGGTTCAGTTGCCATGGAAACGGACTTGCCATTATTTCATCAGTTTATCAGAGTAAAGATAGTTTTCTGCGAATATCTTTGAAACGGTTGGTTTTAGGGCCTTAAAATGTGGTTTTCGGTGTCCCGTAGGGACCTACCGAGTATTGTTCCTTGCATCGAGGGGCGTAAAATGAGCTTTGTCCGGTCTTTTTGCGACAACTTCGATATTTTGTCCCGGTTGAGTATTTTTGGTGACTTTTCAGTTATGTTGCCTGTTCCACGGGAACAATGATTTATTTCCGGATGAAAGGATGCCTATATGTTATCCCAGGGTATAAGCTGTCTCCATTTCAAATTTCATCCAAATCCGTCCAGCCGTTTTAGTGTCAAGAGGTAACAAACTAACACACACACACACACACGGACACACAGATTTTCACAATTATAATATATATAGGGATATAGGGATTGCAACTCGCATAATAGGCCTGGCGACAGGTAGTTCAATAAGGAAATAATTAGTGGAAAGCTGGAAATTGCTTTAATCGCTTTATTTGGACCCAGATATTACTCTCTCAAGTTTCTCCCTCGAGCGAAGTCGGCGTTGGCCCTTCTGGCCCTAAGAATGTACCATTTTTCAATTTTTTGCAAATAACTCCCAAATCTTCAACTTTATCAACAAAATACTTCTTAAAGAAAATAATCTAGAGTAAATTTCCTACAAAAATGTTCCCTACCGTTTGTCTCTAATGTGAACCGTTACGATGCTACGACCATTCTAAGATGAGCCCTTTTTGATTCATGCGGAAAAGCTATGGAAATGATATGCCATATTAACGTTTCTACATGTTTTAATATTTGTCAGCATTCCAGATGCACAAGCTGTTAACTTGTTACAAGTATAACAGATTTTCAATGTAAACAGCTGTGGAAAAATACCTACCATTAGTATCATTTTGCAATATTGAGTTTTCGACTACAGAACAGCATGTGGATGCACGGTGTGCGCGGATCTCGCGGGATGATGCGGACTTGAGAAAATTTGTTGGATGGTTATCAACTAAAGAGCCCTTTCCTCGTGGACAACACGTTGTTTCGTTAAGCACAGGAGTTGTCGGGGATGGACAAATCACTTGTCATATGACCTATGAAATTGGAATAGCAGCACAAAAAGGCATAACCGGCAACAATTTTCACGATGTGAAGTTCCTTAGAAAAAATGGCGTGATGCCTCTCCGCGCGGTAAATTCGAAAATAACAAGTAGTTCCGTGAAGAACTATACAGCCTATTTTCATATATCCTGCTCATGTTAATTGCCTCTATCAACATACAAAATTTCAGTTTAATTGCTGTAACAGATTCATAGATATTGAGAACCGTCTAAATATTTCAGATGGTCGCCAGGTTGGATTTTTATTTTTGTACTATTACATTAAGATTATTGTGGTCGTGTGGTATTCAAACTTCAATCGCATGATTAGAACTCAAGAAGTAAAAACGAGATTTTAAAATTACGCACAGCAGCCATCTTGTGATTATGCAAACAATTGAAATAAATTAGATGCCAGTGGATCTACATTTGAATAAGCATTTAACGTGAAACGTTTCACTGCACTCGGATAGTTAATTCGCGAGAAACGCCCATTTAAATATTTATACTTCGCGTCGCCGCCATGTTGGATTTGTGCTCACCAGGTTACTCAAAGTCCTATAGGTGAACATATGTTCATAGTCTCTATGAACATAAAAAATCTGTTTGTTTGCTGTAAAAGATTCATAGATATTGAGAACCGTCTAAATATTTCGGAAGCTCGCCGTTTAGGATTGTTATATGTATAGGCCATAGAGTTATGTACCATTAAAGGACAATTATTGCCTAGGTTCATTATTCAAACATTCACTTCAATCGCATGATAACGACACAAGAAATAAAAACATAATTTTAAAATTTCGCACAGCCGCCATCTTGAGGTTATGTAAACAATTGAATTAAATTAGATGGCAGTGCATTACAATCTGCAAAATCATTTACTGTACCACATTTCACTGCGCTCAGAGAGTTAAATCACGAGAAAAGTCTATTAAAATATTTCAAATTCGCTTGTTCGCCATGTTCGTTTTGTACTTTACAGGTTTATGAAATATACTTAGGTAAACTTGTATCAGTACCCTTTATCACCGTACAAGATTGCAGGGTGATATCTGTAATAGTTTCGGAGATATAGAATGCCAGTGAAATATTTCGCACAGCCGCCATTTTGAGGTTATGTAAACAATTGAACTAAATTAGACTCCAGTGCTTTACAATGTGTATAAACAATTGCTGTACCCAGTTTCATTACGTTTGGGTAGTTAAATCGCGAGAAAAGTCTATTTAAAAGTCTCAACTTTGCTTGGCCGCCATGTTGGTTTTGTAGTCACCAGGTTTTTGAAAGTCTCATAGGTGAACTTCTAGTAGTGCCCATTATCACCGTACACAATTTCAGGGCGATATCGGTAATAGTTTCGGAGATATCGAATGCTAGTGAAATATTTCGCACAGCCGCCATGTTGGATTGGTGAGACGTAACAAAATTTGAAGGGCACGGTCGAGGTCGCCGGGAATAGCGCCATGAACTTACCGAGTTTCATTGAAATCGCTCCAGTCGTTTAGACACACACACACGCACACACACACGGACAAAAGGTGATTTCATAAGCCTATTTTTTCAAAATTGAAAATAGGCTAAAAATCCGCAACACGGATATTCCTGGTGATCCTCTTGTGCTTTTCCAATGCATTTGCCTTGCAAAGAAATCCGATGCAGAATTGAAACAATATTTCCAGTTTGAACTAGCTCCGTATCCGGTTGCGATCTTTGATAAAGCGGGAATGCGTAGACGCAAAAGTCTGTGTTCTATAAATTATTCGATCCTGTTACCGATGAGCCCATATTTGAGGACCTACATCATGTTCTCGACGGAGGATATCTTCTGCACCGTGTAATTTGGCACCAAACCGATACTTTTGTCGACATTAGTGCCAAATATGCGAGTTACGTTAAAAGATACTTTAAAAACAGTGTCATTATTTTCGTTGGGTATCCTGACGACCCAGCAGCTCGCAGTACCAAGTCCGTTGAACGTCTTCGACGATCGCACAAGCATGAAGCTGCTAATGTTTTTTTTTTTATGAGTCCATGACGGCACCTATGCCACAAGCAAACTTTTTGTCTAATGTCACAAACAAACGAAGATTGATCGACTTGTTGCGCGTCAAATTCGAAAGCGAAGGAATCGAAACCAGACAAGCTCCACATGCCGATGTGCTGATCGTTACCACCCCACTCGAGTTATCTCGGCCCGACAATTCAGTCATTATAGTGGCTGAAGATATAGATATCCTGGTCATCTTGGCGGCTTGTGTGCCACCCTCCACGAAAATGTATTTTATGAAACCCGGCCAAGGTTCAACCAAACAACAACTATTTTGCACAACAAGTTTCAATCTCCCAACATGTGTGCAAGAAAACTTCCTCTTTTTGCATGCGTTTAGTGGGTGCGATATAACGTCTTCGTTTCACAGGCAGTGCAAAATGAAATTCGTAACACTGCTGAAGAGTAATGAGGAACTGCAGACAGCTGTTAGGGTTTTCCGAGACGTGAACGCAAACCCCGATGAAATTGACAAAGTGGGCCAGTTGGTTTTGGCTGGGCTTTATGACAACAAAACCACGGGAAATACCCTGAATGAGCTGCGGTTCCAACTGTTTGAAAAATCTCTAAGCAAACATCGATTTAATCTCGCAAGCTTACCTCCCACCGAATCAGCGGCACGTGATCACTCTTTAAGAACATATCATCAAATCCAAACATGGTATGGAAATGATACAAATCCACTGGATTGGGGCTGGAAAAATTCTCAATGTGGTTTGGCTCCCATATCTACGAGGGATCCGGTGCCACAAACGCTTCTAAACACAGTGTCCAGCAAATGTTCGGAAGGATGTAACGCAGCTTGTGGTTGCAGGAAAACGGACCTCCGATGCTCCAGAATCTGCATGAATTGTATGGGACGGTCATGTACAAATGCTGCCGAGGAAGATGATATGGATGATTGTGACGGAGACATCGATGTTAATCTTGAGCGCCCTGTGACGTCGGACAAAAGTACCGATACAGACGATGAAAGCGATGACGGAGAAATTGAGGCCACAGCTGTTTACATTGAAAATCTGTTATACTTGTAACAAGTTAACAGCTTGTGCACCTGGAATGCTGACAAATATTTTATAATATGTAGAAACTTTGATATGGCATATCATTTCCATAGCTTTTCCGCAAGAATCTAAAAGGGCTCCAATTTGAATGGTCGTAGCATCGTAACAGTTCACATTAGAGACAAAAGGTAGAGAGCATTTTTGTAGAAAATGTACTCTAGATTATTTTCATAACAGGCATTTTGTTGATAAAGTTGATGGTTTGGGAGATATTAGCAAAAAAAAAAAAAGGAAAAATGGTACCTTCTTAGGGCCAGAAGGGCCAACGCCGACTTCGCTTGAGGGGGAAAACTTGGGAGAGTAATATCTGGGTCAAAATAAAGCGATTAAAGCAATTTCCAGCTTTCCACTAATTATTTCCTTATTGAGGCTTTTGTTTTTCGACCTGTCGCCTGGCCTATAAAGTTCTATTGATCTTAAACATGATTTATTCTGCGAATATAACTTACAGAATTTTATAAAGTAACTCATAAATAATTTTTAACATTCTGTAAACGAAACACACACATATTTTATTATGAGCAAATATTCCCATGAAAATAAAATTTATTATTTCAGATTTTGAAAAATCATTTACATATCATATTGTTCTATATTGAAACATCTTTTTTTAGTAATAATCTGATACAGGCACGAAGTACACCATTTTATACTGACTGTATAACAATATAAAGTATTGACAGTAAGAAAACAAAGAATAAAATTTAACAAAAAAAAGGGACTTAATAATAACAAATTCATTGGAAATTAAATAACAAATAAAATAAATAACAGAGGTTATAAAGATATGTATGTGAGTCGTCCAATTCCAGAACTACCTAAGTCAGTTTCATGAAATTTGTGAGAAAGGGCAAAAAACTGTCTTGAGTTATCCGTGCGCGTTTAAATAGAAACAGTTTGTATAATAGTTACAAAATACGATTAGTTTTCATTTTATGTATGTTTTAAAAATACAGTAAAAGCAGTTTTTACGTAATAATAGAAAATATATTGCACTTAAGCAGTTTTGATACAGGATCTAGGACTTAAGTAGTTTTGGATTAGTTTCATTAAGTCAGTAATTATGGTTTCTATGTGAAAGTGAAATTATTGCTATATTTTAAAGTTCTCTAAGAAGCTACCCAGTATACAATAAAAGTAACCTTTCAACCTTAAATTTCCATTCACAATATGCTCACAGCTTTTCAAACTAGGCGAAATAGAGTCCATTGGACTGCATAGCAACGTCATTCCATGGGGTCTTCTTCTTCTCCTTCTTCTCCTTCTTCTACTTCAGATACATTTTGTCGAGCTATGTCTTCGCCACATAGTAGCAAGTCTCGGTAGAAGCCTAGATCCTCTCTGTTGTGCCACTCAGGGCCGAAATGCTTTGACAAAAGCTGTTTCACATCAGTCACTTACATATACATAAATATATAAAAGTGTACCCGTTCCTACGCCACTTTAACATGTTTTCTTGGCGTTGATTACAGTAGCAGTGTTTAGCTATGGACAAGTTCATTGTTAAACGTAAACGCCTGGAGAGTGAAAGTGAGCAGTCGGCTCCTACTCCCGAACCGTCGAATTCAACATAAAGAAGACAAACGAAAGAAAAGAACATACCAGGACAGTTACGTAGTGTATGGATTTACGTGGAATAAGAACGAGGAAAATCCTATCCCTGTGTGTTTAGTTTGTGGCGAAACACGAGGCCATGGTACCTAGCAAACTGAAGTGGCATCTCACAATTAAGCATCCTAGTGGGTCTGGGAAGAGTGTGATGTATTTTTCACGTGTACTAGAAGGGGAGAAAAAAACAGCTGTGCGAATGGTAAAGAGAATGACCATAAGTGATACTGCTCTTGAAGCCTCGTTTAAAGTAGCAGAACTGATAGGGAAAACAAGTAGTTCCGTGAAGAACTATACAGCCTATTTTCATATATCCTGCTCATGTTAATTTCTTCTAACAACATACAAAATTTCAGTTTAATTGCTGTAACAGATTCGTGGATATTGTGAACCGTCTAAATATTTCAGTTTGTTGCCAGGTTGGATTTTTATTTTTGTACTATTACATTAAGATTATTGTGTACGTGTGGTATTCAAACTTCAATCCCATGATTAGAACACAAGAAGTAAAAACGAGATTTTAAAATTACGCACAGCAGCCATCTTGTGATTATGCAAACAATTGAAATAAATTAGATGCCAGTGGATCAACACTTGTATAAGCATTTAACGTGCAACGTTTCACAGCACTCGGATAGTTAATTCGCGAGAATCGTCCATTTAAATATTTATACTTCGCGTCGCCGGCATGTTGGATTTGTGCTCACCAGGTTAATGAAAGTCCTATAGGTGAACATATGTTCATAGTCTCTATGAACATAAAAAAATTCAGTTTGGTTGCTGTAAAAGATTCATAGATATTGAGAACCGTCTAAATATTTCGGAAGCTCGCCATTTAGGATTGTTATACGTATAGGCCATAGAATTATGTACCATTCAAGGACAATTATTGCCTAGGTTCATTATTCAAACTTTCACTTCGATCGCATGATTACGACACAAGAAATAAAAAATTAATTTAAAAATTTCGCACAGCCGCCATATTGAGGTTATGTATACAATTAATTTAAATTAGATTGCAGTGCATTACAATCTGCAAAATCATTTACTGTACCACATTTCACTGCGCTCAGAGAGTTAAATCACGAGAAAAGTCTATTAAAATATTTCAAATTCGCTTGGTCGCCATGTTCGTTTTTTACTTTACATGTTTATGAAGTATACATAGATAAACTTGTACCAGTACCCTTTATCACCGAACAAAATTGCAGGGTAATATCTGTAATAGTTTCGGAGATATAGAATGTCAGTGAAATATTTCGCACAGCCGCCATTTTGAGGTTATGTAAACAATTGAACTAAATTAGACTTCAGTGCATTACTATGTGTATAAACACTTGCAGTACATAGTTTCATTACGTTTGGATGGTTAAATCGTGAGAAAAGTCTATTTAAAAGTCTCAACTTCGCTTGGTCGCCATGTTCGTTTTCTATTTAACAAGTTTATGAAATATACATAGGTAAACTTGTATCAGTACCCTTTATCACCGTACACAATTGCAGGGTGATATCTGTAATAGTTTCGGAGATATAGAACGTCAGTGAAATATTTCGCACAGCCGCCATTTTGAAGTTATGTAAACAATTGAACTAAATTAGACTCCAGTGCATTACAATGTGTATAAACATTTGCTGTACAAAGTTTCATTACGTGTGGATAGTTGAATTGCGAGAAAAGTCTATTTAAAAGTCTCAACTTCGCTTGACCGCCATGTTGGTTTTGTAGTCACCAGGTTTTTGAAAGTCTCATAGGTGAACTTCTAGTAGTACCCTTTATCACCGTACACAATTTAAGGGCGATATCGGTAATAGTTTCGGAGATATTGAATGCTAGTGAAATATTTCGCACAGCCGCCATTTTGCATTGGTGAGACGTAACAAAATTTGAAGGGCACGGTCGAGGTCGCCGGGAATAGTGCTATGAACATACCGAGTTTCATTGAAATCGCTCCAGCCGTTTAGATTTTATTAGGGGGGGACACACACACGAATCACACACACACACACACACACGCACACACACACGGACAAAAGGTGATCTCATAAGCCTATTTTTTCAAAATTGAAAATAGGCTAAAAATCACACACACACACCTCATACTCTTGGAGAGGAAATCATAGGTCCTGCATGGAAAATTATAGTTTCAACAATACTTGGTGAAGGAGCAGTAATCAAATTTCGAAATTTCCTCTTTCCAACAACACAATCAGTCGCAGGATATCTGAAATGTTTGCAATATCAACGAACAAGTCGTGGGGAAAATAAAAACTGATAGAGCATTTGCTTTGCAAGTAGATGAGAGTATCGATAGTGGTGACAAACTGCAACTCCTTGGTTTTACCAGATATATTGATGATAAAGATATTAATGAGGCGTTTCTGTTCTGTAGACCGCTGGAGACTACAACCTCAGGACATGATATTTTTGTTTCTATTCATTCCTTTCTCAATGACCAAGATCTTTCATGGAAAGACTGGTTGGTTAGTTCTTAAGTTTAGGGGCTGCGACAACGCGGTCATGTAGCCCCGTGTACTTTGGTGTGTGTAGAATCTGTCTGATAACCGGTGTTAATTGTGATGACTGTATTAGTGCGTGTTATCTGTTTTTAATTCAAGTAAGGACTGCAGTCTTTTGAATTTTTCAAATAGTTCCGACTTTTGCTGCCAAACGCCACCGTCAATGACTACTAGTTCAGAACTTAGCTACCAGACGCCACCGCAGTCGGCTCTTGACGACGAACGTAGGAACCTAAGAACGCTAGTCAAATGTTTAACCTATATATAATTTAGCTTCACACAGGTGTAATTAGTGGAAGGTTCTTTAACATGCCATAAATCTATGACATGGGACCGCCGGATCTACTTCCCCTCCGAAGGAAGGCATACTGAGGGATTTTTAACTCTCTTAAAAATCCGACGACTTCGGCCGGCATGGAAAGACTGTTGTGGTATATGTACAGATGGTGCACAATCTATGTCTGGGAAATTTAAAGGTTTTTACTGCAAGAGCTCAAGATTTTGCTGCAGTGTTTAACGAAGTTGTGAAAATGGTGAACTACATCAAGTCTCGACCTTTAATGTGCAGGATTTTTAACCAGTTATGTCTCGCAACGGATGCACCTCATACCTCTTTGTTACTTCATACAGAGTAAGGTAGTTGTCGTGGGGTCGTGTATTGAAGCAGTTTCTTGAACTTAGAGAAGAGGTGAAAATTCTTTTTAAAGATGAAAATCAAGATACATTTTATGAGCTGTTACTAACTGATTCTTGGTGCTTGGAACTGTCGTATCTGGCAGATATTTTTCATAAACTGAATTAACTGAATGTTTCAATGCAGGGTAGACAGGAAACAATAATTTCCTCAACCAATAAAATGAAAGATTTTAAAAGAAAACTTAGTTCTTTGACGTCTGCAGTTCAGAAAGGAGATCTTTCAAACTTTCTTCATCTGGCAGTAGATAACGATCTGGGTAAGCTGAAAGACCTCATTTGTGATCACTTATCAAGATTGCAAGAAGCAATAGATACATACTTTCGATCTATTTCCACTATGAATGTCAACTGGGTTGTCTCACCATTTGATTTCATAGATAGTGCGAGGAAATAGATTTCACTGGTTGCGAACGAGATGAATTTATTCATCTTTGTGCCGATTCCACACTCAAAAGTAAGTCCACCAAGAGTGAGGCGTCGGTGGCTACTTTTGGGCTTCAGCGGAGAGAGTAGTATCCTAACCTAATGAAGAAAGCAATTAACACACTTTCGCCCTTTCCAAAATCCTATCTATGCGAGCAAGCCTTCTCTGCTCTGGAGACAATAAAATCCAAAGCAAGAAATAGACTGAATAACCTTGAGGATGATTTGCGTGTTTCATTGTCAACTGCAAGGCCAGATATCACGTACCTGTGCTCTAAGCATCAATCACAAGTTTCATATTAACGATTTATCGAACAAAATTTTGATGTATTTTTACTCACTGACTGTAGTAAAGTAGACTGTATTATGTTATGGTGTACGTTACTTATTATAAAATATTTCAATAAATTTACATATGAAACATATTTTTTTTTATTCAAGGAAGGGTGCCCCTAGTGTTTAATGTTATTCCCAAGGGTGCCGTGAACTTCAAAAGGTTAGTTAGTTAGTTATTGTTGTTTTAAGGGGTGGAACTACGAGGTCATCTGCCCCTAACTTCAAAAGGTTGGTAAACTCTGCTCTAGTCTGTGGTCGTGTGGACTGGCATGATGAGTCAGGGCGGGAGGGAGGCGGAAGCTGCGATAGCAAAGGTGTTGAAGGAGAGGATAAGGCAGGTGCCCGAGCGCGCTCTTGCCCAAGACCTTGTCTTACCGCTGTGTGTGCGCGCGCGTGTGTGTATGTGTGTGTGACTGATTCAACCTGCGTTTTGTAGAGTCTGAAAGGTACAATCACCACGGGTATATCGCTGAACCAAATTTCTTTATCGAACTTTTCTATTGCTCAGAATAAGAGCCACATCAAATTAATAAAACTTTGAAGTTAATATAACAATTTTTTCTCACTAAAAATGGTATTCAAATCTGAAGAGGTTAATACAAAATTTGAATTTCGTAATAAGAATTGTTCCTATTGCAGGTACTACTACAGGGGTTGTTGTACATAAATTTCGGTGTCTTCCGATTATTAGTTTCGTCGTGGAGATTGTACCTTTAACGCTCAAAATAGCCACTTTGAAGCCATGTCCTCAGCAAACGAGCCGTCGTTATTTTCTTCAAAACGCATATAATATCTCACAAAGACCTACATTAGAGATTAAGAGTAAAAATAAAAATAAAAATAAAATTTCAATTTTTGACCGCACAGCCTTAAAGCCTGACCGTACGTGGTGGGCGCGAGCGGGTAAAATGCTGCTTCGAATCCAGTAGTAGGCATACTTTTTTGAACGAAAGCCCACATTCCATTTTAGTCGGGATGTAACTACATTGCCACAGTTATTGCCTTACGACGTATTTTTGTGAAGAATACGTTGGCTTTTGCTGATTTATTTACGAGAATACGATCGAATTGGTACGATATGCCACGTGACCTGTAATGGCAGAAAATTTAAAAAAAAACTGGCATGAATATTAACATAACATATCGAAGTGTCGCTCCGGAGGTCCGGGTTCGTTTCCCAACTCTGACAAGAAATGTAATACTTGTCTGAGGGCTGAAATTAGGTACACGTAGCCTCGTGAAGAAAATATGAGAAGAAGTGTGTTCGATTCCCACCTCAGCCACCCTGGAAATGGTTTTCCGTGGTTTCCCACTTCTAATCCGGCCAAATTCCGGGACGGATTCTATCTTAAGGCCAAGGCCGCCTCCTTCCCAATCCTTAATTGCAAATACACACATCATTATAAGCCCGCAATAACTCAGGTTATCAGACAAATTCTATACACATACCCAAGTAAACGGGGCTAAATGACCGCGATGCTCTAGCCCCTCAAATGAAACAAAACAACAACATATCGAAGGATATTCTGATCGCCAGTGCTTGCATCGAAGTACACGTATTTCTTAGAATTTCCCATGGTATTATTAGCACTCTTTCGATTTTTTCAAAAAAATGAAAGTAGACTTATGAGATCTACACAGGGCGAAAAATTGTGTGTCTGTGTGTGTGTGTGTGTGAGACTGTGTGCCTGTGTGTGTGGGTGTGAGTGTGTGTACTCTGAATGTCTGCCCCCCCCCCCCTCTCGGTGAAACTGAATTGAACGAAAATTGGTACAGAGGTAGAACTAGCAAAGGGCACCTCAGTGTCATGTTTTATATCGCCGCCATCTTGACGGAAACGTAATGGCGGCCACCCAAATATTCAAAGCTTAAATCAAATTACGAATAACCAAATGATCCGATCTCTACCAAATTTTGCAACAACATATATTTATATGGCGAGCAACTTTTGACTAAACTACAAGGTAATCCGCTCAATAGTTTGCAGATGGCGGCCATGTATGTGTGCAAATCTGTTCCCGCTATCAATTCAAAAACGGTGAAACCGAATTGAACGATATTCGGTACAGAGGAAGCACTGGCAAAGGACACCTCAGTGGCATGTTTTATATCGCCGACATCTTCACGAAAACGTAATGGCGCCTCCCAAATGTTAAAAGCTTAAATTAATTACGACCAACCTAATAATCTGATCTCTACAAAATTTTGCAACAACATACCTTTATGTGGGAAGCATATTTTGACCAAAATGCAAGATCATCAGCCAAACAGTTTGTATATGGCGGCCATGTATGTGTGCAAATCGATTCCCCCTATCAATTCAAACACGGTGAAACCGAATTGAACGAAATTTGGTACAGAGGTAGCACTAGCGTAGAACACCTTAGTGTCATGTTTTATATCGCCACCATCTTGACGTGAACGAAATGGTGGCCACCCAAATGTTCAAAGCTTAAATCAAATTACGACTAACCTAATCATCCGATCTCTACCAAATTTTGCAACAACATATACTTATATGGCGAGCGTCGTTTCACTAAACTACAAGGTCATCATCCCATTAGTTTGAAGATGGTGGCCATGTATGTGTGCAAATTGATTCCCCCTGTCAATTCAAACACGGTGAAACCGAATTGAACGACATTTGGTACAGAGGTAGCACTAGCAAAGGGCACTCCAGTGTCATGTTTTATATCGCCGCCATCTTGCCGAAAACGTAATGGTGGCCATCCTAATGTTAAACGCTTGAATCAAATTACGACCAACCTAATAATCTGATCTCTACCAAATTTTGCAACAACATACCTTTATGTATAGAGAATCTTTTGACCACACTACCAGGTCATCAGGCCAATAATGTGCGGTTGGCGGCCATGTATGTGAGCAAATCGATTCCCCCTATCTTTTCAAACACGGTGGAACCGAATGGAACGAAGTTTGGTACAGAGGTAGCACTAGCAAAGGCCACCTCAGTGTCATGTTTTATATCGCCACCATCTTGACGGAAACGGAATGGCGGCCACCCAAATGTTAAAACCTTAAATAAATTACGACCAACGTTATCATTTGATATCTACCAAATTTTTCAACAACATACCTTTTTGTGGGAAGCATCTTTTGACTGAACTACAAGGTCATCAGCCCAATAGTTTGCAGATAGCGGCCATGTATGTGTGGAAATCGATTCCCCATATCAATTCACACACGGTGAAACAGAATTGAATGACATTTTTTACAGAGGTAGCACTAGCAAAGGGCACATCATATTCATGTATAATATCCGTATAGCACGTTGTATTTCAAGAAGCTACTACAACCAACATTCAATTATACTCCTTGAAAAGGACAAAGAGTTATAACAATACCCATGCATTTAGGAGGAAATAGGCTATAAGTACTTTACCGAACATCCTGTTTTGTTATTAAATTTTAACAAAAAGTCTTAGCATATCTTTAGGCCCGTATCACACGACACTCGCTGGCAAGGAAGCTGCTGTGATCGCTGGTACAAAATCCTGTATGATTCTGTTCTCTTCGTCAGTACACCTGCTTGTATGGCCAAAGTGTATCACACGCTAGCATTTTGTACGCTAAGTTTTATGAAATAAAACCGAAGGGCTGTCGTTTGAGGGCATTATTTGCAGTTCATTCGCCTTATTAACGCAAAGCAGTCGCGAAACTTGCTTTAAGTAAATTAGAAAACATGTTCGGTACTGAATGAATGCATTCCAATCAATATTTAAGATCTAACTGTAATAATTGAATATTTTACCATACGCGTTAATTAGAAGCGCAACAAAAACCTCTAGTTCGTGTTGGAAATGTATGCAAGTGTTATTGCGCCCGCTCGCTCTTTCGAAGATCCCGGGTTCTAGACTATCCAACGGGAGATTTTTTAAATTATTTTTAACTATTATATTATACCCTCCCTACCTCGTACAGCAAGATTTCAACTTAGTTTTGTTCACATTATCGACGAAGACGATAGGAAAATTTATTTTCTTGTCTCATTTAAATGGCTATTTTCCCTAAATACTGTTCAAAACCATGGATGGACAATATTCGTTATAATTATTAATTTTTTAGTCGTCGCCTCCGTAGCGTAGCGGTCAGCATGGTTAGCTGCCGCCCCGGAGGTCCTGGGTTCGATTCCCGGCTCTGCCACGAAATTTGAAAAGTGGTATGAGGACTGGATCGGGGTCTACTCAGCCTCGGGTGGGCCAAATGAGTAAAGGGGGTTCGATTCCCACCTCAGTCATCCTCGAAGTGGTTTTCCGTGGTTTCCCACTTCGTCTTCGGGCAAATGCCTGGATGGTAGTGAGACAGTATTTTGCTATTTATTTGAACCCTGATATGACAGCGAGACGTATTTGGAAGTTATTGCTTGACATTATTTTGACTGCAGGCTTTGAGGCGCAGTTTGCTTCTTATGCACTAAGGAGATGGATAGACTACCCCGCCACACTCTTGATCACGTGCACAGGACATGCTCACGGACTTGAATTTGCAACTAGTTGATGGATATATGATATGATAATCGATTGGGTTCGATTGTACACTTCGATACAGGTGTGATGCATCTTGGGTAGACTCCCAGCTGTGACGGGAATGAGCAGTTTTGAAACGAGAGTCACTTGAGTACAGCAACTTATGCAGTGAACATGTTATCGTTCGTATAAGAAAGTTCCGTGTATCACGCGGTAATACGAGTGTTTTCTACTCGCAGCGCGGTTCGAACGAGTGAGCTTAGCCAACACAGGGACTTGTTAATACAGACTTCGATGAGGAAATCTGCTACGTATTGGTTTGAAATGCAAGAAAGCATTATTATCAAGAACATTATGACTGGATTTTCTTGTGAGAAACAAGCTATTGGAGTAATGATGTGCTAAACATATCGTTCAGGAATGTAATGCAGTAGCAGAGTTGATCATTTGGAGTGACATCCTTTTGAACTCTACAATGAAGAGAAAGAAAATGTTGGGGAACGTTAGTTCTGATCCAGTGGTTTTACAGTAGCCAAGTATGAAGAAACAACTCCAAAGAAAGGAAACTACTTTACTGATAACGTCGAGGGAGCCTTGTGCAAGCGATATGCAGGAACTCCGTTTCGTGGACAGTAGTTTTCGAGCTAGGAGGAAGTTGGTTCGGCGATTTGCAGCTCTAGCCATGAACTACTCAGGGATGGTGTTTCAGTTCCTGACAGGAATGTATATTCCTATATTTTCTTCAATTTCAACCAGAACTTCGCCCAAGGTAGCTGGAAAACTTTTCTTCTCTTGTAGACAGTAGAACTTGTCACCTTTAGTTCGATACTTTTCACCAATATTTTATTAAATTAGTATGAATTTCATTCGAAGACTAGATTTGATTCTTCTTTATCATTTCTGTCGGAGAGTGTAATTTATTGTGTAGTTAACAGTAAACGTGATGCTATTTAGAGCATTACTTTGTTGCTTTTATTTTGAAAATTTTGGAAATAAAACCAAGCATTCAATTTTGTTGAGAAGATATCTGCAGCATAATTAGGACCAAGACGACGATATCTTTGTATAAGAATAGCAATTAGGAAGAAGATGGCCACACACTCGTGCACTTGAACTATTCCAAAAAAAATTCAGTGATACTATTCGTTTGGACTTATGACATTCTAGTAGAAATTCTTTCTTTTAGAAATGATAGTGCATTTTCATCGTTATTTTCCATGGTTATGGATTTATGGAAATCGTCCAGCGAAAACAATTGTGAATTGATTGCCAAGGCATTTGCAGCCTACTTTTATATATTTTTTGATTAAAGATTTTTCTTTAAATGTAATATTTTTGTTCATTCAGTTTTGCTTGTGTTATTTCAATTCGTTTTTGGGAAGACTCTTGGATAGATCATCGTTTGATTTAATGGTTTGCGTGTATCTATTGATATGATAATATACTCCTTTCCATGATGTAAGTCTCACGTGTTTTCGTCTGAGTAGTTGAGCCATTTTTCGAGTTTGGATAGGCGAAACTGAAACGACTATTTTGATAGTGTCTATTTACAATTTTTCTCTCACATATAGGTCATTATGGAAATATATATATATATAAATATATTGGAATTGTGAATCAAATTTAACTGCTCACACTTTTATAACAGAATTTGTCGTAGACTTAAAAGACGATAATTGTGGAAATGGAAAATACAATTTATTTAATATATTGTTGCTTCTTGTTTAATGAAGTTAGAAAGGAAGTAATCTGTGGCATTTCTATATTCGTCTATGATGGGGCATGATATTTTCAGAGCAATTTCTGAAAGGTTTTAAGTTTAATAACGTTTGGGTTTAATTCTTGACAGCTTTGGAAAGCTGAATTGAGGTATTGCAATTTTGTGCATACGATTTATTGTGTTAGTGAAGCGAATATTTGACATCATTGGATGGTCAATATTAATGCTGGATATTGTACTTGTAGTCTTTTGAGAAGACGTTAACGTTGTCATTGCGTTTTAGTAAGAGTGAAATTAGCTTTTGAGCTATCACCTTTGTTGGATATGATGTTGTAGTTATCGTGAATTGGAATCACGAATGTTTTTCTTATATGCTTGTTTTATTCAAGTTGCCCTACGTTTTATTCTCGCCTAGTAGGATTTGCCGGAGATAAATTGTCTATATCATGACACCCATATTCAAGTAACACAGCTACTTCTTGAACAACTTTAACTAATTCATGCAACATAATACATGTGATATTTCAGTAATTTTAGTAAAAATATACTGCATTCTTTGAAGCTTATAAATAGTTAATAAACTATTTTCACAACTTGTAACACTATTCGATTATCTTAATTGATTGTTGAATACAACGAATTAAGAAAATGATAACCATGAAACATACTTGTAAAATTAAATGAAGATAGGCAGCGTTTAGAACAAAATCCTAATTGAGGATGTAACTTGTATATAAAATGTAAAATATGTATAAATCTTTAAGGGTATAACATCAGTACATAATGTAATATTGTATTTTTCTTGTTATTTGTTCAGCGGATGATATGAACAGTAAGATGGGGCCTTATTGTAGGCATTTATTTAAAACTACATTTTTCATCATTTGATCTAAAGAAGCTTTTCTTTAATTTTGTCTAATTGACGGACATTCATCATTAATCAGTCAATAAATTGAATTTAATTTTAAAAGAATCTTAGAACGACTGGTGTTTTATATCAGAAAAGGGGAGTGCGTTGGGAGGACCAGTGGGTAGTTTTTTCTTTGAGTTTGCTTAAACTTAACGCCCGAGATATTTTCATTTTATTTTAGAGTCTCTTGTTCGAGTTCTTTTGAGATTCGTTTCATCGTAATTTTATACACCACTGGCATCTTCGTACCGCATTCTTTTATATCGACGTATCCTGATCCCTGGTTGATCCTAGTTGGTAGGTTTTTCAGAGGTCATTACAGCCGGGAACTCCTAGAATCTACGATCCAGCTTTTCCATCGGATTGCAACAGGTAAGACCACGTGGATTACGGGTACATCTATATATGGCGACCCAATCTATGGGGCTATCGAATTGGCATTCTCGATTTCTCCAATGCTAAACCCATGTGTGAGAATCCATTTTTATGAGATTATTGAGTTTAGCAGTTTTCGAACGATGTAGTCGTTAGCAAAATTTTCTTTGGCACTGCTACGATTATACACGTCGAATTCGTTGGGAATTCACGTTTCTTCAAATCGTGAAGATGAGTTTACTCAATCTACCTGGCATACAGATAGAATAATCGCCATTGCTTAAATTTATTTGTTTTATGCGTGCCTAGTAAAAAGTAATTTGATTGATTACGACATGACCATAAAAGAGATTTCTAGGAAATTTTTATCAGCGTGGTCAGATGGGACATGACATGGGGCCATTTTTCACTCCATGCTTTTCGGCCATTTTGTGTTCGTTACCGGCGATGACTTTTAGATCATCTGTAATAATAGAATCACTTTCTTTAATAATAATATAAATAATTCATCATTTCAATTTTAATTTAAACCGTTTCTAATATAAATCACCGTCGTCGCATACCTCCTATTTTCTTATAGACTTAATTTATATAATAAGTTTAGAAGCAAAACAAAATTCAATGCTTGTATTGGTGAAAAGGGTCATTCTAAATGTGTCAATTCAGCTATTTATGTATTGCATTCCTGTGTTTTCTATAATTGTATTTACCATGACAGCTGTGTCAAATGAGGACATTGCCAATATGTTGATGGCAATGCAGGAGAAGATGGGCAGTCACGCTAATGAATTAGCTGAGATAAGGAGTAATTGCCAAACTAGTTTCGACAATATCAACTCCATTGTCAATAAGAATACTGAATTAGTTCAGGAATCTGTAGGTGTTCAGGAATCTGTAGGGGAGAATTTGAAGGCAGACATGAGTCAAATGCACTTGGCCCTCAAATATCTTCAAGATAGTAATCGCAAGATTTCAGCTAAAACTAAAGAAATAAAAGAAAAGATAGAGGATATAGAAACAGGCATCGACAGTGTGACAGCCGATGTCAGGCTTGTTCAACTTGACATCAGTAATATTAATGTAGAAGTCAGCCATGTTAGATCTAATGTTGCTTCATTAGAAGTAAAAGCCATAAGCACTGAAGGCAAATTAGATGCAGCTCAAGTCGACATTACTGCAATGCAGAGTAAAATTAATTCAACAGAAAGTAAAATAGATTCGACTGAGAAAAAGATAGATGCAACTCAGGCTAAAATTAACTTAACAGAAGGCATTGTAACTGGTATACGAGCTAGTATTTCTACCATAAAGGAGGATGTTAGAAATATTAAATCGGAACTAGATAGTAATCAGAAAGAAAATAAAAATAGCTTAGATGCATTGCAATTGCAGTTTTCAAACGAAGCAAGTGCAACGCAAGAAACTCTAACCAAATTAGAGGGTGATATGGCCCAACTTAAAGAAAAGGTTGAAGATCACAACAAAGTCTTGAGAAAGGATATTGAGATCGATCTCAAGGCCATTGTTAACGATCAAGTGACCATCTTAAGGGGGGAAATCACAAAAATAAATGAAGATGTCATTAAAAGTATTAAGTCAGATTTTGAATTAAAGATTAACAGAACAGAATTAAGACTTAACCAAGATATTTCCCAGGCTAGAATAGACACTGATAAACGAATCGATTCAGTTCAGACTATGCAGGTCGAAAGCGTTACTGTTCTTAGGGAAGATTTAGAAACGCAGATTAAAGGCGTAATTCTGAAAGTAGACCAAGTTAAGATAGATCTAAACTCAGAGCGTGAAATGAAAACATCAGAATTAAACGAGATTAGACAAGAGTTTCAAACGTTCAGGTTAATGGATCATATAGACATAAATAAATTAAGAATGGAAATCAAGTCACAATTGGAAACGTTGGGGAAACCTATAAATTCCGATGGGGAAGGAAAGGTACACCATTTAAGGGACAGGATGGATACCACAACGCCAGCTAGAAACTATTTAGCGAGGTTAAATAAGGCACATGAATCAGAACAGAGCCATGCTAGATCAGAGATCCCGAATGAGGCTACGTCAGAAATAAATCCCAGAGATTTTAGGATATCAACGCCTAATGACAGATCTAATGTCATGATAGTGAGGAATTACGAGGAGAAAATTAAGAAGTTTTCAAATACGGAGGGTTTGACTCCTATAGAATTCATTAGAAATCTACAAGATCACTTTGCGGAACATCATGTTGCAAGGGACAGAGAACTGCGGATTGTTGAGAAGCATCTGGCAGATGCACCGTTAGATTGGTTTCGAGCTTTCCGATATACTTTCGATAACTTCGAGCAGTTTTCGGAAGCATTTATTAAAAGATTCTGGTCGATAGAGATACAACACGCAGTGAGGGCGGACGTCTATTCAAGGAAATATAGTAGTACTGGACCCACCAGTTATTCTGAATTCTTCACATCTCAGTTAGCCCGCCTTAGATATCTTCAACCCCCATTGAGACAGGAGGAAATTCTTGAGACAATTTCACGCCAGTTACCGGTGGAAGTTAGAAGGAATTTAATTTCATCAGGCGTAGAGGATTTAGCGGCAATGGACGACTTGCTGCGTAGGCTAGACCATACTTCTATGTCGCCTACCATAGTCAAAAGCGGAAGGACGGAAACTAAGGCCGTGAACGCGGTAGTCGTTGATCAAACTCAACAAACAGAAAGGTCAAATAGGACAGGATCTAGATGGGAAGGTCCGATGAGGAACAGTAGAACGTATAGTCGAAGATTTGAAGATAGAAACAACCAGCGACCATATGGAAACTACCAACAGAGATACGATCAAGACCGGAATAGACCTAACCAAACCGATCGTATTCAAGAAAGATATAAACCTTACGAAAGTAGAAATAGGAATGACAGGTACATGAATAGAAATCAGGAAAGAGAACAATACCAACCTAGGAATAACAGGTATCGAGGTTATCAGAACAATAACCGATACTATGATAATAGGGATAGACAAGGCCAGTGTCAGCAACAGAATAGAGGTCAACAAGGGTTTGCCAGATATAAAAACTATCGAGACAAAAACTATCATAACCAGGAAGATAGAGAACAGTCTAGAAAGGACAGGGATAGGCGTGAAGAAAGGAAAGATCGAAGGGACACAGAAAGTGAGCCAGAACCTAACACTAGCCATCACACTAGTGATAATGAAAGGGGTTCACAGGAAAAAAAACGCCAATTTCGAAATCCCGGAAGGATTAAACAGCCAGCCGTCTCCATTTGATATAATTATACAAGATGTTTATGAGGTCACGGACGAAGATTTGTTATTAGAAGAAATGGAAGGAATTGTGAGTGAACATGCTGAGTTGCCTATAATTGAAATCTCTGTGGGCAATCAACATTGCAGGTCTCTTATAGACACGGGAGCGGTCATTTCAATCATGTCCGAAGATTGCTTTTTGAAATTAGAAAAGGAACAACAATTTAC
The DNA here is from genome assembly GCA_946902985.2 of Meconema thalassinum. Classification (NCBI taxonomy): domain Eukaryota; kingdom Metazoa; phylum Arthropoda; class Insecta; order Orthoptera; family Tettigoniidae; genus Meconema; species Meconema thalassinum. The sequence goes on along the minus strand of OX336388.2, from coordinate 1,943,239,559 downwards.
CACATTGCCAGCTTCATCGATCAAAGTGAGAGGACTATTTCAAGATAAATCGATGAAATGCAAATTACAAGTCCAGCTGAAGTTCAGTATAAATGAAAGATGTTTTGAACATATTTTTGTGGTGCTCAAAAATATTAATTTTGATATAATCTTAGGGATTGATTTTATTACCCGTGCCAGAATTACCATTGACATGGACAGGAGAATTATCAGGTTCCCAGAGAAAACTATTAGGAAGATAGTACATGAAAATATTGATTCCAATGAGAATATAGGAAAATTTAATGCGAAGAACCTCAGAAAGTACTTCAAGAAAGTGGAATAAAACGCAAAATTCTGTTCATTGACGAATACCTAGAATGGTGTAATAAAAGTATTCGCACACTTTTATTAGCTAGGTTGGGAGGAGGATGAGACAGTATTTTGCTATTTATTTGAACCCTGATATGACAGCGAGACGTATTTGGAAGTTATTGCTTGACATTATTTTGACTGCAGGCTTTGAGGCGCAGTTTGCTTCTTATGCACTAAGGAGATGGATAGACTACCCCGCCACACTCCTGATCACGTGCACAGGACATGCTCACGGACTTGGCTTTGCAACTAGTTGATGGATATATGATATGATAATCGATTGGGTTCGATTGTACACCTCGATACAGGTGTGATGCATCTTGGGTAGACTCCCAGCTGTGACGGGAATGAGCAGTTTTGAAACGAGAGTCACTTGAGTACAGCAACTTATGCAGTGAACATGTTATCGTTCGTATAAGAAAGTTCCGTGTATCACGCGGTAATACGAGTGTTTTCTACTCGCAGCGCGGTTCGAACGAGTGAGCTTAGCCAACACAGGGACTTGTTAATACAGACTTCGATGAGGAAATCTGCTACGTATTGGTTGGAAATGCAAGAAAGCATTATTATCAAGAACATTATGACTGGATTTTCTTGTGAGAAACAAGCTATTGGAGTAATGATGTGCTAAACATATCGTTCAGGAATGTAATGCAGTAGCAGAGTTGATCATTTGGAGTGACATCCTTTTGAACTCTACAATGAAGAGAAAGAAAATGTTGGGGAACGTTAGTTCTGATCCAGTGGTTTTACAGTAGCCAAGTATGAAGAAACAACTCCAAAGAAAGGAAACTACTTTACTGATAACGTCGAGGGAGCCTTGTGCAAGCGATATGCAGGAACTCCGTTTCGTGGACAGTGGTTTTCGAGCTAGGAGGAAGTTGGTTCGGCGATTTGCAGCTCTAGCCATGAACTACTCAGGGATGGTGTTTCAGTTCCTGACAGGAATGTATATTCCTATATTTTCTTCAATTTCAACCAGAACTTCGCCCAAGGTAGCTGGAAAACTTTTCTTCTCTTGTAGACAGTAGAACTTGTCACCTTTAGTTCGATACTTTTCACCAATATTTTATTAAATTAGTATGAATTTCATTCGAAGACTAGATTTGATTCTTCTTTATCATTTCTGTCGGAGAGTGTAATTTATTGTGTAGTTAACAGTAAACGTGATGCTATTTAGAGCATTACTTTGTTGCTTTTATTTTGAAAATTTTGGAAATAAAACCAAGCATTCAATTTTGTTGAGAAGATATCTGCAGCATAATTAGGACCAAGACGACGATATCTTTGTATAAGAATAGCAATTAGGAAGAAGATGGCCACACACTCGTGCACTTGAACTATTCCAAAAAAAATTCAGTGATACTATTCGTTTGGACTTATGACATTCTAGTAGAAATTCTTTCTTTTAGAAATGATAGTGCATTTTCATCGTTATTTTCCATGGTTATGGATTTATGGAAATCGTCCAGCGAAAACAATTGTGAATTGATTGCCAAGGCATTTGCAGCCTACTTTTATATATTTTTTGATTAAAGATTTTTCTTTAAATGTAATATTTTTGTTCATTCAGTTTTGCTTGTGTTATTTCAATTCGTTTTTGGGAAGACTCTTGGATATATCATCGTTTGATTTAATGGTTTGCGTGTATCTATTGATATGATAATAGACTCCTTTCCATGATGTAAGTCTCACGTGTTTTCGTCTGAGTAGTTGAGCCATTTTTCGAGTTTGGATAGGCGAAACTGAAACGACTATTTTGATAGTGTCTATTTACAATTTTTCTCTCACATATAGGTCATTATGGAAATATATATATATATAAATATATTGGAATTGTGAATCAAATTTAACTGCTCACACTTTTATAACAGAATTTGTCGTAGACTTAAAAGACGATAATTGTGGAAATGGAAAATACAATTTATTTAATATATTGTTGCTTCTTGTTTAATGAAGTTAGAAAGGAAGTAATCTGTGGCATTTCTATATTCGTCTATGATGGGGCATGATATTTTCAGAGCAATTTCTGAAAGGTTTTAAGTTTAATAACGTTTGGGTTTAATTCTTGACAGCTTTGGAAAGCTGAATTGAGGTATTGCAATTTTGTGCATACGATTTATTGTGTTAGTGAAGCGAATATTTGACATCATTGGATGGTCAATATTAATGCTGGATATTGTACTTGTAGTCTTTTGAGAAGACGTTAACGTTGTCATTGCGTTTTAGTAAGAGTGAAATTAGCTTTTGAGCTATCACCTTTGTTGGATATGATGTTGTAGTTATCGTGAATTGGAATCACGAATGTTTTTCTTATATGCTTGTTTTATTCAAGTTGCCCTACGTTTTATTCTCGTCTAGTAGGATTTGCCGGAGATAAATTGTCTATATCATGACACCCATATTCAAGTAACACAGCTACTTCTTGAACAACTTTAACTAATTCATGCAACATAATACATGTGATATTTCAGTAATTTTAGTAAAAATATACTGCATTCTTTGAAGCTTATAAATAGTTAATAAACTATTTTCACAACTTGTAACACTATTCGATTATCTTAATTGATTGTTGAATACAACGAATTAAGAAAATGATAACCATGAAACATACTTGTAAAATTAAATGAAGATAGGCAGCGTTTAGAACAAAATCCTAATTGAGGATGTAACTTGTATATAAAATGTAAAATATGTATAAATCTTTAAGGGTATAACATCAGTACATAATGTAATATTGTATTTTTCTTGTTATTTGTTCAGCGGATGACATGCACAGTAAGATGGGGCCTTATTGTAGGCATTTATTTAAAACTACATTTTTCATCATTTGATCTAAAGAAGCTTTTCTTTAATTTTGTCTAATTGACGGACATTCATCATTAATCAGTC